>OW796116.1:2832429-4278389 GCA_941860345.1 Chrysodeixis includens | reverse complement strand
ACCTAACCTAACCTAACCTAACCTAACCTAACCTAACCTAACCTAACCTAACCTAACCTAACCTAACCTAACCTAACCTAACCTAACCTAACCTAACCTAACCTAACCTAACCTAACCTAACCTAACCTAACCTAACCTAACCTAACCTAACCTAACCTAACCTAACCTAACCTAACCTAACCTCTAACCTAACCTAACCTAACCTAACCTAACCTAACCTAACCTAACCTAACCTAACCTAACCTAACCTAACCTAACCTAACCTAACCTAACCTAACCTAACCTAACCTAACCTAACCTAACCTAACCTAACCTAACCTAACCTAACCTAACCTAACCTAACCTAACCTAACCTAACCTAACCTAACCTAACCTAACCTAACCTAACCTAACCTAACCTAACCTAACCTAACCTAACTAACCTAACCTAACCTAACCTAACCTAACCTAACCTAACCTAACCTAACCTAACCTAACCTAACCTAACCTAACCTAACCTAACCTAACCTAACCTAACCTAACCTAACCTAACCTAACCTAACCTAACCTAACCTAACCTAACCTAACCTAACCTAACCTAACCTAACCTAACCTAACCTAACCTAACCTAACCTAACCTAACCTAACCTAACCTAACCTAACCTAACCTAACCTAACCTAACCTAACCTAACCTAACCTAACCTAACCTAACCTAACCTAACCTAACCTAACCTAACCTAACCTAACCTAACCTAACCTAACCTAACCTAACCTAACCTAACCTAACCTAACCTAACCTAACCTAACCTAACCTAACCTAACCTAACCTAACCTAACCTAACCTAACCTAACCTAACCTAACCTAACCTAACCTAACCTAACCTAACCTAACCTAACCTAACCTAACCTAACCTAACCTAACCTAACCTAACCTAACCTAACCTAACCTAACCTAACCTAACCTAACCTAACCTAACCTAACCTAACCTAACCTAACCTAACCTAACCTAACCTAACCTAACCTAACCTAACCTAACCTAACCTAACCTAACCTAACCTAACCTAACCTAACCTAACCTAACCTAACCTAACCTAACCTAACCTAACCTAACCTAACCTAACCTAACCTAACCTAACCTAACCTAACCTAACCTAACCTAACCTAACCTAACCTAACCTAACCTAACCTAACCTAACCTAACCTAACCTAACCTAACCTAACCTAACCTAACCTAACCTAACCTAACCTAACCTAACCTAACCTAACCTAACCTAACCTAACCTAACCTAACCTAACCTAACCTAACCTAACCTAACCTAACCTAACCTAACCTAACCTAACCTAACCTAACCTAACCTAACCTAACCTAACCTAACCTAACCTAACCTAACCTAACCTAACCTAACCTAACCTAACCTAACCTAACCTAACCTAACCTAACCTAACCTAACCTAACCTAACCTAACCTAACCTAACCTAACCTAACCTAACCTAACCTAACCTAACCTAACCTAACCTAACCTAACCTAACCTAACCTAACCTAACCTAACCTAACCTAACCTAACCTAACCTAACCTAACCTAACCTAACCTAACCTAACCTAACCTAACCTAACCTAACCTAACCTAACCTAACCTAACCTAACCTAACCTAACCTAACCTAACCTAACCTAACCTAACCTAACCTAACCTAACCTAACCTAACCTAACCTAACCTAACGAAACGAAACGAAACGAAACGAAACGAAACGAAACGAAACGAAACGAAACGAAACGAAACGAAACGAAACGAAACGAAACGAAACGAAACGAAACGAAACGAAACGAAACGAAACGAAACGAAACGAAACGAAACGAAACGAAACGAAACGAAACGAAACGAAACGAAACGAAACGAAACGAAACGAAACGAAACGAAACGAAACGAAACGAAACGAAACGAAACGAAACGAAACGAAACGAAACGAAACGAAACGAAACGAAACGAAACGAAACGAAACGAAACGAAACGAAACGAAACGAAACGAAACGAAACGAAACGAAACGAAACGAAACGAAACAGACAGACAGACAGACAGACAGACAGACAGACAGACAGACAGACAGACAGACAGACAGACAGACAGACAGACAGACAGACAGACAGACAGACAGACAGACACGCATCATTCTTGTATTTCATGTTCTATTAAGGTACGCCCCAACTTTACCGTAACGAGGACCACTTCTTCGGTTAAGAATATTCGAATGATGAATTCGTTACAATCTTTAAAACTACGCAACGTATTTTGATGCGGTTTTTTTTTAACAGACAGAATGATCCAAGAGGACAACTTACAATTCAGGTTGGACCCTATGAGATTGGTCAAAATAATGTACTTATTATTTGTACACATTGAAAAAGTCTACAGAAAACTCCGCGATGGTAATTATGTCTATCTCTTATGGATATCCCACAATGTTTTTTTTCATTTACTTTTTACGATAAAGATTCGCCAATTTTGGAAGCGATTTTAACTAATACAGCATTAATCCTTATCCAATTAAATAGTAATTAATGTTATGTTCATCATGTCGACCTATCCGTAGAACAGAGTCCGATGTGACTATAGGACAAAACTGAGTTTAATTGCTTAACGACATAAATAACACGAGCTCTACAGATGTGCATTTTTAGAATTTTCTTATATTATTTAGTTTCGGAAATATAAAATCGAATAACGTTCGATCTGATATTACCTCCGTATTAAAACGTACGAAGTGAACAAGCGACGGCTTGCGGTGGCGGGGGCGGCCCGGCGCGGCGCGGGCGCTTCGTCCGATCGTCAGTCCGGCCGCTGTTTGATGGAGAAAGAGCGTGTTTGTGTTGTGCACTTCGCTTTCTTTTGCATTTATCAACTGTTTTGCATGACAAAACATATTTTTAGAGATGTCACGATCACGGAAAATGTTAAATATGCTTAAAGAAGATGCAGAAAGGCCTGAAGTTTGTTTAACATTTTCAAATATTAATGATGTTTATGTGAATAAAAGTGTGAATGCTGGTAAGTTCGCTATTCTGGTTGTATTATATTATAATACACTTTATTAAGTTTTTAAATCAATAAAAAATATGTTTGTATTGCATTTTTGACCCAGTACAAATATGTGAGCGTTCGATATTTACATAGGACGTTTTTTGTCGAAGATGTACAGAAACGCATTTTTAGTGCCTAAATACGATTAATGTAATACATATTCATAGTATAATCTGTGTGTCTGCAATAATTAACAATAAAAAGTAGAAGTCTTATGAAATATTAGGACTATTTTATACGAACATTATTAAACTTCTAAGCGTGTCATCTGAATATAGGACGATTTTCTATGGAACCTGTGACACGATTTGTTGGTTCGATCTTCAGATGGGACGTTGTTACTCGTATAACTACGTCAGTTAGGACGTTATTAATTTTAAAACATCGTTAAATGTACTTATTTTTTTAGTAAACAATTGTTCAATTAATTACTTTTACTTTTGTTTATCAGTACCAATAATAATAATCTTCTTTTTTCTGAATTTAGTTGTGAATATTGATGAAAACTGCGGAACAAAACAAACGTCACCTTTACCTCCTGGCGCTGAAGAAATCAGCCAAGAACTTGGTGATTTAATATGGAAAGAAGTTCTCGTTGAAGATAGTGGGACCTTAGAAATTACCAGTGACGCCGCAACACCAAATGTCGTGTCTGACCCGTCTGCTGAGGATGTTTACTCTAATCAACCTAGTACATTTTCTTTGGAAGTGCCTTCCAGTTATGAAAATTCTCCATTAATACAGCTTGAAGAGCTGTTAGAAACATCTCACCCGCACAGATCTACCCCGGTAACAGAACTGTCAGTGTCAACTCCTATGCCGTCGTCTGCTAATGTCCATTCGACTTGCGATAGTCAATTTTGCCCCAATAATGAAGAAAGCTTTTCTGTAAATTCTTCGCTTTTCTGTAATTTAGTACTACAAATTCGCTTGCTTCTTTTCATTCAACCGACCACACTGTGACTCCTAAAACAACTAAAAAACGACAAAGGCACCCAACAGAATGGACAGACGTTAAACGTAAATGCCTTAAGAACTTAGGTGAAAAGTATGTAACGAAAAAGGGCAGATACGTAGATCAAAAAGCAATGGGGCCATCATGCAGATGTCGCTATCACTGCACTGATAAGATATCCTACCAACAACGGTTAAGCTGCTTCACAAAATTTTGGCAACTGGGAGACCGAGCGATGCAGTGGAATTTCATCCTCAAATATTCAGATAAAATGAAGAAGAAAAGATGCCTCAATCAAGACGCTTCTAATAACAGGAAACATACTTTTAAATATTACTTACCGCTTATCACCGATTCCAGTGAATCTCATTGCGAGAGAACTTTAGTATGCCAGACTATGTTTTTAAATACTCTTGCCGTTACAACTCGCATATTTAAGACTGCATGGCAGAAGTACGACGGAAGTACTATTATAGAGGAATACAGACGAGGTCGCCACGATAGTCATAAGGTCGTTATAGATGACGCTATGAAACAAAGTGTTTGTGATCATGTTCGAGCATTTGTTCCTGTCGAATCCCATTACATAAGCAAGAATAGCCAAAAGTTCTTTCTACAAGGTGACTTAAGTATTGCTAAAATGTTCAGATTGTATCTTCAATGGTTTGACCCTGAGAAATACACCTCTAAGGCAACAAAAAAACTCCAGTATCGTGACATTGTCAACTTAAACTTCAACCTAGCTTTCCATATTCCCAAAAAGGATCAGTGCGACGAATGTCACGTTTTCCGAATGAAAAACAATCCAACGGACCAAGAAAAATAAACTTTTCAACAACACCAGAATAATAAGAAGGCCGCAAGGAATTTAAAAAGCCAAGATAAAAGACGCTGAGGAGTCCAATGGTAAGATGGTTACTGCTGTGTTTGATTTTGAAAAAGTGTTGCAGTGTCCTCATGGTAATATAAACATCTTTTACGACAAAAGAAAGTTATCTCCTTGTAACTTCACGGTTTTTGATATGGGTAAAAGGAAGGCTGTTTGCTATATGTGGGACGAATCTGTGGCAAAACGTGGCGCAAATGAAGTCAGCAGTTGCCTCCTAAATTTTATCCAGACTAATGTGTAACAAGAGGTCAAAGAGTTTTCGTTTTGGTCAGAAAATTGTGCGGGCCAAAATCGCAGCCGCTTTGTATATTCTTTATACGTTTATGCCGCAAAAAAGTTCAATATACGCATTACACGTCGATTTTTACAGAAGGGACACACCCAAAATGAGGGGGATAGTGTTCACTCTGTCATCGAGAGAGCTTCTCAAACGGCGCTCAAATGGCGTTTATTAGTAAGATGGGCCAAAAATGAAGGAGAACCCTACGTTGTCCGTAACGTAACCCAGAATGACGTCTTTGACTTTAAATGTCTTGTAAATAATAAGCATTCATTCATGCAGATGGTAGCGATCCCAACAAATTGTTTTTAAATATGACCTGACTCAACCCGATTATGATATTTTAATAATTCGCGGTAACACGAGGAACTCAGTACAAACCGAATTAAAACCTGCATATTCTGAACCTATTAAAGTTCCTGCTGCTAAATATAAAGATTTGATGGATATGTGCCGCTCCGAAGTGATTCCCGTAGAGTATCATCCATACTTTAATTCCCTGCCACATCACATCACTATTGATGTCTCTGAAGAATCTGATGATTTGCTAACGGATTAAGAAATATTTTTCCTTTAATGCCATATTTTTGTTTTTTTTTCTAATTATATAACCAAAAGTACTTTAATAAGTAATTTAATGTTTGTCTACGAATAATAATTTCATTACTATTTAGTAAGTGCATTTAGTAAGTTGTGATTGTCAAAGACTGAATGTTATTAATAAATATCTATTATTGTTGATTTTGATGATGCTATTTAAAGTGATAATTGCTGTTCAAAGTGATTTTAGCTAATGGTTTAGTGAACATTTTTGAAACTTTTTAAACTTAATTTTAACATTTAATAAATAATTTTAAATAAACACATTTTATTTTAATTTTATTGACCCATTATGTTTCAAAAAATAAGGTTATCTTTCACAAAGGACTCTTTTAAAAGTTGGGTAATTCCAACAAAAAATGACCCATGTCTACATAGAACGTCATATAATTTAGACGACTCCGTCAAACAACGTGTAATGTTCACTTAGGACTTCCGTTCTTTCGCACTAAAACGTCGTATATTGACATGGGACTCACTATCTCATCAAATAACAGGATAAGAAATATACACTATATAGCATTTAACTAGGCTGGAGTATTGTAACAATATACCAAAAAATCAAAATGTCAAGTCTCACCGTTTAAGAGTTACACTCGTCAACAACTTCTCTGGCCTCTACTGAAAACCATCAATCCTGCAGAACGGACTTTATTCTACGGATGAGTAGTCGATGTTATGAAAAACCCCGGTTAATAGGTTTCTGCCTTTCAACAGTCTTTGTTGTCTATCAGACAGACAGACAAGAAAGACAGTTGATTGTTACTAACTAAAACTATGAACTACATTAAACAAACAAAATTATTATTATTTTTTTAAATAGGAAAAATAACTAATTAATAAAAATCAATGAATAATGTCAACTAAATTTAGATACAAATTACTGAAAATCCCCAACAATTCGCGCAGGTTTAGTTTTGTTAAGCTAGGGTCAAACTTTACCGTAACGAGAACCTTTTAGGATTATTGGAATGATGAAAAAAAATTTCTTAACAAAATGCGATATTTCGTGGATTTTTCTTTTACATCATCTCATAGTTTTCGAGAGATTTTCTTGAAAAGATTTTCATACGAGCTACTATTTTGGAAATACAGAGCGTCGTACATTAAACAAAGTAACATGTAGAGGACCATAACTCGGTAACCGTTCGTTGTAAGACCATGTACCTCAGAACGTAAATGGTTTTTATGGTCAAGGACAACACGAAACTTGGCAAAAACATGGGCATTCCAGACAAAAAAAAATATTTTCGAAAATTGTACGAAGTCTAGCGTCTTCATCACTACTCAAGGTGAAGAAAACGCGACAATTTTCGAAGATGTTTTGATGTTTTCTTCTATTTGCTATTTCTATTTAATTGACTGATGCTTCACGATGAAAGCAGCAATTTCTTACCTGACAATATTTTTATTCGACCCGTCATTTTGGAAAAAGCACTTGTTTTAGAAACTGAAACTTGTTTCGAAATTATAAAAAAGTTGAAGGCACATATCTTAGGACTGGCGCGTTCTTGACCAATACTTCTTAGGACCTAAAGTGTTGCTAGGAACTAATTAACTGATGGTGTAAAAAAAAAGGAAAAAAAAATCAAAATTAACAAATCGACGATAATTTCTAAAAATATTTCTCCATGGCGCCCCTAAGGCTACACTCCAACCAACGCCGTGTAGCTCTTTATGTGCGCAATCATAATAGAAATGTAAAAATAAATGCAATCAAATTAATTTAGTGATTTATGGACTAATAGTAATAAAAATGCGTTTGATGTTTGACTAAGCACCTCCGCTGTAGGTACGACCTGTGCTTGTGATATTGTGCCGCCAAACGATCAGACCGGACATGAATACCTACAAGACGCGATGTGTTGTTGCCTGTATGCGTAGGTACCTAATTACGTTTATATTATTTAGTTTCTTTAAAAAAAAATAACTTCAGTGTACGAATTATTAAAACCTATCATGACTTATATGATTAATTAGGTACTACTAAGCCTAACCGTGTGTTAAATTAATGTCGGCGTTATTAGATTTGGGCGTTCGACCTAGTCTACATACAGCTGTAGGTACCTATGCACACTCAGAGCGTCGTGCGCTCGCTGTCGATAGTCAGATGTTTAGGCATTAGTTCAATAATCTAACAACATTCCTACCTACACGCAAATAATATCCATGTGTTTCGGATTATACTAAACTAGCTAGGTAGCTAGTAAATTATTGGATTTGTACGTAACTGGCGTTGTAGGTTTGGTTAATATTCTTGATTTTATAAATGTGTCAAGTAGTCAATCGTATTCATCATATTACGAAAACGCACTCTTACACATCTTAATAAGCGTTATTAACAGGAACTCAATTTTAATCGATAACTAGTTTTTAATCGGCTGAGATCTCAACAAAGTAGCGCTGGCACGGCACGGGCGGCCTTTCATCCGTAGGTATTTAAAATCGGCATGTTTAGAAAAGTCTTACTTTTCACAATAGCTAAATGAAATCAAATTGGACTTACCGAACTGAAGTACTAGAAACACTGTTTCTTTGCACCCTTTTTAATGAAGCTTCGAAATGTCCTCCACTTTGTTCAATACACTTAACCCCACCGTTACTTAAGTTATTTTTCAGTTTATGGCTAACTTCTGTATCACTTTTTAACGAAATAAAAACTGGTTCAATTTTATTTTCGAGGTTATCAACACTTATAACTTTATATTTTACACAATAAACGGGCCTTATTCGCGATGTAATTCGACACTTTTTTTTCTCCCGACGTTCGTTTCGGCCGAGTTGCACCGACCGTGGTCACGGGTGGACTGACGACGGCCAGTGGTCTCCGTGAAGTGCAGGATTTCCTAACTACCCTTACTTGGCTGTCACAAATTTTCACTTTTTTTATCGTGCTCGGTACTGTCATCTACCCTACGTTTACGCTGACAACATCTTTTTGCCGGCATTGTGTATCTTTGCGACGATGACACTTGCTGATGACAGGATTCCACGATGTTGATAAGCGGTATCCATCCTCACGATTGAAATTTCTATACTTGTTGATTTCAACCGCTTCTCGCACTATCCTAGAGTAGTAATGGCGATTAGTCGATTACACCCGAGGTTCGTGAAGCTCGATTCAATGATTTGGGTCTGACTCCAGTAAACTCTCTGGGCAGCCCACTTGTATATTCTGTCAATATGTATGAACTACCTACCTACCACAACAGAAATATCGAATTATATCGCTAATTAGACCTATTTGTTATCTAAAACATGTGTACAAGTCGCGAAAGTTTAAAAAACATAACTTATGGCTTCATTAAGGCCGCCTTCACACTAGCGTTTGTCCAGCGTAGGCGTTCGATGAACGTATGCGCAGCGCAGTTAATTAAACGCTGCGCTATTACGGCGCAGACGTTACACAATTTCGTTGTCGTTTCAGTATTATCATTAACGAAATGGATTCCGACGAGGAAACATTCTTAATGGCTTTGCTTTTAAAAAGAAAATTAGAGCGGAAACGAGAAAATAAAAAGATATGTGAGAATCCATTATGGTGTCCGGTCAAGTGAAAATGATTATTTTGTGCTTTATTCGAAACACATAAATAATAATTCAAATTATTTTTATTCTTACTTTGGAATGTCAAAACCGGCGCTAGCGCAGCGTACTGCCTGTTCCCGTAGAGACGCCGTAGTCGTCGCGGCGTCTGCGCTGCGTATACGGTCATCGAGCGCCTACGCTGGACAAACGCTAGTGTGAAGGCAGCCTTGGGGCCATAAACCATTTCTCTATATCTATCTCGCTTGCACTTATGGGTCTTATGGAGCCGCCTAGCGAAGGGCGTAATAATAAAAGACATATCATGTTATCGATAAGTACCTAACGTTTATTATCATAATAATATAATTATTAAGTAAGTAAAACCCTGGTACATTTTGGTATTTTATGTTGTGTTAGAACCAGTTTTATGTTTACTTTTCAATTAATTGAGAAACAGTAAAACGTTGTGAATCACTGTTCGAGTTTTCTAATATCACCATGTAATTTCTTTAGATCTACGTTAGAAAATAAAGTATCCATAGTACGCGACAAGTTACATGGGAATGCAATGTATTGACTTAATTGCAGTAAACACATTTATAGAAAAAAAAACATGCAATGCAGTTACGTTAAAAACCGGGCAATCAGAATCGTCATCGTTAGCAGGTGCGCAGGTAGCCGTTTATCGATAACTGGGATCCGGTGCGGCGCACATTACTGTCTTTTGACTTTTATGACCTGACTGTCCTGACCTGACTCGATGATAACGCCCGTACTATAGTTTTAATTTCAGAAAAGTTGCATTGTTAATTATTGTAAATTGAAAGACTGCTAGGGAGTTTGTTGCGCTGTTTATTCTCCAGCTCAATAGCACAGAAAGCGGTGAAGGGTGGTGTGTGAGAGTGCCTGTAATTACTTAATCTCACATTCAAAAATTGTTACAAGGTAGACTAATTTAAGTAAATGACAGTTGATTTGATTTATCCCTCGTAGGTAGGTACGATATTGGTGTAAGTGAAAGCGTAAAATGAAACAAGTGTCCTCGTCACATAATTTATTCAGTTCCTTAGTGTTAACCTATGACTTATCACAATGGTCTAGAGCGCCATCTTGCGGCCCTCGATGGAGATCTCGACGGCGCGCCGCGAGCCGCTCTTCATGCGCTTCTGGTCCATGAACCGTTTCATCTGCTTCTCATAGCGGGTCATCTTCTTCTTGCTTGTCTGCGGACACAATCTCAGGTTAACAAGGAGTAGAGCGAGAGTAGTAAGAAGCAGGCAATAATGAAAAGTTTTGGAGGAGGTATCGTCCTTAGATGGACACGTCAGAACCTTTGTATACAATAGGTATAAGCGGCACACTGACCCGTGACATGTCGGTCTCGCAGGTGGACTTGGGGCGGTACACGTAGTCCTTGCTGGAGGGCGCGGGCACGCGCGCGCGCGCCACCCAGCCGGGCTCGCCGGGGCGCGCGGCGCGCTCGCCCCCCGCGCCCCCGTCCGCGCCCCCGCCCTCCGCGCCCCGCGCGCGCGCCCCCGCACCCGCCGCGCCCCCCGCGCCCCCGCCGCGCGCCCCCCGCCCGCCCGCCATCGCCTCGTCGCGCGCCTGTCGCTCCTCGCGCGTCATGGCTGCAACACGAGCGAACCCTCACAATACTACATATACATGACTCACACCGACTGCACTGTACAAAACAGGATACAGTAATAACCTGTATCTTAGGATTCAGTATGTATAAAAAATACTGCCTGACCAATTAATGTGTTGTAGAGTAGTGTGATAAAATATTTGTCATTATTTATTGGAAAAATAGAAAATAATTCACAGTGATAAATTTAATGAATATGAAATAATATCACTGAAGAGGAATAAATCATAAGGAACAATAAATTACCTTTAAAGTCGGTGGAGAGGTTGAATATCGGCCGGGCCCACTCGGAGATGAGGCGGCCGGCGCGCTCGCGGTTGGCTTTGGTCTCCTTGGGGTGTTTGTACAGGTACATCACCGCCTTGCCGATGCCGGACTGCTTCAATAATGATTTGTCGATCGACGGAAACTACGGAAATACATTTGACTTAATTAGGCTTGACATAAACATCAAATACTGTTAAATACCACCACAGACGTATACAATACAACAGTGAGAGAAAGAGAAGCCATGATCTCATGTCTGAACATTGCCTGCGAGCATAAGAGATGAACGACAGCCAACATTTGAGCTACTTTTTGATAAAACTCGCCTCCAAGTGAACATCTTTGTTGAATAAATACTATAAAAAATAATTGTGTTCTCAATTGTGTGTTAACATAATTATTATTATGGCTTCATGTTCCGTGGGTGAATGGTGTTACTGCAGCAAATAACCCAAGCAGATACACATTTGTCAGGTAAATAATGTTGTTTGACTTTTGTAAGTTGTTATTATAGAGAATTACAATGCATAATCGCTAAACAAAACAACTTCAGCACAGTATATGGACGGTGTTTCTGCTCTACGACATTATGTTGTTTTACCGATTTTTCAAACATTTATCAACGAATTATGTCACATGATAAAATAACTCAAACTTGAACCGAATTGTATTTTACTAGTCATAACTATGTATGTACTTGGGTTTTTACGAAGATTTCTTCGAAATGACTAAGTGTGACAGAAACTATTAACTATTCTTAAAATAACATATTGAAATTATATTTTCTGTACATTATTGCATTGAATTAGTATATTAATATTATAAAGGGAATGAGTATCGAAAGTAATAAAATTTTATACTGCGTATTGTGTATATTTTATTCCAAAAAAGCGAATACGAAAACCGAATATTCCCCTGAGTGGTTTCGAGCCGAGTGTTATAGTTAGACTTACGTCCATAAGCAGCTTGAGGATGCTTTCGCGGATGAGCAGACAGGGCAGCGCGCGGTTGGGCATGGGCGCGAGCCAGTCGCAGAGCACGTTGAGCACGTTGTGCTCGAGGAAGGCCAGCTGCAGGTCCTTCTTGATGAGCTGCGACATGGCGGACTTGAGCATGGAGACCTTGCGCACGGCGGGCTGGTTGCGCTTGTTGAGGTCGCGGTCCTCCTCGGCGGCCGCGCGCATCTGCTGCAGCAGGTGCGCGATCAGGTCGTCGTTGTCGTTGATGATGTCGATGTCGCGGCGGCGGCGGCGGCCGCGGCGCTCGTCGCGCTTGCGGGCCAGCATGATCTCGAAGTCCGACATGCCGGCCGCCATCTCCGAGGACTTCGAGTCCGGCGCCAGCTCGTCGTCCGACGAGTCCGGGTCGGCGGCCGCGACCCCCCCGGCGCCCCCCACCACACCGCCCCCCGCCCCGCCCCCACCCTCGCCCTCACCCCCGCCCTCGCCCTCCGGCGCCTCGTCCTCGCCGCGCGCGCGCTTCTCGTCGCCCGACTCGTCCGAGTCCAGGCGGACGGCGCGCCGCTTCTTGCCTGCAACACGAGGTGGAAGCGCACTATAGCGACGGTCCAGGGTGACGACAACACGCACTCTTTGAGAGACGACTTACCACGACGAGAAGGTGAGCCGGAGCCGGAGCGCGAGCTGGAACGCGAGCGGGAGCGCGACCTGAAACGGAAAGGCAATTATTAATACTTAATACTTATTACGAAAATTAAAGACGCAATAACGTACGAACAGGGTACCTGGATCTGGACTTCGCGGAACCGGAGCGCGAACGCGATCCCGACTTTGACCTGGACCGGGATCGAGATTTTGACTTAGATCGTGATCTAGAGCGGGACTTCGATCGTGATCCAGAACGTGACCGAGAGCGGGATCTGGATTTGGAACGAGAACCGGATCTAGAACGGGATCTCGATGCAGATTTTCGTGCTCGCGAACCAGAGCGAGAACGGCTCCTACTTTTGCGAGCTAAAAATTATTAGTAAATTATTAGATTAACAAGGATTTACACATAATTATATTCAAAATATATTTAATTTTATTACCTACCTCGCTCAACTGATTTCGACTTGGAGCGTGATTTTGATCGTGATCGAGATTTTGACTTAGATCTACGCGAAACCGATCGAGATCGTGAGCGACTTGCACGGTTTTCTGGAATATAAATAACTTTAGTTAGGTGTATTCGTAATGTGTTATGACCATAATGGTGATAATTGATTGAAAATAAACAAAATTATTAAAAAAGGTAAGATAATGAATGAAAGTTATGTTGGCTCACCTGGAGGTGTTTTAGCACGCGCCTGTTCGTCGTCGGGCCGCTCCTTCTGAGCATCGCCACCGTCGTCGATAGTCATTTTCCCCGGCGAGGGGGACTTGCTCCGCGATCTAGACTTGGATTTAGCTAGGGAGCGGCTCCGAGACCTCCTCGGCGAGGCGCTACCGGACTTGGAGCGCGACCTGGACTTGTGCGGCGAGCCGCTGCGGGACCGCGAGCGGCTGCGGGACCTGGACTTGTGCGGGGAGTCGCTGCGGGAGCGGGAGCGGGCGCGCGAACCGCTGCGGGAGCGAGAGCGTGCGGGGGAGCCGCTGCGCGAGCGGGAGCGGGCGGGCGAGCCGCTGCGGGAGCGCGCGCGCGAGCCACTGCGCGAGCGGGACTTGGCGCCGGACGAGCTGCGCGAGCCGCTACGCGAGCGCGAGCTAGACTTCGAGCGCGACCTAGACTTTGAGCGTGAGCGTGACTTGGAGCGTGAGCGAGACTTTGATCGTGATCCTGATCTTGAGTTACGTCTTGAGTGTGTAGAACCGTCGTGCGACATTTTTGAATCCGATCCAGCCTGGCAAACAAAATTTCGTATTGTTATCAGTATTTCGTTATACTACTTGTTAGTACTACAACAAGCTGCAAGATTTCTTTACCACCTAGACAACATACTGGAAATGGCAAATTCAGTATGAAGAAAACTATATAAAAAACAAATGATTATCCGCTACCTTCAAACACACCATTGTCCCATAGAATAATATTAAATTACATTATTTGTATTAAGTTCTTCTAAAATACTATTTTATCATTATAATTAACATGACTGCTTAAACACATAGTATACAACAAAGATGTGTATCATTACAAGAGATAACTACTAACAAAACTATAATAACAACTATGGGAATCATATGTATTCATAAAAATAGTAATAGTAGTCTTTTTTATCAAAACTGCCCTTTCAGCTATCTTGGGATTACCTCCTGTATTCTTAGTATTTACCTGAATACCATAATCGACATGAATTGACTTGATATCCCTGATCTTCCAGTTGGTAAATGCACATGCACCATCTCAGTACTCTAGCTGATTGCCAGCATATTAATGTCTTAAAGGCTGATAAATATACAGTTTACAGTTCATAAATAAACCAAAACTCAAAGCTATGATAATATTTCTTCACTTAGAATTCCAATAACTATCATTAGACCAATCTGGAGTTCTGCTCCGAGACCTCAAGCCAGGTAACATGCTGGCATCACTAGACTAACAAGCTCAAACAACAATGATACACTGCCACACATAAAACAACAATTCAAAGGTTTTTAAGTAACTTTATTCAGATGTATTAAACAACAAACTTACAGAGCGACTGCGGCTCCGCGAGCCCGAGTGTGAGCGCCTGCCATCTATCAAAAAAACATAATTCAATGAGTTTGACTTATTGCTAAATGTTAAAACAATCATAGCAACATTACACTGAGGGTAATGTTTTGTTCACATCAAACAACAATCAAATCAGTCAGGCTATCTACTGCTGGCATCCCTTCAAGCTATGCTACATCAAACTGGTCCTAAAATAATAAACACTAAAAACATACACAATTATTTAATAGAATGATATGTTCCGGCGTATGCATCCTTTAGGTTTTCTGTTTATAATTTTAAATACCTACATCAAAAAAATATAGAAACGCAATAAATGTAGGTATTTTCAAACGGTTTTGTATTTGTGTTGCTTTTTTACTGTCTTTAATATAAATATATTGCGATTGTACGATATGGCAACCAACAGATATTTTTTACAAACGTCATTATTTTTCATAGATTGAATGTTTTTTTTGTTGATAGAAAATATTGATATTGAGGTTATAAAAATTAAGAACTCAACTGATCGCGTACCTGTATCTACGTCCATTTTCGTTACACAATATATGATGAGAACACAATAATGTGCTCTTAATTACTAACTAAGAAGCATATATGTGCGTGAATACACTTAAAATCACTAAAACACTAATAAAGACTATTTTAATAATTTGTAACAACTTCAATTCAATCAACGACACATTTTTTGACAGAGATGGAAGCTGGAGACAAGAGTTTCCTATGCGACCATAGAGAAATGTCATCTATTATCGATTTAACTGTGTAACCACTGCATAAATATGCTTTTGGTTTAGATGTTTTCTATTAAAAAGATTATTAGAATATTTTTTCATATAAAATATTGAATATTAATAGTCCATTAACTTAACTTTTATCTAAAAATAAATCAGTAAAACTATATAATACTAGATTCCGCGCGCGGCTCCGCCCGCGTGGTGCGTTAACTCGCAATAAAAAGTAGCCTATGTCACTCAGTGAAGATGCGGCTTTTTAATGGTGAAAGAATTTTCAAAATCGGTTCAGTAGTTTCAGAGATTACCCATTACATACAAACTTACAAATTTTACCTCTTTATAATATTAGTATAGATTACAAAAATTATCTGACTTTGACAGAACAATGATCGAGGGACGAGGACCATTATTTTGACAGATAGTTGTTGTATAAAGTATATTGCATTCATCAGCTGTCGTTGTTTTGCGACTGCGTTGGTAAATAATATTCAAAATAAACATTCTAAAACCTTGTGTGTTAGACCGTTGTTTATTGTTATTTCATCATGGAGGAGGAGGATAAGTTACCATTAAAGAGAGTGGAGATTCCACTAACGAAATTCAATGAAGTGGCGATTCCTCATCATTTAGATCTGTTACGACAACATAAGGCGAATATTATCAAGGTAACACACTGATCTATTTCTATACTCTTTGTTTTAACAAGCTAGAGTATATTTAAGACAATTCCGTTTGCTAAAATATCAGTCAGATCATCAAAGTAGCGTAATATTATAGTTTTGATGCGTATTAAAAAAATATTTACGTCATACACAAAAGCGTATGACTTGATGTAATAAAATCGAACATTATGAATTTGTCTGAATAAATATATTTTTTTATTAATATTTTATAACATGTAATTTCAATTAAAGACAGGGCAGCGTAAATGCAGAAATAAAGCCAATGTTATAGTCTGACCTCTATTAACATTGGAATTTTAATCTTTAAAATAATATTGTAATATTACAGTATTAATGTATTAAAAGTAGATTATTTCAATATAAATGAGAATATATTGAGCAATAACCTATTGTTGGAACCTATTAGTGACAAAGGAAGATAATAATAATACCTTTAAGCAAGCTTTTGATTGCTTAGTGGTTATTTTGAGTGTTTCACCAGAGTTTGGTGTAGTGAAGTAGTAATGTTGAGCAGGAATGGTATGTTGATGAGTGTATGTGTGTTGCAGTACGAGGAGCAGGGGCAGTACGCGGCGGCGCGCGCGGAGCAGAGCGCGGCGCGGCGCGTGGCCGCACAGCTGCGCGCGCTGCTGCTGGAGCTGGACGCGCTGCGCCGCCGCGTGCGCGAGCCCGACCGCGCGCGCTTCGACACGCTCACGCAGCGCGCGCGCGACACCACGCTGCGCGCCATCGTCGACTACCTTGGTATGCCACTCACACGCTCACGACACTTCCACACTATGCATCCTTGTGCCTGGTGCCCACCATCAGTTCTGTCACTCATTCTTATTAATGCACTAAAAAGAATATATAATTTTTTAAGCCCATCAAGTTTGATTCTGTTTTCAAGAGTAAGAGTTAGGTTTATTTTGAGATGCTCAACTTCAAGTCCTTGTTGTTATAGATAATGTGACGATGCGTGTGATGTTATCTTGTAGGTTTAATAGAGGCCCGCTGTAGGGCGCTGGTGTGGACGGCGCGGGCCCGCGGCCCGGCTGCGGCGGGTGAGCGAGCGTGCATGTCTCGCGCTGAGCGCTCGTGCTAACTGCATGTGCTAATGTTGTGCTCAAGTGCTGTCACATATATCACAACGACTAAATCTTTTCCTCATGCTGTGTTGATTTTTGATACCTGGAAATGTTGTTGGCCAAATGGAAACCATACTAAAAAGCAATACCATAATTTATCTTATATTGTTTACTTTTGGTCACATGTAGGTGCTGTAGGTCTGTCTATATTAATTAAGTCATGACTTAAACATAATCACAAACAGTACTCATTTTCTTAATAAATAAGTATTGTGCAAAATCTAACAAATTGTGCCTAAGGTCAGCCATCTGTGATCGCGTGTACTGCCGTCAGGCCTACGTTTCTTCCGATTTCATTGCATTGAACAGTAAATACCTACATTTGCAGTCTTGTACATTTTTGTAATTTTGTTCTCAGAGACATCCCCGCTGTCGATAAACCGCGTGGTGGAGCAGCCTGCGGTGGCTGGCAGCGCAGTGTCAACCGACTCGGTGGGCGTGGTGGCGCACGTGCGGGACGCCGGCGGGGAGGCGGGCGAGGAGGGGGGCGTGGTGCCGCTGCAGCTGCAGGACGTGCAGCTGCGCGTGGACGACAGCGAGGTGGCGCTGCACGAGCGCGAGGCGCTGCTGCGCGGCTGGAGCGAGCTGCAGGGCGAGGTGCGCGCGCTGCACGACGTGTGGCAGCACGCGCAGGCCGCCGCGCTGGCGCAGCGCGAGCCCGTGGCCCTCACAGCGGCGCGCGTGGACGAGGCGGCCGACAACGTGAGCGCGGCGCGGGGACACCTGGCGGCGGCCGAGCGGCTGCGCGCAGGCGCGTGGGGCGCGGGGGGCGCGGCGCTGGGGCTGCTGGCGGGGGGCCCGGTGGGGCTGGCGGTGGGCGCCAAGGCGGGCGCGCTGGCCGCCGCCGCCGGCTCGCTGCTGGGCTACGCGGCCGCGCGCCTGCTGCGCCGCCGCCTGCCGGACCCCGCACCCGACACACCCCACACGCCCGACACCGACGTGCCCGGCAAGGACAAGGCGCAGTAGTACCTGCTACGGCCCGCCCTAAACATTCAGCTCTATTCTCACTACATCCGATCCTACGAAATATTGAACTTAACAAAATATTGAGGTACATTTATTTCATTAATAGCTATAGTCTATGTGAACGTAAAAAAAGGAAACTCATTATTTCGTTACCTATATTTTTTATAAAATAAGCAGCTCATTCTAGTGTCCCAGCAGGCCTACTATAGGAGAATAGGTAAAGTCAAATAAATATCTTTGTTAGCATTATCTAACAATGACAATAATAACAATGTAGTACACCACCCAATTAAAATTACAAACAAAGCATACAAAAATAAAATATATTACATTTTCTTGCAATAAGTACAAGCGTCACAACAAATGCTATCATCAGCTTTTCTATGTTAAATTAATAACTATTGCAGCTTACTGCTGTACAAATGCCACATAAAGAAAAGGAAAAAAGCATTAAATGCTGCTTGCTCACTAGCAGGTTCATAATGTGTACATATTTGATACTCTAAGATTTCTTTTTTTAATGATTCATGAATACAAAGGGATCTATTTATTGTAATAATATATGTATAATACCATCTGTCCATCGAAAAGTAGTTGAGGAGTCTAGACCAAATATGCTGCTAAGTATTTTATATTATACTGATATATTACTTTTTATATAATTCTTAAAGGGCCAACAAGGAAGGAGAAAAGCAATTCTACCCGAACTTTTACTATAATATACATATCACATAGAGCTAGGTACACGGATTGCAGTGTAGCAAACCAGATACTTAATAATGTGTACCTTTTATTTAGTGGAGAAGGATATTATTGTAAGTGAATGTGCCTTGATAGTTAGACCTTGCTTTTAAATGCCTGCGAACATGTATTGTTGTATTTATTATGCTGTAGTCTGCACAATTATAGTTTCATGAAGTGGTGATAATGTCGCCATGCTGTGTAGGATCTAGTATATCAAATATATCATTAGAGTTTGCTGCATCACACTGTGATATAGGTAGGCTAAGAAAACTCAATGAACCCTTGTAAATAGTGAAATCTATACATGTCTTGTGCTTGTAACTATCCGGCGAGTGTGATCATGATTAGTGTTTTAGTAATGCTGTGAGCTCTCTGTCTAGTCTGCCTTGTAACCATCCGTTTAAATAAGTTAAATGTACAAAAGTTATATAATAATGTTAAGTATTTACAATAAATATTTTTTATGAATTTAAAAAGTTTTTTTTTTTTGGAAATGTTAATGGGTGGTGTATTCTGCCCTGATAACAAAGAATGCAGATAACGTCATTTTTGAGATTTTCGAAATGGCACCTAAGATGTTAAAACATGAAAACAATCACTCGAAGTTTGTTTTTTATGTAAGTAATGAGTATTAAACATGGCCTAAGAAAATATGCAGTACTTGCAAGAATACCCTAAAACAGAATCCAGTAATATCCACTGTATAACGTTGTTTTAAATTCAGTAGACAATTGCTAAATTAAAATGCAGTACCTACATATACCTACTCCATGTCACTGTATTTAAATACATGTGTTAGTAAATTAAATAAAGTAAAATTATCTTGTAAGTTTTTTAGATGTAGTAAGTATGTTATGACCAATAAAATACGAACATCTCGCTCAGATGAGAAATATGTTTTTTTGTGTGTGTACAAAATAGTCTGTTTCATGTTTCGTTTTGTATGTAGTTTTTTTTTGTTTACGTAGAAAAACCGCGAAAAAATTGTTAAATAGTAAATAACTATAAGGTACATTGGGAAGACATAAGAATGGTCTGCATTTTATGCATATGTTAATTCAAATAACAAAGGACACTGCTGGCTAGACAAACCTTTAAAACTTAATTTCTGGTATATGATCACAATTCTTTTAAAACAAATACATTACTAAAAAGGTACATTGGGCCAAGTTTTGTCTGACATCACTTTTAGGTATCCCTGCCTGATAACGACGAAGGATCCCACTGGATGGACATAAACTTCAGAAGTCATTTCTGTGGACACAACGGAGGTACATTGGACCATTTCATTATATGTGGTAGGTACATTGAACGAGCTAATCGATCTTATTACTTTCATCGCTCTAGCTAAGGGGGCCCCGCTAGATATAAACACATAAAAAATATACGTATTATAGTTATAGTATATATAGTTATGTAATACCGGCAAAAATTACTCCGGGGCAGCAGAATTTCCACTTATTGTAACTGAAACTTTGAATTTGTTATTCAAGATACTATACATATAACAAACTTAACGAGAGAACATCGAGAACCTCTTTTTTAAGTTGATTTTGTTAGGGGTTTTAATATTAAATCTATCTTGGTCGGCTATATTATAAATTTTGATACTTTGAAAATATACCCATAAAATAATTGGTAAAAAGCATAATGTAAAATCAAATATTTTAACGGACATATTTTTGTGAAAAACACTTGTTTGCCATCAATTTCATAATTGTTATTTTCAAATTGACTTTAATTTGTTCCGTATGGAGTTTTTGACCATCAGACGATATAATTATTGTATGACCTGTGTGTGAGTATTATCTATGACCCTTTATTAATAGACCTTTCTGAACGAAGTGAAAACAACATTATAAAAAAAAACAATATGGCTGCCAAAGTAACCATGTTGGTGATGGAAGTGGATCTATTATTTAATGGTTTATAGTGACATTTTAAGTTTGTTTAGTAGTAAATTGTACTTATTAACGTTTCTTTTTGTATCCAATGTGAATAGTAGTTAGAATTAAATTCGTGATATAATTACAAAAAGTGTCCGCGTCACCGGTGGAGCATTTGTGGTCAAACGAAGTCAAATTTACGTTCGACAGTGGATCAATCAGCGTAGCTGTAAGAACGGGTAGTCTGCGGTAAGATGTCGTTCCCGCCTCGGCCTCCGCTGGTGCCCTACGGGATCGCGCCGGGCGTCGTCACTATGCAGATGCCCACACATGTAAGTTATTCAGCGTCTAACCTCTCCGTAAGTCTACTCTGTTGTTGACCAGTCTCAACCAGCTCATGTGCTGTACTGTCCTCACGTTATACCACTGGTTTTGAAGAAACGACACTTACATCATTATTTGTTCATTTGACAATACAGAGCTTCAATGATATGTTTTTGTGTCCCTACCGAATGCATTTCGTTTTAATGTAAAGAGTTGACGAATTGGTAAGTTCTTGTTATAATTACCTTGCATGAAATGTTATAGCAAGTAAATCTTTCGCAAATGTAGGCATTGGTTTTTTAAAGCATTTTCAAGCAGCCAAATTTGAAGTTTAAAACACCATTCATGTGTTGTATGTACATAAATAATTGTGTTCCTCCATAGATTGGTTAACATATAGTAAGTTAGTGCATGATTAAAAGAGACATGCACAATCTTAGTATTCATTGTAAAAATATAAAATGTATTGATGGTACAATTAATTCTTGCATGTTGCTGCAGCATGCTAGATATACTTCAAGGAATAGCTAGATATTCACTGTAGTTAGTATCATTGAGCTTTTTTCATTTATAACAATTTTTTTTTTAATCTAATCTCACTTCTTATGAATATACTATAAGGAATATTGTATATTCATAAGAAGTGAGGAGACTCATAAGACATTTAATTCACATGCACAAATACACCCAGACTCAGAACAAGCATTTGTGTGTCCCACAAATTCTTGTCCTATGTGGGGATTGAAACTGCAACACAACACGCAGTGGTAATTGGTATGGTGTCCATAATATGGTGAACTGCACAGGTAACAGAGTGGCCATTACCTGTTCCAATTCACTTCAGTGTGTCAGTTCTATAACTGACACATTTCATATTAGTTTTAAAACATATATGTGAAGTTGATATCAATGTCAAGACAATTTAGCCAACAACTACTCAGGTCTAAAATACAATGGGGATGATATCTGTATTATTTTTATTGTTCACCTGACAGATTCATTAAACATAAACATGGGAGACATGGCATTGTTTTCTTCTACAGAATAATTGAAAATTCAAGTATTTTAATTCAGTAAATTAAGAGTTAAGGTACTGGAACATCATACAAAAAAAATATACAATGTTTGTTCAGTGCCAGCAGCTAAAATGCCTGTACCTCACTCCTTAAAATTATCTATTGTTAAGTAGACTTTTGTATTAAAAACAAAGAGAATAAATTGTTATGCTTTGTTTAAAGATTTATAAAATGATATGTATTCTATCACTTGACTTACCTATATTGTGAACTATCCTGTTGCTAGTAATTATTTATGACGGTATTTACTCAATTATTCATATCAAAAAAATAAATATTTAATAGCTTGCTTTTAATGCAAGATGATGTATTTTGCACTATTTTGATTATATTTTGTACTTACTTCTGCTACTGTTTATGTGACATATTCAAATTGGATCAGTAAACTTTGCATACTTGGGGTATTGCATAAGGGGGAAACAAACAATTGAGTCTTTTCTCACCACCTTTGTTTGCAAGTATTACTTCTAAAATCAGCAACTATAAACATGTTGATCCATGTAGACAGGGAGACCTGCCTACCGTACCCTCAAGATTACACTAATGTGAAAATACTTATATTATGAAAAATAAGTTACAAATAATATAAACATTAAACCCTGCATAGTCTGTCCTGTGCCCGGGCACTACTTGGTTAAAATTACAAGTTTTAATAAGAGTTTATGTAATAACAAGACAATTATTGTCATCAACCTAGCTATCTAAATAGTAAAGCCAGGATACTCCATAAAATAATCTCCTGAACGATTTTGGCCACAACGGCGAGTGGTTGTAGTGGTAGCAGGGCATATTGTAAACACAGCTGCACTCTCTGTTCCTTTACTCTCTTAGCCTGATGGGATGGTAATCCAACACGACCAAAGAGAGAACACTCCATAAAATATTCCGGTTTTAAAGCCCCAAGTTCAAGTGGAATTTAACCTTCTATTCCTATTTTCAATTCTTTCTGTTTAATAAGATCTTTGCATGTGTCATTGCTTTGGTGATTTCATTATATTATTAGTGTATTTCTCAAAATGTTCATTCTACTAAAGTCTAAAGGTTTATAAAACCTTTAGATTTTGGTACCTTGTTTTAATATTCTAGGTCCTCAAGGATTACCATAAGTTAAAAAGAAGTTTGTAAGTGAGTATAATACAAGATCTATATTATTGTTTTTAGTCAGATAAAGTATGTTGCATCTAAAATTACAATTTGTTAAAATCTGATGAGTGATATGCGAAGTGTTGTACTGTAGTAGTGGTGTTGGGCGGCGTGTGTCGCCGGCAGTGGTGAGTGTAGCGAGTGTAGCGCGTGTTGCGTGTGTTGCAGGTGATGGTGGGCGCGTACGGCGCGAGCGCGGGCGGCGGGCGCGGCGCGCTGCTGCCGGCGCCGGCGCCCGGCAAGGCGGTGATCGCGCGCGGGCCCACGCGCAACGCCAACGGCGCCAAGGAGCCCGACGGCCCTCCCGTCACCGTGTTCATCGGCAACATCTCCTCGCGCGCGCCCGACGCCATGATCCGCGCGCTGCTCAGCGCCTGCGGCCCCGTGCTCAGCTGGAAGCGCGTCTCCACCTTCGGCTTCAGCGAGTTCGCCAGCCCCGAGGCGGCGCTGCGCTGCGTGCGCCTGCTCAACAGCCGCGCCGTCGCCGACAAGCAGCTGCTCGCGCGCACCGACGGCAAGATGCAGGCGCTCGTCGACACCTACAAGAGTGAGTACTAGTTCCGCGCCCGCGTGTAGCGAGCCAGCTGGCCGAGCTGACCGAGTGCATATCCCCCGCAGCGGAGCAGCGCTCGCGGCTGGGGCAGGAGGAGGGCGCGCCGGGCACGGAGGGCGAGGCCTCGTACCTGGACGCGCGGCAGCGGGCGCTGGACGACGCCGCCGAGCGCCGTCTGCAGCAGATCATGCGCGACTACCAGGACGACATCAACAACTACGAAATGCTACAGAAAGGTTACTATTACTACTTCTACTACTGTTAGCGTGAAGGGACTCTCGTTAATCCTGTTACTCTGTTTTGTCAACAGAGGAGGCGATATCAAAGACGGCACGCGTGCTGGAGGAGGCCGATATATCGGAGGAAAAACGTGATGTGATCCACCGTGAGATCGGAAAGTTCCGCGAGAGCATGAAGGTAAGGCTCCGTCCAGTGCGCCCCTCGCCCCAGCCCTAGCCCCGCCCCTCTGATACCCCCTCCCCCGCCCCCGCCCCGTCCCTGCGCCCCCGGGAACCCCCCCGCATCCCAGTGTAGTGTCGCCGGGGAGCCGAGTACACGGATGTTGTTGTTTCTATGATTATTGTTGAACGGTTTGATGAAGCATCGCTTTATTACACGATCAATACACGCAGTCATTGTAGCTTAAACTGAAATTATAATTCTATGACTTGTGGATTTAATATGAAGCTGGAAGGCCGCGCGACACATAGGAGAAAGTAGTTGACTAGTAGTCTGTAGCTCATTATATATTTTTTGTATCAAGGGTGGGAGTTGTTTAGACTCAATAATATTTTTAATCGCAATGTAGATTCGAAATAATAAATATTTATAAAGTGTTTGGTTAGGCAAGGACGCGTGTATATCTCGGTGTTCGCGTGGTAGCGTAGTGCGCGCGGCTGCGGCTGTAGTGTAGTAAGGCGGTGCACTGACGATGTTGCGGTGCCAGGTGCCGGGAGCCGAGCCGCCGCCCGCCGCGCACGGTGAGTCGCTCATGTCCGCCGCACCCCGCACACACACACACACACCACACCACACACCTCACACACACTCACACACGCACAACACACACACAACACACACAACACACACCTCACACACACACCACACCCCGCACACACACACACCACACCCCGCACACACACACACACACACAACACATACCTCACACACACACCTCACACACACACCACACCCCGCACACACACACACACCACACCACACCCCTCACACACACACACAACACATACCTCACACACACACCTCACACACACACACAACACACACCTCACACACACACCTCACACACACACCTCACACACACATACAACACACACCTCACACACACACACACCTCACACACACACCACACCCCGCACACACACACACCACACCCCGCACACACACACACACACACAACACATACCTCACACACACACCTCACACACACACCACACCCCGCACACACACACACACCACACCACACCCCTCACACACACACACAACACATACCTCACACACACACCTCACACACACACACAACACACACCTCACACACACACCTCACACACACATACAACACACACCTCACACACACACACACCTCACACACACACCACACCCCGCACACACACACACCACACCCCGCACACACAAACACACCACACACAAGCCACATACACACCACACACACACCACACACACACCACATACACACCACACACACACCACACACACACCACAACACAAAACACATACACAAACATTACATACACGCCACACACAAAACACATACACACCACGCACACAAACATCACGTCTTTTTTTTTTCTCTGATAAACTTGCATTGGAGACCACAGAGTTGATGTTACATTCGCATTTACGGCCACCAAAACACCTCAGAAGTTGAGAGTTGCATTCATACGTCGACAGGCACTCTTGTCCCGTCCAGATCCTCGCATTACTTACTCCATGTTGAAGCTAGGTTAGCAAGGCCTAGCCGCGAGGCTACTGGCCGGTAGAGACGCCACGGCATCCCCTACTTTAAATCGATGTTTTGGCCATCTGGATATTTGCTTATATTATTGATAAAGACGACTCGTTCCGTTAAGATTCTCCGTCGAACGGCTCAACATTCTATGGATTCATTGTATTCATAGTGCCTGTAATATTAATTTATCATTTAAGTTTTTGGTTCAGTCCGATCGGAGCGGCGTCCGCCCGCAACGTGTCGTAGCGTGTCCTAGTGCTAGGTGTTGATACCGGCCGCTCCGAGAAGACAGAGCCCGTCGCGACTCGACATTCGTAAGTTGTGGAGTCGCGACTCGACCGTCGCCGCCGTCGCCGTGGCGCCGGGAGCCAGCCGCCGGGCGCGGGCACACACCGCGTGAGTACCGAGAGGCGAGTGCCAGGGCGGCCCCGCGCGGGCTGCGGCGTGCGAGGCGCGTGGCTGCTGAGTGTATGTCTAGCGCTGGCAGAGCGACTGGTCAGTAGGTGGCGCTTTTCAGATGCAGAGGAGCGGCCCCGGCGGGGAGCGGCGCCTTGTCGTGTGTCGCGAGCTAGCGCGCCCGACGACCGACAATCGTATGAAATTGAATCTTGATCGACTTTACCATCCGTCGCGTTCACGCTCACCGCGGTACTGCACCCTCTCACTGTTACCATCTCAAAACTTTGCCAACTCATAGCATCATGCTAATTTATCAGTCCGTTGTATTTACTTGTTTTATAGGTATCCAAGTATTTTTTTTTTGTTATTGATCATAAAAAATACGTAGTAAATGTAAGAATCCACGGCTATAGGCCCATTGGAATAGCGCTGAGCGTGGAGGCTTCGTTGTGTTTTTAATTGTTTCGTGTGCAAAATATGGTATTATGGCGCGCGCCACCCGGGTGTGGGCGCGGCGGGGGGCGCGCGCCGACCGATACGTTTGGGCGCAGGAGGAGGCCGACGTCGTGGTGCGGCGCAAGCGCGACACCAAGGACAGCGACAAGGACCGCGAGCGCGAGCGAGAGCGCGAGCGGGACCGACCCGCCGAGCGCGGCGCCGAGCGCGAGCGCGAGCGGGACCGCGAGCGCGACCGCGAGCGCGACCGGGACAAAGACCGCGACCGCGAGAAGGACCGCCGCCGCCGGAGCACCTCCAGGTACACATCTAACTACTGCCGTCAAACGTGGGCGTGAAACGAGACAAACATTGAGCACTTACTGTGTTTCAGGAGTAAAGATCGTCGCGAGGAACGAGATAAAGAAAGGGAACGCGAAAGGGAAGAGAGAGAGCGAGACAGAGAACGTGAACGTGAACGGGAGCGGGAGCGGGAGAGGTGCGTACTACTGCTGTTACAGCGCAGGGCAGGAGTGAGGCGAGTGCGGCGAGGGTAGAGTAACCGAGCGCTATGTTGCAGGGAGATGCGCGAGCGCGAGCGGGAGAGGGAGATCCGCGAGAGGGAGCGCGAGCGAGAGCGGGAACGGTAAGCGTACAGTCAAAAGACACGCAACACGCACGTGTATTATTTTAATTAAGTATTTTTTTAAGATAGTATTGTCGTATTGTTATGTGTATTGGTATTTTTAGAGAATGCAGAGAACACACGATACTGTTGATACTGTTGAGCTGTGGCAACAGCGGTAGGAACACACAAAGCGATAACGCCCGCGCGTCACACTGCTCGCAATTAACTGCTCTGACCCGTATTGATGCCAGACCACCATACTATGACCTGTTAAATAATTCTAGGATAAAGAAAATTGAAATTTCATTGTTTCAAATCACAACAATAAAAACAGTAGCTATCGTCGAGATGTAATTATTTGTACGTTTTCAATCGATTTATTATTTTAATCTTTACGACGGCGTTGCGCTCGTAGCACGGGCGATAAGTGAGTGCGCGTTTGCCACCGCGGGCAATGCGCCGCGAGCGTGGCGCGCAGTGTGAAGTGTGACGGGTGACGTGTGACGTGTGACGGGGGACGGGTGACGTGTGACGGGGGACGGGTGACGGGTGACGGGTGACGGGCGACGGGCGACGGGCGGCGGCATGCTGCTGCTGCACCCCTACATCCGCACGCGCGCAGAGATCCGCCGCCAGCAAGCCGCGCCCGGGTACCGCACTCGCCGCCCGCTATCTACTGTCCTACTCACAGTCACTGAGCAGCTGCAGTAACAGTGTCCGCGCCTGCTTACAGGGAGCGGGAACGCGAGCGCGAGCGAGAGCGCGACAGGGAGCGCTCCCGCGAGCGAGAGAGAGAGCGCGAGCGGTCGCGCGGCCGCAGCCGCAGCGAGGCCGACGCGCGCCGCGACAAGGAACTGGAGGACGAGGCGCGCGAGAAGAAGCGCCTCGAGAAGAAGGCGAGGGAGAAGGAGGCCGCCTACCAGGAGAGGTGTGTACTGTGTGCTGGTGTGTGTACCTAGTGTGTGCTGCGAGCGGGCGCGAGACTGTAGCGTGTGTGTGTGTGCGCAGGCTGCGGAACTGGGAGAGCCGCGAGCGACGCAAGGCCAAGGAGTACGAGAAGGAGGGCGAGCGCGAGCGCTGCCGCGAGGAGGAGCGCGAGCGCGAGGCCAAGCGGCTGAAGGAGTTCCTCGAGGACTACGACGACGAGCGCGACGACTACAAGTATTACAAGTGAGGACTAGCGCCTTACCTACTATTGTAGTACAGTTTATGTTGCTTTTGTATTGATCCATTAAGCAAAGAGTGTAATGACTGCTAACCTGGCACATCCTCGTTCCCGCAGAGGCAAAGAGTTGCAGCGGCGGCTGGGCACGCGCGTGCGCGAGGCGGAGGCGGACGCCCGCGAGCGCGCGCGCGAGCAGGACGAGCTGGACGCGCTGCGCGTGTCGCTGTTCTCAGGCCGCGCGCCCGACGACCCCGCCGCGCTCGCCGCCTTCGAGCGCGCGCGCCGCGAGCAGGACGAGCTCTACCGCCCGCGCCTGCTCATCGACGTCAGTCTGCAGCTGGAGCAGCAGCGCGAGCGCGAGCTGCAGCGCGCGCGCCAGCGCGAGCAGGCGCGGCGCGAGGCGCGCGAGCGGGCGGCGCGCGAGCGCGAGCGCTACCTGCGTCTGGCCGCCTCCCGCCAGCTGCCCACCGAGGCCGAGCCCATCGACTCGGACTCGGACTCGGGCTCGGGCGCCACGCCCCCGCGCCCCCCGCCGCCGCCGCCCCTCCGCGCCCTCGGAGGGGGCGGAGGGCGCGTCGCCCGCGTCCGCGCCCGAGCCCGCCTCGCCCGCCTCGCCGCCCGGCACGCCGCCCCGCGCGGACCCCGCGCCCGCCGCGCCCGCGCCCGGCTCGCCCATCACCATCAGCTTCAAGAACCACCACAAGCTCAGCCCGTCGCACGCAGCCGACACCCCCAACGGTAGGCCCCGACGGTCCGGCCCGGCCGCCCGGCGCGCGAGCCGCGCCCCTTACTAACCCTGTTGCCGTGTGTTGTTGTGCTAACCCTGGAGCAGCGTGGAGGGCGGCGTACGCGGGCCGCGGTGTGAGCGGACACAGCGTGTGGCACGCGCGCGCGCTGCCCGCCCGCAGTAACCTAGCGTGTTGTTCCGCAGCAGAGGCGGGGCGCGTGAGGCGCGTGCACGCGGCCTTCGCCGGCGACGACGACGACGCGCCGCCGCACTCGCACCCCCCCGACCACCGCCGTGAGTATACACACACACACACACACACTGCTCGACAATTACCTAGGTTATAGACAAACCCACACTAAACATAATTATTAGTGAAATTTTTGGTACCATTTTTAATCATAATGTGAATACAGCCAAAGACAAAAAGGATAAAAGTAAGAAAGGCGATGCGGCGGCGGGCAGCGAGAAGGAGAGCCGGAGCGCTGAGGAGAAGAGAAAACACATCAAGAGCCTCATCGACAAGATCCCCACGCAGAAGGACCAGCTGTTCCAGTACAAACTCGACACTGCACAGGTCGGCAAACACGCTCCATAATCGCAGTCTATATTACAAAATTATATAAAAAACGGCAGAAAAATGCGCTTTGCTCCAACGTCTTTGTCCAAAGTCGTGAAATATATACATGTTTGCAGATCGACAACGTTTTAATGGAGAAAAAAATCCGCCCGTGGATCAACAAGAAGATCATCGAGTACATCGGCGAACCCGAGCCCACGCTTGTGGACTTCATCTGCAGCAAAGTGGTGGCCGGGTCCGCGCCGCAGGGCATCCTCGACGACGTGCAGATGGTAACACTCACACACCCGCACCACACACACAGCACACACACTCACCTGCAGCAAGGTGGTGGCCGGGGCCGCGCCGCAGGGCATCCTGGACGACGTGCAGATGGTAACACTCACACACCCGCACCACACACACAGCACACACACTCACCTGCAGCAAGGTGGTGGCCGGGGCCGCGCCGCAGGGCATCCTGGACGACGTGCAGATGGTAACACTCACACACCCGCACCACACACACAGCACACACACTCACCTGCAGCAAGGTGGTGGCCGGGGCCGCGCCGCAGGGCATCCTGGACGACGTGCAGATGGTAACACTCACACACCCGCACCACACACACAGCACACACACTCACCTGCAGCAAGGTGGTGGCCGGGGCCGCGCCGCAGGGCATCCTGGACGACGTGCAGATGGTAACACTCACACACCCGCACCACACACACAGCACACACACTCACCTGCAGCAAGGTGGTGGCCGGGGCCGCGCCGCAGGGCATCCTGGACGACGTGCAGATGGTAACACTCACACACCCGCACCACACACACAGCACACACACTCACCTGCAGCAAGGTGGTGGCCGGGGCCACACACATGGTGACACACACACACACACACTCGCCTGGTATCCACGAGCTCACACTAGTGCAGTACACACACACACTGCTCGCCCGCAGGTGCTGGACGAGGAGGCGGAGGTGTTCGTGGTGAAGATGTGGCGCCTGCTGATCTACGAGCTCGAGGCCAAGCGCGCTGGCCTGCACAAGTGACGCGCCTACTAGTCTAGCGATTATAATTATAAATGCAAATATTATAAACAGTTTTATTGCGAGTTTTATTTCATAATTCCCTTACTTTTTTCGTGTATCTCAGGGGCGGACTGACTTTTTGTCTATTACTTACCTATTACTATTTTTGCAGCAGTATATAGAAAGTGTTGACAATACCTATTTATATTTATGTGATTTGTGGTACAATAGACTGTGGTATTTTCTAATATGAATCAGTGAATTCAGACACGCGAGCTGTCGGTGCATCATAGATGTCATAAAATAAAAGTATCTTTCAAACCAAAAACTTCTAAGAAATTGATTTATTGTCACTTTCATAACTGTTCTACTATTACTGCCATAGTTAGTCTAGGTTAGAAGACTTCGAATCTACAATGTGGGATTATAGAAATGACATAGGTACCATATTGAACAAGACACAAGGGCTCTTAGATTTAATTAAAGGTTAATATGCTCTTAAATTATGATACAAAACTATACGCACAAGACCTATTTGCTTTATCTATTGTAAAACATTAGTTACATAACGAAACGATTAAATACAAAAAGTGGGCGATTCGGTTGGCTGGTCATTTAAATTTTAATTATTTTAACTCGTTACATACAAATTTGACTAAACAACAGTTTGAACTAATTTTAAAACGCCTGATCACAAGTTTATGGCATTTATTCTTTTTTCGTGCAATTGCTAATGATAAAATGTAATACAAAGTATCTTGTAATTGTAACAATACATAGTGTTATTAAGTGTACAGGATTCGAACCGGCCGCGGAGCCTATCGGTTAAAGCACCTTAGTCTTCAGCAATTAGAGGTGCGGGAGAATGTCCGCTCTTTAAGTATTATAATCATTGCTCAGACTAATTGTCAATAAAGGTTTAGGGGTCGTGTGTGTAGAACCACAATATAAATAAAAGTTGTAGGCCTGTATTTTATTTATATTTTGTGAATGGAACAAAAAGTGTCCAATAAAAATACATGTTGTTTTTTGATTAAAAACTTTGATTCTTTAAGTTAGATTTTAGCCATAACTAATTGTTTTAGATAGGCTCACGAAATATGCTTTATTATTATAATATTTTGAAATATAAAAATATCCATTTGAATAAACAGCTCAAATAATGTTATTTTCATATTTATTATGTAGGTACTTTTTAAATCCACACGGATCGAACCCGCGACACGTCGGGCACAGTGCTAATTGGTATGGTGACCTATACCACTCTATTATCTGTGCAGTGTTTAAAAAAGCACCACAGCGTTCGTTTTTCACTACGGCACACCCGAAACTGTTATTAATATATTGTGGTAGGACGACACTTAAAAAAAATGTAGTTATGGCTGGGATTTTAGTAAAACTGTCGATTAAAAGTGATTGAGTTTAGCACAGACCTAGTTAGTATACCTATATCTATTTTCAGGTTTTCAGGGTGTACGAATATACATATATTATGTTCTAAGCTTGTCCAAATAGTATTATCATAATAGTAATGTAGAAAAAAATCTGTATTGTATGTATAAGTGTAATGCCTCAAATGACTGTAATTGGCATTATGACATTGTTATTTGTATTAAAGTAAATAAATAAATGTTTATACATTCGTTTCATTAGGTTCCTATATCTCCTTTTTTGTTTTATGTCTATATTGATTTTACACATTACGCGCTGTGGCTTAGCGTAGGTATTTTGCAATGAAATTGTTTCGGTAAACCAATTAATATTTCCAGAACTAGAGCAACAGGCCAGACTATTGGTCTAATGGTGAGTGCAATGGACCTGAGGTCGTGGGTTCGATTCCCACCCAGGACAAATGTTTGCATTTCCAGCACGACCATATGTTCGTTGTCTTGGTGTAATTTGTTTGTAACTAGCGACCCGCCCCTGCTTCGCACGGGTGCAATGCTGATACCAAATATACTATAGAAAAACTGTGAACGTTGTATATAAAACCATTGCGGCCCGCTCTGGCTTCGCCGCAAACGCGCAATTTTAAATCAGTAATATCTTCGAAAATATTCATTTAAATCTCATACTGTAACGGACCATATATATCTATATTAAATCAACAATGTATTTAAGCTATTTAACTGGATAAGGATTAATGCTGTATTGGTTAAAATCGCTACGAAAATTAGCCATTAAGTATTTTTCGTAAAAAGTAAATTACAAAAAAATATTTTGTGGGATATCTATAAGAGAGGTACAAATAATTAGTACATTATTTTGATAAATCTCGTAGGGTCAGCCTGCGTTTGCAATGTAAGTAGGAAAAAAGTGATAATTAACGACATCACATTCGAAACCTCAAAAATAACAGTATTTCTCCACTATTTAATGGATGTTATAATTCAAACCTTCCTATTGAATCATCTATTGAAAAACCGTCAAAATCCGTTGCGTAGTTTTAAAGATTAAAGCGGTCGAAGGGACAAGAGGATAGAAAAAGTGACTTTGTTTTATACTATGTAGCGATAGTGATATATATGTATTTAGAAAATATATTATCTATACTAATATTATAAAGCTGAAGAGTTTGTTTGTTTGTATGTTTGTTTGTTTGTTTGTTTGAACGCGCTAATCTCAGGAACTACTGGTTCGATTTGAAAAATTCTTTTTGTGTTGAATAGACCATTTATCGAGGAAGGCTTTAGGCTATATAATATCACGTTGCAACTATTAAGAGCGAAGAAATAATCGAAAATGTGAAAAAAAAACGGGGAAAATTGTTCATCCTTGAAGGCTTCCGTTGCGTGCGCTGCGAAAACGGTTCAAGATACACACAATATATGTATGTAAGAATTATTCCTATTGAAATGATCTAAAAAAATGTCCGCGACAGTATATGTCTATCTTTTAAGATTAACTCACTAGAACCGTTTTTATGGTAATCAAATTCGATCGAAATTAATGCATTAACACACAACCCAAACTACTGGACGGATCGGGCTGAAATTTGGCGTGCAGGTAGATGTTATGACGTAGGTATCCGCTAAGAAAGGATTTTGATAAATTCTACCCCCAAGGGGATAAAATAGGGGATGAATTTTTTTATGAAACTAACAAAATTAAACCGATCGGGCTGAGACTTTACATGCACATAGGTACTATAACGTAGGCATCCGCTAAGAAAGATTTTGATAAATGGATGAAATAGGGGATGTTTGTAGAAATCTTCTTAGATTTATGACTAGCCATGACTATAAACAAGTCTCAGGGGCAAACTCTCAAATTTGCGGGTATTGACTTGAGAGAACATTGCTTCTCTCATGGGCAGTTCTATGTTGCTTGCTCACGAGTAAGTTCTCCCAGTAGCTTGATAGGTTTAGCGCCAAATGACAAATTAGTTAAGAATATTGTGTACAAGGAAGTTTTGTAGGCCCTAATTTTTTACACTAACTTGCTAAACAATAATACTTCTTAACGCGTGCGAAGCCGCGGGCAAAAGCTAGTGTAAGTATAATTATCTGTTGCCGATTACTCGTAACACAAGTTACTCTCATATACCTACTTAATTTGGGACTAGATGGCGTTGTGTTAGTAGACTAGTTTGTCCAAAAAACTGGGTCTAACTACCTACGAGTCGAAGGAACTTGGATTACATAGCGACGCTAACAGGGCAGTTAGTTAACGATAAGATGAACTTCAGTACCTAGGTGGCTAGGTATCAGTTGGTATTTGAAACTGCATTAGTTTGTAATTGCAGCGGCGCGGCGTTGCGAACGCATTGCAAGCGTGTCTATCGGACACCGTGACGGCTGTAACGAGACAATTATTTGCGGCTTCAGCAGCACGTATATAGCTAGCCACAGGTACCAGGCGGCATCTGCGAGGCGACATGTGGGCCGCGCTGCTGGCGCTGGCTGCGGTGAGACACTTCACTAACATTACGTAATGCTTTATCAGAACACGTAGGTACAAGGAATTGGATCGAATGTACCGAAGACAGCCTAACTAGGAATAAATATAAGATTTTTTTTTTAATTTTTATTGGCGTACTCAAATTTATCTGCATAGAACGAGATCGGTGTCGGCATCGATCCCGAAACGAGGTCTATTCTTGCATGCCTATTTCTGTTTTTACCCGGGAAAATCATCATGGACTCGTAAAGCGTGCCACCACCGGAGTGCTTCATCCTTCCCTTGTACCAGGGAGTTTGGGCATTCGATGCAAACTACAGCGATAGGTGTGCTGTGCCTGAGTGTTCCCGGCGTGTGTTCGCAGGTGCAACCGGCGCTAGTGCAGCCGCTGAGCTACGTGCAGCGCCCGGACACTGACGTGAGTGCCGTCTGTACCTGTGCGCGGGTGTCTATGCTTTGTCACGTTACAGTTTTCCTTATGTTCTACGCTCATTTCGTAGCTACGAGACGAGCAAACTAAACTGTGAAAAGGTTCTGTATTTCTTTCGTTTATTCTTCTCTCTATTCGCTAGAATAAAGTCAGTGAGTAATTTCCCCGCTAAAGTACTGCTGCTGATTCACAGTCGAAGGCTCTCTCTAACATAGAGCTGCTAATTCCGCTGGTGGTGGGCGAGCCCGCGGCGCGGCGCGAGGCGTGTGCGCGGAGAGCTCGACGAGCGCTTCAGCTCCATCCCCGCGTACGCCTTCACGCTGGACGAGGCGGCGCCGGCGCAGGCCAGCGGCAAGCCGCAAGCGCGAGCTGAGCAGGCAGCTGCCCCGCATTGCGCTCCGCCTACCTGCCCGGACGAGGACGACGGGCGCGGCGTGTGTGGCGCGCGTGCGGCCGCCTGGCCAGCGCCCGCGCCGGCGCCGCGCGGCGAGGCGCTGCTGTTCCTGTGCGCCGAGCTGCTAGCGCCCGCGCCCGCCCGCACCCGACACGCCCTGCGCCTGCTGCAACCGCCGCGACCTCAATCCCATGGGAGACCACCCTGACATGTAAGGTCGCCGCACACACCCAAGCCCCGCCCCGGCCGCTCGCCAGCTTTACAGGTCATGGTGTGGGTGTTACAGGGTGAAGCGGTTCATACACGCGCCGCGCAGGTGAGTGTCGCGAGGTGGCTGCGCGCGTCGCGTGTCGCAGCGCGGGGACGATCTCACCTGTGTCGTGTTGCAGGAAGAAGCGCTCGCCCTGGCTGATGGAGTAGCTCTCCCGTCGCCACCTGCACTCTACAATGATATTCATGAAATTAAAAGTATGTAAGTTACTTTCAAATTAGTAAAAATAAAACGCCGTTTTTTATATAGGTTTATTGGCTTGTATAATACATATTTCACTAAACGAAATTTGACCTGTTATTCATTTTCCTTTCCTGCACTATTTGAGCCGATGGTGGTGTTACGTGAAGTAGGTATGATTCGGCAAGCATGTTTAGACTTGGAGTAAGCGTCTAATTACTGGTTCTTCGTTAACTAGTTCGCCATCCTTTAGATAGCATGTTTGTTTAACTACGTGACTAAAGCCTGAAACTTTTGTTGTTTGATGAGTGTCGAGATGATGCGTCGTGCAGTGTGTTGAGCGGTGTGTGGTGAGGGTTACGGGGCTTTACTGGCAGCCTAGGCAACGGACTTCTTGCAGCAGTTGCAGCAGCGCGGCAGGATGTGGAGGGGGGCCCGCGTCTGCTCGAACTCGCGGGCCGTGCGCGTTCTCCAGCGCGTGCGCCTTCTTGACGACCTTGCCGTGGTGGTCGTACGTCGGGCCCTCGGGGTTGAGCTGCAGGCGCATCGCACAGGCGGCCCTGCAGGCGCATCATGTGCAACGTGCACGCCGCGCGCCGGCGCCATGTCCCAGCTGGTCGGGCGCGGGGCGAGGGGCGCGAGCTGCCGCGCTTGTAGCGGTCGGGGGCGGCGCGTGGCGTCCCCCTCGTGCTCCGAGCTCACGGCCGGCACTCCCCATGAGCCTCGGGCACGGGCGCCGCGAAGCCGCCGATGGCGGGCGCCGGCGTGGTCAGCTCGTGCTCGAACGAGCCCGGCCACACCGCCCGTGCTCGTGCCGCCGTGCACCTGCAGCTTGCGCAGCCGGCTTTTGCCCATGGCGATGAGGCGCTTCAGCTTATCGATGCGTTGCTGGCGCAGGGCATCCGGGCTCTGCTGGTGGTTGCTGCGGAACGTGCCATTCTCGTGGTCGGGCTCGGGCTGCTCGGCGCTGGCGTTGTTCGCGCGGCGCGTGTCCGGCGGCGGGAACCGCGGTTGCGGCGCCACAGGCTTGTCGTTGCGGGGCGCCAGACGCTGCGAGCGCTCGCGCACCTCTGCCACGTAGTCATCGTTGTTGCGGCGCAGATCGTCGCGGATGGTTTGCACGAACTTGAGCTTGCCGTTGTCCTTGACTGCAACAGACGAGCCCGGTGAGAGCGAGCCAACGGGGAGCGGGGGGGCGGCGGGGGGCGCGGGCCGCGCGGGAGTACTCACCAGGCGCAGGGCGCAGCAGGGATGGGGGCGCGGGCGAGATCGCGGCCAGCGCAGCTGTCGCCAGAAGCAGCGCACGCAGTGACGTGGTAACACACATACCGATGCGGCCGTATCTAACCACACTCCAAATTTTATATTGAAGAGCACGCGTTATGAAACAAATACTAAGCTATAATAGAAAACGTTATCGTATAAATTGCACATAATACGAAACTAGGCCGGTGCCCGACATCGCCCGGCAGCGATGGAGCAGTAGGTACATGTTAATATCACTATTGTAATATTTATCAGAACAAAATTTCATCAGGTTCTGTAAATTAAAGGGGAGATTTAAAGGTGCAGGCTAACTTTGAAATCGTTTCAAGTATGAATTAATAAAAGCAGTGTATGTTTGTACAAATGGTATTAAGATTAAAGTATAGTGCGATAGTCGGCGACGGGTGAGGTGCGGCGGGTGAGGCGCGGGCGCGGGGGCGGCTATCGCGAGTGGTGGCGGCGGCGGTGGTGGCGCTCGCGCATGTACTGGCGGCGCCTCGTGCGGCAGGCGGAACTGCGGCAAGGGGCGCGCCGTCCAGGCTGATGAGCGTCAGGCCGTCCGCGCCGCGCTCCTCCAGCAGGCGGCGCCTCGCCCCCGCCCGCGCGCCGCGCCCCGCGCTTGGCGCCCACCCGCGCAGCACCGCGATACGTGGCGTTGGCGCGCTCCCCGCTGCCCACCGCTGTGTCGTTGACGTCGGCGCTGCTGCTGTCGGTGAGGCTGACCACGCTGGCCTCGGCGCGCGCGGAGTTGCGCTGTCACGGCGGTGAAGCGGCCCGCGCTGGGCTGCGGCTGCGCGGGCGGGGAGCGGTGTGGGGCTGGCCGAGGGGCGCGGGGGGGCGCGGAGGGCGGGGGGCGTGGACGCGGAGCCGGCGCGGCGGTGGGCTGCGCGCGACGTGGTGCGCGGCGTGGCTGTGGTCGTAGCCGCGCTCGCCGCTGCTCGAGCCCAGCGCGTCCAGCTCTGCCGACACGTCGTTGTTGCGTCGCAGGTGACCGTCGTCCACATAATAAAGCAAGTCCTTCTTATCGATACCGTGGTCAGTGGGCTCGCTCTTGTGCGTATCGGAGTTCGAGTCGCCGAGAACCGGGCCGCCGGTGCGCTTCTGTACGACTTGGAAGTCGTTCGCCTCCGCAGACCTGGCGGTGGACGTGGGCAGGACGTAGGGGTGCTGCACGACGGGGCGCGGCACGGCGGCGCGCTGGTCGCTGTCGTCGCTGGCGGCGCGCACGAAGGGCCCCGCGCCGCTGTCGGTGGGCTCGCCCCGAGTCGGTCGCGTCGTCCTGCGGGCGCGGGTTGTGCGGCCCGTGCGTGTCGCTGCTGTAGGTGGGGTCGTACGGGCTGTGCCACTCCGCCGCTCGGCCCGACACGATAGGATTGTGGCGGAACGCGGTCTTTTGTGTACCTTTCGTTTTGTGCGCGGCTCTCGCTTGCTGAGTGTCGGATGCCTTGTTCTTCAGCGCGTCGATTTCTGTTCTCATCACATAAGAATGGTTTTTTTTTCTGTCAGTCTGAAATCAAAAAATAAGTGGTAGTGTGCACCGGCTGGGCACTTGGGGAGCACAGAGTGTACAGAGTGTGCTGACCTGTGCACGATCGTCGTCGGTGTTCTGGTAGTCGTAGTTGTCGCGCATGAGCTGGCGCCGCAGCGCGGACAGCATGTCGGTGGAGGGCGGCGCGGCGCGCCTCAGCGCTAGCGGCGGCACGGCGCGCGCGCTCGCTGCGGGCGCGGGACTGGGGTCAGTACACAGGGGCTCAGGCCGCTCAGGGCGCTCGGGCGGTAGGGACTGGTGGGGACTTACAGTTGGCGGCGTGGCTTACGCGCGGCGCCAGCGCGGCCACGATGATCACGGCGGCCAGCATGCGAGTGACGCGTGCGCGACAACACACACGCACACACGCACACCTTTATGGTGAATAAAACACATTCTTTTCGAATTGCAGCGAGTCAAGTGCGCCGCGAGGAAATTGTTAATGTTTACGACGAATATATTGCAGGCCTTACACTATTTGATGGCCGGCACTCACACCTGATAGGCCAAAGCGTATTGCGCAGCTCGTGCAGAACACGCTAGCTCTATATTACTCACTTATTAAGTAGTGTAACAAGGGAAACGAAACAAGTACACAATGTTGGGTAAGTACACTAATGTCTCTCCCGCGATGTAACCGATGAAGGTGAGACACGGTTCCTCAGCGTGTACGACATAAATAATAATCATAACAAGTGCCGTCACCGCACGAACACTCGGCACTACACAATCTACATAATTTAATCAAAATAAAAATACATGTATCGTAGCTCTCGTAGCACAGAGCGCCGTAGCGTTGATTTGATTAAAACATAGCGTAGCAGGGTCCGCCTGCGTCTGTTTAATGAATACCAAACTATAACACTGTAATGACGTTAGGTTTTTGAGAGCGAGGTGTTTTATATTGAGTCACTATTACTTTATTTGTGAAAAGGTTAACTTTCTAAACGTGACAGATCTTTTTTAGGGTTCCGTACCCAGAGGGAAAAACGGAACCCTATTACTAACTAAGCCTCCGCTGTCTGTCTGTCTGTCTCCAGGCTGTAACTCATAAACCGTAATAGTTAGACAGCTGAAATTTTCACAAATGATGTATTCCCGTTGCCGTTGTAACAATAAGTACAAAAATTAAAAATAGTTTTAAAGGGCGTCTAAAAGCAATATACGTGTCTTTTCGTATTTTTTTGCTTAATATTAAAAACAGTTAAAAACATTAATAGTAACAAGTTTCAAATTTCCACTGTGTAAACTGTAACTTTACTTGGGCGGTTTTTGTACCCTCCTCTGCTACCCACAGGTTACAATGTCTTAACGGATTGTTGTGCGTGTTCTGGGTATGTTTAGGTGGATTAAGGAAAAGTAACTCAACTGAACGTAAAGTCTTATATTTCTGTTTTCACAATAGTTCGTTAGCTAACTACGTAATAAACACACAACGAGGCAGGGTGAGGTAATGTAAGCGACTGGCGAGCCGTGCGCCCGCACTCCTATAGTGTAACCAAATTGCAACTCAGCAAATCGTGGTTACTAACCCGTCACAGGATTATCCATGAGTTAATTTACTACAATAATACACAAAAGCATTGCCATGGTTAATGAGAATGAATTGAGTGGTGGGGAACACCTCGGCTACTCAACGCCGGGTGCTATCCGCACCGAGTGCGCCTTCTGCGCGCGAGCTGTCGTGCGCTGCACTAATGAGCGAAATATTTTGGTTCGAGTCTTTGCTAGATATTTTACTTCGTACAGTATGTATTAAAATAAAATTAGTTACACTTTACGTTTCTGGCTTGTGGGATTGGTTGCCGTATGTTTTGTTCTACCGAGTGCTGCGGACTTGACGATAACACATGCTTACCACCTGACTGCTGCTCAGCTGTCGTTGTCACTGCTTTGCAATAATCCGTCTCTTGGCAACAGTGTAATCACATCAAATGATTTGTCTCCATAGTTTCTGTTGTTGTGTCGGGCGCGGTGTGGAGAGCCTCACGCTGGCCTCGGCACGGGCGCGCATACAGTAACGCCGCACTAGTGTAGCGAGCACGCGCTGACGTCACAGCCCGCTCGTTCACGCTCGGTGAGCTGTTTTAACGACTGCCCTCTGAGCCACTCCACCTCGACTCCACTTACTTTCCATAAAAGAAACATTTGGTTGTAATTACAGTCACAGTGCAGCGCGCGCCTCTCACGCCCGCATTACACCCGCCACACATACCGCGCCTCAAGGGTTCCGCTAAATTACATGTGACCTTACACCGCTCTGCTATATGTATGCTCAGGGACCTAGCGACCATTGCACGATATATGATGATATTTAGTTAATACAGTAATAATACTTCGTGAGAACCTGCAAGGTGATTGAAAAGTAGTAAATATCTCCGAACAAAATTCAAAGATTAGTACCTAATGAATTTTGTCAGTAAACACTTTAGTTTGTACTTATGATCAATCTATATAAAATCTATCACAAATCCTAGTCAATCTAATTTGTGTGGAGTTATCGATTATTGTTACATTTCCGTTACGAACAAAGGTAAGTGTTCGTCCCATATCAATAGGAGTTGGCAATACCTGTGCTATAGGCAAGGAATCCCCGATAACATTTACTGAAATTTGTGATTCCCGGGAAACGATTGTGTGCATGCGTGTGTGTGTGGTCATGTTGTCCATATAGTGAGGGTTGCGGCACTGGCGACGGCGCCGAACTCGCCGCGCTTCACTGTCGGCTGCGGCGCGAGTTGCTGGAAAATGGTTTTTTTTTCTCAACTTGTAAAGTTTAAAGTATTGATCAGTTCTGCATTACAGCCGATGTATCTGCTACACTTAATTCGCTTCTAGGGTAATGTAATGCAGTAAGAGGTTCACGTCTACTGCTGCTGCAATACATAACTGTATTGCCACTGGCTTGGATTTTTTTTAATAGTATTTTTGATTTGTCTTTTTTTGCGTGGTATAATATTATGAATAAGTATATCTACTGGTTGTGTTGTATTCTTAGTTATCCAATATAGGTTTGAGTTGCACAGGATAATTAACTCGTAGGATGTTTACCTGCAGACAGTGAAGTGTACCTATTGTACCTCACATAACTATGTGACCGCTGTGTACCGGAGCCTCGCGCTTAGACTGCCGCTACTGTACTTAGAGCGCGTGACGTCATAGGTTTTCACAGCGCACGGGTGCTGTCGGGTACGCATCGAATGCCACCTGTCAAGTGTCACCGCAATATGGGAATCCTGTGTTCGCTAAGTATCTCAATGCGAATGTTCAAAAATACTCGCGTTCAATAGAATTGTAAACTACGATCGACGCGGCATCAATATTGCGACACGGGAAACGTTTTAGCGGCGCGACGAGCGTCCCGCGACACGCGCCTCGCGACAGACGCGCGACAGTCGCGCGACAATCGCGTGACACCGCGACACCGCGCGACACTCACGCTGACGAGCGCTCTCGGGGAGTTTACCTGCATTAGGCATTAGACAGCCGACAGCCACCATACCCCACGCAAACAAACATTATAATACTCTATAGATACTACTGATGCAGGTCTTACAATACGATACTCCTACGTCCTAGTCTAGCCTAGCAAACTACAATTTGTAACATGTTTGGTTCCAGAGAACATTTATGTAATTTTTCATACTTGCAAAACTAAGCAGTAAAAGTGATTGGTGATGAGAAAAGCGCACCAGTGAGCGCGCGGCGGCGGCGCGCCTTTGTGATGGTAACGACGCCGCTCACCACTCACTTAGTGGAATTAGTCGCCGTCGCCACCGGGACGGCCGGACATCTACCTACCTAGCAACAACTACTGTATATCAGTGAGACTTATTATCAACAGTAACTAACTGAAACTGTTGACTGACAGCTATCTAACATAAATACCAATTCTAAATATTGCAATTGGCGTATCAAAATTACACGAAGTGCTGTATTAGACAGATTAAATTCTCTAGAGTAGTTATTGTCTTGTACCTTTTATTTGTGTCAATTTCTTATAAAGAATGTTAGCGTGTGTTAGAAAAGTATTTAGACCTATGTCTATGCAATTTCAATAGCTTTTTGGTAGTGTCGATGAGGAGAGCTGAAGAAATACTACAAAACGTGCATCGCTGGACTCGAAGAGAGAAGGCGATGCGTTACTTAAGCTCTGTGGACAGTTCCCTGCATATTGTAATGTTATAAATAATAGAGGGCTCGTGTGAGCGGCGGCGGAGTGATCGCTCCCTAATACCGCAGTAACTAGGTTCGCTAAGCCCCACTCCAGGCCGAAGCAAATGGAATGGTTATTGAAATCTGGTTAGATAACCGCTGAACTGGGTCAGCCCGCATGCCACGCGCGCTGCCCCGCAGAAGGCTCACTCCGCGAGGCTGCAATGAACCAATCATTCCAGTGCAATTATTTTTTTTTATAATTTGTAGCTACGCATTAGTGACACATGCACAAAATGAAGAACAGTATTTTAAGGCAATTTAATTATGTTTGGACAACATGTGTAGCTTATCCCTTTTGGATTACAATGTTACCCACATATCAACTCTACGAAAGCATTCTAACGTTACACGAAACGACTTCAGTACCATTTCGATAATTGTTCAGAGCGAACTTTCTGCATTTGTTGTGTGCTAAACCACAGTCATAAACAGTGGGATGCGTCGCTCGCAACCAATCCAAACACGACATAATGAGAACAAACACAACAATACACAACGCGGTACTTACGATACAATGACCGGCTGTAGAACTTAACACTGAGAAGCTCTACATTACCTTATTACAGCATTTTTTCTTCTTCTTTCCCTTTAGTTCATGTACTTACAACCTGCGGTCAGAGTTTGAACCGGCCGGGAATTGCCAACATACTCACTGAATCAAACTAAGATTTATACTTAGGTACATAGAACGTCGATAGCCGTCGTAAAATTCGTCACATAACTCAACTACATATAAAATAGGATTACGAGTCTCAATTCTTGAGTTTCGTTACATTTGTTGCAGACTACTGATAACTTGAACATGCTCCGGTTACCACGACTGCGGTAGTGTCGCCGGTGGCCGCTAGATGGCGGTTATTTCAATCGCGGAGAATTACATCAGCTCGTTAGTTTGCTTTGAGCATTCCCTTAATTATATCCGAGTTTGGCAAACAAAGGGTTATGTTTATAGTGCAGAGGTAGTGTTCGTTAACACGTCGTGTTTATACCAGACATTATGTAAGCTGCTGCTGCTACGTAGAACAAATTTTCTTGTAATAAAATGCACTTATTTTCAAGTTTGTCTATGATTACTACACTATGTTACATTAGCGGCACAGGAGTGGTGTAACTGAAACCTCCAATGCATACGAGTACATAGGTAGCCCCAAAGCGGACCTCACACATGAGAGTTGGGCACCCCTGAGTGTCTCAATTCAGTAAAGTTATAATGACGGGATTGGAAAAACATTTCCCTAAATTGGCCCAAAATATATCTTTGATGAGATACGTAAATAACAATGCTTTCCTCATTTCCCGGGAGAGGCGCGGCAGGCGGGCCGGAGGAGGCGGGGGGGGGGGAGGGGGGGGGGGGTTAGGACGCACTCAGATAATTAACTAGAAATAAATAGTCTCCATTTGAATTAGTCGCACCCGGGGGAGGCTCGCAAACATTAAAAAATATGTATTTGTCAAGATGGCGACGAAGTGGCGTCAGAAAGAAGCTGTAACTTGTATAATGTAACAACTGCGGCTCCATTACGTGTGGGATCCCTCAATTGCTGGCCTAGGTCTAGAGGACCTGTACAGTCACACATTGTTCTTCTTATAAAGAGAGTCAGAGACAGTTGGCATCACTCACAGCAATTCCAGATCGAACCACTTTCCCTTAACTTTGGATAGTCCGTCTTCTACAACGTTGATAAAAGCGAGAGGCATTAAATGAAACCACATATTCTGTATATCATTATAAGGCTACACAACAAAAATCAAATCAATGTAAGCAATAGTTTAGTCACAGGATATTTTTTTAGTTTTTTTTTAGTTTGAACATGCTGTATCTTCCTGATTAGGTGACTAAGTTTTATAGGCATAGTTATCTAGTTGGCTCCGGTTGGGTCCGAAACTAGTCGAGCTATCCCGATAAATACGCGTGAGTAAACCGTTATAACGTTTTAAGTATGAATCATCCTCACGAAAGTTATTATAAAAATATTGCTTACATTGATTTGATTTTTGTTGTGTAGCCTTATAATGATATACAGAATATGTGGTTTCATTTAATGCCTCTCGCTTTTATCAACGTTGTATATTTGTGTGTAAATAGTAAATATTCCACAATTTTCATACAACGCCATCTAGTCTAAGCGGAGCAGAGCTTGTATTACAACCGATTAACATACTTCATTATCAGTCTCGCGCGCGCATCTACGCACGTAGGCTGTGTGTCACGCGCGCTCTCGTATCGTAGACGGTATTCGAGATGGCCACTAAATTAGTAAAGTGTTCAACGTGCAACATTGTAATTAACGAGGTGTTAGCATTTGTGAATAATAAGATAGACGTGATGGACGAAGATAGTTTGGCTCGTATCTGTATGAGTGCATTCTCTGAAAGTGATATTTTAAATGCCAAGAATTTATTGTTTGAATCCTTGTCCAAAAAGAAGAAACAACGGAAACGTGATGGAAAAACTTTGCGTAATATAGACGACATCATTTGTGTATTGAAAGAGACGGATCCGGAAGAAATTCCAGTTTTTGTAGCTCGGGATTTGCAAAAGCTCCCACCGGTTCTATTTGATCATGTAGACGTGACGAGAATTCTAAAGGATCTACTAAAACTGCAACAGGATGTAAACCTAATCAAAAGTAATTATGTCACAAGTGAACAATTAGATATAGTAAAATGTGACATCCAGAAATCTAGGCAAACACCACCAAATGATAGGTTTGAATGCAATGTAAACAAACGCCGGGGCGCCTGTTTGTTGGACAGCTTGTCATATGGAAGTGGACCTATGGGATTGCTTCCTTTGTGTGAAGACACGATTGTAGAACCCTCAACATCGTCTCCTACACCTAATTCTGGATACCGTGATATTCAAATCACTCAAAATCAATCAGCTGTGGAGGGTAATTCTATGCATCAACTACAGCGACAAAATCAACGCGTAGCGGGTAGTCGGAGCGCGATAGCGAGTAACGATGCGACCGCGGTGACGGTGACTCAGGTAACCGATGTGAATCACGCGTCTCTGCCGGCCGACGCGGCGCTCAGTACCTACGCAGGCACTCAATACGGGCCTGCGACACACGGACCGCCAGTTTGGAGAGACAATGGCTGAAGTAGCAAGAAAAGGGCAATGGAAACCTATAGTTGATAATGAGGAATGGACGTTAGTCCAAAGGAAAAGGTTAAGGAACAGATTTGCAGGAAAAAGGGGAAAAGCGGTTTTGGAACCGGATGAAAAATTCAAAGCGGCTGATGTGAAAATTCCTATATACATATATAATGTAGGAAAAGAAGTCGGTGAAAATGATATTATAGAATACATTAAAAAACGAGCTAATATTAATGTTTCAGTGGAGAAGGTCACCATGAAAGTCTCAAAAGACTATCAATCGTATAAAATTTTTGTATCTAAATTTCATTTAGATACAATTCTTAAAGACGATTTTTGGCCAGAAGGGATTGCCTATAGACACTACATACAATTTAGGCCCAGATTCCGTGATCAAAAACCTTCAACAAAATAATGGCGACAACTAAGTTGGTCAGTTTTAACTGCAAGTGTGTCAGACGGTCGATTGAATGCATAAGGAGACTGTGTTGTACCGCAGACATTATTGCGTTGCAAGAGACATGGTTATTACCGCACGATATTCCTTTCCTAGGCACTATTAATGACTCATTCTCCTTTACTGGAAAATCTGCGGTGGATACTTCAGCTGGAATACTGAGAGGGAGGCCATACGGAGGCGTGGCTTTGCTCTGGAGAAAAGCTGTCTTTCCTGCGGTTTCGGTCATACAGTGTAATAGTGTAAGACTCAGTGCGATTAAAATAGTGAATCAGGAGCGTTCAATATTAGTGTTCTCGGTGTATATGCCTACAGATTCTATTGATAATTTGCCAGAATTTACAGACTGCTTAAGTGAAATGTGTTCTATCATTGAAAACAATAATATAGAAACAGTTTATATACTGGGGGACCTTAACGCACACCCAGGTGAGTTGTTTTCAAATGAGTTACGTGATTTTTGTTGTGAACAGTCGTGGTCGTGTATCGATATGGACATGTTATCCAATGACACTTTTACGTTTGTAAGTGATGCGCACGGGTGCCGGCGCTGGCTGGATCACTGCCTGGTGACCAGCGCGGCGCGGGCATCCGTGCGTGCCGTCACTGTTCTGTATGACACATATTATTCGGATCATTATCCATTGCAGATTGAATGCGATATTAATCGAATTTGTCAAAAAACTAACGCCGTAACAAATAATAGTGTCTGTAGTACTGTTGTGTGGGGTGACCGTAGTAGTAACCAAATAGACTTGTACACGAATTTATGTAACGCAAAATTGAGAGATTTAGATTTTCCTCAGGAGTTCCATTCGTGTGCAGACAAAATGTGTAGTGAGGATAGTCACAAATTAATATTAAGAAACTTGTACTTAGATATTGTGAATATCCTATCGGAAGCTGCTACGAGTAGTTATATAAATAAGCACAGCAAACGAAGGGTTGTACCTGGATGGAACAGGTATGTGAGTGAAGCTCACAGGGAGGCTCGACTTTGTTTTCATATGTGGCTGTTGTACGGTAAACCAAAAACAGGAGAAATTTATCATGATATGTGTGAATCGAGAAAAGTATTTAAATCTAAATTGAAGTTTTGTCAAGACAATGAGAAACAGATTAAGATGAACATTATCGCTGAGCAACACAAAAATAAACAATTCGGGAAATTTTGGAAATCTACTAAAAAGCTCAATCCAAGGTCGAGCCTGCCTGTGAGTGTCAGTGGTCATCATGACCCACATGACATAGCTAGTGCCTTTCGGCAGAGTTTCAAAGTGGACCCACCTCCTGTACCTCTTGCGGTGTCTCAGATGCTCGAGACTGGGACACAAGGTGATAAAGTTAAATTAAAATTCCATGCAAAGGAAATATCTAATGTTATTAGAAATATGTCTAGAGGAAAGTCTCCAGGACATGATAGTCTCAGTATCGAGCATCTGAAGTACGCCGGTATCCACCTGCCGAGGGTACTTGCTCTGTTCTTCAATTTGTCACTTTCGCATAGCTACTTACCTGAGGAGCTCATGCGTACACTGGTTGTTCCTATAATAAAAAACAAAACAGGTGATCCGTCGGACCTGTCCAACTACAGGCCTATCTCACTAGCCACCACAATTGCTAAAGTTTTGGACAGCCTGCTTGATAAAGAGCTAGAGAAAAATATATATTTACACGACGCACAGTTCGGCTTTAAGCCAAACCTATCTACTGAAAGTGCTATTTATTGTCTCAAGCAGACTGTTCACTACTACACGGCAAGGAACACACCTGTGTATGCGTGTTATCTAGATCTCTCCAAGGCATATGATCTTGTAAGTTATGATGTTTTATGGAGCAAACTTCAGAATGTTGAGGGGCTCCCTTCTGAATTAATTTGGTTGCTTAAATATTGGTATAGTAATCAAGAGAATACTGTTCGATGGGCAGGCACTTTATCTGAAGTGTACAGGTTGCAGTGTGGGGTAAGGCAGGGGGGGTTGAGCTCGCCGCGCCTCTTCAACCTGTACATTAATGGCCTGATTGAGGGGCTCAGCGGCACCGATGTCGGGTGCTCGATAGACGGTACTTGTATAAATAACATAAGTTACGCTGACGATATGGTGCTGTTGAGTCCCTCAGTCAGAGCTTTAAGGTGTCTTTTGAATATTTGTGAGGTGTATGCGGAGGCTCATGGGCTGAGATATAACGCCAAAAAGAGTGAATTTATGATATTTAAGGCGGGAAAAAAACAATATAGTGCGCCCGTGATCACTCTTTGCGGCATACCACTTCAACAGGTGAGTAAGTTTAAGTATCTTGGCCACTGGGTCACCGACGATTCATCAGATGATACGGACATTGAAAGGGAACGAAGGGCGCTGTCCGTGCGGTGTAATATGCTCGCTCGTAGGTTCGCACGGTGTACAAGAGACGTAAAAATTACTTTATTCAAGTCGTACTGCCAGGCACTGTACACGTGCGGGCTATGGGTGAATTATACGCATCGCGCGTACAGTGCCCTTCGCGTCCAATATAACAACGCCTTCAGGGGAATGTTGGGGCTGCCGCGGTGGTGCAGCGCATCCGCCATGTTCGCGGAAGCGCGCACACAGGATTTCTTCGCTGTGATGCGCATGCGCTGCGCGTCATTATTGAATCGGATACGGACTAGCTCTAACGTTCTCCTGAGGACCTTGTCTGAGCGGTGGGATTCACCAATACTGCAAACATGGATGGGGTTGCACTCTCTTTGCAACAGGAGATAAGTGGTTCTCCTCTTATGTTCGATTAGTTTAAATTTATATACCTACTAACATTATTTTTAAAAAATATGCATAATACTAACAAAATGGAACCTGATTTCTGAAATAAACGATTATTATTATTATTATCTCCTTTATTTAACTTAATACATATTCATTACATTTTTAAATATATATATAAAAAAAACAATATACACTTAAAAATATAAAAAATAGTGTCCAACCGGCATCGGGAACAGGGTCCAAGCTGCCGGTGGTCAGGGCCCCAGAGAGAGGAACCTCCTCACAATACGCGCCGTGTCAAGAAGTACTGCCTTCTGGATCAAGCCCTTGACCCAGACGCCCAACGAGAGCCTCCGAAGGTGTTGGTCGAGGCTCTTGGCTATTAAGCCATTGGCAGTAACGACTATCGGCACAATGATTGCTGAGTCCACCTCCCACATGTCAACAACCTCGTGAGCTAAGTCCAAATATTTTATTTGTTTTTCTTTTTCTGCTTTCACGAGGTTCTCATCATGCGGGACGGTAATATCAACAATCATTGCCCGACGCTCTGATCGATCTATCACCACTATATCAGGCTTATTGGCAACAATAGTCCTGTCAGTGATGATAGATCGATCCCAGTACAACGTGACATGACCATTTTCGAGAACTGGGTCGGGGACATACCTGTAGTACGGCACTTCAGATTCCACAAGTTTGTACTTCAAAGCAAGCTGCTGGTGGATAATCCTGGCCACTTGGTTATGTCTGTGCAAGTATTCGCCGTTAGCAAGACGGGAACAACCCGAAACTATATGCCTCAAGGACTCACCTGGGCAGTGACATGCCCGACATATGTCAACTGTACCGTCCTTAATTATATATTTCCGGTAGTTGTTCGTCATGATAACTTCGTCCATAATTGCACATACAAACCCTTCGGTTTCTCCAAAGAGATCACCGAAGCGTAGCCAGGCCACGGACGCTAGAAAATCGACATCAGCTCCGTGAAGAGCTCGATAATAGCGCCCGTGTAGCTCCTTGCTTTGCCATACATCCTTGCGGTCTTTGACGCTTAGTACGACAGGTGTGTGCCAGTTCTCTTTGCCAAGAGCGAGCGGGGTGAGGCCCTTATCCACTGCCACTACATCTCGATGCATCCCCACGTCCACCTGGAGGAAGTACTCCCTGAGGTTACATATCTCGCGATTATGAAGGGTCTTGGCATTCAGAAAGCCTCGACCTCCACACTTTCGCGGGATATATAACCTCATCACAGATGACCGTGGGTGGTGCATTCGATTGGCAGTGAGCAGTGTCCGGACTCTCCTATCCAGGGCGTCCAACTCAGTCTGAGTCCACTTGAGTATGCCAAAGGAGTACATTATCACGGGCATGACCCAACCATTAAAGGCACGCACCTTGTTACCACCCGATAAGACACTTTTCAGTACCTTATTCAGGCGGCCAAAGAAACGTGTCTGTAATGTTTGTTTCATGTCAGCAACACTAATGCCTAACGCCTCTGACATACCCAAGTACTTGTATGTTTCCGTTGCAGAAAGTGACCTCAGGTTTATAGAATCCGAGAGCTGAATGCCCTGGGATTCCATAATCCTACCTCGTTTTACATGCATGACTGCACATTTGTCAACACCAAATTCCATTCTGATGGAATTACTGAAGCTTTCAGTGATCTTTAGTAACTTCATCAGTTGCAACTCACTGGAGGCAAATAATTTAAGGTCATCCATGTATAACAAGTGGGAGATTACCTGGCTACCTCTCCGCAACGTATAGCCTTGCCCTGAACCCTCAAGCAGAGTGCTGAGAGGATTCAGGGCTAAGCAAAACCACAGTGGACTCAAACTGTCACCCTGGAATATTCCACGCTCGATCTTAATAGGTTCACCTCTCCGTCGGATATCCCGACATCCTGGATAGTGAAGTACCGTACTCCACTGCCTCATACATGACAACAAGAAGGCGTGTAAAGTTGTATTAATTTTATACAGCTCCAACACCCTCATGAGCCATGTATGCGGCACCGAATCGTAGGCCTTCTTATAATCTATCCAACATGTTGATAGATCCTTCTTAGAGCGGCGAACCTGTTGGCATATGGTCATGTCAATAAGGAGTAGCTCCTTAGTACCACGGGATCCACTTCTACATCCATTCTGAGAGGCAGACATAATAGAAAAGCTATCTATATGATTATTAATCTTTTCTCTCAGAATGGATGTGAGAAGCTTATAGATGGTGGGTAGGCACGTAATAGGCCTGTAATTTTTAGGATCCGTGGTACTACCTGTTTTATGGAGCAGATGGGTACTACCTGTAGTCAAGAACTCTGGGAGCGACCCCGATTCTACGGCAGACTGGAATTGAGATGCCAAGCAACCATGCGAGCTCTGCAGCCATTTTAACCAAAAGTTCTGCAGTCCGTCCGGTCCTGGTGATTTCCAGTTGGACATTGGACAGACTGCAGAGGCTACATCTTGGGGGCTGATAGTAATTGCCCCCATCTCCTGTATATGCTCACATGATCGCTCAACCTCTCTCATCCAATCGCCTTCAGAGTGGCTGACGGGCGCCGACCAGATGCTCCGCCAGAATGAATTCGTGACGTCATCATCCGGCAGGCACCCACCATCCACACCATGATCAGGTTGCTCCCATGCTCTATGTACCCGTCTCTGATCTCTCTGGAACATGTGATTCAGGTGATAGCGCTCCACCCGACACTTATAACGTCGGATACGGTTTGCCCATGCATACACTTTTTGTTTGAAAAAATCGATGCGCTCCGTAACACGAGCATTATATTCGCTGGGACCAACATTAGTCCCAGCAAATGCCCGCTTTACAAAGCGCATCACCCTAGGCCGAAAATTACCCCCCCTAAAAGCAATTAATTTTGCAATGAGTGTCCTAGCCCCAGCGACACGCAGCTCTATCCTGCGCTGCCAAGCTGGAACGGCTGGTTTTGGTCGTGCAGCTATGTTTCTTGGACTAATTGCAACATTAGCTACACGACATGCCGTTAGAGCCGCACAGTACAAGATCGAGTGCGTGTCGATGAGGTTTTCACTGCTCTCAAAGTAGGTCGGGAGCAGCGAATCCAGGGCACCCACTATAGATTTATTTTTATTATGCATGGGCAAACGAGGTATACGAGGTCTCAGATCGGGCGGTGCACTCCGATACTCCCGAATCACATCCTCCAAAGTACTCCTTATAACGTTATTGCACTGGGTACTTACAGTTATAACACCGTCGTCATTTTCCCCGTCAGCTGGGTTGGTAGGCGGCGTGCTAGGTACTGGCACTACCGCTAGTGACTGGGTACAGACGACAGGGTTAATCTGCTGTTCAGAGCGTAATCGATCAAGCGTCGCATCATCCAACCTATGGCTACGTTGAATGACACGCACTTGATCCGACAGTCGTTGTGCCGATACGTTGACGTCCGGTTCAAGCACCTGAAACAGAGCCAGCATTCTCGCACGGTACGCGGTGAGGTTAGTTCCTCCCCCTGTAGCCCCGTAGTACGCGCGCATGACGTTCTCATTTATGCTTTGAGTCCATTTCATGCGCGGCACTTCACCACCGGGAGCGGGAGCCCTGTTCGAGGCCGGTTGGCCTGAGGGCGCCAAGCTTCTCGGAGGCCGGCGCCTCCCCTGCCGACGCACAGGTGTTGGCGACGTCGGCGGGGAGTAGTACTCGTCGCTGGAGCTCGACGCAACTGCAGGTGCCGGACCTCGGTCCGGCAGCTGCGAGGCGGAGCTCAGCGACGAGCCCGGAGATGGTGGGCGTGCAGCTCTGCTTCTTGTCAACATGTCTTCAATTCATATTTATTTAGTTATTTTATAATATTATCTTCATTTGATGTTATCTTGACGTAAGTCATTTTATTCATTATGTACGTATAAATGTAATAAGTTTGTATATATTTTAAAATAATTTATTAAATATGTTTTGTAAAAATTTGGTCTTGACAGTTGACAAGTTTTTTCTTATTATTATTTGTATCTCTTTTAATTCACGGGATAACTTCAAGGGAAGAAACCCGGTCCTTTTTAAAGGCTTGCACGGGGACACAGGTCCAACATGCAGAGGCCTTGTTGAGAACTTTAATCTAATATGTGATGGGGCAACTACCAAGGGCCATCCACCCCTGCTCTATGAAAGAACAGACATGCACGGCCCAAGGTAGCTACATAACTATTGTAAATTATGGATAAAATGAATTTGGGCTATGGATAGGATATGTTGGATGTATTTATTTCTCAAACTATGGATAACTATGGCACCTGCCTTTCAACACATGAAAATGCAATTAAAATTGGCAGGCGGTGACTCGCCGACTCCAAGATGGGCCCCCTATTATACCGCCACGATAGGCAGCAGGTGGGCAACACCAGAGAGTAAAGGCTAAGGGGTGTAGAGAGGTGCGACACCGATTTCGCCATCGCGGGTCACAGACCCGGAGCGGGTTTCCTCGTTATTACGCCATTAGACACTTCCACCCCCGAGCATATAGCTCTTGCGACCCCCCTCTAGCCAGCCAGTTAAGGCAAGAAAGAGCTGGGAGTCCTCATAAAGAGTGACCCCCTGGGGCATTCAGGTTCCGTTGTGTCGCCACACACAAACAGCTCGCCACAAGCTGCCCTGCGGATGTATGCTCCTACATAGACCTTCAGATACATTTTTTATATATAATTCAATATTAATATATAATTCTAAATACATACATGTTATAGATAAATTACACCCAGACACAGAACGAAAGATCGTGCTCATCACAGAATCATTAATCTTGGTTGGGAATCGAACCCAGGACCTCCGGTATAAAAGTCAGGGCCACTAACCACTGGATCAATAGGCCTGTCAAATCGTTATCTCGAGTCGCCAATGCGCCAATTATGTCCTATGTAAAAGTAACATTTTGCTTTTACAGTTTACCTCAGTGAGGGGAAGGGAGTTTACGTTTTTTCAAACGCTTTCCACCTAGAATAAATATATAATATTATTTATTGACACTCACGAATAATAGTATCCACATGTATAAAGTTAGTGTTATTGAAACAGGCTCTAGTCACTCACGGGTTTTATATCAGACACGTACTACCACAGACCTTAGCAATAAGGTATCGCCTCGCCCCCCCCCCCCCCACCGCAGTAATCTCTGCTGATACGTCATCGCGCGTCACAAAGACCACGTGAAGCACTCGGCGATGATAATAAACAACATCCTCCCACCGCCGCGAGATGGCGACACTTACCCACAAATCACCCACTTACCACTAAAGGGGTAATTTTCCCTGCCATTGAGCGCTCCCCGGTGAAGAAAAAATGATTCGGACACTTTACAAATTAAATGTTTTGAACGAATGGAAGTCTAAAGACGATTCAATGAGGGAAGTTTGTCGGTGTTTGGAATTGAGACCAATGCACAATCAAGCGCCACCGAACTTGAGAAAACCGTTAAGAATGAATTACAACTTGGATTTACTAATAGATCGTTCATTTTCAAACATATTTGGTGTGACCCACACGATCACCTGTCGTTGATACGTTTACATACGTTATACGTTATAAACGTAGTACACACAATACAGAGTAACTCCAGTGTCTAGATTTCCTTCATAATTCAGCCTGAGATTCGCTACGCACCTTAATGGAAATTAGGTCGATGCATATTACATACCCTGTGTACGGCTCAGCATCTAATGCACGCAGCAGCCTGTCCGGGTCCGCAACGGTCTGCACCCTCGCATGCTCCGCCGCCGCACTGGTTGGAGTGTTAACGTAGTAAGTCCTTAGCCAATTGTTTATACACATGGTCCCTTAAGCGTATAGTCTGAGTTCAGTCAACTAATGAGTCGATAGAATTTAGGCTATGGTATTTAGTCCTGGGTTTGATTGACCATAGTGTACGCCAACACCCTAGAGCCCAGAGCTTACAGACTAATCCTCCAAAAAGTCATCGTTTGGCAACTAATAGTTGGTGATACGCCTTTAATTAACATTGTGGGGCTACCTGCATTGTGCCGGCGGACAATGCGGCGGATATCGGCGGACAAAGCGCCCCCGCGCCGAACATGAATTATTCAGAACAGATTTACACGCCGATGTCGTGTTATGATTTTGTTATTAAACATTGGTCGCCGGCTGTCGCTCACATCGGTGGCGCCTCTGCCACCTCGCGGATATGCTGGATACCTGACGTACAACAAATTATCACATCAACTTTCGTTTCAATGCAGAGGGTCTTAATGGCGCTTGAACAGCGTCTGTAGTAGATAATGCAACCACATACCTGTTATTGTATTCGAGCAAACGAATTATAAATTCTCAGGAACTTTGGGTGTGTTCAAGAAAGTCGAACACACACTAAGTAAACAATGACTCTGGAAACGTATCAGTAACTGCAAGTAACATATCAAGGCGACGGCTGTGTGACAAGCGGGTTCGAGGCAGGCGGGACGCGACTGCCAATGTTTTTTTTGGTAATAAATGGTACACAGACGTCAATTATCAAAAGACTTGAAGATTAATGTCATTAGTGTCTAATTGTATTCAAAGTTCGAAAAATTAAAGAATACTCAAAATGAAAGAACAGCGGCTCCATCATTAGCACTCAAACGTTTCAATCAAACGAAAACTTTTTATAAAGCTCCCTTCACAGTCGTACATACTTAATTAAACTAATTGATTTAATTGTCTCAATTAGAACAACAATAATTACAAATGGCAGCGAAAGTGAACCCGGCCGGAGCCAAGCTCAATTGAGTAAAAACTTGTTTACTTGCGAGCGAAGCAAATGAATGGCGACGCGATGTGACGCGACATGACGCGACACAACGCGGCATGACGCGGCATGGCGCGAGCCCGCGCGTCAATGGAGGTTTATTATCGAGGGTATTAATTAAACCTTGTGCAAACTCACACATTACGTTTCGAAATTCTCTGTATATTGGTATGGATTGAATGTAAGACTCCCTCTTAAGTGGTGAAGGAAAATACTTGTAATCTGTTTGGCTAATGTGCTCCAGCAACATCTTTCAATCATTAAGTTATTGTAACGAATCGATTTGGACCTACATTTGAAGTGAATATTATTCTACAGAACATGTCTATTACGAATTGCTTTCTTATATCTCAACATTCGCTCTCTGCTGTCCCTGCCACCTTCTTTACACATGAGCTGTGTGAGCGCGGGTGTTGTCCCGGACGCTCGCAGCTGGACGTTACCTACGTCACGCGGCGAGTGCCGTGTGGGGCACGCGGCATTCAATAGAGATGTTACCGTGACCGAGCTAGTTACGCCGCGGCGAGAGCGGGACGGGAGCGGGGCGAAAGCCTCGCGGAATGCAATCCCGCGCCAACCGCAACGAGCGCCGCAATAATAATGAGAATAACAAGCGCTGTTCGATTTGTATCTAGTTTGCTTCACTCATAATGTGCTTGTAAATTACCTATTGTTGGTGTTCACTGATACTATGACGTCATCGCGACGACAGTCAGCCAGAGATCATATTCGCGCTGGTAACAATAGCGATCAGGATATAATATTGGTTTTATTCGTGTTTTAGTATTACTTTTGCTTCAAGTTTCGAGAAGTTTCGATCTTAAAACGCATTTTGTAGCAACATACAATATCTACGCTACATGCGCTTCGCGTCACGTAACTTTAACATCGCGCTGTTAATAAGTCATTAATAATGCGCGGCTGCACTTACTCAACTCTACAACGTGATTGTTATAAATTGCTACGAGCGTAGCACTTTCGTAGCTCGATTATAGGGAGTCTACGAGTGCTACGATCGGCTTAGGGTGGAAAATGTTTCTAGGGATTGCTCAGGAGTTCATTAGCTACCATTATAATGTTGTAGTACAATAAAGTTATTTATGTATGTATCGATGTATTCTTACATTCTTGATACCTCAAGGTGTGTGCGTGTGTGTGTGTGCGTAAAGTCAACTCAAGCGAATTGTGAATAAGCCCTGCGATATAATGAAAAAATATTTCCCTGACAACTGATAAAAATATGTTACAGTTTAAACAAAATACCGAACAGCAGCAATGGTAACGTAAAACGTAGAAGTTCCATCCTGTACAATATACGTAAGTATCGTTTGGATAAAAGTCGCCGAACACTACCAAATACTGTCGACGATAAAATGCTATATCTACGTGTTTGTGAATATACAACTGTTGTTTATTAGGTGATTGATAACTACAAAGGCATTGAAACTATACTTACTAAAATATAAGCTGTTAACCGCGATACAATCGATTTACAAAAGTTTTTATTTCAATGAGTTATTTGCGGGAATCATTGCACGTCACAACTAAACTACTTAAATTTATTGCATTCAAAGTTCTTATTTCGTTTATGACTTATTTATAAATACAAATATTCCGCCTAATTACGGGAAAGTATTTGTCTGCTACAAGGGCGCCTGTCGAGTGGACCTTCTGCGCCTCCCTGTCGGTGCGATCGTAATAAATATGAGCGCGATACACTCGGGGCCAAACAAAAGTGTTCACTTTATATTACGGAGCATTTATTATTGCCAACTCACTTTACTCGCTCATTAAATCAAGGAGATTTCTCATTGCGCTACACTTTACATATTTAATGAGGTGTAAATTGTACAAGATTTAATAATATTTAAGTATTAATAACGCAACGTTTGCAAATTGTAACGTGTTCCTGAATATAACAGTGTAGAGACATTTATCACCATAATGACCGTAATTATGCATGTAAATGCTTTCACCGAATCACGAAAGTCAAACTTAATACATTGACACAAGACCTTAATACAAGACATTGCCGAATCCAAATTGTTACCAGTGACGTGTACTAAACTATACACCCAGATTTATAGTTATACCAAACAGAAAATATTCTGCGTTATAAATTGAATAATCTATTAAAAATAAAATAGTTTTCTTATTCGTATTCGCTTCGCCCGTGGCGGTTGGTGACGTCATCACGCTGTGTCCGCATGTGGGTTAAGACGTGTAATAACGACACGTCGCGGTAAATGAGCAATCACGGGCTATTTCAATTCGTCTGCGCCCCCCCCCCGCCCCGCTCCCCGCAACTCGCGCGGTCGGCAGGGCTCGCACGCGTTGTTTCAGAGATACACGCATTACTTGTAAGAAGTAAACCAGCACCGGTATGCGACGTGTGAGGAGCTAGTCTGCGAGGATGGATAGTAGACGCGAGGGCGCGGTGCCCGGACACCCGCGAACTAAAAGCATTGTAAATTGTATATTAGCTCAACAATTAAAACTCACAAATCACAGGAAACAAGTTCATACATTCATTTGATAGTTTTGTTTTCGAACAAACAGCGTTTAACTAAAATAGTCTTTTCGATCATATGTAAATAAGTAGGATCTCACAATCTTAAGACGCTACAGTTCCAGGTGAGTGTGGCGGTTAGTGTTCGCCGGCAGCCCTAAGTGTTGGCATAATGTGTTTGACACAGTTTGGTTTATTGCATTCGCAGTCATCTCCGCACGTATGGAGATGTTCAGAGTTGGCAACACTTGCGCGGCTCTAATGTAATTATTTAGCGTAAGTTGTGCGGCGCGCGGCCGCCGCAGCGGGTGCAGTCCGCACGGAGCGTTACAGGCTGCTGATACTATCATTAACGCCGCGCTGGTGATGACAATCGAAGGTCCTAAAAAATGCTAGATTTTCTTTAATGTCATAGAAAGCCGCTCTTAATGTTATTTCTATTGTGACAAAGATCAGTATGTTGGGTTTTTTTCGTTTCAGCTTAATGTTATATTTTTGGCATATTGATCTATGAACTGGACTGAACCCTTTGCGGGAATCGAACCAGCAATCCTTCGAAAATTAATTTAACCTTTATTTATCATTGAAGCTTTAAAATATAAATAAGACAAAGATCCTGTCCTCTCTAAGGCTTGATAAGTTTGGCAGTGGGCGTGCTCGCAGTGATAACAGCGCCGTGATGGAGAGCCTCCCGGCGGCCGGCGCCGTGCTGCGGCTGACAGCGTCACGCCGTGACGTCACGCCCCCCCCCCCGCGTCACGCCGCGTCACGCCACACAATACAACTCTCCGTCAATCACAATAGATTGCCGGCGCCACTCCATCGCGACTCACAAATTAATTCACAACTCGACAAACCTTCACGAAATATTCAATGACGACAATTACGCTCCGCAAATATTTCAACATTCGAACACCAATATTGTTAGGCAATTATGTAATAAGCCATTATGTGATTTGTTGTCTTTACAATAAAGTTGAGATTGCCTTTGTACACACAACGTTGGTGTTTGGAACGCACTTGGAAGTTGTTTGTTATTCGCAAAGAATCGCGTCCATTGTGAAGACGATACGCTTACAATACCAAATTGAGGAAAAATATTTAAATTTTAGAAAGATTTTATAGAGAACTCTTCCAAGGCGCTCATGTGTTCTTTATACCACTTTCCATGAATAACATGACGAGACAGCTCTATCAGGTAATGTTAGTGGGCATTTCTGTTAACAGATAAGTGCATGGATTTTTACGAGTATGTGATGTTACAGAAGACAGACTACAACAATAGTCAATTTGCATGTACTTATGTTGGCAGCGATCAGAACGTTTATGAGTATTAAAACCTTAAGAAAGAATGAATACTTAAAATAAATAAACTACATAAGGTAATACGAAAAAAAAAATCTCTTCATAACCGTTAGAAACAGTATTCTTGTAAATATAATAATGTTTGGTTTTCTTAACAAAACAACATCGACGGCTCATTATAATAATGCTTTAGTTCGCGTTAATTACTTTCCGCGGGAGGTGCGAGCGATGCCTTCGGAACAATCGTTTTGTAAAGCTTCGCGGTGCCGAGGTATTGTCTTACCGACGTTTTTACATTATTACTACAGAGTACGGACTATGTGCACTGATTACGTTTGTGTGAGTGGAGGATTAGCTTGCAAAGGACTTTCATTATAGATCTAATGGCAGATTAATCTTATCTTATCTGAGCGCTCACTACAGTTGACCAGCGCTGCGCCTGTCTCATAGAATTTTCCGCTCCACCGAAAGCTGATTAAGACGCATTACGTAGCCGCGCTTCGTAGCGCCCCGTAGCGCGAAGTATGCATATAATGCTACGGCCTTACTCTACACTATGACATAAGCAAGTTTCCCCGGTAATGTGTGCCGCTCGCGTACTTAGCATACACTATCGGTGCTACGTTGCTACGTCGCTACGGTGCTACGCGGGTACGTGCTACGATGTCGCACAGATTGCCCCACGCTATCACCTAGCGAGTTAATGTCATCGGGCTCGATGCGACCTGCGCGATACGCTGCACGGCTTGTTATAAAGCTATCGAACATTTTGTTGTTTTATGAACAGATTACGATGATAGGAATAAATGAAGTTTTCTTGAACTTAGATAAAGCTTAACTGTTACCCGGGGAGAACTTTTATTCACACACACATACAATATTTTTTTTGTTTTTGAACTCTTTGTTACTGGGAGTAATACTTACCATAGATATACTTAAGGACGTCGTCAGCAGTGATACGACAGTTTCGTCCAATGAATATGAGATGCCAAAATTATACATCTTTAAGACTTTCTTCTTTATCCATTAAGCATATTAACTAGATATGTCTTTTTTACCAAGCTCCCAGCAGTAGCCGACAGTGGCGACTGTGGCCGCTGGCCGATGCCCGCGGCGGCGAACAGTTAACAATCCAAACAGAGAGGCTACGTGTGTGTGTGTGTGTGTGTGTGTTTGCGGGAGATTAATGCGAGCGATCGCTTGCAATTACCTGTAATTATTGCACACACGCACGACACATATATCACACTCACACGACTGACACTACACAGATATGTGCAGAAGTTCTAATCAATATGGTTTTTAAACTTATATTTACTTCTTCTCATCAGGAAATATTTTTTATTATTTGAAAAGATGTTTACCGTGCAGTTCCCGGTGCGAATAGGGCTGACCCATATCGACCAATGGGTGTCGTAAGAGGCGACTAAGGGAAACTACAATCCGGTGCAAACAAACCTAGCACCTCGGGTCAACCTCCTGGTGGGGAGTAAACCACCAGCAACAGCATTCCCAAGGAGGGTTGGCGTCAGGCAGGCGGCCGGCCGTAAAATACAGCCAAAACTTAAGCAGCATGAGTAAAGACATGCTGCGCCGACCCCAAATAATAATTGGGAGAAGGGCAGGGGAATGATGATTTGAAAAGATGTGTCTTGGAATCTGTGTAAAATTGCAATTTAAGACAGTCATATCAAGATGTTTTTATCTTATCAAAGGGGGTGGATTTTCTGTGTTTTATCTGTCAAATATCTCTGAGATATGTTTCATAATGAGATATGAACTGATAAACGCGATTAGTTATGTGGCGCGACGTTAATGAGGCGCCGCACCGCGCTCGGAGCAGGCTGGTAGAGCTGAGCAGCGGTGAGGACGGGGCATCAGACACATCAGTGTGTTCTGTAAATAATGATAAATAGAGCCGGTGTGGGCTATGGCTAGGGCTATTATGGTCAATGCCAGCGATAGTAGAGAGCTTTGGGTAAAGATGTGTTTCTAAGTTGGCATTTGTAAGGACAAGATTTACGTTTGGTACGTAGCCTAGAATTATTTTCTCCGCCTTCTTGAAATTCTAATACGAAATTGATTATGTAGTTAGGTTTGCTGGAGGCAGTTAGGGGAGAGAGATGCAGTGTCTGTATCTAGCAGTGGTTGAATTCGCAAAATTAGTGATAATGGGTCCAAAATCAGGTGTTTTTATTTTAAATATGCTTAACTCTACATTCGTTTATCTTCGAGGTTTGCCTTTTCAATATATTTTGATTCATAGATTAGGCTGGTTCATTTAAATACTCAGGCGTTGAAGTTTCAACAGATTGTGATGTAGAGCCAATATCAAAAGTTCCCGAAATTTAAGTAGACACACCTATACACACCAGAACATACATAGTTTAATTAACAAAATATGACATTAATGAGTACTCACCGGGCGGGCCGCAGACCGGCGCCGGCGGCGACAACTAATGAGACGCCAATCATCGCGGGATCAGGACACATGATGCTGCTCACTCACTCACACTCAGCGGCAGTGAGTGGCGCGTGAGTGGCGCCTGAGTGGCAGCTGACACGCGGCCCGCGGCGCAAGTCCTCGCGCCGACGGGGCCCGTGCGATAACGTCCACAGGTTAAACGCTCACTGACATGACGTCTGCGATGATATTTATTATTAATATTTTAATTTATTTAAAAAAGAAATAAATTATTGATTGCAGTTTAAGTAATAGTGTTTATCATGTAGAGACCGTATAGTTTAAGTAAATGGACGAGATTTGAAACGAGAAAAAGGTATCGTTAGTACCAGTGATTAGTCAAATATTTGAACGACATTAGGTCGTGATTGATAAAATAACATTCCATCATATTCTACCATATTCTGATCAGTTTTATAGCTATTGCCAACTTAGTTCCGCGAGGCGACGGACTAATAAACGAATAAAGCTGAGTTAGTTGCAAGCGGAGCGCTGTCGCCCGGAGAGGCGGCGAGAGGCCGCTCTTAACGTAATGACGCCTATCGGAAGGCGAGAGTGCCCGCGTGCAGCGCCCACCGCCGCCCGTATCTACGTAATGTTAAGAATATCAGTAAACTGCCTGAATAATGTCACTTTATAATGCTTTAATTTATTGACACACTTTATACAATTTATCAAATTGAAATATCATTACGTTAACATTAATAAATGATTCTCAGAAATCCCGAAATCCCGCTTATGTACGTAATAGAAAAAAAAACATAAAAATATATGGAACCGATGAAAACAGGAAGGAAGGAGAAAAACAGCCTGAAAGTGATAATATTAATCATGATTGTTATTTGAACATCAAAAGACACAATTTGTAAAGCGATTGACATCATAAAGGCGGCCATTAATTCCGGTCCTTAACAAATTTGCCCAACACGGATCTGTTTGCGCGCCACAAATAATTTGACGATAATCGTTGGTCCAATGTTTGCGCCATCACGCCGCGAACGATAGGTTGGCACAGCGGTTTGATCAAACACTGGCTGTAACTCATGCATTAAACATAATATGTGGAAGGAATTAATGTTTGTGATGAAACTGAGGCGGTTACGTGGAGTGCACGAATAACACGTGCTGTAGGTGTAGGCTCCAGTCTATGTGGCAATCTATGTCTCAGAAGCAAAGCTTTCAATTGATAATAATTCTCTGATAACATAATGAATGCAAAAAGTTTAAGACATACAAAACTTAAGAGTAAGTACCATGACAGAACCATTCATGTGAAGACCCGTCCCCTCGGGATTTGCAGGGTTGTTCAATATATTCTCAAGCATAATGAATTACGTAGTATTGCTTAAGGTGATACCGGCATGTGGACGTACGTCATGCAGACGTGTACTGAGAGAGTAGCAGTCAGTGCGGGGGGCTCAGGTAGCACACAGCGTGTCACACCAGACACAGCCTCAAAGAGGAGCGAGGACATGTGAAATAGGGATCAACGCGCGCCTCTCACTACAATTGCTTGTAGATTACTTACGGCACAGACGTGGTCATCTACAGAGAGCCAAGTGTTAGGATTAAAAGACACTGCGTAAGTCAGTGTAACGGATTGTGCAGTCAAGAAAGGTGGAGACATCTGGCATTCGTCGTGAAATACGAAACATACCTATTGTGCAATCTTGTAATCTATCGCAATGTAAGTCTGAAATGCTTTTTATCGCAAGCATAACTCCGAGTACATACAGTACAACTGTATTCATCAGCGTACTAAAGTACGGATACAAACCATAATATGTAATTATTGCACTTTTTAAACGTCAAAATTCATAAATATAATTTAGACATCACCCCATCGCCTACCGTACACCGCTTCCTGTGCTATCGCTACGGGAGAAGAAACGGCGCAACAAACTCTCCAGCAGCAAGCTGTTTTCCAATTTACAATATTCTAAGATATTAATTCCAATACGAATCGTGCCAGATGTACAAATATTTTTGCAGTGAACCTTACGTGTATGTAATAGAGTTCTAATCCCGGTTCATTCTTTTGACTTGAGAGTGGTCGCGGATATGACACGTCACGTGCAGCGCGGGCTCTAATGGAGCGCCTGTCCCGTCCCGCGCGGTCACGGGATACGGGCTGTTGCACTTGTGTGTAAAGAAAGCATGAGCAGACTTAGTTGATGGCTTATTTTTCTTTACAGTTAATTTTGATCTATGATTATTTACAACAACATTCAGATATTTAAATTTGAGACCAACAAGTGAGTTCGCGAGTTAGTAGGCTTGGTGATCATTTGATCAATTATTACTAGCAACCCGTCCCGGCTTCGCACGGGCGATTTTCTGACGTCAATATCTCAAGACCTACAATAGGTATATTAATGAAATTTTGTATTTTAAATGAGTAAGGGGGTCTCAACAGATACTATAAATTTGATATGCGTAAGTAAAATAGATTTTGAGTTATAGGGTTATAGGTCAAAATTGGCCCGAAATGGTTCGTGTAATATAACCCACGACCGGAGTGTCGCTTTTTTGCTCGAACTTGGCGGACACACTGCCGTGTGTCTAGATCATAGCTTCTGTGTTTCAGAAGGCACGTAAAAGTGTGGTTCGGGCGCCTGATCCCTCTCCGGTCGTGTCGGCTTGCCGTCCCATCGGGCTATGAGGGTAAAGGAACAGAGAGTGCACCTGTGTTTGCGCACACGCTTGTGCTCTATAATAATATAATGATGTCCCGCGTAGCTGGCTGGTGTCAGAGTAACATTATTATTATTATCCCCCCCTCCTCCACCGAAAATATCGCGCGGGCCTGCTGCGGTTCCTTGAGGCTTGCGATTGGTTTTCAAGACAAATGACGGCCGCCATCATTGCTAATATCGGCCGATATGACATTGGTACATGACGGCTGCTTGTGTCTCGCTTGCACAACCCCATCTATCCTTAGTTTTAGAGGCGATAAAAATGATACATTAATATATATCATTTTTATCGCTTATAATTCGTATCTCTATTACAGAAAGGATGGTGGTTATTACGAAGTGATGGCTCTCACATTGGTATGTTTCTGAACTGCGTAGTTCTTACATGTAATGGCGAGGCCGACGAGTTTGATATTTATTGTTGATTATGTATGCATGTTGTGATCATAATCAATTTCTTACGCAGTTCTATAAATAAATACACTCGTACATACGTATATAAGTGTATGGCGACCTTTTCGTCTCAGTGTAGTGGCGCGTCTGACCATGAGGGTGTCTGTGGTGGCCGCTCTGTGCTGGCTCGCGGTCGCGGGCTGTGTATCTGCATACCGTCAGCTGATAGACAGTACGTATTAACGTACAAATCGACCAAAGTGCAGTGAACAGAACTTCAACTTGTCGTCATTTTTATATATAAACTAGCTTTTGCCCGCGGCTTCGCACGCGTTAAGAAGTATTATTGTTTAGCAAGTTAGTGTAAAAATTAGGGCCTACAAAACTTCCTTGTACACAATATTCTCAACTAATTTGTCATTTGGCGCTAAACCTATCAAGCTACTGGGAGAACTTACTCGTGAGCAAGCAACATAGAACTGGCCATGAGAGAAGCAATGTTCTCTCAAGTCAATACCCGCAAATTTGAGAGTTTGCCCCTCAGACTTGTTTATAGTCATGGCTAGTCAAAAATCTAAGAAGATTTCTACAAACATCCCCTATTTCATCCCCTTATGTGTGGAATTTATCAAAATCTTTCTTAGCGGATGCCTACGTTATAGTACCTATGTGCATGTAAAGTCTCAGCCCGATCGGTTTAATTTTGACAGTTTCATAAAAAAATTCATCCCCTATTTTATCCCCTTGGGGGTAGAATTTATCAAAATCCTTTCTTAGCGGATACCTACGTCATAACATCTACCTGCATGCCAAATTTCAGCCCGATCCGTCCAGTAGTTTGGGCTGTGCGTTGATGCATTAATTTCGATCGAATTTGATTACCATAAAAACGGTTCTAGTGAGTTAATCTTAAAAGATAGACATATACTGTCGCGGACTTTTTTTTAGATCATTTCAATAGGAATAATTCTTACATACATACATTGTGTGTATCTTGAACCCGTTTTCGCAGCGCACGCAACAGAAGCCCTCAAGGATGAAAAAAATTCCCCGTTTCTTTACACATTTACCATTATTTCTTCGCTCCTAATAGTTGCAACGTGATATTATATAGCCTAAAGCCTTTCTCGATAAATGGTCTATTCAACACAAAAAGAATTTTTCGATTCGAACCAGTAGTTCCTGAGATTAGCGCGTTCAAACAAACAAACAAACAAACAAACAAACAAACAAACTCTTCAGCTTTATAATATTAAGTATAGATTTTGCTTAGTTAGATTAAGCTTATTAGGTTTAGTTAGACGTTACAAGTCCTAAATAAACTTAAAAGCAATTTATCTATGTCAATTATTTTTTTATTGCTTAGACTAAGGCAAAAATACGTGTCTAATATGTATTTTTCAAATATTCCTCTGACAATATTGGTACCTGTTGTAATTAGAGATTACATTTATTTATTCATAAAAACAAGTTACATTTGTTAACTTCGTAGGGTCCCATTACAAATGAATGCAACTTATTTTACAGTGAACAATAAACTTGTTCATCAAAAGTACTGGCCATTGATAGTCTTGTGTTTTAGTGTTACCACGCAATGCTCGGGACGGCGGGAGCTGAGTGTCCTTACACCAAACACATTATCGGCTATCAAATCACGTTACACCACTACATATAGAGTGCAACCGAGTAAAAGCTATTTAAGAACAAATACGAGTAATAAGAACATTGTGAAATAGACTGTTAACGTAAAACGTTTTATACTGTTAAAATTTTCAACATAAATTACTTTTACAACGATATTGTTAATAATAATATATTTTGTGTATATACATTGTTGAATTTAAAAATAAAAGAATATCCACGTGATGTATTAGCACGTGTGTTCGTGTGTCGTGGGTCGGTCGTCGGCGGCGGGGATCGACAACTTCTCTTATTTTAAAAGTAAATTCGTGTTTGTTTGTTTGTTGATGTTTTGTAACGAAATCGAAAGAAAACAGAGCGAGCGCACGGTGGCCGGCACAGCGGCAGCGGGGCTCGCAATTAATCGTGTATCAATTATAACAGAGCGGCTTACTGCTGGCCTGTCGGACACGACACTTTACAACAGATTTGTATATGCTGTTCTAAGTTCCTACTTGATTTCAGGCACACTAAGGTAATGTCGAGCACAATTTACATGCATCCAGACCGATTTCGGCCACTGCGGCTAGTGTTACTAGGACACCAGCCAGCTACACGGGACCTATTATAGTGCACAAGCGTGTGCACTCTCGGTTCCTTTACTCTCATAGCCCGATGGAACGGCAATACGATACGACCGGAGAGAGATCAGGCGCAGGACCCACATTTTTACGTGCCTTCCGAAATACAGAAAAGTGTGGGTCCTGCACGAGAAACGAGGACAATTAAAAGAGACTTAAGTAACGGAAGTCATCGTTTATTCTCTGTGTAAACTCTACATCAAGTCTATAAAATGCCTGCAGTATAGTATCAAACTCATGACTTCCTAACAACCGACTCGTAATGATTTAAACGAATGTTTATTTTGTTTACAAGTTCATTTTAAAAAGAATCTACATTTAAATAAATGTGTGTATATTGGTATCTATTTACTCTGATGTGATTTCATTAAACTGATGCCTACCACAGCTGCGTGGGCCACGTAGCTCTACTGTAACTACACACACACACACATACACACACGTTCAATTATATTTACCTACAAGAATTCTCTGAAACAATTTATTCCAATATTTTCTTTTATAGTATCCATAAATATATCACGTTCTTCGATCATAAAAAGTTTATCGAAGTATATTATGTTAACTAATATCGTTTTATAAGGCCTTTCCAGGAACGAAATCAATTACAAGCTATATAATGTGGAACGTACACACATACACCCGGCAAGAACATTTTGACGTTGGTTAAGCATACATTTTTATGTAGGTGTAGTCTATAACACGCAGTTGTAATCATATTGTACACAGAATCCATCAATCGGTAAAAGTCGTCTTAAGTCACGAAAATTAAGTATACGTCATGGCGGTATTCGTACAAGCGGCGATATTTATTAAAATAAAGAGCTAATGTACCTATATCGTTTCAAGCCACCAAAACTCGACGTGCTACGCGTCGGGACCCCAGAGCCAAGCGTCGAAACCTTAAGGTTGAGAGGCGAAACACCAGCGCCGAGGCTCCAGAGCCAAGTCCTAAACGTCAAGACTTCATCACCGAGTCGCCCCAGACTTGACAGGACCCCAGTACCAATACCTTAATGCTGAGATCCCCAATACCATTTGTCGGCATTTGGGTCTTAGGCTCTAGGCAGACGGACTGCATTTCAACTGCCCTAAAACTGCAATTTACAGTTGAAATGTAGTCCGTCTATCTAGAGCCTAAGACCCAAATTCCGAGTGCCGAGTACCGAGAGTCGGCGGCCAATATTAGGAGGTAGTTATAACATTTTTCGTGTATCCGTGCCGCCGACATATGTACCGACGTGTGCGAATAACTCTGGATAACAACACGACACCGGCATTCGCACTATACAGAGCATACCGAAGGTTCACGTCATGTGAGATGCTGTATCTGTTAAAAATATTTGAAAATACTAGGGTTTTAGGTTTAAAGAGCTAGTTATTTAGAATTGCAAAAAGCTTTGTAAAGATCTGTGTTTTGTACGTAATACTTACATTTCAAAACTCTTTTTGTTTTGCTTACATGATTTTCTCATATTTCCTTTCATTTTATTGCATTTGTAAAATTATTCGATCATACTTAAAGAAATTCATTCTTTATGGAGTTTGATAGTAGAAGAAACGATGGATGGATTGTATGAAAGATGATATGGCTGCAAAGAGTGTCATTTGCGAGATGACGTCAGATAGGAACGTGTGGAGGCAGAAGACATGCTGCGCCGACCCCAAATAATAATTGGGATAAGGGTAGAGGAATGATGATGATGGAGTTTGATAGTACTCATCCTTCTGCGCACACCTGTGTCGTGTCCCGCAGTTGAGCGGCATACTTGTGAATTGTAATAAATGTAGGGAGGTGAGGGCGCGTGACGTCACGCTTGTGTACTGCCTGTATAGAGTGCGTGTCCCGTACATGTGTAGGATTATTGCAAGGTTATCTAATGCGAGGCCTACTTGTAAGCGGTGACGGCCTGCGACTGGTACCGAGAGGTCTGAATGACACGAGATGGGCATGTAACATACCAAGTCTTAACTTAAGACTGATGATGTTGTGAGAGAGGGACGCCTCTATGCCGTTAAGTGCGTTGTCTTGCTTTCTTATTGGCTACAGTTTTTTAAGCAAATGGTTTTAACTTTAAGCTAGCCTTCTCAGGCACTTTTGAAACGTTACAAGTACCGATAGCTGTGTAAGCAGAGAAATTTATGAAAAACCAAATGCTCATCAATTTAATGAATCAAATATTTGCAATACACAAAATAACGTCAATTATTACATGGACAGCGTTTATTATTTCTCGAGTTCCATCCAGTTCTGTCTGTGCCCCGAGTGTAACAAGCGTGATGCTATCAATATGTATGATCGCGATATTCCCGGGACGCGGCTATTGACGTTACATATGCATACGTTATGTTCATACCTACCTCATGCCTGCCTGCGCGCCTGGTATCTACCTAGTGCCTTTGAACTACATCTATTGAACCAAGGTACACGTTTAAGTTTACATTTATAGTAGAAATAGATATTCAAACGCTTGGTGATATCTTGCAGAATATTCTCCTATATATTTCTATATTTAATCAATACACGATTGTTTATAAAATAAATTCAACATTTATTTCGTTATTTCTGTTAGAGATATAACTATGTTAATCTTACGATACTCAATTCAATAATACTCCAGGACATCTGGCTGTATAGCAGACATATCCATCACCTGTTACCTTGCTCCGTCGTTTACAAATGGAGATTCTCGGAACCAAATTCAATCACAAAACAACCTCATATTTGCTCCAGTAAATAGCTTCGAATTCAGCTTGCACTGCACGTTAGGCCGGCTGCACACTAGCGTATCGCTAGCAACAAGGCTGCGACAGTTTTTGTTGTACGTGATAGTTGACATACCTGTCTTTTCAGTGTACCTGTGAGTGTGTGGCCGGCCTTAGAACATTTTGGTTTGCTCGGGTCTTAGCCGACCTTGGCCGGAGTCAGCCGAAGCGAGCCGAGCGCCTCACTGCACACGTACTCCTGAATAATCCTGGCATTGAATAATTCAATACAGTTGATACATATTCAAGTCTCTTTTTGCATTCTCATATAAATCTTAGGTGTGAATAAATTAAAAGCTGACGTGACGCGAGGTGTTAACGCGGGCTTACATAATACATGCGCCGTCGTCGCCGCGTCACTGAGACGTCGCCGGCGGTACATGACACATGCTAATGTCATTTGTTTTATTTAAAGATATACAAGTGTTGGGTGAATGTCTCGGAATTTCATAAAAAAAAGATAATTGAATCTTTAACAAACACAACTGCAAATTCATTCTCGTGCTTTAGTGTCACGGTTTTTACGAAACCCTAAATCGTAAGTGGGACAGAAGTTAGTTAAATTATACCTTATGTATTTGCTAATGCCAATTTCCACATTAAATTAAGTTGGTTTCATCTTCTTAATACAGCTTCTACCAAAAGTTACATAGTAATTAACGATTCCAATTTAAAAAAAAAACACGTCAAATTAAATATTTATTGAATTAAAAAAACAACGTTTTTAAAAAAGTACAATTTGCCTTCAAAGTAAGTTCAATAACAGTTTGATTAGTATAACAGAACAAAGGCAGATGTCATCCTATCATCCCATCCAGGTACCGGTAGCTTGTGACGATGGTATTCTAGTAGTACACTCACTATTGTAGCGCCGGCTCTCGGACTACACTCTCAGACGGACTTCGTCACACAGAAACTGCACTAAGATGTTAGTTTAGATAAACGTGTTCGGGATCCTATCTTGATGGAGATGAGTAAAACGAGTGGACTGTATAATAGACTGGTATAATCATTAACTGAGACAAAGAAACTAGTACAAAATTTGGTTGTAGCAAATTGTAGTGATGACCGTTAGCGCCGGTGGATTCGAAAGGAGTCCTTCGTGTGGCGGGGGTCCAAGCAGCCGCTGAGTCATTCCTCCCCGCCCGCTCTTCCGCTGGCCGCGCGCCGCAACGTCTTGTTTTTGCTGTTGTGTTCGTGCGGGAACATGCTCCCCGCGTTGAAGATATCCTGTAGGATTGTTCAAATTATGATATGGGTAATGGGCATATATTGTTGTATGCACGCCGTATTATGCCTCTCTTCGTTTTAACGTCAGCGACTCTTGTCACACCATCCGTTCCAGGAAAGGTCTTTACGATGCGCCCAAGAAGCCAAAGAAGTGGAGGTTGCGTTTTATCTCTGATGAGAACCAATGTTCCTTCTGTCAACGGTGTGTCCGAAGTATGCCATTTCGTTTTCTGTTGAAGAAGACAAACGTATTCAACATTAAAACGCTGCCAGAAATGTTGTTGAAGATATTGAACTCGTTGATAGCGCTCCAGCCGGGTGATGTTAGTGTCAGTCACCGGTGGGTGGGGAACAGTCGTGAGTGGTCGTCCAATAAGGAAATGAGAAGGAGTTAGAGCTGTGAAGTCATTAGGGTCGGTAGAAAGAGGAGTTAAGGGGCGTGAATTAAGAACTGCCTCAATTAAAGTCAAACATGTTACCATTTCCTCGTAAACGAGGTGAGTTAATTGCAGTATTTTACGAAGAAGTTGCTTAGTACTGCGAACAGCTGCTTCTGCGAGGCCATTAAAATGTGGTGAATATGCTGGTGAGAAATTAAATTGAATACCATCCTGTGCCATTTGAGAAGTGAGACTTGCATTTTCATTCTCTAGGAAACGTTGCAGTTCATTGCAAGCACCTACAAAACATGTGCCGTTATCGGACAAGATGCTTTGCGGTTTACCTCTTCGGGAAATAAACCGACTTACGGCTGCCAGGTAACCCTCCTTTGTGAGGTCCGTAACGAGCTCCAGATGTACCGCTTTTATTGACAGGCAAACAAAAATGCACAGGTACGATTTAGTAAGTCTGCTGCCCCTACCTTTGCGGTCCGATATCAGGATTGGCCCAGCGTAGTCGACACTGCAGTTGAGGAAAGGGAATTCAAGGGAAGTTCTTGAACAAGGAAGTTGTCCCATTATTGGCTGTACATTATGCGCTTTACTGCGAAAACACTTCATGCATTTTTTAACCACAGACCTAGACAAGTTACGGCCTCCTAAAGGCCAATAAGTTTGACGTATATTAGCTAATAGTAGCTGTGGGCCTGCATGAAGAGTTTTTTCGTGCTGAAATTCAAATATTAGTTTGGTTAAACGATGCGTACTGCACAGTAAAATTGGATGCTTGATATCGAATTCATAAGGCGAATTATCAAGCCTTCCCCCCACGCGAATAAGACCGTCCGGGTCTATAAACGGCGTTAATGACATTAATCGATTCTTTGGCGGCAATGATTTGCCTGATTTTAAAATATTAAATTCGTCGGGGAACATATCCTGCTGTGCATCACGTAATATACATTTAATAGAACTATCTAATTCCTGTACAGTGAGAGGTCCTTTTAATTTATTTGTTTTATTTTTTAAATTGTAAATGAATCGTTGTATATATGCTATTATTCTTTGTAAATATTTTAATTTTGAATATTTATCAATCAATTTATGAATAATTGTTTTACTTAGGTTTCCATTGTTTTCATTAAAATTTACACTTTCATTAAAATTACATACTACTTCTGGTAAATTTAGTTTAGTGTGAACACTTGGCATTTTTGGCCATTCATTTTTATTTTGTTTCAAAAAAGAAGGACCTTCCCACCATAAGGAGCAACTACTAATAACACCAGCATTAAGCCCACGAGACACAATATCGGCTGGATTCTCCAGCGACGGAACATAGCCCCACGTACAGGATTCAGTACTTTCTTTGATTTCGTTGACTCTGTTACGGACAAAGGGTTTAAGCGAGTTACATGACATATTTAGCCACCCTAGGACAATGGTGGAGTCGCACCAAAAATAAGTCTCGACTACCTGTAACGTAAGAGAGTCACGAATTTTTGTACACAGTCTTGTTCCCAATAAAGCTCCACATAACTCGAGCCGAGGAATAGTTGTAGGTTTAATGGGTGCAACGCGATTTTTGGAACTGAGTAACTGTACTTTTATTCCATTTGCATGAGAAGTTCTAATGTAAGCTGCAGCACCATAGGCCTTTTCAGACGCGTCACTAAAAATATGCAATTGAATACTTGTAGGGTCATCACAAGAAATCCATCTAGGTATTCTTAAATTATTTAAGAGTGGTAAAGTTTGTATGAAGTTCTCCCAGGTTTTACTAATGTCGGAAGAAACGACCTCATCCCACGAACATTTATCTATCCACAGTCGTTGCATTAAGAGCTTCGCTTCGACAATGCATGGGCAGACTAAACCTAGAGGATCGAAGACCTGTGATATAATAGATAAGATATGTCTCTTATTAATTTTAGTACTAGGTGTAATATTTATAGAAAATGAAAAAGTATCTGAAAAACATTTCCAAAGTAAACCTAAAGTTTTAGACATTTCATGAGCACTTAAGTCTACGTCATCACTGTGATAATTTGTGTGACTTAAAGAATTTAAAATATTTAAGTTATTAGAGTGAAATTTTCTTAAATTAAACTTGGCTGATTTTAATACATTTACGACGCCTTGACATAATTGGATAGTTTCGGATATTGATGATGAGCCTGACAAATAATCATCCACATAAAAATCATGAGCTATAGCTCTGCGAACATTATCATCGCTGCATTCACTAGCTAACTGTTTTAGGCATCTGGTTGCTAAGAACGGTGCTGATGCTGTTCCGTAAGTGACCGTAACTAAGGTGTATTTTTTAATAGGCTCTGTCGGATTAGTACGCCACAATATTTGTTGAAGAGATTGCTGAGTTGGGGATATCATAATCTGCCTGTACATCTTCTCGATATCCGCGGTCACGACATATTTATGCTGGCGAAATCTAAGTAAAATTGAAATTAAGTCACTTTGTACTGTCGGACCGATCATTTGCAAGTCGTTTAGAGATTTTCCAGAAGTCGTAACCGCTGATCCATCAAAGACCACTCGCAGCTTTGTAGTGCTAGATTCTCGCAAAACTCCGTGATGGGGCAGGTAATAATGAATATTTTGGTTATTATGAAATGATGATTGAACCATGTGACCAAGCGATATGTACTCTAACATAAAATCTGTATAAAGCTGTTTGAATTGGGGATTTCTTTGTAGACGTTGTTCTAACGATAGAAATCTACGCTTGGCCATTGAATAAGAATCACCTAGTATATTAGGAGACTCTTTAAGAGGCATGGTAACAATAAATCGACCGTCACTATCGCGTTTTGTAGTTTTAGTAAAACTCTCTTCACATGCGCGCTCCTCTAGTGTCAGAGCATGCTGTGGTAGTACAGAGTCCAGCTCCCAAAATCGCATAAGATCAGAACTGAGATCTTCAGACACATGATTGCAAAAGTGTGAAGATTGAGATGATGATTTCTTTTTATTTTGACGAACTATGGTACCCGAAACGATCCACCCTAACTTAGTTTCGCACAACTTTGGTTGTGTTTTGCCTAAGTCTAAAATTGAATGACCCAATACGTCCCAAAAGACCTCAGCTCCGACAAGAATGTCAATCACTGCAGGTAGGTAAAAGGTAGGATCAGCTAAATGTAGTCCTTTAGGAAGAGGAATGCTACTTAAATCGATAGGTATAGATGGCAAGGTCTTCGTTATCTCGGGTAAAATTAGACAGTCGATGTCAGTTTCATAGTCGCTATATAAAGACTCAATTCTCAGTTTACAAGACTGTGTACTAAAGGAAGTCTGATTGTTAATACCTGTAACCGTGGAGCCCGTATCCCGCCGCGGCAAATCCAGTCGACTGCAAAGCGTTTGTGTAATAAAATTGGCAGTGCTACCGTTATCCAACAATAACCGCGCGCGGTACCGCTGTCCGTCGCGGCCCACCACACGCACCAAAGCTGTGGAAAGCAAAACAGCATGCGCTTCTATATTTGTATTTAAAACAACGTTATTAATGCTAGAGGAAGAATCTTGCAAAGTAGTAGGCTCAGATACTTCGAGATGCAAAAGAGTATTGTGCTTGTGTTTACAATACTTGCAATGCGAAAGTTTGCAGTTTTTCTCACCGTGACCTAAACGCAAGCAATTTAAACAGACTTTTAATTCTTTGGCCTTTTGTATTCGCGATTCAATATCTAAATGACGAAATTGTTCGCAGTTAAAAAGATAATGACTGTTAGCACATAAAGGACATGCTAAAACATATGAATGTTTTTTCTTGACTGATTCCTTACTTTTTGTATTTGTTGCTACAATGAATGTTTTTGATTTATGTATGTCGTGATTTGTTTTACTAATTTTCGTATGTTGTTCTTCTATGTTTTCTAATAAATCAGCCCTATTGCTCACTAATGTACAGAACTGTGCCAGTGTAGGTGACGAGGATAATGTATTGCGATACTCTTCCCAGTGTCTATTTGTAACGGGGTCTAATTTAGCAGACAACATATAAATGAGAAGAGTATCCCAGTACTGTGTAGGCTCATTCAGTGTTTTTAATGCACGAATGTTTTTATTAGTCACGTCAACAAGACGACGTAAACATTTGCTAGATTCCCTTACGACGGGATCAACACTGAACAAAGCCCGCACATGGTTGTTTACAAGAAGACGGCTATTGTTGTATCGATCACATAATAAACTCCACGCGGACTGATAGTTATCGCTATTAAAATCCAGATTTTTTATTATTTCAGCTGCATTTCCTTTTAAAGACGCTCGTAAATAATGGAATTTATTTATGTCATCGATACTGCTGTTCTTGTGTATCAAAGAGAGGAAAGTGTCCCTAAACTCAAGCCAAGCCTGATAACTACCATCAAAACGGGGTAAATCTATTTTTGGCAGACGAACTAAATTATTATTAAGTCGGACACCACCTGATATTGAAGCGGAGCTCGCTACATCACCCGCAAATTCATGGTCTCCTCCGGCGACGCCTGCTGACAGCAGCAGTCGAGCTCGAGCCACCAGTGAGTGATACCCGTCCTCGAACTGCTCACGCGCCGCGATCGCTTCCTCGGGCTCTTCACTCATTATTTCGAGCTCGGTCTGTAATTCGTCATATTGCGTGTATGAGGCTTCAAATTTTAAAAGACGTTCCCTTAGATCGACTTTAAAGAGGTCTGACAAATGAACTGCATCGTTAAATCTATCCAGATAGTTACTAAAAATGGTAAGCTTGCCTTTTATTGAACTTATTCGCCTCTGTAACTTAGTTATTTGTGTAACCGATTTATCTTTATTGGTCTCAGACATTTTAAGTTTTTTAAACAAATAAGAATATTAAAGTCAAATAACGAAGCTAATTTACTGTTAAATGTATAACAATGCAAAGCTCACCAATCAATAATAGCACAAAATCAGAAAAAAGGCAACTAATTAGCGTTATAATTTGAAAATAAAATCGTTAACAAACACGATTCGAAACAATAAGCTTGGCAAAAGCGCGACCTTGAATGCACCGGCCGGTGCACGGTAACAGCTGTGCGGTATGCAACAAAAATTACATTCATAAAAATATTGCGTTTATAGCTATCTATTTTAATTATGGAGAATGAATATGAACGTATGTAATGAGTCAAGCAAATGTTGTGACTAAAATTTAAGGCATTCAAATTCACTTAAATGAAGTAAATAGATACTTGGAAGGAAAATAAACGTAATATATATGGTTATAATTGGAACGAACTCACTCGATACGTCTGATCCTTAACCACACAGCAACGTTCACCATATAATCCGAAGTCGGCGCTGAAGACGGCACAATCTTCATATGTCGAAGTTCACCAATCGTCGCCACGTTCAAATCTCGTATTATGATGCAAATTTCTTTCTTCAGACCGGTGAAAGGACCATGTTCGGGATCCTATCTTGATGGAGATGAGTAAAACGAGTGGACTGTATAATAGACTGGTATAATCATTAACTGAGACAAAGAAACTAGTACAAAATTTGGTTGTAGCAAATTGTAGTGATGACCGTTAGCGCCGGTGGATTCGAAAGGAGTCCTTCGTGTGGCGGGGGTCCAAGCAGCCGCTGAGTCATTCCTCCCCGCCCGCTCTTCCGCTGGCCGCGCGCCGCAACGTCTTGTTTTTGCTGTTGTGTTCGTGCGGGAACACGTGATAGCTTCAACTATGTGATTGTTTTAAATGATTTTTGTAATCGTCTTGTGTTCATGTTAGGAATTAGTCTTATGTTTAAATGCTAGTCTCTTTCCATATGAAAAATATAATTTAAAGATACCTAGTACATTTTTAGTACAGCTCTACGATGAAGCTTATTAACGTCGGTTACACGTATCGTCGTACGGTTTATCACAGACACAGTTTCCTGTTCGGGTAGGTACTATCACACGCAGCAGGCTATCAATCAGCAAACAAAACATTTGGCCCAATCACGGCTGTATAAATCTCGTCGTAAAGCAGTCCATTGCACATTGGTACATTTCAATCGCGGTGTAATCTGCGCCGAGCGGTGTAACATGCTCCGATGTTTATCAACAAATGGCGCACATTCGGCGGAGCGGGCCACTGCACTACAGCACTGCGCTAGTGATGGGACACGCCACCGGCGCCGATATCGATGTCTACAATGGCCGCCGAGAGACATCTATCGGTTAATTGGCGACGATTTGTCGAGTAACGGATAGCCGGCTCTATTGTCTGTTGTTTTGTCGTCAAATGCCTAATTGTGAAATGTATCGTGCAGTGTGGCTTGCAGTTCTATTGTGAGGGGCCTTTGTCTGGGAGATGGATTGTACACTGGACGTGCTTTTTGTTTTGTTACTAGTTGGTACGTGATATTCCTTAATGTCGATGAGTTCATAGTGTAGAAGTTCGTAATAGAAGACTTGTAAGTATAACCGATATGTTTTAACTTAATTGACTTTAAGAAATAGTAACTTCCACAGTATTTATGCTGATCTGTAACTTAAGCCTACATACGAGTAGGTATATCATTAGTATATATAGTATATCGTTAGAGACCGCCAAGTTCTTTAGTTACGTATTTTTCATGTGTCTTTACTGTCCTTATACCTAACCCAGATTTCATTTTTAACAGAAAATTACTTTTTCTTTCAATGTAAGAATAAATAAAACAGAATTCTATACATCCAAAAACAATCACACGTAAAATACCTATGTATTTCACCTATATCTAAACAAAATATTTCCACACTAACATCACTAGCCTTCAAAAATAATCAGTGTTGCGTCGGCGATGCACCGGCGAGAGGTCAATATGAGCGCGCGTACAGTCGGCGGCGCAGGGCGCGCGCCTCGCCGGCCGCACTGGGCGCCGGCCGTGCGCGCGCTGTGCGGGCGACTGCACGCGTCACGTCACTGCTAATGTATGGTGTGAGCTACACGCGGAAATTGGTACTGTGGGTAAGTGTTGTTAGTGTAGCCGTGGTATCGGAGCATTTTGATAATGATTTTACAGAGTACGAGCTGTTTTGGTTATATTTTTGTCATTTCTTAACTTTTCGATGTCGAATCTAACGGTTGAATTCAAGAGTGGAATCAAAAATGGTAATGTTATATCATTCCCAGATCATGTACTAAAATAATCTGATTTTGGCAAGTGAAGGCTAGTAACAATAACGTACATTAGGCGTGTCACACATGCCTGGCGCACACGTGTCGGTATGTAGCACGCATGTCATACGTCAAGCTGCTGCCGGCGGGACAGCGGCCGCGCGGGACGGACCACACGTCTTGCCGGGATTAGCCGACACAATACGGACAAGTACGTCGCTTTGTCAAATAGTCAGACCAGTCAGTGTACCTTATACCTTACTATAAGGTGTAAGGTACCTTATAAGGATGAAAGAACATGAGAAAATTCATAACTTGTTGTTTGTTTGATGATATCATATTATAATCGTTTGTCCATTTCCATTCATGGCTAGATATTTGAATGATTTATTAGGAAGACCAAAACATAATGGTAAATGTCATTATTTAAAAATAATAACACAATAATATAACAAAGCACTTTTTAATAAAAATAACTAAACACTATTCATAAACTTCGACGGCGACGTCGAACAATGGTAACTGGTGGAGTACTCATAGAGAAATGTCTATTATGGTTGACTTGCACGATCCGAGACACAGTGGGCACGCTCGCACTGCCAGCGACCGGCCGTACCACAGGTATGAAGAGGCTACTGATAAAGCTGGAGTTCAGACCCTGTAGCATCAGTTTGAGGTCGATAGGATTAGTTAGGTCAGATCTTTCAGCATCAGCATCAGCGCCAGCTCGCACAACCTCTTCGGAGGTTAGTGAAGTCCTTGGGCGCCTGTGTTATCACTGATCGTGGAATGTTGGCTTTAGCGACGGTCCATGGATCACTGATCGTGGAATGCTGGCTTTACCGCCGGTTCATGGATCACTGATCGTGGATCAGCTTTACCGCCGGTCCGTGGACTGCGGTCGCTCCTGTAGGTCGTCCTCGGGCAGCATCCTGTTGAGCTTGTAGATGTCGTAGCCGGGGCGGCGCGGCGGCGGCGGCAGGTCGCGCGGGCCTTGCGGGCCGGCGTGCAGCGCGCTCACTCGCCGCCCGTACTCTATGTCCCGCTGCAGCAGCTCGTACAGGTGCCGGATGCGAGGGTGCACCGACACCTTCAGGGCTGTCATGTGCGCTAGGACGTTGCGCATCTGTAGGGGAATGGAAGGACCAGTAACATAGGTACTACTTAAAAAAATTGTAAAATTTTTTTTCATAAGTTGACAAGAAGTTCAATTTTTTTGATGGGATGCCAACGCCCGAACACAGTATATGTGTCTAGAGATTACGTTCACTGCTGGAAAAAAGGCTTCTCTTTCTATCTTCGCAAGAATCTCACTTTGCGCTACCCACACCCACCTCTCCCTTACGAACTCGACTGGAGCTTCAACCCACTTCTTTCACAGTAACCGTAATATAATATGCTACATGCATTTGGCCATACACCTGTATGTGTGTGACGTACTCACATGATTGGCGAGGATCTCGTTGGGCCGCAGGGCGCGCTCGTGCTCCGCCAGCGTCGCGTGATTCTTCGCCGGCGACTCCTGTCACACAACAGTTATCCAGTGTTAGTAACAACAAGACATTCTTAAGCGGTTAATGTTTGGTATCATGTATGCACTGTCGTCACTTAAGGTTATCAAATTTGGTAGCAAATTCTAAGAACCAAAAAAAATATAATTGCAAACTTTGATAAAACAAAACGGAAAATGAACACGTCGTTTTGGGATGGCTTTTTATGAATGTTTAAAAGGAATGGGATATAAACAAATGCTACTCACAGCGATCAAAACAAAAAGCGACGCGATCACCAGGATCCACATGTTTGCAGCGGCTGAGCACAGCACCAGTAGTGAGACAGAGGACACTCCGCGACACACATAAATACCACCCAGCACCTCTCAACCCCACGCCACGCCTAGCACAATGCACAGAGGACTATTGTGTCACTATAATCATTATTTCCGATGAAAAATACAGATTTGTATAGATGAGGTAATTGTTTGTTTAAGCGTTATTGACCTGCGGCGCATTGAAATGTCGAAGTTCTTAATTAGACAGTGGTATGAACGGAGCTAGTGTATTGCAGCGAGATGGAAGTCAGAGGTTACGCGGCCAAATGGATTTCAAGTACTTTGAAGTATAACTAGTAGTTGTAGACTCCGATTTATGTCGTTCTGTGGAAAGAGAATTTGTGACAGAATAAGGCTATCGCTGTGAAACAATTGTCATGGTATGTCTTGGGTACTTAGAATGCAAGATTTAGCGTTATCCTAATCCGTAAACCAACGGTGCGATCCGAATCAGGAGTCAACGAAGTTGGTAAGGCTGTCTATCAAAAATACGACTGGACGGATCACGTCCTACGTATGGTTAGTGACCACTGGGTGAAGGTGACTACTCAGTGGGAGTCAAGAAATGGACAGCGCCGGCCAGGCCCAGGGTGGTTTTTATTGATTTTTTAAACCATTAGCAACATGTTTAGAAAAAAACATGTTGCGCCGACCCCAAGTAAAATGGGATAAGGGCAGGAAGATGATGATGCACAAAGACACTCAAACTCAGAACAAGCAATAAAATTTGTTGAACGCACAAATACTTGTCTTCCGCGAGAATCGAACCCGCGTCATGTCGCGCACAGTGGTAATTGGCGTGGTGACCTATACCACTCGGCTATCCGTGCAGTTAGTCCGTGCTATCACCGTGTGAGGCACTCGCAGTAGCTGGCCGCCTGGTAGCACACCGCACGCAGGTCAGATCGCAACAAGCCAGGACGAGTGTATTAGCTGTATCGAGGAGCACATCTATCTCATTACTGGAGATACGGATCGCGGCACCTCCATACGACAGCGAGTAGCAGAAGTTTTACTCAATATTTGTCTGACTTTAATCACCTCAGACGGTCTGCCCCATACAAAAGTGATATTTGCCATTCCGCTTGTGTCATTGCATATGGTTCGTTTAACCGTCATCTTCGCTGTTTAAAAGTAGAGCTATACTTAAATACTAAGTATGTGTGTGTCTCTCGTGACCGATTTCGGGCACGGCACTAGTGTTACTATGATACCAGCCAGCTACATAGGACATATTAGCCAGCTATGTAGGCACAAGCGTCTGCGCAAACACCGGTGCATGCCCAATGGGATATAAGATATGCAAGATTATACTTATATTATAATAGTAGAAGTGAAATTGAACCTTCTGTAATCACATGTATTGGTGGCTCCGCGAGGCCAGTACCTCAGCAGGCGCTCGCGGCGGTGGATCCGGCCCTAACTCAGCCGCGGGCTCCGGCGCGTATCGCGATGGCCGCCATCTTGCGATAGCGCCGCGATATGCCACCAGGGGGCGCTGTAGCTACTGGACACGGTATCTTATACACACTGAGGTCTTTTATTTTATTTCAAATAATAATAATGTTTCTGTTTTTTAAATTTACGTCTGAGTCCTATTTATAGAGACAAAAGACGGAGGCGTTATGTGTCACAAATATTATGGCGGAGTCAATATCACTATTTACAGTTTACTTCTCCTATGCTTGGCAACAGTCATTAATATTGAAGTGCACAGTAACAGTGTATTAGCTTTTTCCATTTAGTTTTGGAAGTTAAGTTTCTTGTCCGCTTCGGCAAACTAACTTGACCTTCCTAGCAAGTTTCTGTCATTATATCAACAGCCTAACTCCTCAATATTAATAATAAACGTCTCAATGAACGTCTATTCTATTCTATATTAACATGTGTATAACAGCGTGTTTATAAATGTGCTACATATCCAAGCACCTCCATACCTCTAATTAGAATACAAAGTATCGTTTAGACCAATGTTGGCTGGTGTTAGTCCCGATACATAGTAATCAGAGTGTTGTTGAGGCGCGTGTGATAAGCGCGGCTGTCTGCGGCGCGAGCAATTAGCGCGCGGAACACATCGCGCTCTGACCTGCCTGCGACCTATAAAGATGGGTAAAATCGGAGTGGGTAATACGTAGTACTTAAATGATACAACGGTTTACTCACGCGTATTTATCGGTATAGCCTGAATAGTTTCAGTCCCAAATAGAGTCCTTAATCTTGAGCTGACGCGGCAGCGGTGGCGGTGGCGGCGGTGGCAGTGGCGGCGCGACGGTGTCGCGAGTTGTATCATTTAATTACTACGATTGAATCATCCTCACGAAAGTAGAAAAATAATACGTAGTAATTAAATATGTGCACATAATTATTCATCCATTTTTTTGTGTCTGGATAAACTGTGTCTAAGATAGGCGACTGATTCATGACTGACTGAACTATAAGCTATTTCGAGATTAAGTCTAGATTCAAATCGGCGACTTTGTGCTAATTTGTCTACATCTAAATATTTGCCACCAATACCTCTAACGCAATATTGCCTGTAATATGGTACATAGTATATGGTATATGTTATATGTGTAGTTTTAGGGCTTTGGTATGAAGCAATGTATGTAACATCATGATAGTAGTACCTACATATTATGTTTCTCTCAGTAAGAGCTGTGTTTGTGATACTCCAAGGAGTTTCAAGATAATGGTAGGTTAAGTAATGGTAAGAGTTATTTAAAATCAAAGTCATGATATAGTTCTCTAGCTATAACTCTCCGTATTTGTTTCTACAGGTGAAATTATTAACTCGATACAACCTTATATGTAAATTTGTAGCAAGTGTTGAGGAGGTTTGTAGTGAAACTAACCGTTGTTAATAACAGTAAGTAATTTATTAACTCTAGAACAAGATTAACAAGAGGAAGAAAAGAATTTTGTTCCGTCGTGACTCGTCGCCATTTTGTTAGTAGTGAGTGCGCAAGAGTGACGCCGGCCGCGTTCCATACCGGCGCAGCGCTTGCCAGTGTTGCCCGCGTTCCGCCGTCCGACATCGTTATATTTTTAGTATGTAGTGTAGTAGTTTTTAGTAGTTTAGTGAACATCCTCCCCCCCCTTGGGGACATGTTCCCCAAGGAGCTCTTGGGAATATCTAAGGGCTGCAAGCCTGGAAACGGGCCTATGAATGACGCCGCTCCTAGTTTTAACGTCGACTACCCTGCAGACGCCATCCGCTCCTGGATATGTCTTGACAATGCGGCCCAGAAGCCAGTTCATAGGTGGTAGTTGCTCATCCAGTACTAGAACTAGATCGCCGACTTGAACAGAGTTTTCTTTATGCTGCCACTTCACTCGTTGCTGCAAGGATGATAAGTAATCCTTGTTCCATCTGGCCCAGAAGTGTTGCCTCAAGCGTTCAACTAGCTGGTATCGATTGAGGCTAGCTCGCTCAGTGGCAGGTGAAGGAAGTGAAGTTAAAGGCCTACCCACTAGGAAGTGCCCCGGTGTAATGGCTGACAAATCAGATGGGTCAGCAGACATAGAAGTAATGGGTCGAGAGTTCATGATAGCCTCAATTTGGGCAAAAAGAGTGTATATCTCTTCAAAGGTCAAGCTACAGTTACCCGCTATCCGTTTTAAATGATATTTAGCCGTCTTGACCCCCGCCTCCCAGATACCGCCGAAGTGCGGTGCATATGCTGGTGAAAATTTAAAAGTGATGCCCTCTTTGCAACCGTAATCGCTGATTGATAATTCACTTCGCTTAAGCAGTCTGTTCAGTTCGTTGTTAGCCCCGACAAAATTTTTACCGTTATCACAATAAATTGTGTGGGGTTTACCGCGTCGTGAAATAAACCTACGTAGACATAGAATGAAGGCATCGGTACTCAAGTCACTAACGACTTCCAAGTGCACAGCTTTAGTACTAAAACATACAAATATGCATAAGTAACACTTGGAAGTCTTAGCACCCCGACCTTTCCGATTTAAGATTAAAAAAGGTCCAGCGAAATCTGTACCACAAGTTTCAAATGGCGGAGCAGGAGTTACACGAGACTGAGGTAAATTTCCCATTATGGGATTCAAAGGCTTAGCTCGGAATCTAAAGCAACGAATACACTTTCTCACGGTAGTCGCAGCCAATACCTTGCCCCCTAAGGGCCAGAATTGCTCACGAATAGAATTTAAAAGTTGCTGCGGGCCACAGTGCAAGAGACGAAGGTGTTCTTGTTCAAATAAAAGTTTAGTGAAAGTGTGTTTGGGGTCTAGTAGAATAGGATGTTTTTTCCCATAAGGACAATGAGAAGCATTGTCAATGCGTCCACCGACACGTAATATGCCCCTTTCATCTAAGAAAGGATTTAAAGAGAGAACACGTGACTTAGTATTTATTTTATTAAAAGTTTCAAGTGAGTGAATTTCTTTATAAAAGGTTTCCTTTTGTGAGGCCTTAGCTAAAAACAGCAGTGAATTATGTAATTCCAAGCAAGTAAGTTGACCACTTAATTTACCACTAGTATTATTTTTTCTAATATTATTTATAAACCGTAGTATGTAGGCAAATGTTCTTTGTAATTTATACAGTTTAGAATACTTATCAAAATGTATAATATCATTAGGTATAGTTTTAATATTTAAACTTATTTTAGTTTCAGGTAAAACTAAGGACGTACATTTAGATTGAGGCCATTCATTTTCGGACTGCATTAGAAAGGATGGACCGTGCCACCAAAATGTATTTCCACAGAGAAGATGTGGTTGAATACCCCTGGACGCCAAATCAGCAGGATTATATTCGGTAGGTACATGGCGCCAAGTAGTTTTATCGGTTAATTCCCGAATCTGTTCTATACGGTTACATACATACGTTTTTAAAGTTTTAGGTGGAGTGTGTAACCATCCCAAAACGATTGTTGAATCGGTCCAAAAGACAGAGCGTGAAAGATTAATTCTCAAAGAGTCAATGACCTTTACAAATAACTTTGCACCCAGTAGGGCACCTAATAATTCTAATCGAGGAATTGTTTCAGACTTTAAAGGGGAAACTTTAGTTTTAGCACATAGTAAATTACAACTTATTTTACCTAAGTTATTAATCGATTTTATGTAAATACAAGCTCCATAGGCATCTTGCGACGCATCAGTAAAACAATGAGCTTCTATATAAGTAGGTGAATCGCAGAGAACATATCTAGGTACTTGAATCTTCGCAAAATATTTGGTATTTTCATAGAATTCAATCCAAGATTTTTCTATTTCCTCTGGGATTTTATCATCCCAGTCTATTTTAAGTAACCAGAGCTTTTGTAGAATGATTTTATGAAAAATAGTACAAGCAGATAATAAACCTAATGGATCGAAAATTCGACACGAGTTAGACAATATGGAACGTTTGGTAATTTTAGGAATAATTTGATTTTCAACTGAAAAGTGTAAAGTGTCAGAGCTAGGTGTCCATTTTAACCCAAGCACAGAGGATTGTTTACTAAAGTCTTGAGATTGATTAGTAGTATGGATGTCATCAAAAATATCAGGAGAATTAGTTCGAAATTTACGCAAAGGAAAACAACCCTCAGAAAGTTTTTTAATCACACCTGCAATAGTAGCCTTTAACATAGATTTTGAGTCAGAGCCAGTATTGAGATCATCAACGTAAAAGTCATGTCTTAAAGTATTAGCAACAGTTTCATCAGTACACTCAGCTGCAAGTTGAACAAGACATCTAGTACTTAGATATGGGGCAGAGGCTGTCCCATACGTGACAGTATTGAGTTGCAGGGTTTTGAGTGATTGGTTTTCATCTTCCCGCCATAGTATGAGTTGTAGGTGACGTTGGGATTTATCTATCATGACCTGTCTATACATTTTTTCTACGTCACCTGTCACAACATAAGTATACTGACGAAACCTTAACAAGATTGCCATTAAATCATCCTGAACTACTGGTCCAACAAATTGAATATCATTCAGTGATTTATTTGTAGAACTTTTACAAGAGGCATCGAAAACCACTCTTAAACGAGTAGTTTCACTGCTGTCGCGAATCACAGCATGGTGAGGAATATAATAACCAAAACTCGGAGGGTTAACTTCTGTGAGATGCCCTAACCTTTGATATTCGTTTATAAAGTCAATATAGTCGCTTTTTATTTTTGATTTATTTAATTTTCTTTCTAAGTTGAGAAAACGCCTTTTAGCAATAGTATAAGAGTCGCCTAAGGCATCCTCAGGGACCTCACGCAGTGGTAGCTTTACAGAGAACCTGCCGTCGCTGAGGCGGACAGTATTCTGAATAAAATGATCTTCACAGTATTGTTCATCTTTAGAAAGTACATTATTTTTTGTAGACAAAGTGGGAATATCCTCAACTTCCCAGAATTTAGTTAAAGAATCCTTAATCTCTTGAGAAAAGTTAGAATAAGTAGTTGCAGTAGTAGTAAAGTCCATTCCAGTTGGGCCTGACACAAGCCAACCTAAACTGGATTTTAAAAGAGTAGGTTTATTTTTTCCTAACTTAATTTGCCTAGACTGTACAATTTCCCAGTAAACATCTGCCCCTAGTAAAACATCAATCTCAGAGGGATGATAGAAGCTTGGATCGGCTAGCCTAATAGACTCAGGAAGATTCCACTGAGAGGGATCAACTTTAGTACTAGGTAACAAACCAGTTATCTCCGGCACCACAAGACAAGAAACATTTGTGTGGAATGAATTGATGCGCGATTTTATCTGCACTTTACACCCTTTAGTTGTATGGGTTAGTCTATTGTTAATGCCAGAAATTGAAATATTAGTGTCAGAACAAGAAATATTAAGTTTCCTTTGTATTCTTTCAGTTATGAAGGATGACTGACTTCCATTATCCAGAAGAGCCTTTACAATATGTGTCTGATTAGTTTCACTATCAACTAATTCCACCTCAGCTGTGCTCAAAAGAATCTGCCCAGGCATAGACACAGAGAGGGATATAGGATTGAACATAGTTACAGTAGAAGAAGTTATTTGTGGTGCCACAGAAGTGTCAGCAGGTGAGTTTTTAGAATTACTGTTAGTTTGTGATTTATGAAGTAATACATTATGCCTTTTTTTGCAGATTACACACGGATTATGCTTGCATTGAGAAGAGTAATGATTGGGACGCAAACAATTGTGACAGAGTTTGTGTTTTGAAACTACATCATATCGGGCATCCAATAACATATCCTTAAATTTATCACATTTGTAAAGTAAATGATCTTGTGAACATACAACACAGTTTTTCTTATTTACATCAACAGAAGAAACAAAAGACTTAGTATGTTTTTCAGCTTTGGTTACATCAGTCTTACTGTATTGCAATGTTTCTAAGACATCAGCACGATTACGCAAGAAAGTGTAAAACTCTTCAATAGTAGGAGAATAATTAAAAGAACTCCTGTGTTCCTCCCATTTGCGACCCGTGGCACCATCCAGCTTGGATACCATGATAAAAATTATTAAAGTGTCCCAGTGAGAAGTTGGCTCATTCAATGTGGTGAGAGCACGGATATTTTTTGAATAATAATCAATCATATAACGGAGTGACTTGTAGTTTTCTTTATTTATTATTTCAAAGTTAAAGAGAGCTTTCAAGTGATTGTTTACTAGAATTCTATTATTATCGAATCGCTCAGTGAGTAAGTTCCATGCCAACTTGTAGTTGCTAGCTGTAAATTCAATGGATTTGATTATATTAGATGCTCCGGCTTCTAGGGATGAACGTAAGTAATGGAACTTATTTATGTCTGGAATTGTGTCGTTTTTATTAATTAGTGAATCAAATGTGTCTCGAAATTCCATCCATTTTATGTAATTACCATCAAAGGAAGGAAGCTTAATAGTTGGTAGCTTAATGTTAGAGTTCCGGCTTCCTTGTGCATCATGTTGACCGCCAGACGTTGAACCAGAATTTGAATTTACAGGTAGCACACGGCTAGTATGAGTATCAATTAAAATTTGAGCTGTAGCAATATTCGAGCAAAAGTCACTTTCAATTATTTCATTTTCTTCTAATTGTTCCGGAACCAAACTTTCAATTTTAATTTTTAAATCATCAAACTGATTGAATAACTCTCTAAACCTAGATAATTTCAACTCAGTTTCAACAAGTATTTGTTTAGGCAGACATTCAGTATCTATTAGCTTGACAGTATTTAAATATTTAGAAAAAATAGTTATTCTAGACTTAATAGTACCCCGCTGCTGAATGAGAGATTTTAACTCCGCAGCCATAGTAAACACAAAACACAAGTAACTGAACAGACCGGTCAAGAATAAGTATGAAGCAGTATCAAACCAGGTATTAGGTTAATAATAAAAAGCCAAACCGTGCAAGTCGCGCAGTAGCTACGACAATAAACTTAGTCTTAGTCAGCAGATCACGAGCAAAGCAGGGCACACAGCACAGGTAGCAGGTCGTGAAACAAACAAAACATGAATTGAATCCTTCCATATCTGCACAAAGCCCGATTCCAATTTACTCCAATACCGTTAGCTTTCGATTTCAATCTTAATACAGAAACACAATGTAAAAACCTCCGGCGAGGCATCAACACAGGCCCGTCGCGAGCGCGAGCCGAGAGCGCGGCGAGAGCGCGGCGCGACGACCGCAACACAAACACATTACGAACCCATTCCGCAAGATCTCGATAGAGCGATTCAAAACGCCCGTCACGCGCCGAAATCACGCGACAATACCGCCACATTCCACATCCATTGCCGACTACATACCACACTGACAGGCCTGCGTAGTGTCTACGAGGCAAGTGATATCGTATAATGAGTCCACCAAAGATGCCGCGCATCCTACAGTCGGAAGAAAGCCGCGAATTTGCCACCACTCTCCGCTTTACATATAAACTAGTTCTGCTGAATATATTAAGCTGTTTACTGATTGAATTCCTTGTTCCGTGTTATTAAGTCTTGTTTTAATTTACGCTGAGATAAACACTGCTGCGTATTGGGTATTGTAGCGTATTGTAGCTTGTTATTTTTTGCTGTTTCCATATTGGTTCACTCTGTTACAACTTGCAACGAACATTTTTTTTAAAGGCATCTCAATCAGGGTATCTGAAGAGAAGGTGCATTTTACACAACCCTATCTGATTGCACTATCATGAGCATAAAAACACAGACAAGTTATTTGCATAAATAACGAAGTACAATAATACTATTAATAAAAAGCTATGTCGCCACAAACGATCGCTAAGTTTACTACTATGAGTTAAGAGGTTTTACGTCGAAAGTGGTATATAATTTTGGAGCACAAAATACAATCCTTAAATGCCACTAACTTTTACTGTTAGCGACATAAACAAATCAATAAATCAATGTCCCAAGATATTATTATATTATTATTATTAATTATGTAAAGCAATTCAACCACGTATCATTATTATAACATTAGTTACGGTATAACGCTCAAGCCGTGTCCCTCCAGGGAGCGCCCGCGCCGCGCTGGGCTCAGTCTGGGCTCCCGGCGCGCTCCCGGTGCGGGCTCGGTGCGGTGAGGATGTAGAGGTGTGTAGGTGACCGTAAAGGTTCATAACACGTAACTTATTGTTACCTCAGCTTACTGTAACGACAATATTTGCAATAATTTTAGGTTGAGCAACATTTATGAGCATGGTTAGATTTTTAAGGAGTTTCAAAACAGGAACATGTGAGGAAGGTGCTGGACATGAATGTAGATGGATATAAGAGAAAAGGACTATCAAAGAAACGATGGATAGATTGTGTGAAAGATATGGCTGCAAAGCGTGATACTTGCGAGATGACGTCAGATAGGAACGTGTAGAAGAAGACATGCTGCGCCGATCCCAAATAATTATTAGGATAAGGGCAGGGCAATGATGATGAGGATTTGCCTAGTTGGATTTAAGTTTTGTAATAAACTATTTACTTAATGGTATTTACTTGTTCTAATTTAAACATTGAATACTTAAATGTACAACAACTTTTTTAATAGTCGCATCACAATACCGCAACACTTCACTATATCCCTGGACTCGTTTAGTTTTTTACGAAGGCGCGTGTCACGTGATCTCCGTGTGATAAGGGTCTCTCACAATTGAACTGTTTATTGAGCGACAACGTAAGTGAGAAATAACGCAACTTCACATAAATTACTTAAACTTAAGTTACGGGAAACTCTCAGGACAGTACGCACCAACATAGCATACGCACAGACATATAATCTGGTACAAAACATTGTTTTTTTTTTTGCAAAAATGTAAAGTCGACCTAAAAGCGCATTGAGCGCAAGTGCTACATTTGATGTAAAAAATAATAAAATTTCTGTACGTTTCCTACGAAATTTGATGTGTTCCCTCTATTTTGCCAAGATTTCATTATTAGATCCTGACTTGGTGGCTATGGGACCATTTGGGAAGTATTCCCTTTCCACCAAAAAAAAATACCAAATCGGTTCGCAAGCGATGAAGTTATGCGCGCAAAAACATAAAAAAATTACAAACATCTTCGGATGTTCATTGAGAAGTAAGACCGTGTATAAGCTGAAGTCTTCAAGAAGAAAGTGATTTACAAAGTCATACACAATACACATGTTTCTCTGATCACTTATTATCAACCATCAAATGGAAGAATATAAAAACGCCATATGCTAATGTAACACCTACATTGTACTGTATTCTGAGAAATACAATTTGCTTATTTCTTCTCTTTATATGAAGCCTTTATATTAACCAACTAGCTTTCCGCTCGCGGCTTCGCCCACGTGTAATTTGGGATTGTGGCGTTTTTTGATGATCTCGACAGGACTTTCTTTCATAGGCTAAAAAAATGTTACAATTTGAATTATATTATACAGCTTGAGTTACTCAGGGATGATGTAGCTTTCTAATGGTGAATATTTGAAAACTATAAGTAGTTTTGGAGTTTGTCGATTACGTTATGTAACAAAAAGTAAAGCGAGACAAAAACATCGTCTAGAAAAATTAACAGTATCAGTTGATCTCCTCTCCCCCCCCCCCCCGCCCGCTACCTAAGAGCTTGCTACTCCAAAAATCCCTTCTTAGTGGTCAATTGTGTTAATAAAGGAAGCCTTGTTCAAAATATCAGACTTCTATACCGAGAGGTTTCGGCTGTGCTTTAATCAATCAGTCACCAAATCGCAACCCCCTAAATCACTATTGAAGGGTAGTTTGGAAAAAATTATAATGCCAAACTTATTTACTTGACCATATACGTGTTTGTGCTAAGTTTCAAGTTTATAAACCCAAGGAATAACATTTTTCATAGAAACGTTATGACCCCTTTTTACCCCCTTAGGGGTTGAATTTCCAAAAAATCTTTTTTTAATGGTTACTCCCGTCAGTAAAGGAAGCTTTGTTCAAAATATTAGACTCCTACACCTAGCGGTTATGGCTGAGCGAAAGACAATCAGTCACCCAATCGCAACCCCTAAATCACTATTGGAGGGTAGTTTGGAAAAAAATATAATGCCAAACTTATTTGCTTGACCATATACGTGTTTGTGCTAAGTTTCAAGTTCATAAACCCAAGGAATAAGATTTTTCATAGAAACGTTATGACCCCTTTTTACCCCCTTAGGGGTTGAATTTCCAAAAAACTTTTTTTAAAGCTCACTCCCGTCGGTAAAGGAAGCTTTCTTCAAAATATTAGACTCCTACACCTAGCGGTTAAGGCTGCGCGAAAGTCAATCAGTCACCCAATCGCAACCCCCTAAATCACTATTGGAGGGTAGTTTGGAAAAAAATATAATGCCAAACTTATTTACTTGACCATATACGTGTTTGTGCTAAGTTTAAATTTTATAAACCCAAGGAATAAGATTTTTCATAGAAACGTTATGACCCCTTTTTACCCCCTTAGGGGTTGAATTTCCAAAAATCCTTTCTTAGTGCACCCCTACATATCTCAAGGAACCTACATGCCAAATTTCAGCTTTCTACGACCAGTAGTTTTGGCTGTGCGTTGTCTGTCAGTCAGTCAGTCAGTAACGGAAGAGTTTTATATATATAGATAGTAGGATACTTACAGACAATGAAACTTTACTTATCTTGAGTGATTGTAATAATAACAATGTCCGGACCGATTTCGGCCACGGCGACGGCGAGTTACTATGACACCAGCCAGCTACGCGGGACATGTTATAGTGCACAAGCGTGTGCGCAAACACAGGTGCACTCTCTGTTCCTTTACTGTCATAGTCCGATGGGACCGCCATCCGACACGACCGGAGAGAGATCAGGCGCAGGACCCACATTTTAACGTACCTTCCGAAACACCGAAGCTGTGATATTTATTTCTAAAAGGCACTCAACAATCGAAAAGTCAGTGCGTGCCGTGGGGATCGAACTCGAGACATTTGACTTGACAGTCCTACGGTCTTACCATAAGGCTATCACAGCTTCAAATTGCAATAATACGTGTCTCTGCAATGAGCAGTGTGACGTAACACCAGCTCTGTGTTGTGGAGCTCTCGCGTGCGAGCGCCGCGTGAGGCGCGCTATCGCGGCATCGCGCCGATGTCGGGATAATTACCTGTTTAACTTGTCCGGCGCTGCTATCTGGCGTAACTATCTATTAAGGTATCTAAGCTTATATAACCTCTAAAAGTACAAGTGTATATGAATGAAAAAAGAGTAAAAAAATAGTGTGACGTCTTAGCTAAACCCTGTTTACAATCGTTAAAGTTAGTTACCAATAAAACTTGAATGACATCATCGTTGTCACGTTAAAAAATAGAAAGAATAAAGCTGTACGCTTTTTAAGTCGTAGGTGTACCCGTAGCACCTCGTAGCGCTGTAGCAGTCTACGAACTGCGTAGCAACACTAAGTCTACGAGCGCTCGCTCAGTATAATAAGCTTAAGGAACAACTTCATAATTTATTAATTAGTGAAATCTAATTACTGTTGCCGTAATATAATATATTGTGTAGAGATTAAGGTGCGATGACAGATGTTACTCACACGTGGAGGTAAGTTATTACAGATAAACCGAAATAGATGGTTAAATAGGTTTGTAATAATTTATTACTCAATTTAGTTTATGTATTATTAGGATCCATTATTTAGTAATAAATATCTCAAAAATTAAGTATCGAATACGGTTACTACACTTTCGGTCTGTCTAACGATAGCTAATTAGTCTGTAAATACAGTCGATATATTTGACTGTATCGCTGAAAGATATACTAAAATACCCATCTTTTACTTCTATATTTTTACAATAGTAGGATTCCAAATATTAACTCTGAAATAGCCAATCCGCAGTGAGCTAACGACGTGATCAATGCTCACACCTTCCCGTAACGTAACGAGTATCATCTTTCCCCTGCCCTTCTCCCAATCATTATTTGGGGTCAGCGCAGTATGTCTTCATCTTCCACACGTTCCTATCTGACGTAATCTCGAAAGTCACACTCTTTGCAGCCAATTAATCATCTTTCACACAATCCATCCATCGATTCTTTGGTCATAACGTAACGTGTACAGGCTGGTTTATTTATTTTATTTAATAGTAAAATTACACCTGCCTCCCCCTCTTCAGCCGTGACACACTGTTAACATCTGTCTTTACTAATAAACGCAAACCTCAGTTGTTTGTCATAAATCATCGCCCACACGATAATGATGTTAGGCTGTTTGCACGCGACGTGCGGAGGGACGCGCGCCGCGTAATCACGGCGCGGGCAAACAAGTGCGGTGTGCGCGCGGCCTAACGCACCTGCTCCGATACATTATCATCGTGTATTGATTGTAGACCTTATGTTTAGTTGTTACTATTGGTATCGGGAAGTTCGGAGACAGTCACCGCTGTGATGTTGCTTGTATGAACTTGTTAATTAATTATTGTAAGAATTAGAGTAGGCATTTGTAACGATACTACGCTATCCATAGTTATTTTGTTTACGTACGAGTAATATGGCTGATTCAGTGTGGGCTCTTGAGCCAAGATACATTAACTTAGTGCACCACCCTCTTACATTTTTTTCTTTTTAGCCGGGGAAATCCTCATGGATTTTTTTTCGCCCTGGGGAAGACGGAGAAGTGTGCCGGACTCTTATTGACTAAAATGATCGGAGTGCTTCGCCCTTCCCTCGTACCAGGGATAACAGAAACGCAACGCTAATTACCGCGATCCCTGGCAGGGAAGCTCTTTGCTATCGAGCAACAACAATACTTGTCTCTTATCCTAGGGTAACATATAAAATTTATTTTTGATTGGATTTACTTTGTAGCGATTAGAAACCGATTTGTTTTGTATGTGCATAGTCTCCCTCCATAGATATTGCACAGGTTAGCTTTACTACTGACCTTTACCATCGCTCTACAATAACAACAACATGTAGAGCGAGGCTGGCGTCAGTCTGTGCGTGCATTGTGCTTGCTGTCACGGCGCGCCGGGACCAAGACTTGTTGCGACTCTGACTGACAACAAAGACATATTGATGTCTGCAGGACCGACTCTCACATCATTGTAGAGATTGAACAGAACTACCACTCTGTAGTGCACATGTCAATATAGTGAACTTCGTGTACTGCGTGTTTTAAAAAGTAAACAATGTTATGGTGTGATAGAATTTGTACGCAAACATAAAATAAACATAATGTTGACATTGAGAAAATTGTTGTAAGTGTATAAACGTAGTTGTTAACTTGCTAATTTGCTCAACACTCGCGAGAGAAAACAGGTATAATATCCAATTCGATTTTTCTGACAGTAAATAATGAACCTTCTGCCTTACGCCCTTGTGTTGGTGTCCATTGACAGTTGGTGTGTATGTCACGCCATTCATCTGCGTCCAGCACGCACACACGCACACACGCGCACTCGCACGCACACACGCGCCACCTGTCCGTGTGGTGCGCTTGATGTACACGCGTCACGCTGCTGTTGTCTGCCTGTCTGTTCTTGTCTTAATGCAGATCAAACTACACAACACATACAATATTCATGATTATGAAGTGCTTCCCGCCAGTTTAAGCCATTGAGTACCAAACCTAGCATGTTTCCTAGCTTTCCGAGTTGGGCTTCCACGGAACAGAAGGCCTAACTTGAAAAGCTACCCGGTTTCGCCGGTGGTTTCGGCTAATACTGGATTTTGGGGGGATCAAAAATTGGGTTGTCGAGATCTGAACTATTATGACAAATTATTAAAGAAGTCTTACTTATTTTGGTTGGCTATTTTAGACATCATGTAACATTGCGGCCAATCAATTAAGATTTTGTTGCTTGGTGAACTACTATCGTCTCTGCAAGTTGTGTGCAAGTTTTCCTGCACAACGTAGGTTACTCGTATTAAACTTATCTTACTTTTCTCGAACTAGTTGAAAATTGCACCTGCTTTCATGTAACCAGCAGCCTATTTATAATAATATCCCGCCTATTTACCCATTGACCGGTCAACGCGTACTTCAAGTGTACTCGACGTCACTCGCAGCGATAATTATGTTATAATTGCTGCGCTATGTTAATATACAGACATTCAGATACCAGCCAGTGACGTCACAGATACTATCACTGAGGCGAAATAGCAGCTCGTTATTCAAGCATAACCTGGCTTCGGTGCATGGGTGATATGTAATGACCTGATCATGACAAATGTTAATTGCGTATTACAATTTATATTAGTACGTTAATAATTTAAAACTGCGTACGGAGGTATCCCGTGCGCAGTTTAGGCGTTAGAAAGATGTGGGAGGTTCGGCCTTCTTTATCTTTTGCTGTAGAAACCAAGACAGAAGACATATCTACAAGGGAATTATGAGGAAATTGAATGACATTCTAAGCCATCTTGGACATATCAATTACCCTTAGATTGAAAATAATTAGGAAAAATGATTGATTTAAACGTTTTTTCAAAGAATCCTTTCTTTTATTGCAGAATGCAATCAAAAAACCCACTTAACGTGAATCCAAATCACATGAAAAAAAACACTTAAATCTGGGCCTTGTCAAATATTGGTGTCGGTAGAAATAGGACAGTCGTAATTTGTAGGAATATGACGACAATCACGTGACGTCTATACTCTACTTACTTCCTGAAGCTGTGATAGCTTAGTGGCGAGACCGTAGGACTGCAAAGTCAGAGGTCTTGAGTTCGATCCCCACGGCGCGCACCGACTTTTCGAATGTTGTGTGCGTTTAAGAAATAAATATCACAGCTTCCGTGTTTCGGAAGGCACGTAAAAATGTGGGTCCTGCGCCTGATCTCTCTCCGGTCGTGTCGGATTACCGTCCCATCGGGCTATGAGAGTAAAGGAATAGAGAGTGCACCTGTGTTTGCGCACACGCTTGTGCACTATAATATGTCCTGCGTAGCTGGCTGGTGTCATAGTAACACTGGCCGCCGTGGCCGAAATCGGTCGGACCGCTATTATTACTTACTTCCTGAAGGTACCACTTTATTTTGAACTGCTTACGTACTAAATTAAATATTAACAATGTATTAAGACGTCTGCTCGTGGTAGAAGTATCGCGAGAGAACACAGATTGGTCCAATACTAACAAACCGGTCACAGGCGATAATTACTGAAGTTGATAACTCCGCGCTCCGTGCTGTATTTATTTTGAGTTCACTTCATCACCGCAGTAATGGACTATTTATATTACATTTAGTGTTTGTGTTTCCTTGAACAATTTTGTAAAGATTGCTAAAAACGTAAAGGACATGACACTCATAAAATTATGGTTATCATGTTAATTTTTATGCTCCGGACATTTCCGTAAATAAGTTTTAGATGACCCTTTTATACGATCTGCTAATTTAATAATAAAGAAACCTAGTTTTGCGTGTCTTAAAACACTAAATCCTTATTTTATTCCTTTTGCATTCATTCTTTCTGCAGATAACCAAGACAGTATAACCAACCTTTTTGGTATTTGTAGTACTGTCCAAAGCAACGAATTATTTTATAAATTCAAAGACAAATCATATCAATCACACCTGTACTATAACTGAACTATTAAACCGTTTAATCATAACACGAAATTATATCAACTCAGCTTTGAATACTAACTGCCTTTAAGAATGTTAATATCGTCCCAATAGCAGTAAAAACCAGTGTGAACCGGTTCGATCCACATTAAACGTTTACGACGCGCCGCGGCTTCGCTTGCGACAGTCGTAATATCTCTCCGCTTAAAGACTGATTTAATGAGGCATTGTATTGATTATTGTATCTGTAATATATTATTCATGTGAGTACAAACGATAATACTCGAGGTAAATGATATCTTGAGGAAAGGGAAAGGAATAAACGTTTAACATAACAAAATGCAAGAATTCAACAAAAAACAAGTGAAAATCACAAAAAAATAAATCAAACAGAAAGAGAAACAGTCGAAAAGTTTTAAAACTCTTAAATTCGCCGACGTCACTACGATCTTACGAGTAACACGACAGACCCGATACATACGATACGACAGACACGCCACACACGCTGCATAATGCACGACGGCGCCAAGCTCCTAGTTAGCGAGGAGTTTGAGCCGGCGCACGCTCATAACCAAACAACTTTGATACCCACATACTTTATATAGAGTTAACGATAATGACTGGGACAAATACACACTATAGTTTCCAAATATTCACTATCATTTAAAGAATGATAAAATTGAAATCAAAAATTAAAAAAGGTACTTAAAAATAAGCAACATAGGGTAAAAACGAAAGAATGGACATGAGCAAAGGTCAGACCGAAAAAATATGATCAGAAAACAGAGAACATAGCTGTTTAATAACCGAACACGTGTACGGGAACGCGTGGCTCATACAGTAAACACATAAACTTCCTCATAATATCTGATTAAAAAGTTTGACGTCATCAGCGCTACCTCATCATATAACACGGTCGTTAGCAAACTGTAACCAATAGTTATGTAGTTCCACAACTTATTAACTCTCCACTCGAACACAACAAACAACAAAATCTTAACAATAGTTGGCTCACTCCTGCTACGCTTTCGCTACGCCTTTGCTACGCCGCCTTGTTTCCTAAGAGGCCCGCCTCGATAATCGAAGTCCGGACTTCGGAAGTAGTGTTAAGTCTCAACTCTCAGTTAGTTGAGATGCAGTTCGCTAACTATGTGGTTACATGACACGCGTGGCTGAGCGATCGACTCGCTACGGGACCTAGGTGCTACGATGCGCCGTAGCGGTAGTATTAGTTACAAATTCGCGTAGCTTTGTTGTGTACTGTAATTTCACCTTGTTTTGTGTTAATTGTATGAAATAAATAGTCGACACTTTAAATTCTCATAAACGTCTAAACTTCATAATCTATTTCGTATAATTGGCGGGCAATGTCTAGACGCAATAAAATCAATAGTTAAATTTAACGAGTTTATCCAGTGCTCGTATAAAATATATGCATGCATGTATTGCTTCTCGATAGCTCGGGATATTGCGACTAGTTTACATATAGAAAATAACAATAGAGATGACGTGGAGCTGTTTATGTTGCGCTACGTCGTAGACACAGTGCTACGCCGTAGCGCATTATTTTATCCCCTGTCTACTAATCAGTATAATTTCCAATTCAGATTGATTCATAATCAGGTAAATTAAGTTAGATCATATCTGTAATAGGTAATTAGCTAATAATCAAGTGTTAAAGCCTGAAGGCTTCTAACAATCAGCTCTCAGTTAATTTTGATTGACGGCTGTAAGTCAGGCGGCGGTTGTGAGCGATGTAACGCCTCATACGAGGCTCGTTAGCGCTAGTTCTGACTGTTTGCCGAGGCTTTGCCGAATGCAGGGAATAATGGGGCTTGATGGATATGTAATTTTGTAGCTGATCATGAATCGCTTGAGCCTTTTGTTTATTTTTATGTGTTGGCTTTTAGGATTTGGATATAAAAGGTAAACTATTTTTTTACTAATCTCAAAAAGCTTTTTAGCTCACTTCTAGAAACATAAAGCGACTTGTATTGTATCAAAATCACAACCGCTTAGCTGCAAAATTGTTTACATGGTTACCATAGCAACAACAGTTAGAGATCTCAAAAATGTTGATGACTTGACGTTGAACAAATGAGCACATGTAGAGTGGCACTCGCAGCCGCCAATTAATCTGCACGATATTGTTCACAATGCTGTACTCGGCCCGGTATTGTTGGCTCTCGGCTCTCGGCCGTCGGCAGTCGGCTGTCGGCCTCGCCAGACGTACGCTCACTTCAGACAAGCTTTGTTCGCATTGATTTGATTAGTTAACGTTACAGCTTATTGTTTATCCGACGGATATTGCAATAGGAGATGTGAAGGAGCGATGCTGTATGCTGTAGGTTGCGTGGCGTTCTGATGTAATCCCTACTGACATTGTAAATGTGAAATACTCAGTCTGTGCGCTTGTACTACTGAATTTCATAGTTCAATTTTATTGTACACGAAATTATGAGCATGTTAAACCTATAAAACGTACTATGTTAAACTTTTACAGCAACAAACAGTATCCAGGCTATTTTATTGAGTGCCTCATGCAATAGAAACAAGTCGTTGCTAATAAATGTTTAGTTTGAATTTTAGCCGTTTTTTGATGATGTTTTTAGTTTTTCAAAGTACAACCTTAACGTAGGAATTATGAACTTATGAAAAAAAAATACCCATTTCACAGATTTCAGTGCTTATCCAATAAGTTCTTCAGTATTAAGCACTGTTTCCATTGTGGAAAAGAGAACTACACACATGTTCTTGCTTAAGGGTTTTTTAAGAAGCGTGCAGATAAACAAAGATGATCACTTTCCCACATCATAACATTATACCTACCTATACATGTACCTAGTGTACAAGATGAGGGTAGAGTTAACGCCGGCCGTCCTAAGTCCCGCGCGGAATGCGGCGCGCTGCAGGTGCGGCGGCGCGCGGCGGCCGGCGGCCGATACCGCAGCCGCACACACCCGCTATGCTGATACCGATACGGAATGTTGAACGAAATACTATAAAATTGATCACATTTCAAACAATTAAAAACGTTCTACGTGAGCTGATTGATCAAAATTTTAAAATGAATATTGTATGTTACATAATCTTTTCAAAAGTGTGGGTAAGGAAAAATATGGATACCACAATAAAAGAAATGAGATTCAAAGTGGAAAAATAACAGACAGTGTATTTATTGAGAAAGGCAATCATGAGATCCTAAACTCTATGTAAGTACATCAAGGGCACAAGCTTCTGACCTTACCTTCCAAGTAAGGCGTGATAGCTTCGAGCGAAGCCAGCCCTGAAACATTATAAAATTCCTTTGTTTTACGAAATTCATGAAAATTATTTACTTAAGCAATATTATCGTCACAAAGAGCGAGCGTTTTATTAAAGGCTCGCTTCCGCGTAGTCCCGAATAACAACAAGTTATGAATATTTGTTGTAAAGCACTCGAACAGTGTGTTGTAGTTAGCTTATACAAAAAATTAAATAGGATTTCAAAGGATATTTTTTACGGACTTCTTGGTAACTGTTTTAATAACCATAAAAGGGTTACGTTACTCGATCCCTAAAATAATAATTTAAAGTGACATTTCATCATACCAAAAACATTTATGACACTTTCGAAGAATAAAACAACATTAAAAATAAGATTTTGAAGTATACATGAAATTTAGCAGAATAGTTAGAAAATGCAAAACTTATATCAATCAAAAAATCTGTTACCGTCATCTATCAGCACTTGTTGATACCATTGAAACAATCGCTGAACAAACCACGATGAACAAACAGTGCCCGCGGGCCTGCATGTGTGACGCGAGAGCAAATTTACTCACGTTTCAAGTACATTGCTGCATCACATCGCTATGCGTGTACTACGTAACGTACGGACTCGTTAGTGGATGATGTAGGCTGTAAGTTACTGTTACTGTAAGTTGTTAATACTCGTATTATATGTATAAGCCAGCCTACCACGCTGTTCGGCTGGGGGAGGTGTCGTGTCCGGAAAAGCGTACCAGGAGACAAGGTGATATCGTGTTCACGGAAAAGAAACAACAGAATGTTCATAGGGAGTGCTTAGGTAGGTTCCCAGTGTAGAGCCACGACAGTTTTTCCAGCCTTTTTCAGAGAACCGGAACTTTATTTCCCTGGTAGAGTAGAAATAGTGCTTCTAAGAAAGAACAGGAACAGGGGTGTCAGTACAGTCAATAGTACCTAATGGGTAAAGTTCCATAAAAAATAACGTGGGCTCAAACCTTACGCGTGGGTCCGACTCGAGCCCTAGTCCGGTCATATTCTGTCTTAATAGCATGTGTTCTCGTTGCATTGACCAAGCATCGACGTTTGACCGCTTCGTTAGTTATTGCTGAGCCTTTAGGGTTTTCAATAATTTTCAACACGATTATTCATTTTTTTTGTGAAATATTTCAAGAGTTCATATAGCTTACGTTCATATTCATTCAAATCTCTTTCGAATATTGCCTATTTACACAAAATTATACAAAAATGTAACATTTACATAACGTAAACTAGTTTACCAAAGTCTAGACAGATTGACTAGCAGGCAGATTCAGTTTACTCGGGCAGTATCAAAACAGCATCAGTAGATATCGGCAATCAGTAGCTACAGCACGACTCGATGACACTGCACGCGGCAAACATTGCTCATGAATACTCGCCAAATATACCGGCGCTGTGACGTCATCTGTAAGGTACAGGGGACTGTTGGCGGCTGTAGGTGATACAGTTTCTGGTGATTAATTTTTGCGTAATTTTATTGTAAGGTTTTAAAAACTGTCACAAGTGTTAGCTACCTTTTAAGTAACTGATTTACATAATATGTAGTAGTTTATAAATATTTCGAAGAACGAGTACAGTCTTACATAACACCTTGCGATTAGATAGCATAGTCTAAATAATGATGATTCGTACAATATATCAATTTCACGGCCATACGATTTTATGATATTATCAGTTACATTTGTAATAGTTTTAGACCTCAGTCTTACAAATTCACCCAACATATCACAGAGAGATACATAAAATAGGTAAATATAACTTCCTTGACAGCTCAGTAAATATGTCCCAAGTATGTGTATCAATGATGAAGTTGACTTAACCTGATATTAAACGGTAATGATCTGTTTGTCCAGCGCGCGTCACCGACGGCACCGGCGGCGCGTTTGATCTCCCGCGCGCAACATGCCTCTGTGAACACGGACCATTGGGTCTGCTTGTTAATGTTACCTACAGGGCCTTTTCATTTCTTTATCTGTTTTATTTTTATTTATTGAGATGTTTACTTAGGTCTTACTATATGGTAAAGGAATATCCGCATCTAAATTGAAAGATGAAGTGACTCGTTTTCTGTTTTTTATAAATTTACAGACAGTTCATCATCATCATCAGCGGCCTCTAACATCTATGACAGATGATTGAATCAGCAGCCGTGTTAATTTATTTACTTTTGGCACTTGAGCTGGTGGCTAACAAGGCCTATACGGGAGTGACAACGCCGGTCGCAAAGTTTACTAAATCTATAGACAATTCAGTTATTTGTTTAGTGTACAAAATTAACTGGTTGCTTATTAATATTTCCCAATGTGATTAGTACAAAAATAAATAGTTATTTTAGTTACGTATCTTGTCAGCTACGCAGGCTAGATATCGCAAAAGACAGGGAGGTTTTGAAAGAGAAAGGCCTTTGCCCAGCTGTGGGATCTTATTTAGGCTACATAAAATCAAATAGTTACGTATTTGAACTAGAATCCAGGATAGTTTTAACTTATAATTTTTCGTACCTCCTATCATCCCGACCAACGCTAACACTACTCCTCACCTGCCCGGGCTGCCCGCACGCCAGGCGATATTTACCGGCCTGTTTAGCGTGCGTTAATCGTTAATAACATGGTCGCCGGCTACTGTGGCCATCAAACTTGGCCACCCACCTGATTCACGGATATAGACGGATTTATTTTGAAGTAAGAGGGTTTTAGCAGTATTCAATATGAGATTTGAGATTTCAGAATGAGAAAGTGCTTTTCATTCTGCAAAATATATTTCGTCAAAAATATAGAATCGAATCTGTATCCTTAAACATTCAAAACCTATTATTGAAACTTGTTGGTTCCTTTATACCCTATTTTTGGAATCCATGTATCAGTCTTTATAAATAAAATACTCACTAGCTCTATTCATCAACTACATTTAAGCAAAACTAATTGCTTTAGACAAAAAAACCTTCTTAAAATAAAAATATTTTTTTCATAAATGATGAAATTTCTCTCGCAGTGCTTATAACAAATGGTATAGTTAATGAAGCTTAATTATAATTGCCTAATTATAGTGGAGGCGTTACCTCGGAGTATCAAGTGCTCAGCTATTACTGGTAATAGAACAATTAGTATTGTAATGTAAAACATGATGAATATACAGAGAATGAATAGAGTTCGATCTTAGAAGTCTAGATTGTTTTAATAAATGTCAATGGATTCTTAAAACGAGACTTGATTTTTATTTCATTAGAGTTCTTTTATAGGGTCATGTAAATTAGAAATGTGAAAATCATTTCATATGATAATTGTTGGATACTGTTACGGTCAGAATTTTAGCTTTTAACGAAGCTACGATTAATATAATATCATTTTTTTTCCTTTGGTTTTACACGTAATGTGAATTAACATCTATACATATATTATGTACCTACCTAATAAAGCAGGAGACCCCGATATGTCTGTACACTCAGCATACGCTATTAGGCGAAAACAGAGAGAGAGGTGTTAAAGAGATCTTAAAATAGCTCCGCAACAAATGTGAATTTCGATGAGCAAGAAATTAACTTTTTTTTTATCTACGCAGACAAAGTCGCGGGAACAGCTAGTGAAGAATATTGCTCGTCCGTGCGACCCGTGCGATATGTATCACATAGTCCGGCGACCGCTGTGTACAGTCACGACCAAACCCATTTCAAATGGAATAGATAATATTGTTTGTTATTTAGTTACGTTTTATTCAAACTAGTCGCGGCCGGTTATAACCAGCTATAACTAGTTCGTACTGATTTGGTACAGTTAGCAGAAGCAGTCAATATCAAAAATCAATTAACGAACTACCTATACTTTTTAGCGATTTTGTGAATTGGTGTCAAAATCAAAATCAAATTCCATTTATTCAAATTAGGCTACAACACGCAACGTAGCACTTTTCGAACGTCAAAATTAATAAATTATAAATAGCACCCCATCGCCCACCCTTCACGTGTAAGTTTTAAATATGCTTTACGATTCATATTTTCTAAAGCAATTAATTGCATTTAATTGTGTCAACCCGTGACCGCGGTCGGTGCAACTTGTCCGAAACGTCGGGAGAAAAGAAATATCGAATTATATCTCAAATAAAACCCGTTATTCCTCTAAAATAATGGTGTAGAGTTATTATGTATATGTGCTCGTGTTACCCGCTTCTTCTGCTGACCGTACACGAGTTGTACGTGTAGTAGTCGCCGTGTAGTGGTGGCGGTGTATGCCTCACTTCATTACGTTAATTAGTGACGAGTTCAATTGTTGTCGTCTGTCATTGTTCCAATCATTTTGTTTTGTGTAGCGAATGTTTGATTTGTTGAGCTAACTCAGCTTAGGTAAGCGACGATGCGTTATATTTCGCATTAATTATGTATTAATGGAACTGATTCTATTATGCTTATTATGTTCTCTCTGCACGGCATTTTTTAAGTTATATAGGTAGAGGCTATGATTTGGAATCAAACATATCTGCACTCTCATGTGCGACCTTTGCTGCCGTGTGTGTTATTACGAAAGACGCAATATTAAGCTCTGTAGGAAGCCAAGAAAAATTCAACTATTAAAAGAACAGTACCTTGAGAATTTTTCTTTTCAGTTATTTATAAAATGGCTTCTTCCTTAAATTCAAAGTGCTGTAAAATGTATTGCATTTTTTGCTAGAATCTTACCCTACAACCAAATTGCACTTTATTTATTTTAAAGTTCCCTACATAATCCAAAATATCGACAAGATATATCTCCATTGGATACAATAACGTTAAGGTAGGCGCCCACCGTGGCGGCCGCAGCGCGCGACCAATTTGCGCCCGTGACGGATGGAGACCAATTAAATTGTTGTACAGTGTACACCCACCCTTACACGGTACCCGAATAGAAGAACCGGCTGGAATTAATATTATTTTGGTATTAGTTGACCTAGCTTTCAGCAAATTGAGTTTTTGATAATAACGGATTTGTATTTTCCTTTTATTTTCTTTTATTACCCAATGAAACCTTTGCGTTTAACCGCTGTATTCATATTTCACAATCAACACCTAGTTATAAGTCACCTTTAAGTGTCATGTTATCTCTTCTAAGTAGATAAGTAAGCATCTATTGACTTAGTAAAGACAAGTGTCGTTTGTGTATACGTGAGCAATTCTTTGAGTTTAATGACAATACCATACGGCGGGTTAAGTTTTTACCCGACTGCCAAGGAAGGGTTATTTAATAATTTAGTTCTTCTTATACATTTTTACCTATTTCTGAAATCTTTGAATTTACATATTGGAAGAGTCACTCGTGAATGTATCTGTCGCTACTATGATAAATAGCTGCCAGTGTAGTATGTGCACTAAGCACACACTTTTTGTCTAAATATACTCGTACTAGCAAATGTATTTGAGATACTCTTAAAACAAAATCTTAAATAAGTTTCCTCTTTTCGCGTACCACGGAGCACCAGCAGGCGCGAGTCGCGAGACAAAAGCCAATCGAGTGTCGTCAAGTAATTGACGGGCCGCCGCTATATCCCCATCCCTCACCAACACTCACAGCTCTCGTATGAGCGAGCGAGACGGACGTGAAGATCGGAAAAAAGAGCATTCTGTTAACACGAGGCGTACTTTGAATAAGTAATTAATTAATGCTCGCTGTGTTGTGTTACATAATGTGTGGAGACGAATACGCAGGCGAGGGGAAACGGGGCTTCTTCTACACTCACACATTATCTTTTACAAGCAGGCATTTTACGCAAGCTATAGGGTTTGAAAGTTAGAATGATTTTTTTTAAAGGGTTAAGGGAATTGGTTTCTTACCAAGAGTTTGAAGGACAGGCTTCTTGGTAAATGAGTAACTTTTCTATAACCACCTACCATAATTGTTAAAGAACACGGTTTTCTCACACATATTTAGCAGGGTAGCTTAAAGTTTCAGACCCAACCGGAGTCCTTTATCATGAGCTGGCGCGGCGTTGGCGACACTGCCTAACACTGCATAACTGCCTCACAGGTGGACAAAGAAAGCTTCTCAGTTAGAGAAGGATTGAACATTGATACACCTGGCACATGGAACCAACAGACAATTTTATATCTGCTGTATCCAATAAAGAATTAAGATGATATCCTGTTGATAACGCAGTAACAAGCTAGCAATCCCGCTAATTGCGGTGCTATCTAGATCATAGTGCGCTAAGTGCCGCCGTAACGCAGATCTCTAACAATAACAATAGTATTATACTATCACTATACATGTGTATGTATGTGATGCTCATTACAGGAGGTAACTGCTGATTACAATTATACGTAATCAGGGATTTGATCGCGGTCAGAGTTAGGGGGCTTCCACACCGATCTGTCAATGGTATCTTATAGTAGAAAGTTTAGATTTTATTAGAGCAATCCTCTACACTGTTATTTGATGCCATCGGTCGATCACCAACCGACCGGTGTGTTGAAACCCTTACCCTGAGATGTCACTTCAGTCCATTTGAAGTCCATTATACTAGTAGTACAGAACTGCCTTAGAGATGGGCTTTTTTTTTGTTTTCCGTGGAGAAACGTTCATGACTTCAACCCACGCCGAGGGCACGGTGTGGGGATATGTCGGACTTTCACCGACTAAAAACACCCCGGACTTCTTTTACTATCTAAGCTAGCGTCACGGGATAGCTCTCGCATGCTCTACGTGTCTGGAGAGACGGGCTTATGTTATGACACTCATTTTTTTTTTGCATAAAAAACAGAGAGTATTTTCGATACACTTTATACGACATATTTGAATAGAACGCAGTCATATTTACATTTCAATTATAAAATTATTAATTTGATACACAGTTATTTCAATTACCGGCCCAAAACTAATCCGAAAATCTCATTTTTGAACAGCAAATCAATAAATAATAGATCTAATCCCGCACTCCCGTCAAATTATTTTTGCCTGCGCGAGTATTCACAAACAGTTCATTTGAAAGCATTTTACTGGGCATGGCGCGGCAATATTTGTTCGATATTAATGCTTCAGTACAACAGACAGGATTAATGGAACACTCTCCGTTATTTAACAATTTTGTATGAAACTATTTTAAAGCGATTGGATTTACTCCTGGGAATATAAACGTGGAAGGACTCGGTCTACACGCGCGTGTCATTGTAAAATGTACCACTTGTATAACGAATGGAATGCTAATAAAGAATTGAGTAGTACTTAGTAGTAGTCATTATCGAGAAATGATGATGATGAATACTGGATGGATGTTTGTTTGCTTTCATGCTCAAAAGGCTAGATATTTTTTTATTAAATTTGGCATGAACTCAGTCGGTCAGTGTTTTTGAAACTATAGTCATTCGCACGAGCGGAGTCTCGGACAACACCTAGTATTATAAGTTTGAAATGTGTTAGGTCCAACATCACCATCTGTCACTGGATAACGAAATTATTTCTTACCAAGCTTAACCTGCTGCTCTATCATCATTGTCTGATTAGTTGTTTCGCACAATCTCGGACAACCCTCGTTCTGAATAAGATGCTAGTTAAAAACTCCAAACAAATTTTCCTACACAGTATTCAAAAACACGCCTTATTTACTCTCAACAAACGCAAGCCCGTATAAATTGAAACCGTCGACAATTTTAATACCAGGCGTTCATAAAGCAATACATTTCTCGTTTGTTTTCCCAACGTTTTTTTGTTTCACATTACCTGGTGCGCTCCGATTTGTCGTGTGTTTGTTTAGAACATCCAATTGTGCGCATTAGGAAGTATTCAGTTAATATATTTGTTGATAGCCGCGGGCGCCATTACGGGAGTCGCCCGGGAGAGGACTGGTGGTGGGACGTAGGACAGGAGGTAGGCAGAAGTATCAGCACTGTTTGATGTCATCTTTGTTGAATATAGTGTTATTAATGATATTGGTAAGACCCTTACCATATAGCTTTAGGCCAGGGATAAAATAATAACCACTGGACCAACGGGCCAGTCAAAATGGATGGATTTCATGAAAAAACAAGACGATATATTGGGAAAACTTAACAGGATTCGATTTCGAATCTACCGTTTTTTTTTAACTTGGTGAACTGACAATGGACCTTCTGAGTGTTCTTTTCACCTGTCATACACGAGGATGGCCACGGGGCCTACTCGCTGAATATAAAACGATAAATATTTCGTACGTGGTGTACGCAGAATACGCACCGTACGTACGCAGCGTACGCAGGAGGTAACGCCGTAATGGCTCGCGATGGACTTGCGATTTTATTGCTTTTATATCAGCCGTATTTGTATTTAGGCAATTCAAGAGATGATATTTGTTGGGCGTAAACAAATAACTTTGAATCGCAATTTTTTTATTGGTGAACCGCGAGCCGACTGCTGATATTTTACCGTTTTTATTTGCTTCCAGTGAAATTCTAATTTACCGCTAAATTTTAAATTCTAAGACGGTTCTTGCAGGCAATTCCTTTATTTGTGTAATCAAGATAACGAAAAAAAAGACACATGAGCAATCCTATATTTAAACAAACAAAACCACACACTCAAATCAAAACAATAACCGCTCAAGATCAAGCAAACCGAATCAAACAATAACTCCCCCCCCATCCCCTCCACTCTTTACATCCGTCACTTACAGCCGCGGCGACAACCCATTTGTTCTGCAGTCGCGCGAAGGTCGCCAGACAGTTCAGACGCGAGCTGATAAACTTCTCATTTCCTTAGCGAGAGACGAGAGGACTGGAGCCGACAGACATAGCACACTAAGAACTTGGGATATTTTTTGGATGACTTGAAGCATGGGTTTGAATTTGATAAGCGAAATACGCCATTAATGTGTTCAATTGTCCAGCCACTGTTAGCCGGCATCGTCACTAATATAAAAAATATCATCATCATTCCCCTGCCCTTATCCCAATTTTTACTTGGGGTCGGCGCAACACGTCTTTTAGACATGTTGCTTAAAGTTTTGGCTATGGTTTTATAGTCGGCCGCCTGCCTGACACTAACCCTCTTTGGGAATGCGATTGTTGGTTGTTTACCCGACACCATTCGGGTGACCCAAGGTGCTTGGTACAGTGCACTGGGTCTTAAGGTCCATTAGTCGCCTTTTACGACACCCAGTGGAGGATATGGGGTGGTGCTATTCTTTATATCCGGACACCACACGGACGGATATAAAAAATACTACTATTAAAAATAGCAGGTCACTGAAATTTTTTGTGATTTATCAATAATTATATTGCTGGTGACGTATAACGAATCTTATGTCATAGGTAGTATAATACTAACAAAGCGAGGTGTATCCCATATTTTAGAAACACGCCTTCCCAGATTTACAGTTCATCATTATGTGAAAACCATTACCCCTAACTTTAAATATCACACAAAGTCTCAAGTCCCTACTCTTGGAGGTCGCACACAAAACAAGGCTTCGTTGAAGCTATTACTCAATTTCCTCAGTTCCGGCGATTGTCAATTGACAATAAAACGATCGAACAATCAAATATTTTGTCCCTCCACACTTCACACCCCTATAAATAAGGAAATTAGTTTTCGCCTATTTCTCGAACAGATTTTTTGAGTGATTTTCCTTCAGAACCCATTGTTTGGTGTTCGCAGATTGAGGAGGGGATGTCTGGCGGCTCCTGAATTATTTAAATTATTTATTTTGAATTTGCGCGGTTTGTTTGTTGTAATATGATGTTTGACGTACAAACTGTATTTCGGAGAGAATTTTAAATTAAAATGGGGGACATTATTAAATCAGAAATGTGTTTATAAAACAGAACGATTGCATTGTTACTGAGATTGTGAGCTATCTTACAGATCCTACGGCTGGACGAAGGCCTTCTTCTGAACCTCTGCCTCTTCGACGACTCACAAATGCGATATCTAGCCACACTCAGCAAGCGAGCTCAAAAGAAAAAAATCTCTCTTACAAATCACACTTCACCTCAAGCAAAACGGCGTACAATAGCTACTGTCAAATAAATCACCTCCAGATCACAGCTGTAAAGACAATGTTACATTGAGACACATCGTACGTCGCGATCACCGCTTCGGGATGAGAACGCCATTTTTATGTTGTTTATGGTTGTCACGAGATAAGTCCATATAAAGTACGCTGTGAATCTCAAATCAGTGAGACTAGGAGCCGACGTAGCTCGGGTTGGGCAGACAGGAATAGATAAGTGAAAATGAAGGAATAGGTGTTTTCACCATTCAATTATTATAGTTACTTAATTTATGATAAATGAATAGTGAAATAATCAGTACAATAAGGCCCTCTATTTGGCAAAGGGAATCCTATCCCATGCAGAGAAAAATGAGCATTGATAATCACTCTAGCTGACTGCAAAACTGGGATTATTTAGAGCCTGATCTGGTGTTTGCCTTCGACGTCTGTCAATAAAGGGTGTAGCTACAACGCGGCATCATTTTAAACCATTTTAACGTTTAACCAATCCTATATCGTCAAATAATCGACTTTTAAACACTTTTGGAACCATCGCAGCAGGATCTATTGTCCTTCAGTCTAAGGGATGAATATTTAACCGCCATGTGACGTCACGTGGACCTTTGGTTCAGAACAATCGATGTTATTGTGTGTTATCGCGGAGATATAAATCCTGCACATTTACATAACATTGCTAAGGCATTGTTGTTTAGGTTTTGTTGCTCTATTATCTGTTATAGATGTCGTTATTATTTAGTTCCGTTATCTATGAAGGGATGAAAGGCATTTTGTTGTGGTTTGATGGTAATAAATCAAATACAAAACAAATGAAAAACAATGGGATAACGGCGTTTAAGCATGTGAGTGTGTAGCCAACTCTTGATTCCATCATAGGACTAACGCAAGGATCCGTCTTCGATTTTAGAAAATTATTTATCGCGATTTATTTATTTTTGCACGGGTAGGTATCAGTATACCCGAGCGTAGCTGGGGCAAGGGGTATAATACAAACTTAACCCTTGAATCCGTCTACCTATTAAAAATCAAATACCTATTTTAAAATCCGTTGCGTAATTTTAAAGATTGAAACATTTAAGCATAAAATATTTCTGTTCGATCACTCCGTTGGTAAAACAATCAGCTTGGATCCAATTATATCACTCGGTCTATCGGAGAGCACGGCGGCGCACGGCGCGGGCACAGCGCTGCGGGCTGCGGTGCTCGCGGCCGAGAGATAACTAACCTGGGATACATGGGAGATAGACTAGTTTATTTATTGCTTATCTATTCTTCTAATTAGGGTTTTATTATGTTTGAAGGACTACTGATGGTAAGAATTGTCATAATTGTTAGTTAGAAGACAATCGAGTGGTTATGATGTATCTTGCAGAGCGAACGCGACAGCGATAAAACTGTCAAAAGTGGTTTTGTTTTTCGTGTTATATTTATTTTTGACATTGATGTTGCAACATAGTTTACCACTTACGCCCTGCCAGATTTCTCTTGTTTTTTTAAACAAACAAATATCTGTTACATGACCACCTTACTTTTTAACCGACTCCAAACAGTAGAAGGTTTCTCAATTCGACCGTATATATTTTCTTACAATCTAACCATTACATCAACCATTTCTTCTAAAATTTCTTATTCTTATTAATTATCAAAGCAAGTAATAACCTGTCCGACATCGCTATCTCCAAATAGATATTTAGTGTTCGACTGTAGCTATCTGCACCTGAGAGGGCCCGACCCTGCGGTATCTCACAAAGGGCTGACACAGCCGTCCTGGACATACGGCGCGGGTAGATATCTGCACAGAGCTGTAAATCTAGACCTAAGGAGCTGTAATAGTTTGGGAGAGTGATAAGGAATACGATTGTTTTGGGAATGTTTAATGTATAAAGGAGTTTTAAAATTAAGGTGTGTTTAAACTATTTTTATACATTGTTATTGCCATGTTGTAAACTTGATAACGATGCTGCAAAACAGTATTTTTATGAACGTTAAAATGCTTTTAATTCTAAGATGTTGCAGTTGCAGTCCACTGCTGGACATAGGCCTCTCCCAAGGTACGCCACAGAGCCTGGTCTGCTGCTTTATGCAGGCGCTAATATCTATAGTAAAAGGTAGGCAAATCAGGATGCTATCCAGTGTATTTTTAACACATTCAAAATCTCGTCTTGGTAACATAATTTGACTTTTGATTCCTTTTCTTTTGTTTCTTAATAAAAACAAAACGCCATTTGAAATGCGACCGCTTATTCCAATCTCGTACAAATACATCCGAAACGACCCGAAGTTAGCCGAAGTGACCCGAAGTCTACATAATACAAATGGCGGAGCTGTGAGCACTGTCTTATCGGTCAGTGCGGCGACTGAACATTTTTATTGTGTTTATCAATTTGGGCCGCCGGCTTGCGAGGTGACCATTTGTTTCGGCTGATAGCGGGAGCTTGGCCACTTCTTATTGTGCTTACCTACTGAACGGGACTCGATAATACTGGGTATTCTTTACCTTAGATGCTTTTTGTGTGTGTCGGAAGTGTGTCACGTTTTTGTATTAAACGAAGCTACCAAATATACGGTAAAAGGTGTTTCAAATTTGGCTAAGTTAGACTATGGTAAAATCTTTGTCTTCATCTTTTTTTAGGAGTGTTATCAATACTCTGGTAAACAGATGCTTGTAAGAAGGTAAACTTAGGAAGATGCTGTTACAAATAAAAAAATGTGCTTTTAGGTATCTTGATTAAGTAAAAGTATATGCTTGTACCCTTAGCCGTCAAGTTCAGTAGTCGTTGAGGTAGTATCCTATACCTCCATGCCGTGCGATTTAGCCCGCGAAGGAACACAATATCTATTAATAGAACAAACTCAAGTAATAACTCATTGAATACAGTGTGTAAAGTTTGTGTATACCTTCCGTAGTTGGGCAGTAATTAGCATCACGCGGCCCGATGACCCGCTTTCCGCGGCGCTCGCGGCCGACGGAGGAAATGCAGCGCGATACAGCCCTCATTGTTACTAGATAGCTGGAGTTGGACCCGATACTACAAGTGCCTACTTGTGTGCTTCTATTGTAGCAAAGTTCGAAGAGTATTGATAGAAAATAATTATGTGTTTTCTTTAAAACAGTACTACATTTTGTTTGGGTATACCTATTTTGTTACCTAATATTCAGGAAAAGTATGTCTATAGTTACATAAAATATATTATAGTCTCACGTAGTGTAGAACTGTCTGACAATACTAATAATACGTGGCCAGAAATCATTTTGGAAGGAGAAATGGGAGCTTTGCTCAGCTGTGGGATGTTATAAAAGCTACCAAATGACTACCAAATTTGATTGAACCCAGTGTGACTTAGGAGTCAATTATTGTTTATCTTATATTATTATGTAAGTAATTAAAAACTTTAGACATTTTATACAAATGTTTCCTGCTCCAATCAAATCGACACTACAAAATCGACCACAGTGAGCTAACCACACACCACATCACAGTCTCCACCACTCACATCAGCTACATTTAACCATCCAATAAAATTGATGGCAAACTTTCGAGAAGGTTTTTGTTTAAAAAATCCCTCGTTGTTATCTGTGGCGTAGGATTTTCCTCAATATCTTTATCTCGGGTCGCTCCGATGTCTCGATTCCTGGGGTTCGGACGTACTGCTGATAGCACTGGTATGTGGGTAGCGGGCGGAGCCGCGGGGCAAAACGAGGCGATATGTCTTTACTTGCGTCTTAGGGATCCTGCGGCGCGTTTACATTTGATTTATATGCATCATGTTTTGGGTAGCGTGATTTGTGTATTGCAAAATTTTTGTGGAAGTTATCTATTTTGTCTTGTAGGTCACATAGAGACAATCATTCATTTAAACCCGTCTACTCGTAGTATGCACTTTACCAAAATAATGTGGAGTTTTTAACTTAAATAACCGCTCTCCATACCATACGAAAAACTCTATGTTAATGTCAAAAGTAATTAATAAATACATTCTACCTAATACATTAGTGGTAGCGGCATCGTTTAGCCGGTGATCTTGTAACACGAGCTCGTTAATTCTTGTTGTAATCCGCGCTGTTAGCAGTAATCTGTGGTCACTGCTGCGGCTGCGGCTTGTGTTACACCCTGTATGTACAGTCTGGAGCCATAATTCCAGTAGCACATCAAGGATCATATTCGCTTGCATGCTACTGCGTATACATGTGTGCGTGACGTCAACGTAAACATTTACCCGTCATACAGTATAACTACAAGAAGATGACAGTGTGTGGGTAATCCTAGACAAAGATAACAATATATCTGTTTTCTTTCCTATTAGTGTGAAATGAACCTTAGTCAACAAGTTAATTTTCAAATCTACCTACAACATATTCACAATTTTATAATTTAACTAAAACTACCTCATAATATCTGCGGTGTCTTAATGAACTATTATATAAATTTGATCACGTGTAACAATGTGTGACTTAGAAATGAGTGGCAGTCGGTTCGAATCTCAAGTGATTTGTCAAATCGCTTTTATTTTTCTTTGCTCTTTTATTACTTATGAGCGACATTATTATATATTTTTGAATTAATGTTTTTATAATAAGTTGTGTATAATATTTATTTATATATTATATAATATATACTTAAATTAATATTATTACATAAATATATAATAAATCATAACTTTAGGTTCAAATAAAACAATAATAGGTAATTTGAATAAACATTTATTTATATTATTATTACTTAAGTTAAAAAATATAAATATTCAGTTTGTTTTATATTTAAATAAGTGTTATTATACTTCTAACTATATGAGATTATAGCTTAATATATTCATTTTCTCAAAGAGATTCTCAAAGAGAAAAGAAGATTGAAGCGTAATCCCAATTTTACAATCATAAACTAACTAACGTAAGACTTTATTATGACCAGCACGCCCACGGTAAAAAACACAGCGTATTATTCAATATTTAGTATAACCTCTATTATTTTCAATGCAGCTAAGCAGACGTCGCCGCATGGAGGCCACAATATTTGCATATATATTTATACTGCTCAGGTTATCTCTCATCTCGTGCTTCCCATTTTTGAACCAATAAACCCCATACATTTTCAATGGGGCTTAGATCAGGGGAACGTGCTGGCCACGGAATAACTTTAATGTCAGTATGCTTGCTAAACCACTCTTTTACAACACTGGCACGATGTGTCGGACAATTATCTTGAACAAAAGTTAGTTCACTAAAGTCTTCTATGGGGTAAACATTAGATACGCACAGTCGGTAGCATTATGTCACTTAAAACTTCGGCGTAGTTAGAGCTGTTCGCACGCGTAGGTATAAATTCCAATTCACCCGGCCCTTGAGCACTAATCCACCGCCACATGTTCACAATTATTCTACTGTTTCATATTCTTCGATCATGACACGTCACTGAGTCGGGTTTTTAAGCGGTGGCTAACTACCTTTTCTCTCGAGCCCAAAGGCTCACTGCATTTCTGTAAAAAACGAAAATTTTATTATTATCTTGCAACATGTGAATAAATATAAAAATATAAACCACAACAATCATAATCAAATTAATAAAAAAATACTTACACAGCCGGTTTGATTTGAAATTTGAGAAATGTTTACAGTAAAGTAGAAATATTTAAATATTTATATTTTGATAGACAATATTTGCCCTGGCATCAATAGCAATATTTGCTTGCATCTTGATTAAAGATAATCGAACAACACACTAATCGCAATAATAACACAAACTCTCTGAACCAAGTTTACGAACAAATGAATACCAATATCTATGCGCCCCACCAGACAGTCGCGGTCACGGTTGCGACAAAACAGGTTTGTCACTAAAGCATTATCGTTATATCGCGCTCTTTCTGACTAGGTAATGATGAAAGAGTGCGGGAACCGTGTTTGTGTGCAAAATGTAATGTGTATTTATTATGTCAAGAGGTCGTAAGCGCCACTTGTTTTGATGCCATAAATTTGTGAAATTGGTTATGGACTTAAGACTCCTACTGTACGTGCTACAGGGTGCTCCGGTTACTGACCGACTTGAGTGCATAGTTAATTAATGTTTAAAGACCGATATGAGAATAATTATAGTCAATGGGTGCCTTGTCTTCTTAAGATGACATTTGAAATTGTGTCTGCAGTTCTGTACAGATTTTATATTTGGTACATTATTGAGTAGTGGTCGGGTATAGGATGACCTTGAGTGGTTTTGAGAAAATTATAGAGTTACTTTTCTCGATTTGATGCTGCGACAGCAAACTGCAGCATCACCGTATTATACTGTCAATATTTTAAACTCAATTAATTACTGCAATTTTTACTATTTATATTTCTCGTCTGTTTGCCAAGTAGGTAATAAAAAACTTCGATACAATATTATGCATATTGTTGATAATTAAAGTAAATAGAATAGAAATGGAACATATTATTGCAATGAAAAACGGAAAATACTGGCTGCAATAAGGAGAAATCTAAACATTTCAAATCATAGTAATAATTTCTACCTTTACCTAACCTATAACTAGTAATTCGTGTGTAAAGCCTATTCCGCTAAATCTGTGTCGTCACAGTTGCCGGCGCAGACCGCGAGCCGACCGCGACACACAGCGCGCCCGCGCGGCGAGCTTGCACAATTAGCACTATTACACACATCAATATTTGAGCGGCCTGACCCACTTAGCTGTGGGACATACGGGCTGGACGGTTGGCGGACAAAATGGGGGCTAAAGTGTAAACTTTAAATGCAATATTCTATAACGGTGTCCCTTTTTTTACGTTAGGTATTTTGTGGTCATTTGCCAAACACCTTTTGACTTGGGACTGCTCTGTCCTAAGACACTTAACACCAGTCTCTGAAGAGGATTCCACCGTCTCTTCGATCAGACTCGTTTGCCTGTTCAAAAGTTTTGAAAAGTCCAAGGTAGCGACTTCATTCCGTGGACTTGGTGGTTTTCTGTTTGATATGTATAAAATACAATGCAAAATATGTGCATGTGACTTATGTCACATGATGGTAATGATGAACATTTTTTTCGCTTGCGTACAGATTTTTAACCCCAGTCGAATGAGAAAGAGAATCAATTATTTGCACTAAATACAGTTGGTACTAATGGCGCTTAAAAAAGTGAAAGTATGTAAATACCATTGACATTATGAGTAAAATATGAAACCCAAATGAAAAATGCACGGGTATAATTATAATGGAGTAATAAAAATTTATGTTTTACTACAAATATTATTTATTTTGTTAGAGCAACGTTGACAGAAATTAATTTAAGTACGTCCAAAATTTCGATTTAAATAGAAAATTTAATTTAGATTAAATTTAGATTTCGGAGGGGAACTGATAATTATTTTAGTTAGTGCTAACAAGCATATCCGCGTATAATAAACAGTTTTAGTGGAACCGGAATTTTGGTAAATTCATTTAATTTCGTGCGCCGCATGAGCGCTCGTTGTTTTTAATGGATCCGAACAGTGTTGTTAATTCCATGTTTATGTAGCATTTACTGCGCCTTTATTTCTGAAAGTGTCTGACGCGTGTTACATTATTCTGCACTATTTGCTAAAATACCCGAATAGTGGAACTATTGTTTGTTGTGAACTTATTTGTTGTTACTTTTATATTGTGCTGGAAATTGTATGTTATAATGCTTCTAACAAATGCTCATTGTCATCATATGATGGCTAATCGTACTTTCCTTGGCACTGGGGTTGGTGTGTTTACAAATGGCCATTTATATGCTAACTATAGTGAATGTGTCTTAGCCTTTATCATAAGTTGGTCATACGACTAATAGCCGCAAAACCTCATATGAGAAGGAGGGTCAATATCTCAGCTGATACCTTCCTCTTGCACCCTTTTAGATAGCAACCTCGACAGAAGCAAAAATAAGATTGATAGGTTTACCTGACGTCTTACACGTGTCCCATTTAGCTCTACACTCGGATCTGCCCGCACGAATGTTCCCTCCATTCCTCAACATTCATAATTTACTTAACAAACAACCTATCTCGCGTTTCTCAAAGGAAATAACGCACGAATACTAAAGCAGCTGGATGTTGTGCGCGCCCGTAACTCCCCATTGACCTTTTACGAATATTAAATAGAAATTATTCATTGGGAAACGTTTTTACAAAAGCCCACAGAAATTAAAATGCTGTTTAGATTGACGTTATTTCAGAATGTAAGATTTATAAAGCGGTTTCTGTTCCAATTCCATTTCAGAATACGAGTATTTCGGTGTCTCAATCTAGAAAGCAAAACGAATCTTAAGTCTAAGACGTTTTCAAATGCATACGTTAAAAGTCCAAAGTACCAGTTAATTGATCTTTATTTTCAAATGTAGGATAATTAAAGATTACGGCACGGGCTGGTTTCGTGTAACTCGTTGTTAGGCAAATGTCTTCCTTTGATACTACTCATCTCCTGTGTTTTGCCCGTCCCGTACCCCTTAGTCCTTATAATCTGCAGCCTCGCCTTGTACTCTCGGACCTTCTGTTTCTGCAGTTCCCTCTGCGCTATCCACGCTTCCAATTTCTTCTGCAACTCTATTCTGTCCTCCCGTCTCGCTTTCTTCTTGTCAGACTCCGACTTTGGCTGTAACTGGTATAAATCTCCTCGCTTGTCTTGCAGAGAATCTGCTATAGCTTCTTTAATCTTTTCGTATCCGGTATATTCCGGTTCCTTAAATATTCTTCTTTCACTGTTATGGATGTTGGTATTGTCTGGTTTGGTTTTGTCAAGTCTTTTGTTGCTAGAGTTGTAAAATAAATTGTCTTCTAGAATAAGATTTGTTCCATTGAATGTGTGTTTAATCTTTGTCATGAGTTCTTTCAGGTAAGCAATGCCTTCTTTGGCATCAGAATCGTTAAATTTTTCAAGTTTTTGAATTGTGTTTTCTATGGTGGAGCTGATTTGACTGTATATTTCTGCCTTCTGTTTGTCAAACTTTTGTTTATCTTGTTGTTTGATATCGTCAGTCATTGTATTTACTGCGACACATTTTATTGCATAGACATATGTTAGGAGGTAAAGTAAAGTTTTCATATTTAATGTTATATTAACTGATTCTAACAGTCGCAATTTTTATTTTAATATGCTTGCGTAATCTATGGGCACGGCTGTAGGTACCTATGTTTACTATCTCTATACTTAAATATTTCAATTTATTTTATTGACTTTTTATGTTACTACAATTTAGTCCCCTAAATGTAACTATAAGTATAGTCATAAGTGAAATTAATGTGTAACCTTTTCTTGCGAATAGCAACGACAATTTTGCTGACATTTTGTTTATTTTTGTGGTATCGCAGTCAAACATAGTGCGTCTTATAAACTAGAATAATAAAACTAACATCCACGAAGCAACGCAGTCCCTTAATAATAAATAATAATAATAATAATATTTATTTGTTTAAACATAGGTAACAATAATGGTGTTATAATCTAATGAAGTCTCACTATGTTTCACCTTAACTGGTATACAAATATTGGTACTTATTTTACAATTTTAATTAAACTACAATTTGTCATTTATTTAACAATTAGACAATATTTCACACGTTATCATTTAAGATACAAATAGTTTTTTAAAATAATACAGTACATATCAACAATCAAATTTATCATCTAAAAATTCAGCAACAGAGTAGTAGGCCTTTTTTTGTAACAGATCCATAAGTTTATTTTTTAATAGTTTGAGGTTGGTTATGGTTCTTATATTATTAGGAAGTGCATTGAAGACTTTCGGTGCCATACCAAGAAAGCTTTTTGAGTAAAGAGCAGTTTTACGAGGCTTAAGTAATAGGAATTAACGCGGACTTGTATTTACCTTTAATGGCTAATTTCTCGTTTCTTACTAATATTGACAGCATACTACGTCTTTGTTTAAAGGCTAGCTATACATTTCTTTGCCTATATACTTATGAACTTTGTCTACTTCAGTTGAAGCACTGTAAGGTATTTTTTAATAAATAAGATTTTATTTTTGACTATTTTATTTAGTCGAATCAAATGTTTTAAATATTATTACCGATACTCAAACGACGCTCAAATTGAGTGCCGTTAAATCTCATCTGAGTATCGCTAGTTATATTGAGAGCTGGTCTTCAATTTGAGGTTCGTTTGAGTATACGGGATTAAGGATTAATTAGTGTTAAACTATTTGAGGCACCCCATGTAAGACTTCTTGCAACATTTCCTGCAGCATGGCCGCTTGTCTTTCTTACTGCCTCCTTTCTTCCTCTTCTTGGCCTTCGACTCGCCGAAGTCGGGGCACTTCTCCGTCACGGACCTTTGGCTCAGGATCTGCATCCTCGCTTTGTACTCTCTAACCTTTTGTTTCTCCTGATCCCTCTTTGCTTTCCACGCGGCCAGTTTCTTTTGAAGTTCTTCATATTTCTCTTGTCTTTCTTTTTTCTTTCTAGACTCTACCTGATCTTTCGCTCCTCCTCCCTTTCCCGTTAGACCTCTAGAATTCGCTATGTATTCTTTAAGCTCCTCGTATCCGGTTAGTTGCGGTTTGTTTAGTTTCCTCCTGCCACTTCCGATCAAATCACTATTGTTGTCTGGTTTGGTCCCGTTGTTTGTTTCTTCGCTACAATCCTCGCTGGAGTTGTGAGCCAAATCTTCTTCCAAAATGTTCGTATCGTTAAATTCTCTTATCTGTGCCATAAGTTCGTTCATGTAAGCAATGCCTTGTCTGGCATCCGTGTCGTTTGCTTTCTCTAGTGTTTGTATGGTGTCATTTATAGCGGAGCTGATCTGACTGTACAATTCTCCCTTTTCTTTCTCTAAGTTTTCTATTTCTTTTTTTTCAATGACGCTTGTCGTTGTGTTTATTGTGGAACATTTGGTCAAATAAATGAACGTCGATACAAGAAGTAAAGCTTTCATGTCTATTGTTAAGTATATTTAATGTGTAACGTGATTACTACTTACAGACGTTTTTCTATTTCCTTTATAATATTGTATGTGAGTATATAATATACTGATATTGTTCTTTCGCAATGTTCGATCTTAGCATAGTTTTATACTTTCAATTTTGATTTTATTTTGTTTTATTGTTTTATGTTATCAGACTTATGTTGTAAAATTTTAAAGAAATAGGCTGTAATATATGTGAACCCTTTCCTATGCTGTACCGGACAATTTAACAGATCTATTGACGCATTTTTGTTGAATGTATTTTTAATATTAATTATTAATGTACCTGCTTACAATTTATTGAATTTAAAATAAATAATGGATAGGTTTTCTTCTCCAAAACAAATCATTTCAAGTATTTATAACCATTATGACAAAAATGTTAAGCATCAACACTCAATGGCTCTCAACAACAACCTTTTTTCAACCCAGCAACTTAACAACCAGCTCAATGGCCTAACCCACCTCTGCCATCTGGCGGAGGTTCCCTTTTAGGTCCTTTTCTATTTAAATAATAAAAAAATAATATATGATGTACAAAAAATCGCCTAACTGTGAAACAGTTTGTTGGCGATGATAGCGCTCTTTGCTTTAAATCACAATTTATCAATTTCTATTAAATGTACTCGTACATAATAATATACTTTAGTTCTATTTTCGATAGCTTTTACTTAATATTATGATACCTTGAATGCGATGGAATTATACTTTTTAACTAAAGCAAGCGAATGGAAACTAGTAGTCACGGCAGAGGCACGCAATCGTTCGCTGGATGTGTTTAGACGGATACGGAGTCTGAATGTAGTTGAGAGGATATTTGAGGGGATAACAAAACTACTTAATTGTTTTTATTGCATGGATAAGGTCTTTAAAACTAAAAAGGAAAGGAAAAAAAAAAGCATTTACACTTCTGGATACCGAAATGATAATTCGCAACAACATACTTTTAGATATTCAAGTATCGCAAAATGTTTGCAGATAGCGTTAAAATAAGATAAACAACTCGTAGAGTTCCTACAAATCAATACAAATGATCTATCTATCTATCTATCTATCTATCTAAATCATTGTTATACCAACAATTTATTGCACATCTTTAGTAAAGTAAGAGTAAGATGGCGTCGTTAGCAAATGTTTAATTTCCACCCGCGGATACACTTTGTCTTTGTAATGGATGGCTTGTGTCCACTAAACCAGAGGTTAATTAATGTTAAATATTTAGTTAAATATCGATAGGTAAAGTTACAATGGGACACATTTTTATGATGAGCAAAAATCTTCAGACTGTTCGCCTTTCCAACGATTTTAGTATCCAAGTTATAGCAACATAGTGATAGAAGTTATTACGATTATCATTGGAGAGTCAACTCTTTAAATGTCGATAATGAGGACTAAACATTCAAATTTACATTGAATTATTACTATTAAAAGGAAAAAAACTTAGTTAAAAAAACTTTGATCAGTTCACCCGTGACCACGGTCGGTGCAATTCGATCGAAACGTCGCCAAGAAAAAAGAAATATCGAATTATATCGCGAATAAGTCCCGTTTGTCGTCTTAAATATGTGTACAAGTCGCGAAAGCTTAAAATCATTAATTTACTACCGAAATCTCAGGATGTCAGTTAAGTATAAAAATGTCTTAAAACTAAACAGTCTTTCCCACATAGTTTGATGGCCCCACAACAAACTTGAGGAACAAAACCCAATCTCGCGTCTATCGCCATCGATAAAGTCGTCGATAATCGAATTATATCGACGTCGCGGTGATCGCCGATAGGGTTCACTAGTACCATGGAACATGATAGTAGATGGAAAGGGTACTCACGCTGTGGTACGCGTCCGTGTTAGGAGGCGACGATCAACCTTAGTGTATAATCGTTTTACTGCATTTAAGAGAGTTATATTATGTAGTCTATAGCCAAGGATAAGATCAATTCCGTCGATCAAATACGCATATTTTCTAATGTTTTACACATTTGACAGGCAAAAAAAAACGCCGCAAATAAAAAAGTAATTATACTCCATTTGTTTAGGTAATTAACTAAATGTAAACAATTTTGGTATGTCTTTTAAACAAAATGTGATCTTTAAAAATGTAAAATACGTTTTACAACTTGAAATACATTCAGATTTTATAAAACTATAGTTAATTGATTTATAAGCAGTAATATCCAAATTAAAAATTATTTTTTTTGTTAAAAAGTAACGCCAAGATTGTTTACATTTAGTTAACTACCTAAACAAATGGAGTATAGTTAGGTGACACTGGTTCCAGAGACTAAGTTAATGTTGATGAAATTGGAAACGATATTTCTTTTGGATGAATAACGTGAGTTTGACATGTCGTTTTAAACATTAGAGCATTCAATTAATTCCAAAACCTACAGATACAGAACAGTACAGCGGCATTGTGAAGGCACTTCCATTTTCCTTTTTTAGGTTCCATGACAAAGGCCTTGCAGGCGGGCAATTATTAACAATATTAAGTTATTTAATACAAATAAATGATATTGAATATATTATCGAGACTATGAATATATTAAGTTTTGTCAAATTGTGACAAACTTGGCAAAGATTAGAAAATTAATTGAATTTTCTACCAATTTTAAAGTAAAGGGGATATTGATGGTAATCTATTGTAATAAAGTTAATTGTATTAAAGTTTTTTATTGTAAAACATAATAACCACGTGTTTGTAGTAACAACACATTACTGACACTTAGTTAACACTGTATAACTTCGGAATAATAGAGACATCGATACGTGGTCGGCTGTATCTATGTTCTATTCAGACTTTACAAATACAATAAACCCGAAATAATAGCCGTTCAAGCTGTTAAAATTTTATGACTTTTAAAAACACGAGTTTCAAAATAGGAGTGTCTTGTTTCCTTCATATGTATAAGTGTTATTGTGAATCTAATGTAAAAACACATTTTATTAAATAGAAAAATGCAAAAATATCCTGCCATGACGTCTGAAAGAATAGAACGACTTTAATGCTATGGAAGTCTCTGCAAATCTTTGCAGCAGATAAAGAATACAGCTTGATATTATACCTCTATTTTCAAAAGGATAACAGTGCTTTTATTTATAAATTACTAAATTATTTTAATTACTCTTCTTTCGTTTTAACCAGCATAAAGTGTAACTCCATGAAAATAAAGTCGCCTTCCAGTCTCCGGTCTACAATAACACAAATAAAATTAAATCATCGTCACTAATCGTCAGTATTAATTTGTTCACCGCCCTGCGAGCCCGCGCCGCCCTAATGCTTGCTAACAGAGATTGACAGGAGGCTTCATTTAATAACCGAATAGACATCTGATAATTATCACTTCATAGCTCTTAATGGCACTTTAATACTATTAAAATATTTTTTCATATAATAATATGTAATGGCAGGTAAGGATAAATTGATTTAATGGCTTGTAAAAGATAAGTGTTGAATAGGAATGTCCAGTGATTTTTGTTTTATTCTATTTTTTTAACGACACCAGCGCTAAGTTCAATCTTTGTATCGTAGAGGATTTTACAGACATTTAATTCACATGCACAAAGACACCCAGACTCAGAACTAACATTTGTGGATTGCATTTGTGGCTTTCAAAACCAGTTAAACTAACTAAATGCAATAATATATCGTCATCATCATTCCCCTGCCCTTATACCAATTATTATTTGGGGTTTTATTATTTATTTCTTACAAGTAAAGTTCTTATAAACTAAGCCCTACAAAACCGTAGCAATGGTTTGACTGTGGGGTCAATGAGTCTCTATTAAATTACAATTTACAATTACAACGGTTGGCGCAGCATGTCTTCTTCTGCATAAATGTTGTATGATATTTATGTTGGTTTCATCATTAGCAGAGCCTCTCTAGTAGAGGCGTCCGAATTGACTTCCATTCCACCAACGAAAACTCTATTTGCATTAAACCCAAGCCATAAACAATAACCCTCGTACTCGCGACGATATCGCGCGCTGCCTCCATCGCGTCCACTTTGTTTGCGGACGAGAGTGGCCGCTGTCGCACCGCACTACAGCTACATGTGTGCGGCTATCAATCACACGTAATCCGCACGCACGGCTCAGCTGCGCTCTTAATGCCATGTTTTATGTCTTTACCTAGATTTTCTTATACAAGATCTCGTATCGATTTGTGTTCGAGTGTAAGAAAATATACAATGTTCTTGATCTAGACTGTTTTGTCGTCTTGATGCGAGGTAAAGGTAGGACTAAAGTTAATTAAAATAATCCATACTAATATTATAAATGTGAAAGTGTGTTTGTTTGTTTGTTTGTTTGTTTGTTCGTCTTTCACGTAAAAACGGCGCAAAGGATTGGCGTGATTTTTTGCGTGGGGATAGTTGAAGGGTTGGAGAGTGACTTAGGCTACTTTTTTTTTAAGATCAGCCCTTAAATGGTTAAAATTTACGGTTTAAATATTCCCAAGGGAAACGTAAATAAAAGTACACATAACTGGTCTGACAGAAAATGTCACCATAGCGACCAAAATACTGTTGCTATGGTTTTATGTTTTGACATTAATATTAACGTCTTATTTGGCATACAATCAATTAATTAAAATAGCCGGGTCAAGGAATAATGAGCTTCGTATTTTTTCACTCCAAGTTCAAATTTCATTTCGACACACACTTTTTGAATGATTCTTTTAATAATTTTTGAGTACGAATTCAAATTTTAGTCAAGCATAACATTTTCTTTTCTTCTATAGTTTTGGTAGTACAAAAGTATTGTAAGAAGCACTTGTTTTTTTTTAACATAAATTGCTCCAAAATAATTGTATATGGTATCTACTTACTTTTTAAGCTACGACAGTCTCATACGATTTAGATGGAGGTGTGGATATTTACTGAAATGACAGTAAAACAACTACCAAAACAAAAAAGAAATAGTTTGGACGGTAAATGATACTATTATGATACTATATTTTATGAACGAGCTGTTGACTGCAATTTTGTTGTGTGTGACGCGTGGTTTTGTAGATTTGATAGTACCTATACACTACCACAATTGTGCACCAATTGCCATGGTAGGTATATGGTAGTTGCAGAGGTAAAAGTGTGTTAATAGGCTGTCTTTCATCGACAATCTCGCGTACGAGTATGACCCGCACGCGTACTCTCGCAAATGTTTTGTTATGTGCGTGTAACATTAACCTTCTTCAGGCTTAGTTGGCTTAGCTCAAACTACTGGAATCAGAAACTTGAAACATTTTTGACCATTAAAGTAAGCACTAACCAGGCATTTTTGAAAATTCGTCCGTCAAGAGGTAGAAAGAAAACGAAATAAAGATCGGTGCCCGAACTAATCTGCTGTACATACATACATCCACCAAATGAGGAGCGGCACCTGATGTTCTCCGCACCACAGCGCACAGCGCTCAATGAAATGTGTCGAATGTTATCTGGCTGTTTAAAACCAACCCCACTCAATAAGTTCTCTCTCTGCTCTATCTGACGTTAGAAGACAAGTCGCATACGCGACACCCCTATACACCCGGGTAGACTTAACAGCCAAAAGAGCTTCTTCCGATGTACCCTAGCTACCATTAAAACTCCAACTCGAGCTCGGTGCAAGATCTGGATAGATCAGCATCTACCACCTACCACTTATGTCCTACCTCAGGGACATCTGCCGCCCGGAGGTACCTTAAAGTGGCCTGTTTGGAAAGCATTCAAACGTCTGCGAATCCAAGTAGGTAGCTGTAAACAAAATTTAGCAAATTGGGCATATAGACCCCTCTGACTTATATCCAGAGAGAATACGGCATCTCCGTACAGACGATGTCACATCACCTAGAGTGGCCAAAGTGTCCGCACACCTGTAATTTGGAGGATTTAACATAATTCAACAATGATGCTGCAACTAGATGTTCTAATTAAACTTAACAACTTAAAAATAGAGAACAAACGGCGCAACAAACTTCACACCATAATTCAATCTATTATGAGTTTTAGTGTTTCAGCAATAAATTTCGAAAAATCGATAACATTTTTGCGATTTCGTTAGTTAAACCAGAGGGTATTAGTTTGCCGTAAGCGCGGTCAGTTGGTGCGCCGTCACTGAATTCTACGGAGAAGTAATGAAGTTCAAAGAAAATGCGGAAAGAGCACGGGAGGCCTCATCTCACCACCCGATTTGTGCCCGAGCAAGGGGTAGACGCAGGGCCCAATTTGCTCTCCTCCAACCACCGTAAATGGCCTACGGCAGTAGTCTTGGAGAAGCTTACTGTACTGGATAAAGGAATGAACCAAATTCAAATAGGTTTAAAAGAAAATTAAAAGCATATTATTTAGAAAATGTTTAAGTTTATATACTATATTATTCATTAAAGTTTATATAATATTTTTAAGGTAAAATATGTAACTATGTATAAGTTTTTTGTAATTTGTAATTGTTACTTTAATTTTAATAGAGACTCATTGACCCCACAGTCAAACCACTGCTACGGTTTTGTGGGGCTTAGTTTATAAGAACCTTACCTGTCAGAAATAAAGATAAATAAACAAAAAGACGGCTTCTTAATAAACGATGGGAAAAACTGACTCCACGTCAATGAAGAAGTTCCCGTTAAAAAAAGGTCCCCTCGGGGTTTGCGGTAGTTTGCGAAAGCGTTCCCGTGGCCCCCGACAATAGGGAACGTATAAGCACTGCAGCAGTTTAGCCAGTAAAAGTCCGGCACACCCCTTTCTCCTTAGCCCGTTTTCAAGTCCAGTCAATCCAAATTGTTAAATCAGTGCAAGATGGATAGTGGCCACATCAATAATATAATCTAGCCTTTCATCATGTAAATGTTACCTATACTAACCTTTAAAACTAGCAGTGTTAACAGTCAAATGTTATGTTAACAGTCAATAGTTTGTAAGACTACAGGTATATGAATAGAAAGTTAAGAAATCATTCTGGAACAGAACTGGATTAATGAGCTGGCGTTAAATATTACTTAGCTTTACTTTTTGTACAGCACTACAACGTCATTACCACGCAGACAAAGTCGCGGGTAACAGCTAGTAATGTATATTTAAATTTAATGACGCTATTAAAGGGATAAATGTGCTGGACATGAATGTTGATGGATAAGGGAAGAGGACAACCAAAGACAGATGGATGGATTGTGTGAAAGATGATAGGGCTGCAAAGAGTGTTACTTGCGAGATGACGTCAGATAGGAACGTGTGGAAGGAGAAGACATGCTGCGCTGACCACAAATAATAGTTGAGATAAGGGCAGGGGAAGAAAATAAACATATTAAACGAAAAACAAATGCTAGTTTAGTTATTTTGTGAAGACAAATATTCTTGCCTTTGTAAGTTCATTATCTGCTCACTAGATGGCGCTGAACCCCTACATGTTACCTCAATAACAGACTAGTAGTGAGTGCATCTGTTGGGATATCAATACCGGTGCGCCGCCAGCGCCACCTGTCTGCGGGTTTGTCACAAACGCTTGCTCTAATTGCATTCCCGTAATTGCGAGTCCCTGCGCCCCACACGGCGCGTGTCACTCACCAGGTAATGACCAGAAGTTTAGGCAAGTTGCTGTAGCTTTGTTTGTTGGTTAGTTGACCTATTTAGATGTTTGGGTTGTTTTTTTTCTTCTTTGTAGTGTGTATCTAGGTTTTGCAGTAAAAAATAAAATTTCAAAATCAAGTCATTTATTCAAATTTGGCTACATAATAGCACTTTTTGTACGTCAGAATTCATAAATTATAGACATTTACTTAGTGGAATATGTTTTATGTTTGAATAATTATTTTGCGGCTTGCTACCACCTCTTTAAGATTTACATTTGCGGAGAAAGACGGTGCCCTACACGACAGAAAGCGGTGTGTTTCCACAACGGTAAGTCTTACTTTTAATAGTGGTGGTAGACTTCCTAAAACAAATACCTTAAAGAGATCGAAAAAAAACATTGTTAAAACTAACTTCAAGTAATTTAAAATTAACACAATATAATTATAAGGTGCACTACTATCTAAAGATGTAGCTGTGCCTGACGGGAGCTATCATCCGGAAAGTTCACAGCACCACGCGCTCCCGCTGTCTGTCACATTATGTTAAAGATAACGCTAAAACTATTTAGATGAGCTCATTTTAACAGAAAACCTAAACTTAGCTTAGAATATTCTTGGTATCAATAGGTGTTAGGTTAAATGTTCTTTTGATCAAATTATCTCTTGATACTTAAAATATTAAAAAAGTCGTTCAAACTTCAAATCATTAAATGCTATAGCTATTCAATCGAATTCTATATGAAAAAAGGCCTTTGGCTAACTGAACAGTGGTAGGCCACACTAATTATCACAGTGCGCTACGTGCCGCGGGTTTGATCCCCGCGTAAAACAATGTGCGTTTCACAAATGCTTGTTCTGAGTCTGGGTGTCTCTACGCATGTGAATTGAATGTCTGTGAAACCGCCCGCGATACAGGGATTAATTTCCTAATTTAAAAAGAATGATAGAAACCTAATCAATTTCAGGGACTCCACCAAGTAGTACTTCTGTCTCACCTGCCACACGTTCATATCGTTATAACATATCACAGTTCTTGTCTCCACAGATCTAGAAGCCTACCATTACCTCTTAAAGCAAATCTATTGTGTTTGTGGAAGCAAGACAGAACACTACATGTTGTAGAACGACGTCTCTCTCTCACAACTATAACTGTCTTACTTTAAGAGGTATGGGTAGGTGTCCTAGCTAAATGTGTGTTACAACATAGTACCAGCGTTAGTCTAGTGGTAGATAATCTCACACAATCTTACTCCTAACTTGTACCAAACTGCATAAACCTTCACAATTACATTAACTCCAATGTTTAACAGTTTCTTGACATGTAAAGCAATGTATTAATAGGGACAGGGCACAGGAGTTTTTGTCCTTTGTTGTGGAGAAGTAGTAGTATGTAAAAACAGGTTACCAAACTTTCAATTTTGTACAATTCAGTTGCCGTAGAGACTATTCCGACATTTTTATTAATATTAGTTATTCCAAATTCGCAAAAACGTACGTATGTAATCATTTTTATAATGGCAATTGATTGCTATTTACGTTTCGCCGAAATTCGAATCTAAAACCTATTGTACATTGCACAAAATATGAATTATTGAATAACTATAACAATCTTTACAATATTATATTTATTTTTATACTCTTGGGATGAGCTGAGATTAATTTCATTGTTTTTGTAAATCGTAGAAGTAAAAAAATGTAAGTAGCACTTCTACGTAGTTTAATTAGAACTAGAAGGTCTAATTAAGTTGGGAACGCCTTACAAAGCATCTCAGCTCATCAGCGTATCACCCACAAATCTACCGCTTAATTTACTAGTACAGCAGGCGGAGAACAACAAACACATGTCAAGTGCACGCGAGAATAAGCCCTAAAGCCGCCTCTTTGGAGCACAAACGGTTCAAAGTTGTGTGCGCTTAACGTGCGTGTCTGACGCCTTGGGCTTAACGCTGCGTCGTGTCAGGTTTGGAGGTGGCAGCCAATGTTCCGGAGTGCGTCTGTACTCAACTGAGAACGTCTTGTGAAGATGTGTGTCAGTGGATTATTGCGAGATTTCCGAAAAAGGAAGGGTAATGTTTTCAAGAGTCTGGGTTCATCTATGTATGATTGTATGTGAGTTTTTATGTCACTATACCCTTTGAATGCTTTGGACGATTTAATGTACCATCATCATCTTTAGCCCATCGCAGTCCATAGGCTGGCTACACAGGCCTCTCCTAGTGCATGCCACTGGGATCTGATTCATCATTAGCATCATCAGCCCGGTGCAGTCCACTGCTGGACATAGGCCTCTTCCAAGGTGCGCCACAGAGCCCGGTCTGCTGCTTTACGCATCCAGTCGCTGCCGGCCTTCTTGTGTAAGTCGTCCCGAGATTTGATTAATTTGTTTTAATGTATGCGGTGATATAATAATTCTATCCTCATTTTGCAAAAAAAAAAATATTTACTTAAAGAAGCCATATTCCAATTTACCTAAAAGTAGTCAACTTTTTTACTCTCCACTACCGCGGAAAAAAACTTTTTCCATTTCCACGTTTAAACTTAAAAACTAAACAAAACACACTCACGAGACTAGGTAAAGCCAATTACTATACGTAAAGTAACAGTGCAATGGTATACAGACTGCTTGGAGGTTGAGCTAGCAATTGTTTTATAGTTTTAAAGTGTTTCGGATGGGCTTGCTTTAAAGAATGGTAACAGGTAGACTTGGCGGCCAGCCAGGGGCACGCTAAAGAGGCCTAAACACTATTCACTTAGGATACCACTGGTGGGTATGGAAACGGAATATTTTTGTATTTTTCAAATCTATGTAAACGTCGGTTTTCTACGAGATAAGTTCTATTTTTATAAATTTATTGGGCGTTTCAAATACTATACAATTGGACGTGGATATTAAAGTAACTACTAGGCAAGTCGCGGTGTCCAGATACGTCACTAACTGACGTTACTGTGTTAAGAAAATCGCTCTAAAGCGTTACGTTGTCTTCCTTTCCATAAAGTGAAATGTCTGTATTTCTGTATACGGTGAAATAGAAACGAAATAATGTCAGTTAAGGTCAGCTGACAGTCAGTCAGAAGAAGTCTTATAGGTTCTTAAAGAGTTGTAATATATTTTATGGTATTATTTTTTGTAGTTCCTTCGACAAATGTGAAGAAAAATCTAAAATCATAGCTACGATTCAACTCAGGCTAAGCCGAAAGCCTGAAACACAAGTCTACAATCAAACCTACGTCTATTATCTAAATAACTAGGTACATATAACATGGAATACGTTTACATAGTTACATACAACTATAGCATCGGAATCTGCTTTGTATCGGAATGTGCTAATCGTTATTTGCAGATGCCACTGGTCTTATCTCCCGGGGGTGAGGTATGCGACAGGGGAGCGGGGGGGGGGTTGGAGGAGGGGGGGTTATTTATTTGGTAGAACAATCTCTGTTTGTTCTCCAATCAGATTTAGCGAAGAAATTAGTGGAAAGAATCAATTGATTGCTGGATAGTTTTCCTTATAGAGAAGTGGTGCTTTTTTAGTTACTTCTGCTAATGTTTTACAGTTCAGTTCTTAATGCGAGTGACTGTAAATAAAGTAGGTTTCTATGTAAGTTTCGAAAACCAAACTAATTTAATAAAATATGTTTTGATCGTAATATATCGATTTCCTCAATAAATGGACGGTCAACGATTTAACCAGATGTTGTTTGGCACTGCATTTCAACTGCTGAACTGTACTAAACTATTATTAAACTGTACTGAAACAAAAAAAAATAGTATTTTATTTTTGAAGATCAACAACTTAGACAAACCACGTGTGTCGCGAGTGTCCCGAGTGTCTGACATAACAACACACACCAAAGTCAATGTCTTGTGTATAACTACATACAAGCACACATACCCGTCAATCGTCAGCGTATAATTAATCCGGCTTAACCCGCTTATTACCGGCGATACTATACAATGTATAACAGCGCATTGTTGTATAACACACGCACATTATCATGTTAACAGTGACTGGAGAACATTACTTAATCAATTTGTCACGTCACTGTCAGTAGGTCGAACTGTTAACAAATTATTGAGTGATTTTGTCTTATTTAAAGAAAAGAATAAGTCAATCATTTGGAAATACCTGTGATTCATTTCTGGACTATGTCCTTTAAGCTATCTTCAATACCGGCCTACAATTTTTCAAAAATACCGCTTTCCGTGTAAAACTGACTCTAGTTGCGCGATTTATAAATGTCATTCATATTGAAAAGAGACTTTTTATAGATAGGCAAAATACAATTTATACATTACTATAATTATGCAAATATTAAGTGTATGAAATCGACTAGCCCAGACGCGTCACAACATAGTAAGATGCTATTATTTCCGAATGGGCCAATGTTTGTGTGCTTTCATAGTAGCCCTAATTTTTATATTGTAGCTCTTCTAGTGTATCTCCGGCATTACTCATATAATCCACGTCCTGCGTAATGTTCCACAATCACAACCACACTGTTACCTAGTCTGGCTAGATTAGCTCCGGACTTAGACATCGCCTGTCTCATGCGCTCCTTGGAGAGAGCTCAGGAAATAGACACCTCCACCGCGTACTAACACCTCATAGTAATATACTTTTATAGTTGTGGAAGAGAGAGAGCGCACTACACAGCGTGTAGTTGCTTCTTCCTTTTACAATTGCAATAGATTTATTTTTAGAGGTAGTGAGGCCTCTAGACCTAGTGTATAGAAGTGGCGTCTGTGAAACCATTGTGGTCTCTGTTCCCGATGCCAAGTGAAGCAAAGGGTAGAATTGTATACTCTTTGGAGTACTGTTTATTGTCCACGCAGAACTGTTGCTCGTAAATGAATGCACGGATAGCCGAGTGGTATAGCTCACCATGCCAATTACCACTACGCGACGTGTCGCGGGTTCGATCCCCGCGTAGGACAAGAATTTGCGATACCAAAGTCTGTGAGGCAAGGTCCCTTTATATAAGGATTAAAATTCCATAGTGCGGAGAAGTTTAGTAAAGATACTATGTTAAAAGTCATGCCTTCTTCTAGCAGCTAATGATTCTTATTTTTATCCGTACTTTTACTATTAATGTGAAAGTTAGACTGTCTGTTGGCGTTGACTTGGCCAACGGATAGTTTGAGTAAAGTTTACTGCAATAACCGATTTAAGGCTCTCCCACACAATCGCGTTATTATGGGTCGACCTTTAATAGCGTGCGTGTGTGGGAGAACTATAATGAATAACGCATCTCTTTAAACCTCCAATATACAATGTGTACGTTAATAAAATACTTTGTACGGCAATATAGCAACACTATACAATGTGTGTTCATCACCGCTATTCACATTAAGGCATCGTTTACAAAAATTGCTGCAGAACTAGTAATGACGCGCGGCGCGGGCTGCAACAAGTTACCCACAGCTTACCCCACGTATACCTATAGATGTATGTAGTGTGTTTATAATACTCGAAGTTCCGTACGGTTTTGATGAATGGATAAATATATTTAGTATAGATATATCATTAAACATGTTCGTATTCTATCAATTTCGATGATATTTAAGTTAGGTATATCACAGGTTCGTAGCAAGGAATTTCTTGCAAGAAATAATTTGTTTCCTTGCTTTACAAACTTATGTCAACGAAGCAATTCTAAAGTATAGAAAGACAGGTCAAAAGATCCCTGCTGCAAAAGTTTCCTAAGCTATACGTGTATAAAAGAGTTGTTTCTACGGTAACAAAAAATGTTTAATTTCTGAAATCGTTTATATTTTGTTTACGTGTAAAACGCTTAAAAACATACAAACACACTTACAAACTTTCTCCTTTATAATATACGTATTAAATTATAGATTTAATATAAACGGTACCTAGTATTGCCTATACACTATACAGCATGTTCAATACTGCGTCCTCGTAGGTATTTCGTGAATGATAATTAACGCGAGGTTCACAGTGCGTGGCGCGGTGTATTGACACGAACTTTATTAGAACTGTATCAACTAATTAACTCTCGTCAACTAGGCACAATAATATACAGGCTCTGTTAGAGAAATTCGTGACGTTAGGTGGTGAGAGAAAATACTGCTGTTATTGAATATAGTGGTATTTTTAATTGACTGCGCAAAAAAGGATGTTATGTTTTCAGGACCTATTCTCTTGTGTATGTCTGTTAGTTTCTTTACTCCATCTTAACTATTGAATGTCTAAACCGACTTTGATATATAAGATATCGTTAGTATACTGACTGACAAATATTAGAAATGTTTATTTAAAAAAAAACTGTTACATCAAACCTTTTTCGTATTTTCACAAATATAATACATACCTACTAAGAAACCTCATTACTTACATAAAAAAAAAGATTTTGAATGATTTCTATTTCGGTTTAACGTATAACCCGCGGATCTCTAAAACAAACCCGTGAACGAAACTACAGAACAAAGTTACTCAAACATAGTTCATGAAGAGTCGAGCTCACCTGCACAAGGTTCCAACGAAAAATGTAACGTATTGACTTTGTGTGGTCGTGCAACTTTGTCAAAATAACTGCGGCAGGAATCTGGATTGCATTAGTTTGTGGTTTGTAATCCTGTGTCGGCTTTGAGGTATATTGTGTTGTGGGAGAACGGAATAGGACATGTAATTGTTGTTTACTTACCAATTAAGTGTTTAAATAAAAAAATATTAGTCGGTTACATAGATTTCCAATAAAGATAATCGCGTAATTAAAATATGAAGACGATACAGTGAGTTAAATCTCGATAGTCGTAGCGTCTTCGTACATTTTTAACAATTGCCTCCGTTTGCATACGATTCACCATCTTGGATGCGTGGATGTATTTTTTTATTGATTTGATAAAAGAAATATTTTTGGAAATTTAGCTGATATCGGACTAATTAGATCTGTTGTCAGTTATTTCTTAATCACAAAATAATTAATGTTAATAACGTAAAAGTTTTTTTCTTCGACTACTTTCTTTAACCGCTAATGAATAAACTCAACTTAAAAGTCACAAGTAATCAAATCAGAATCAAACTGGACGCAAATGTTTCAATACAATCCAAAGTTGCAGTTTACTAAGAGCAAGTGAAAATGTAGCAATATGTGAGTATGTGGGAATCGATAGAGATGCCGCGACTCAATCGGAATATAAGCGGCGCTGAGAGCCGAGTGTCCCGCGCTAGGGGTGCGGCAGTGTCGATGGATTTCAATGTTATTTTGCCTACTGCATGCATAGGAATACTATTCGCTATTAGAATCTGTCTAATCAGCTATCCGGCTGAACCTCAATGATGACAGGGACTAATGATGATCACAATCTCCAAGCTATGGGGGAACGACTTTGATGATGATGATGATGATGAATCAGCCATCTCAATTCTTTACGAAAAAAACTAATAACTCTTGTATAAATTAAGGCAATACAATAGGTAAACAATTACACATTATTTGCAGTATATTTTCCAGTTTATCCCATCCACAAATTATCTTTAAGGCAGCTTGTTTAAAAATAACAAAAAAAAAGCATTCAAACGAATTTAAATGAAACTTAATTCAAAGTATTTTGTTAGACATAAACATGACAGTAAAAAGTCTTTTATTATTCTTAGTGTTTTGGTTTAATCTAAAAAAAAACGACAATTTACTTCAGCAATTATTTTTGGTAAATCGCCACACAATTATTTTAATTTTACAATAAGTAAGTATTCCAATTTTTGAAAATACGAGTCAAAGTACATTAATAAATGTTTACACGTAATAATATCACAACAAAAGTGATGTCGATATCGATACTTTTAAAAAAATCCCCACTCTAATCATAACCCGTTTACTGACACAGGTAGTGCGTGGCGCCTACGAAAATCAAACAATTGCTAGTGCGACATTGTGTTCCCCTCCTTTTCATTCCTCCCTATTCTCGTATTGGTGCAAGTGAGATGGCATATAGAAATGTAACGAAGTATAATTGGTTATTATTGAATGGCGGTTATTGTTCTGTGGGGTTGATTAACGAAACTATTGTGGTCGCGGGTTCTTGCCGGAGCAATTTTGTGTAGACTAATGAAATCATGGATGGTTTGCGATTTCTTTTATTGTTTTTCGATTAGATTTTTGATAGTTCTTCTTATGATAATGGTGTTGAATGGGTTTGTAACTAATACATTCTTAGAAATGATTTTTTTTTAATACTACTGCTGGTTGAGTATGGTGCAGTAAGAAAGTGTTAATTCACTGATCATTTCAAAAAATTATTACCATAAAAAACAATGCACTTTCAATAAAACCAAAAAGTTTTTATATCGAGAAGATCCTGTCTATGCAGGGAAATGTATTTCGCAGTAAATTTAGGAACTGTAACTTTATATAAAACATGTATACATGGTTCAGCTTAAAAAGGGTAGGCAGAATAACTCATAGATTTCACAGAAATATACTGACAAGAAAACCATTCGATACACAGATCAACAGCAATCAATGCCTTGAGTTTCGGACTGCTTCACAGAGACCCCAATTTCGGCAGAAACTCCTAAAGTCCACTCATACCCCCCCCCCCCCGCTCCCACCCCCTTCAATACAGTTTAATGTCGATACTCAGACGTTAGGTACAGCACTCGCGATCTAATAATGTCCGAAATAAACAAAAAACTGGTGAACACAAACACTCCCGCCCTGAGGACTTGGGACTTAAAAGTTTTGGCCTTGGTACATGGTAGGTGATGCAGAAGGTTCACTTGGTACAAGAACAGTAAGATGTTGTTTAGTTAAATGTTGATAACGGTGTAAAAACGGTGGAGAGCTTTTTTTGTCATTGTCATCTATATTACCCCTGTCCTTATCCTAATTATTATTTGGGGTCGGCGCAGCATGTTTTCTTCTTCCACACTTTCCTTAACTCTTATCTGATATCATCTCGTAAGTAGACCTCTTTGCAGCAATATCATCTTTCACAAAATCCATTTATCATTTCTTTTTTGTAAGTAATTAAAAAGCAACAATCTTGTAGGTATATTAAAATCTCGTGTCAGAGTGTTAGTTACCATGCTTCTCCAAAATGGCTGCAACAATTTTTATGAAATTCTGTGTGCTGGGCGGGTTGGTCCGAAATTCGGTGAACATCATTTAATTTTGCTGTCTCAAACTTTTGTTTTTATGAATACTTTTTTTTACAGGAGTAACAGTTAGTAATGAATATAATAGGTAATCAACAGTTTAACACGACTTCGATACCTTTTCGAATTCGTTAGCTTATTGCTGTCAGTTTAGTTTATAAAATAAATTCGTTTAAAAAAAGATACTCGTTGCGATTTCACTAGCTCTCTTCATTCTTCAGTAAGATTGAAACTTCTGTATGTTTTTTGTCTGTTGTATAAAGGTCTTCTGACACGCTCGCTGTGTTTGTTTAGGAGCTAATCGATGGCTCAAGACTCATATGAAGGGGTCGCGGCCAAAATATTGGCTGACAGGCATATTGGTGGCCAATTGTTGGCTGCCAACGTTTGATCAAAACGTTGGCTGTGTGCGAGAGAATAAAACAGTAAATGTTAAACATAAATATGTGAATAACAAATTCTACTCAATTAATAATTATGACAACGATCTTCGAAGACCAATGTACCAACTACAAATAAATATATCTATCTTTTATCAATTTATTGTTTTTGATTCTAGTTCATTTTAATATTGTTGTAGACTGTTCAGTTATTGGCCTGTTGGTCTAGTGGTTCGTGACCCTGGCTGCTATACCAGAGGTCGTAGATTCGATCCCCACCAGGACAAATATTTGACAAATACATACTTATGTCCTAACAACCACTACATTGGTTAAGTGATGAATCCATCACACTGTAGGCTCTATCCATGGCCATTCCTTACACCACCTTGAGTCTAAGAGCTTCTCAATCACCCACTCGTATGATCTATTCGTTCTCGGTCAATCGCTAGAATTAGTTCAATCAGTTCCATCGCTCCATTAGCCTGCAGTTCACTTAGCAGACTTGTTGAGAGTTCTTAGTGAACTCGCTGCTCTTAACGAGATTAGCTTTAGAATCTAAATGTTCTCGTATGTGGGGTAAGGCTTGTTTAAATGATGGTGAACTATAAAAAAAAAACATGTATAATTATGTAGCATACATAATACATAACTACATGGATAGCCGAGTGGTATGCGTCACCACGTCAATTACCACTGTGCGCGACGTGTCGCGGGTTCGATCTCCGCGTAGGACAAGAATTGGTACGTTCCACAACTACTTATTCTGAGTCTGGGTGTCTTTGTACATGTCTGTGAAACCCCCCGCGTCATAAGGATTAAATTCCTTAGAGGGGGGGCCGTTATGATAGAAAAAAAGAAAAAGATTGCAATGATGATTAACGGTTTTAGCTGCGAAATCATAATCGCCTTCTGAAGTATTTGGTTAATAAGGAGCGTTTGTCCAGGGTGTGAAAAGTTGTATACCCAATTTCATCAAAATTGCTTCAGCCGTTTGGGCGTCAAAGAGTAACGAACATCCTATCAAGCTCAACTAGCAATTAAGAAATATAATTGCAAAGATTACCTTATCGTTTTCAAAACCTCTCGCTCCAAAAACATTCACAAATTAACCAACAAAAATAAGATACGCGACAAATAATTCTACACCAATTTAAAGATAACGCAACACATCCCTTTTATCCCTTAATACATTTATTTACATCTTAACAAAAACGGGCATATAATATACAAACTCATTACGCGGACACAGCACGGGGCCCGCTCGTCATAAATCTCTATACACCTGAGAAATCCCATACACATACATACACACCGGTTACACACATACATTATACACGCCGGTTATACGTGTGTAACCGGTGTGTTTATAGATATATACTCGCCACAATATACGTCTAGTGGGAGATGTAAGCATGGCTAATAAACGAGTGTCGCCCTGACTTAATACATTAAATTTATTCACGCGCCGAGACCCGAAGGTGGCCTTGCCGAATGGTGGGGTGCGGTCGCAGTGACAGCGGGTTATAAGATTAATTGATTATGTTAAGATGGATGACTGTTTTGATTATCCTTTTCTTTACTACATTTTTTTAAAAGCAACTTTTATACATGTTTTCTAAGCTTGCAAAAAGAAATGCAAAAAGTGCAGTCATCTTATCTCATCAGTGGTGCGATCTTTAAAGTAAAACTAATTAGTTTCGCTTTTTACTTTATCAAAATAACTTTTTTTATGATTATTACTATGGTTTGAAAGTATAAACAATGTAAACTTATGAGCTGAAACACTCTCAACCAAACTTTAGAAACTGTTTGATACAATATTATTGTGAATGATACACTGGTTCTTATTAAAATGAAATAATTCTCCCACTTGATAGAAGTTATAAGCGAACTGTTGTAATTGTAACAAGGTGTAACAACTTATAATTGGTTAGGTAAACTTTAACAAGATAATATGATACTAGTATAAAGTTTAATAGTAAATAACTAAATACTACACATGTAACGTAAATAGTAAAACAATTTGATTTACATAAGTTTTGTTAAAACTATAACTAGACAAAATAAAAGTCTGTTTATTTAAAAAAATGAATGAATTATTTATGTTTCGATTCATACTACATCAAGTTCAAACCATAAACTTTTTTTTCCTTAACTGTGTATTTACCTATTATTATTATTACTAGTCTGAAATGTCCCACTGCTGGGGAAAGGCCTCCCCACTCTTCTTCCACTTGTCTCTCTCAAGAGCCACGAGGTAATTTTCACCTTTTGGTTAGCGGACAGCCAAAATATTTCATTTTGAACAAGCGTAAACTCTAGAACAGCATTAGTAAATCTAACAAAACGCCAAATATTGCATGTAAAAACACGAAAAATAAAACATTTTTCATTTGACTACCGGATCAATACCCATTTACTCCATTTAGCCGAACTTCTGTCACATTGTACATATATTAATTGCTTTACATCGGCGCGTCAATCTATACGTCGTAGCTAAACGGACGAATGCGCCAGTCGCGGGTAGTTTGTGGCTACTCTGACGCGATGTGACGTCATCACTCGCTGTTGTGACGTCATTCTGCATTAATTATTCTGTGTTACGTATGATTGACGTGTTGGAAAAGTTTTGGTGCAATACGTTATATTGTAGGTAATAGTTTAAAACTGTTAGGTATATTCAAAGCTAGTCTCATAGAACTCCGATAATTGGTCTTTTTTACAAGCATTTACTTACTTTCAATGGTAACTTTTCTATACGAATATAACTTATTTTTTTTTATAAGAACCACAATTTAACAAAAAACACACAAAATAAAAACGCAGACGGTATTAATAATCATGAATCGTCTATACACGTATATTTTCTACGTCTCAAATAACCTATAACATGTAAGTCTTGTAATATCCTGTCCGCTGTGACCGGCGCCCCGCCCCACCCGCTTTAAGAAGTGTCTTTAGGACGAGTCGCCCGATTTCCGCCTGCTTTCATGAAATCCTCTCGAATCTCCAAACACCACTCAGTCTCACGCCTAATCCTGCTTTATAACACGTGCATAAGGTTGAAAATTGATTGGCAGTAAATAGTCATTTCTTTACGTAAAATTTGAAAGGTCGCGTTTAGGTTTTGCGATAAGAATTCAGTGTTATAGTAATATGGAGTGTTTTGAGGAGCGATGCCCCGATAGCGAGGGACGCCGCGGTAATATATTAGTTTCGTACGAGTTTCTTACACGTTATCTTCAAACAGTCTTGGAAGTAATAGAATTTATTTTAATTAGCTTTGATTATATGACAGGCAATTTAATTCTTGGTGTCATTTTTGTATCAAACGTTGTGTTTGTTGAAATCATTTGGTGGTAACTAAAACCGAATTAAAAAAAAGAGCGCAATTATTACAAGTTAAAAAAAAATGTATTGTGATAATTAAACGAGCGTCAAAAACGTAAATTAACGAGCCTTTTAAATCAGCTGTGTAAACAAAAATCTACAACAACCAACAATTAAAACTAAAGATAAAATACGTGGCTAAATTTAAAAAAAGACATTGATTTATGAGTTACATTAAGTTTTAAAATTCCCGATACATTATATTTTTTTTTGTATTAAAACAAACTTTTTTGTATCATCGCCAGTATAAAACCAATAGTTAAGTGTGAACAAGCCCGACCACTATACTCTTGGGTGCACCACAGCCACGCACCGACCACATTATTATGACGCGACGGACTACACCACCACCATACTACCACGGGCCGTGGTCATCGCGCGGGAGTAATTAATTACTCCATATTATATACGTTGTTGTATAACTGTATTAATTTTAAATTAAAAGAGTAATCTATGAGGTTTCTTGCTGGATCTCCTCCATAGGACAGACATTTTGTAAACGTGTTCGAGTCGGTAGATTGTAAATTTTAACGTTAATCAAGTGCTTATCACACAAACATTTGTTCTGGGTGGGAATCGAACCCACGACCTCCGGTATGACATTCAGGGCCACTAGCCACTAGACTAACAGTCCAGTCAAAATATTAGCCTGAGCATAAAATTACCTGGATACTTCAGTGTATAAAACTCATTCTACTTAGGTATAGGAAATTCCTAATACCACTACAATTTCCTACCAACATTCGTCGTGCCGACTCCAGTACATTCTATAAGATTTCAGGAGACAGCTTTTCAGGCTCACGTCGTCAGCAAGGAATAGGATGTTTTAAAAGATTGACTCGTGATACCTTTGAGGGGACTAGCTTGTTATTGAATCTTTTAGTGATTTTCTAACTTTTTGAATAAACTATCACTATTAACGAGTTTTAGTACTTTGGCAAATTGATTTAAATGAAAATGGTTGAATGAGACAAGGTATCATTAATGTTACTCTTGTACACGAGGTACTGAAAATATTATTTAATTTATCACATTTTTTGTGGCTTGGCCTTTTTTCGCAACAGCAAAAGGTCTAAATGGGTATCGAATTTTTTTAATGGTTTTCTGATTCGTACTTTATTGTAATAATTTTATTTCAATTTTGAAAAAGTAAATTGTCAAGCGATTTTTAAAGTTCCCAAAATTAAATAACCAAAGCCCGAAACAAAATAACAAAAACATTTTCCCCAAATCGGCTAACCAGTGGAAATATCCAAATACTCTACACACGAGAACTACCGTACTACACGAGTAGGCAAGGATATAATTTTTAACACAACTTGTAAGATACAAAGACTTTGAACAAAAAATGTGGCGGAGCGTGAATTTAACGAGCGATCGTTACGTTGGGGTCTTCGTCCCCGCTGCGAGGCCTCGTGAGACCCCACCAGGCCCCGCGGGCTTCGTGGCCCGACTCGTACTGGGTCACTTGTGTTTGCATACAAAGAATATTTAAAGATATATGAAAGTTTAAAGAAAACAAGAAGAAGAATGTGCGAGTAATAAGAAAGTTGTATTGTGAAGTATGAGAATTGCATTACACAAATAAAATAAAGAAAAGAAACAATTAAAAATAATAATCAAGCGAAAACTGATTATAACTTTTAAAATAACTTTCTGGAATTGCATTTTTTTAGTAACAACCATTACTCAATAGATGGCGTTGTCAGTCTTTGTCATGTATTTACCAACTATTTATTGTAGTTGACTGAAGTATTCCTAGATGGCGTTAGTAGCTCATGTTCAATATCAAAGTAACTGCAATACAACTCTAAGATAATTTTAGATATTATACTAATATCATAACCGCGATTTTTTTTTTTATATGGATGAATGTATGGATGCGTGTTTGTTACTATTTCTCGCTTAAGAAATAAGGAGTTGGCTAGCACCTTGGATTTACCCTGGTACACTTAATCCGGTTGTGTCAGAGAGAGGTAATGTTTTTGCTATAAACGAAATTCGTGGAAACAAAGCCACGGGAAGCAGCTAGTAAGTTAATACACCCCATCCTTTAATAAACTATAAATTCAGATACGTTTATTAAATGAATGAAATTCTAGCTTTACAAGTTCTATTCATACGGAGCGCAGTGTATCCACGGTTCCAGGCGCACATAACCAAAGGCATATTATTTCAGTTGCCCTGACGAGAGCCCTCGACTGTCCCGATGTCTTTGACGCAGACCATCGGTCCGGTTCGTTGTTATAAAGATTCCGCTTTTGATCACTCTATAACCTTCAAGTCTGTATTTTTAAGAATGTATTGGTTAGTTGTAGCAGTGTATTTTTAAGGATTGAGTGGACTGTTGACCTATTGAAATGTTAACCACTTTTAAGTCACCAAGTCTTTATTTTTACTTAAAGGTGTAAAATATGCATTTAACACTTTAGAATTGTTGTTTTTAGAACAACACCATCTATTCAAACTAAACAGAGTTTGTATTATGAGTAGGAGGCAACTGATAAACATACTGATATACTTCTAAATACATACCTAATAAAGATTAATTACAACATTACATTGCACACAAACGTTTGTCCCGGAAGGGAATCAAACCCGCGACCTCTGGTACACCAGTCAGGGCAACGCACAGTCAGCTGTCAAACGAGAATAGGGTCACAGTGGTCTGCGAGCTATAGTATGAAAGTGAAACTATACAGTATGATTCAGAATCATATTTTATTATGAAAGTACCTAGCTAGTATTGAGAATAGAGCTTGTGATACGAGCTTATTTGCCAACGAAACTTAACAACTAAGTACCAAGTCACATAAGTTCTAAGTGATCTCTGCTATAGGTCAGTATCGCGGAGGCTGCGCACACGCCTCTCCCGCGCCGACCAATCACAGCGCGCCGTGGAGAGGGGTGGTGACACAGAGATGCTGTTTTGTTTTATTGTACCTTTTGCTGGGAGGTTTGTGATTTATATTAAGTGTATAGTGTTGTTATTTTAGACATGTGGGGGGTGTAAATAATACGGAGGTTAATGATTATAATTGTTATCAAAACCTTTTTTTCATTATTTATATGTAGATAACGGTTTACTCACGCGTATTTCTCGACAAGTTTCTGAAACAGCCGGAATACTTAATGATAAACTGTCGCGGCGGTTAAATAGAGAATGAGATTGACATAGTGGAAGTATTGACGTTTGTAAGTTTTATGTATAGATAATACATTGCAAGTCCATGCAAATCTACAGAAATTGCTTCGGTCATCTATTAGGGTCGCGGAAGTCATTAAATAACTTATATTGTAGCATAAAGTTCCTGTCCACGTTGTTATTATTCTTTTAATCATTTCCGCTTCTGAAAGCTGCAAGCATTAAATAATATTCATCATAATTATTGTATTAGGTATGTGATGACATCCTTTTAATGTAATCTTGTCACTTAATACAAACACAGACTATTCATTAACCCAAAATGAAAATTAAAATCACTATTTCCTTATGAAAAGTACGAACTACCAAACATAAACTAACTACTAAACAACAGAATAGAATGCTACACCTCTCGCTAATGACATTTGTATTAGTGTGTTTTGCAGTCGAGCAGTTAATGGTGGGAACTGCACGTTCCATACAAGTCCATACAAGTTACACTGTTACACAATGTATTGTTTTATTGTAACGTGTATTGAATTGATCCCGCTTTGTCTCTGTTATTGTATGAGGTAATAGAAAGTGCGTTATGGTAATATGCAAGGACAAACACATCAAATAATTTCTGGTAATTTTTATCAGCATTAGCCCGTTGTAGTCCACCGCTTGATATCTGCCAAAATAGGCCACTGAATCCTACTTTAGGTATTTATATAATGTTTTCTGCTACCTTTTTAAAAGTTTTTATTTAGTTTCACTTGTCCCGATGTTTGTCGTTCGTTCGGTCTGTAATCAAATCTGGGAAGTTAAATTTCATCCACTTCAAGGTGTCCTATTGAGCTAACATTTAGCATGATCTTTATTCCTAGTGACAATTGAAAAGTGACAATAATTGATAGTGACGTGAACAGATTTTGAACATAGAACACAACACCCATGAACCTCTCTTTTGTATCTTATTTCTCTTGTAAGATGTGGCACGAGTATGTCACACATCAATGGATACGTCCCCAAAACTGATCAGCTTGTTTGTAATCGTTCCTGGTTCGATCCCCACCCAGGACAGATGTTTGTGTAATGAGCACGATATTTTTTCTGTGTATAGGTGTAATTTATTTCAAATTTGTATGTATTTAGAAATATATAAATAAGTATGTTTATCGGTTGACTGACTAGTACTCATAACACAAACTACTAAGTATGCTTAATATAAGACTAGATGGCGTTGAGTAAATGTCGAAAAATTTTTATACGAATAGTAATACCTATCAACCTATACCACAGCTGTCAATTTTTATTCACCACTATCTAAATAAGCACTTTAATTACTTCCACCCAAGGCAAAGCACACACACACACACACACACACACCAGTGAAATATGTATAATATTTGAATAACAAATAGACGGACGGCTCGCATCTGTTTCCTCGTGTTTGCTAGAGGTTTGCACATATATACATAGCTATGACATATATATGTATGTAGAGCTATGTCGGGAATAGTTCGCCGAAGAATTAATATTGTCTGTAACTGAGTACCGTGTGTCGAAACTGTTTGTGTATCATTATTGTGGTAGTCGGATATCGAGTAGAAATGCAGTTGTCACAGATTTCATCAGAGTATATACGGTACTTATATTGTAATGGTTGATCAATTGACTATTGATATTAATCCTTTTCCTAGCCTATAGTGTCCCACAGCTGGGCAAAAGTCTCCCCCAAGTCCTGCCACGATTCCCTATCTTGACTAATGATTTTGTTCAATCATAATTCTTAGTACACATGGCTCTCTTTTTTCTGATCTCTACCAATTAGATTAGTCATTTAAGGAACTTTTCCATTACGGAGTCGAGGGGATACTGTGCACCCTATCTCGCGGTGTATCGCTTCCATGGTTATAACGCTGGTCCATAGATCTCTAGCTCCAGTACATTTGTTGTACGCTCACAATCGTTTAAGCTACATATAATATTTACTACTCACTCGCCTACGCAATACATTCACTTATTAGCTCGCACTCTTCGTCCATCAATATTGTAATTCATCTTCGTGTCTTCAATCACAAGTTTAACATCAAACAGGCAGCAGAATATGCAAAGATAATAATAAAAACCATCTTATCAAACGCGGATGCAGTATTTAGCTAGAATGTTAACGAATCAAAAACATATGAAATATAGATCCTAGCGTCTAGTTCGATAGAATATTAATTAATAACATATGATTGGTATACAACGCACCACATGGTCCCAAATCAGCTGATCTCCGCATAGCAACAGCTCACAGCTTGTGTTAGCAGTAATAACCGCGGGTTGCGCGCGCGCCGCGGTGTGCGACGCGGCTTATTAATAGCCAGTGACGTCACACGCTGTCTGTATGGGAAGTCTGTGCGATGGAAAATGCTGAATTGTATGATGTTCTTGTAAAATGTCTGATTAAAAATGTAAGGGAAATGACGTGGTTTCAAAGAATGTTCTTGTGGACACGTGATATTAATTGTGCAAGCGTTAGTGTATATCGAATAGCTAAAATGTAATTAAATGACAATCCTTATCGACAAGACCGATGACTTTGCCTTGTTATTTCAGTACATTTCAGCGATTCTACCAGAAAGTAAGCGCCTGCAGAAATGACACTTCTAGATATTCAGCTTTGTTGCTTCAGTTGGATAAAAGGACAGTGTTTTGTTTATAAATGTAATATGGACTTGGTCTAGTAAATTAGATTGTAATGTAGAATACAAAAAGCTGAAGAGAAATACACTATCAGTACTTTCTTCTTGCCAGTATCCTTTACTTCTTTTTTTTAAACGACTCCCGCACTAAGAAATTAAATTTACACAGACATTCAACCTACATGCACAGAGACAACCAGACTCAGAACAAGCATTTGTGGAACACACAAAATCTTGTCCTACGCGAGGATCGAACCCGCGACACTTCGCACACAGTGGTAATTGGCTTGGTGACCTATACGACTCGGCTATCCGTCTAGTCTACCACTCGGCTATCCATGCAGTCTCAAGCGTCTTCTTCAACAGCTTTGCCAGTATAAACGCTATGTCTTTCTCTCAACACTCAACTCAACCTTAAGGGTAATTTAAGTTCAGGCAATTAAAATGAACATAACATCAAAACTCGTCTTATACACAGATCCAGTCGAACATATTTGATGGTTTCTGTAAAGGCTCGTGTTTTATTGAGCGGCAATCGAAGCGCTTAATGAGCACTATATCGTGAAATCTTAGAGTTTTAATGGCCGCGTCGTTGCGACGTCCCTACGTCTTAATTAGGAAAACCTCAATTAATTAGCAATGAAACGCATGAGCCGAACGGAATTAACTCGGAATTGTTTTAGATTTTCTTAGTTTTGTTTGTAATACGATGTTTTGTTGGGTAAGACTAAGTAGATTTCTGTTTTTTCTTTTTAGTAAGAGAATTGTTTGGACATGCAATGTTAGATTATAAAATTCTGTTTGTCGTAATTGTTTTACGTAGAATTAGTTGAAATGTTTTGATATAAGTAGGTACCATTTTGATAGTAACTGATCATTGTAAATTTCAATTCAATTATTTTACAAGCGGATTTGGGTTGCCCATCTAAATACATAGTTGTTTTTGATTGGAACGAGTTAATTATCATCGCAGTAATTAAACTATACAGCAGTAACAAATATTAGGAGTATATAAACATTCGCATTTAATCTGCCCAGACCGCTAAAATTATTAATTTTCAGAAATGGGTTAATTTTAGCGTAGATGTTTATTTTAGTATCTAATTCTATTACTATTATCTAAAGTTCTATAATTGTTCATTTATCATGTCCAGAATCGTGTTACATTAAAACTTGAAACTTAGCTATTATAAAATTAGGATTCTTATTCACTAACGAAACCTCGACGTCATTAATGAAATGTTTGGAAATTTGTATTGAATAGCATAGTCGTGGAATATTATTACATACGTATACAAAAGATAGTCCGGTGAAACCATCACATATTGATATTAGTCCAACACGATTACGATTAAGTTACGATTGTTGTATGGGGACCCCTTAGTATATTTTTTTTCATTTTCAGCATAGCGGCAACGGAAATAAATCTTTTGTGAAAATTTCATTTTTTATCTATCACGGTTTATGAGATACAGTCTGGAGACAGACAGACAGACAGACAGCGGAGGCTTAGTAATAGGACCTCGTCTTACTCTTTGGATACGGAACTCTAAAAAATACACCTTATTTCATCAACTATTTTCTTCTTAAGCAAATCAGTGTTATTCTCAGCACAGGTAAGATTAGCAGCTATTGTGACAAGTTGATCTGCCCCGACGCGGACAGCCTGCATTATAACTAACGTGACCATTTATTCTGTGACTTAAAACGGGACATTGGTTTTTTAGGTGAAATAATAGGTAGTGCATAAAAAGGAAAATCTTTTTTAACCAACTTTAAAAAGGAGGAGGTTTCTCAATTCGACCGTATAAGCCTTTTTTGTGTTTTTTTGCGGATAAATTCTTCGTTTATGAACCGATTTTGATAATTCTTTTTTTTGTTGGAAAGTATAAACATATCCTTCTTGTTCAAATCTTCACGCGGTTTCTGAAAACGGGACAATTTCGTGTCCTACGGTTCATTTCGGGGACACCGGGACTTATTATTGCAAAAAAGGACAGTCCCGTTCAAAGCGCGACGTCTGGTCATGTTAAGTATAACCTGCAGAGATTGCTTTAAATACATCGTGTTCAGCACATCGCGGGCAGCGCCGCGGTCGCAGCCTTGAGCGAGTGGCGAGGGGTGCAGTGTTAGGCGACGGACATAACTACGAGAGAAGGAGACTTTCTTTTGTATATTTTTGATATTTTTTCTCCCGCAATAAGGAATTGAATTGTTGTATTGTGGGGGTTTCACATGCACAGTGACACCCAGACACAGAACAAGTATTTTTGGATCGCAGAATTTTTGTCCTATGTGGGGATGCGACTAGTTGAGTACAGTGGTAATTTGTGTGGTGACCTATAACACTCGCCGGGCAGTCATCAAAATGTGAGTTAGTTAACGCAAAATGTAGCGTAGTGTCTTAATTTTTTTGAAACTCATATTATTGAAGAAGTAATCAGAAATCAGTAATCAGTTTTTTCAGGCTAATTGGAATTTTTAGGTAATATAGGATTCATGGAAAAATGGTGAAGAAAAGTCTAGTATTTACATGACTAGATTTCCATTAAGTAACTCTTTCGCATTAGTGATAAGATTTAAATGTATACGTTTTATTTTATTCATTTTGTTACCTGAAAAATATAAATCACATTACAGCCCGCCAGTGAGCACCATTCCTAAGAAGAGTGTCAAATGACACAAACGACAGGATTAGCCGGTATCGTGGCGCGCACTCCAGTGACGTCACACCCTAGTGTTGTGACTTATTGCCACATCACTTTTACTTGTAAAATACTGCTGTGCTCAGGGAGAAACTATATTATATTTGAGACGAGTTTTGGTTTGACTCATGAAGAAAATTCTAGTTAACGTTGAGTTTTTAAGAAATTAATAGTTCCTACAGAAAAGGGTTTCGACTGATGTATTTTTACAAAATAAAATTTTGTTTTTGTCGATTTGATTTCATGTCAATGATCGACGCTATTTTGATACAAACATATTTGAAAACCATCGTCAGAAATTCTTTGAAACAAATAAACACTCAACAGTTTTGCTAGACACACACCGCCGTCTCAATAACAACACCCCTCTTTTTCCATCGCGGTTAAACCACTCAATATGAAACTGGTATCACAGGCCGTCGCTAACACAGTTAACGTAAAACAAGGTAACTACATTAGCAGTTAATAACGTCGGTATTTGAACCCTCGATATCTGAACCATGTTTATTAATAACCACGGTTTAAAGCGGCGCGGATCAAGCGATTTGCAGTTAATTAAATTGTTAAACATTTACATCGATATAGAAGATAAGATTGACTTTAAGATTTAGGATTAACTATGGAAATTACTCATTTTGTGTCGGTTACAATGAATATTGGATTTTAAGTTGATTTTGTTTGGATTAGAACGATGACGCCTAAAAGATGAAAGCAATAATATTGTTATAACATTAATTTGAAAGTGCGGCACAGATAGCACAAGACAAAAATTAGCAATTAATTTGTCGTTAGTAGACTCAAAACTGAATATATTAATAGAAAATCAAATTAAACACAGGTTACAGATAAAGATACTTAATGGTCCAAGAACCGATGTGTAGTAGAGTAGAGAATAAATAAAAAAAAAATCTAACAAAGCCTCAATGATTAGAAAGATCTATCCATAGCCAATTCCAACCTAAAACTCTAAAAAACTACAAGAGATTTAACAAAAAATTAAACAAATCAACATATCACCATTCAATCATCAGCTTCATAAATGCCTTTTAAACCACCCCCACTCCGTGCCCCCCACCTACCATGACAGTAAATTACCAGTGCCCCCATAAACATGATTATTCTTTCAATTTGTGTGACTCCCGCGTCCCAAACAATAGCTTGCGGGAATGATGCGCTCGAGTCCCGCGGGGCATCGGTGAGGGGCACGCGATCACTTTGTGTATAACCAATACTACTTTATGGATTATTTGGGGGTATTTTGGGTCATGGGAGTAAAATTCCATGAGTCAAAAGCTAGTTGTTGAATGTTGTTATTTAGCATTCAAAGTAAAACACGTACCGTATTTTTTTTTAATTTAGGCTACAAAGTACATACTCCTTTATAACGTAAAAGTATCAGCCACTTTTAACAATTTCCTGAACATTTTTGTTGTGTAGAAAACACCAAAAGAAAACTCCTTAGTTGCACTACAGTATAAATGAATACAGCAGTGCGATTTGACTGTTTCTAAGACATAAATGCCTACAGCTGTGTAGCAACAAACAGCGATGGGGCTGCCCATCTTCAGTATTTTTTTAACAACACACCTCCGCTTGCCACAGCGACATGCTCGTGACTGTATAGAGTTTCTTGCCGGTTCTTGATACGAATGACATTTTTAAACCGCATAACTAGAGTCAGTAACGTTTGAGACGTGCCAGAGTAGACCTACTCAAAATAAAAAGCTTTTGATTTTGTAGGATGCTGAGAATCTTCTACTAAGACGTCATACTGCATAGTAAATAAAACTTTCTTTAATTTTAGTTACGCAAAATTTTCGGGAGTTTCCATGTTAAAATAATATCAATATACCTACTGTTATTAACTTAGATTAAGTTAGATTCGTCCTTAATGAGACTAAACGGTAAAGTGAAACTGTTAGCTTATTTAGTAAGCATAGCCGCGCCCCGCGGGATCGCTCGCTAAATTAAACCAGCAGTAAATTAAAATAGCTATGTGCTTTGTAATGTTATTTCTAAAACGGACTAATATTTGTGTACGTGATTGTAATGTTTACGAATTGGATTAGTTTGTTTAAATCCAAAACATTTAAATTGAAAACTGTGAGGTTAGTTGGTAGCTTGATTCAACAAATCTAGGAAAAATAATTTATTTCCTGGAATGTATTCTAAAATTACCGACATTATATATTGTAGAGTGCCTTGTGTTTGGCGAGCACTAAGTCTCAGGTTCGATTCTCAGGTCAGAGAAATAAAGGACATTCTTGAAAGAGCTTAGTAAAGCTCTTAGTCAAGTAGTATGATGGCTTTACGTTGGTAGAAAGACCTGTGAAAATGTTATCTGAAACATAAATTTTATCATATATTTCATAAATATTAATATTAACTATTAAAACAGTAGCGTAATATTTGGGCTAACTTGCCAAGTGATAATATTTTTTTTTTTAGTTTAGTTTGAACTAAAAAGAAACATTATCAATGTGATATCATAACATAATAAATGATTAGACTACTCAGTAGGCTTACTGAGTGCCCCCATTACAAGACATATATATGTTATGGACCAAGTGATTAATGCGGGCAGTATACATAATGCCCCGGGCACTATGAATAATGCCTAGCATCATCGGGCTAAGTGATTAATTACTATCTTAACTTCATTATTATCATATCGTTCGGTCATTATTATATTGCTAAATGATAGTTTTCACCTCAATAAATATAGATTTTGACAAATAAAAAAAAAACCTAACCTCACCTAATTTAGGTTAGGTTAGGTTAGATTTTTTTTTATTTCTTCCATCATTACGACCGCAATCAACATCGGAACTCGAACTCTTACGGTGTCCCCAATGTGCAGCCATGGTTTATTTAGCGCTTGATACAACTTAAATATAGCATTAGTATCAAATTGCCTAACTATCATTTAGCAATATAATAATGACCGAGCGATATGATAATAATGAAGTTAAGATAGAAATTAATCACTTAGCCCGATGATGCTGGGCATTATTCATAGTGCCCGGGCATTATGTATACTGCCAGATTTATCACTTGGTCCATAACATATACATATCTGCTTAACCATTCGTAAACTACAAGCGTGAAACCTTCTGTCAAGCAGACAGTAATATATATCCCAATTCATCACACGAGGGCACTAGGATAATATTCACAACTTTTTATACAAAATAAACACAAAATAAAAATGTCGTCCGTGACGCCGCAGCCATCTTGCGGATCAACGATACAGTGTTGCCAACATTCGCAACAAATATCTACTACAATTAAAATTTATTTGTTTGTTGCGGTTGGTAACATTGTATTTAGTAATGAATTGAAAATTCACGTGTTTTCCGCGCCATTGCACTTGTGTTCGTACATTAGGGGTTTGGCTTTACACTGCGTTTTATTAATTTTAAGTGTTATTATATTAATTTTATTTTATTTTGATGGAATGTTGTGTTTTGCGGTAATGCGGGTTGTCGAAGGAGCAACGGCACGTGTGGAATCATTAATTAATATAATAATATAATATAATATGCGGTTAGATTGCACAAATACCATTTAAAGCTATCCGGAATTTAACATTGAAATATATGAATTTAAAACGGAGTAGTAATAATAGTATTTGCCTATTTATTGGCGTACTGGTGTTGGAAAAATGACTCTTTCCAAATAGGCAATTACTGAGCATTGATTACCACCCACGCTTGCTCACTGCAGATCGAAAAGAGATTCTTATATCGAAATCCACATTTCTATACAAGATTTTCTCACACGGATGTGTATGATGTAATCGAAATAATAATTTAACACTGTCACCTAAGTACCAGCGGGCTTTAGCTTCTAAACTGCATCGTGTGTTGAAATCCGTTGAGATACTACAAGAGATCGACGAGATTATTATAAAATAGAATACATTCGTGAATAGTATTGTTATGTCCAGACAGGATAAGCGGATTCCCCTTTTCTTACACTTACAACAATTAAGGAAAGTCTCAAGAATTATGAAAAACCGGTCAAGTGCAAGTCTGACTCGCGACGTTGGGGTTCCGTATAAATATGCATAGAAAAGAGATTATTAATAATTATTATAATATGTTGTGACTTAAAATTGATGGATTCTGCAATTTTTATTTTGAAATTTTTATTTACGTTTTTCCTAGCAAATTTCAAGATTCTTATTTAGTAAGAGTACCCTGTAGGTTCCCAGTAAAACCTTGCGGATATTTACGATTTAACAGGCCGTATCTTTTGGCTGACAAGTTTGTTTTTTCACAGCTTTAAGGAAGAGTAAAGTTTAGTATTTGATGTCAAATTTTGATACCTCCAAGCGTTTCTGAGAATCAGGGTTTTGAGAGACAGATGGATGGACGGGAGGACAACAAAGTGATCTGTAAGGGTACCGTATTTTCCGTTTGAGATACGGAGCTCTAAAACCTCCACTTCTGCTTACCCTTTAAGGTACAAAGCTGACTAAACGTGTTTATTAATGACAATGCAATTAAATTATTACGGATCTGTAGATAATATCCATTTGAATTCTAATCCAAGTCTTAACTCAGTGGCAATGTGAACATAAGCAGTTTTTTCTAAAATCTTGAAAAATATTGCATTGCTTTCTCCTTTCTTAAATATCTTAACATTATTTGATGCCCTTTTGTTGACGAAAATTACATCAAATAAAGCACAAAGTCGTTTCTTAGAAGTTTATTAAGTGATTAAGAATTGGGTTTAAAACTTGCTGGATAATTTCTATATGCGTGAGGAAACCGTTAAAATAGCTGTTACCCTACTGATATTATAAACACGAGTTTGTAAGTACGTATGAATGGATCAATGTTTGTTACTGTACCTACGACTGAATATTTTTTTAAAATTAAGTATAAAGTTAGCACTCAGTTTACTGACACTCTGGTTTAACATATAGACACATCTTATCCGACTGCGATAGAGAAGAGTTATGTTTTTGCAGTCATAACCATAGCGCGGGCAAAGTCGCGGGCATCAGCTGGAAACAAATACTTAATTTATTTTGGTCACTTTCCAACCTCACTGGATATAACTTAGAGCTCTACTTCACATTAGGCGTTTAACAAACACTTTACTTTTGCTAAGTTACAGCTGTCCTGAGCACTCAGTCATCCGTGCCCTACACTTCACCCCTTTGCAATGATTACATCACATAACACGCCTAACAGCTGACTACCTACTAAAGTTTGCAATTACCATATTGCGATATTAAAGTATGTTGCCAATATGTTGCGAAGTAAAAAAAACCTTGTAGAAAACACTCGAGTATCACAAAGTATAGTTAGTGTTTTTTTTGTAAATAATATCGGATGATACTAGTCTGTAAATGTCTCACTTTTAATCAAAAACCTCGCATATTATATAAATAAATAAAATACTTGAACTCAACTTCAAATCCACATAAATCTCCTAAGCACACAGTTTCACACCAAGACAAATCAATCAACGGTTAAGATGCAACAAAAAACTCTTCCTCAATACAGGTGCACTTCCGAATGAGCGAGCGAGAGAGCAACATCCTCTGTCTCACACTCGCACCTGAGGCTAAGACACGACAGGTGGGTCTAACCGCCAAGTCAGGTCACAGAGTAAGAAAATGTGAAACACATATTGTCTTAACATACTGTCAGTATGGAAAGTAAGGAAGCTACACGGTTGAAGAAACATCGCCTATATTGGAAATATAGGTTTTACACAAGAAAATGGCCTATTAAGAAAAAGAGAATTAATTAATAAATAAAAAAGTAATTCGTCTTTTCTTGCAAAATTGTTGTCAGTTAATCTGAGTTTGTATCTAAGGACCAAAATTATTTATCGAGATGTGCTTCGCAATTTTTATAATATTAGCTTTGTTTGTGAATATTGTTTATTCTTATGTATAGAAGCGATATTTAAAATATTAACGGTATATGTTTTATCAATTTGTATACTGTATTGGGTAATGTCTTTAGACTGTGTCCCCTTTTTGTAAAGGCATCTGTTGGGCGCGTGCGCTCATGTGTAAAAGTTTTAGAAAAAAGTCCGTTGTTCAATTTTTTATATGTCTTTATTGTATGAGAGAGTCGTGAACTTTGTGCTGTTTTAGTTGTAAATCTTGGATTTAATGGATGATCCCGGTACATAGCAAAAAATATTGTAAATTGCCTTATAACTTTTTTTAATAATAATAATAACGTTTACTATTTCCAAAAACCTTTATTCAAAACTAATTAGGGTAGGGAGTCTTCATTTAGGCATATAAAGCTTGTATAAGAAGACTCCGCTCATCCACAACAGTGAACTACTTTGTATGTTGATTTTAAGTTAACCACCATAAAACAAATATTTAAAATATCCTTTTTATGAACTATTTATAACATTGATTCATTAGTAAAAAAAATATGATTGTTGTAAATCAAGAGTAAGAAAAAAAGGCAGTTCCGTTAAAAAAAAACTTGCATCACAACTCAGTTCACTCATTCACATCTCCAAATAAACTTAAAACTGACTATTAAAACCGCACCCTTAACTAAGAACCTTATTTCCTTACCAATAGGGTATCAATTACCCTGTTCTGTAAAACGGGTACCCATCTCATTTCCGTTGGTGTCGAAAACCACAGTCTCCTGTATCAGTATCCTTTGGCTTCATACAGGTAGCAAACATAGGTACTATGTAATGAGCAAAAGCCAAGCTGGACGATACAATGAATAAGATCGATCCTTGATGTTTATAGACTTTTAATGACTAAAATTATGGTTTTACAAAATAAGTAATAATGTTCGTCACGACAATAGAATAGATATGGTAGTGCCGGAAGCAGTGTTGCCAACTCTCTGGCTTGCTTGAAAAATGTCGCGTTCCGGCGTAGACTCAAGCGATAGCAAAACATAAACAATAATATAGAGTAATCAACATGACATTTCATATTACGTATCGAGATTTGCCATGTTAATTTGAGCAGCAATAATTGTACAATTTTTGCTCGCGATTGCTATTGCGAGACAATTTAAAATCACCCCGAGCCCCTTCTCCTACCTAAGCCACCGTCATGGGATCGCTCGCGCATGCTTTGCGGCTGTTTACCCTGCGTATGTTATTAAAAACTAATATTTCTCTTTAACAACACATGTAGAAAATACTCCTAAATATGAATTAAATCAGACTAAATACAATGAGCACGTTCTAGGTATATGATCAGACCAGATCGAATGCACAATTAATAATTGTGGCAATTATTAGCGTCTATATTTATTTCGCTTTTATTATTTGCCTATGATTAAGCACTGGACCAACTCCACTAGACGCAGTGCTGTTGTAATTCCAGGAGCAAGACAACACACTACTCTGACAAGTCTAAAAATAATTAAAAAACGATATCAAGAAAGTTTAAAGTATCAGAATTTAATTCAAACATTTAATAATATTTGTCAAGTTGGATGTTTTCGCTTAAACTGTTTTCAAGTTTCTTCAGAAAAGCTTCGAAAGTGTTCGTATGTTTGAATTTTCTATTTAAAAGTTTTCTTTAATATTTAATTCTGAACTAGATTTTTGAAACTTTGTATTTTTTGTCCTAAATATTGAATAAACTAATACTAACAAAAAACTATATTTTATTTTAAGTTTTTATAATTACGTCGAATTGAGAACATCTGTAATTTTCGTAATCAGGTTAACAACTATCTCCCGATGAACAAGTAGGTATCACATCTCTACATTAAACCACCAGCCACAATACCATACACAGTACATTTTACATAGTAATGGTGAACAAAACCTTAGGCTAACTCTTACTACTAGTATCATAATTTCATTAGATACTGATATAATTACTACAATACCTCCTTATAATAGATGTAATTACTACACTGCCACTCATATCAACATAAATATAATCCTATTAACTTTATTAATACTTCACAAAACTATATTAAAGTCTACATAACACATAGTTCTTCTATAAACATGTAGTGACATCAAAAGCGGACAGGTTTCTAATTTGCAACGTGTACGGTTTGCAAAAAGGTAAGGAGCGGGGACCCGTCCGCGTCAGTCACTCGCCTCAACCCTTCTCACGCGACATGCATCGTGTAAACAAGTGACGTTTATAGTTCTACTTACCTTAACCTGACAAGATGGATGATGTAATAAAAAATATTTGTACTTGTAAAAAATGAGATAAATGTAATGTATGGTTTTGAAATGCGGATCAAAGGACCAGAAATTTATGTCTGTCTTATGGTAAGCCAGCTCAGACATAATAATATGTTGACACAATATAAGAAATGGATTTGACAACTTTGAAACAAAAAATAAGTAAAAAAGTACATGAAAATGTTGAATTTCAAAATGGTCCGGAATGAGTCTATAGTTCAATACTTTATTTTAACTTTACTTGGTCACAAAATAATGTTCACAAATAGTGATTAATCTCTACAAAACAACATAACATAGCGTTTAAAATTGTCGCATCGAAGCATAAGCAAATCTTATTTATTGTTAAACCAAACAATAATCCAAATACCACAACAATAAAGAGAAAAACAACCTTTAAATTACCACAATATTGTTCCACAGTATTAGAGTTTTATTCTCATTACCGCATAAAGAGTACGCGTACAATTTATGACAACCAGTGTACATAGTTCTCAGGACGTGCACCACGCAATCTGCTCACCCACTTAGTTTATTATTCATAAGAGTTGTGGTACAGCCACAGGCATATCTGGAATTAGACCAAAGCCAAGCTCGGTTAAAATATTTAAAGGACTTTAGAATATTGCGTGGAAGTCTTGTATTGTTAAGCCTATTACTTTGGTCCTGAAGGTAATTGAAGGGGAATTTGGTCCTTTGAGTCGAATTGTACTCAAGTGTGAAGTCATTGATGTAGGATTGTATTTCTTAAGCTTTTACGAGTATATCGGATAATTTATTGGTACGATATATTTAATATTAATGACCGTATTTACAGGCAAAGATGTAAGTACTTTATGTGGTAGTAAATGACATCAAATTGAAATCAGATGATTTAGCAAGTTTTTGTTTGTCATACTGCAGCAAAATGTAGAACTCTAATTGATAAATCCTCTCTACATCGTCCGTGTAAGTCCAGAGTGTAAGCCACTACATAAAAGTAGTGATTGATCGAAATCTCTAGAAGGCTAAAGGTGCAAATGACCCAATTTCACACAAAATCTACAGGGTTAGGGATTAATCGGGCTTGAGATCCCAACCTCGGGGTCGGATCCGTTACCTGATTAGAAATATATTGGAATACATCATGTGCCTAACACTGCGGAACAAGAGGATTTTTTGGTCCTTTCTGGTCCTTTTAATTACAACTTTGTTAAGCTGTGACGGAACTTTAATTTCATTCGATCGATTTGTTAAAGTGAAATTCATTATGATTTTATTTGTTGCGTGAACTGAAATTAAATGTTGAGCAATTAATATCATATGACACTGCATAAAACATTAAAGAATAATTTTGTAATTCATATTTACCGGATAATACATACATTAAAAGTCTACATACATCATTAACCTTCTCGCATAATACAAGTACATTATTTCGATCCCTTAACTATATCTTCGCTTCGTCTACATTCTCTCTATCCTCACTAAAATTAATTTCCAATACATTAACCACCATGTACCAGGGTCTCAGCAGTAAATAACACATAATACTCGAGGTGACCACGTCTTGAAAGAGCAACGTCGTCAAACGAGCCACGAAATGCCTGCCGACATAAGCCCCTTGAGTGGACGTCCAGTGGCTCTCCCGCTTGCAACTAATGGCACATGTTATCGACCACCACCTGTACTTACTACACTCCTAGTACTTTAATTATCAAATGGTGAGGTATGTTGTTTTAGAGAAAATAATTTAATCATTTAAATAAAGTCTGTAGATGTACAGACTTGTTTATTTTAAAAGGTGATTGAACTTTTAACACATAGGGTCGAAGGTAATGTTAATGTTCTACCGAAGTGAATTTTATGCTTTTTTATAGTTAGAATTTATATCAGCTTAGATGCGATTTGCTTATCAGAGAAAAAGCTTTGTTATTCAAGTTTTATTGTCTATCCAATGCCGAATTGGAAATAAAGAGCGTATCCAGATTATCATACTTAAATATAAGTATTCACGTCCAAAATTATTAAAAAAAAAATAATTAAAACCCAAAGACCACCAAGGACCAGTCCTTATTAAGGTGGTCCTTTGTACATAGTTGCTTGACCGCTGCATGGGGTTGTGGTCTGGCAAGAACGCCGGGGGATCGACTCTCCGCTCCGACAAAGTGCATTAGGCCCATGTTAAAATATATATTATTATACGATGGTTGTATGTTTTTGGAATATAAATAAGTTAGTGATATACTAACTATTCACAGCTGTTTAAATACAAGTCATAACCAATCTAGGTACTTGAAATCTTCTTACATAAATTAATGATTATGCTGATCGACTCAGGACTCAAACTTGAGCCGAAACGATCAACTGCCGTATATCACTACAATAACAACACTAATGACTCAATTTTATATCCATTGCTATCTGAACATTCAGCCTGATATCTATACGTATTATATGCTTCCAGTTACCGATGACCTACTTACTGCTCTCCACAAAGTGCAATATTGTAAACCAACCGTGTTCGGCCAAATATAGCTCACATACCCATCGTCACTGACTGTAATTATACTGCTCTTTATGGAAATCAAATCACGGGAAAGTATTCTGACATGCCTCAAAACACACATCTCAACATCATAATAATTTATCAGAGTGCATCAATCGAAACATCCAAACGAACAGCTGTTTACGTTCACCGCATCACAACTCGCTTTTATTTATAAAGCTTCATCTAAAACACGTTGAACACATTACTTCAAAACACACTTACAGCGTAAAAGGGTCGCTAATGTAAAACCACAAAGATTTAACGCCACTACTCATTCGGAGCACGAAAGGAATTCATGTAATTAAACTCTACGTCCCGAAGAATTAAAATTCAAACGCTAAAAACCGCATTCGACTAATACACTAACATGTGAGAGTAAATGCTTCTCACTAAGCTTCCGAAGCTAGGACTTGCGTGCAGCTCGCAGCTTGCGGCCTGAACCTAAAAGAGTCAGTTAAAATAGGGCACGCCACTTCACAACGCTTGTCTTCACCGAATTCTGGTGACCTGAAGAGCACCCACACAGGCGCAAAACATCCCCCGTGCGTACACGTGCACCCACACAGCCCCGCGCCGCCCCTGCACGAGCTGGCCTCGCCAGTATCGGTGAGGCCGTCGCGAGAGGCGCACGTCGCTCCACAACACGAACGACCGAACGCGCCGAATGTTTTCGTATTTGGATTAATAAACGTCGATGCCTTGTGTCAGTATTTAATATATTAATATCCCACCGTCACAGCGGGGATCGTGTTCAGTTGAATGTTGTGTGCGGAACTGTGGTTTCGTCAGTGAGGTGTGATTTTCGGGTGTAACTAATTGGTACCGAGGAAGTGTCAAATTTTTGTGATTTCAGTGTACGCAATCGCCGACCGTAAGCTATTTTTAATGATTTATATTATTTTTCACTTGGTCCGCGGCGCTCGCCGGCGGATCAGATATATTCTCGTCTTCTGTTTGTAGGCAGATTAGATTGATGACGTTCTCTGGGATGCTGCTCTATTATTTTTTCAGGACAATTCATCATACTGTTGACAATGTTTAGGTGTTCAGCTATTTTTATTCTCACAGCTTCATCACGCTGTTATTGATTACATCTATTTAATTAACCAGAAATTATTTTTCCTCTATTGCGAAAAGAACTGGTCTTTTACCAAAATTACACGAAATGACAGAACACCGTATACCAATGCTTTAACGAGATAGAAACGTAAGTCAATTTAAGTATCGAAGTCCATGGGGTCATGTTGACAATGTCCCATCTGGGACACTATAGGTAGGTATCTGTTACTCGGAGCACTTTCGCTAAACAAGCAAACTGTCCCTTCAACCAATTTTGGTCAAGTCTTTGATGGTTTACCGAACTAACGTACCGTAACACTAATGGAAAGTAAAATATTCGTCAAAACAGAAATTATTATTTGCGTCCCTTAAGACCGGAGTTCGTACAATCAAAACATGCTCTGATAGAATATTGCGAAACTCGGGATATAGGCCGCCAACTATTTCGGACGAACGAAATTCGACGTCAAATAAATGTCAAATAAAATAAAATTTTATTTGTAATCATTGTTGGCTTACTGAATTACAGTAATGGCACGGTTATTGGGGAGTAATATTATATCGCCGGATATTTTTGCATTCCATGTATCGGGATTATTTACATGGGTTTGAAAGCTTTTTGTACACATCGAAATTTTCTACATTTTATACAAATAAAATAAATTATAATTTAAAGGGTTCATTGCAGATTATTGTACCTACAACTTTTACACTTTACCTTACGTAGAGACCTGCTCTTAGTAAACAAACTGCCTTATTATATAAAATTCGTTTCTGCGCAAAAGCTTTAGGACCATGCTCATCCAACATGTTCGCAACATTTAAGGCTTTAACGGAATTATTCATTGTTATTGTAAAACAGGAAACCTTGTTGGCTTCTCATCCGTGAATATCAGTTGTCCTTGCTCACCCGAATCTTATGGGAGCCCGGGCCGAAGGACCAGATTTAGAATTAATTTGAAGTAAAATGGAAGGCCGTTAACTGGACTTTGGTCCTTACACGTAAATGGAGAAATTGTAAGGAAAAAATTTGGTCCTTTAGGTAAAAGCATAATACTAATAAGTTTGTAGAAATGAGCTTGATGTAAACTAAAATTCTTTCAGTGTACATGAAAAGTACGGTCGAATAGAATAAAAAGATATGAATAATAAAGATCAGATAGAGAAAGATGTTCCTTGTACAAATTAGAGAAACACTTTCAGTAATATAACCTTTTTCTAAGATATAGCGTATCTTTTTGGTGATATAATGTTGGGATAATAATATAGTAGTCAATGTAGACATTATAAATATTGGACTACAGGGTCAAACCTATATTAATAAAAATGTAGGTTGCTTTCTGGTTCCGATATATCCCAAAAACGGTGAAACCGATTTTGATGAATTTAGTTTTGAAGAATATAAGAAGTATAATTTTGTTTGTACACTAATAATAAAAAGGACTTAGGGGAGGCCTTTGCCCAGCAGTGGGACTCTACAGGCTAGGAAAATAAATAATAAAAGTAAATTAAAAAAAAGGTGAATGTTTGTGACGGTAAAGCTCGAACACCTAAGAACAATTTTGATAAAATTTTGTTGCTTTTTTGTTGACGAAAGCATTTTTGCTATAGGAGAAGAGATCATGGCAAAACAGTTACATTATTAAATTTGTATTAGGTACCTATTATTTCTTTATACTCCACACAAGCCTCCAGGCTTTTATATTTATCATATTTATTAACATATTTCCAACTTATTTCAAAGTACTGCCGCCTACACACAAGTCAAAATGATATGAAAAATAACAAAATACTTCTATTTGCTTTTCGACTTGTTTCTATATTTAATTAATTTGTATACTTATGTAGGTTTAGTTTAGTTTTATTTTTACTTTCATAAATAAATAAGGTTAGTAATAAATGTTGTTATTGCTAGACTTTAAATGTTACCTGGAAAAACTTCTGAAATAGAAAATATTGTTTTTAAGCAAATAAGCTTTCCAGTTGTGTGAGCTACTCTTGATATTATGTAGCCTTTGAATGGTTTATAATGTAACAAAGTGCGTATCCTACTAATATTATAAATGCGAGAGTTTGTGAGTGTGGATGGATGGATGTTTGTTACTCTTTCATGCTTAATCGACTTAACCAATATAAATGTAATTTGGTATTGCATTGGAGTTAGTTGATACCCTGGATTAACAAATAGATTTCTTTTTTCCCGACTGCATTAAAGAAGCTTAATCTTTTAAATAGGTATTTAGTTTATATTTGCGAACCCGTTACGTTTAGGTATAGTTTGTTCTTGTTATACTTTTGCAACCCAATTATTTTTCAAGAAAATTTTACGTGCATGAAGAGTCGGAACTTTGAACATTAAGAACCACGTCTATTCTTAAGTCTTGAAAAGCGATAGCCAAAATATTACAGTACTGTTAAACACTCATAACTGCAAAAAAAAAACATAGCAAAAATCAATCTTATCGCTTTTACAATACGGCACATTTAAGTAATCATTTTACCTCTAAATTATAGACGACTGATCACATTTAAATTACACTTTAAACGTTAGAAATTGCTTTATAACATATCTTTACAATGTACTGGGGGACTATCACCAACGCTCAAAGTAATCGTGCGAGCGAGACAACGCACTATACGGTATATAGCGGCGTCTCTTTTCCACAACTGCAATAGGCCTTTAAGTGTTAGTAGTAGGTCTCAGTAGGCTATAGAGGGCTAATCAATAGTAATTTCCTACAGTATAATTACCTGCTACTATTGAATGCGACAAACAGACCCACGCCGGTATTAAATGTCAATTTACTCTATATTAAGTGTTCAAGGCACTTCGACGAAATATTAGCGCAATGATTTTATTGGAATTTTACGTACTATTGTAGGTTACAACCAAATGTATGTATGAATGTACTTGATTATTAACTTCGATTCATTCCACTAATGTTAGAAACTAGTTATTTATATTTTTCCAAGCTTGAGGATTTTTCTTCATTCAAGTAAAAGTCAGTTTTAACGACACACAGATAAACAAACAGACAAAGAATCGGAAAACAGTGTTATAAATCAAACACATTGCAAATTAACATAAATATTATTTGCAATGATTTACTTTTTATAAAAAAAATAAGTCATAAAAGAATCTGGACTAGAATCAAATGTAACTAAACATGTACTATCATTTTACATTTAAGTTTCTTTAAAACAAACAACCATATCTCTTCCTCGCACACCATCACGCTGATACCAAGTGGAGGTAAGCAGAGCTAAGCCGCGTCCCGCGACATTGATATTAGTCAGAGACAGGCGCTTTCATTGCGAGTAAGCCCGGATTAGGAGCGAGTGCCGAACGATTTGTTACTCTCTATGAGTGAGGAACTTTTGTTTGTAATTAATTGTTTAGGTGTAATTATGTATGCGAGTATGTAGTGGTGGCCTTGAGATTCCAGGTGTAGGTTCGACTCCAACGCAGGCAAGTACCTATGAGATATGATTCTAAGACACTACTGATGAAAGATGAAGGAAAATGTCGAGAGGAAGTGTGGAACTAAGGGAACTTTTCATGGGCGTGTTCGACTCACACTTGACCGCTTGTACTTATGCTATTAACTTATTAGTGTTATAAAATATTCTAATGAAACTGTCATTAGATTTCATTGATATAAATAAATTTCGCATAAGGGTTATTATACCAATAGCTTATAATAATATGTCACCAAAGTGCCACCAGTAACAAAACTTAAACTTAAAAGGGTTCTTTACACCTACCCCTTTAGAGAAGGAGTCCAGAAGGACAGAGGCTTGCCAGAGTCGCGCAAAGCATGCTCGAGCGATCCGAATACTCTGGCTTTGGCAATAGAATTGGCTCGGTTGAATTTTCGGTCGATGTGAGTCCGACATACCCCCACGCTGTGCCCTCGGCGTAGGTTGAAGTCATTAAAGTTTCACCCTGGAAACCAAAAAGAAAGGCTGGCAATGCGATGATGATACTAATACTCTACTTTAAATACATTTGTCTTGTTTAGCCCCTAGCCATGCCTAGTACCGCACAATCAGCGTGTGTATCAGCAGAGGTAACGGCTCCGCTGGCCGGCACTGATGCTATCTCCACCGCCATCGATTAACACGCTCTGTTCTATCTAATTAGCACTTTTACCTTAATTTGTTACTCTATTTTAAAGTTAAGGTTGTTACGGTGTTAAGTTATTTTTCCATAGCTTGTGTTAGGGTTAGCGTTTAGTCCTATCAGTTTCAGCTAAATAATAATCAGATTGTTTTAGTATACCTAATACATGAAATTAGATCTCTTTAAGTATGTTTTTTGCAGCTGGTCTAAAAAGGAGGTTTTTATTCGATTAATTTTATACTCTCTTAGTTTATAACTATTTACTGAATATATTACGTAAAAAGAGAATAGTGATAAAATGTTTTAACCAGATAAAAGAAAATTTGCAAATTACTTCAAAAAGAGAAAATTTGAATTAATTAGAATAACGTTCAATCAATCATACCGAAAACTTGTAAAAAAATAAATCAGTATTATACCAACTGTGTTCTGTGAACTTGAGTTTCCAAAGCTAAGTTAAACCACCCGATCTCGTGCCCTCACCGAAACACAAATATTGTATCAAATAAACGAAGCCAAACAAACAAGGCCCGTATTTCTTTAAACAGCCGGGAATCGATCGCGGAATAATATTTTAAAACAAACCTAAAACATCTCGGAATCTAATTTAACTTTCAAATAACAAACAAGAAAACATCAACGGATCACATTTTAATACAGAATCCTTTCGTACCGTAGCCGTGGAGGTACGGAGAGGTTTGGATATGGTATACGAATAAACATTTTTTACAAGCTTTTTCTCGCGACTTCGCTCTCGCACGAATGTCGGTTTAAGGTAAAAATCCTGTCTCTCTTCTGACACGGGTGGTTGAAAAGAAGCCTATGTATTTATCCAGGGTGTCATCTAAGTCTATGCCAATTTCTTGAAAGTTGATCTAGCTATTTGAGCGCGATAGGGTTACAAATACATAATTATGTACCCATCCATTCATACTAACAATCTTTTTCTTTTATAATATTACTACGATTTGATGGCGCGCAATTTGTTGGATTACTGGTATTGGCGCCTGAAAAGAAAACGAAATAAAATAAAAACAATAGGTGAAATTTTATTAGGTACTGATCATGTTTTTCTTAATTAAGAAAATCAGCATTTTGTAAAAAAAAAAAACAAAAAAACAGTATTCAGTTTAAACCATCCTCAAAAAAATCATAGCATTTATTTAAAGGAAAACATTAATAATGATTTGGTCAGAGTGTAAGTTTCGTGGGTTTGGTAAAGACAGGCGTTAGACGTGTACTAATGGTGCGCCGCGGCGTCGCCTGAATAATTACACCTTGTTATTTGTACTGATCCGGCTCAACACTGTAAACACTGAAAGGAGGATGATCAAGTTTTGCTTGTTTGTATGTTTGGGTATTCGATTTTGTTGTATTGAGCGGTTGATGATTTATTTAATTAAGACAACAATTGTGATGAACGAAACTAAAAATATTTTTAAGTTAACTTCATAAAAAGCAAGTTGGAAATTATTTTCTAAGAATAACATGGCAATTAATGTCCCAATATTTAAAAACCAGCCGAGTACGAGTCGGACTCGCGCTCGAAGGGTTCCGTACTATCATCTACAATGGAAAATTAGGTTTGTTGTAGATATACTAATTTTTGGCCTGTTAAAAAATAAATAATAACAACCCCTTAATATTTTTTTTATTTTTAGTAGGTAATTGTTGTTATAGCGGCAACGGAAATTTCAGTCAAAATAAAAATACTGCAAATACTATTTCTTAACCTACAATATGTACCCACTATCTCTGCTCTGCTATATGTGTCACAGTCACACACACACACACACACACAAACAAACAAGTAAACACGTGCACACACATGCACACATGCACACCGGCACGTCGGGATCGTTTCCCCCTATTAGCGCCATTGTTTACATTTACGATACTACTAGCTGACATTAGAGAAAATGTTTTCTATAGTTTTTAGTGTTATTTCTATTTGCATTTATTTAAAAAAATGTCGTGGTGGCTTTGCGATTCTATGTATGGAATTGTATGCATAGGGTGCAGGTTCGATCCCCAGTTTAGGCAAGTACAAATGTGGCTTATTAATACTTGTACTTGCTACTTACTTAATTACTATAAGACACTACTGACAAACGAAGGAGAAAAACTATTTCGACTATAGCGATTACAAATATTGAAACCTGAAATCGCCAATCCGCAGTGAGCTAGCGTGGTGATCAATGCTCAAACCTTTCCTATATGGGAAGAGGCCTGTGCCCAGCAGTGAGACGTTATAGGCCGGTTTAATTATAAAATATACATGTATAATTAAAAATAGATTTTTATTTGAGTGAGACTTAATATCAAACTTTTATGAGTCCGCAGCAGTCTGCTTGCGACCACGGTAGATGCCGAATAGTCGACTCAAAAAGTCGTTGCTGATGCGCGTTCAGTGTCAATTACTTGATAAATTAATTTTGTTAGATAGTTAGAGTATTCTTTTAATATGCCTGTTTTAAGGACCGAACCTTCATAAAAAAGTCTACTTAATCTCTATTTAATAAAATTTGAAAAAAAAAGTTGTACTGCTTCAAGGATGGAAAACTTTCTCAATTCTACCGTATATATCAAAATCAACTAAATAGCACTTTTCGAAAGGTCAAGATACAATGGACTGCACCCTATCGCCCACACCTCACCTATCTTTTCGATATCATTATTAAGAGGCGTTAGTGTCGCACTGCAGGGCAAGCGCCTGCCCTAGCCATTTTAATCTGTTTGTGTCTTTGGCTATTTTTGACCAGTACTAACAGCCTGACATGAGATATGAATTTGCGTTACTTCTATTGAAAAAGTCTCGAGGTCGATCCCCACGGGTGCACCGACTTTTCGAATGTTGTGTATGGTTTAGAAAAAGTGTGGGTCCAGCGCCTGATCTCTCTCCGATCGTGTCGGATTGCCGTCCCATCCGGCTATGACAGTAAAGGAACAGAGAGTGCGTCTGTGTTTGTGCACACTCTTGTACTCTATAGTATGTCCTGCATAGTTGGCTAGTGTCATAGTACCACTAACCGCCGTGGCCGAAATCGGTCAGGACACATTATTATTATTCCTATTTACTATACTCATCTACATGTTTGCATCTGTCTTTACTTTTCGCTTTAAGGCAATAGACATGACATGTAACTTCGACGTAACTATAGCATTAAGCATCCATACTAATATTATAAATGTGAAAGTGTGTTTGTTTGTTTGTTTGTTTGTTCGTCTTTCACGTAAAAACGGCGCAAAGGATTGGCGTGATTTTTTGTGTGGGGATAGTTGAAGGGCTGGAAAGTGACTTAGGCTACTTTTTTTTAAATCAGCCCTTAAATGGTTAAAATTTACGGTTTAAATATTCCCAAGGGAAACGTAAATAAAAGTACACGTAACTGATCTGACAGAAGATGTCACCATAGCGACCAAAATACTGTTGCTATGGTTTTATGTTTTGACATTAATATTAACGTCTTATTTAGCATAAAATCAAGCAATTAAAATAGCCGGGTCAGGGAATAATGAGCTTCGTATTTTTTCACTCCAAGTTCAAATTTCATTTCGACACACACTTTTTGAATTTGTCTTTTAATATTTTTTGAGTACGAATTCAAATTTTAGTCAAACATAACATTTTCTTTTCTTCAAAAGTATTGTAAGAAGCACTTGGTTTTTTTTTTTAACATAAATTGCTCCAAAATATTTGTATATGGTATCTACTTACTCTTTAAGCTACGACAGTCTCATACGATTTAGATGGAGGTGTGGATATTTACTGAAATGACAGTTAACCAACTACCAAAACAAAAAAAAATAGTTTGGACGGTAAACGATACTATGATGATACTATATTTTATGAACGAGCTGTTGACTGCAATTTTATTGTGTGTGACGCGTGGTTTTGATAGTACCTATACACTACCACAATTGTGCACCAATTGCCATGGTATATGGTAGTTGCATAGGTAAAAGTGTGTTGATAGGCTGTCCCTTTCATCGACAATCTCGCAAATGTTTTGTTATGTGCGTGTAACATTAACCTTCTTCGGGCTCAGTTGGCTTAGCTCAAACTACTGGAATCAGAAACTTGAAACATTTATGACCATTTAAGTAAGCACTAACCAGGCATTTTTGAAAATTCGTCCGTCAAGAGGTAGAAAGAAAACGAAATAGAAGATCGGTGCCCGAACTAATCTGTTGTACATACATATATGCACCAAATGAGGAGCGGCACCTGATGTTCTCCGCACCAGAGCGCACAGCGCTCAACGAAATGTGTCGAATGATATCTGGCTGTTTAAAACCAACCCCACTCAATAAGTTCTCTCTCTGCTTTACCTGACGTTAGAAGACAAGTCGCATACGCGCTCGTAAAACATGTCAAAGCATCAGATACACGACACCCCTATACACCCGGGTAGACTTAACAGCCAAAAGAGCTTCTTCTGATGTACCCTAGCTACCATTAACACATTGGCTGCCGAGCAACAAAATATTGGCTGCCGAGCAACAAAATATGTATTGTTTGTCGGTCAACTTGTGACCCCCACGGCGTTCAAAGGCTTAAAACTCCAACTCGAGCTCGGTGCAAGATCTGGATAGATCGGCATCTACCACCTACCACTTATGTCCTACCTCAGGGACATCTTTCGCCCGGAGGTACCTTAAAGTGGCCTGTTTGGAAAGCATTAAAACGTCTGCGATCCCAAGTAGGTAGCTGAAAACAGAATTTTGCAATTTTGGGCATACAGACCCCTCTGACTTATATCCAGAGAGAATACGGCAACTCCGTACAGACGATGTCACACCACCTAGAGTGGCCAAAATGTCCGCACACCTGTAATTTGGAGGATCTAACATAATTCAACAATGATGCCGCAATTTGTGTTGCCAAATACGACGTACGACATACAACGACGAAGGTTGTTCTAATTAAACTTAACAACTTAAAAATGGAGAACAAACGGCGCAACAAACTTCACACCACAATTCAATCTATTATTATTTTTAGTGTTTCAGCAATAAATTTCGAAAAATCGATAACATTTTTGCGATTTCGTTAGTTAAACCAGAGGGTATTTGTTTGCCGTAAGCGCGGTCAGTTGGTGCGCCGTCACTGAATTCTACGAAGAAGTGATGAAGTTCAAAGAAAACGCGGAAAGAGCACGGGAGGCCTCATCTCACCACCCGATCCGTGCCCGAGCAAGGGGTAGACGCAAGGCCCAATTTGCTCTCCTTCAACCACCGTAAATGGCCAACGGCAGTAGTCTTGGGGAAGTTTACTGTACTGGATAAGGGCAAAGACGGCTTCTTAATAAACGATGGGGAAAACTGACTCCACGTCAATGAAGAAGCTCCCGTTAAAAAAGGTCCCCTCGGTGTGTGCGGTAGTTTCCGAAAGCGTTCCCGTGGCCCTCGACAAAAGGGAACGGAGAAGCACTGCAGCAGTTTTAGCCAGTAAAAGTCAATCCAAATTGTTAAATCAGTGCAAGATGGATAGTGGCCACATCCATCAATAATATAATATGGCCTTTCATCATGTGAATGTTATACTAACCTTTAAAACTAGCAGTGTTGACAGTCAAATGTTATGTACACCTGTAGTCTTACAAACTATTGACTGTTAGTCAATAGTTTGTAAGACTACAGGTATATGAATAGAAAGTTAAGAAATCATTTTGGAACAGAACTGGATTAATGAGCTGGCGTTAAACATTACTTAGCTTTACTTTTTGTACAGCACTACAACGTCATTACCACGCAGACAAAGTCGCGGGTAACAGCTAGTTCTTATATTAATTGAAAAGTCAGGTAATTATCGAGTCAATGCTTATACAAGTTATGGTAGTATATTACACACACAATGGGGATGATAGCGAACTAGGGCAGGTTTTTCTCGCGTCGACCCAATTAATGGCAAACAGCGCGATGCTAACACTGATACAGTTCATTATTGAAAGCTGTGTGTGTTCGTTATGTGTAGGTATCGGATGGATTATGTATTTTTCATGACTAGGTTTTATACAACGTTGATAAAAGCGAGAGGTATTAAATGAAACCACAGATTCTGTATATCATTATAAGGCTACACAACAAAAATCAAATCAATGTAAGCAATAGTTTAGTCACAGGAGATTTTTTTAGTTTTTTTTTAGTTTGAACATGCTGTATCTTCCTGATTAGGTGACTAAGTTTTATAGGCATAGTTATCTAGTTGGCTCCGGTTGGGTACGAAACTAGTCGGGCTATCCCGATAAATACGCGTGAGTAAACCGTTGTAACGTTTTAAGTATGAATCATCCTCACGAAAGTTATTATAAAAATATTGCTTACATTGATTTGATTTTTGTTGTGTAGCCTTATAATGATATACAGAATATGTGGTTTCATTTAATGCCTCTCGCTTTTATCAACGTTGTATATAAAGAAATCTTTATAAGTTGAGAGTGACCCCAGAGTTTGTTTCGACGTTTCTTCTCAGGGTAGCCAGTTAGGAAGTGTCAAGCCTAGCGAGCTTATATAAAAAAATGGCATGTAAAAGAGATATCATTTATCCTATTTGCAGAATAAACCATTTAATTTCATTTTGATGTAAGATCCTACTGCTGGGTACAGGCCTCTTTCCATATTATGGAGAATGATTGCCCAGAAATCGCGTTAGGGAACTGCTGGTATTTTTAATTAAGCTTATTCCATGATGTTTTCCTTACCGTTTGTCAGCGTCGTCTTAGAATAATGAAGAAAGTACCATGTAAAAACTTTGAAATAAAGTGGTTGAAATAAACACCCTTGTGCAAGCAAATTCGATCAAGGAAAATCAAAGCTAGGTACTACAAAATGTTCCTTTTCATATAATTTAAGTATAAACTAAAACTCCTATGTCTACTAACAAGCACTGACATGGAAAATCTTATAATCGTAATTTTTTTCTACACATATCCCTAAAAAAATTACAACATAATTCCAACCATAAACACATAGATACAAGGCACGAATTTAATTGCCCACCGATGGCAGTGGTTCCAAACATTTCATATCCATCAGTGGAGTGCATCAAACTCGTCAGTCGCCACTCGTGCAGCACTTAGCTTCCAACTGTCACTGAGTGTCGATAGAATGACGACGACTAATCACATGTTACTAATAGATTGCCGATTACATACCGCGGCTGTGTTTGTTACGGCTGATAAAAGCGGTATTGCATTTTGAACCTGGGTTGATAGTCAGATTGCTTTTTAAAAAGCTTTTTTTTACATTATTTTGTTGCTCTCCTAATATAAATTTCGTTTGCACTAAAAAAAGGGTTCTGTTTTTAGAGTTTCTGTGTAAATCATAACTTTTATTGGCTTAAACCTTTTTAACTTCAATCATCTTACAGCAATTATTTTTCAGCGGTTAGGTTTATTTTTCACTAGTAATCTGACTTGAAAATTAATTGCCTAATTTTTATGATCTAAGTATAGGTACATAGGAATGGGAAGACGCGAAAAGCGACTTAGTCTTACACTAGGTATACATAATTAATCATATTATCTTTATGTCCATGCTTTAGAGAGATTTTTCTATTTTTTTCGTAGGGATAGTAACTACAACGCCTTTAAAAAACTTAACATTTTCATTCATTCCTGATTTTGCAAGGTCCATCTGACCTCCACTCCCCACACTAGCCAACGACATTAATACCTCAAACATGAGAATTATTACACCGAGTACATTATATGTAATAACATCCCCACAATACACGTCACATTAGAGTGACGTCATACACATCAAACTCGGGAATTACATTTCCTCGTATTTTCTCCTCTAGCCGAATATTAACACGAATCTATTTTATTTTCCTTAACATCACGCCGCGTAGAATGAGAGCGACTGAAATATATCAAATTAATTTGCAGATCCGACCTGGTTTGAACTGAAATGTCTTTTATACACGCATTAGAGGCTACACTGTTGCATGGTATGTAAATATAGGCTTTTTGCATAGCTAAGTGATAAAAGTGTGATGATTTTCATCTCGTGTATAACTTTCATGATTTACCCAACTGAGAAAAAAAAGGAGCAAGTTATACAACTTTATTATTAAACTGATAATAGTATGGTTAGCTGTTGATCAGTCATAGTAATGTGGTTGGTTATAATGCAAAGAGTTTGTATATCTTTCACCGTCATACTTTACAGTGCTAAGTTACATTGACATTAGGCGGCTTTTTAAATTAATATTACCAATATCTTTAGATTAAACAAAATAAAGAAAAACATTCATTACACAGCCACATCTATCGATATTGAACTTTTGTAAAGTTATCGTTTATTTTTAACAGACATCAAAAGAGTTCTCGCACATAAAACGTCTAACATTTCCTCACCTAAGTCTAAAAGCTAGTACTAACGAGCATACCGAATAAAGAAAACTCCAGTACTTGTAGCTAGTGTGAACCTGTACCATGATATCTTTACTCATTACTACTATCGTTGCGGAAGCGAGATAGTGCTCTACATTTCTATAGTGCCGTTTCTCTCGCACAGCGGCTACGGTGGGATTTTGATGTGTTGTGGTACAGGCACAGGTCTATATAGTCGGTATTTGGGTCAAGCGAGGCTAAATGTGATGGTTCACGCTGCGGCTGAAGATGTAAATGTGGGGGAAATTATGCATCTCAAGTGAGGAAGCGTAGTTACTGCTAGTGGGCGATTTTGTTACGATAGACATGATTTATTTTGGATTGGGAGAGAGTGTAGCGCGTAGCTGTCAGTAAATTACATGGTGCGATCGATATTGAAGGTTAAGCTGCGCTCGTTGAGGTTGGTCCGTGGATGGGTGATCGTATGTAACTTATCAAATGAGACCAGGGAGAGATGTCTCGTAGTTGTAAATTTTACGTTAGTAAAGGTTAATTCGCAGTTTCTAAGGTTAGTCCGTGGATGGGTGACCAACTGCCCCCCTCCTTCCACCCACCCCTGCGCGTCATGGAAAATCCATTTCCCTTTCGGTGCCAACTGATGGACAATAAGTGTATCTTTCTGACAGCGAAATATGTTTAAGGCGTACATTACTAGTAATTGATACCAATCGAAGTATTATTAATTCAGAGGCGGAAATAGAATAAAATGATGGTATTTTTAGTACAATGCGGTTTAAATAACTCTATATAGAACCTGAATGAGACAATCCTTTCTCAGAAATTTATCTTTTGACGCGGTATCAGTATCAAAGCACAAAGGTCAACACCCTCACAAAACAAAATCTCAGCCTTTTCCATACAATTTCATGATTAAGTTATTTCCATTCGATTCTGCGAATGAAACAATAAGTGACCTTGAGCGACCTTACATTGTGTCCTTGTAACATTTTATCCCAAGGTCTAAGGTCAAGGTCGACGCTTATCTATAATTGAGTTTGGTTTTGACCTTCGATTGGTTCCAGTTCAATCATCCCAAATGTTTATTTTCTCAAACTATTGACAAATAGAACTATTGTTTAAGTTTTACTCGTAAACATTTATTTTCAAAGTGTTTCGTGTTGAGTAAATAAAGCTATTGTGTTACGATTTGTTTTTTCAGCTCGTAAAAGATAGACGAAGACTTGACCCCAGTGTGTAAGGTCACTTTTTAACGAAATTGATAAATAATTAAAGCGACTGGTGCGTTAAGCCAGGAGTCGCAGGTTCGAGTCCTTTCTGAGGTTTGAATTTTTCATTGAATTATTTATATTTAAAAAATAGACGTAAAGCCCAATGTAAAATCCACACAAATAAAGTAATAACATGTCGCCTTTAAATGACATGCTATCTTTGTCAATATCAAGTGGAATATACAAACAAGTAGTCATTTAGAACGTCACTTACGTATCTATCGTTCTCTCTCTATTCATAACTATAAGACTGTTGCAGTTATGAAAGAGAGAGACAGCATACAACACAGTATAGAGCGGCGTCCCTCTTCCACATAGCCTCCAACAATGTTAAAAGAGAAATTTAATGAGATAGCAGTACAAATTCTAATCACTATCTTTAAAAGCTTAAAGCTCACCTATAAATATGCATGACAATGACTACAAAGCAATTAGCGATGTTCTAACGATCCATAGCGATTGTATAGCTTATCAAATCGCAAAGTCTTGGCAGACGACGGCAATACATCAGCGATCTTAGACACCGCTGGCGTTCCTACAAGTAAACATTATTCATACGGTACGGTAGGTTCAAAAAGTTTAGGTGTCGGAAAATGAATTTTATGGGCTTGAGAATAAGGGTGATGATTGTTGAGTTAGTGATATTGTTTTGTGGTTTAGTGCACAATTGGTGTGTAGTATAGGTAAACGTCACGACACACTGTCTAGTCCACTGATACCAAAGTTAGGTAGAACCTGTGCTGTGGCCACCAGACAGTCAAGAGTAATATTCCTTTTTTTATGTAGCCTATACAAGATCTTACTGCTAAGCAAATCTCCGGTATGCAGTGGGTGGCGATCTTTGCTCATCGGTCAGGCTGCATTCGCACTACGTGACCACCCCACTCCCATTTAAGTTTGGCTGTCTTTTGCCCGACATCCATTACTTAAGTAATGGAAACTGAAAGCGAACATTCCTTTACATTCTTAATCATAGAAATACCGGGTACGGGACCGACACTTAAGGTCGTCAAAAAGCTTTGTCTTAGATCGGTATCGAACCCATGACCTTAGGTTTAGCAGTTAGAATCACTACGCTAACAGCCCAACACCGCAGTTAAAACTGTCTACAGGCATAACCAGACAAAAAGCTTTCCTTCGTCACCAAAACATTGAGATCTAGTCCACATATATAAATATACATGTATATTTATATGTATGATGTCTGTACATCCGATCGCTGCATAAATATAATTTGTCGTCGGTGTGTTAATAGTTATTTGAGTTCGTGACTCGGCCTGACGTTATGACTGTGTCAGCTTTCAGCTAATCACGTGTATTTAATTAAATAAATATCTATACAGTTAAAATTATATTTGGAAATGAGTTATACAGATCTTCTTGTCATAGGGTTGATATAAAACCTGGTGTCATAGTCCAGAAAATTAGTTCATATCGCTTAATTACTTAAGGTCAAGATATGATTGGCTTTACAAATTGAAACCACAGAATTCTGAAAATTTTTCCTATCAAAATTTGTTTGCTTGCTTGTATATCAAACAAACTGGTTTTTAAAATACAAACCATGGTTCTCGGTACTACGTATGTTTTAGTCTAAAATACACAATTAATAAAAGCAGCACATTGTCTTTATTTCGTGAAATACATCACAAACATTGCCCAATAGCTAGGGGCAGTATATCAACAGAATTAATTATCAAAATATATTCAACCTTCTTTTTAAACAACCATTCAAGGTCATCGTTTTATGTTTGCCATGTTAACGCCAAAACTAAGAGTAATGAGATGAAAAATAAATCTGTTTATTTTAGAATTTATCGTTATAAGTCAAATTTGAATTACATTAATTTTAATATCGTATTAATTCTAATCACTCAAAAGGTTATTGAAATTTCAATGTAAATATTATTAAAATAGGCTACTAATTTTATCTATCTACTTACGTAGGCACATAATTATTTTTTTTGTCACAAAACTAAGCTCAATATTATTATCACAGTAGACTTTAAGAATTACTGAAAAATTGAAAAAAAATATTCTGTAACCAAAAGTAAATTCCTTTTAACTTTCACTTCTGCCAATAAACACAATGTAACTTTGTCAACTTTCCCGCCAATCACCTATTGCTGTAATGAAACACTTGAATAATAGCCACAAAAGAAAACAAAATAAGTACGTGCCAGAGGTGGTCAACTCAAACCTTTTCATTGACAAAAAGTTTGAATATATTTTTTATGTATTTGTTGTGTTCCGTATCCTAAGTTATAATTCAATGCTTACTGGAGCTGTGTTTGGATAAAAAAAAAAACAAAATCAAAAGGTTTTTATTCCAAGTAGGTCTTTTCAGGAACTTTTTGAATGTTACTGACTCTAGTTGCGCGGTCTCAAATTGTCGTTTTATGGAGAACTGGCAAGAAACTCCATGATCAGTATAAATTAATGAAATCAATAATATAGCTCTGTTCACGACACATAGTTCCACATAACTATATAGTAACTTATATGTTTATTTTTTAACTTTAAAAGTTAAAATTATTTAACAGCGTAAAGCTTGACCACCTCTGCCCTTCAACGTTAGCGCCTCGAAGATGGCCGACCTCGATAGCCCATCGTGATATCACACAAATATATTTAGCGTATGAATGAAGCGACATCTATTCCCGGTCGTGATTGTGTCACCGGCGAAAATGTAAGACATTCTTCTGATCAATACTATTTTAACAATTCTCGTGCTTTTCTAGCCATTACTTGAGAAAAAAAGAGTGATGGTTGTTTTAAAAGTACAGTGCCAAATAGGAATTTTAAAGAAGATACTCGTGAAATTTCTGGTACAGCACAGTTGTAAAGTATATTTCGACACTGTCGTAGAACAAAGACAGATGTGACAAAACAACGAAATCGTTTTTATTTTAGAATAGTCTTCAGTTACAAATGAGCTATCGATACATCCAAGAAAAAGTAAAATTTTCCGAATAGTTTCCGAGATATTGAGTAGAACAAAGTCGGTTCTGAAAACAGTTCCAAAAAACAAAGCTATAAGATCAGTACCGTCACTGTCGGTTGGAAATGAGCGCCGTGCGCGCCAGTACTATCGTAACTAGCGGCGTTGTTTGACGGCAAACGGCCAGGTACGTTGCTAAATTATCAGTTTAGTTAAATAACTCTGTAATTGTTTTGATTACGTTATTTTTTTAATGAACTTAATTTAAAAATGTCTTAGTCACATAAAATAATGAAAAATTTAAAAAATAACAAGGAAACAAGAAATAAATTATTTGTTGAGGCGGCCAGTAATTCAAATTTGGAAGAAAATATACTTCAAGCAGGTAAGGTCAATTTGGGTAACTTTGAACAGCGGTCTAACTTTGAACAAAGTTGTGAAAGTATTTATTATTTTATTATATGAAATTTGTTGGCGTTGCAATATTATTCCTGCGTAAAACAGATGGCAAAAAACATATTTTGTTAAGTTACGAAAAAAAGTAACTGTCAATGTTATAATTTGGTAGATTCCCGCGTTTTTTCGTGGTAAAGTTGTGACAAGAATTGTTGCTCTGTTTTGAAATCGCAATATAACGTCGTCCTTGATTCAGGTCAACACCAAGTTGACTATAATATTTATATGTCACGATTAATGTCATATGAATAGATTGGGATTTTTATGACAAAAATACCCTTCTTCTACTGAAGAAGTACTACTCCCTGGTCTTTTACCCAGATCTTAAAATATTTGGGAATTTTACCTGTTCAAAAAATTTTGTTCAAAGCTACCCAAAAATCAGGATAACTTTGAATTTGAGTTTAAAGGCAAATTCTGGATAGTTTTGTAGTTTTACCTGTAAATTTATTGCATTAGACTAAAAAACTAGGTCAAAAGGACACTATTTATTCATTAAAAATAAGGGTAATAAAAATAAAACTAGTTTTAAAATCACGAATATTGTAAAAAATGTTCAAAGTTACCCAAATTGACTGTACGTAATGCTATTTATTTTTAGTTTGAAATATATAAGAGCCAATAAATATTATGTTTTATTATTTTCAAGCTATTAATATGCATTTTATCATGAAAAATTTAAAGTTCCGTAAAACAAGGTCGGTTTTACACATACGATACAGCGTATTATGCAGAACCGACATTGTTCTACGGAGATAAAATATGTTTAATTTATTTAATATTTGACTATTTCCATGCCTTGTTTTGTTAAGACATTTATTCATGTACTTTATTTGTTGAATCCCTACTTTTGATTTTATGATGTCATATGTTTAAATGTAACGTTTTTCTTCGAAATTTAATAAGATTTTACTAGTGGCTTGTAGACATACAACGTTGTATTCCGGAGTATGATTACATTTTTTATGCCGCATATTAAGAACGGACGGTGTTCTTTGACATAATTTCACATACGACTTTGTTCGCATACTTTAAATGCTAATAAAACATATTTCATGTAAAATCAGAACCATTTTGTTTATTTTCTTGTATTGTAGATGTATAGTTCTAAATAATTTCATAATTTGCAGGTCCTGGTGTTGAAAAATCTGACTCGTCGTTACCACCAGGCGTGGAGGCGAACATTTTTAGTTCGCCATTTATTATTGATTTTTTGAGGCTTCCTCTTCTACCACTATAGAGGGATGCGGAGATGATGTTGTAGGTACACCTAAATCACTACATAAAATTTATATCTCTATGCTTTCGCCTAAAAGTTCTCACAGAAATTATGAAGACATTTTTGTAATAAAATGAAATGAAATCATTTATTTTGTAACTAGGATAATTATATCACTTATATATGTTCTAAAAATGTTTTGAGCTCGCAAGATTCGACATTTCCTAACTGACTACACTGAGAAGAAATGTCGAGACAAACTCAGGGGTAAACATAAACATGGGTTTACATGACACCTATGTAGAGCAGCTTCACCATCTTTACTGGATACTGTAAATGGAGTAAATTCAGTGTCTGAATCAGACACCAGCCCTGTGTCATCTTTAGGTCGAAAGAAAGTAAGAAGTGCAAGGGTTCGTGGTTAGTGTCAGAGAAAATGATTTAGAGAAAAACATACGTTAAAATGAGGTAAAGTTTTGATGAAAAGGTTATGGCCTTGCAAATGACGATTTAAATGTTTTGTTAAAATTACTCATAAGTACACAGAGTTTGTGTTGCTTCACAATGTTTTGGAGTCTGGGTTTCAGATTAAAATGTTGGGTTGACTAGCGTGTTTGTTAGATTTTTCGTTAAGTATTTGAAAACACTATAATTTAATAAAAGTCTAGAGTGGATCAGCTGGTGTTGTACCGAGAGACACAAGGGCAACCTCAAAGATTCGCGGGTGCTACTTTGTGTTTGAGCTTGAGTAATTTGTATTGCTCTTTACAGCTTGATAGGTTGTGACTGTCATTAAAGGTCTGGAGCAGAAAACGAAGGATAATCAAGAGAACTCCTCAACGACTAGGAGTTAAAAAGAAACTTCTTTATAAGTTAAACTTTTATATGTATCGATAGTTGTGTTCTTTTATAATTATTACGTAGGCCTTATTTTAAGAAGGTAAATCTTAACTCTAAGAAGAATAATAAACATACACCCCTCGGGGCGAGTCGTTACCTCATCACGGGGATAACGCAAGACCTGAGGATAGAGGATATTAACATGCTATTTCAAACCTTGAGGTATAAATAAAAAATGTATCTGAAGGTCTATGTAGGAGCATACATCCGCAAGGCAGCTTGTGGCGAGCTGTTTGTACAGTACAGACAATTTGTGATTGATTTTTTTTTTAAGTTTGATTAGGCGTATTAATTTAAAAAGTGATTTGGAAACTGTGATATTCCTTACTTTTGGTAATTATATACATACTTTCTACAATGTGTTTTTAATAATGAATAATATTTATTTCTTCAGTAAAAGACCAGAAGATTGATAATTTTATTTCAGTTTTATTTTAAAGTAGGTTGTACAAGTTCGATAAAATTATAAGTATTTGCCTGGAATATTTATGATTCGTTAATTAAAATATTTAATGTCGTGTTTCATGATAATCATATTTTTACTTGATTCATATTGATATGATGGTTTTTGATCTATACTTTGTTAAGAACAAATTGATTTTATTATTTCTTTAATGATATGGTTTTATTATTGTGTACCTATTCATTTATAATTGTCTTGAATTAAGATTATGATTAAAATAATTAAGCCATGTTAAAACTTTTTATTGTATTTTGTCTAACTTTTAATATAATTTTCTTTGCTGATGTCATTTTGACCTTGTTTAAACGTAAAAAATAAAAGTTTTATTTTTAAATTTAAATATTTTACCCCTTTATATTAGGGATACGACATTAAATCAACGTTAAATTCCGTAGAACAATGTGGCATGTATACATTCGTTGTACTAGTTTCCGTAGTACAACGTCGCAAAGTCACACCAAACCAAACAAGGGACGCAGTACAATGTCGCATCTATACATACGAAGCCTTTTTTTTTAATAAATTAATAAAATTGAATGTTCTAAATGTATTTATTATGACGATTTCACAACAAAAAGCTATTACGAATTATATTTCAATTTTATTTGATGTGTAAAAAGTTATACAGAAAAATGTAAAACTTAAACTTTAAACTGCTCTCCTGTAAAGTTGATATTTTGCAGATCCGTCTTTGTTCTACGACAGTGTCGATTTAGTTAGTCCTAACTGTGTTAAGTCCTAACATCAGGATCATATGAGAAAGAAAGCGATGTATGTTGAGAAGACGAGTAGTGGAGATGAGTGAAATAAATACGCTTATTATACAAATCATGAATGGTTGGGAACAGGGCAAGATGAAAGAATCTCTTGGATTAGGACTTTTTAAAAGCCTTGAAATAGCGTGGGCTTTAAATAAAAACAAAGGCAACAAAAACAGGGTTTGTCTATTGCAAGGACTATTAAAGTTCCATTACTATATTTAAAAATATCTAAAAAAACTATACAATGTATAACATTTTCAACCACGACATAATCCGAGAATCCTTTGTATATTTTAATGTATTTCTCCCTGCTAATGTCTGCTAGGTTTTTGTATTAATTTGCTTAGACAAGGCCGGGGCACTAAACTGTTAAATACCAAGTGAAAGGCGAAAGTTTAAGGCTTTTAAATATTTATACGTCTTTAATAGTATGAAGGTAATATCGATTGTGTGTTAGTATATTCTTTTAATCGTAATACAGTATAATGCGTGATAGAAACTGTAATAAACAAAAATTATCTACATTTAAACTTATATCTATGGAATCCAGATGTTATTTTTTTTTTCTTGAATAATAAAAATCTTTAAAATGTTTGTTGTTTCTTTGTAGAAACAGAAATGTATCGACGATATATTCATTTGAATATTTGGATGACGTAAAAATCGAGTTCATTTTGTGCAAAATTATCCTCAGATCAAAAGTTGTGTGGGAGGACCCATTTTTTCCACAGTTGATATTCACAGAGAAATACAAACTTTCTTGAAAAAACTGTTTATTACCTGCACAGGAGCGCTGTTTAAAATATACCGGGCTTCGCCGAAACACGCTGTATTTCATCTTTTTATAAGCATCATACTATCATACCAGCTATTTTCAGAAAACTGAAACGAAACTCTACCAAGTTCTCTATAGCAATATAGACTAAGTTTACTACAAGAAAACAAAATCATAAGACGTTGTCCAAACCATTAACATTGATATCTAATACTTTTTCGCTTCAGGTCCATAAAACTGGCCAACTCGAAAAATAAACGCAAATAATAAAGCTCCATTTTAATGTATAGGTAGCTTTATTTACTTGATATACTGAGTCTTTTTTAATCGACCAAATAGTATAGAAATGGTGCTATACATTTGTATCTATCCTGATTAATTTATAGGTCATTCTTATCTGTAAGGCCTTGCATAGGGGCTGCAGAGCTGTGTCGGGCTAAAATCGTCCCCAAAAGTGGTAATTAACACAGTCAAATCATACGCCTTCAAAGTCAAATCTCCTAAAGTTTTATTACATGGTAAATTTATCATTTGCATCAAGATCATCAGTAGACTTTCTAGTTATTGCATTTTAGTTTCTTTCTATTTGTTCGTATAATTGCTTTATAACCTGTTTTCATTTATTCGAGTTTATTTCACCCATAGGCCTCTGACGTAGCTTAACAATCACTTGAAAAATTGTCAGGTGTGTAGCTTTTAACAGTGATTATTACTTCGACATTTTCTCATGAATTTGATAAGACATTGAGGTGTGCCGGAGCTAGACCCTGTGACTTTTAATGTGGCAGTCCAACCACTGAGCTACTGCTACAGTTGAATTTTTATTGAAAAGTTAAAACTATAGTTTGTCTAACTGCCTCTTCTAGTATCACATACATCTATGGTATCGCGGATTCCTTTTTACGGACCTAGTTTTTATGTATTTTGTTTGCGGCAGTAAATCAGGCGGAACACCTAATAAAGAAGGCTGGATATTCACTAACCTTGTATTATGTCGCTAACGGTTACATTACTATTTATTTATGTTGTTTGTATCAGTAAATACTCTAGATGTTTATTTAGTATCTTGGCATTCAAAGGGCTCCAAGAGAAACATAGTGGGTTTTAGCCAGTAAAAGTCTGACACTCCCTGCTGCACCCACAGCGGTCGGGGTCATTTGATGTTTTCCCACAAAAAGGGTAAATATCTTCTTCTCTTCTATTTTTTTTCAAGAATTGACTGTTTGTCATATTTAATACTAGCTATTGCCTGCGACTTTGCTCGCGAAAAGTTGGTTATAGCTGCAAAACTATTACTCTCCTCTGAAACACTCGAATAAAAAGTAGCCTGTTTTAATACAGGGTGTCAGTTAACTCCATACCTAACTTCATTAAAATTGATACAGCCGTTTGTGTGATAACAAACATCCATTCATCCATTGACACTTACAAACTTTTGCGTTTAAAATTTGTAAGATAAAAGGTACCATAATTGTTAATTAAATCTTAGTAGGTAACATGTAACAAAACACACAAGACTGATAAACATACAATTTTTCCTCCCAGTATTTTTAACCTCAAAACTAACAGTACAAAAATAATCATAAAACAATCCAATCGACTAATTGCAACAGAAGAAAACAAACGCCGAGCGATCTATTCGTTTCGATACCAAGAGTATTAGAGTTCGTGAAACGTCAATCATATGAATACATAAGCGGCTTGCTATTGGTCAGTTTTGGAGTTAGCGCGGTACCTCCGCCACTACCGCGCCTTGGTTTTTTTTTGTATGGTAGACTTGAAGGAATTGATGGTGATGTTTTGTTTTATATTTGTAGATGGTGTGATGGTGAATTAAATAAATAAATATAAATATTTCTCAACATTCACACAACGCCATCTAGTCCCAAGTTAAGCATACTTAGTAGCTTGTGTTATGGATACTAGACAACCGATGAACGTAGTTAAATATTTCTAATTATATTAAATATTCTATAAATACATAGTATACATAGGTACTATAGATAAATAACACCCATATACATACATAACAAATAATCGTGCCCATCACACAAACATTTGGCCTGGGTGGGAATCAAACCCACAACCTCCGGTATGGCAGTCAGGGTCATTAACTACTAGACCAACAGGCCCGTCTTAATTGCTAGGTAACAGAAAATTTAAAATTTGTCTTCTTTGATCATAGAAATAGCACACCTATTCTCGGGATTTCATTGATATCTTTGGCTGAAACACAAATATTTATTTCCAATTTCGTAAATTATCCTCTAACTTTTTAGAATTACGTATAATGAAACTAGATACCTCTATTACCTTGACTACTTCTACGAAGGAACATCAGAACTAACTGAAAACAGTTTCAAACGCCAAAAGATATTTGTTTAGAGTTCTCTTCGAATTTAGATATGAATTCCAAGGTGTAGTTCCATTAAGGGATGAGGTAATTTAGAATAGTAATTATTTCCATTTACTAAAGTAGGTATATACACTTACTAGCTGTATCCCGCGGGTTTGCCCGCGTCGATGTCAATTATAACTTAAAACAATAACCCCCTTTTACTCAGTAGGATAAAATGTAGGTAACAGTAGTATATGTGTTAATACAGAGTTTCAGTTAACTCTATTCCAAATTTCATTTGAATTGGTTTAGTCGTCTTCATTTGGCAGTCTGGACAAACATGTGCTTTCTAAAATTCTAGGGTATAAACATAACCCAACATCCTGACTTTTGAGTTCATTTGAGTATTTCTTACCAAGAGTAACTCTTAGCCCGATCTAGTATGAAAACCTACAATGGGATCTGTTCAGTCGCTTGCTACAGGCTAAAAGAACAGTCAAATAAATCGTATTCGCACGAAACAGTGCTATAACTACATAATACGTAACACAAATGTGAAAAAGAATTTCTCTCAGAGATATTTTTTCGCATTTCCACCGACTAGGCAACGGAACTAGGTAATTTGTCAGCTAGAGGTCGCGACCTAACATCAATATGAACGTAAAGACCTGTCTACATCTCTAATGAGTGATAATGAGCCACCAAAGCGAACCGGTTTGCATGACCTCAGATATAATGGACTGTGGGCCTGCCACCACGACTTAAAGTATTAATAAAGTTAATTATTACAGGTGTGAAAAAGAGACGCCGCTCTACACCGTGTATGGCGCTATCTCGCTTCCACACTCGCAGTAATATTACTTTAAGAGCTAGTATTGGTAGAGCTTCGGTACTGCCTTCATAATTATCTACTCGTTATTTTCAGTCTTATGTAATTACTATTAAAACATCAAACAGCTTTATGTTCCCTGTCGCCAAGCCTATTGAAGGAAACATTTTTTCTGATCGATACCTCTCAATTACGGAACGTGTAGTGTATAGAATGTGGAAATTAAGTTACGTGATTTTTGATTTTGCTTTTACATTTAGTATATTAAAAGTCGAGTGAAGTACTCAATTCCTAATATTTATTGGTTTCATAATCTTCATTTTAACAGATATTATGAACCCTGTTGGGCACAACATTGGTACGAGAATCGAAGTAAGAAATAAAGGAGATGTCAAATTGTTGAATACGATAAAATATTTTTCTATAGGTAAGTATGAACTTCCGCTATTCAAAAAACAATCAATACTAAACGTCATTATTGATTTCGTGTGACATTCTGATTTTCTGTGTCTTTTTATAGAACTTATTGAAAGCACAAAGTAAAATATTACTATTAACAGAATTCAATCCTACATACATTCGTCTCGGTTCCTCTGCAAATATTCCACACATTGGCGCTTTATTTATGTTATCTAATTTTGTAATTAGTTCATGAACTGAACGCAAACACGCGTCGTGTTGGTCTGCGAATACTGATTTATTAATTTTCTCTAAATCAAATTCAAGTTGCGTCGAATTCCTGACGAAATTTTGCCTATTCCGATTCTAGTTTATTCTGTTTGATCTAGTCACTTCGGAAAGACCTTTAAAGTTCAATCTGTGCTGTATCTCTGCGGTTTTTAGAATACGGGATGAGATGAGACCAGAACTGGCAACTGAAATTATAAGAAAACTATTTTTAGTATGTAACATATTTAACGCCCATTGATTTCTTGATATCAAGCTCATCCAGAACTTCAATGACTTTAATTGGAGGATTGAGTTTGTAAAACTTCTTTGAAAATATGAAAATTTTACTAGCCTGAAAATGTATTCCAAAAATGTTCTGCAATTTTAACTTATAACCAGCCAGTAACGAACCCTTTTAGTGGAAAGTTCGCATCTGATACAAACAGGAAACATTGATTAGCCCACATCTCCGTGCACCGAGAATTTTCAGCCTAGGTATATTTTCATACCAAAATTCTGCGCTCAAAAATCCTTCACTTTGAATTATAAATAAAAACCTATGCGCAGTGGCGTTTACTAATTAAGCCCAAACAGTCGCCAATACTGTAATTATAATGATGTAGGTCAAATGGTAACACTACTCAATTTATGCTAAACTAGTTTCAAGTAGTGCTTTGATACTAATTGCGGCTAATTAGCACATCGGTTACTATAATTGTAACGTTGCAGTAGTGTATAACGCAGGGCAGTATCCAAGATTAATGATGGTACTCGTACACGACGTCACGGAAGAAATTCCTGTGATGTAACATTTTCTCGCGTCTGGAATTCGGTCGGATGAACAAACGAATTTTTGGAAAAGTGAAAACCTTGAGGCTCGTAAACTTTTAAGTAAAGCTGCTGAAGAAAATAATTACGTGGATGAAATAACGCCCGGGAAAGACGACGAGGAACATGTTTATTTGGAGTTTAATGTTTTGAGAGATAGTTGTTGTATGGTGAGTTTAGTGTCATTCAAGGAGCATAAATAAATTAACTGATCCAGTTGACTTTTTCAGAGCTAGAATACTCCCTTCACGTAATCAAGATACGGACAGTGGCAATGAACCAATTACTCAAATATTCCAAGTATTCGTAGACACTAATAAATAGAACGTGTTTTATGAAAAAATGGGTTACACAGTTCGTCGGCAGTGAGCCAGCGATCTGTCATAGGTCATGCATAATTGCGATGTTTTATAGCGTGCGGCCAGTTACCCACGCACTTCTTCCTTGTTATACATCTCCAGTTTATTATCTGTTACATTACACAGCACAGCTTTTAATACAATATCACCATCCTAGATTTCAATATTCAGTATCTATAATACTCCCAAGATAGCATTAAGAAAATTTTCGTCTGATTCTTGAAAGTCATCCTGATCCAAAACGTTTCTTATTTGTAAGGCAAGCAACCTTTAGCCTAAAAGGTTCGTTAGTCTAGAAATTGCCTCAAAACCTCTGAACCTTTTCGCAACTCTTCCTTAGTTAATCAAACAATTAGCATTAAACATGACTTAGGTAAACTGTTTCAGATTTAAGTAACAGACGAGCTTTTATGCTAAGTTAAGTTGATTAATTATTAGTTTCTCGATTTAGAAATTACGAATCACATTCTGAATAATGGACATAAATATCTTGAATTTGTATAAAGTGTAATCATCCGTCGTGTTTCAAATAACTCACAACCAACGATCGAATTGTTCTAACATGTTAATATTAATATGTTCGTACATTAAACCTAAAATAGCTACCCGAAAACGGCATTAATAAGGTCTATTTTAAGCACCCACAACGTGGCATTTAATATCCAATCATTATGAAATCGATCATCTATCTATAACCCAAACAAAACACCATTACAGCATCGCCCTTCCTCAATTTGATCCCGCGTCAAAATTACGAGTACATTGCTGGTTAACGACCGCCGCGCGGCCCGTTTATAGAACAAACCGCGCGCTGTGTGCCGAATCGTAAGCCGTGATTTACAAGGTCGATGTGTAGTTATGAGTTTATGGGTCGTTACAGAACCAGGATTATTGGTGCCGCTTTGCTTGGCTTTCTTATTTGTTTTTTAAAGGACGGTCACAGTAAAACGGTCCCAGGGTTTAGGATTTTTCATTTTGTTTATACTTGAGAACGCTGGTAAGGGTGGCTACATTATTAACCCCAGATTAAGTTTTACTATTTGTTACACTCCACACAAAGATCTCTTTTATAAAAACGTTGAATAGTCACAAAAACCCACGAACACTATTCCAATCTGTAATATCCGACATCTTAAGCCCAAAATTCTTTGAGGTCTCTATTCAGCAACGATAAAAAAGTCATTAGTTTCCTCGCGATCCATTAACTTGATAAAAACTCTAACCTTTATACTACAAATTCCAATTCAATCACCCTTCAATGTAAAAACCAATTTCCCTTCTCACATTATGGCGCAAAAAAGCAACCCTTGTAACGAGTGACCTCAATACGGGGTGGCCCGAAATACTTATGACTAATCAATTGACTAACTAAAGAAACTGACTAAATGGTGGAAATAATACCGAGGCCAGGCTTGGTCAGTCACTTGGCGTCCATCCAAATGTTACCAGCGGCGATGGGACCCAAACCATAAGCGAAAGAGATTTAAATACACGAAAATGTTCCTGAAATCCAAACGTTGTAAAGTTCATTTTATTCTCAGAGGAATAATGTTGATTTTCGTTTAGACGTTAGCTGGCTTATTTGGATTGTTCGTCGTGATTTGTGTAGTGGATGTAAAGTGTTGATAAGCTTAAGTTATTGGAAGTTGATTTGGATGGGAAGGTGGAGTATCTAGCGCGCGGAGCTCTCGTGCTATGGTAATTTGTGGAACTGATTTGTTTAATGCGAGTGAATTGGAACTGTACCAATGCATTCTAGTTTACTGCCGGCAAGAGTTATGCACTATCGGTTACTCGAAGTGCTTTAACTAGACTGAAACCATGATTATTTATATTGTGTTTTATTATTATTGGCTTTTATAGTACATAGAGGACCAAGTTTTTCCTACTTGTGTGTTTTCTTTATGTTTATAATCAATAATGATATCAGAGGTTTCACATATGTATCATCATCCTTATCATCCGTACCTTTATCTTCCTACAGCTAGCATGGACGTCTCTTTTTACATTCCATTATGTTCAATCCCACGCCAATCTTATCCAGTTTCGACCCAAAACTTTTGTTACGTCCATACTTTGAAACATAAAAAGTACCCTAATTATATTTTTAGTAACAAAATAGCCTTAATATTATAAAAGCAACAGAATTTCCAACATAATAGAATCAGGTCAGAGTAGATCCGAGCGCGCATGTTCCTAGGACATTTTAAAAACTAATTCAAGTTTATTAATTTGGTCGCTTACTTTACGGAGATAACGAACATTTTAATATAGAATTTGGGATTGTGCCAAAAACTTACCAAAGTAATAATTTACTTTTGTTGATTTAATTAAAATGGTTTAAAACATTAGACTTGTAAACTATGGTTTAACGTCAGAAAGTTGATAACAATGCCTAAAGAGAATTTGCGAATCATTTGATAAATTGATACGAGTTGTGTTTAGTTTTGATATTTTCATTGTTTTTGTTGTAAACATTAAACTCTTCTATGGGCTTAATAGAATAGTTCTGAGAAAATTGAGATAAATAGAACTATGATTTCACTTTCATAATTGTATTATTATTAGTGACGGCCTTACTAACGATGTTGGCTCGAATTTAACCCATAATGAAAATTATTCATAGGTAAGAATCATATTCACGGAAGATATTTTGGACAGTGATAAGTATTGTCCCGTGCTTCTCTCGTCACGTTTATTTTAGTTTCTTCTGTTTCGATGGATTCTGACTAATCGTGTTAATCCTCATCTATTGTACCGGCCACGTCATATTTCAGATTGTCTTCAACTGTTTTTGCTTTAAATAGTTTGTCAACGTCAACGATTTTTATATTATTTAGAATATCATTTCCTGTCCTAGAATTCGTTTTCTTTCCTCGCTTGGGCCACGCAACAAAACAAACGTGGTACCAAAATGAAGCTAGAGGAGTAATGAAAAATTTCCAGAGGCAACTTTTGAAACAATAATCGTTTTTGTTATCAGAGGGATAGAGACTATAATCGGGTCACGTAGTTTACACTGATTCTTCTTTCAATAAACTAAGATGATACTTTTATTTGATTCGAACAAACGTTTTCTTTATGATGAGATTTATTTAACGTTTTTAGAATTCTATTAACGTTTCATATAGAATTACTAATTGATTTCGTTCGGTTCGAGAAATATGAGAGTTTACAGAATTAATTTTGCTGGTAAGGAAATATTGGATATTGAGTTTTGTATTAGAAAATCTGAAGCAAAAGATAGGTCATTTACTAGTTTATTGAAAGATATTGCTTCGAGAATACTGAATGGGTTTTAAAATTGGTTTTAGACTCTTCCTACATTCGTCGACCTTAATACCACGTAGGTACACTCAGAGTTATGTGATCTAGATCTTTGATTAGATATCTGAAAGTATATGAATAATACGAACTCCAAGCGTCATTAAAGTAATATTTTCTACCATCATCAACAATGTAGGTCATAGCAATCTCGACTTCACCTATGACAACAGTGTTTACTTTAGCTTCGCCTAGTGCTCCTACACAAACCGATCAAGCCAAACATTACGGAGTGTTTATAGGCGATGGGCCAGCATCGTCAGCTTCCTGTAATTGTTTACACATCTTGTCAATTCGCCAACAGGGATTGGTTAAAATTCTCACACGTCAACTGGAACATTCGCAGCTATGTAAATGGGTTCGTTCTATACCGCGTCGTTTTTTTTTGCCGCTCAAAGCTCTGGCTTAAGTAACGAGTCTCTCGACGAAGTATGTAAAATTAGATGTATTCTTTCATAAACCTTTGAGTGAAATGTTTCACTCTTTTCATTTTTCGTGTTATTTTCAAGAGCTTTTTTAATCTTTTTGTCAATGTTATCGGGTTTTAAGTCTGTTTATATTTTAACTTTAAAGGGACTAATTTAATTACTTTGCAGTCGAGCATCAAATAATTTTGAAAATTCTACTTTTGTAAATCTTTTATGAAATTGTTGAAATCTAGTCAAACCTAATTTTTCATTCATATTTCTCAGAGATTAACGAGGATTGAGTTTGGAACGCGAAATTATTAGAGTTAGACATCATTAATCATAACTTAGTGGATTACTTTGTTCTGTCGTAAATTTCGTTCAACTTGTATTTGTTATCATGATCTTAAAAGTCTATACTGGCATTCATATTCAAATAGATGTTGATCTCAAGGCCACATACATTGAAGTATTCATACCAACGATAACAAACGTGGACGCTACAAATACCGCAATGAACGTAAAGGAATTGTCGTAAAACCTAACTACAAAGTAAACATTGGTGAACAAGGTCCGTATGCAGCTGACCTTGACTGCCGGAAGACATTAACGGTTTATTGCTCCAACGATGGCTTCGTGCGAAAATAGATAGTTGCGTGGTTGAGAATCTGAGGTTTTTGTTCAAATATTTTCATCTACGAGTAAGAATTACGTGATCTTCCCAATAAAAAGACGACAAAAACGATTGCGAATTAAATGAAAGATAAGATTTTGTTTCAAATATTCTAATATCGAATTTCTTTTTATTCTTTCGTTTTTTATTGGGACCCAATCATAAAACAACTGAAACAAAATTTGAAATTCTAATGTTCAACAATACGTAGATACAATTAAATCTGTAGTGGGGTCTAAAAATAATTGCTCTTCATCTTTCAGTCAAGGGTTGGATTCTAACAAAGGGGTGGCTTAATATAACAGCTTAAATGCAAAGGGCATATTGTCATTGGCAACAATTACCCTAATGATTTCATTCAAGCTACATTACTCATGACATACTATACCTACACCCTCCTCTACATATAATTTTCTTTCAATTTCTTCAATATTACATTTCTTTTATAAAATGGATTTATTTCTACTTCGCTTGTTTGATATATTGAGAATGTTATTTCATCTTTTAGGAGTTAAAGTCGTACGCTCAAAGGTCACAAGTCTGAAAGTTTTCTAAGATGGATGAATTCTAAATTAGGCCTCTCTAATAGTATTATGTACGGTCGTTATACTTTAAGACGCCTTTATGCCGACGCAGTAAGGTTCATTTTCAAATTTAATTTCACCATTTGATAGTATTGGATCATAACATTACTATTATGTATTACTTCTAAGAATATGTGAAAGATTGTTTTTTATTTAACTTTTTATCAAAGCTTCACTGCAGGGCTGTGAGAAGGATTTTTCTAATTCTAAAAAATGGTTTAGAATTTTACTACTTTGTGGCTCTCAAATCATCGCTAATTTTATAAGACTTAATGTAACTTACTGTCTCTCAGTCACTAACCATTAGCACTTTATTTCTTAGTAAACGAAAATATTTATCTCATTTCTTTCTACTAAATATTTTTATTTATAGAAACCGAAACATAAAGTTTCCGTATTTATGAGCTTGGAGGTAAAAGAGCAATCTCGACGCTTTCATCAACAAGAAACTACATATTATAGCCAATAATGGAATTGGTTGTATGCTTGCCAATGCCACTAAAACAGAAAAGAAGCTATCTTTCCAGTCGATACCATTATTTCACTATAAACGATCTTCATTTTATTCCGTTCGTATTAAATAAAAACCATTATTCCATTCTGGTTTTCTGGTTTCATTTAACAGATTAAGTTTCACAATAAAGCTAGAATTCAGTTGAAAAATTGTCGCGGTATCGAACATAACACGAGCACTCAAATTTAATAACGTGCATGTGACAGGTCCCGCTAACTAAATAGCGGTGTAACTAAACGTGCGCCCGAAAACTAATCGATCCAGTTATAACCGGTTATTACTGGTTGTTACTGGATATATCTCGTTATAGTAAACAATGGCGGTGCTGCGGTAGATTAGGTCATTGTTCAGAATAACCGGCTGATGTTGATAATGCTTTTGTTAGGAATGGCCAGTCGCTTGCATTGCTACTTTGATTTAGGATTACTGTATTGGTTTTATGCGATCGTTAAACTGTTACAGTCATGTTAACATAGCGTTTAGCTTGCGATTGCGGTTTGATCTGGCGAAGTTAGGAAGTCATGCTGGCAACTAATCTTTAATTTCAGTGTTTGACAGCAATTCTTTATGATTAATCAGGGTTTAGAAGGTATCAGTACACTTCTAAGCGTTAAATAATTATGAAAGGATTAATCAACAATTTGTCAATCTTGAAATCTACAGATTTCTACAAAGCAACCCCAAGCGAAACACGCATAACAAGAAGAAATATCAACTACCTACTTACTCACAGGCAATTCAAATAAGCATGAATAACCAAAACCTAACCTAAAAACGTGTGATATTTCCCAAAAAAAAAAAGCCTTCAGAAATAATCCTTGAGCTAACGAAGCCGACACACGATCATTCATCGCGTAATCAACATTTCCGAGGCAGCATAGTGAGCCTGTTTATTTCCCGCCTCTAGTATTGCGAGTCGCGGATAAGAAACACTCTTGTTTATATAAATTACTCGTACATAAACGTCATGCGAAAGACAAATAAGTGGGAATGGAGGCGTTGTCTGTTTAGCGATGATGCCTGACAGTTTGCGAGTGTTTTTGGATTGTTGCTTTCCGTTTTGATGAATGTTCTTCGTTATGTTGGTTTAGTTTTTTTTTTTGGTATGGTGTTTGAGCTAACATTTTTAGAATGAGATAATTATAGATTATTGTCATTCAAGTACTATATGACTTTGTTATTGTATATTTTCAGAAATCCAATGATTGTGATTTACTGACCTATTTTAATTTATTACTCAGAGGTTTAGACAATTTAATAAGGTTTTCTTATTTGTTATCGCAGTTTACATAAAATATTGTACTGTCCAAATAATGGGGATTTTATATGAGGAATATTCTTTTTAACTGTTGATAAAATACAATCGCTGTTGAATATCTCTTTTTACTGCAAATAAATTTTAATTTTTAATCCAAACTGCTTAAGCAGTTTAATTCAAAATTGTCACTCACTAACAAAGATGAAACCCCAATTGTGGTCTTTTGGAGAATTATGAGTATCCTCGGTGAGCATTAGCACCCCGCAGTCTTCCCCATTACCCGCACCTTCCCGGCCTTGTTCATCCGAAGCTTCTAAAAGATCGCCATTAGCGATAACACCGCCCATTGAACATTCACTTTTATTTTTATGTTTCTTTCGATTGTTATTCAAATCGTGCACTTTGTTACTACACTCTACTCTATCCTGAATGTATAATTCAGTTGTTTGTTTGTTATCGCGCTTGTTATCCTTCAAACAATAATCGTTGGCCATAAATTTATCGTTTTCAACAATTGTTGGCAGATCTTCTAGTGCCTTTAATATAGCGTCTACACATTCTGAAATGTGTTGCGCGATTTTGTTACTGAAAATCCGAAATTGCTTTACTAAGGAGCTGAGACCAAGATCACTTGCTCGTTACGTGGGTTAACAACCAGAAGCTACACGGATTTTAAGGAATATCGTGTGTCTAGTACGGAGTGCTGCAGAGTCAACCCAATTATTTTGGCTAACAAGGACATTATTAGTAGTCCCGGTGTTTTGGGTAAATTTTGATCAAGAACTTTGAATCTTAGTGATTTAAGAAATTACAAGTAATCTATTCGCTAAGTGTAGAACTCGGAAAGTCTTTCTTATCACAGATTTATTTCAGAAAACACCTTTAGAAGGCATCCCATTTCACATGCAGCCGTTATTTCCATAACCGTAATTTGGAATGACATTGTCTCCTTTTCCAGGAAGTAAAACGCCATTACAGGAACAGAAAACATCATAAATAAACAATTACAATTGTCTCGAAGTTTACCTCAAGTTAACCCATTATCCTACCACGTTGGACCCCCCCTCCCCCCCCTCGCCCCCGAAGCCTTCTGCTTCATGTAACGGATAACGATAATTGTTTGGACAATCGTTGTTATTCCGTTACTCCGTTGTTTCCCGCTACCGCCGTTGACTTTGCGAAGGTGACAGTTAACAAGTACCTGGTTAAGATAAGGGCGGCTCCATGATTTTCGGGCTTCCGAGACAAATTTAGGGTGAAACTTTTTGGTGCGGTTTAAATTTTGGATGGAATTTGGGAGTAAATTGATTGATTTAATTTTTAATGGCCTTGACTACTTGTTCAATTCTTTCTTGTTTATTTCACACATTTAACCACTTTTCTATCCTATTTCTTTTACTAAAGCAATAATATTACAGACTAATGAAATTATACATTTATAAAATGCAGTCACAACACAGACCTACAAACATTTATCATACCTCATTGCAAAAGAAATGAAGTGAATTAAATTTTCTTCTGCGTACAATTCTAGTTTAGTTCTCTTTGTTTTACTTCAGGCAATCCGTCATAGTTAATTTCTTTTAGTTGAGTTACGAGTTCATTTACTTCTCACAAATAATATTCTACAGCAACCCTGTAATTATTTCGATTATCAAATTCAAAATTATTTTTTATTTAAAGGTAATTTTCCTCTCCCCTCACTTTTTGGTTATTATCATTAGCCAACCCTTTCAAAAGTCATCCATCAAAATCTAAAACACATACAAACACATCCATTCAATTATCTCATCCATCAAGTTATTAACAGAGCTAGTACTACAAGAGGGTACAGTTAATTAAGCCACCTGGCTTTATTTATAATCTGTTGTACGGCGGAATAAGTTGCGTCCTCTACAAGGTCTGTTGGTTCAGGGAGGGTCCGACTTGGAGGTAGTAGACTTGTGCTGTCTTTGAAACATGTAAACTTGTTGCGAAGAAGTTTTTGGGGTGATTGATATGTGTGTCTATGAGTAGTATATGTTTGTCGGAGAGATTGTAATTTTGTTTGCAAGCTGCATGACAATATTTAAAATTGCTTTTTGTATACGATATGATGCAAGTTTGGCTTATCTTTAATCTCTTTACTTAAGTTTAAAATGAGTACTGCCATGCAACCTTACATAGGTGCAGAGGTGAAATGCATAAATGTATCAATAGTTAACAATTTACAAGACTTGTGCAATTCAGGTTTGGTCTCTCCGATCCGGTTGATATTTCTAAAAAACTATTTTTTTTAGTATTGCTTAATATTTCAGACAAAGATAAAGTAGTAAGCTATCAATTTAGTGACTATTAAGGAACTTTGAAATACCTAAAACCTCGAAGAAATTGTTCAAAACTCAGGGGAACCGAGATTAATTATGCGGCCTTCATAATAACTGATGAACTAACAATTAAAAGCTGTTACAACTTAAGTGTTGCCTGAATTGTGTATGAGGCTTCAAGTTACCGGGATCTTAGATGTTAACCTAGTTGTGCGCCGCGAGTTTGTTCACTTTGATAGTTTTAAGACAACGCCGGAAATTTGCAAGGCGTCGCGGTACAGGTATATTACCGATGAATATTTGAATTCTCGTCCATAATTTAACACCTGAGATAGTCTGGCGATTAATCCTGTTCTGTGTGTTCGGCGTGTTGTGTAATCTGCCTTCTTAGGGATTTGGAATGGAGTTGGGAATTATTGATTTTGGTTGCTGAGAGATTAAGGTGACTAGTACTATCAGGAGGCTTATGTTCGTTGCTTAGTGTATAGTTGACGATGATTCAGAACTATTTACATAAGAACATATACTGCTTTTGTTTAGTTAGTAAATGATCTTCATAATGTATTCTTACTAAACGATGTTTAGTTTTCTTACTCCAATAAATAAAGTGAAGACAAAAATCAACGTCAAGAAAATAAAATCACATATTATTGTCAACTTATAAAAAAATATAATTTAGTGATCCACATTATTACTATAATTAGTTAAACATTTGTTGATAATAAAAACGCCTGGCAAGCAAAAAGCAACCTTAACAAAATCTTAAAAGAGAATAATGAAAATGTTATCATAGCCTCACTAAGTTAATCAAATAGAAATCATCGATCATTCTTTTATGAAACACAGGTTTGATATTAAAATTCAGTGCTGTAATGACGAGCATTACCCTCATAATACAGGTAATTAAGATGCTCGACGCCGCTATAGAAATTAATTAAAATAAAATAATTAATGTAAGCTATTAATCTTTGTCTAATGGGCTGGCTGAGTAATGATCTGTATTCGCGACAGTCTTTACTTAAGCGTGTGAATATGAATTGGATTGAGCACATTTACATTGGATTTGTTTTTGAGCGTTTAACGTTGAACTTGATTAATATTCTGCTGACAATCTTCTTTTGAAGTGAATAGTGTTTTATTCTTTTTCTCGCGTAACTTATTTCTAGACTTAAGTTCAAACCCAGACTTGAGCTGACTGATTTAGATAAATGTGTATTCGATTTTTTACAAGCTTTAAAAATGTAAACCTTTTTCTCAACTGAATGTCAGAAAATAACTGTTTCAAGACAAAATATATTAACATGACAAAATCTTAATAATTGTACACCTGAACCTATGTTTCTAATATGTGTCTCTTTCTCTGGCCTGCTGAAAGAGATTTTTTTAAGAAGCAGTACCCTTGTACACCTCTTACCAAATGAAGGACTTCGATTAATTTATTCGTGTACACAAACATTAAAAAAAATAAAACAATGTCATATAAACAAGTGAAACATCACATAAAGATAATAACAACAACATTGATAATGCACACACAGCTGATACAGCACGCGAAGCAATCACTGCAATACTTTCACACCAAGACTCCGCAGATGAAAGAGCAATAAAGGCAGGCATTCTTCCAGGACTTGAAAGCGTCTGATTGATTCGTGGCCGCCGCAGCATCGCTCCCATCGCCGCGGAGATGATCACGGGAAACAATAACGTTGCACCTGTAGGCACGATAGGAACACGAGAGATACAAGTTATGAGATAATTGCGGAACGAGGAAATTTAGATTTTTGTATTAAAGTGTTAAGAAAATACTTATACAAAGTATAATGAAAATGTACTTTGATGTATGAGTATAATAATATGCAAGCTGTAAGCATCAAAATAAACTGTCTTCTAGGTTCTCGTAAAAACAGGACGACAACAATTAAATTGTAAATTTGTTATTTTCCTAGAAACTGTATTTTTTCATGTTCATTTTTTTTTTTTTTTTTTTTCCTAGCCTATAGTGTCCCACTGCTGGGCAAAGGCCTCCCCCAAGTCCTTCCACGAATCTCTGTCTTGCGCCGCTTCGAACCAGTCCATTTATCTGACCAAAAGCAGTATTTTGAACCTGATCCCGAATTTCCATTACAACCTCATAAAACTCCATCAAAATATTAGAAGTCCTAGCCCAGACTATGGATTTACCTATCGCTACATTCGAGCTACATTTATTTATCGCTTACATTCCGCTGTATGTCATCACTTGCGCCGCTGTCTGCGGCGTCAAAGGGAGTCAATATCCAGCATTCTTGTGTTTGTCCTCCGTGTCGCAGGGCGGCTACACGCGGTTTATCATCACACCGCCACTTCCATGAAAATACGAAAAGACTGTTCGAGAAAATTCCATTTATTGGATTTTTCGATTGAAGTTGGTACTGCATTGTAAGATATTTGTTAGGTTGGTGCTCGTGCTAAGTCTGTTATTACATGTTCATTTTGTTTTTCGTTTTATTTCTGCATTCCAGTGATTTGGAGTTGCAAATGAGATTTACTAAAAAGCATAGCTTAAAATGAAAAATCAATGTAAGACCTGTCCGTCTTGTCCGTGATACCAACGTTCTTGAACTGAAGTACCCACGTGTACAAAGCAACACATACATAAATAGGAACATAAGAACACACTTTTACTAAAACCTTTTAAATCAACCTTTTTACGAACATTATCCCGAAATTTAAATTAAATTCCGTGGTCCTAGAGCCCCGGCCCCACGGTAAACAGACTAACAAATCTAAGTGTTCCAGCCTACAACCAAAATAGTTTGCAAAATAGTTCACCCCGTGTAATGAGTCTCCGCCACAAATTGTTTTACTTAAGACATAAATGTTATTTTGGGATTTAATGGACGAACTCAATTTACATACTTTTAATGCGAACTTTTAGAAACTTGGCGGTATTGAACCTGTTACTCTGAGAAGGCTAGACAGACACGGATCGTGAGATAATTGTCTATTGTCTTTCAACTAGAGCTGGCGCGAGATGTGAATGAGAGTTTAAATAGTTTTGAATTATTATGTGTCAGAATGAAACTGATCAATGAATTGATTTGGATTTTTGATAGAAATTTTATACAACGTTGATAAAAGCGAGAGGCATTAAATGAAACCACATATTCTGTATATCATTATAAGGCTACACAACAAAAATCAAATCAATGTAAGCAATATTTTTATAATAACTTTCGTGAGGATGATTCATACTTAAAACGTTATAAAGGTTTACTCACGCGTATTTATCGGGATAGCCCGACTAGTTTCGGACCCAACCGGAGCCAACTAGATAACTATGCCTATAAAACTTAGTCACCTAATCAGGAAGATACAGCATGTTCAAACTAAAAAAAAACTAAAAAAAATCCTGTGACTAAACTATTGCTTACATTGATTTGATTTTTGTTGTGTAGCCTTATAATGATAAACAGAATATGTGGTTTCATTTAATGCCTCTCGCTTTTATCAACGTTGTATATGCTGTGGAAAGACTTTGTTAGGTTTGATTAAAAACGTAGCTACGACAAATTTAGGTGTAGTAGACAAATACATCGTATTTCAAAGGTAATTTATATCGAATACGTGCTAAAAGACAACATTTCCTATTACATTTATTCTTTCAAGAAACAGGTGGTTTTAGACCCTGACAGTATTTTTTATACTTACGCCTTTGAATGACAAACCAAAATTTAATACGATTGGATCTGACTCAAGCCGTGTCCGTGTGGTGTCCGGATATAAAGAATAGCTCCACCCCATATCCTCCACTGGGTGTCGTAAAAGGCGACTAATGGACCTTAAGACCTAGTGCACTGTACCAAGCACCTTGGGTCACCCGAATGGTTGCGGGTAAACAACCAACAATCGCATTCCCAAAGAGGGTTAGTGTCAGGCAGGCGGCCGACTATAAAACCATAGCCAAAACTTTAAGCAACATGTCTAGAAGACGTGTTGCGCCGACCCCAAGTAAAAATTGGGATAAGGGCAGGGGAATGATGATGGATCTGACTCAAGCGTATGACTCACACCAACACAATGGCGAGAATAATTCCCACAGCCCACAAAATACCTAATAATTCGGTAACAGGTTATAGTTGGGGTAATTACAGAAAATCTAATTACTTCGGGTATCAAACTTCAAAGTTATTTAATATGAAAACGCTTCGTTGATTGTAGTATGTATGTACGAGTATATCAAGTGTTTTGTTGCTGGCGTTAAATTTTGTAGGGCTTGTAAGAGGATTAATTGTATGGAACGCTTTGTATCACACTTTAAATATAACTTTGATATCATTCAAGTATCCCTCTGGTGTCTTAGCATCTTTATAAAAATCTTACTTTTACGCAAAAAAATATACTTTACTTAATATGAAAGTTTGCGTAGGAATCAAAGATTTTTTTTACTATTTCAACAGAAGTTTTACTAACCAATTCATCCTAAATTTTTAATACATTCAAATCACATCATGGCCAAAAAACACCCGGCCTTAGAACAAGCATATTGCATAGTACAGAAATGTCCCATGAGGAATCAATTCCTCATCACGTTGCGCATAATGATTTAACATCATGACCTAGACCAATCTGCTATCAGTATCAATAATTACTGTAGGAGATATCACACCAAAGTACACAGTACCTCGCCTTAGTAACCTTTGCTTGAACCCAACCATCCATCCAGTCAAATTAGGTTATATAAATTCATTCGTATTGACATCCGATCAATTTCAATTAATAAAACCAGTGTTGAATTTCCCAATATTTTTCCTATATTTTAAACGAAAGTGAGTTGAACAGTTTCCAGTGTAATCATATCGACATGATATTCGCGTATCTGCTCCGACTAGAAATAGTTTGAGTCTGCACTCGGTTTATTTTGGATAACGGAACCAAACTGATGTGGAGAGGTTATTTTAAGACTGCATGCCACGGCGCTTAACAATCAGTTATTATTGGTGTTTTATTTTACTGGAATGTTTGTTTGAACCATTGTAATTGAGCAAACGTCTTAATAGTATTGTTGTATGATCTGTAGATTGTATGAATATTTTGAAATATTTATAAGATGCATCATTGGCTTAGCAACAGTTTGTGTAGTCCATGAAAAAAATGTGATTGCAAATCTGGCGACATATTTACGTAAAACATGTAATTTGTATTTTTTTTTTCACGTCAATATTAATAATTATAATTTTTCAGTTTAATTCAATCCATATCTGACCCAAAAACTTATATAATTCATGTCACATTGATAATAAGATCTGGATCAAACACTTTATTTCCGTAATATTCGGATATGGCATGATTTAACGGTTTCCGCGCCGTGTGCACGTATCTCTGTGTGTCAGAGATTCCAAATAGTATCCACATATTTCCATGATATCGCCAGAGCACAGTATTTTCATGTGTACGTACCACATTATATCAAATAAAGGAAAGGGTACTCCAGGGAACTACACTCGGTCCATTGTGAAAAATGTACACATCTGTTCAATTTTAAAAATAGTTGAGAAAATACTGACCTAGATAATAATCTGTAGTTGACAAACAAGTAATAACAGTGAACAAATCAGTTTGTACGAGCATGTCGTGTCGAAAACGAAACAGCATATTCATTATTCAAACGGTGTCAGGTGGAAATGGATTTCCTAGTAAATGTAAGTATGTGCTAAAAGAAACGTTTTCTTCAGATGTTGACAAAGACTGGCAGCATGCCACTACTAGTATAGTGATCTTAAACCTAAACACAGCAGCGTGGCCGAGCGCTGCCAACGCCGCGTGGTTTCAAGACAGTATAAAAACCGCTCGTAACTCTAAATTTACGAATCGGAATAAGCATTACATCACTACGCTCATAACCAACATTTTGAGTAGCAATAATAAATTACAATGACTTTACAATAGGTATTTCGGTTAGCATAACTATAGGAGTGACATGAACAATATTATTACTGCAAAATATACTATAAAATACAATTCCCCTTATTTCTTCGAGTCATCATCTAATTTGTAAAACATAATAATGATTGTACCGAATTCTCATAGTTACTTTATGAATATCTTTGAATTCTTACTTCTATCTTTTCTGAATCATCTTTTACACAATCATGAAACTTCTTTTAATAGACTACATAACGCTCAAATGTTTTACAAACGTTTCTTTAAAAAACATCGATAAATATTTAAATATTCAGGTCAATAGCATGCATTTCAAAGATTCACGAGTTTTGCGAAAAGCATTCTATTTATACATTTCTATTTAGATCAAAGTCACTATAAAATAGGTTTATGTTGCCTCTTTAATCTTATTTAGTGGCAAACCGAGTGAAACATATTAAAGTTGGTTCTTAGAAAGGTATTCACTTGTAAAACATCATTATTTCACCTGAACCTAATTTGTGGATCGTAAGACATCTGTCAAGCGCTTAAAAAGGGTAAATCGGTCGTTACGGTCACATTGGTAGGTAGAAAGAAAATTACTGATTTGTATTAAATGCTTAGCACGAAATAATACACTGGAATTAAATCGAACAGAGCTGCTAGATTTAAAATACTGAGAGTGGTGTATCTGCGTGGGTCGGAACGATAAAATTAAATATTAAACGAGTCTAGATTATTAAAATATTTTGGATTTTTTTTATAGATTCGAAAAGCCTACCGTACCGAAGTACCGATGAACCTTTTTTTAATTTATTTTATTTTGTACATTAACACGTAGATATTAATTATAATTATCTCACTCCAATTTCTATTATTCAATTTTATCAGACTATGCATTAATTTCCTGCATTCTTAATACCAACGAGTATTAACATGTACTATTCAAAAGAATTGGTATGTTATATTTTATTACTGTGATGGTTTCTATTAAATAAATTAATTTCTACCTCCAGACAGATTCCACTGAAATTAGATTCAAGAATAGCTATTCACCGGTCAATCAGGTTACAATTACAAACGAGGGTTATATTGTAGTTTAATTAGTTTCGTTATTTTATCAAACTACGCCTTTTAAGTGTTGTTCAGGGTAGATTTTATTAGTTTAGAACTTTTGGTAGGTAACATTGTTTTGAATATGAAAAAGGATTATTTTATATCGTCTTGTGATTTGAGCAAAAAAGGCTTGACTGTATTTCCAGTAGATCTTCTCACACACTATCAAAACTCTTTTGACTCTAGTTGCGTTGTTTCAAAATGTAATTTTTGGAGATTTTATCCATAGAAATGACCGGCTAGCAATCGTATGAAAACCTTTACTTCCCTTTCATCTCTCTTTGTCAACAGCCCTGTCCAACCATCTTTGCCTAGACTTGTCACGATGGTGAATTGTATTGCTAAAAAGAATTTTAATCCGACGAATGTTCGTGGACCAAGTTGTTATATTATACCACAATCCCCGCTGTGACAATAGTTGTTATTAAGTTAATAAATTGTAATGTAATTTTTAGTTCTAAACAAAACTTTTTCTTTTACAGGTTCAAATCCGAACGAAAATCGACTAAAAATGTTTTAAGGAGTTTACAAGTGTGTGTAAAAGTAATCGTAGTGTATTAGTGTGTGACTGTGGTGATGGTGTGATTAGTGCGAGCTGACACGAGATGGCGCTGAAATCAGTTTTCATCATTCTCGTTTTGGCCGTCATCGGGGGCGGACGCGCTGCTGCTGAAAGAGGTAAGGGTTTTAAATTATTTAGTTTATTCTGGTCCGTGACATAATGTTATGAATTATAATATTTTATACTCACAAAATACTCAATTATCTCCCTAATAGGTATAAGAATACAGTGAAGCAGTGATATACAACAGTATATTACTGTTTTACTACAGTAAAATAGTCTCATTTTAACATAAATCTCTCCATGTCAAAAAAAAACCTCTTCTACATCATATTCCTATAAATAAACCTTATTTAGTTCTATTGATTAAATCTATTAATCATAATCATACACATTTATCTAAAACACCTCAATAAACCACTAGATACTTACACAATTCTCTTACTTCTTGATTCTGAAGGCATTTTTAATCAGTTTTGTTTCAACATAACCAAGATTGACTTATTAGTTTCGTTTCAAATACATTAACTGTAAATATGAAGCAGTTGACCTACTCTCTATGTTTAGCTCAGTTATATCTTACTTAATAATTAATTAAAATGTTACTAACATTGTGAATAATGGATTCTACAATGTAAATAGTGTTAAGTATGCAGCCGGTTCATAATTTGTTTAGAACATTGATGTGTTATGACGTTTACGATATAATTAGTCAATAATTTAAAATCTCGTGTCTTTTAACAGTGTAGACTTTTTCTTTCAACAATATTATGTTGAGAAGATCATCTTTCATAGACACATTTAAGGAGACTAAATATTGTACTTTACATAGAATTACTTTCGTCTACCTATAGGAGCTACATGTATTTTATAGTTTTATCTATCTCGATAAACCTGACGGTTTTACTTAAAAAAAAATACACAGTCTATCTACAGCCTAATAATAACCGAAATTAAGTTCCATAAAAAACCTACATAAAACCAATTTATTTTTTTTAAAGTATTAAATGAAAAAACGCATACAACTCGCGTCCGACCCTCGTTCAAGTATTCAATATACCGAGCATTAGCAATCAACTAGCGATGTTTGTTTATTGCGTCATTACAAAATTCATGCGCTTCTAGAGTAGCGCGGTTTGTATTGACAGTTGACATGTACCAGTGGGACCGTTCTAAATATTACAGTAATGTTGTTATTTTGAACGCCATCAAATTTAGGTGGAGTTGATATTGTGCTTTAAAAGGGAAAAAATGATTTTTACAACCGATGGCTTTCAAAGTTTGAATCGGTATTAAATATATCAGGTACAAATTACTATGATAATACTTTTTTTTGAATTAACATGTAAAATGCTTAATTGAACTTAGTATCTAAAGTTGACACTTAATCCAGTGATTCACACAACTTTGAAATTGTAAGCATGTACTCATTATATTAGACTTCAAAAAAAAATATCTGCTACACTACGCTACTAATACTCAAGATCCACTGGCCTAGAAACCAATAACAGAAATTATCAAAAATCAATAAAAATTACTTAACAACCAAATACCAATATCGCAACAAAATCTTAAACAATTGTACCATGACATCCAAAACAAAACACAAAAGCTAATTCACAAGCCGGACAGTCATCAAGCTCCCAATTTGTGATAAGTGAATATTTGAGCGTTACGGTTCCGACACCGCGACTGCCTGCTATCGCTGGCGGAGTTGCAACAAAACAACCAGCATGCCAACTCGGACGTGAGCGGTAGGCAGGCGGGCGGGTGAAACGCGGCGGGTGACAGGCGGCGGTTAACACGCAGCGGTTAATATGCAGCAGCAGAATACGCTGGGGGTGAATGGATACAATAGAAGTTGTGCCTTAGTATTTCGTTTATAAAAAGTTACTAAATGAAATTATAAATTACTTTACCTGAATATAGCTTCCTTTTTATGACGTTTAGAGGTTATCAAGTAGGATACGTGGTTGATGAATTCACAAATTCTCACGGATTATTCATCATCAGGCTGGCATTAAAACAAAAAATCAAAATGTTTGTCAGATGCAACAACCCTGCTACGCGGGTGGCTATTTCCACACATTACTATTAACAGCAGCACATATTTTTGGGTATATCAATAGGGATCAGAAGTCGGAACAATCTGTTACATCCTAATATTAATAACTAATCACAAACCAAACCATCCCAAAAACACCAAATCCTAAAACACTACTTTCCCCGCCCGTCTGCGCCCGCACCAATCAGTTCTCTCCGTGACTACGGTGACGTTGGCTTAAAAGCTTTCGGGGATTTTTTAGTGTCGCCATCTCTGCGCGGCTGCAGGCACTACCACTACACACTATGAATATTTTTGGATAATGAAACAAGAATTTTGGGTGGAATTTTTTAAATCCACTTTTAGTAAATAGGTCTAATTTATCTCTTTAGCTATTGTTATCTAAGTGTAGTTTTGATTTAAAAAATCGTTTTTCAAATTGAATCACTTTTGAACTTTAGTATTTTCATGATCTTTACTTCACTGTTTGATCAATATTTTCTATTTCCACGTTATAAAAATAGAATACCTGTACAATATGAGCATCAGTAATACCATGAGGTGACGAACCAAAAATAGCATCCTCCTACGCTATCAGAAAAGGATACAAGTCTATTAAGCTTAGTACACAGTAGAAAACAGACTTTCAAATCTACAAACTCCGTCAAATAATCAAAACTAAATCCAGTTGGATCCGGCTGAGATTATCTATTGTCATATTTAAAGCTCCTCTCCGAAATGTGAGGCTGCGGGGAAATGGAACGGAATTTCGATGAGCCATCGACGAGGATGTCGGCGCTGGTACACTCGTACCACGGCTAGCCTTTTGACCGACTCCCCGAGGAGCGCTTTAAAATGTAGATGTTTCTACATGCTAGGTTTGTTTGAGGGACTGTAACATTCGTATTATTTGTAACTTGATCGGGAATCGGAATATTGAATGCAAAAACGTAATTGAAATGGAAAAGAAAAATGTGAAAATTAGGTACGATATGATTACTACGTGTTTAATAAATCTGATGGACATTAATACTGATTTTTTGGTAGATATATCGGTTAATGAAAAGGAAAAGCAAGAAATCATTTACGTGTATTAACGTAGCAAATACTTTATGCGAAACTATCGCACTAATACCACCTGAAAGGTTTCTAGTTAAAGAAAACATAAATACAAAATTTACGATTTATGACCTCTTAAATCAGTTTGCAGGTTAAACCGATCCAGTAACTGGTATAATAAAATTAACAAAAGCAAACTGCGATCCAATTCCAGACTTAATCCCCAAACACAAGAGTAACCGAGGAGTTCCGTGTGGTGTCCGGATATAAAGAATAGCACCACCCCATATCCTCCACTGGGTGTCGTAAAAGGCGACTAATGGACCTTAAGACCCAGTGCACTGTAACAAGCACCTTGGGTCACCCGAATGGTGGCGGGTAAACAACCAACAATCGCATTCCCAAAGAGGGTTAGTGTCAGGCAGGCGGCCGACTATAAAACCATAGCCAAAACTTTAAGCAACACGTCTAGAAGACGTGTTGCGCCGACCCCAAATAATAATAATTGGGATAAGGGCAGGGGAATGATGACAAGAGTAACCGAGGGAAACTAATAACAAAACTAGATCAAGTTCAAAGTGTATATAACAAAGCGTGTTGCAGTCGTGATGCATAGGATGTCGCTCGGACCGCGATATTCAATTTCAGAGTATTTCGGGCTGAAGCGCCCGTGCGGCGGGAAAATTGGGCACTTTTGGGGATCTGTGGCCGAAAGTATTAGTAGCTATTGTTGGGTTTTCGACAAGCATTGATTTTTAGAAGAATGAATTCGAATTTCAAAGAATTTAGTAGACTTAATTGAAAATCTACTATAGATATCTGAGTAAAATTTCATAAATTAAAAAATATATATTTGTATTACCAAAATCCGTATCAAGAAAAGTAAATAGAGCAAGTGAAAGAAGTAAAGAGAACAATGAATAAATCAAAGCGTCTCTAATAAGATCACGTCTTATTATTGTAAAAGCTAAGAAACCAGACGAAAAAACATCGACCAATCTCCGTATAAACAAAGCTCATGACTATAAAACTAGCGAGGATTTAGTGCTCACGTAAAACCCAGACTTAAACACACTAAACGTACTAAAATAGTAACTGCCGATAAATCTAGAGAGGATGAATGCTCATCTGAAAAAAGTATAGAAGTATATAAAGCTTAGAACGCGGAACCCGTTGACGGATTCTGGCGCAGCACTGCCCGCCATCCATACGCCCATTCCGAACCTTTACAAGATGGATGCGGAGTGACGGGTGTTCGTGCGTTTTTGTTGCGACATTCTGTTAATTAAAGTTTTGCTATCTGTAAGCTCGGAGCCGGTTTGTGTGCATTGTTCCTTTCCGATGGGTAGTTTAAGAAAAACGACGGTTTGTGATCGGTTGTGCCTGTTTTGGAAAGCAATCTGGGTGATGTCAGTCTTGTTTTTAAAAGAGATTTAATATGAGCTGGTGTTTTCGAAACGCTAGGTTATAGTGTTTCATTTTCGTTTAAATTCTGGTTTGAAATGTATACTTCTGTTACTTTTTTCAATTGTTGGCTTTCATTTTTGTTTTATTTGGACTATTACCTAGAAATTGAAAATTTATCTCTAATTCTATATTAATTAATGTATGCTTGTTCTAGTTGGTACCAATAAAATATAACATAACCATAACATTATCTGAACACTGGATACGCTTGAAAGGCGTGAGTTTTATTAAATCTATTAATATTTTTCTAGAAAACGTTCTCGACTGTAAGGAAATGTTTACGTGTATTGGTTATTATGTGTAAAAAACCTCATAAAAAATGTAATTCAGAAATACCTCCACACATGTAATACGTCACAAAAATTCCATGACACCGTAACGTTTCTCAAATATTCAATCACCTAATCTCCCCCAGTTACAACATCAGCGGAATAAGATTACTTATTGATATATCAAAATATATATGACCGACAATCTTTTTTACCCTTAAACGTATTTAAATATTATCAAATATACGGAAAATTATTAAACGTGGCAATATTCAGATTTAATATGACGAGGGGTGCCGGGGGCGCGGGTGGGTCAGGCCAAATGCAATTTATAAAATGACTACCCAATTTTGCTTTACATTTCCGTGCGATGTGTATACTGTACCAAGTACAAGCTGCAAATATGTCACGCAAATTGTTTGATATACAACGTTGATAAAAGCGAGAGGCATTAAATGAAACCACATATTCTGTATATCATTATAAGGCTACACAACAAAAATCAAATCAATGTAAGCAATATTTTTATAATAACTTTCGTGAGGATGATTCATACTTAAAACGTTATAACGGTTTACTCACGCGTATTTATCGGGATAGCCCGACTAGTTTCGGACCCAACCGGAGCCAACTAGATAACTATGCCTATAAAACTTAGTCACCTAATCAGGAAGATACAGCATGTTCAAACTAAAAAAAAACTAAAAAAATATCCTGTGACTAAACTATTGCTTACATTGATTTGATTTTTGTTGTGTAGCCTTATAATGATATACAGAATATGTGGTTTCATTTAATGCCTCTCGCTTTTATCAACGTTGTATACGCAGAGGAGAGACGTTAGGTAGTATCAGCTTTAGTCTATCAGATTTTGGGAAACGTAGATGTTTGTTTGAATAGCATACGGGTCTGAATGTCTAAGCCGGTATCAATCGATCAATCACTGAAGCCTGCACTGTTGGACATAAGTCTGTATCTGCATACATCGATATTGTGAATGACACAGAAAGACTTTGATGAATTTGAAATTTTTTGAGGCTGGCCGAAATTTCATACAAGTATTTTATGAAATCAATAGACATTAAGCTATATAGTTTAAGCAAACTATATAGTTTGAATAAGATTATTTCATCCAAAGGTTTCTAACTGTAACCAAATTCCAAAGTCATAACAGTTGACAATTCTGTCCGGAATAGTCCACCATCAGCGTTCGGGCCGACGATAAATAGCGATAGGCAAGTCTCCAGGGATGCAGGGCTATACCGTGACAGCTAACCACACGACAATAAACTCTAAGACCGGTGGGAGTGACGGGATTTGTTTATGTTGATCACATGAAAAACAACCAGAAATGGTCGGGAATATTTTGCCCTTGGTAGAAGTAAATTTCTGGTTAAGAATTTTTGGACATGAATATTAAACTGATGATTAAGCGACTAAGGTCGAACGATGTTAAGTCGTTGATAGAATTGAAATAAAAAAAGGATAATCCTTAAAAAAGCAGTGATACAACATTATTAAAGAATATGTAGAGTACCTAACTAGTAGTTTTTTTTTATATCCATGTTAGATTCTTTCTTAAAACCTACGCTCTGTTCCATCTTCTTAGTACTGTCTACCTTTCTCATAACTAACATTATAAAATTATGTAGATAAAAGAGTTTCGAATCTTTTGAAATCTGAAAAGATTTTCCTAATCATACAAAAACTCTTAACAAAGTAAGGTCAGAGTAAAAATTCCAAGTTAATTTCTAAGCAGCACTTATTTAATTTGTTTAAACAAAGGGCTGAAGTATTGTTTGATCATTCATTCCGTTGAATGGTTCCCTTTTGATATTTTAAATAATAATTATAATCGTTAGATCAAACGCTTGTTTTGAATAATACTGAAGCTGAATTTTTAATTATTTTCTTAATTTTATACCCTCTTCTAGATTTGATTGACTTATTATAAATGTATTAGAAATTCTTAATTTTGTGTAACCTAATAAAATAGGTCTTTGCATAGTTCGAAGATTAGAACGTTTTTTGTCCATTCATTGATTCTTCATTTAGTTTTTGCGACAAAATAAGCTGTATAATTCTTCCCAATACTAAGGTCTTATCAAAATTCACAAAGTCTCTTTTGAATTCCTTAGCATATTAATCCTACATTTAAAAAAATTACATACCGTATTATTGATCAATGTACTCATCTAAACGAGCTAAATAATGTTTAAACGAGGCCATCAAAACTAACAATAGCTACTATAATATAATGTTGAATTTAGCAATACTCACTAAAACAGATAATCCCCATTGATTTATGGTATTCATCCATGATACGCTGATTAAGAACTTAATGCTGATGGTATTGAAACTCAAACATGTATTTATCACTAGCTGACACATGCCCACTTCGTTTTGCGCTATTTACTTACGGATAGTTTATTGTAACTACGGATAACTAACTATTACCTGCGACGTCGCCCGCGCGAATGTCAGCTATAACTGCAAAACCATTACCCCTCTGACGTGTTTGAGCGTGGAAGAGTAACAAACATCCAACCATGTATTAATGGGGGGAGTAGGATGACACTCAACAATAATTCATTTTTTTGGGTAACAGAAAAGAGACTTTTTAGTGGTAACAGAATTTTTTAAATGTTAATTGCAGGTAAATAATGACTAAGTTATGCTGCTTCAAAGTTTAGAAGAGAGCGCTTGTGACGTTACGCATTCATAAAATTTGTACAAAAAAGTGACATCACGCGAAACTTTAATTGAGTGTACTTTGGTCAAATTTTGTTAGGACAAATGAAAAAATACGTATTCAATATTATTCATGAAACTAATATATTTTGAAACTAGTATATTATTACTAGAAATACAGGAATATTCTAGATGAATTGTTAACTGCTGTACTTGTTAAAGTAAATGCAGAAATATATCCACTAGATACACTTCTATAATCAGTCTGGCAGACGCTTGTCGATATGCTAATACGTTGATGACTTGGTATTCACGAGATTTGATACGATTTCGTTCAAATTGATTGATTTGAATGCGACTGATATGGAAATTTTGATTAACCAGATATTCTGTCCGTGACGTGGGGGATTTGTTAATCTTGCTCTGTATTGGCTGGAAGCAAGTCGTTTATATGCAGTGCATTATTATCTGGTGCTTTTTAAGATTTGGTTATATTAAATAGATTTTTATAGCCTCTGTTAGTTTAAATTCTATTGGAATTAGCAAATGAAAAATAATTGTTAAAATATCAATTTTTTCTTCTTTTATGCTACCCCACGGCTGGGCAAAGATTATAAGTTCACTAAACATTTTTGGGAGGTAAGTCGATCCTACATCCCAAAAATGTATTACTACGATAAAATCTTGATATTTTTGAGCAGGGTTTATTTAATTTAAAATATTCTGAAGGGTACTCAGTCAACAGGTACTGAAAATGCCAATGTAGTCTCATCTTAATTCTGAGCTTAAAAAGTTATTTCGTCTCCTTGCAATGGCAATATAAAGCCGCCGTCATAAAATAAAACGTTTTATTTCTTCAAATTAGAAATTCGAATTCTAAGTATGTATGCTGACTGCGATTTTATGATACCACTTGTCTATAATTTATTTGCTAAGTTGTAGAAAGAAAATAAAAATCTTCGCTTAGTTGGTGAATTATACACGATTTTATTTTTAAGATAGTTTTAGAATTTGAAATTTCGTCTTTCGGAATTTTTCTATAACGATTCTTGAGGTATTCCAATTGGAATAAATATAGCTGGCTGTATTAAAATTTTAAAATTGTCTGCAATTTCACTATATTACATTTCAGACAACCAATGTTGAAATTAGAAGATTATTTATTAACTTACGTCATTTACGTACTTTAAATCTATCGATGCCAAATACATCGAATCTCCTGTTTTGCCATAAAATATCACCAGCCTGTCCTTCACAACCTCATTTGCTGACGTTACCGCGTAATATGTTATTACCAAATGCCCCGGGAGAATGAGCGAATCATATGTTCCATATATTAAATTCGCCGAACATTCCCGCCAATTCGGGCTACGCCGGGGTTATGTGCCTGGTTTATACTGTTTGCTTAATTTCTTTGAACCTTGTATCGGGATAAACGAGTGGGTAGTTTAATAGATTTGCGGAAGTTAATTTTGGAAGAGGATTTCGTTTTTAATTTGACTTTTGGCATTTTCTGTATTGAAATAGGCTGTCACTGTTAATAATAACTAGCTATTAATAATTTGTTGATGCTAAGTGATGAGTTGATATAGAAATAATGTATTGTATTGCAATTGGGTGTCTGGTTGTCTGTGATTACGTCACTCCAAGCAAAATTTAAATAAAACGAATTCTTAAAGCAGTAGTCTTGGTATAATTAAAACCATATCGTAAATAGGTGTCTTCGAACAAACAAGACAAAAATATTTCTTGTAGAAAATAGTTCTTCTGTATGCAGCTAATAACTTAAAACTAGACAAAAATTAAGGTAACCCAAATACTAAGACCGGATTCCCAGAATATTTCCCAACAGACCAAGCTAGACCAAAGGCTGCATGCACTATTGTGAATTTTTTACCTCCCACTATCCACCCGACGTTAAGACTAGTGCATTTGAATATTATATCCCTACGCTTGCCTGCTAGCCTGGTATTTATTTGGTCGTAAAGATCGTGTATTATGAGTGTATACGGCAACTTAAGCCTATGCACGTTGGACTTAATGTAGTAAGTCTGTTAATCCTATCGTCAATATCCTTTTACATTTTAAGCTTCTTTCACGAATTGTATGGGTTGTCCGTGTTAGTAGATTTTTTAATGATAGTCTTGTGGTGTTTTAGAATTTTATTTCACACTCAGCAACAGTTTGGTTTACTATTTTTTAAGGGTACTAGGTGCTTGAAATATCAGTGCTACGATTATCTAAATTGTGAGCAAAATCTGTATTAATATTCACCCAAAGACCCAAATCAGAAACAGAACAATTGAACAACGTAGATGCGAAAAATTTTCCTCAAAACATCGAATAGAAACATGCAAAAACCCCACTTGCAGATACAATCATACCCGTAGGTCCTTCTAACCCTATAAAACCAAGACTCTGTAACAATTCGGTTACAGCCCCCCTATTGTACCCCAGCCCGGTGCCCAAGCATAAAGTCGTTAAAAAAGGTCACCCCTTATTTGAATTTACGCCAAATAATCCATAACGGGGGAATCGAAGTTTTTTTAGCCTATCCTTGCACCAAGAATCCTTAAGATAAAACTGTTGACATTGTGAAAACGAGACAAAGCTCTACATTGTAAGTAGCAGGGTCTCGCTCACACTAGAGAATTCATTTAACTTTAACGCTTCATGGTGTAGCATAAAAGTCTGACCTGCGAATTTTGAGGACAGTCTGCATATTGTTGGGATTCACGCCTTGTTTTGCTAAGTTTTAACGAAGGCAAGTTTTTTATGTACCTAATATGGGTTCTATGGGGAGATATCTAGACGGAAAGAGATATGGAGTTAACGAAAATATTTTGGGGAGAAAATAAATTAATATGGACAATAATTTGTAATTTTTTGATGCTGATTGATACGACACAGATACATAACGAACTAGCATTAAGTCGGAGCTTAAAATTTTGCCATTTTACATAAATATTTACTCAAACAAGGTAGTCTAGCGTGTTTATTTTCCTAATTACACATTACAAAATTTTTCCCAAAAGTTTTCCTGTATTTTAAGCCGGCGCAAGTCCTTGTTACAAAAATACCTGTATCCCCAACTTCGTGTCATACAAACACAAGCAAAACACACAAAGTTTATGAACATCTCATTAAAATACCAACAAAAAACTATCTAGTCGACTTCGTAGGAAAAGTTTGGAAAACAAGCGTCACTCCCAATTTCAGACTAACTATTATTACTTCCCAAATAAGACGAACGATTTCTGTTGCAAACGAAACAATAACAAATTAACCTTACCAGTTCTAAAATTAAATTCTGCACCTTACTCAATTGATATAAGGTTCAATATGTGAGATTTGAGTGTTTTATGAACTTTGTAAGGAAACTTAGAAGAACAAATTCGGTACATAAGTTTGAACATTGAAGTTTGGGTTGTGTATGAAGGTTTACTAGATGTGAATGAATGGGATCACTTCAGACATACTTTTATATTTATAGATCCGAACTTATCTTAGAGACTAGAAAAGATGTTATTAAAAAGAATGATAACAAAACTGCAAATAAATTAAAACGACTGACAAAACCAAATAGACATTTAAATAAATAATTTTGTTTTAATTTGATAAATGAAATGTCTTTGAGTAAACTAATGTAAGATGCTTTACATTAGAAAATAGCCAAAGCGGAGAGAACTAGCGTCTGTATGTATAGTACTTAAACATTTGGCAAGCTACGTTAAAATGATTAATTCTAATCAGACTGAGAGCTACCTACATAGAGAGACTAATGATAGTGACGGCCTAGAAGCGACAGTTCTACGTTATCTGCTAAAACATTTTAATGTATTTATTTAATTTTATCATCAAGATTGCTATCCCATCACAGCGTGAAATTGTTCAGACTTTCATATTTTTAAAAACAATTTCATTTAATTTCGTAAGTAGATAATAGTGTATCTTATTTATTAAAAGTGCATATTCCACAGCTAGAGCATTTAGTGAACGGTGAATCAGAGTAAACTCAGTATAACTTTGACGTTTTAAAGGTGTTACTTGGCAACATAATTAGAAAAAATAATATTTGATATAATTAGATTTTCATTTTTTTTGAGCTGTAAAATTCAACAACTAACGAGAACTTTGACTTGAAAAATCTTTTATTTACTTGATTCATAAAAATTCCAAATCAGTTTCATCAAAATTTAACAACTATTAGAAATGATTGGAGTATAATCACGTGCTCCCTCAAGGGCGCGCTCTGGGCCACGTCTAGAGATCTACAACCTTGGTCTTGTAATAATAAATGGAATAGTTGTCCAAGTATTCGAGACTGAAGTAGGTAGTTTTGTTTGCGGTCGTTTTGACCCGCGTTCGGCTGGGTTAATAGTGTGGGACCTCCAATTATAATATTGAATTTAATTGTGCGCTCATGTAGGGAATGTTAATTAAAAGCTTTATTTTACTGTCGTGTTTTATGTTGCACCATTTTTGTTTATTTGTTTTAGTAGACCCTCGAGAGGTAAGTTTTGTTACTTTTATAGCCTGAATATAACAAAATGTTATACATGAAGGCATTAAGGAATGAGAGAGATTTAATGTGTCGTTATCTTTGCGCTGTAATTTTAAGTTTTAGAGTGTCCTTTTGGTAAGTGCTTTTAACTTTCAATAAGCTCGTTTTAAATTTACATCATTTTTTCATACAAAAATTTAAAATGAAGGCTGAATTTTCCTCATACAATAAAAATTGTGATGACAATAAAATCATGTCTTGAAAAGTCTCTTATGCAAAACAAAAAAAAAAAAACAAAACACCAACGATTGAAATTCAACCAAAATCCACACCAGCACTTGTAAACCCCACAATAATAATAACCATCTTATTTACCCAAACCGGTAACACGCCATCAATACAATTTGACCCCGGATCCTAAAACAAAATGGACGTTCTGTCCGGGGCCCATAGATCCCGGTCAAAGGTTCTATATAACTGTCCCGGCGCTGAAACAGCTCCGACACTTGTTATTTAAGGGGCAAAGGAATGAGAACATTCGGTTCATATTTGAACTGATGGTTAGTTACGGGTTCAACACGCTTGACCGTTGTTTTGGTCTCATTAGGTTGTTGTAGAGCAAAGGGTTATATCGGGGTTGTGGATGAGGTTTCTGTAAAGTGGAAAGTGTATTGTACTCAGAGTTATTCTATTATAGAACTATTTATGTATACAACAGTGCCACATTCGAAATTTTCCTATTGAAAGTGAAAGATGTATCTAAAAGTATTTTTTTTTTAGTATGTAATTGAAATAAGTACAGAATATTATCCAATTCAAACAATATTTCTACATCAAGCACGACTATGTCGATTTTATCGCTTTTAACTTATTCAATATACAAAAAACTATAACAAGTATTATCCTCTCAAAAACGTTACCCAAAGCATATCGCATAACTTTCAATTAAGAACTTAACAAACTGAAACTGTTACTAATATAAATATCAAATTCTCGGAACGATTTAATTTAGGGCTTAAAACAGCTCCCTGGGGGAACCAATACAAATGGAAGCCATACGTATCAGTAATTAATCGTGTTCCAGCACATCGGTAGGCAAATAGTGGCGGTCTTAGTTTCCGAATTCCAGTTAAATGTTCCCTTCAGTTGTCGGTACGGAGCAACTTGCTCGGGTGCTATGGATCCTCTGTTTTATTACGACTTGATTCTGGCGGAATTAGAGCTACACGGTGAATCGCGTTGTCACGTATATTGTAATGTGAACTGTATCAGGGTTTGCCAATTAGATGAACTATTCGATACTGTTTGGTGTGCAGGGTTTTGATGTTTTTAAAACGTTATGGGAATGTTTTAGAGTGTATTCAAAGTGTTTTTTTTTGTATCTACTTTGTCATCATGATGCTTGTCAACTAAAACTTTTTCTTCGTGTAAATTGTGCCGTTCATCTTTCAAGTATCAAGCAAAAATATTTAAGTTCATAACTATTTGGAATTTTCCATCAACAAGATACAAAAATAAACTCTTATTAAAATTAACTAGAAAAACCGTAACATTTTTATAAACGAATAACTATGTTATTTCAATATTTATTTATATTTTGACAACATTATTAAACCTAAGATTCTCCGAACTGATATTATTAATTTTATATTTTCCTATTGATTGAGCAAAATGTTCATCTACATGAAACAACTTTGATATGCGAGCCTCGAGTTCTCCTTCATTTATTATTATATCAAAATTCCGAGCAATATCAATAAGTTAATTGAATTATGTATGTGCCTTAGCTCGCCTTGTTCGAGTTCTAAATATAATGAAGGTTTTTTTTTATAAATCTGAATACGTACGAGGTATTTATAGAACGAGGTATAAACTCCATATATTATAATGTTAACGATAGAGAAATGTATTACAACTGGTGTATTCGATAAATCTCAAAAAATAAACCCAATCACCATAGTCTTAAAACTAAATAAATTTTTAATAATTCTAAATATAATTCAGTAAAATCTCCATCATCATCGATAGCCTTTCTTATAAATAAATCTTTCAAACTTATTAATTATATTTCTTAAATCTAAACCTAGGCCTCTCAAATTTAAAGTATGAATTTCTCCTTACTTACGTAGTCCATTTACATTTTAAACTCCACACGCTTTCCATTCAATTTCTGCACCAGGTACAAAAGCAAACGTTAAAACCAACAAACTAAAACGCAACCCTCCTATTACAGATATAATATCAATGTCTACCGTTACAACTGTAAATAACACGGCGTCAGAATTTTAGCGGCATTGTGTTGGCATTACGAAACAATAGGGGCTAATGTCAGCTATTGTGGAGCGCTGTTGTGGCCGAGACCCGAGAGTTCGGATTTTTGCAATTATTACCTGGTTATGAGGCAGGCCTGAAACTAGGACAGGGGGCGATTTAAATAGGACTGGCTTGTGTAGTGGGAATTGGGTTAGGTATAGTGTGGGTTAGATAACATTATAATGACTTATACTGGACGATTAATATCTCGCCGCTAAACAATAGCCTCTCCTCAAATAGAGAAGGCCTTTTCTTGGTGAGAAGAAGATTTTTTCTTCTGAAAATTGGGATAAGGGAATATTTACAATCTGGAAAATTAGTAATTTTAAACCTGACTCTGTGTGTCTACCTGCAGGGCAAGGCTTTATTGCAGGAATACCGTAGATATTCAGTTAAAGTTACAAACTCACATTTCAGTTCGAAAACCTCATCTCTGAAACAGAACCATCTATATGGCATCGATTACAAGTTTCTAAATTTATTATATCACATGATAAGGTAAGACAGGTGCACATTACAACAGCTCCTGTACTATATGAACTACCTAACATAGCCAGCCGGTGTTGGCAAATCTAGTTTGTACCGGTAAACTCCGGCTCAAATCGGTTATACTCAGAATATTGATTGGTTAATTTCTGGCCAATGGTTAGCCGATATTCGTGGGTTCTCGTTTACCGTAATTTCTCGGTAAACAGCCGAATTAATTTATATTAACGGTGGCCCAATGATCCGGATAAATTATGGTTTGCTAGTTGAAGAGTATTTGGATCCGATATTAGTTCTAAGACCGTTGGGAGTTACTTGGTGAAGGAGAGTAGTTGAGATCAATGTATTAGAATGGATAAAGATAACTACAAAATCCACGGTATTCAGTGTATCCTTTATGTTGGTTTAATTCCAAAAAAAATAATTGTATTTCGTGTAACTAAGTAACGTAACAGAGAATATTACTACAATTTTAGATCTCACTTAAGATTCAAAATACTGCAATCCTTTCACCCTATAGCCAAAAACTGAACAAACTCGCCAACGAGAACCACTTAACACCCTCCAAAAATCTCAAGTCTCCAAAAAATCGAATCCCAATAATCTTGGAGCCAAACAATTCCCTTATGCACCCCACACTTGACACAAATAAATCAATACGCCCCAAGCGTGGCGTGAAACTAGCCTCTTACTGACTTACCATCAATCTTGCAGCGCGGATTAAAAGCTTGGCCTCCGCCCCCCTCCGCCCTCCGGCTAGGGATGATACTGCACGACAGATAACTGAGAGGGTCTGCTATGTAGCCGGGGTGTGATGACTTACTCTTCTATGTGTGGTTGGGTCAAAGAAAATGTAATTCTTAAAAAATGTTTTCTTTCTTTGTTATGTGTGTGTATGTAAAAGTGTGGAGATAAATAAAATGTTGTGGTTAACCTAGAAGTAGATGCCTGTAGGTGTAAAATAGTTAAAGATACAGAATTTATTGACTTTGATTGAGATACAAGAAGATATCTAGTATGTTATTGATCAAAAATGCAATCATTTCTAATGGGGCATGTAAATGTATTTTTGTATTAGTTTTTTATAATAAATCTTGCAGGCTGTATAAGTCCAAATCATTAAATAAGATTTTCACAAATACACGTAAAAGAAAACAAATAAAAATCACAAATTATTATTTTAACTTTCACAAGCAAAATATCACTAGTCTGTCAAAAAAACAGTAAGTTGTCCTTCTACATTCAATCGATGAAGTAAGGTATCGAGTGTTGTATTACCGAAGACCCTCGGATTATGAGGGCCAGCAATTGTGGACGTTCATCTTGCGCGACCATTTCAAGGCTCACATATTTATGGTACAGGTATTTGCTCTAAGCTGATAATGCACTTATTTCTGTTGAGTACATGTTGATGTCTTTTTTACTGTTTACTTCTTAATAAATGATTTCAATTGAATTTTATTCTTGAGATTTTGCTCCAAAGAGTTTGAAGTACATATTGAGAATTAATTTTGAAACTAGTTAGTGAATTAGTTGACTTTAAGCAAAAAAATGTACAGTAAAGATACAAATCTATAACGCGATACAAATATCAATGAGAAAACAGGAAAATGTCTTACAGGATGTCTCGAGTTCGTGAAGAGGAATACATGATTGATCATTTGTATGTTCCGTTCCGCTTTACTAAAAGTATTTATTGATGACAAGTAGGAGAAAGTGGTCGGACAGGCATATTGTTTAATCTGCCAATAACTTGCCAATAAAGGTATGTAAGCATTTTCTGATCAACACTTATTTTGCACATAAAACAGGCTTCTATAGCATCAAACTTCAAACAACCCAATAGAACCCTCATAAACGCGAAATAATGCTATCAAGGAGGAATAAACCATTTTTTATGTACTATAAATCACGCGGAATATAAGATAAAAGTAAGAAAAAAGGGCTCACATTAACAGAGGAGATTGCATTTAACTATCATGTGAAGATGGATGGTGAGGGGAGGGAGTGCCCTGTGCCCTCGGCCCGCGGAGCTTCAGTAACAAATCACAGGGAACTGAATGGCCGGTTTCTAAGGCACGGCGCGCAGCGGGCGACGCCGACGAGTCGTGATTCAAAAGAATTGTGTACTTTATTGTCGGAGTGTGTCGGTAGCTTCCTTATTTTCTTTTTGAATGTGTATTTCGAGAGTTACTTCAATTTCGGATTTATACAATTTGTGTTATTTTGGTGCTTATTTTTTTTTTAAAGATTTGATTAAGACTCGAATATTAAAGTTTTTTAGGATGTACTGGCACAAAGATCAGGTTGACTAACATTTTAGCAGGTTAAACATAAAGTAAGTTTATAATTTATGACCAGATTATGATTGCAAATGGTTTGGAAACAAGTGCTGAAACAACTCAATTTATGAAATCCAGAATTTTGTAGACACAGATTTCACGAAAAAGAAAATAGAAATAATAAAAATAGAAGAAAAACTAAACCGCAGAGACCTTAACAATAATGGTTGCGTAAACAAAATTGTCCGTATTGCTAAGCCGACCATGTACCCTACAGTGCGTGCCTCCCCTAAACACATTTCCTCTGATTCCGTACTATTTTGTGAAATTACACCATTTTGTTGTTCCCCATGAATCGCGCTAATGAAGTTTTCTTTCTATTACATAATCGCTGTCTCGTTATCGTTGAGAACGTACTTTGCTATAGTGGGGAATATAGGGGTTGGAGGGGGGGGGGGGGGTTACTAGAATCATTATGTTTTGTAAGCATTTGGAGAAGCGAATATGGTACTCGTTACGTACGTATGTTTTTAGGCATTCATGATTAATATGAGTTTGTATACTTGTCACATTTTCCCATGCGCTAATGCTATTGAATATACTGAACTCACAAGTCAAAGACATATTGCTTGTCGAAAATGAATGTCATTCCGATACTTTTTGAAGTTTTCCATGGGTTTATTTTCTAAAGTAATGTAAATAGCATGGCAACGCACGTATCTCAATCCCGAAGACTTTACTTTTTGTACTCAATAATAATATCTTTAAATCATCTCCATCATACTTAGTTAACGTCAAAAGGCTCATCATAGGGAAAAATTGCTTTATGTAGTAACTAATACTAGGTGTTTGAGTACACTTAACACCTTTTTCGATGTTGATACAATAATTCTCTGAAATTATTCTAGCAAAATTGCCTCCCATTGAAATGATGTTTCAAAAAACATAGGTAGTAAATTTTTGTCTGATTCCTTAGCAAGTTCACTCATTCAGCTAATCTAGTCCCTAACAGCACTTTATATTATTTTTGTGTTCAGAACAAGGTTCGGTATTGACAATTATTTAAATTCCTTTAGTTTCTTCTCTTAAAGAATGCTTTCACCATCATCAAGCTCTCTACTGTTAGTACTCACATTACCGTTTATAACTTGAGATAGAAGATGTTCTTTCTCTCTATCTTTCTCATGATTTACTGTTTTGTTATTCGTTAAGTCACGATACACTCCTGGGACACCTAAAGCTTGCTTCAGATCCGTATTTTGTTTGATTACATCATTTGTTCGGACTAACGAAAATCCTGTTTAGTTAGGTAATGGTGGGTCTTCGTTTTTGTTTTATCTAGGGCACTAAGATTTAAGCTTATAAGGTTTGAAGAAATACGGATTTATCTAAATGTTTTGCACTATAAAATGGACCGCTTGTGACAAATAGAGTCATTATCTGTATAAATTGATAAAGTGGATGATATTTCAGTTTCAGTCAAAATTAACTAATAAGTAGACTAAGTATTGCAGTATCATAGCTACTACTGATCTGAAATATTCCAACTATAACCAATACAATCTAATATTACATACTAGCATAAATCATACGACCCTCAGTTTGAAGAGTATTTACCAAAACACCACAAACATTTGACTGCTGCATCACTACCATAAGTCTTGCTAACACTTGTAATAAAACTTCAATTTGCACAATCGTCCACACATCCCCTCACTGATGCAGGGAGAAATGAAATCCTCATCCCCTACAAAACGGGAGAAAAAAAAACATTTGTCACCGCAATACTATGGATTCTTGAAACAGTCATATCAGCGCCTTTTACTAAATAAACGATAAAATCCCCCTCTGTAATACATTACTGCTGGGGTTATAAGTTCAATGTACATCTTAGAACAAAAACGGTAATGTACGTTGAGTTATGTGGAAGTGTCGCTTTGTAAGTCGTTAGCGTGCGTTGGTGCGGGGATAGGGGAAGCTGGGGAGTGTCGCGAAATCGCCGCGTTTTGTACACGATAATACCTCTTAGACGAGACTCCCCTTGAGATGGTCACAGCATAGAAAGTAGCAGAAGACTTACAACTCTCACTTTAGTATTTCATATTTATATTTTTACGCTTGAATAGTTAAATTAGAGTGACATTTAATTTTTCTAGTCAAACACAAGTCAATCAATGAATTAACAAATCCAAAACCTGATTTCAGATTTAGATCATTATCTAATAACATCAATAATAACTTCAAAGTCACTCTCTTGCTGTCCACTTAAACGAAAATAGATGTAAATCCTGCTGAATTTTTATTAGCTTTACTTTCATTCTCTAATTTATAGAATTCGGCTTAACCTTTAAGCAAGGATACGATGGACGTAAGACGTCGCTCTACATTGTATAGTGAGCCATCTTGTTTTTATAACAATCTTACTGTAAGACTTGGTGGTGGTTTTATCAACATCATCATCATCAGCCTATCGCTGTCCACTGCTAGGCATAGGCCTTTCCAAGTGCACGTTTCATTAAGGTTACTTTTGTACCGACTGAACCTTCTGCACATCCACCTGTACAGTGCCATCATGTAACGATATAATCACATTAGTCGAGTTATTCTAGTCGAGAATAATTGAATGAATGTTACTGAAGTTCGTTTTCACTGGCGGCGACTTTTAAATGGTTGCTAAGAGTTTGACGGAAGCTCAGAGTATGTGACGTGACGGCTGTAGGCTTAATGACTTGTGACTAGAAAACGTTTTAACTTATGGAAGATTTACTTTAATATTTGCAAGCTATTTTTGTATGAAAGTAAGATCACATATGGCTTTTAAATCAGGTCTCAGCGTTTTACCTGTTTATCTTTAATCTTCAGTACTTGAAAATTATGGCGACATAATTCAAATTTAACAAACACAAGAAGTTTTTGTTAAATTTGAATTTTCTAAGAATTGGATTTAATTCAGATGGCAGTAAAAGGAGCTGGGTTCCTTTTTTCAATATTTGTATAGCCACTGTTACTTACAGTAAATGAAGCAATCTAACAATACTTAATGCATCAACATCGATCTGTGCATTCAGAAGTTTTGACAGTAAATAAGCTCACAATATAACTTTACATACACTTTAAAACACTTATTTTCGTGTACTACCTATGATAGGTACTAAAAGACTATAAAATATAAAAGTAATATTTTAACATTTCGTTACAATGTAATATCGAATTCTATAAAAGCTTTTCACTACATGTAACTTTAAGTAACGTTAAGTACCCTATACACTTAAAGTGACACTTGTACCCCTAAAGCGACACTACAAAAGCTAAGTAAATACACTTTATTTGAAATCCTTTTCAACCCCTGGGCTAGTAAATATAGTTTACTTGTTAAGGGGGAGTTCTCGTGATGAAGGGTGATTTATTATAATATTTTGTTCAAGTACGATTTTCATAGAATGCTACATAAAAATGTCTGTAGAAATATATAGAAAGTAATATTTTATTTTTCTGAATAGAGCTCTAACCTAAGGTAGAAATTAATATTATCATCGTGGATATTTTAACGAACGAACTTTCAAACATTAAGCTCATACCACAATTCATATTAACACAATAAATCAAAGATAATTTTAATTAATACACACCCCATACACACAAGTCATCTCAAACAAAAAAAAACATACCCCAAAAATTGTAACATTGAATTGATGCATATTAGGCGACCCCTTAAGCCACCCTAAGAGATTACACGACTTCAAATCAAATTGTGCCAGTCTGCTTCACGCGGGAATCGAACCCCGGGCATTGTGCGTCACTTATAATGACGTATTGTGCGCTTGTCTAATCCCGGCTCAATGCGAGCAGTGATGCGTCTCCTGTTAAATCTGAGCGCCTGGTACTTTAATATTAATGTCATGTTTTGGAGATTTACTTAATAGTTTTTGGCATGGGTGTTTAATTATTTTGGATACTATAGAATGTAGATTAAGGAAGAAATAGAAATAGCTATTAAGCGAGATTAAAATTCTCGAGAGTTCAAATAATTTCCAATGCCATAGAATCTTTCGTCATGAGTAACACTTTCACGTCTGAAACTTGCCATAAAATAAAACGTAAACGTTAAATTTGTCTCTTTCCGCGGAACAATTCTGTCGTTTTAATTTTTTTCGCATATATAATCTGTCTTTTTAGAACTTTTTCTAACCATCCAGACCGACTAGATCTATTTCTTTCAACTTTAAAATCTGGTATTTATACCTAAATAAGCTAGCGTGGTGATCAATGCACTTTGGTACGAGATAATAATATATGATTGAGCTGCAGTGGAATATTTACACGCTGGTATTACCATGGTATAGTATATGGGTATATTGGTATTATTACTTTGTATACAAACAAAAAAGGCCTGATTTTCCGTCACACTATTCTTCCCTTAACTTGCGATAGTATCTCCGCTATATACCCGGCAATGTATGAAGACACATAGTTTTATGAGGCAGTCCCGCTAAGCCATCATTGTCTAAACGCGTTATCGTGATCTATGTTCACGGCGATACGCGAGGGGCGCGGCAGAGGAAAACGCGTTCTATTGATTCGTTTAGGGAAAGTATAAACGACGTTTTTCTTAGCGTCGGTTTCATGTTTTTTTTTCTGAAGACTTTTATGGAGTAAGGTCTTTACCCAGTTGTGAAACTGTACATGTTGTATAGAGAAAGACTAGTAAGTGAGGTATGTTTTTGCATCGATATCTAAGTTTAGTTGTTACCTACTTTTTGATCATTTCATTCGTTTTTCTGACATTACCGCGTAAAGATTTGGACACAAATTGTTGTGCTCCTGGTAATGTAATGTAATTCCCCTAGTTTGTCACTTTTTCATTGTTGTCTTTCTTCTACCATAATAGGGCGACAACAAAAATCTTACAAATATGTTTCTGTAAACTATTCGACACCATTTCTCCTACAAACATTCTCTTCGCAACGTATCACAGTATCCTCAAACCGACCAAAAATCCTAATTATCATAGAGCAATTAAGTCAAACAAAACATGTGAGTTTAAACCGTAATAGAGCACTTTGGTTGAAGGGCCGCCCTCAATGCCTCAGCCCTAATTACCAACCGAAATAATATAAGACCCTGCTTGGGGATAAATTACAAGCTTACGTGTCCTCCAAGGTTCACGCTATTATGTGAGGAGGTCTTAGAACTCATGTTGTACGTCAATATTGTTGGGAAATCCAACTACAGCCTATAAGCACTTTGGTTTCTTTTGAAGCGGATTTTGTAATTTGGATTTTAGTTTTGTTTAGTTGGTTATTTTAATTTACGGGGTAACTTCAAGGGAAGAATCCTGATCCTTTTTAAGACTAACACGGGGACACAGGTCCATCATGCAGTTACAATTTGATGGGACATCTACTGAGGTCATCCACTCCTGTTCTATTGAATAATAGATATGAAGCCTCAATGTAGCTACAAAATCATTGAAAATTATGGATACGAATAAAATTTATTGATGAGATATTTGACATGTTAGCGTTCATTTGGCTGTTGTTATTGTTATCGCCTTACCGTTATATGAGGGTTACGTTGATTCCTTATTTACAGTACCCAACTGTTTTTGTTCTATTTATGTAAACAAACTAATCATATGAAATATATTTGGATAACTAAAACAGTTTTATACATAACGACTAATCATAAATACTTCCGACATTTACAAAAACGTTAAAACAAATTATATTAGAACAAATATACAAATCACATCTATATTTATTTAAGGAGAAATCAAACATACTTAATCGCTTTCAAGCCTGCTTATTCAAAGCTCACCGCTTACAATCATTAATCGTGGAGGTCTAAAATCGAAGATGATTAATGTCCTTCTATTTTTGGACTCCGGGGTCTGTGTAACAGTCCTTTGTTTTAATATTCATGTTAAGTAACTATTTGAACGTGAGGTAAATAAATTATGTATTTAGGTATAATAATAGTTAAGTACATCTGGTTGTTTTTGTGAGACGGACTGAGCTTCGATCACCCTGCATGCATCCAGAATTCCTCACGATATTTTACTACAATGTTTGTCATTTGTTTCTTGGAATATATTAATACAATTAAGAAAATATTTTAACCAGTCCTTGCAAGCATGAATGTTGGTTACAACTGCAAAAACATTATCCTCTCTGACGCAGTCGGTTAAAAAGTAGCGTATGTGTTAATCCAGTCAGCTCTATTCATACTAAATTTCAACAACTGTTAGAGTGTGAAAGAGTAACAAGCATTCATCAATCTAACTATCGATTCATTTAGACTTATAAACTTTAATGTTAATAATATTAGTAAGATAATTTTGAAATAGGAAATAATAATCATTATCAATATAACCTCTTTCATACAAACGTATTAATCAATAAACTATTAAACCAAGTCTCATAACAACCCAATAGATTTACCATTAATTACTTGGCCATCCAATCAGAGCGCGCACTGCAAGCAAACCCGGGCGTCTAGCCAGTGCACACATAACTCATTTACTTCCCCTCTAATAAAACGCGATGTCATTATCCTTACAATTTCCCTTACAGCTTAAGGGCGTATACACACAGACGCCGAACGCTACCCTTACAGAAAGTTCTAACAATCGCGGAGTTTATCTTTATTGGGTAAACATGTTACGTGTGGACGCGGCCTTAGCTCGGACGATGTATTGTGGAGATAAGGTGATTTAAGAATTGAGGATTAAGCTAAGAAGCTCCGGGAAATAGGTCACATTTATAATGATTGGATCAGGAATAAGGCTGGACATACACGTTACATATTAAAGAGTATACTTAGTTAAGACTGATATGGGTTTTTGTGTGTCGAAAACATTGTTTTAATGATAATTTTTTGACGGTCGATATGAAAGCAATTTTTTCTTTACAATTAATTTTAATTGAAGTATAACTGTTATTAACATGAAGTATTAAACAATTTTATTTTACTGGAAACCAATCGATATAGTACCTACTGAAATTGGTACAATAATTGAACTGTTTGGCAACAATTGAAATGGTAGTTTCCAACACAATATGTAACGTATTATCAAAATGCAAAAAACAGAAAGAGTAATAATATGGATTAGATACAAAATATAGACTCTTATTCGACCAACGTGAAAACAGATATTGGACCATCAATTAGAAAATAATTTCCAGGATCCCATACGTCAGACGTTTAATGAAACGGTTTATTTTTGGAAAAACGTATTGCTGACGGCGAAAAAGGGTGTTCGTGGTTAGGCGGTAGACACTCCATGTCACTGTATATGCAGATCTACCGCTGATGTTATAGAAGAGAGATGATCGAAATGCTAACGAATAAATTAAGAACATCACAATCTTCCATACCTAGTATTTAGTGTCCCTGACTGCTTTACTGGAGGTCGTTGGTTCGATCTTCAACCAGAACATTTTTTTGTGTGATGAGCACGATCATTTGCTCTGTGTCTTGGTGTAATTTATCTAAAATATGTAAATATTTAAAAATATATACGTATCGGTTGTCTAGTTAAGTACTTATAACACAAGCTATTTAGTTTGCTTAACTTGAGACTAGATGGCGTTGTGTGAATGTTAAGGAATATTTACTTCCATATCATTTCGATAATTTAATATATGTATGTCATATCATTATTGCCTTTTATTCTTTCATTCAGTATTAACATCGTTGAACATGAATACATTAATTTGCGCCGCTAATATAATATTTACAAACATCAACAAAATATGTTTAACGTATCATCGTCATTATAAATATGTAATACAGTGAAATTATCGAGCAATTAATGCCGGCTCCGGATTACACGATCATATATTATAAAACATTAACAATATAACTTAATCAGATAAAATCAGATTAAAATTTTGTAACTTTTGGCCACATTTTATATCGATATGTTATAAAATATTGGGCGTTTCAAACTGAACAACGTCGGACGACTGGCACGAAAAGATGAAAATACAGAAAGGTTTGTCACGATGGGTTAACTATTGTTTTTTAACTAAGCAAAACTGTGTTAACTAGTAGAAACTGGGTAGTCGTGTTTCCGCGTAACTCTGTCTGATTAAAGAACTAGTTCAGTGTCTGGAAATAGCCAATTTTTCCTAGAAAGCAATAATCAGAGAACAAATGGATCTTCTCGACATTGAAAAGGTGATTACAAGAAAAAGTTTTTTCTTCTGTTACGGTTACAATAATAACGAATTTTGATAGAAATCATCATACATCGACAAGGAGTAATATTTGTCGCGATAACGAACCCCCATCGAGCATCCAGAAGTCTAAATACCGGCCAAGTGCGAGTCGGACTCACTCTCAAAGGGTTCCGTACCATCATCTATAATAGAAAAAGCGTCTACCTGTTACCGTATATTAAGCAAAAAAATATGAATAAAACACGTGTATTGTATGGTGACCGCCCTTAACAGTAAAAAAGAAAAAAAAATATTTATTGTTATAGCGGCAACAAAAATACATCATTTGTGAAAATTTCAGATTCTTGCTGTCACGATTTATGAAATACAGCCTGGAGACAGACAGACAACGGTGAACGGAGGCTTAGTAATAGGGTTCCGTTTTACCCTTTGGGTACGAACTTTAAAAATCATTACTCTCGCGCCACAGTCGGCTAAAAGTCAGCATTCCAGACAAGATAATTATTTAGTAAGCCTGTACTCGATGACCTAGATCGCATCATTGGTCTGTAATTACCGCCGACGGAGACAAATGAATGAGGTTGAAGGCTACAACTGATCATTTATTTTAATTAGTCTATTGAGCACGAATTACATAAGTCTGGCTTCCCAGCTACTGTGGAACCTTGATTTGTATTGGGGCATCTAAATTGGCGCTTTGTTCGAATGACGTTACTAAAATTAATAAATTAATTGAATGTTCATTATTATCACTACAAATTAGTGTCCCAAAGCAGAGCAAAAGCTTCAATTCTTTCCTTCCACCTGTCTCCTTGGTTGTTATGGCCAGTTCTGCGCATAAGAGTCGATTTCATCCCGACATCCTAATCTGAGTCTAACATTAGGGTTTTTTTTTGTGAAAGAAAATTAACACCACGTAATTGTTTGAAAACGTAACTACGGAATTGAAAGAAAAGCTTTGATTATGAGTTAATTGAACAACCGAAACAATTTAACGAGTGTAGATGATCTTTGGCACAAAATATATAGTATCTAGTTACCCACCTGGAACACCACATGTCGCAAGTCTTTTTCACGTCTAAAATACACAATACTGCTGAAACAATTTATTTGTTTTTATACTTGAAAAAATACCTCCACACAATATTTCAGCCGAAAACCAGTTCCAAACATTTAACAAAAATTCAATTATCATAAATTATTCATGCCGGATTCGAACCCCGACCCCTGAGTTAATCCTTATCTATTATTTCGTCTACTCTGGCCGCTGAGCGGGTCATTTATATCGCAACATTAAACTTGATATAATCTGTGTAACGCGATTGTACCGCAAATAAACACCCCTTAAGATACTACGGGTAAGTCGATCGGTTACAGAAGTTTCCAAATGTAAAGCTTTATTTAGAATTTACTTAAATTGTAAAACATTTTTTGTTTGGGAACAAAACAATGGTGAATTATAAATTCGCTTATTCATCATGTAGTATGTATCGCTCCTTTTACATGTAATTTCCATGGCTCTACATTTTCCATATGGACCATCCCACTCAATAACTTGTCTGTCATTATTTCTGCATTCAGTACTAAATGTAACATGATACATTTTTTTTCCTAGCTTATAGTGTCCCACTACTGGGCAAAGGCCTCCTCCAAGTTCTTCCACGATTCCCTATCTTGCACCGCTTCGAACCAGTCCTCGCGGTGTACGTTTAATTCATGAAACATATTCTCTGTAAAACTTTCATCAGTGAAAGTTATACCTATATGTCATTTGTGTTACATCAAACTTTAAGCCTGCGAATATATCTCCACACAAAAGCTGCAACATTATCGAGTTATGCCTTGAACTAATCCAGATTAAAGTAAAGAAATGTTTTTCTTCAACATCGAACTTAAGAGCCTTCACTTCCAACAATACCAACCTAACATTCAATTAAATTAATTGAACCGCAACTTAGTAATTCAATGAATTGAACTGAAAATCACAATATATTCAACAAAGGAAGCCAATCGCGTTCGGTAACGGAGGGGAGATAAGCAGATTACGAGACGTAACGTGTCGGCATGAGTTATTGTCCGACGGATAGATTATGTAAGGGATGAAGTGACTTCATTGCTTCAGGATATTGAGAAGAAGATAATATATTAAGAAAACTACCACCAGTTCTCTCAAATTATTGTGGATGTGGAAGAGAGAGGACGATATATCGGCTGTAGTGCTTTGTCACGCTTTCACGATTGCAACTGAAGATGAAAGGATTTTCTCTGTACATTATTTATTTTCCAGAATATCGTTAATTTAGTTTAATTATTTTTTGTCATCTATTATACGATCAAAATCCTAAAAGTGAAAAACAATTTGATTTTAAGGCGTTTTCATACGTTTCTATTGTCTACTCTAAGGCGAAAGACAAGTCTTAAAGCGACTCAAAACTGATTGACATTTCACAATTTCGTAAATGCCAAAATTCCTGATCTTACATGAAATTTCATTCCGTTCTGAAAAGAGGGTGAAATTCACAAGTAGCTTGTTTAAAAAAGCAAGGCCGCCTTAAAATGATTGTTCCAGTCTAATTCATTTGAATAACATTTTCCTTGTTATCCCCGCTTTGCAGACGATTCTCAGATGTTTTTGAAGAGTTCTATTAACAAGGGTTCAAGAACTACAAACCGAGTTGTCCACTTATACCCTAAAGCTCCACTATCCTCCCACTTGCCTCATAGTTCGTTTTAAATGGCCATCAGTAGATTGGTTATACCCTAAACTTCCATTCCATCCACAAATGTTGTATCTCACTTTGGGACCATACAAATCCGTCAGATTATCGACAAGGGTGAAACGTAATTTTCTACAAAACGAATCAATGTGAAACTATAATGTATTACATTAGTTCAAAGGCTGAATGCAGCCGTGCCTCTGCCCGAACGTGACCTAATTTAGAAGAAACAAAGCGATCCCAAACGACAATATTAGTCTTAATTCAAAATAAACAAAAACAACCCTTAACGTCCTAAAAATAACGCTTGCTTGAACCGAAAATTGAGATTTGTTCTTCCATTTTGCTGTACAAACAATAAATACAGGTGATGTAAACAAAAACAACTCTTATGTAGATGTAATAAAGGGTATATCGAGTGGAAACGTTAAAATTGCGAGTCTTTTTTGGGGCAACAATACAATTTACAAATTTTAAGGAAAACTAGTATTTACGTTAAAGGGATAAGCTGTACATGAAACGTAAAATAAAATTGGCGCTGACGCCATGGATTCGATAAGGCCCTTGGTTTCAATCATTGGCAGAATAAAATTCGGTATCTTCTTTTTCGTTTTGTGTTTACTCAATTTTGAGTTGAGACGTGATTTTGAATATTTTTTGTTACAATATAAAGGAAAGATAAATAAGGTCATTTATATAAAACATTATTTAATAGGAGCTTTATACGAAGGAAGAAATATCGAAAGTGTTTTTTGTTTAGATTTCTATTTCTTGTAAATTGGTCGACCCTTTTTTCAGCTGTTGCTAAAGGTTTCAGAATTTGTAGTATAATGTTTTTCAGATAACCATTACGTCTATATAACATAAAAGAATAACCGTAACCCATTTACCGCCCTACTTCGTAAATATTAAGGATGAAAAATGTTATTAGGTGTTGCTGAAGCGCTATAATGTTTCTTCCCTAAGACAAAAAGTTGTTGATTGTAAGAACAACCATCTATCTAAAACGGTAGTTGATGAAATTGCTTTCCAAGAACGATCTACGAAAACACTTCAAGAATTTACTTACCCAGCTTTTTAATAATAAAATCTTATTCTTCCACAAAATGGGCAACATCTACCTGAATACTAAGCTTCCTTTATGCCACCCTGGTACAGAAACGCTGTGTAAGCACATAATACATCTTGGTGAGAGCGCAGTCGGTCCAGCCGTGTCGCCGCTCCGCTGACTTGCACTTCTAAACACATCTCTTAGGAGTGTATGAGCGCCTGGTACTTTTGTTACGTATGAACGAAGTCGTTAGTTTTTTACACGGCTGGTTCTAAATGGAATTTTCAACTATTACGGAATGTAAAGACTTTTTATTTTCTGAAAAGGTTTTTGTTATTTTATTTTCAAATAGTTTATACGAAATTGTCGAATTCAGGTTTTTTTACATCTAGGTAACTTAGTTTCACACCCATAAGACTATATTTACCTCTTGCAATTTTATGGAAACCTGGTAATAATTTAAAACGTTTTTTGACGTCAATGCAATCTAATAAAATCGTGGAAGGAATAATAATGAGAATTATTCCAATCCCAAGTCATACCAATCAAATTACATAATATTTTGAGCAAATAAACAGTCTCTAACCAAATACTACTCGCCCAGTAATAAATAGATAGATACTTTAATGTCCTAATACTGTTGAAATGATAGTCTTTATGTCAGCATATAATACATCTTGCGAGCGCAGTCCGGCCCGGTCGCCGCTGACTTGCACTTCCGAGCGAATAACTCTTACATGCTATGCGCGCCTGGTACTTGCACTGGCTTACTTGTCACTATTGAGTAATTAAAAGTTATAATCGTATTCCTGTTTTTAATGAAATAAATAGTTACTTATATGAAGACATGTATTTAGAAAAAAAAGATCATTTTTTCAGTTATTCGAAAAATCTATACTTATATTATAAACGTGAAAGTTTGTAAGTATGGATGTATGGATGTTTGTTACTCTTTCACGCTCAAACGGTTAAATCAATTTTGATGAAATTTGGTATGAAGATAACTGGCGCCGTGGAATAACACATAGGCTACTTTTTAACCGACTGCGTCAGAGAGGGGTTATGCTTTTGCCACTAAATCTGATATTTGCGCGAGCGAAGTCGCGGGCAACAGCTAGTAGTCTATAATTCATTTGAATCGGATTATTGGTATTTTATTACACAGAGAATACGTATGTATTTTAGCTTTTCAAGCAAAAACTTCTGTTGAGTACCTAAACAAGTCCCCCTCCCTTAATCCCTATTTTGTAGGACATTTCATTGTAAAAATGGGGATTTCATCATTCCCCTGTCCTTATTCCAATTATTATTTGGGGTCGGCGCAGCATGTCTTCTTCTTCCACATTTTCCTATCTGACGTAATCTCGCAAGCAACTCTCTTTGCAGCCATAATTATCATTTTTCACACAATCCATCCAACGTTTCTTTGGTCGTCTTCTTCCCCTATTTCCATCCACATTTATGTCCAGCAACTCTCGTATCACGTGATCCATTTTTTTTCCGCAAAAAAGATAATTATTAAAAAAATCCCATTCAGCGTATACTTTAAAAACAAGTGACAACAGACTTCAAAAGAATATAGATGCGACTAAGACCTTACCACCTCAATTTAAGTAGAAAAACCTACACCATAACACTTCATGAAACCATAAAAAATCCTACAAAAAATACTTTAAGGGGCATATCGTATGCCACAGGGGCCTACAGGAGGTCACGTACAAACTATTATGTCTAAATTTTATCCAATAACTGAAATATTGGATAAACGTGACGGATTTTTACTGTTCTGTTTGGTTTTTTTACGAAAAGCGTTTATCGGGTTAGTAGGAGTGTTTGTGATTTTAATAATGTCTTTTGGCTATGGGCCTGTATAAAAGTAATGTTTTTTTCTCTTTAATTTTTGTTTTAGTACAAAATTTTATCATTTTATCTTAATTAGACAAGCACTACAAATTTTGTACTGGATTTTGCTGAAGATTTTTAGCACGTTCGAATAGGACTTTAAAAGGTTAGGTTACACTGACGATATATTAGGATAGTTGACACAAATTAAACACGATTCCGTTAGACAAGTTTTGTTCCGGAATTCTGAAATTGTAATTAATTTAAGTACTTCGATTAAAACTATGACACGTCCGTCACGCCGTTTTAATTACACCCCTAACATGATTAAAAGTAGGGTGCATTCTCACACATTTTGATCCCCAAACAACAATTAATTAAACTTTCTAATATGTTAACCCGACCCTTAATATAATCAGCCCCTTGATAAACTGTGCCCATTACAAAGAAAAATATACACTCGCTTTTTTAATTTAATCAAAATTATATGAGAATGCCTCACCAAATTATTCTACCGTCCATAAAACGTAATTTAGACGTTACGTCCATTAGCTTAAGGTTTAGTTTTTTGTTCACTAGCTGCAAAATGATTTGGTTTACGGAAGGGCGATCGCGAATCAGTCTACAATGAGTTTCTGAATAATAACAAAGATTTTACTGAAAAAATTGTACTGACAGGTTTTATGATGTGGAGAAGGCTTTTATTTACAAGATAAACACAAATTTATAAAGTTACTTCAATCATAACATACGAATTAAAGTATGTAACTGTTATTTAACGATGAAAATATTGTTATCAAACAGTATAATTATTTTGTTGGTCATACCGTCAACCCCGTGACGGAAAACAGTCCATGAGGATTTTCACTAGATACAAAAAAAGAAACATTATTTACTGAAAGACATTCAAATATTTACCTCTACCCCGAACTATCCACCATATTTTACAACCTACAAAAATAGAGCACTCTCCACTTCACAAAAAAGCAAATTAAAACATAAAAAATGGTTGTTTTCCCGAACAAGGGTGTAGGCGTTATCAGCCAGAGTAAATAATGAAAAACATCCCTTATAAATGAAATCAGAGCATTCCGTTGTTTTCACGGGGATCCCGCCATTGTGCTCTGCACTTTATATTATGTATAGTACAATTAAATGTTCAAGGTTACCCACATTTAATTGTAAAAGGTATTATTAATTTTACAAAATTAGATTACGATTTCAAAGGCTTCCGTTTATAGATTTTGATGAATGCTTATGTCAGTTCCTCGAATCGATCCAAATATAAACAACTAGCTTTTGCCCTCGACTTTGCGCGCGTGAATAGCAGTTAGTCCGTTTTGACCGCAAAAACATTACCCCCGTCTGACGCTGTCGGTAAAATATTAAATGTGCCTAGCCTATTCGTAAATCAAAGGTATCAACTAACTCCATACCAAATACCATTTTATGGAAATTGATCCAGCCGTTTGAGCGTAAAAGAGTAACAAACATCAATCTGTCCATCCACTTAACCATCCTGCCATCCATACTTAAAAGACTGGCGTTTATAATATTAGTAGGATAACGATAACCAAGTATGGTTGTAATTTTGCTATGAGCTACTTAGGTACTTAGTAAAATGTAATGTTCGAACGATTTCTCGAAACCTTAAGGTCATCTAACTGAATAAGATTAATATTCTTACGTTCAAATATAAAGGTGAACTTTAGATAAACCTTTTCATAGAATAAAGTGCTAATCTACTTTTATAATTTTTTCCAGGTAATGTTCTGAACTGGATATTTTAGTAGTGGAAATCAGGCATCAATGTTTTATAACAGGTAAGTGTTTTCATAAGTCAGGAACAGATTAATCTTCAGAAGAAGCTCTTGCCTACAATCTTTACGTTACGAAAATAGTCTTCTAAGTATTGATATAAATAACATCAATGTTTTATAACCAAACTACAATATGTATAAAGCAAATAATCAAAATCTGTCTTCACAACTCTGCCCTGGTAATTGATATAGCAGTAAGTCAGAAAAGGTGGTTTCGAGAAAACGGCGCGCAAAGTTTTTATCACAATTTGAGCGTTTGTGATAAAACTATACACTCGATTTTTATGTTCTATATATCAAAAGAAAGGGAAAAATGTGTTTGTTACTATAAAGTTACCTGCTCTTAATATTTTTATTAGGGTTGTCGTAAAACATAAGAAATCGTGTCTTTATTAGCATATTCTTAACTAATTCTAAATAATATTTAGGTAAGAGGGCAGTAACTGCCATAGATACTGCACTCTTGCTTAGTAATATTTCATACTGCTATATTGCTTACAGAATTCAAATAATAAATTCAAAATTACTACTTAAAACAGCAGTAAACAAGCACTATACTGCCCTTTACCTTAGATTTAGAAAATATTTTTGGCTATTTCACTATAGAGTAAAGGACGTTACTGCTCTTTAAAGAAGTATTTTATGTAAGATGTTATCAAAATTTCTTGAGCAGTAAGTTTATAAATAGTAGGAAAAATAACAAAAAATCGTTAAAAATAATATCTCAGCTCGTTTTATTCATTAAATGTAACCAAAGAGAACCACAATATTAGTATTGGATTTTGGCATAACGCTATTCTTATTAAAAACAGAAATCTTCTTTAAAAATATAATTATTTATCAAAGTTTAAGGCAGTCCTGGGTATTTTTATTCGCTTCATTTTGTAGTTATTTAATCTAAAACAAAAAAAGGAGTAAAGTGTATTAGGTATAAGCTTATACTGTATTTAATGTGTATAAGTGATATAAGATTTACCCTATTAAATACAATTAAAAGCATAACGCAAATATTAACTTAATTGCTCAAGTTTAGTGTAAGCATTAGAAGATGTATTAGAGCACATAGTAAAACTGAGCCAAAAACACGAGGCGGGCATGCACGACTTCAGAGCACCAAGAATGTGACAAGCGAGCAGGAGGACAAACTCTGATATCAATTATTAGTTTGAACGAATAAGTAATTAGCTTTATTTTAGATTTAGGTAATTAATTTATTTCACACAACAAATCATCACTACATAGTATAAAGCAAAGTCGCTTCCCGCGTCTCTCTGTATGTATGTTTGCTTCGATCTTTAAAACTAAACAACGGATTTAGATGCGGTTTTTTCTTATACATAGAGTGATTCAAAAGGAAAGTTTATACGTATAATAACATGCTTAATAAATTAGAGAACCATTAATAATTTCAAGAATTCTAATGCAAAGTCGTAAATAAACTCATTTTTTCGCGCTTACTTTGCAAACGCAGGCTGATCCCTTAGAGATTCATCAAAATAATGTACTAATTTTTTGTACACATTGCAAAGGTCCACAGAAAACTCCGTGATGGTATGTGTCTATCCCTTATAGATATCCCACAATATATTTTTTTGTCATTTACTTTTTACGACAAAAAATGGCTAATTTTCGAAGCGATTTAAACCAATACAGCATTAATCCTTATCCAATTAAATACCTTAAATACATTTTTCAATTAATATAGATTTATATGGCAATAATTTACAGTATATGATTTAAATGAATATTTTCGAAGATATTACAGATTTAAAAATTGCGGGACGTAGTATTTGCGGCCAAGCTGGAGCGGGCCGCTATGTTTTTATATACAACGTTCGCAGTTTTTCTAAAGTATATTCACTGTTTAGTATCAGCATAGCACCCGTGCAGAGCCGGGGCGGGTCGCTAGGATTAAATATAAGGACTCCTCACAATATTTATAATGACTCATCTTACACCTACTAGGCGCCAAAATTACTCGTCACAAAACGGCGCGAACTAGATGAACTACACAAAACAATCAGACGACCATCACTCAACCGCTCGAAACGATATGTCGAATATTTTGATCATTAATATGTACCTAGTAGCGCAGTAAAAGCCACTTACTGCTCTACTGGTTTACAAAACTATTAAATTATAATTTTATCTTTTGCCATGTTATAAAAGCAGTAAAGGAAGATACTGTGTTCATATTTGTGTATTTATGAGACATTTATTATAATTACTATCTTAAAAGAGCAGTACAGCTCCATACTGTAGAAGTAACTAGTAAAATTCATTTGAAACATTAGTTCATACTAGCGTAAAAAGCAGTATGTCAGGAATTTACTGCTCTTTTGTTAAGAAATATGTAAATACAAATAAAAAGGGCAGTATGTCAATGAAATTCAATGAATTACTGCTCTTTTACGTAGTTAACTAAATTAACTTGCCGTTCTTACTGCTCTTTATCAAAAAAGAAAATGCATTTCTAATATACGTAGAAGAATGAAACCCAGATAGGAAGAAAGATCGTTTGACGTACATTCCAAATCAGCAATAAAAAAAAAATGGCCACCTTCGACTTACTGCCCTTTCGATTACCACGGCAGAACTCTTTGCGTAAGTTTTATTGTAATAACAGCTGGTATTCGACACGCTCCCAACGCCTCAGCTCATGATTGCGGACTCCGGTTGAGTCAAAAACTAGTTGGGCTATCCCGATAAATACGCGTAAGTAAACCGTTAACATATTTTCGCGTAAGTCTTTCAAGTTCCATAAATATATTTCAAACAGTGTAAGTTCCCCAAACAGACATGGAACGCAAAAGTACAGCCCTCTACTTCTATATAAAACACATTGTAATAAAAATTATCTAAATTATCATGACATTACATAAGAATTATTCTAAAAATACTCAATTTTCTGATAAATCTCTCTATCACTAGGCATCTAGATGGCAAGACATATCAGCTTCAGTGTTTGTGCGTGGTGAATACTGGCGAACAGTTCGCCCACGCCTGCCCTGTTTTAACCTCCATTACTGCACAATAACATCTTGTTTGTGAGTGTTAAACTATAAGAGATAGCGAGAAGACGTCATTATCGTTATGGTAACTTGGTGACTGTAGAATAGAACACAGCTTACTGCAAAGATACTCATAGTATGCCAGTGGGAATTACGTAAGTACTTGATCATGTGCCTGTTCTCAAACCATGGAATACCTTTAGCTCTGTTCTATATGAACACTCAACTGTACTCAGTACTGAAGTTTTATATGCGAGAACCTACGCGCTGACAATGTTGGCTGCGTAGCTGTGCACTGATCCGGCAAATATTTTGTCGACATCGACACCCTTATAAATTGCAGTAGGAGGTTTTGGTAAACGGAGATTAAAATGTTTTAAGATTCTTTTTTACTGTATTTCTATCACTGTTTCTATAAACAGGACAGAGTTTACTAATACTACAACTTACGTATTCTCACGCCAATACCAAAGCCGATCTTTGGAGGATATACGTTATTTATTCTAGAAAATACTACTTAATTAACGAAGTTCTTGCAGGTTTGATCTGCCTTTTTTTAAGTTTAATGTACTTTCTTAATTATTCTAAGACACGACTGACAAACAAGCAGTAAACATCGCGAGTAAACCTGGACTCCAAATATTCCGCAGTAAGCTAGCGTGGTGATCAATGCTCAAACCTTCCCTGTGTAGGAAGAGACCTGTGCCTAGCAGTAGCTGGTTTACATAGAGGCTTTAGTCTTGTTCCCAATTCGCCAAAACGCCATAGACATCCCTGATAATCTCCGTTTTACAGTTTACTAATTTCACCTAATTAAATCGCTTCAGTCTACCTCTTAGTACACAGACTCCTTGAGTTTACACAGTGTATGTATGTGACGGACTGAGCAAACTCCGTGCGTTACACACAGCGGCCGTTAGTGTAGGCATCTCTCGAGATAACCCTATATCAGATATATTTTTAGCTAATGGAGTCACTGTTATTAAGGTGGACTAACAAATGTAAAGGTGGTCATTCACCGCGAGCATTCGTGTGTAATATGACGTTACATCAGTGAAAGAGGTGGATCAAGCATTGCGCTGGAATCTATAATGTTATAACAATTATAATAATATCCGGACCAATTTCGACCACAGCGGTTAGTGTTACTATGACACCAGCCAGCTACGCGGGATATATTATAGTGCACAAGCTTGTATGCAAACACAGGTGCACTCTCTGTTTCTTTACTCTCATAGCTCGATGGGACGGCCATCCGACACGACCGGAAAGAGATCAGGCGCAGGACTCACATTTTTACGTGCCTTCGGAAATACAGAACTGAATATATCTACTCACGGATTTTCGTCATTCATGGAGACAGTATTGTAATGAAATGCTTGAAGATGAATCTTACATGACGCGGTGAAGACGCTCTTCAATATGTTATTTGAATGAAGTACATAGCGTAGTATTGGTTTTAAATATACTGCAAAAACCGTCGCAATGTTAATTCGTGTCACGTATGTATTTGTACCCGATAACGCCAAACAAAGCAACGATTTGACAGCAATAAATGTGCAATCCTGTTTTCAATTGCTGTTCGTAAAGTGTTCAATTTAATAAATGTTTAAATAATATTATGTTAATTAATGTGATCAGCTGACCAAAAGTAATATTAAAATAAGTGACGAGTCATTTCAGCCTTTTAAATGTTATGATTATTTAGTTCTCAAAGCATATTTCAATAGTTGGAGGTTAGTTAACTTTCTCATTAGTTGCCTAAATTACAAAAATTGACAAAATAGGCGTACGCAGACCCCTCTCACTCCCAGTGCGAATGCGGCATCTCCGTGCAGACAATGTATGACAATCCGTACCCCTGCTGGACCCTAAGTGTCCCCACACCTGTACTTTGGAGGATCAAATCTTCGCTAATCGTGCTGCAATTGGTGTGTATCAAATCAATAAGTTGTACCACCGGCATGAAAAAAAGAAGATTAGTTTCCTGTTGGGGCTGCCAATGGCTTGTTAAGTGTTAATATTTTTAGATCTATCTATGTATAGAAGTCACATAAGTTCCAACTCTTCAAGTCCTCACACATCGTCTACGAAGTTTCTCTCATTTTGTTCGGCGTGTCCCATCGAGACAACTTTTTAACAATCTCCTATATAATTCTTATGAGAATGCGGTAACCTGCATGCCACATCACCGCATTCAAGGAAAACTGCTCCATATTCCTTAGGTCACACGGACTATAATTGCCTAAACCAATCATTACCTGGATGTTGAACTGTTAAAGGATTATCAACTATGTGTAGCGGTATTTACGATTCAATTTCTATTGTTACTAGGTGTTTGTCTCTTAACAATCGTGGGAACCCACTTGCTATTGTTTTTCAAACTCTCTACATAACCTTAGGTTCATTTTGGTTCAGTGAACCTGCGTCACTCGGCTGTGACTAGAATCGTGAGGCTTTTTGTAAACGATAGCTCAGTTATATGCTAATTATGGAGTAAACTAATTAATTTTCTGATGAATGTTATTGTTCTATGGGTCGTCTATTGAGTTGTCTAGCTTGAGTTCTGCTGAGATATGACTTGATTGAACATTAACCATATTTTTGCAGTCGGGGAAAAGTGTTAATTCGGAGTGTCAACTACCTCCAAACAAATCGGTTTAGCCGTTAAAGCATAAAAGCATCATATTCACAAACTTTCGCATTTATAATATTAGTAAAATGATAATCGCGTTGCGTGAAATTACATTTCAATACGTCATTTCTTTTGTTTTAAACTTTTTACATATTATTATCAATTCATGTTAAGGTATTTTTGTTAAAGAGTGGCAGCTATATAGTATAGTAGCTATCTTTGTTCTGGTTATTAGAGAGGTCCAATAGCTTATTTAAATTTACTAAGTTTGCCGCCATTGACAGCGTTGATGACATACTTTAGACGCTTTGCAAATTGTAATGTTTTTTATTTTGAGTTTTAAATGTAGATCTTTTATTGTAGTACAGTTTCGATTATAATGTGTAATCAAAACTATACTAAACAATCATCTATTAATAAATTACTACTATTTACTACGAGAACGAACTTTGAAGTTGTACTTCGCATTATAATATTTTAGGAAATCAAAAATATATTTCTTATGTATCATGTCGATATTCAGATTCATTATAAAATAATGCGCGATCATATTTGGTTGAACTAATTAGCAAATGTTGACCCATTTCATTATAATTAAGGCCTACATCAAAGAGTAATGAAATCAATATTACACGAACATAATATACAACATAATAACATATACCATACTACTGTTGTCAGTTTCCTGTGGCTATAAATGCATATTTTTGGAACAAGTTTTAATAATCCCGATATTATATAGTGGCAAGCCAAGTCTTGATTCATAATTCAATTTTATTTAAGACTAGCTGTTGCCCGCGACTTCGTCTGCGTGGTATTCAAGATGTGTAGTGCTGTACAAAAAGTAAAGCTAAATAATGTTTAATGCTTGCTCCCTAATCCTGTTCCGTTCCAAACTACCTGATTTCTTAACTTCCTAATCCTAACCTCTAGTCTTACAAACATATTTGACTGTTAGTTATCACTGCTAGTTTTTTGCTGTGGCCACTATCTTGCACTGATTTGACAATTTGGATTGAAGGACTTGAAAACGGGCGATGGCAAAGAAGTGTACTGGACTCTTACTGGCTAAAGCGCCAGAGTGCTTCACCGTATCCTATTGTCGGGGGCCACGGGAACGCTTTCGCAATCTATCGCGAGCCCCGACAGGAGAGCTCTTTTTAACGGAAGCTTCTTCGTTAACGTAGAGCCAGCTTTTGCCAGCCCTTATTAAGAGGCGCGCGGAAGCACCATGCATTTCGTCTTTGCCTTTATAACAGTAGACTGCCCTGAGACTACTGGCGTAGGTTATTTATGGTGGTTGGAGGAGGGCAAATAAGGCCCTTCTTCTATCCCTTGCTCGTCGAACATGGATCTGGTGGTTAGATGAAGCCTTTCACTTTTCCTTGAGCGTCATCACTTCTTCGCAGAACTTGGTGACGGCGCACCAACTAACCGCGGACACTTTGGCCACTCTAGGCGGTGTTACATCGTCGTTACGAAGATGTCGGATTCTCACTGGATGTGAGAGGGGTCTGTATACCCAAATTTGCCAAATTTTATTTGCCTACCTTTTTGGGTTCTGAGACGGTTGAATGCTTTCTGAACAGGCCTCTGCAAGGTGGGCCGGTAGGCCGGACGGTAGAGTGTATGTTCCTGAGTTAGGACATAAGTAGTAGGAGATAGTTGTCGATCTGCCCAGATCTTGCACCGAGCTCGAGTTGGAGTTGCAATAGTAGTCAGTGTATATCGGAAGAAGCTCTTTTGGCTCTTAAGTCTACCAGATTTATGTCTCTTCTAACGTCAGATAGAGCAATGCCAATCAGGAGGAGAACTTATTGAGAGGAGTTGGTCTTAAACAGCCAGATAATTTTCGACACGTTTGCACTGTGCGCTGTGGTGCGGAGAACAGCAGGCGCTGCTCCCCATTCATCTTCTATTCCGTTTTCATTCTACCCTTGACAGATATTTTACGCACACATAAAAAACAATCACGGGAGTACGCATATTCGTACGCAATATTAATAATAGCAGCCTACCTTTATAATACTTTACCTATGCAACTACCCTATGCCATCGCAATTGGTGCACAATTGTGGTAGTGTATAGGCACTATCAAATCTTTATGGCCACACGTTACACACACCAAAATTGCAGTCAACAGCTAAGTAGTTAATTCAGTATTGTAAATCATTTACCGTCCACACTATTTTTTGTTTTAGTGTAGTTGGTTTTCTTTCACTTTATATCCACAGCTCCTCCTAAATTGGATGAGACTGTCCTAGCTTAAACAATAAGTATCATATATTATACCAGATACCATATAAAAGGGTTTTAAAGAACAATTTTAGGATGTTAAAAAAATCCAAGCGCTTCGTACAACACTTTTATACTACCAAAAACGAAAGAAGAAAAAAAAATATACTTGACTGAGATTCGATTCTTACTCAAAAATTATTAAAAAATAAATTAAAAAAATGTGTGTCGAAATGAAATTTGAACTTGGAGTGGAAAAATACGAAGCTCGTACTCCCCTGAGCCCGCTATTTTAATTTCTATATAGTAAGCCAAATAGCATGTTAATATTAATGTCAAAACATAAAACCATAGCAACAGTATTTTGGTCACCAGTTGCGTGTTCTTTAAAAATAAAGGTTTATTGCTAAGACCCCATGGTTAATAACCTGATAATAAATAGCCTATATGTTGTCTAGACCTGTCCTTAATCTTCATGCAAAATTTGAACACTATACTTATGTACATTAAGTAGTTTTTTTCGATTAGCCGGTAATTGTCGTAAAATTTGTGATTGCTCACCCTCCATATCAAATAGCGCAATAATATGTAGAATTTATGTTGTAACGACCTCTAATCAATATATTCTGAAAATCTGAAATGAAATGAAAATGAAGTCTGTACATTATTGTTTGGGATTATCTCGGACATATGTTTACGGATAGTTTAACAATTTTATGACAATAGTTCTTTAAACAGGTAACCGTCACAAAACGATGGGCGGAAAAACTTAGCACTCACGTAAACAGCTTTAATTTTCATCGACTTAGCTTCAAAACAGTCGGAGTTTCATAGAAACGTACCTCCCCCTTTTTACCCCCGTTAAGGCAGAATTTTCAAAAATCCTTATTGCGTCATTCTTAACTTCTAACTAAATAGCCAAATATTAATTTTAATCGAATTAGCTTCAAAAACTGACGGACTTTCATACAATCTTACCCGCCCCTGTTTACCCCCTTTAAGAGCAAAATTCCAAAAAAAAGATAGCTTAAATGTTAGCGAGGACTAATAGCTACATAATAAAAAAAATCATCAAAATCCGTCCAGTAGTTTTTGAGTGAAAAGCGGACAACAAACAGACAGACAGACAAAAATTTTTCTTTACATACTTTTGGATTCTATTGGTTGTATGAAGAACCCCCATCTAAGTTTTTCTTTAATATCTTTAATGTACAGACATGAGCTTGTTACAATTTTATTATATGTATGTATAGATGAAATGAAAATGAAATCTCTACATTATTTTTTTGGGATTATCCCGGACATATGTTTACGGATAGTTTAACAATTTTATGACAATAGTTCTTTAAACAGGTAACCGTCACAAAACGATGGGCAGAAAAACTTAGCACTCACGTAAACAGCTTTAATTTTCATCGACTTAGCTTCAAAACAGTCGGAGTTTCATAGAAACGTACCTCCCCCTTTTTACCCCCGTTAAGGCAGAATTTTCAAAAATCCTTATTGCGTCATTCTTAACTTCTAACTAAATAGCCAAATATTAATTTTAATCGAATTAGCTTCAAAAACTGACGGACTTTCATACAATCTTACCCGCCCCTGTTTACCCCCTTTAAGAGCAAAATTCCAAAAAAAAGATAGCTTAAATGTTAGCGAGGACTAATAGCTACATAATAAAAAAAAAATCATCAAAATCCGTCCAGTAGTTTTTGAGTGAAAAGCGGACAACAAACAGACAGACAGACAAAAATTTTTTTTTTCATACTTTTGGATTCTATTGGTTGTATGAAGAACCCCCATCTAAGTTTTTCTTTAATATCTTTAATGTACAGACATGAGCTTGTTACAATTTTATTATATGTATAGATTAAGAAAAGATTTTTAGGCTGTAATAGTATACAGTGGGCTCCTCACAGAATCTCTTTAGTCTTCATAATAATAATGATGTCCTTAGTATTTGTGGGTTATCTGAGCCAATTCCTCTAATTCTTTTAAAGCCTTAGTAGGTGAATTTCAACAAATACCAATATTTATCATATCGGTGATGAAATGCAAACATTTCATAAAATACACGAGCATTATAAGAAGTGGTCAAATTAACAATATAGCGACGACATAAATATACGTCTTGAGTATGTCTTATCAACTCTTGCGTGCGCCTTTTCAAATGCAGTATAACTGAAAAATAAATCTTACAACTCCAAACCTAAACAAACTATGAATTTAAAACAATATTGCCAATCTAACTAGCACTGAACGTCAGAAAGCAATACTCGTGTTCATTCCGCTGAGGTCCATCCAATGTACTTGAAAAGCAATTTAATTAAGTTCGCGATGCCCTACAGCTGGCCAGGGGATGTATCTCGCCCGACAGACCTCAATTATTGGCTTTACGGCCTGTTAATGTTTTATTCTAAGGCTATATTAAAATTTTATTGGGTTAGCGTTTTGGAAGGGAATCGGTTTTCACGTTTGAGGAAGTCTGTTTCTTGTGTAAGCTGATGGATAAAAGAAATCTGTAAGTATATGAAAGAAAACCGAAATATGTCTGAAAAAATAAAGATTTTGGTACATAAGTATATGTATTCGTCAACTTATGAAATGAAGACGTCCATTAATTTTTTGCACATAAGACTGAGATCCAGTACATCCATTTCTACTTTAAGTTAAAAAATAAATTTTGGTACTCAGATCTTGATTCAATACAATAAATAAAAACACGAATACCTAAAGTCCAATTTCGTACGTATCTCCCACATCTAATTAAGCATATTGACGTCTAATAAGCTTGGTCCTTAGAGTCCCCCAAACATCTCAAACGCCACAACGAAGAATAAATGAAAATAATATCTTCCGAAATGCAAAATGATACTCAAAATTTGGAGGAAGCTCCCTACGGTATAAGAAATATTAAAACCAGGCAATTTGCGAAGCGAGTCATTATTTAAGTTGTCTTTTTACATAAAGACTCGGTTCTAATCACAAGGTACGCCTATTAAAGTAATTGATGTTACAAATACGATAAAGCGATTTATTTAAGGACCCAAAGGGCTTTTTGAATGATGTTCATTTGGTTGTCGTTGGCGATTCCGAGTGGTCTAAGTTAGGGCCGGCTGAGATTGTGAGGAGCCTTGATTTTATGAAGTTCCATTTTGGTCCTTTGGTACGTAATGTGAGTGATAGCCATGTCTGTTTTATTAGGGTTAGTGGTTGGTTATTAGAAGCATAAAGTTCTATGATCCAAGATGTTAATTTAACAGAAGATTTCAGTAGACTACCTGCCTGCTATCGACTACCTTGTTAAAAAAAATTATACATACTTATATTACCTATAAAATATTAAAATGTTTCTAGTAAACTTTTTAATTATTTAATTATTCCGTATTCTATAACATAAGTTGCTTAGCTATAATATACCCACGGTAGTTGATTACCACTTGTCCAACCACACAATACATAAAAGCGTCTTCTTATAATTCGCGCCGAAACGAGCGCAGGAAGCAGAATCGTCTCGGATTCTGTAAAAAGTCATTGATTTTGTATTGAGAGTCATTTGGAAGAAAATGGTGGCCCATTTGCTATGGCTGGGATTATTGTGGAATAATTTATTGTAAGCTTCCACCTGGAGCACTTGGTTTGCTTATTTTATGGCTAAGTATACTTTATAGGTGATTAAGATGCTGTTTAGGGTTGAGCACATGTTTGTGGCTTAGTAAAATGCCTGAATAATTTAAACTTTTATTGATGTCTAGAAAGACGACCTGAAATAAAGTGTTAGTGAAATCTTTTTTTTATTTAATTCTGATTCCTTTGCATTTTTATCATGGCCTATGTTTTACGTCACTTCTAGCTTGAAGGCCCTGTGATATTGGGTCTCTACCTGAATCCTCGGACCTAAATCTGAAAGAACGTTTACAGCCAAAGTAGATACAAACAATTCAACAACCAACACTTGACAATCAAACATCCATATTACTACAAAACGAATCAATACTAAACACCAAACAAAAATACCAAAAATCTTTCCTGTCATCCAGACAAACGAACAGACTAATGACAAAGTAATTGCGGCTTAAAACTAGAGCACTTGTAGGCACTGCCTGTATCGGGGATAATCCGTTTGCAGGTGTGGTTTACAGCCAGAAGTCACCCCCCCCCCGTCCCTGGTCCTTCCCCCCGCGTGGTCCTTCTCCCCATATCGTGTATTATGTACTAATAATGTACAGATAAAGCCTATTGTGTTGTTAATTACCGGTTCGGGGGTGACGCCGCCATTGCAAGGAAATTAATCTCTGCTTTAAATTTAATTCGGTGTTCTTGTTTAGTGGTAGTCGTATTAGATTTGTGTAAGCAGAGGAATCTTTGTTAATATGGCTTTGTAGAGCTGTGATATCTGCAGAGGTTTTTATTTCGATTAGCGTAAGCCAACCTGGCATTTCCTTTTCTTGGAAAATGAAATATGAACCGTCATCTTCAACTATGTGGCCCACTGGCAGGTTTAAGTTAATTTCACTTTCCAAATTATTTTCAACCGAATTCAAAAAAGAACGATTTGATTCGATTGTTTTTCTGTTTTCGTTACCTCAGGATTGCCTTCCTTGTTACCTACTGGATGAACTGATATTATTATTTTTTTAATTTCGTATCACCGAGCTGCCTTTAGCCTCATTGATAAAAACTTGACCAAGTAGCATTTGTTTTACATTCATTTATAAAAGAAAGTAACTACTAGTGGTAATAATGTCTGGTCCTACGGTACAGTTAATTCAATATTCACATGTTAGTGCGATACTTGCAACTAAATCTGCAATCAAGCCAGCTAATCAAGTAATGATTCTATGTCTGTTAGCAACCATTGTCTTTTGTGCATCAGCCCATTATCCCCGTTAATTGGAGACGCTGAATCAAGCTCGCACTGATTATTGCTTATTAGACTGATGAGGCTATTTGCTGTTGTGTTTGGGGGTTGGCAGAATTGGATTGACAAGGATATTATTGATTGCAATTAGATTTTTGAGAATTCAGTATAATCAATAAATGGTATTTATAAAATATAATTGGGTGTTCGGCCGACTTGGGTACTAAAACAAATTAGTCCGACAGACATATTTCCAACAAGATATTAAAGACTACTTTTTTAACTACCATTTATACCCCCCCCCCCCCCCGTTTCCATGCGATTCACAATCTTTGATTCGTAATATCATCATATTTTAAATACCATTGTGAGGTACGAATCCTAATTGTATTATTCGTTTACGATAAAAGACATCCGATTAAGTTTTAATATTTTGATTATGTGAATACAGTTTTTACGGTTAGAAATTATTATTAACATAACTGTAAACAAGGACTCTTTCCGTACTAAATTTGCATCTGTTTTACAAAACTAGTTTCTAAATAGAATATAACTTTCTTTCAGAATTAATTAAAGTTTCTTGAAGAAAATTGAAAACTTTTACTTTAAGAAACTGTATTGGAAATAACTACGCCTTTCTATTACACAAATTGACAAACACAAATCCAAACAAAAATAAAAAGGACATTTTCATGTGCAACCAACATCACACTCACAAACAAACTTCAGTATTACATCAAAAATATTACGTTGTACACTTGAAAAGAAAAATAACAGAAGTAACTTCTACCCTATTTAATGTATTACGCTTTTCATGAGTCTCAGGACATGAAAGACGTTGGTCCTTTGGTACGCTCCCACTAATAAATGTAATGTATAGAATATTTTCTCGACCTACACTTATTTCTGTAGTTGTGTATGTTTGGTATCATTACGCCTGTATGAGTTAAAGAGGGCGGCAGATAGGACTGATTGACACTTTTGTATTTCTTTTAAGAAATCTTTTACTCTAGCCTTCGGGGTTTCGGTTTTGTTATGCCTCAAATGAAAAACATATTTTACAAGTAATGACTGTTTGTTTGACTTCTTCAACCTAATTTTGACTGCACAAAATTAGCTTAGTGGTATCTAGATCAACACGCTACCCATCACGGTCGCGACGTCTCGCAGGTTCGTTCCAAGTTTTTAAGACAAGAATTTGTGCAATCCACAAATGCTTGTTCTAAATCTCAAGTGTTTATAAATGCATGTGAATGAAATGGCTGTAAACTCGCCGCAATACAATGATTAAATTCCTTAGAACGGGAGTCGATATTTTTTAATACTAAGTAACCCAGTATTCCACACTTGGGTAATGACAGTAAATAGTATCGGCTTAGTTGTCATCTAAAATAGTATAGTTACCCATACAAGAACTGCCCGCGAAGAACACGATTTCTTTTTTATTATCTATCAAAGCATAGCACGACGTGCTGATTAATAATTATAATTCATAATAAAATAATATACTAAAATATATGTAAAAAAACTGCAATGTAAGCCAAGCTTATCCAATAATAAAGCGATTATAATAAAACTCGACTAGCAGAGGATATTAAAATGTACTCGCATCACCATACACTTTTACAACTGCAATATGCTCTTAGCAATATAGGTAAGCACTAACGCACTATAATTATTATTACCACGTATACTGTACCGTCGGCAACACAATTTGATTCAGACATGTTTAACCAAATACCTTAGCAAAAAAGGTTAAAGTTGCTAAAGGTTAGTTTTTACTTGATTACATTAAATTTAGTGATTTTTTCGTTGCATTTTCAGCATTTTTTGGAGTATTTGTTGTTTGTATTTTTCGTTGTAAGTGTAATGGCGCCCACCGTGGGGCAGCTCATAAGCGTAATAATCCAAGCTCATTCTCTTTATATTAGACTTTCAGTGGGTGATTGTTGTGCAAACTTTTGTTGCTAACTGTACCTCCAAGAGCTCCTACCTAACAATTACGGAGAAAATGTTTTAAAGATAATTTTAAATAAAGCTCATACGATTTTCTTAACAATTTTATAATAAGATTTTGCGCGTGACTAAGTATTACGACCAGTTTACATTGAGCCCTCACTTTGTTGAGTTTATTTAGACTGGAGGTTCAAGTTATAGCGCTTTTAGAAATTATTACGCTCAGTGAAGGGTAGATTGGTATTTAACGTGTTGAATGTCTGGCATTTGCTACGAACTTAGTTATTTGATGGACGATGTTAAAGAAAGTGTTGTTTGTTGTTATTTCAAGTACTTTAATATGAGTTGCTTGGAGATTTTCTTACGACGCTGGAATTATAAAATTTGGCTCAAAGGACCAAGTGATGTTTGAGAGTGTGTTTGTTATAAACTCATTATTGTATGTATTGTGCACTATAGGCCAGATTTTTTTGCAATTGGCTTAAGGTTATAGTCACGCTTGCATGCTTTTACAGAAATTTAAATGAAAATTAAATTACAAAATATTTTTGCTTATTTGAACCGTGTTTTTTTAATGGTTGCAAATGTTTCAAATAAATTCAGTATATTCTGATTATGAATTATAAATAAATATCATTAAATTATATAATTATGAAAATATAAGTAAAGCCGTAAACAAAATAAAATATTTTATTTATACTGTCATTGGGTAGGCTTTTCCCATACGCCGCACATTGTTTGTATTGAAATTGTATTAATAATATATTTTATTTGTTTCAGGTAACATAAACTTCAGGAAATTCAATTAGTATTGACGTTCACACAGGTAGGTTATAAAAATGGCGCGCGTCCCGATTAAATTTCAATCCGGTTATAATATCAGAGTTACGTCGCGTTTGCCATTTAATGAAACACATGATTTATTTGTTTCGACCTTTGTTTATTCTGTATAAAAGTCTAATTAATTATAATACGTATGATAAATCATGTCAGCAATTCATCATAAAGTTTTCGGAGGAATGTTTTATAGAATTAAATGTTGTTAATTGTTTCGCTGGAAAACAAAGTACCTACCTGGGACTTTGAACACCATTATTCCTAGTAATAAAATATAAATTATACAGCTACGAACTGTTTACACGACTTATCTAAATCAACAATTCAGAAACATAATGTATCTGTACAAACAATAATTGGTCCTTCCGCGAAACAAAGGACCAGAGAATCAGGAAACATGTTCAATCTAAAACAGTTGAAACGCTTCCAAGTATCAAATAATTGTTGCCATAAAAATAGAGATGTAGGTAAAGGAAAACATAATGTTCCATGTTAAATACACATAAAGCGGTCCTTATACCCAAATGACACTTGAAACACTTAAGGTAGCAGCGATTTGCATGTCATAGGCATATAATTTATGCGTCGTTTCTTACAAGTAACAACTTGAGCGATAAAAGAAATCCCGTTTGGTGAACATCCTTAGCTTGGAGGGCGTTTTGAAAGTCTTTTTATATCTCTGAATGTATTGTTTATTTTTGGAATCCCATTTCGGATGAGAGGTTTTTCATTTGGTCCTTATGGAAGGAAATCGTTTACGTATTGTTTATGTTGATTCTATTTTTTTGTTTTGTAGTGTAAGATAAATAAGTTCCTAAACCAAATCAGTTTGTTAAAGTTTTTCGTCAATGATATGAAAAGTAATTGTAAAATAAGAATGTAAGTTTAATAAAATAATGCCTTTTGTTGATTTGCAATACTGCCTTTGGTGGCTTTTTCATGTTTTTTATATGTTTAATTTTTTAAACTTTTCGTAGGACTTAGTTTTCAAATTCACCATATTCAGTTGTTTGCAATATATTACATCGAGCAAACAGCGTATATGATACATAACTACGTTTCTAAAAAATACGATTAATTATGTTTATGTTTTTCCATCCACCTGTTTGACTAAAACTAATTTGTAATTATTCAAATGATTTATTTGGAAAAGGGTCTTTAGTGAGTATCATACCTAGAATATTCAAAAGACAGACTATTTTAACCACCCTTTATTCTGGGACATTTTAAATAATAACTAACAACAAAATTACTAAAGAATTACATAAACACGCCGTTACATCTAATCTTGGATTGTTACTGCTCAATCTAACCCTCGCTGTTCCGGGGGTACAAGCGACCGAATGTGTGGGGGTTAAAATTTAAAGCTCGTAAAACTTTATGTTAGGGTTATGACGGCTGGCATTTTCTAGATGCGATGGCGTTTTAATGTTATGGGTAGAGTTTGTGCAATTGTGGGGGTGCGTTGTACCTAGAGGTGTTTACAGGGTTAGTGGGGGGTTGGGTTCAGTGGTTATGTGGTTGGATGTCGATTGGTAGTTTTGGTGTTGTTTGCGAGAGGTATAATTTTTTTTAAGAAAATTGTTTCAGATAAATAGTGAAATAAATGTACTTATTAATACTTTTAAAAACGAAAACATGCAAAATTGAATATTAATATTTACGTGTGTTTAAAATTGAAAGGGCATAGTAACAGTTAAAATTCGTTGGTCCTTTTAAATATTATTCCCGGTCCTTTGTATACTAAAAGTAGAGCGCAAAAATTTCAAACACAACATTACAAAACAAAAAAAAAATAACACCTCCCCATTCTAAGTTAACAAAAACTAGCTATCTGGATATAACATTAGTGTAATACTTATTATGTAAAAACGTGTGATATGGTTAATATGTTAGTAAGTACTTAGCTGGCCTTTTCCAGCTATACCATCTCTGTTTCATATAAATATTTTTTTTACATCATAACACTTTGTGTTTTTTATCCGACCTTATTAAAAAAGAGGATAATGTATGTAACTAACAATTTTAAGTAAAAGAGCAGAATCCGCCGTCAAATAAAAATTCTATCGTGCATCTATGTTTTGTCTTCTTTGGGATAATATCATACCATAATGTCGTGATAATGATATAAATCAGGTAGTGATGAAGCAGATTACAAAAATACCAAGTTACCAGGAATGAGAATTACTACTATGGCAAAAATACATTCAAGACGCAAAAATGTTATTAATGGTGTCTTGAAGACATTTGTTCCAGAAAAATCGTGAGTGCTCTTAGTAGGAAAAATATGAGATTGTAAATATCAAGTTGGGAGGCTCCCTCCTCAAATGATTCGTAAATATCTGAGGGCAGCACTTATTCATTCCCTATCGACTCTCAAGTGTTCAACAAATTGCCAATACATTTGTCTTTTGGCTAATTATTCAGAAACCCTTCAAATTGCTACCGAGCTTACTCATGAAAAAAATTACCAACTCACATTTCACGAAATCACGCAATAACCAACCTTATCACAACCCCATAAAGACTCTTCAATAGCTCACTTAACATTGTTAAGAATTCTGCTGAAGAGTTGGGTAAAATTTATTTTTTCCTGTTCCAAGCAGTTACTGTGTATCTTATGGGTATTATAATAAGGTGCAAAGTCGCTCCGAAGAGATGTTACGGAATGATAGCCAAAAGTATTTTGAAGGCAATTAAGTAGAGTAGATACGAGAAAAAATGCCGGTATCTTTGTTATAACTAATTATGTAAAACGTGTCAGAATTTGTAGGGAAAAATCTAAAATAGCAATATTAAATAGTATTGCACCGTATCGAGTTAATGACGGTGATTAATTAAACCCTATGCTAGACCCTAATAGGGTGAAGGGTTGGAGAAACAATGTAACACCCTGGGATGAGGTGTCATTATTCCTTTATGACATCTATTCTGGTATAATCGTAGTCGAGGACACAATAATTTTAGACTATTATCCTTCTGAGAACTTAAAAAATGGTAATCGGGATGAAAATGTTAATCATTTGACCCTTGGAAAACATCTTCGCCATAAAATATATAGTACAATTACAAAGGCTGGGTCGAAGCAGCTAAAGATAGAAAATCGAGAAAGCACTTGGGCGAGGGATTTGCTTAGCAGTGGAACACTACAGGCTAGAAGAAAAGCTACAAGAAGTTTTGTATAGAATTGGTCGTCAGGAAATGCTTGTATATATGGAGCATTTCTCTTTTGTAATTTTATTATGATGATTTTTCTTATTGGACGTTATGTATTTCAATATACTTATTTAATATACGCAAATCAAATCATTATTTAATATACGCAAGTAAATAATTTTAAATCATTGTATACATGTATTGTGTCCAAAGATGTTTCCAATTTTGGATCAAGAAGATTCAAGATCTGAGTTATATGCAGGGATCAGAATGCGGTAGAATGCTCTTGTCTGTTAATTTAATAACAACACATGGCGCCCACCGATGCGGCTCACACCAAGTGCGCTGATAATTATTGAGATATTCCAACTAATACTGGTTATACCTTATACATAACTTGCTGAAAGTTATTCGGGTCCTATTAGAAATGTTGCTTTTATTCATGGAAATAAAAAATTGTGTGCTAGAATGAAATAAGTATAGTTCTTTTGAAATGAAAATGTTGATTATATTGTGCGAATTTTGAGATGGAAATATGACGATAAGAATTTTGAGCAAATGACAGTTTTTTATACGTTGATCCAGTTTCAGTTTTTGGAAATTTAATGGTTTTCTACTTCTACTCCTAAACAGCAATTTCACATAAAGAAATAATCGTGGAGCCTAGTTCTTTTTTCCTTTTTAGTTTTTTACAAAGCTAATTTCGCCATTAACATTTCTCCTTACACTATCATAGTAATCCTTTATCTCAGCATAATAAATACCTACAACATACTCGTACGTAATCTCTCCAATCACATAGGATTGTCATCCTTCCCGCAGTGTTTACACGCTTGTGTGTAACAACTTTAGTGTTGCCCTCCTCGGCATTGTCGGGAAATTGGGTCAAGAGGATATAGTACACTGTGCAGGAAAGCTGCAGAAACGCCTTAAACTCTAAAACGTCTTTAATTCTATTATTTTGTTCTCGTATCTTTTTCTTTCGCGAAATTACGAATTGAGTACTTGGGTATTTAAAAATCAAATTAGTCCGTCATATAGATTTAAAAAAAAAAGTATAGAAGCATGATTTTTCTTTAATCGCATAAGGTATGTAATGAGCTGAATTCTCACGTGTCTCACTTTTAATACCACTGTGACTTTATTCCCCTCCATACGATTCACTATCTTCAGTTCGTTCAATTTTCGAATATTTTTTGACGATTTGAAAAAGAGAAAAAAATATAATGTGATTTGTTAATCTATCTGACGGACTAATAAGGTTTTATAGTCAAATACCCATTTATGAAAAGTTTAGATGAGTGATGGCAGAGAACCTTACCTACTGAACAATCTGTTTGAAAAACAAAATATTTACTTCATTAGAATCATAGATATCAACCCACTTTTCATCATAAATTATTCAGAATCGAGCAAGCTACACAAGTGTTTCTCTTCCAACATAACCTTTTCAACTTTCATGAAATAATAATCACTTTGCACTCCATGTTTCACCCGAGTTTCTGTCAAAAACAAACATAAAAATAGCTATACATCCCCGAAATGTGTAATATCCAAAACATTCCCACTGAATAAACCCGACATCAGTATAAAACACATTTTTAGAAACGTTACGTCTCTTGGGAACAATTCTTGACATGAAACAATGTTTTGACACCATCCACTGTACAAGGACCCACCTCGACTCCCCATCAAAAAACAAAAAGGACCAAACAGAGAAGAAAGAACTGTAACATACAGGTCCAGTTAAAATGGACAATGTAACTGTAGCTATTTCATAAAGACCTGACGTTTGAAGTAAACATTTTTGATGCAGGGGTCAAGTTATAATGGATTTAGGAAGTCACCGACTTCGGTATGGTTCACAAAAGATTTGGTTTTATAGTTTAATATTGCAGTTATATTTCTTAGCAAACGCGCAGTTTGTGTGGATTTTTCTGGTTCCTCTCCTTTTATGGCACTAATCGTTAATCTTTTTAGTAATCCAGTGAACATAAGTCTGCACAGTGGGACAATATCGCGGTTGTAAACTAACATTAATTCTCTTACAAAAATAATAAAAGTTTAGAACTGAAATTTAGGATATTTTTGTGGTTTAGTAACATTAAATGAGGTTGTTAAAGATATGGGACTCGGTTATGAGTTTAGCGAGCAATGAACTGGAACACATTTAAAACAAACACTTTTGTGGCATCTCAGAGTATTTTTAGCGCAGTACCTAACCACATTTAGATGCAATTAGTGTAAAAAGTTATCTAGGTAACCTCTTTTATTTGGCTGACGGCAATTTTCCAGTCCACCTCTATATAGGTCGTTCCCTCCAGCTATCATTCCTAAGGTTAGTGTTTTCTCCAGACCATAATAAGGGGATTAAGACCCACAAAGATAATTTATGGAATAATAAATTTCTACGAGTAAGCAACAATTTCAGTCCTAAGTTCACCTAACAAATTTACGTTCTATTTAATGGGAAGGAACTACTTACAACCCTCACAATTGGCTTCGTCCGAACAAAAAAGGATAAAAACATTATTCCGGGTATGGGTCAGCAGAAAAGAGTTCGATTTAATACATTTTATTACCGTAAAGACCTTTCTCCTACCAAAATAGATCTCGCAATTCTCTAGTAAGATAACAGTATCACGATTCTATTCCCACTTCAATCTTCATTGCGTTATTTCAATAGTCTATCAAGGGGTAATGTCGTAAAAAAGCTGCAATGGACAGTGGACACGGCGGTAGTTTCGGGTGCTCGAAGTTTTCGCAGCAGTTTGTTATGGAGGTAAGATAAAATAGTTTTATTACAGGAACACATAAACCATTTGTGAAGAGTTTTATGAAGATTTTATGTGGGCGTGAAGGTATAAAATATTATCAGGTCGCCGTCGACTCAGTGATTTTAAGGGCGCGTTGGGCCTGCGGGGCGCGCCGGGTCGTTACCGAGCGAGATAAGTGTCAGGCGAGCATTGTGTCGCGGGTATTACGAGTGTATTCTTCTTTAAATTAAGAGGCTTACAGTAATTAACAACTTACGAGTCATTACGGCTGTTTTCATATTTTTGTGATAATTGTATTACATAATTGATACTTGCAAAACTGGAGAGAGAATTACAAAAAATAAAACTGATTGATGGTTACTTTGTCTGTGCCACAAATAGTTATTGCAATGCAAATAATTAGGACCAAGCGAACTTGCTAACTATAAAAGTTTCAAAATGCTTTAAAAATAATTCATGTTTCAATTGAGAAGTACGATCGTAAATCATAATTTAGCATCCGACAGTAAAACCTATTATAATTCATTTTCAACACGAAAAGGCTTAACACTTTCACTAAGTCTCATTGAAATCTAGACAGATTAACTCAATAAACTTCTATTCAATGATATTTAAGCCTTCAGTATTTTAGAACTGCTTTGATGCGATATTTCGTTTGATTATGATTTGAATAAAAATAATGAGGTATAACGAATGTCGTGAGGGTTGGCTCGAAGTGGCATAGGATACGGAGTTATGAAATAAATCAGGGTTAGCTTTTGCCCAGCAGTGGGATACTACAAGCTAGAGAAAATTACGAACGAGTATCTTATATCCATAAATAATATTGTAATATCTTATTGTTAGCGAAATAGTACATAGGTAATTTTTTTGAGCAAGTTGCTCAAAAAAATGTTCTAACAACACTTACTTTGAAACTCCTGAGTTTGTTTCGACGTTACTTCTTAAGGAAGCCAGTTAGGAAATATCAATTCCAGCAAGCATAATAATATACTTTTAAAGAATGACAATTATGCAATTAATCTCAAAGTAGGCTTAGATTGCTTTACCAATATTCGTGCAGAACGTATACAGGCACTATGGCACACTGTTTAATACGTTTGTTGGTGTATGTGCGTAACAAAACCTACAATTAAGTTCAAGCCCTTTTTACACGTATACAACACTTTTGGGATGAGAAGTAGCCTCGTTTAGGTCTAACTATAGATAGTGTGGAACGTCTCCCGGGCATTGTATTAAGTCCCGAAGTTAGATGGGTACTCACATGGTTGCTGTTAAGTCTGGGATGTTTTATATCCAGTTTGGATGATACAGTTGAACTGAATTTGATGTATCTGATGGTATGTATGAGTGTAAAGGGGTTAAGTTAATTAATTCTTGTATTATTGATCTTGATACATGATGCGCCGACCAAAAATAATAATTGGGATAAGGGCAGGGGAATGATGATGATGATGATTATTGATCTTGAACGTTATCCTTTCGTCTATTGCAGCGTTGCTACTCATTACATACAGGTTTATCTAGATGTTTGATGTTCTTATATTATACTTGAAATGTTCGATCAATTTAAGTATGTTTTTACAGTTGTTTATTATTCAAAGAAGTGATAACAAGTCAAAAAGGTTAACAGCAATCTAATGACATCGCAAAAACCACTTCCCCTTAAAAGACCGTAAAAGGTCACTGCATCAAAAACACGAAACTCAATACCAATATTGGCAGCCAAGTCCCAAATGTTGGCAACAAACCCCAAGGGTCACGGATGCAGCCCATTTAAGAATTACAACTCCGGAATATTTTTCGCCAGTACAAGATTAATGATTTGCGAAAACTTGGCTAATTTTCGTGAGTTTTAATGAATTCCCTTCGGTCGGCGACAACGTTGACCTTTTAAACTTATTTCTTCGGATTCTTTCGGGAATTTATCTCGGATCTTCGATCTTTTGTTTCTTATATTAAGATTTGGGACTAATAATATCTTTTTGTCTGCTATTTGTGTCGTGAAAGGCTTTCGAACGTCCTTCGGTTGTACTTTGACTATTTCTGTTTGACTGGTGCTTGAAAAGGTTCGATGTTTTATAGAACGCTAGTGTCTTGTTTACGTTTACCACTTATGTTTTTCTAAGCAAGTGGGATACAAGTTTTAGGTGAATATTGATGGCATAGTTCTGGCACCGATACCTTTTTTGATTTATTTGTAGATTTAAGTCAGAAGGCTTTTTTCTTTCTTCAATCTCATTATTTAATTAGTCGATTAACTCTTCATCACAGCAACCAACAATGTAAAACATTCAAATCAAAACGTCCTTTTACAACATAAAACGCTATTCTATAAATTTTGAATAACCAGCCCAGTTTTACTTGCAAAACAAACGAAAAGAAAACCCCCGAGCTCACCAAAACATCCATCACGAAAGACAAGTAAAACATAATAAATCCTAAAACAACTTCACGGATCTCCGTGAAACATGAAATTACATAAAAACTAAGAAAAACTACGGCCGGGATCGAACCTGTGTCCCAATAATCCTCAAGGTCGGAGGTTTTATTTCGAGGCGTTTTACGACCGACCAAGAGTTACGACGTCTTCGCCAGATTAGGGAGGCCAAGTTTTCATGTTAAAAAGTCCCCCGGATTTGAGAAAAATATGAAAAATGTTTGGGTTTTGTTTATCGGGACGATAAAATTGGATAATGTGCAACAGAGTTATGGTGTTCACTTACACCGTCTGTTTGGTGAGACAAATCACGGCACTCTAAGCCAGTTTTTACACATACTCGTTTATTTAAGTTATTTTCTTGCTTTCTACTTTTGCATTCAGATTGGATATTTAATGTTACCTATAGTCGACGACGTCCTTTTTTCCATTTTTTATAAAAACTTGCATCGCAATAATCTCAAAGATAATTCCCAACTCTTCACTGCATTTCCATTCACTGTGCGCCTCTTATTAAGTTAAACATTGACAAAGAAATTCCTGAAACTTTCCACCCGTAGTTTATTCCGTGTCACACAAAAAATCATCGCGTTGATTTTACATTCAAAAACTTATATATTTAAAAGTTTCGCGTCGTCTACAAAGTTGAAGAGTATCACAGGCTCGTTTCAAACGTTAAATTTTTTATACTGAATTTATTTTAAGTACACAATTTTCAGATTACGATGTATATAAAAGTTTTTCAGTAAGGTAGGAATGAAACTGTAGGTAGAAGTTAGGTTATCGGCAAAACTTTGGATTTATAGAGTTACGCTTATGTAGGTAGACTGGAGTTACTGTTTTAGAAAGTTTAAAGTAAGAAGGAGTTTTGATACTGGTTGCTAGAAGAACAATGCATGTGATTTATTAGTTTCAAGAAGTATTGTTGCCAGTTATAATAGTAGTCATTATTTTATCTACAGGAGCAAGACTCTAATAATTGTTACTAAGTATTTTTAATGCCGTTTATGCTATTACCCTACTGCTTATTTCAATAAAAATGTCTGGACTTGCAAGTCAGGCCTCAAAAACACCATCCCTTTTCTCTCCCACACGCTTTACCCTGTAACCCGGCAAGTTTTTGTCTTCCCAGCAACACTACAACTTCACCGACCTCCAGCCCCCTGTAAATTTAAATTAAGACATTCCCTTTGTAAATTTAGAGTAACGTTTGCTCCAAATTATTTTGTTTTGACCATCCGTGGGTAAGATGCGCCAATGTCTTTTAAAATGCTGAATAAATTCATGGAACCGAAATTGTGAATTTATTTAAGGCAGTCCGCGATGTGGAGAGATTAAATTGTGTTGTCTTTGTAAGAGAGAGATTTACGTACTCTTAGATACAAGACTTTAACTTGGCTAGATTAATTGTAGCAGTAGTGGTATCACACGTGATGAACATTCTCTTTTTTAGCTTTTATTGCGTTTGTATTTTTACAGTCTCATTGAGAAACTAGTTGTACCTGCGACGTGGTCCGCGATGATGACTGTTATTTTTTTCGTGAACTTATCTCTTGACTAAAGTAAGTAAACAAAGTTGTATGTTAATTTAAATTCGTGTATTAAAAAAATATTCTACCAGTCGAACCTAGGATGACGAGAGAATGAAGTTTGATGTTCCATAGAATTTAGATGTACGGATTACAAAACCAAATATGAAATAGAATATTCGTCAAACTCTGACAACAGACTAGTCCATACAAAATAGACAAAGCAGATAATAGTTATAGCATTCATGTCACTTATTCAATGGCTACTGACAATAATGAAACGCGATATTTATGCACGAAAATTATGTTAGAAAAATATTATAAATGAAAATAAATCGTATTGAAATAAAAACAAAAAAGGTTTGCAGTCTTTTTGCTTACAAAGTCAAAGTCTAGTGGGATAAATGTAGGCACAATTATAGGGCGTCAGAAATATTGGGCGCTAACAATCTTGAGGTAAGGGCCCAGTTTGATGGCTGAAGAGTTGTGGGGGATCAAGTGTAGTCTAGCAGCGATTTGGTGAAGATCCTGTAGAATTCTTAATATAATTTACCTACTTCTCTTCTTTGTTGCTTTTTTTTTAAATTAGTTACTGAAGTTGAAATGTAATGTAAAAAGATTGATTACACAAATTTAGGAATGACTAAATTTTGGGACCGCCCCAAATAATATACATTTAAATACAAATCAAAAAAATTACGAGAAAGACCATGATTGTCTTATAAATTTCATACACACACGATACACTTACTTGGTATCGAGATCTAACCAGATAAAACCACAAGGCTAAGCCAGTACTTAAATTTGACTTCAAAATATTGTTATTAATCCTTAAACTCCAATCCAAGGAACAGTGGTTACTCAAATAACCAAAACTTAAGTCATACAAGAAATCCAAGAGGCTTCGGTTAACTGAGATGTTACTAACTACCGGTTACTGGCCTTTGATGTTACTTTTATCTCCGAACTTCGTGTTAGACCTGTTTAAGATTTAGTGCTAAAGCCGTAACTATCGGAGTTTACAAGGCTGATGTTTTAACAAGAAAGGGTTGAAGGGACTAATCGCGCCGAAGGCTTTGTTCCTCGAATCCCGTTTTTCCCACAAAACGTTTCTTGTCGAATCACTTTGTTGTTTATTTTGGCAAGTCATTTATTTTTGGCTTCGATTGTCTGGTTTTTAATGGCCGAGATTTAGCTCAAAGTAAAGTCTTGAAATTTTCGTTTCTAGGTCGTTTTTAATTGCTTAAGCATTTTTTTTGTAATAACGTTAATCTTACAACGATGGACGGACTGTGTGAAAGATGATATGGCTGCAAAGAGTGTTGCTTGCGAGATGACGTCAGATAGGAACGTGTGAAAGAAGAAGACATGCTGTGGCGACCCCAAATAATAATTGGTATACTATAAATAGAAATGAAGATGAATTATTAAAATTTGCTAATCGTACAATTTTTGCAAGTTTCCAAATTCACTTGAATGTTTTGTGAAATGTAATAGTTATATATTTTCATTTTCATGTGATAAAAATGGTATACTGTTGCAGGACAATATATTTTCTTTCCATTTTAAAAGCCAGATTGAACATTCAAAAACTTTTCTAGTATCGCTTCTTCTTGAAACTTAACCCAAACTACAAAACCTTCAAGTGTTTCAGTTAGCACACAGTTAACTGAGTCGGCACCACCCTTTGATGTAACTAACATTAACCTTTGACTTTTGTTAACTGTACTTTGGTTTTCTACATGACTAAGCGGATTTGCAGATTGAACAAATAATAGTAAATTGACTGAAGATGGTTTTGTGATCTTGCTTGGTTAATCTTCTAAAATATGGTATTTAATTTGAGTCTAATTTGTTTTCTGCTTCAGTTATTTTGTTGCACTATTTCGTTTCTAGATTGAATTAGTTTTCGGGGGAGGTGTTCTTGAAATATTGATAAATATCTTGATCTGCAATGTTTTTGTTAGTGTTTTATTCGATTAAATAACTTTTATATGGTATTTTTCTTGATGGTGTCTTAATCTTTGGCATGTTTTGGAGTTTTTTTTTTACAACGTGCAGAGTTGATTAATGGCTCTTTTATTTATTGTAAAATGCGATTGTCTTCCGTTTGTTAGACTTGAGTAAATATTGGTCTAATTTTTGCGTGTTGAATTATGTCTTCAATCAGTACTTATATTGTGTTAAACTAAAATCTGAACATCAATAAAGTCCACGACAAATCCGAATCCAATTCACAGATATATTCGTTAAATAAATTGCTTAGATAAATGCCCGAAAACTATTTGAACAATAAAGTGTAGCAAATTGTTTTCTATCTAGTTCCTAACAAAAGCTGAAATATTGAATGTTTGTAACTAAATCACGAAGTAAAAACGCAATGGATTTTAACGAAATTTCGTTACTGGTTTTATGGGAGGTGGATTGTTTTATTTTTTGACAAAATGGTAGCGTGTTACGCATTCGGTCCATATCGCGAATGTGATTACATTGATGTCACGCCATTGTCTAGATGAATAAAATTGATAGACGGAATGCACTGATAGTGGAGTGGTGTTGGCTATTATGCGAATTTCCTATGCTTTATGTGATGCGGGTTTGATTCACGTGATATAAATGTTTTAGATCCGAGAAAACCTGTACCAAGTATATGTTTTATAATTTTAAGATTAAGTAAGTGACCAAGCACCCAACCAACAAAAAGTATCCACGGTATTTAGTATGAAACGTCCAGGTCTAGAGATAATGCTTAAAATAATATAATCAAATAGCTTCTTCATATAATTTACAGCAAATAAAAATCATATAAAATAATGTGATATCTGTTAAATAACTCAAACAAACTCAAACAGAAATACTTAAGGAAGACATTATGACCAATACAAACTTCACAAAAAGATAAATTCAAGTTACATTACAAATACCGAGTGACCAGAATCAGGAGGAATTTAACAAAAACAAAACAGAATCGAAAGTTTACGGGAACGAGATAAAAGTTCAAGATTGGATGAAATTAAATGAACTGAATCCCGTACAGTAGACGCCAGGATACTCAATACAGATAACGATGGAGGACAACCTTGTGTCGACGTTGGTAAGGTTGATTTTCGGAATGAGTATTTTCAAGATTTGTGTGGTGGATTGTACTGTCGAATCACTCGTTTATTTCATTTGGCCAATCACAATCGAGTGCTCAAGACATGTAGTGACGTGGCTTCGTAAAGAGTTGGGATAAAATACTAAGATGCTCCTAGAGTATTATTGTAACTCACGTGATACAATTATTGAGTTTGGCGGACGTTGCTTTGTTTTCGCGGCTTTTGCAAAAGGATATATTTTATTTCTTGGTTTTTATGTATTTTTTATGTTTGGTTTTTCTAACGAGGTTGGCTGCCTACAGACATACATTTACCAAATATTTCAATCTATTCGGTATGTTAAAAAAAAGCTTGTAATATGGTTTACCACACATAAAATATACTCGTAGGATTATTGTAGATGGAGCAAGTTTTCTTCCAAAAAAAAAAAAAAAATCATAAGCGGATCCTATATCAAATCTCACTTTACAATCTTTAGACAATACTTCGAAACAACCTTTTGCCACAAATATTTTTGATTACACGTCGGGAGAAAAGATACATCACATTACATCGCGAATAAAACTCGTTTGTTGTCCAAAAAACCTTTTATCAATAATATTTCTAATTACAACAGTTTTAAAAACTCTATAACTTTGATCAAACATCCTATTAAGAAGTATTTCCTCTACCTTTCACGCGTTACTCCACCGCGTCTTCTCAAAATGTCTTCTTAATCTAGTGGAGCGGTGCTGAGCTCGCACGTCATATACTTACTTTGCATTTGTGAAACACTGAAAGGAAAAACTTTGAGGTTAAGGATTCTGTTACACCGATATTTGGTTATTATTTTTTAGAGTAGCGTGTTAGAAAATTTTCGATTGTTTTCTCATAAACAATCAAATACAAATATTATATTAGGGTGTGAAGATTATGATGATGTTTTTTTATACGTCATGGTTTCGATTAATACTTTAACTATAGTGGTTGATTTGTAAAATAAAATATGTATTATTATGGCAATCGATCAGTCTTTTTCGCCTTTAAAAAAAACATTACAATGCGTAAAAGGTTATTTTTTATGTCTAAAAATATATTTATCGTCAAAACTTAAATACAAATCTTTTTTACCTCGAAATATAAATCAACGACATAAAAACTGAAATAAATAAAAATTCAGTACATTCGCACAAAAAATAAGCCTGTCACATTGTATTACACTTCGGTGTGACGCAGCCTCACCCCACTTAAAATAATACCTTCATTTGTGACATTGCATACGTAAGCCTGCCTTTAGCTAACGTGAAATATTACGCCGCGTACTAAACACTATTATACAAGAGTTCTTGTAAATGTGCGGATATTCTGTAAAATAATACATTATGTTGGTACTTTTAGGATTTAGGATAAGCTTAATATGGATACGCGTGTATGAAGTTTGATTGGTTTCGGATATTGAATTATTTTCGGTTATTTGATGGCTGGGATGCGGATATTTGATTTGAGTTTTGTTGGTTTGGATTAAGAGGGTGGCGGAAAAATTGCGGATATCTGATGGTTTTGGTTACGATTATGGATCTTTTATAATGTCAATCTTTCTGTTATATCTTCACAGTAAACTAGTTAACCCGATTACGATAAAATTTGATTAAACCGAGAAAAACTACACATACTCCGTTTTACAGCTATAACGGTCCTTTACGTGGGCGGAGATATGAAAAAGTTAGCTTTCTATAAACAACAAACAATATTAACGTTTATTTAATAAGTTAGAGTTAAATTTCAAAAACATTATTCACAAATGAATTAGATTTCAAAACGTAAGAGCAATAAATTAAATATTCTAACTCGCATTATACATATGCAAATATTAATTAAAAATATTATTCATTCGTAAGCCGTAAAATAAAAATTCATTATAAATATCCAATTACAAGAATTTGACCTGAACTGACCTCTGGAGGTCAGGCCAGGGAAGGTCAATTAGAATCTGATTTGAATTTAATATTACTAATATTTTCTTATTTAATGAGAGCTTATGGGACACTAAATTACTGAGATTTTATTTTATGTTGTAGAGGTCAAATAGTCAGTGGCTCCATGAAATATACCGCTAAGACTGAAAATCGTACTTTGAGACAACTTGGAAGAAGGCTTCAAATTAAAAACTAAGAAAAGGTTTATGGACTATAATAGACATAATTATTTTATCGCGAGGTGGATTCATTATTATATTTTAATGGTTTATTTATTATCGGAGTAGCCCGACCAGTTTCGGACCCAACCGGAGTCCTTAATCATGAGCTGACGAGGTGGGGTCGCGAGTCTAAAAAACACGAAAATAAAAAAATATGTTTTTTGCTAGTTTTTAAGAAAGACGTAGTGTATTTTAGAGGATAACTATTGTATCTAAAATTAAACGGGGATCTTCCCTACCCATACAAGTACATAACACTCCCAAAGTAAAAGCACTTTAGTCTTATCTACATAGATATGCATTTACTTTTAAAACTCCGTCGAATCCTTTCAATATGGCCCCACCTGCCGTCGCCCGCGGATTTCCCATACATCCCATACATGTGAAACAAAACGGAGAAGCAACATTATCACGCACACATATGTAGTACACGTGTCGGATACAGAGGGACCTAAAATGCTGCTCTTGTTTTTAACTACAAGACTTATGCTTAATTAGGAATTCGTTTTGTTCAAGATTGTATTTGTGTATAATAATAACAGTGTTAGACAGGGGAAAAGGTCGACTAAAGAAACGATGGATGGATTGTGTGAAAGATGGTATGGCTGCAAAGAGTGTGACTTGCGAGATGACGTCAGATAAGAACGTGTGGAAGAAAAAGATATGCTGCGCCGACCCCAAATAATAATTGGGATAAGGGCAAGGGAATGATGATGATGATGAAGTTTAAGTGTTGAATAATGCTTTGTTGTCACATAGGCATTCTAGATTGAATTACATTTAATTGATTTTATAGAATAAAATGAAGAAAGAATATAATATAAAGTAATTTAAGTATAAAAACGTGTAGCATGAATATTTTTATAAAACAATGCTTTATTAAAAAATAATAATTTAATAACACAGAAATATTACACTTCAAAACTTACGTTTTGCCAAATTTTGTGAGCAAAAAACTACCATACGAGTATGTTGAAGTTGCATCTCAACCAGCAACATCTTAGCGGCCCAAAATTCTTGCATTTAATATACAAACTTAATATCATTATGATGTTTGACAAAGACGCCTAAAAGCCTCTTTTATGATATGTAAAGCGTGAGTTTTCATCCCCTGTGTTATTGTTTCATCCCTTTGTGTTTGTGAACTGAGATGAGCGGGTTGAACGTTTTGTGGTCGATAATTTTCGTGTTATGATTGTGGGGGTTGAGTTTTAATGTCTCTGTTGTAGGTAGATGTCTTGTGACACAAAAGTTCTTTAATTTCAGCTGCCGAAGACACATTAGTTTTCTTATATTTTAAAAGAAATGAATTCTTTCTTAAATATACGTGGTTATACTGAAAATTACACTGCATAATCAACAAAATGACGTAAGAAAACCCTTTAATAGAAATCTATACTTACCTTTCCTCTGTTTAATGCGTTGTAAAGACGTTATTATCGTACAATTATTTCTAAAAATGCAGGTAAAATGATATATTATCAACAATTTTATAAAACAAAAGTTTTAATGTTTATTTTAGACGCTAAATAAAAGAAACACCTCCCTCTGTTTGATACTATTAACTGTTAAAAGCAAATGAAGAGCTCAATGGACGTAAATCCCGGTTTAATTCAATCATTCTCTCATAGTCCACTATTCATTCGTTCGACAGTCATGTGTCGACTGATTCCATTCTCTTTTTTTGTTGATGACCTATCATTTGTAATTATACTCAACCTTTTTTCTGTGACTAACCGGAGGCTCTATCAAAATTAAATTAAATCTGTTGCAGTTGTGGAAGCGAGACGGCACTTTAGTCGCGTCATATATGATAGCGCTCTGCTTTTTTTTCCCAATTAAAACAGTTTCACGTTTTGTAGAAGCATAATTATATTAGTCTAGTATCTAAGTTTTGATTTATTTATTTTATTTATTTATTTACAGTTTATGTACACACAGAACGATTAAGCAGGATACAACATTATATAATAATAGCGGTCCGACCGATTTCGGCCACGGCGGCCAGTGTTACTATGACACCAGCCAGCTACGCAGGACATATTATAGTGCACAAGCGTGTGCGCAAACACAGGTGCACTCTCTGTTCCTTTACTCTCATAGCCCGATGGGACGGTAATCCGACACGACCGGAGAGAGATCAGGCGCAGGACCCACATTTTTACGTGCCTTCCGAAACACGGAAGCTGTGATATTTATTTCTTAAACGCACACAACATTCGAAAAGTCGGTGCGTGCCGTGGGGATCGAACTCAAGACCTCTGACTTAGCAGTCCTACGGTCTCGCCACTAAGCTATCACAGCTTCGACAACATTATATAATTAATGTACAAAGGTACTGCTTATTTCTTATAGAAATTTCTTCCAGCAGACCTGCGAAAGGAGAATATGATATGTAGTATTTGATATGTAGTATTTGAGTATGAGATACTGCATTTTCAGTAAAATGCCTACCAGCAGACGTAAGTATCTCCCAAGGTAAACCAAAAAACCTGGTCGACCGTTTTAAGACTTCAGTCGGTTCAAAAAAATGGGTTCAGTGTGTTGGATTGATGACATAGCTAAGTTTACTAGAGGCAATTGGACAAGAAACTTGCAATCCGGAGAAGGTAAATCATGAGGTGATGATAAAATATTTGAGCAGTTAGCTTGGTAAAAGACAGACAAACATTTGGTTGTAGACAGACATGTAACGATATTTTCACCAACTGACTTTCCCATTCTAAACTTCAAATTTATTCACCCTATAAAACAAAGCAACGTGACCTTGGAAACACATTTTAATATTTATTAACGTCTATTGTTTAGCAAAGTTTGTGGGAGCAATGAGGGCACGTAAATAGAACACAAAATGAAACATTAATATTACTTAAAAGACCTTAAGCTATCAGTTATTTTTAGGTCTTCTCAAGCTGAAAATATTTCTGGTAGGTGTGTTATAAATATTGCCAGAATCTTTTTACTTTTGTTGTCAATCTGATAGCTTGTATTATGTTGAGATTCCGTGTTACTTTTTAAAACTGTTGTATAAATAACTACGATACACTGTATTAGGATAAAACAAATCATATGTAGGGGAATGATTATACGGATAGCCGAGTAGTATAGGTCAATAAATGCCAAGTACCACTACACTTGACGTGCCGCGGGTTCGATCCCCGCGCAGGATAAGCATTTGTGCGACACACAGATGCTTGTTTTGAGGCTGGGTGTCTTTGTACATGTGAATTAAATGTCTGAGAAATCCTTCCCTACACAAGGATTAAATTCCTTAGTGCGGGAGTCGATTGAAAAAAAATGACGTTCTTTTCTACTAGTCACGTTACTTGTCTATTCACCGTTATAATTGCCCTTAGAGCTTTCGATTCAGATATGTTGCTTGTCTGCGGGCTCCAATCAAGTAGTAAGTTATAATTAATTATGTTAGCTTTACAGTTCAAACGAATATAGTTGCATATGCAGGCACAAAAGTCCCACCCAAATCCCGCAATAAGCGTAGTTGCGTAAACGTATCAATTATGGCACATCAAATTCATACATTCCCATACAACAATAGTGTATTGAATTCAGACTAATCATTAAATCCATAACTAGCCGATCATTGATCACTGCTAACGTAAATATAACACCCTGTATAGGGGTGGTTGAACTCCCACCCTTGTGTGCACCCTGTATAAACATAGTTAATATCGTCAGTTTTGCTAAAGTCTGACGTGTTTAGAATAACAGGGAACTATTTAATTAGTAAATTGTAATTAATTTTGTTACGAAAATAGTCCGATTATAGAATTTGTTATCGAAATCGTAATATTATTTTAATTGTATAGTAATTCTCGGTATCGAATAGGAAGCAACAAAAATTTTCCGGCCAAGTTTGCTTAAAGAATGGCAGTGCCTGTAGCTTCATGTGATCTTCTATAATAGTACAGGGGTTGTAATTTTAAAGCTAAATTGTATTTACTCTCAAGCAAATGTGTAAGAAGTTCTTTAACAATCAATGTAAAAAACAGCCACTGTAGACAAGGCAATGATAGTCTCCGATACCCAACGACTTTACTCTCCAACGTGTGCCTATAACGCTTAAGGACTAAATTCGTCAAAGACTTATACAAAGGCCTTACATGCTAAACAACCTTGCATGTCTTAGTTAGCTTGTACAGTTAAAGTTGAACGCGGCATCACTCGAGCCTTCTATTTAACTCTCACAACTTTTCACATTTGGCAAACATTTTTGAACAATTAACCTTTTAAAATTGTACTTCGACCTGAAAATAGGTTAGGATCTCTTTGCCAAGTTAAAATGACTCCACAGTCATGGGAAATTAAACTTTATTCGCTTGTAATAGGGGATGTAATGTGTGCAGTTTAATGTTTGTTTCTGTAAACGTCGTTTCCTTGCCCGAAGCAATTTGCTGGTTAATTTCTTGTTATTTTAACTTTGGGATTGCTTAATTCCGCTGTCAGTATTGTGGCTAGTGCAATTTTTCGCGTAATACGTTGAAAGAACGAATATGAAATGATAATCATGTTTTTGTTTTGCGGGATTAAGGAAAATCGTCTTTTCTCTTTGAACCGGTAAGGGAAGGGAAAAAAAAGAAAATTGTCGGACTCCCAGAGGGGAAGACCTTTCATTCATTGTTCCTATTCTATCCAAAGGATGCATATAAATACATCACATTGGCAGATCATTTTTTTTTAAATATTGCCTTTTTTTCAAACATTTGTCTTCTGGAAATCGAAATGCGTTGTATGTATACGACGTTTCATCGAAAACCAAAATCATTTATAATCCTTCTTTTTTCATGGATAGCACCCCCTCTAAAACTAAGCATTACACTTTGATCAGATTGATGACATTTGCATGGGGAGCCCAATTTTTCTACTATTTTCTATGGATTGGTTTTCTAAAGAGTAATTTTTCATATATAGAAACGATACTCAATAACTATTCGTTGTTCGATCTCGGAAATGAATCATAACTCATCAGCATAAAATCATACTCACTACAGAATATATTATACCATGTAACGTCGCCGCGTCGGCTAGTTGACCTCACCCCAAAAACCGTCCATTATGACAACCAACAACTCAGCGGTCACCATTAAATCAATATCATCTCACTAAATCACGTTAATATCGCATAAAACATGCAAACATACAAACACAAATATTATAATAACCCAAAGCCCGCAAACGTGTTGCCATCAAACTGTGATGTATCGGCCGCATTACACACAAACACATACACACAAATATTCTGCTAGTTAGGCTGCTGTTATAATGATTAACTAGAATGATTATGAGCGCTTAGAAAATATTACAACATACTTAATTCTAATACAAAAGTCTTCAGATGTATGGGAATGACAGTCTCCTTCGACAAATGACATGACGTTGACATGTCAGTTCAATACATTGCAGTAATCAGAGATAGCGCTTTGAGGAATGTATGTATGTGATAAGTAAAATTAGTAGGTATTTGTAGCCTTTGTTCAGCTTCTGAAACCTGAAACTGAAACAATTATTTGTGAAAGCTAAGTATTACCTAAAGATGTAAGGGTTCTTGAAGATATCGTATTCCTAACAGCCTATTTCTACTTACATAATATACCGCGTTGAAATAGGTTTCATAGTAAGAATTGCTTTTCTAAGTGGAAATAAACAAAACCCCCAAAAAAAGCGATAATACCAAAATCAAGAAGTTATTTATTACATTAGCCCTAAAAAGGCTCTTTAGAAACTTAAAAGCTATAAGCCTGACTGGAGGCAAACGGGTCCAAAATGTTATTCTTATGGAAAAGAACCAGCAAAAAACCATAAGTTACTTTTTGTAAATTAAAATTAAATGAATATTGTTTACGTTTAAAGAATGCGTTAAAAACCGTAGGATAGTTATGGGCCCGCGAGACGATCAAGTGCGCTTGACAAGTCTACGTGCTTGAAATGAATATTGATCGTTTACAGCGTTGACTTGACAAGTCCCGTCAAGTATCTACGGGCTGGACCATAATTGTCAAGTTGCGTCAAGTCGCTTGATGCGACTTGACAAGTTTTATTCATTTGCGACCGGAACATCAAAGATGGCGGACGACGGACCGGACCGAGACGTTCTTTTCTCTTTTTCTGTGATAGATACCGCTAGAGTTATAGCAAGGAATGCCTTGTCTGCGTTGGAAACCATTATTAATTTTTGCGACGACCACTTTCCTGAGCACAGGCCGGTGAACGACTGCGGCATGTGGACTTGACGGCACCTTCAAGTCGCGTCAAGTCCCTGGTCAAGTGTAATCGTCAAGCACGTAGACTTGTCAAGCGCACTTGATCGTCTCGCGGACCCATTAGTGTCGATGGAAATGAAATGAAAATCAATAAAATAATATTTTCTACTCAAGAGAATCTATGAATAAAACGTATAGTATTCTCATCAGCTGACCGGAGTTTTATTCTGGTAAAGACATTGCCTTTTCAGAGAGAATGGTTCCATTCACACGTTTCTCAGAAGAAATAGTATTTTAAACGTAGTTCCTTTTAACACGTTGTAAAAATAGCTGGTAGTAAATTGAACACTCTGATTGATAAACGTTAGGATACGTCAGTAAATAAGCGTCTTGAAAGAAAAAACAGGAAACCAAATATAGAATCTCAGTTTGACTTCCCGCTCCAATAAATGTAAAATAAATTGGATTTATAATAAAAACTCCTTTCACAGTGAATGGTGGAGTACCAGTAATATCTACAGGCTTGTGTTGGGAATATTTTTAATACTTACTTTTGCTGATTTAAAAAAATATTAACAGAGAAGTTATATAATTATGTGACCAAATACAAGAAGTTACTCTAGGTATCATACTCATAAAGGTTTCTACGGACGTATGTGTCGTTGAATAAAGTCATCAGGTTTCAAGTGCTATGGTCTTTTAATAAACTTCCCGTCAAAAGACCAAATTGAAGTCTTTTTTCCTTAAAAATCACTACGCTAGGCTATCTACACTGCTACGAATCCTTGAAGTTGGGCTTGTTCCGTGGCGTAGGCGACATGCTACGAGCATCGTAGCAATGTAGCGTGCTGCCTGTCTTTTAGAATGGCTACGGTCCAGCTTTCTCACTCACGATACTCACGTTCTATTACATTTTAAAGTTTTTTGTACAGTTATAGAAGAGAGATACTACTTTACATCATGTGATACTCTATCTCGCTTCAACAGCAATTGCCCTGCTGCATGGTACATGTAACAACAGTAAATCAGGCCATGTCGACCTCAGCCTTATTCAGCTGCAATCACCTATTAGGTATCGCGGTGCCGGGCGGATTTCATTAAATTTATTAGTATTATGGCGGACGTAATTTCCTTTCACAATTAATGCGGTGTGAATATGTTACGGGGTTAAATTTTATGGATGGGGGATCAGCAGAACTGTTATTGCATTGTCGACACTTTATTTTATCGTCGATGTTAAGTTTGTGATGTTACTTAAAGGGTAGTGTTTCGGAATTTATGAGCTTTTAGTATGAAGGTACTTACAGATAGTTCAAATATTTTTCAAATTATAATTGAGTAAGGCTGCAAGTCTATCTTTTTCTTTAAAGATAGAGTCCTCCGTTTGTCAAATAGAAGAAAAAATGTAGTAAGAAAACGAACTCTATATTAACCAGTTCATTTTAACACCCCAGTTATATTTGATATTACTTGCACCATCATGTTAATCTAAAGTCAATCTTCCGTCGTCACAAACCGCCAGAATATAGTAATATCAGTTATCATAATCGTTACTTCGTCATTTATCGAACGATCTCGAAGAAAACTCACAAAAAATATCTTAAACTTAATCCAATTATCCCATAAAGCTTCGGAATTAGGAGATTAATAGAAAATGGCGCGAAACGTATCCCTATCTGAATTTCCACCAATTCTTATATTTAACGAAGAGAAAAAGTCGATGTACCTTCCAATATAAATTATCTGGTGTCAACTGAGCTCTATTTTATATAACCAAACACTCACAAGCGAAAATAAACCTTAAACTATTCACAACAAAGCCTTTATTCCACTGAAATACTCACAGACATTATCGCCATTCAAAATTGAAATTTACCTACAAAGACATAGATTCGAAATTAGAGTGATACAGACATGTTTTTATAGTGTCAAGCAAAATGCAGTTCTGTTATTTACACATAAAGGTTGTATTTCGTTTGTCGTGTGTATTAGGAGTCATTTATCAGGCTGAGTAGATGTCAGGGGCGATATGGCGTCGTATTAAAAAGGTGATGGTTTTGCATGATGCGTGCTAATGTGTTATTATAAATAGCATGTAAGGCCGTTTGCAAGGAATATGTTTGTGATATAGCAAGATTGCCGATAAAAATATATTGGTTGTGTAAAAAGATTGTTATGTAACACAGCTTCTAATGTGTGGGGGACGAAATTGCTGTGCTTTTTAAGGGTTTGTGTCAAAGCAGTGTTTGCATTAAGGAATTCTTATAGCTTTCGATTTATCCATTTTAACATAAGAAATTCAGGGTCCAGGTGCTAGAATAGATTTTTATATTAGTAGGTACTAGGTAATAAATGTGTGAAGATTTTGACTGTCAAGTATTTTTTTTTTTAAATTCATACAATTGTCTAGAGTGGAATAAGACAAGAAAAAACGAAGATGTAAGGAAGTTATTTTATTTTACCACAGTAACCACAGAAACAAATTATAAATAGTCAAAAATAAAATCATTTTAATACAGAATAATTAAGCTTTTCATTCCGCAATACATTTTCGAAGGTCGTTTTAAGTGCCAATCATACCATAATTCGATTTATTTACCAAAATCGTGCCAAAATCACATTTTCCCTGAAACAAAAAGCGCTTAAAAACATAATAATATCACTTTTTTTATATCAGCCTTCCATATCGATTTACGACCGTATTCCGATGCATTAAGGTGTCTCTTTGAATGACATGTACGCATAAAAGAGGTTATAATTGAATATTAGCGTGTCAAGAACCATTAGTAACAGTTAATTGGCCCTCCCAGATAATGATTTACTGTTCAAATAAAAAGACAAAAGAATTCCAACCTTGCACACGTACGATAAAGTCCAAATTGGCTTGACAGGTATAATCCATGTGTGCGCCATTCGGCTTCCCTGCTTAAGAATTAAATCCGATTTTCGAATGTCAATTCTTTACGTAGTTTTTATTGTTTTGTTGTGTTCACGGAATTTTGAATCGTATTTCTGAAAGCTTAGAGTTGTAACTTAATTGTATTTTTTTATCTTTTCAGGTACTAATTCATTGTTTTGAAGTAAATTGAAGGTTGAACAAGCGATCAAGTTTTGATAATAACAAGGTGAGTTTGAAATCGTATTTCGTGAAGTTCGGGAAACTCGGGTAAAGGAAAAATATGGCTTTTTATGAACACCTTATTTTTACCGTTTGAAAATAAAACCTTTGTGTTTTATTCTTTTAAGTTAGTATTACATTTCCTTGAAAAAGGACTCTTTAGACATTTGTGGTCAGATTGATCTTTAATAGTGTATTGGTGCTGTTTGCAATGCAATTGGTGATAAACAACTAGACATACCTATTATAAATAATATTAATATTTGTACATAATTTCAACGTTCTAACGGTTCCAAAACTGACCATTGAGTAGTTGCCGCTTTTCAGCAAAATTCTCCAATTAGTCGATCTAAATTTTTTTGTCATTTAACTATTTCTACTGTAAAAACTGCAAGTAAGACAATTATTATCTTCAAAACTATTTACAGAGAAGAAGTTAAAATAATTAACCTCTAAACTCCGACCTACAAACCTTAAACCCAGAAATCGAACCCAAAGTCAATCACTGAACCGCAACTCATAGGACGAGCATTCGTTACTCAGCGTCGAACCTACACCCTTGTCACTATCCAAAGTTATTGCTAAGTTCTAAGGAATGACTGACGAATATTATATATGATGGATTGGTTATTGTACATTAGTTAGGTCTTGTGATTATTAGTTAGTGTTTCTAGAAAGTTCTAGGCCTTTAGTATGTGGTGTTAGGGTAAAATTGTGGCTTTTGTGAGAGAGTGACAGTGCAATATAATGCGTGTAGTGGTTTCTCACTTCTATAGTGGTAACTGTCGTGTTTTAAATGTTTTAGGTATCGATTTTTTTCTGACTGTATAATATATTATGACTTAACTTATTGTGATTTCAAGTAGGTAATATTAATACCACAGTACTGCAATATCCAAAAAAAATATCTGTTTTAAAAAAGATTGTGTAAAGATAAATAGACACCTCCAATCTAAGATTATCTAGTATTACCACAATTAACTGACAATGCAGTTCTCGTCATTCTAGGAGAAAAGTCTGTTCAAATACAATTGAAATTAAAATCAATTTAAAACAAAAATATCGATATAGTAACAATATTTGATAATGTTAAAACAATTGCCAATCAATCAACAAAAATCCACGCAGTCCAGACTAACGTCCAACTATAGCCCACAAGTGGGCAAACAAAACTAATTTATCACAACCATAGGAAAACTAACGAAAGATCTTTCTTATTGTGAATTTATTGGTGATTTTTATATGATTTATGCGTCCCAACTGAGCACCTTTTGTTAACTTTTCACAATGAATCGAAAGATTGTGAGGTATAAGAGAACTTCGGGAAACTTTCGCGAAACTTTATTTCGTGTTGTATTGGGAAAGTAATGATTTAGTATGTTTCTTTGTCGGTACAAAAACCTTTGCTTGTACACTTACAATGTATTAAAGAAGTACGCGAATGTCATATTTTTTCTAAAACATAACTCGATAAATGGTATAATATTGACGGGCCTTTTGATCTAGTGGTTAGTGACCCTGATTGCTATACCGAAGGTCCTGGGTTCGAATCCCACCCAAGGCAAATGTTTGTGTTATGAGCACGGTCATATTTTGTTCTTAATTTGAGACTAGAGGGCGTTGTGCTAATGTTGAGGAATATTCAATATGTGGCTATTCAATGAACTTATTGTGACTGCTTTCATGCTTTGATCCATTTCAAGCCATAATTTAATAAGGTATTTGTATGCACTAGGTTGCAGGGTCTATCCAGATACGTGAGACTGTTACAAGTAATATTTTGTTGCTTTATTCTAAAATCCACTAGTAAATTATGAAGGAAAACATCGTGATGAAACCCGTATTCCAAGTACTAGAATCTTGAGTCTTCAATGGACAAGTCTTGTGGTTATGCCTAATTTCTTCTCTTTTCGGAAAGAGGCCTTTACCCAGCTGAGGAAGATTTATCCACTAACATGATTATTACAAAAGGTAATCTGCTTACTAACGGTCAGCGCACACCGAACTGCAAAATGCTCGCGTATGATCGAGCAATATTTTGACTGCTCGACCATGCAGGCGGCATGCTCGCTCCTCCGTGAGCAAGCTTCGTTGAAAATACTTTGGGTTGCCACGCGTTGCCCATTTCTTGAGAGATTCTCTCCCAAGCATTGGCTTTAAACATCCGATCGCTGTATGTTTGACTCGATATATTGTACAAACATTCAAAACGCTGCACCAAGCCGAGTAAATCTCGCTGTGGCAATACTGAGACCGCGAGCGGCGCGCGGCGGCGCGGCGGCGGGCGGCTCGAGCGCGCTCGCGCTTGCACAACACATACTCGAACACGCATCTTGCAAGCTCGAGCATAGTCGAGCATCAAGTTTGGACGTGTATTTAATTTTGCAATGTATGGAATTGTCATAAGGTTAATTTTTCAATAGTCTCAGAAAATGCTCTGCTCTGCTCTGCTCTTGGTGTGCGCTGACCCTATCTGTTTAAAACTATTACGTAAATTGCAATATGATCAGTTTTAACTAAATCGAGTGTACTATAGTACCTGACCCAGTGAACCCATTTGGTAATAAAAACCAATATGTCCGGAGCTAGTCAAACATCAGGACCTGACGCGTTTGACGAGGGTGCCTCGTCCTACGAAACTTGAATAATAAAACCTAAAGGAATTTGTTTACAAAATGGATTACACTTTGTTGTTTATGATTTAAGTTTTCTTGTATTACCATTATACCTATAACTTTGATTTTTTAACCGATTTCTGAAAATGGAGAAGGTTTGCAATTCGGTTGTTTGTATTTTTTATGTTTCTTAATGCATAATTTTGTCGCTTGCTAACCAACTTTTTTGTTGGATTTTTTTCTAGGTATATTCACCAATCTGGGTTCTGATGATGAAATCTTGGTGAGATCGAGGGAGCTCTTCAAATTCCATTTTTTTATTTTTAAAGGCTCATCTTCCAGTCTCACCAAAGTTGTATTGCATGTACCTTTTTTTCACTACACCTACGCTGTATCCTATTACATCTATGTATGATTTTACTACTTTTGAGTTACTATGCTATCTACCTATAGGACGTGTTATGGGCTCAATCTTGTCATGCAACAAATATTAATGTATGCGACAAACGTTTGATCCAATGCTGACAGTTCTTTGATGATGTTTTAAAAGTTTATGTCATTTTACAAACAAGGACATTCGTATACCATTCAAGTACAAGAGTACTACCATTTTATTTTTTTACCTTTTACTCAGCTTGCACGTTTCATACAAAAAAAAACACGTGCCCATTAATTAAAAATACCTACCAAGTAAATACTGCGGATGTGCAGACTCACAGAAAAACAGAACTCAATCAGAATACAGTACACTGGCGGCCATAATAACTGCGCACGTTCTCCTCAATTATTTACAAATTACATCGCACACATTAAAACACAATACTATTCAATTAAGCATTTTTGGTAGCCGCTTGCACTTTTTAATTAACAAATTGAATTATACATCATTTAATTCAGAATACTTGGTGTAGACTTACGATTGGCCGGTTTTGTAATTTGTGACTTTTGTCCAAAATTAATAGTGATGTATTTGCTGTGCTCTCGATTCGATAAGCATTTTAATTACCGTGCTAGTGATGTGGTTAATATTGTTGAGTGAGAGATGTAATGGGAAGGTAGTATTAATATCGATAATTCAATACGGATTCATCGTTTCAGTGAATAATTTATCTGCCGTCCAATGAGCCAAATATTTAATATATAACTGTTTAAAACAGATATAGGGTATATTTATTCTCGTACGGTGTATTTAATATCCTTTACGATATTTTTATTTGCAAGCTTCCATTTTGGCTGGCAAGAGATATATTGGTAATATTTACCAAATTTATGCCCAGTTCTAGGCCAATTTTATATTCAAGACTAAACTAATTTCTTCTAGGTACATTCATCTACAAAACAATCCCAACCAAAAAACCCACCAAGAATAAAATAATGAAATTTAACTTAAAACCCAACGATTTGCAAATAACATTAATCAAGAAATATAAGAGAATTTACTTCAGTTCTTTCTATCTAATAACAATATGAAACGATAAATGAGTCGTGGCACTAACGACTAAAGTAATCTAACTTATGTCCTAGGTACGGCCATCAATCTTAGACATACTTTCGGTCTAGACTTAATTTTAGTTAGTACTTACTTATTACATTAAGTAAGAGAGTTTAACCTATAATTTAGTTTGACACGTGCTTTAGTTGTATATTTTATGATAATGACAACTGCGTGATGTGATGTGGGTTTGATTCCTGCATGATGCAAATTTAATCCAAAAATACTAGACTTAATAAGTGTTTTGTGAAAATGTTTATTAATCCTGTCGTAATGAAAAGAACTTAGTTCTTATGGCATTGGAAAGTGGAATCGAAAAAAAGCAGTGTGGAAGCGTTATAATCAATGCTTAACTCTTCTCTATATTATGGGAAAAAGTTTTTGCTTAGCAATGTAATATTTATAGAATATTACTATGAATATACTACATCTCCATGTCAAATAATAACATTTACAATCAATTTTTCTCAAACCAAAATATGTTACAAAATAAAAAAATCACACCATCTAGACAAAAATAAATTTAAATCAAGTACAACCAAGAGACGACTTCTCAAAAAACCCAATCCTTAATTCGTCTTAGCTCTCCTTCGCTACGAAAGCCTTCAAATCATACAGCCTGCAATGATTGAGGTAATTCAGTTTGTCTACGACATTGTTACTTAGACGCGAGAGAATTGATCTGACGGCTACTATGGTTACTCGAATCGGGTGCGAGTGAGAGACAGTGTCTTATTATTTTGGTAAAAGAAAAGGTAGAGCTATGAAAATGGACATGGGAAATTTATTTAGGTCGTCAAGCTAATAATATTTATTTATTTTTAGGATACATTATACATGCAAAAGGATGGCGTTTATTTTTTGAACTCATAACAATATATTTTTATTGCAGCGTATGTAATACATGATAATGTGTGGGCTCTTGATTTTAGAAGAAATCCAAACAATGGAAACCAACTTATCGCATGAAGCGTAGTTGTAAGTGTGTTCCTTTGAAGTTTAAAAGTGTCAAGAAGTCACGATTTTGTACAAAACTTCGACGTCATGCACTTTAACTATTTTTGAAGTGGTCACTTGTGAACAGACTTTGTACAGGCTTTTATTGTACTAGACTCTACACAAAATGAAATAGCTTTTACACAATTATCTTTGTAGGTTTATTAATATGATAAAGAAAGGAGGAAAATTCGTAGAAATCCGCTCTGAAAGTGAGTCGAGAATCCGAAATAACGCCATCTGTTGAGGAAAAAGAGAAACAAAATTAGTCGTGAAATTAAATAATGCAATTAAGCGGGGAGAGTCTTTTTTATTTCTGTCTAAATTAGAAGCGAGCGCCACTGGACTGGACGGACGACACTTGACAATGACAAAGGAAAATAGACCTTAGTTCCTAAGAATAAGTGTCAAGTTAATGTCGAAGTCATAACGTTGATTCTTATTTTCCCACCTGCTGTCGCTTCTGGTAGCCTGGTACTTTTGAAACGTGGTCGCCGTATTTTCGGTAGGTGATATTTTAAGGGAAAACATTATTTTTTGGTGAACACTGATTGTGATGGTAACTTTGGTTAAAAAGCTATACTTTTAAATTTATCTTTAGCGTGAGTTTGAAAATATATAATTTTCTGTATTAATTTAACAACAAGCCATCCAAAAGTGGACTTGTAGAGCAAAAATGTAACAAAATTATTTGGATAATGTAAGTCAATTACTATAGTAACAAATTATTATAAATTAGAGGTCAGATAATAGAATCATGTAAATCGTTTAAACACTTTGCAAGACGATATGGCAAAGAACGTACATTATCTGTATCTGGTTAACACACTATTATTATTTTGATACTACACAACCCTACGGCCAACAATACACTCACTAACATAACTTATTAAACCTTAAAAATAAAACGCAAAGCACCCATCTAGTTGATAACAGAACGTACTAAATAGCCGTAGTTTTTCAAACTAGCAACATAATATTCAAACTTCGGCAATAACCCGGCAGAATTTAGTGGCACCCCATCCATTTGCGTGGCGTGCTCAAGTGGTGTCATTCCCCGCGGCCGGATTATATATCGATGTTCAAACTTTAGGACATCAGTTTCTGAACATCTGGTTTGAGAATGTATTACTACTGGGCGTTCATTAAAATACTTTATTAGTGTAAAGGGAAATTGGTTTAGTTTTTGGATAATTATGTTTAACGAAAAGCATGGTTTATGGTTTTTTTCTGTTGAATCACTGACAATAGTAAAGATATGATTGTGTTCTAGAAGATAAGCGCAACTCAAGTCAGTCATGTTTCGAAAGCCTTTGATTGTTTATTAAGTAGAAAACTAAAACACTAACTCGAAAATTTATAAACGTGGAAATTGGAATTGATAGATGGATGGAGGTATGGATGTTTGTTTACTTTTTACCTGACTGCGTAAGAGGAGGTTAATGTTTTCCAGCGATAACGGACATCCACGACAACTATCACCAATCATAAAAACCAGCCCAATACTACAAAAAACCAACTAATCAAGGCAATACCAACAAAAATACCTCTAACATAGTCGAAAGTAATTGAGTATCGGATCGGGCGTGGGTACCGTCAGCAGCACTTGATTTATGCCGGCCGGGGCGTTCACCGAAACTACTGTCATTAGTCACTCGACGATCGGTTTTTATGCTAACCGTACCGTGAGCGATTACCACCGAACTACCGTGGAAGATGTATTGTATTAATTGTAGCTACATATAAATGTTTTACTGGAGAAAATTGGGCGGAAATTCCCGAAAGAAATATTTTTTTGAGGTTTTGTACTGAAATTCAGGTTTATTTGCGATGGAAAATTGGATAATTTCATTAATTTTGATTGGTTCGCCGAACTGTATGGTCGTTCGTTGAATGGTCAATAACCATCACTAATTAATTAAAACCAGAAAATTATGTTCAACATAATTAATTTTATTTTTGTAGCAGTGTTTATGCGTACTGAGTACATAATAATATTATCATTTAAAAGGTAAACAAAAAAATATAAACAATTATATTTTTTTGTTTACCTTTTAAATAAAAAAATAAAATATTTCTGAAACATTTCATTACCCTAGAGTAATTCCGAAATTATAATATTTATATTATACCTTTATACTATAAAAAATAGAGAATAAAATAACCAAAAAATATTCCAAAATGAGCGCCTAACATTCCATTTTCCACTCCACACCTAACAACGCCTTTCTTTCAGCATTTACCTGAACTACCTACTTTTACTTCGAATAGCTCTACAAAAGTAGAGCATTGATGATATATCACGGCGTTCACAACAAGGCCATGGTTTCAAAGGCCGCATCGCTCGTGCACTTGCACAGGTAATTTGAATTAAGGCCTCAATGTCATACAAACGCTTTCGTGCGTGCACGTAACTCACTGGTAGGGCTGGCGCGATGTCACTGCTTAGTCTGTGGAATAAATAGAGCCGAAAAAAAGTTTGATCAAAAATTTACTTTACTAGAAACATGATCAAAAATTGACTGTATTCTTGATTGGCTGGTAGAAAATGTGAGTAAACATTCTAAAGAAGTTTCATGAATATAACCATTTTAAAACATAAAAGTGACGGCAAGATTAAAGCTATTTGTAGTGTCAGATGGTTCAGATTTTCAGAGTTTAGATCGCGGGGGGGTTTCACCGACATTTAATTCGCATGCAAAGAGACACCCAGACTCAGAACAGGATCGAATCCGCGACAAGTCGCGCTGATTCAGTGGTGACTGGCATGGAGACCTATACCACTCGGCTATCCGTGCATTAATTGTGGTAGAACCTATAAAAAATAAAATAGATATTTAGTGCATCCTTCTTTCACTATGGCTACAATCATGACTACACTGCACTGAAAAACGACAAAGAAAAAAACTTTCTGAATACTTAAATAAATTTCAAATAATTCATTGTTATATAAAAAAGTATTCACAATAATCAATCTTTCTACCCCACATTACGACCATATTTCAGTGTTGACTTTAAAATTAATTGGTTATTATTTGATTAAACTTAATACAATTAATCAGTAATCGCTGTGTAGACCTGACACGCGATTGCATAATATAACTAGAAGAGTTTTATTCAAATAATCTGGTTTTCAGAATGCTCTAGGTTGTCTTAGTAAGCTTTAGAAAAAAATAGTTCAGATTAGGGTATTAATCCAATTTATTGAAGGATTTGAATTCATTATAATTATCGCTGTTTTTTAGATGCATTTTATTCTTATACATTGCCGGACGGGAGTGCCCCAAAGGCTGACAGCATTGCCACGTTGGATGGCAATGCTTATCCTCAGTGCAAGGTAAAAGTCAGCCTTTGAAGAAGTGTCAAAACAAAGATTTGCGAGATCCGTAAAAAGCGATTTTGGACTCGGTAGACAGTAACTGTTCCCGTCCACCTAAAAGTCATTAAAAGGAAAATCATCATCTTCAAAATACCTGCTAGCTATCTTAGCAGCAGCCCTGTCGCCAAGGGCCGTGATTTGTTGTCCCGCGGCGTGGTATATCAACCTATCGTACCTGGATTTGTGACTCTCCCGGGACCCAACTACAGTTTTGTTCGATTTTTTGGGACTTGATCGATGGTTCAAAGTTCACGATGAATGGCGACAGTTTTGGGTTTGGCGGTAACCTTGAATTGGAGGCAGATTTGTGAGTTCTACGAGTATGTTGGGAGGGGTTGAGTGTGACTGTGAAACAATGAATAAATCTAGAGAGAAATAGGTGATGAGTATTGCGTATGCAGTTTTAGGAATAGTCTTCAAAAGCCTGATGTAATTTTACCAACAGAATTACTGATTCCCTTTGCGTCCTGCGTTTGGCGTGACAAAATAGAAAAAGTAATTTTTGAGCAGAGTTTTTTGTTCACTTGTACGCACTCCACAAGTCAATAATAAAGCTATTCAGATTGACGAATCCTACTAATAAATTAACGCAAACGTTTGTAAGTAAGTATGGGATAATGCTTGTTACTCTTTCACGTTTAAACAACCGTATGTGTTTTGACAAAATTTGGATTGGAGTTAGTTGCCAGCATTGAACACAGGCTACTTTTTAACCAACTTCGTCACAAGAGAGTCATATTTTTGCCACTATAATCAAAATTCGCAGGCCACAGCTATTGGTATTATTAGAATGACTAGTCATTAATCATAGTAAATTGTTCAGTACTTTTACAACGAGTTCTAGAAAAAAGACTTTCCATTTAAAAACAAGAAATTACTCTTAAAACAACTTAATTCAGTGTAACGTTTTACAGTTTAATTAAACCGCTAAAGAAAACTTTAGTTTAAATGCACATCACAGTATAATGGAGTCTTACTTCCTTAGTAAGGTCAGCAAAAAACGTAGCAAACATTTCTTGAACTTCAAAAGTTTTTAAATGTTCCACTGAAATATAGTTGAGATGTTTTTAAGTGTTTTTAAAATGTAATTTATATTTTAAATGAAACTTATGTAATCATTCTTAGTCTAGGGAAATGTATAAAAAAAATAATGTAATTAGAAAATGTTTTACGAAATATGCACAACATATACTCATACCTCTATACTCACTCAGATCATAGTCGTTTTGTACAATACATATTCGAGAGTAAGTTTAACACTGATAACGTATTACAGAGATTTTTGCATTTAAATTAACAATTACTCTTCAATATTTTATTGAAGTAAACGTTCATTGATATCTCTGCCGACCTGTCAAAGTACACAAGCGTGATGATAGCATGTTAACTACAAAAACATCCAAAAAACCAGATAACAATTCAATGTTTCTGTCTAATCAGACGAAATGACTCGCACTGAGACGATAAAAGCGAAAACCCAAGCTTTATGCCACATTTTACATAAAATATAAGATAAAAAAAAAACAAAACAAAAAAAAATAAAACCGTAAAACAATACAAGTACACACAAAAACAAAAGTAATGGCGGCCCCACAGAATTGATCGCGACTGTACAATGAATAAAAATACAGCGATAACACTTTTGTGTGCGACCATACGTGAATGTCAAATGTGACGTGATTGGGCGGCGGGTACACTAGGTGTGGAGCGCGGGTTTGCTTGGAGTATTTTTATTTTTTAGATTTTACTTGCGTTAATTATTACATGTTAAGAAAATGTTGATGTTAAAACTTAATATGGAAAACAAAACAACACCTCCTGCAATAATTTTTACTTTTACTACGTTTAATTTTAAGACAGAGATTTTTTTCATTATTTTTACACGAATTTCTTTTATCGGAATCCAAAATTGCTAATCGTTAGTACCTAAGCAAGCGAGAAGTTAAGTACTATACAGGTAGAATATTGTATAGGCCCGTTTAAATTTCCAACTTCAAGCCAAACACTATTTCGGCTCTTATTTTTCACTAAAACAAACTTCCTAAACTCCAGAACATTTCAGCTTTCCATATTAGTATATTGTAACACTAGACAAATGTGTTGCTGAAGATATAAATGTGTGTTTGTGAAACAGTTCACTCGTGAATACTTCGGTAAAACTCGGCAAAGCTCGGCAAACCTCGGCTTGTTTCGGACGCGGATTCTTTAATCACTACTGCGGTAAAACTAAGTGGAATGTTGCACTGTTGGGTGTTAACAAAACTGTGCTAAATAAAAATACAGTATTCCTCAATATCCTTGCATTAGATACAACGCCATCTAGTCTCAAACTAAGTGTACTAAATAGCTTGTATTTTGAGTTCTAGATAACTGATAACTATACTTATTTATTTCTAGATACATAAATATTATAGATAAAATACCCAGACAGAAAAAAAAATATGATGAGAAGATGGCAACTTTCGGTATAGCAGCCAAACCACCAAGCAAATCTTAGATCGACAGGCCCGTCGAAATAAATAGTTTTGCTAATGCATATATTGTTTATAATTATTAAATGTGATATACAAAATAAATGATCTTGACTCTATTTTGAACGAGGAGTTAAATGAGAAAAGAATACATTTGCAGTTTTGAAGTGACGATCTTTGCGATGTTACAATCATGAAGCCTTAATAATATGATATAGCAGTTGTGGAAGCGTGACAACGACGTCTCTCTGCCACAAGTACAATAATATTTCTTTCTTAGCGTTGTGGCTAATTCTATGGACTTCTGGAGTACCTAAAACATGGGTTGTGGAACACAGTCAACTATTTTAATAAAGCATTGCAAAACTAAGCTGAATTTAGTAGGAACAAAAACTTATTATTTGATGGTATAACAAAATTTATGGCTGTTAGAATATTAGCTATTAATCATTTAGAAAATGGGATTGTTATGACACACTAAATTAACTACATAGTTACGTTAAAAATATCACACACTAAAACTACCCTCCATTTCCACTGAAAAACATAAACGCAAAATTTATACTCTTCACAATTATAAAACGTGTTTAAGGTAGCATAAACATGCTCGCAGCCGCTGTGAACTAGTTAGCGCCAGTTATAACCGGTTGGAACCAGTTTACACCGGTGCGAAGCGGTACGAGCCGCACAGGGCTCATGTTATGAAGGATAACATTGTATAATTAAATTATTTTATTGTTCCTCTCCCGTTACTAAGTATAATTAATTTTTAAATTAGTTTAGATTATATTTTGTGTGAGAATTTTGTAGGAAAGATAAAAAATATAGGAAGGTTCAGGAATAGGTACTTGTGACGTAACAGGCTCCCATAAAGTATATTAAGAGATGTCACTTGAAATTTACATTCTCCGCTTGTAATGGATAGTGGTTAGTGGCAGTTACTGCCAAATCAGAGGTTGTGGGTTCGATTCTCACCCAGGACAAAAGTTTTTGTGATGAGCACAGTCGTATATTCTGAGCCTGAGTGTAATGTATGTATAATATGTATGTATTTAGCCCTATGTATATTTATCAGTTATCTAGTACTCATAATACAAGCTCTGCTTCGTATGAGACTAAATAGAGTTTTGTGAGAGGCGTGGAATATTTTTAATTATTTAAATAAATCACCCAAACTTTAAAACCATTTATCCACAACTCCTTCAGTATTTAAATAAAGTAATCAATCATATAGACTATAAGTCTTGGCACTGGCTTACAGCCAGCTGAAGATAATGAAGTGCCTGGCTGCGCTCATTACGAACCACTCGGACTTGCGATGTGGATGCTACATGTCTTTCTCTGCGCTTTGTTGTTTCTTAAAGATGTTTTGGAAGATTTTAAGGGGAGACTACCGCTACCCTGGCACTCAAAGAGCTCCAAAAAAACGGGGTGAAGAGGGGACTAGGTGAACATTATTCCTGAAGTCCGTTTGGGTTTTTGATACACTGACTAGTGATAGAGGAGATTCTTAGATGAAGGAAGTCACCGACATAGCCCAGTGGATTGGTAAGTGATGTGTCAATGGGCAAGGCACGAAGCTCGCAGAACTGATGGTGAATAGGGTCGATAGGTATTTGAGTGGAGACCGCGGACCAGCGAACACAGCGTAGGACGTCCATCTACTAGATGGTCGGAAACCCTTAGCAAGGTACGGTCTTTCTCGAAATCTTTGGGGAAGGCCTATCTCCAGGAGTAGACATCATATGGCTGAGATGATGATACATTTAGTGTGAATTTATCAAACAGTAAAATTGTATATAAACATTTTTAGATCGAATAGTATCGATGATATACTTTTTTCTTATTAAAATTACTTTTGGTATTCCATTGCAAAATAAACGTTTTCATTGTTAATATTATTGTCGTACAACTGTAGAAAATTGTAGCGGTATACGAAAGAATTAACGAAAACAACTTGTGGAATTTATTCATGCAAAGTCATAGATAATGCGTCATTTTAATATTATCCATAAACAAAAAACATCCTCATCGGATTTCCGATCAGGTTGCGGTGATGGAAGCAGACAATAAAAATATGATACGTTCCCAAAGCTTAATTAATATCCCCTTACTACAAAATTACAATAAAATTGATGACACAACAAAGGCTTTTGTTCCATTTTAATCATTTACATAGATTATGTAACAAACATAAAATATTCAAACAATTTCGTTCCTCAGCGCCGAATGTAACCAAACCGTTTCGGATGAACTTTTAGCAATTTTGTAAAATACGCAATATTTCATTTAATAATGATTTAAATTGCAGTTTCATGAGTTTTGTGGATTTGTGGCGGAGCACAAAATTAGCCGCACACAGCATCCAGGCCATTGGGCATCCGTTCACAGTTAGTTGACTGTAAAATGTTAAAACTCTTTTTTATTATCTTGTGGTTCATTTTTACTGTCTAATGAATTGGTAACAGAAGCGTCTTTGTTGTTTTTGAAGTTCGAATAATATTTTAGTATGTTTTTTTTTTTTAAGTTCAATTTTAAACTATGGCCTTAGACACAAATTAACACAATTCATATCTACAATATAAAAAAAGAAGTGTGTGAGCGTGTGTAACGCGTCGTTGGAGATTCAAGTAAGAGATTACCGGAATATTTTGTTTTATTTTTCACACTTTTCTTGAAGTTTTAAATCTATTTTTATAATAATAATTATGACGATTTTTCTATCTAGAATTTTTGTGTTTAATAAGTGCCTAAAGTCCTGTCTAAAACTCCTTGCTTACAATTTTCAATCAATCCCAAAAAAAAAGACAAAACCAAAAAAACATCCAGTTTTTATTCTGCTTTGACAAATGTTTCCTGATTTAATCAAAGTTGGGGCACAAAAAATAAATGGTGGCGACTCAACTGCGAAGCATCCTCACATTAATAGTCCGGACGTAAAATGGCGCGCATTCGTCAGCTCGCCCGACAGCGTTTAGCATTGGTAATTACAACTGCATACTATAAAGATCAGCCGTTTTGGAGCTGCGAGCCGTTGTGAAACGGTGTTATTTATGTTCGCGGATGATTTAGTAGTTAGGTTTTGATAATAATAATATAAATATTTGTTATCTATTTAAATTATAAAGAGGTTGGTTTTTTGTTGTATGTGTTACGTGCGACAATTTGGGTTCTTATCATATTGTAACAAAAAAAGTAGAGCGATATTTCTTTTTGAATAGGGATGTCAATATTCCTTATTTTGAGAATACTTATTTTTGTATAAAGAGCTTTATCATTTGCCGAGTTAAACATAAACCTTTAATAAAACAGTTAAGTATTCCGAGAGCAACCAAATTGTTATATTTCTTTATAAACCACGTACCGAGGTAATGGACGAAAAGTAATATAGTTTACAACTCTGCGGTACTTCGCTCTCTCGCGAACTTTGGAGTAGGGTACACATTCCAAAATAAAGTACCGTAACGAATTTAAAATATCCAAGAATACATTTCCCGGAAACTCCTAAGTTTTTCATAAGAAAACACCTCAGAGCTTCCTTCAAAACTAGGAACGAACAAAATCTGCGAGAGAACACAATATAACGATATTACCCACTGCAGCGGAGCGAATTACGAATCAGAATCCCCAAGACAATGTAAAACCCACCTTATTTCCTACCGCCAACACACAAAATCCTTTAACGCCACTCCAGAGAAATGTAAAATAGAAAATTAGACTCTACATCTGTAGTTTTAAAATTCAATTTTCAATAAAAGCAATTTCGCTTCTGTTATGAAAAGGTAATGATTTTTCGATTGTGAGCTCTATCGTTTTTGCATTAAGATGCAAAATTGTTTGTTCAGAATTAAATGTTTGTATTTTGCCGGTGGAATTTGGGATACATTTACTTACCTTACACTAAATGCTGTTCAATTTCATTGTAACAGGCTTAAGTGCGAACATTTTGTCATAGCTCTACACCGCCGGCGTTTTATTAAAAACGCTGTTTTATTTATAAAGCATTTTACATTGTATGAAGCAAAATAGTGCTGTTAACAAGTTTTTGCAGAGGATTGTAATAAAGAAAGAAATAAGCGAACTGGTAAAGGAAACAAGAGGTTTTAGAATTGTGATAAATTAAATGTATTACTGAAATGACTGGTTTAGAATTTCTTAATAAATAAAATAACGAATCTCTACTATCCTTTATAAACTCTGTATATACGGTGAAAAGTAGAGTTTGATGGTACATCATTTTTAACCCACTTCAAAAAGGAGGAGGTTCCTCAATTCGACCGTATATTACAACCTTTTTTTTAGTTATTCATCAAAGATTAGATGTGATGTGCAATATTTTCGACAATTTTATAGTAGGTACACTATTGTATTATTTCAAACTGCCTATCATTTTATCATTACGAATTTTGCTCGACCCACAAGCCATAGTATTAACGACATCTTTCATCCACATTTCTATACTCAACCTGAGGTGTGTTCCCAAGCACCGCGCGTATCGAATGTCGGCAGTATTCACAATATTGACCACTTTGTCGGACCTACCACAATCCCTTGCTTGCAAGAACAAAAAGCTATTAAGAGTGAGTCGAATTTAAAGTAGATCGGATCTGTATATAAAACCGTACTTATATATTTTAAATTTCAATACATGATATATACTATGCGGAAAGAAAATACAAATAATTATACGCACCACCTTTGTGTTTGAACGTAATAAATTTTAATAATATATAAGAAAAGTAGGTAGGTGGTTTAAATACAAACATAATACGTAATGTAAATATCCTGCCTGTACGGATAGCTGAGTGGTAGAGGTCACCAAGCCAAATACAGTGCGCGACAGGTCGCGGGTTCGATCCCCACGACAAGAATTAGTGCCTTTCAAAAATGCTTGTTCTGAGTCTGGGTGTCTCTGAGCATGTGAATTGAATGTCTGTGAAACCCCCCGCAATAAAAGGATTAAATTCCTTAGTGCCTTTAAATTAAAAAAAAATAGAAAATAAATAAAACAGGTTAGCTCTACAAATTAGTTTATTTGAGAAGTTATAGACCAGAGCTATAGATTAACTAATGTATGGACGGACAGGATAAAACAAAAGGACAAACATTTAAACAGGCAGACAAACGAACTGATGAACTGAAGAACGTATTCTTCAAAGCCTTAAAAAAAGTTTCCTTTATCACTCTTTAGCTACAGAACCCTAAACACAGATTGAAAGTGAGAGCTCAAGTTATAGTGGCCGTGTTCAGAAACCTGATAGTAGAAGCCGTATGAAGTTGATAGTATCACTTGGCGCGATAGGATTCCAGTGCGGTTTGATGGCAATCTGTCCTCCAATATGCTGGTAACAGCTTGGACGATGGATTTATAAAAAAATGCTGTTTTGGTTGTACATTGAAGAAGTTTTTGCTGTGGAGAGTCTTAATATGAAAATCACTTTACACGTGTAAATGTAATATAAAAAGTAAAGTGTCTCTCTTACGTCAAAGTAAAAACTAATAAATAAAATTAAGGGTATTTAAGACCGTCTTTTCGCCAAGCGATAAAGCCCTTAAAATAAAGAAAAAAAAAAAAAAAAAAAAGACCGTCTTTAAAGTAAGTCTGTAGTTTGTTGATATTCAGAGGTTACAGTAATTTTAATTAGTATTTTGTTGGTTTTTTTTTATTCGCTCAATATTATCCGTCGGTCTGCTTAACAAAGATCAAAAATCTTTAACAAAGATAATGATATTTTATATTTATGGTAAGGTAGAGATAAGTAAGCATTTCAAAACGTCATCAATTATTATTAAGGTAGTACCTATTTATATCTACTGCAGTGACTTTGCCTTATAAGTAACCTTTCACCTAGATAAAAGATTAAGGCAGAAAAATCCTAAGTTCCTCTTCTCATAGCTAAGTCTTTCTTCTTCTCATATCAACATAATTAAGACCCCACACTTAACCTTTAACAGCTCCAGTACAGACAACATAAAACAAAAACCGTTCCCATCAGGTCGCGGGTTCGGGCCCGGCGCTGTGGCAGGCGGAGCGCGACGCCGATATTAATATTAACACGTTCCGTGGGAACCTAGCGCTGTGTAGGTGCTGGTTTGATTGTCGGGGCGGGCAAAAGTTACTTGGTGAAGGATTTTTTTAGAATATTTAATATTGTGATCAGTGGTCAATGCTTTTATGTACGAGAAGAGGTGCCCAGTAGGGAGAAATTTGCAGGCTCCTAATTTTATTACGAGGCAATGGCAGTGCAATAACAGACAATTTATAAATATAATGTACTGCGTAATTATTGTTTATTGTTCCCTAAAATATGCCAATAATTATAAATATATTTGAGGACGTTGTTTCGGCGAATCCCAGTCAAATTTTAAATACGGTTTCGGTACATAATATAATCCTTTGGCATAACAGATGTTTGATTATGGTTTTACATACCATAAGGTAACCCGCTTGCCCGATGTCTGACGTAAAAAAAATGTAAGTCTTAGTGCTAGCAAAATGTGCAAGAAGAGTTCCGTACTGTTTAACGAGATATAAAACTGAATACTTTTTTATGTTTCATCAGGATTAGTTTAAGAGAATAGGAAAAACTGCTTGATGGCCGGGAGAACTTTCATCTAAAATGTGAGATAGCATCTAATAGGTTATAGGGACTATGACTCTATGTCTATATAGGAGTCATAGACGGGTCTGATGATCTAGTGGTTAGTGAACCTGACTACTAAACTGGAAGTGGGTTCAATTCCCACCCAGTACAAATGTTTTTGTTAATAATAGAATTTATGCTTAGTTTGAGCCTAGATGGCGTTGTGTGAAAGTCGTTGAGTATTTATATATTTATTTTATTTATAGGAACAGGCATGAACAACCTATATAGAACCTACTTATTTGTTGCAATAAACAGTCGCTTCAAGTAATGTAACTATTAGTCTTACTGGTTTCAACTAAATCCGGCGAGACTAGAAGCGATCCCAACATTGCTGGAATCATAACATAGAAGAATGCAGTAGGGTATTGACGTTCGTTGAAACTTTTTTACCATCGAAGGAACTCTAAAACCAGCTGATAGTTTATCACCTCGCTATTCACATGGTTAGCAAGTTAATACGAGATCAGTTTGCAAAAACCCACTCGAGTAGTTAATGAGGTGTAACAGCGTTATGATCAATAGTTTCCGTGAGAAAGAAGGTTTTTTGTTGTGATTTTTCTTCGTATATGATAGTGCTATTTAGTAGAAAAGTATGAATTCTTAGAGGGTAAATTGGCTTACCTTTAGCATCAATGGAATGGAAAAAGGCCTTTTCTATGGATTTATGAGGTTGTTTTGTTATATTTAAAGAAATTCCAGTGGATAGATCATTGGAAAGTCTAGCACTTTAAAGTGTTTATTTAACTTGCACTTATGAACAAAACGTTTTTAATCATCACCTTCCTAGTCTTAACTTTTTTTACTTGGGGTCGGCGCAACACGTTTTTTTTCTTCCTATCTCCCCTATCAGACGTCACAGTTTCATTTACACCTTTTTCATTTGTGTTTTAAATATAACCTTATTTTTAAATAAAGCTATAAAAATTTAGACGATTTTTTTAAAATAATGTCACAAAATCTCTTGCCTTGCCTTGCACATCATAATAATAACACATTCGCACCTTCAAAATAATAATCAAAGCGTCAAACACTAAAACAGCTACTCAGGTTTCCATGGCAACCAGTAATCTGTTTTCCCGACCTTGACATGCCAAGGGCAATGACAAAAGAGATAATATCACAAAGAGCGGTATCTCTATAGGAAGGTAAACCGTCTGATACAAGAAGGTCAATGGAAAGGTCATATAGCTATTTTGATGGAAAATATGACATGATTTTCTTTTGACGGCTGTGTGTCATTTTTGCTGGTGCTGTCTTTTTTCGTAATTCAGTGTGGCTTTAAAGATAAAAATTGCTGTAGAAGCTTTATTTGTAATATAAGCGGTCTGCTTGATAAAGATAGGAATATTTTTATTTGTAGAAATAAGTGTATAATAACATAGAAATATAGATGGAAAAAGGTAAGTGGATACTTTTTAACTTTAACATATTGTTTTGTTAGCAAATGGCTTACAAAAATATTATTCAAAATTAAATAAATATTAAGAATTTAAATTATTTAATTTGAGATACATAGTGTAAATGTTTTAAAGCAGCAATATACCACTTGATAAAATCAATATCTTCGTTTTGTACAGTAGAATAATTTGTCCTAACATCTAGCCAATCAAGAAACTGTAAAATAAAAACAGAAAACGTAAATAAGTGAGAATTATAAATTATATTCATAACAGGGTATTATGAACTCAACTGTAATTAACGTGATAATTCCGTATCGTATTAAGTTAGGGCTCAATTTATACTGGTTGTGGAATTACTGACTTATTCGCTTTTTTATGCGAATTATTTTCAAAAAAATCTTTCTATAAAAATTGTCTTTAGTGATCGCTATTCGTATGAAAGGATGTTCCTTTTTTTAAAATAGAATAGACTACATACATTTTAGAAAATGTAATTATAAAATTTATTATGGAGTTAGCTGATACCTTGAATTAACACATAGGCTTAATTTTTAATGCAGCTATAACCGTCGCGTTAATTATTTTTAAATTTAACTAGGATCTATTTCACCCTAACACTAAAAATAAGTAGTAATCTGTTGAGTAAAAATATCTCAGTCATTTTACTTCAGTATATGAAGATACAGAGATGATACAAATCGATTCTTTGTACATCAACAATTCCCATTCATTTAATTCAAAACACCACTCGAATAAAACAGAAGCTCAAATTCCCATACTTATTCGAAAGCTGTTATTATTGTAGAGATGTATACGTTATACAGGGTGTAACCTTGGTGGCCGGATTTACGCTCTGATGCACACTCCTTGAGAACGTCTTTACACGGTACGAGGACGATACGATATTGATAAACGATTGGAGAGAGAAATTTATGTTGTAATAAAAATATTGCTGTTAATATGGTGTTTTTTAGATAAAATTATGTAAAAACTGGTGGTTGAAAATTTGATGCAGTTGTATTGCTTTTGCTAATTAGGTAATACAACTGTCATGAGTGACACACAAAAAAAAATGAATGATTAGTTTTTTAGTGGTATAATTAGGTAGTAACGTAAAATAAACGGAAGTGCTTAAAGTAGTTAGTGACTGGATCGTGATATCTCTTATATATCAGTCACTGAAATTAATGCCGCTCCATGTTTGGTATCTTATTTATTATATTTGTGTAGCTAACTTTTACGAGACGAAAGTTTACAAAATTTAGAAAAAGAAATAAGACAAGCCATAGTTTACCTAAACATCTTTGATAAGGTCTAAAATCGCCTACTTAATAAAGATTACAGTTGTTTTATTATTTGATTATTTAATCAATCACTTCTTTAAATAAAAAAACTAATCATACTGGCATACAAATCACACCCGAAAAATAAAAAAAAAACAACTTATTAATGGTGAAAAAAATAATCCACATTGCATTTACCCAAATTCCATTCTATGCCTTAGTACTTAAGTTTGACATTCCAATACACAGACAATCGTACCGTATAAACGGCATTGCAGCTGGCACCGCGGCGGGAAACCGCGGGCACGGGCCAGTGGGCACGTAGCTTTTATTGTAGCAGTGTGAACCAGGCTTTATGCGCGGTGACATTCACCTTCAAATCGACGACATTATGATAGATAAGTTGGATTAATAAGTAGACAGAAGTGCTTTCGTAATAATAACAGCATGCTGTGTCGTTGAACTAATGCCATGAGTAATTCGTGTCGCTATTTGTCATCTATCAAATGTCACATTGATACTTGCCTCCTGCGATCGAAATTACAACTTTGCGCATGGATACGCAGGTTATTGGAACTTGAATAACGAATGAATGAATCTAATTTATTTCTCGGTATGTATTACAAAAATTGTAATTTTCACCACACCCCTTATAGACGTAAGTTAAACACTGCCCTCTTTCGTCCATTGTCCTTACGTTTACAGCTCATTGTCTTTTAGCAGCCGTATTCGTTAGCTAACTTGAATAGATGCTAACGGTTGCGTTGGCTCAAATCTATGTACCTACACAACAGCACGACAATTTCTTTCACACAATACTACAAACAAAAAAAACAAAAGAACACCAATACGACATCCTACCAACGCCCTCCCCTGCGCTTAACATTGTACATCCTTATCTTAACCGTCGCGCGTCGCCGTCACTTCGCCCCGCACTCCGTGGTCATTGAGGCGCACATCCTGCAGGATACGCCGTGTGGCCAACTGGAATGGTAACACTGTTCCACGCCGGCTAAGGTATGGACAGGTGAGGGGTTCTGTAGGTCTAATAATGTAGTTAAACTTGATAATGTTGTTAATATGGTGTAATGTGTGCTCATGTTTGTAATGCTTTTGCACATTAAGGGAAGACGGTATACTATGTCTTTTTTTTAATCAATATAAACTTTAATATATTATGTAATATTCTACGACTTTCACACGACGTCATCTAGTCTCAAACTAAGCAGAGCTTTATTATAAGTTCTAGATAACTGATAAACATACTTAAATGTATAGTTCTAAATACATACATATTATAGATAAATTACACCTAGATACATTATCACACAAACATTTAATAAAATTTTGAAGAATCTTTTTGCTTAAGTATCAGCTATATTTTTTTAATGAAAAGCATTTTTACCCAGTAAGATTCTCATTGAGTATTTTTTTTATTATGTAGGATGGATGACAAAGCGTGAAAAGGAACGTGCGTCAGGGAGTGAGGGAGAAGGTGAGAGCGAAAGGGATAGAAGGAAGATGGCGGTTGATTAGGATAGAGCGAAAGACGCAAAGACGTATATATTAAGTTAATTTAAGTTTAATAAGTTTTAAGCATTGAGTCTGTATAAGTTTGTCAATAATATATATACGAGTGAAGTTGGAGTTTTAATTAAGTGTTGCGATCCCACATTCTACATTTTGGGGGCTCGTCCGGGATTGCAACACGTGCCGAGACGAAAAGACGAAGAAAGATCGCAGTCGTACGCCGATTGAAGCTGAAAATTCAAACGGTAAAGACGAAAACGAACCACAAAGACGACACCTAAAGACGAAAACGAACCAAAAAGACGAAACCTAAAGACGAAAAATACAAAGAAAAACTAATAATGGCGGACAGCAAAGACGCGGGAAACATGTACGACATGACGAAGTTCAGCGGCGAAGATCACACCTATACGTCTGTGAAATGGGCTCAAGATTTAGAGGACAATGCGGAGATATTTCAATGGACCCCACAACAACAGCTCATCATCGCCCGCAGATCGTTGACCGGTACCGCGGAGCTATGGTTGAAGACCGAAAAGGTGCACAGAACATACGAGGAACTAAGGACAGCGGTTCTTAAAGAATTTCCGGATACTGTGAGTAGCAAAGAAATGCACGAACGGATGGCGGCCCGCAAGAAACGCAAGGACGAGTCGTACTACCAGTATATGTTAATTATGAAGGAGATGGGCAAGAGAGCAAAGTTTCCTGACTACGTTGCAATCCAATACATAATAGACGGAATTTCGGATCTGGAAACGAATAAGGCTATATTATACGGCGCAGTTACCTACCCGGCATTGAAAGAAAAATTGGTGGTTTATGAAACTATTAAGAAAAGAGCCGCAAAACAGCACGCAGAACGAACAGCTGTAAAACAAGGAGCATCAAGGGAGCCGGTTATCTCGGGAACTGGCAAGCCATGTTACAACTGTGGAGAGAAAAATCATCGTGCAAGCGCATGCCGAAACGGAGTAAAATGTTTTAGATGCAACGAGTTCGGACATATTGCCCCTCAGTGCACCAATCAGAGCGCAGGAAACAGCGCAACAGTTGCCGCGTCAGTAAAACAGTCACAAAGATCAATTTCGTCCAATCAGCACGCGCAGCAGGCACGCGCGTCGGTAAAGCACGACTCGGGGATAAAGAAACATTCGGCTATGTTCGGAGCGTCATCGGCAGCCAATGACAGCGATAGTTCGAGCGGCCATGTTGAAACTATGACAGATGACGTAGATATAATGCAGATTGTAAACAAACCGAAAAATCGGCATAATAAAGCTGTAAAAATAGTGAAAGTGTGTAATAAAACAATAAGTGCATTGATTGATACGGGAAGCGATGTAAACTTAATATCAGAGGACTTATGGTGCGGGTTAAAGGTGCCGCGCAGCGACGGCAATACGGTATTGTCTGGACTTGGACTATGTAAAGTTAGATCGTACGGAATGATTTTTGTGTCGCTGCAAATAGATGATAAAAATTATAATAATGTTACGTTCCATATTGTACCAAAGGGCACAATGCCATACGAGTTAATTATAGGGCAAGAGTTTTTAAAGAATGTTGTGATGGTAGTTAGTGAGGGTGCAGTGTTATTGTTGACACAAGGTGATGAATGGTTGTCGAGAGTGAATTGTTGCGTAACTGAGGTTGATATTACAGGCCATATATCTGACGACACTTTAAAGATGGAAGTGAAGCGATTGGTTGAAGATTATCGACCTATTCAGACGAAAGAAGCTCCAATTACAATGAAAATAGTGTTGAAGGACGACGTGCCTATAGTTCAACGACCACGTAGAATTTCACTCATGGAACAAAAGTTAGTAGAAGAGCAGGTAGACGATTGGCTGCAAAAGGGAATAATACAGGTGAGTTACTCAGAGTATTCTAATCCTTTGGTCCTTGTTAAAAAGAAAGATGGGTCAACCCGGATCTGTGTGGATTACCGTTTATTAAACAAACAGATAGTAAAAGACGAATTCCCCCTGCCAATCATTGAGGATTTAATTGATAGTTTGAAAGGAGCAAAAATATATAGCGTGTTAGATTTGAAAAATGGTTTTTTTCATCTCCGGATTAGCGAAGAGTCTGTGAAATACACTTCTTTCATAACACATCATGGACAGTTTGAGTTTTTACGTGCACCATTTGGCCTATCTATTTCGCCTAAGTATTTTATGAGATTCATCACTATAATCTTCAGGGAATTGATTGCAAAGGGTGTCATGGCAGTTTTTATTGACGATATTATTATTCCAGCTGATTCAGAGGCGCAAGCTCTGCAGAGACTGAGCCAAGTACTAGAAGTGGCTTCACAGTATGGGCTGGAAATGAATTGGAAGAAGGCGAAGCTTATCCAACGTGAAGTAGAATATTTAGGTCATTTAATAAAAGATGGTGAAGTAAGGCCTAGTCCAGAGAAAGTTGAGGCAGTCGCAAGGTTTCCAGAACCTAAGAATATTAAACAACTCATGGGTTTCATTGGTTTAACCTCTTATTTCAGGAAATACATTCAAGATTATGCTAAGATAGCGAGACCACTAACCAAGCTGTTGAAGAAGGATGTTCCTTTCAATTTTAAAGATGAAGAAAGACAGGCTTTTAATATATTGAAACAAAAGTTGATGAGTGATCCAGTATTAAAGATTTATATACCTGGTTTACCAACAGAGTTACACACGGATGCATCTAGCCAAGCTTTAGCTGCAATTTTATTACAATTACATCCAGACGGTGAATTACATCCTGTGCATTATATGAGCCACAAGACAACAGAGGCAGAAGGCAGATACTCTAGTTATGAACTAGAAGCACTCGCCATAGTAGAAGCTGTAAAGAAGTTTAGACAATATCTCTATGGAATCCACTTTAAAATAGTTACCGATTGTAAAGCTTTTGAACAGACATTGAAGAAGAAGGACTTAACACCAAAGGTTGCAAGATGGGTGTTCTTTTTGGATGAGTATGACTATGAGATTGAGCACCGAGCCGGCAGCAGAATGCAACATGCTGATGCTTTGAGCAGATATCCATTCGTGGCCGTGGGGAGCCTACAAGACGACATACGGCTTGGACAGGAGACAGACGAAGAACTCAATGCCATCAAGCAGCTTATACTGAAAGACGGTCAGTATCATGACTACTGGATTGATAATGGGATTCTATACAAAGGAGAAGAAAAGCGACTAGTGGTGCCGAGAATAATGGAGAAAGAAATAATAAAGAAAGTTCACCAAAATGGTCATTTCTCTATAAGGAAAATGAAAGAAGCCATTGGAAAAGATTACTATATCAGAAATATGGATAAAAGAATAGAAGAAGTAGTTTTGAGTTGTATACCTTGCCTACTAGCGACAAAAAAGGAAGGAAGACAGGAAGGGTATTTGAACCCTATAGATAAAAAAGATATTCCTCTGCATACTCTGCATTTGGACCACATAGGACCATTCATGGAAACGAGAAAACAGTATAACTATATACTTACGGTGATTGATGCATTCACAAAGTTTACTTGGCTTTTTCCCACCAAGTCCACGTCAAGTGCAGAAGTATTAAATAAGCTACACATTCATCAACAGACTTTTGGTAATCCAACAAGATTCATAACAGACAGAGGTACAGCCTTCACAAGTGGAGATTTTGAAGACTATTGCAGAAAAGAGGAGATACAACATGTTAAGATTACCACCGGTGTGCCTCGAGGGAACGGGCAGGTGGAAAGAGTTCACCGCATCTTGATTCCTATGCTTACAAAATTATGCATAGAAGACAAGTCGCTATGGTATAAGCATGTGAGTCGAGTTCAAAGAGCCATTAATAGTACATACCAAAGATCCATAGACACTTCACCATTTCAATTGCTGATGGGTACAAAAATGAGATGTAAGGAGGATATTGAAGTAATGAATCTACTACAGCTAGAAGTAATCAATAATTATGACGAAAATAGAGAGAACTTGAGATTGAAGGCCAAGCAGCAAATTCAAAAAGTACAAGATGAGAATAAGACTACATATAATGCAAAAAGAAAACCTAGTTCAACCTATAAATTAGATGATTTAGTTGCCATTAAGAGAACCCAGTTTGGTCCAGGTCTGAAAGTGAAACCTAAGTTTTTGGGACCTTACAAGATCACTAAAATCAAAAGAAATGATAGATATGATGTGGAGAAGCTGCATGATTCCACAGAAGGGCCTAAAAAGACCTCCAGCTCAGCAGACAACATGAAGAGGTGGCCAGGTGAGTATGAATGAGGTGTGTGCTTGGGTCTGTGGTGTCAACAATACCTGTCTCCACGATTACCATTTCTGTAAAATGTATTATTTAGTGTCATAGAATACTTATCGGAGATTGTTATTTTACTTTTCTTGTATGTAACTTTTGCATTTGTCAATTTAAGTATTAATTGAGCTACCTAAGAGTTAATGCATATCTGGGGGCAGATATGGGTGCAGGACGGCCGAATGTAGGATGGATGACAAAGCGTGAAAAGGAACGTGCGTCAGGGAGTGAGGGAGAAGGTGAGAGCGAAAGGGATAGAAGGAAGATGGCGGTTGATTAGGATAGAGCGAAAGACGCAAAGACGTATATATTAAGTTAATTTAAGTTTAATAAGTTTTAAGCATTGAGTCTGTATAAGTTTGTCAATAATATATATACGAGTGAAGTTGGAGTTTTAATTAAGTGTTGCGATCCCACATTCTACAATTATATGTAACAGAGGTGTTGTTTGATTTTATCCGTTAGTTCACGGAACCCTAGAACGCTACATTGTCTTCATTTATCATACTTGTGACGGTTTTAAATAACATGAATGAGTGCCGTTGAAAGCGTACAAATGGACTTGTACCTTCATTTATCTACCATACTTTGTCTGCCAAAACACAAAAGCAGACAAGCTAATCCAATTCAAACAATTTGCATTTACTTGCTTTCCCTTCTCTAACTTTAAAAAGCTTGAAGTTACAACAAATGCAAAACATTTCAACAATAGCACAATATACAGGACTCGACAATAAAACGTACTCTCTTAAAAATGTTTCCGATACAACGTCGCCGACGCATTACAAAGAGGTTGGATTCAAAAGATTCATTTAGCAATTAAAAACTGAACGAAAGTACGGATTGCAAAGTTCCGAACAACTCGCTTAAAACTTCATCATTCATTCATTCGTTCGTTCTTATTAAACTCCGACAATTACTGCGAGTGAACGCTTCGGAAAAGATATTCGATGTCAACTAATGGAATATTTAAACGATTTGATTTATTAAAGAAAAGGGTGAACGAATAAGTTTTTGGAATCTTTTTTGATGTAGTCTTAGATATTTTTAATTATTAATATTGTGAAATGACAGCCAATTAATGTTTCATTGAAGGGTAAAGCCTCTTAAAAACAAGATCAGTTGAGTGCTCACTCGCTGGCTCAGAATTTAAAAATGCGGATCCACACCCAGCGAATACCATGAGCTTTTCACGAAAGTTTTTGAATTTTTAAGATTACTTCAAGACGTTGACGATTGGTGTATAAATATATAGTAAAGAAGCACTGAGGGCCTATCATCATTTAAAAGTTGTGGTATTAAATGTAAAATGCTGATTTACGTTATATGGTAGTGTTCCACAAAAGGTTTACCGCGGCAAATAAGTGAACCGTGGGCATTACTTGGAGTGCTTGAAAAAATAAATAAAAGATTTTAGTATCATTACAAATTCTATTCTCAATTAAACAGGCTCAGGCTGACATTAAACGCGTTTTTTGCATCTAAATGCACTAGTTTTAGTTTGTTAATAACTTGTTTTCTAATCTGTGGTGTACTTTTAAACATTTTCGTTCTCCTAGATGAGTCTTGAACACAAAAAGATTGCGGAACTCTGTCACAATGTCGTGTCATGCGTCCACAACAATAAATAGGTAGACGTTTAATCAGACTAAAAATAACTTCTTCTTTATTACATAAATTGAAATCTAAAATGTCAAACAATGTTGATACCACTAACAAGATAAGTACAGCCAATTTCTTGCGGTTTAAATTTCATGTGAGTATAAGTACAATTCGATTTGAACTCAAACAACATTCTCTGGAGGGACGAGAAAATGCCATGAAATTGTAACGAAACGACGCATTAAAATTCTATCAGGCAACGTTGTTCGATGCTCCAAGCTTGCGAGTTTTCTACGTATGGTATTGAGTATTGATTGAATACAATGTAGAAAAGTAAGTAGGATTAATTTAATGATGTTTAAACTAGGGACCATGTAGGGACAATTCCATTTCTTGAAAAGAATTTGAAAAGCAGATGAAGATGATAAATATGTATATCATTTTATAGTTATGTCATCATCATTCCCCTGCCACTCTCCCAATTATTATTTGGGGTCGCCTCAGCACGTCTTCATCTTCTACACGTTTCTATCTGACGTCATCTTGCAAGTAACACTCTTTGCAGCCATCGATAAAAAAAAAGATTTCAAATTAAATTAAACAATAGAAACATTTTATCGTAAGTAACCTCTATTCATCTAGAATTTTAATGACATCTTTATTCACTTTTGAGCTTTTATGATATTTTACTTATTTTTCTGTAATGAAATAAAAAAAAATAAAACAAAAAGAAAAGGTTTATCTATTTCCTTAACTGTGTTCCTTTCCCCCTTTTTCCTTAATTAGACAATTCTTTCCACATGTTTTCTAACTAGAAACAACTACAAACAACAAGAAAAAAAGAAACGTGAGTTTAAACTCGAATGTTTGCCCACCTCAACTTACTTTGACTGAATTGAACAACTTCCATTGCGTACTTAAGGTAGTAAATTCAATTTTGCCGCTTGCAAAAGAAGTAATGGAAAGAAAAATGTGTTTGTAAATGAATTCCTCTTGTGAATGTTTTTGCTAGAACTTACTACGTAATGTGGCGGTAAATTGATAAAGTTCTGATTTTCTACTATTTGGAGTAGAAAAGTGGTTCGAGATAGACAAAACAAAGTTGTTCTTTTTGATCTTGACATGTTTGTTTTAGGGTAAGTTTAACATTTATGTACAATATCAAAAAAGTAATATAGTTTTTTGTATTCAGATATTATTTAAAACTTCAAATTATTTCATGTCGTAAAACCAAAAAAACTAGTATATTTTTAGATTTCAGTAAATACTAATTACTCTTTCATTCATAACCGTATTATCCTAAAAATGCACAGCTAAAAACCCTGTCTAGGTACCCACAATATACATCATAATAAACCTAGCACAGACTGCACTGGCCCTCACTATTTACCTCGTTCTACACTTACCCCATCGCACCATACTTACCCCGGCGCACAAACTCCAACTTTATAATTAACAGGCCTATGAAAAATCGACGTGAAAAATACGCTGCATTCTATTTTTCTTAAGTCTTCAAATTGTAAAAGGTTCTCGTGGAATAATAGAGGGGTGGGTACTAGTGGGTACTAGTAGGGTGAGCACCACGCTCATGTCGAGATCGCCACTGAATGGAAAGCACACTTGGGGTACCAGACAATTCTGGTGAGGTTTTTTTCCAACCTAATTGGTAGGCGACACTTGCTCCTTTAAATTGTAAGGTAATTTTACCTTTTTATTTAATTATTTTGTTATTTAGAGCTCTCTAATTAAGGGGGTTGGGATTGACAATTATTTTAACTGGGGGTAATTTTGTAATTATATTTTTTTTTGCTTAAATGAGTCGTATTGTTTCCCAAATTCCCATTTTTAATTTGTGGTTGGTATCAGTAATAATCATGTTTCAACCAACGTGAGAGTTTTAATAACATAACTCATCTTTTATGTTAATGTTTCATGAACTTTACTGATACATGAATATTTTTTTTATTTAAACACATTTCAGAATTCTGCTGAATATTTTTTTAATCCATTTTTATATGTTACCCAATTTTATATATTTCAGAGAATCAACTCTATCAATAAAATATCCAATAAAAATAAAATGCTAACTTTATCTCAACCAACAAAGTTTTATATTAGAAACTAATTGTTGACCTGAGAATCTCTGCTTTACGAAAATGAACTCTACTGCGTCGCAATAAAGACGTTGTCAATGACAGAGTGTCACCACGAATGTCTAGTCACCTGTATCTTATAGCGCACAGTCGACCTAACATCGAAAGGTCTTCAAACTAAAATATACCTTAAGGTCGAAGTTGTAAAGTTGCTTTTCATCTGCAGTTGTTCCAGCTGATTTGCTTGGACCATTTAAGTAATATTTCTTTACAGTGTATTGATTGGAAAATCGTATTACTTATGCATGATTTGTTGAAACTAATTGTTGGAGGTTGACCTTTCGTTGACACGAACGAATTGAACTACAAATATCTTTAGGACCCGTCTGGGTATCGTATCTTATGTGAATAAACAAACAAGGGATAAAATTTGATTGTATTATGTCTGAAGGGCATAAAATATGTATTCTAAGAAGTTCACAGACCTATTTCTAATATATTGCGTTTTCAATGTAGAACATTGCTTGAATTATCATAAACTCATGAAAAAATTGATCAGTAAACAATAGCAAACCAACTTTGACTATAAATGACTTTGAAATATAAGTACCAAAGTAATTTTAACAAGTTTAATTTTGGACAATTTATGTCAAAGAATGTTTCAAAAACTGACAACTTTAAACATTTAAAACAATCAGAAGTTAAAAACAAATTATATTTCTAGACTGAAAAAACATATGACGTCACAAAAGACACAAATACAACCTCATAAATTACAAAACACATTCATTAAAAAGACATCAACGCAATAAAAAACACGATAATTAAAATATTATCCGACAAAAGCCTGGCTTTAAGTGGGTGGGTTTAAAAAATGAGCTCATTTCATCCCTCGGGGTTGGGCGGGTCTAAAACTGAGGGCATTCAGGCAAGCACTTCAACCCGTGCAGGGTAGTTACCACCAACATTCAACCCTTAAGTGGCTTTTCTATATTTATTGATTCATGTTTATTTTTTAGGGTTACGTACCCAAAGGGTAAAACGGAACCCTATTATTAAGCCTCTGCTGTCTGTCTGTCTGTCTCCAGGCTGTATCTCATAAACCGTGATAGCTAGAAAGCTGAAATTTTCACAAATGATGTTTGTCCGTATTCACCGTAACGTACAAAAAAAAATTAAGGGGGTCCAACAAACGTAATTTTTGAGTCATTTTTACTCGATCTAAAAATTAGTATACCCACAACAAACGTGATTTTCTATTATACGTAACGTACGGAACCCTTCGTGCGCTAGTCTAACTCGCACTTGGCTGGTTTTGTATTTTTTGTCTGTTTCGTATTGGAGTTGATTCATGGTAGTTATTTTTTATTAAAAGAGTTTTGAAAGTTTGAGTATTTAAGGAAATTTTAAAGCTATTGGTCAGATCTCTATGTTTAATAGTTAAACAGAGTTGGGAATTATATTACCTCGGTCACAAATTTAAACAACGCTTAGATTTTGCCATTTCTATATCTATAAATACTCTATTTATAAATATTTCTGTACTAAAATAGATATATGGTGGGTGTAGTCGCGGTTAGAATAGGCTTATGTCCAGCTGTAAACCGTAATTTATTAATTTGGCCGAAAATAGACTTATTTATAGATATCAAACTAAATTTAAAATACATATAATAGAGAGATCATGATATAAATCTATAAATGATGTATTTATACAATTGAATTTATGATTTAAAATCAGGTATCTATTTCCCATCGCACTCAAAGCCTATGATTCGCACCACACCATCAAACCAAACACAACCCATTCAAACTGAAAAAGCCTAAAATCCCCAACAAATAAAAATTACCCCGACATAAACAAAAAAATTACCCCATTCATCTCCCGTAGTATTTTCAATTAAACTCATGAATCTTTGAACAATGCATGGGGCAAGTTGTATGGTGGCCATTGATTCCGAATGACCGAGCTTTTTTACAATGGGAAGGCTTTCCCAGCGCTGGGACAGTTACTTATTAATGGTTTAATGAGATTTGTTTTGTTTTTAATTTGTGTTCTTGTGGTTGATTTTTTATTGGAGGGATAGATAGAGGATTGTTTTACTTATTGATGTTTAAAAAAAAATGGTTGTGTTTATGATTTATGCTAGTCGTCTTCTGTAACCCAACAGCGAGACAGCAAAGCGACAAAAATATTATAAAATACAAAAAAAATCAATACAAATAAAGTAAACGCTTCAAACACATTTATTTTTAAGCAGTCAAACTGTATTTAGAATGACTGAAAACTGGCAGTTTTCCTAAATATCTTCTTTATTACATACTTAATTACTTTAATGTCTTAGCCATTAGACTTACTCATTGCACATTTCGAAAGTACTTACTTTAAAGCTCTACCACAAATAAATACTAAACTTGGAACACAAAAACAAAATCCATACCTAAAATTAGCTGTCCAAATCTGTCTTATACAAAGCATATTATTAATTATTAAAATACCTACAGTATTCATATTATATTAATTAAACCTAGGGCAGTTCTTGTTTACCTACTGATCATCTTATAACTATCTGCTACAAGAGCCACGCAAGCGTAATCCCCGCATAATAAGAGCCCTCACTAATAAAACATTTAATTTCGACAAGAATGTTCTAGACGCAAGTAGTGACGTCACACGTGACGTCACACTAAAGGGTTGTTAGTACGAGTGGAGTTTAAGAGTTATCTCTTAATGTTTGTTGATATTTTAATGTGAAGTGTTTGGAGAGGTTTTTAAGTAGATTTTAGAAGGGTATTTTTTTCTGACTTTCTCAAGTCTAAATAAATAATGTCGTTTTTAGATTTAATTCTGATTTATTTTAAATCTAACAATAAAGGCATTGCTTAGGTGCTTATGTATTTTGTTGGCAATGATAAAAATACTATAATTGTAGAAAAAAAGGTTAAAAAAAGTCTTGGCGTAGGATATTCTTTAATTTTAACGTGGTTTTCGGTAAAGTAACACATTCTTAAAACTTTTCAAAACATGCACTACCAGCAATAGTTACTGTCTACTCTCAAAAAACCTGTGTAACCTTCTTTCTCGTACTAACAAATTTATTGGAAAATTTTAAACTTAGATCGTTTTATACACGTAGCAACACAAATTAAGAAGTGTTTATTTTTCTGTATGCTGTAAAACTTAAAAACGTCTGTTCTATTCTAAAATTGTATAGACCTAACGATTAACTCTCCAAGTATCTACTAATCTACATAGAGCTTAGTTCTCGCGTTTTTTGGAGATTAAACTCGTCGGGTATCGGAAACTATCGGCTCGCGTACGAAGGGCCTTAGTTAAAGTGATCGATCATACCCGAAGTGGCCGAGACCCTAAACTATGCTTGTTCAATTTTTATAATACAAGATTGATTGGCTTAAAATCTCTACTATGAGCACTTAAGTAAAGACTATTTTCACTGTGGAAGAGAGATATCGCTCTACATTCTTTATCTTTCTTATGATGGCGTCTCGTTTTCGCAATGGTAAGTGACCTGATTTAATGCTCCTTGTACAAGTATTGTTTTTGTACTTGTTTGTTACATGAAAAAAGGTTTTGTTCCATTAGGTTTACTAACAGAATTTAGTTATAAAAGAATCAAAGGATTTTTTTAAGCGATTCCTGCACTAGGATATTTAATCCTTGTATCGCAGGGGGTTTCACAGACATTCAATTCACATGCACAAAGACAACCAGATCCGAGTCTGGGTGTCTTTGCACAAGCCTTTGTGGATCGCACAAATTCTTGTCCTACGCGGGGATTGAACCCGCGACACGACGCATACTGGAGTGATAATTGGTGTGGTGACCTATAAATCTCGGGTATGAATATTTTTTTCATATATTTTGTTTAATGGGCTTCAGTAGACATGGTCCATTCCCTAAAAAGAAAAAACGAAAAAATGACAGTCAAATAATTAATTTTAATTATAAATACATTAAACAGAAACCGTAATCACACGAGGTTTTTAATTCTATAAAGAAATCTGCGCTAATTAGCCTTTTGATAAATAAAAGAGACGTTACAAAAATAATTAATTTAACTACGCGATGTTCGAGTGTGCTACTCTAATGAAAAAGATAACGCGGTATTTTTTTTTATTAAAATTATTCTGAAATATGTGATTTTGGGATTGGCCTATTGGTTATGTGACTACTGCTGAATTACATAATGGTTCTGTGATTTTTAAAGTTCCGTTCTTATGTTTGAATACACCCTCTGCCTGGTAAGCATTTTTAGGCCGGTTATTTTAGGCGTAGCTTTTTACCTAGATAAATTGTATGTTTGAAGTATGTACAAAAACTTTCCAATGCCACGTAGGCGAAAAATTGTCAATAGCCCTGAAACCAGACGGAAATTTTCACAACATCCATACTAATATTATAAATGTGAAAGTGTGTTTGTTTGTTTGTTTGTTCGTCTTTCACGTTAAAATGGCGCAAAGGATAGGCGTGATTTTTTGTGTGGGGATAGTTGAAGGGCTGGAGAGTGACTTAGGCTACTTTTTTTTAAATCAGCATTTAAATGGTTAAAATTTACGGTTTAAATATTCCCAAGGGAAACGTAACTGATCTGACAGAAAATGTCACCATAGCGACCAAAATACTGTTGCTATGGTTTTATGTTTTGACATTAATATTAACGTTTATTTGGCATACAATCAAGCAATTAAAATAGCCGGGTCAGGGAATAATGAGCTTCGTATTTTTTCACTCCAAGTTCAAATTTCATTTCGACACACACTTTTTGAATTTATCTTTTAATAATTTTTGAGTACGAATTCAAATTTTAGTCAAGCATAACATTTTCTTTTCTTCTATAGTTTTGGTAGTACAAAAGTATTGTAAAAAGCACTTGGTTTTTTTTTTACTAATTGTATAATATGGTAACTACTTACTCTTTAAGCTACGACAGTCTCATACGATTTAGATGGAGGATGTGAATATTTACTGAAATGATAGTAAACCAACTACCAAAACAAAAAAAGTAGTTTGGGCGGTAAATTATACTATGATGATACTACATTTTATGAACGAGCTGTTGACTGCAATTTTGTTGTGTGTGACGCGTGGTTTTGTAGATTTGATATTACCTATTCACTACCACAATTGTGCACCAATTGGCATGGTATATGGTAGTTGCATAGGTAAAAGTGTGTTGATAGGCTGTCTTTCATCGACAATCTCGCGTACGAGTATGTCCCGCAAGGGTACTCTCGCAAATGTTTTGTTATGTGCGTGTAACATTAACCTTCTTCAGGCTTAGTTGGCTTAGCTCAAACTATTGGAATCAGAAACTTGAAACATTAATGACCATTTAAGTAAGCACTAACCAGGCATTTTTTTTTTAATTCTTCCGTCAAGAGGTAGAAAGAAAACGAAATAGAAGATCGGTGCCCGAACTAATCTGCTGTACATACATACATCCACCAAATGAGGAGCGGTACCTGATGTTCTCCGCACCACAGCGCTCAGCGCTCAATGAAATGTGTCGAATGATATCTGGCTGTTTAAAACCGAACCCCACTCATTAAGTTCTCTCTCTGCTCTACCTGACGTTAGAAGACAAGTCGCATACGCGCTCGAAAAACATGTCAAAGCATCAGATACACGACACCCCTATACACCCGGGTAGACTTAACAGCCAAAAGAGCTTCTTACGATGTACCCTAGCTATCATTAAAACTCCAACTCGAGCTCGGTGCAAGATCTGGATAGATCAGCATCTACCACCTACCGCTTATGTCCTACCTCAGGGACATCTGCCGCCCGGAGGTACCTTAAAGTGGCCTGTTTGGAAAGCATTCAAACGTCTGCAAACCCAAGTAGGTAGCTACAAACAAAATTTAGCAAATTTGGGCATATAGACCCCTCTGGCTTATATCCAGAGAGAATACGGCATCTCCGTACAGACGATGTCACACCACCTAGAGTGGTCCGCACACCTGTAATTTGGAGGATTTAACATAATTCAACAATGATGCTGCAATTGGTGTTGCCAAATACGACGTACAATTGACACGAAAAGAAGAAGAAAGTTGTTCTAATTAAACTTAACAACTTACAAATGGAGAACGAACGGCGCAACAAACTTCACACCATAATTCAATCTATTATTATTTTTAGTGTTTCAGCAATAAATTTCGAAAAATCGATAACATTTTTGCGATTTCGTTAGTTAAACCAGAGGGTATTAGTTTGCCGTAAGCGCGGTCAATTGGTGCGCCGTCACTGAATTCTACAAAGAAGTGATGAAGTTCAAAGAAAACGCGGAAAGAGCACGGGAGGTCTCATCTTACCACCCGATCCATGCCCAAGCAAGGGGTAGACGCAAGGCCCAATTTGCTCTCCTCCAACCACCGTAGATGGGCTACGGCAGTAGTCTTGGGGAAGTTTACTGTACTGGATAAAGGCAAAGACGGCTTCTTAATAAACGATGGGGAAAACTGACTCCACGTCAATGAAGAAGCTCCCGTTAAAAAAAAGGTCCCCTCGGGGTTTGCGGTAGTTTGCGAAAGCGTTCCCGTGGCCCCCGACAATAGGGAACGGAGAAGCACTGCAGCAGTTTTAGTCAGTAAAAGTCCGGCACACCCCTTTCTCCTTCGCCCGTTTTCAAGTCCAGTCAATCCAAATTGTTAAATCAGTGCAAGATGGATAGTGGCCACATCAATAATATAATATGGCCTTTCATCATGTGAATGTTATACTAACCTTTAAAACTAGCAGTGTTAACAGTCAAATGTTATGTTAGCAGTCAATAGTTTGTAAGACTACAGGTATATGAATAGAAAGTTAAGAAATCATTTTGGAACAGAACTGGATTAATGAGCTGGCGTTAAACAATACTTAGCTTTACTTTTTGTACAGCATTACAACGTCATTACCACGCAGACAAAGTCGCGGGTAACAGCTAGTAATATATAAAAATTACTGTATTTGCTGACTTGAAACAAATACATGTAGATAACATAAAAAATCCAGCCCCCGTGAATGAATGGGCCCCATGAATGAATGTGTCCGCTCTCATGCAAATGTTCGCATTTACATTCAAATGAACGTTTCCTAGAGTTATGAGCGAGTGGCAGGTACACGGTAATACCGGCATTAGTATTATTACGCTACTGTGTTTAGTGGGTAGGTAGATGTATGAAAGTGACAGGTCATCAGAATTGGCAGAATTTTTTGAGCAACACGTTTTTTTATTTTTGAAGTAAATTAATTTGAATGTAAAAACGCAATGGCAATGAATTAATTATTATAAAAATGATTAAATACGAAAATAATACAAATTTGTTTGATGGACGGTAGTGGTTTTTTTTTGACATGGTTTTATAATTTGACTTATACCTTTTTTCCTTTCCAGGTACGTTTTGCTGATAAAAATCGAACGAAAAAACGAGTATAATACTGGACATCAAGCTCCTTGGTAAGTCTAGTATAATAGTCAATAATGAAACTCAAACCTCAATGTCAGGGAACCCCTAGTACCTAGCATGAACGAACAAAATTTTCGGCACCACACAGGTTTTCAATTATCCCAAATTCTCTACCACAAGAGTCATCCACCAAAAAGTTCTAGAAAACTCTATAAATCAACAAATCTGTCGGACAGATGTCGCGATTGTTCTGAATGCACAAATAGAGGCTTTGCGAACGCAACTCAGAAACAATGGATTGATTCGCAACTCCGCGTTCATTGTCGCTCCGTTCCGCGCATCGTGAATTTGTAATTTTTACATCGGCGTTTGGGTACCGTGGCGATTTAGGGGAAGATACTTGTATTTGTTGAAATGGTTTCCTTCGATTTTAGATATTTATGTGTTGTAAGCCTTGAGAAAACATCCGGAGAGACAATGATTCTTGAGTATCCCTATTTTAAAGACATTATAGTCACATGAAAGAATGAATTTCACTTGCCTCCAACAGAGAGGAATGGTAAGATAAGAGGTAGGATTTTGCCCATCTGTGGGACATTATAGGCTTATAATGATAACAATATTTTTAAAGCTTTCTAGATATTCAATAGGTTAGGTAATTTAGTTTTTGGAAATACACTTTTAGTATTTGTAAAACTATCCTTTGTCCATCTACTAGCGTTTTTCCGGTAGATATAGATGATGATTTTTAAAACTAACACCGATTTTGTTAACAATAAATGACATTGAAAATACACGAACAGCTCACAAAGCTAACACCATAACAAATCCGCTATTTCCATTCAAAATCCTAAAATGCAAGTTCCATTTCTCCAAAAAACTGATACAAAATATAATGGAATATTGGAAGGGAACTCTCACATCGGAACCACTAACTTTTAAAAGCTTTTGCTTGACAATTTTTCGTCCGCCATTGTCGGAATCGTAACTAGATTTGAATGTGTTGACAATGAATTGCTTGTCAAATGAAATTTTGTAACAGAAGTAAAAAATTCTAACGGTTTCCACTGCATATTGAGCTCGTGAATAAGTTATTGGTGAGACAAGTCTAGATGGTGTTTGATTTTCATTTTGGTTCGATTGGGTGGTGAAAAGTGCTCTCGGTTAAAGAATCAAATAGTCTTTGTATAACGGAAATACTTTTTAATAAATCTGAAAAGCAGTTTGCTTGCATTGCTAATTGTGATTTATTGGCTATTGTAAATAGATTTCAAAAATCTTTCTCATGGGTGTAAAAGATTTTGAGAGAAGATGGGTGTTAAAGAGTGTAAAAGGAATCTCTAGAGGTTCTTTTACTACTTAACATAATATACTATTGTTGTTGTAAGAAAGAGATGCCATCTTACTCTATAAAGCACTATTTTAAGAGGGATAGTAAGTTTTCCGGAGTTATTTTATCTGAGAATCTTCTTCAGTACTCTACAGGAATGAATGTCTAACTTAACGTCTGTTTTTTCAATACCTACCTCCAACATAAATATCAATTCACATGACCCAGTAAGATATGTCCCACTTTTACCTTTAAAAACCTTCAAAAAGTTATGAAAATCAATCTACACATACAAAACACCCGTCATAATTTATTCCCGCGTTAATTTTTAACACCGTCCGACATGGCAGTAGAATTAATGAGAGCGTTTTGACTGGCAACCCCGTGTTTGAATTTATTATTATGGCAACATTAGAATATATTATCTGTGAGTTAAGTGTCTGTTGATGTTAAAAATTATTTTATTGGTGAAATTAATGTTGGGATGTGAGTTATGGGCTGGAATTATTATTCGGAATTTATTTAATGCGTTTCTATGATAATAATAATTAATTTATGACTAGATATAATGTTTTTACTACTTTAAGTTTATTTGAAAAAAAAGAATCTTTTTGATTTTTAGCCAGCTGGAAAAATTAAGAAAATTCCTAAACTTTAATCAATTCCTGCAAAAAAGTAAATTGAATAAATGGCTCAAAAACTAAGATATACTCGAGAGAATGAAGGCTAGCATTTCAAAAGGTGTGATATCAGGATCCCTTGTCCTTGCCTAAAAGGTCATGATTGGGATCGTGACCTTTTTGAAGGATCTTCTACCAATACTGTGAACTCTTGACTCAGTTCTGTTGCCGTAGTGGCAAAAAGACGCCGCTATGCGAACTGTTTATCACCGTCTTGATACCACCACAGCGACCTACCCTTCTTTAAACCCTCCAAGTTCTGACCCAGATTCAACTTCACAAATTGCTATCACGTTTCAAATACGCAGCAAATCAACGTCACACTGTTTTTTTAAGGGATTAGTTAAAAGTGCAGGCGTTTGATGTCCATTACAGGCTTTTCAGTCACAACGCCGCTGCTGACCGATATTTTTTTAAATAAAAAATGCAAATGTAACACTCTACACCAACATGACAAAAAAATTCTGACAAAGCGTAAGCGTGCATATTTCCCTACAATTTTTAACACGTACCGTCATTTCAAAAAAAAAAATACACGTCGAGTTAATACAACATTTTTGAATTTAGAACGTTGATGTTGGTGTTCTAAATTCATATATACAGCTTCATGTCAAAAGGCTATTCGTTATTCGAATATATTTTTTGAAATCGGAACACAATATAAGGCGACCGTTGGTAATCGTTTCTTCGTACGACCTTTGTAATGGATCCCACTATAATTTGATTGCGTTATAAAATGCCATTTTGTTTTCATACGGAGAAGTATTGGCGAGGAATTTCTATTGCTGTGGGGTTTTTTTTAATGGGAAAGACACTTTTGGTTTCCCATTAAGTTTTGCTAGACAGTCACAATACGATTAAAGTAATATTTATGTATTGTTCAACGGTTTTATGAAGTTTTATTAAGTGATTGCAGATGCAGTGAGTTGTAGATTATATTTTTCTGTTTACTTTTACAAAAAAAAAACTTTTAAATAGTGTTTTATTCCGAATCTAAGCCTAAATATTCTGTCGGCTTAAAAAAGGCAATTTTCTTTTAAATTTTGCAATCAAGATAGACATGGTACGAAAATAGAGGCCTTTAACTGCACTGACTGACGCCCAGAAAAATAAACAATAAGAGGTTACCTTGCTAGATGACGTCAGATAGGAACGTGTGGAAGAAGAAAACATGCTGCGTCGACCCCACATAATAATTGAGATAAGGGTAGGGGAATAATGATAATAAAATTAAATTACATTCAGTATACTTAAACGTTATAACGGTTTACTCACGCGTATTTATCGGGACAGCCCGACTAGTTTCGAAACCAACCGGAGTCCTTAATCAAGAGCTGACGCGGCGACGGGGTCGCGAGTCGATAAATACGCGTGAGTAAACCGTTATAACGTTTAAGTATGAATTATCCTCACCTTACACTATGATATACCAATACATTAACCAATATACAATTATCCCCTTCAACATCTAATCACGTTGCATACAGTATCGATGTTCCGAACTCCTCAAACTTGATCACTACACAACTTGCAGCATGTCGCGTGTACAGTCACGAGCAAAAATATGTGTACACGACCAAACAACTGGAGTTAAAGTCCTATTCAAATTATTTATAAAATCGTGTAATTTTCTTTCAAATTTCACATTTTATGTAAAGCTTACAATATCAGGAATATTCCATAACAGCTTCAGAAATTACGTATAAGAAATCTAATGCAACTGTTTGGTCGTGTATAATATATGTTATGGACCAAGTGATTAATGCGGGCAGTATACATAATGCCCCGGGTACTATGAATAATGCCCAGCATCATCGGGCTAAGTGATTAATTACTATCTTAACTTCATTATTATCATATCGCTCGGTCATTATTATATTGCTAAATGATAGTTTTCACCTCAATAAATATAGATTTTGACAAATAAAAAAAAAAACCTAACCTCACCTAATTTAGGTTAGGTTAGGTTAGATTTTTTTTTATTTCTTCCATCATTACGACCGCAATCAACATCGGAACTCGAACTCTTACGGTGTCCCCAATTGCAGCCATGGTTTATTTAGCGCTTGATACAACTTAAATGTAGCATTAGTATCAAATTGCCCAACTATCATTTAGCAATATAATAATGACCGAGCAATATGATAATAATGAAGTTAAGATAGTAATTAATCACTTAGCCCGATGATGCTGGGCATTATTCATAGTGCCCGGGCATTATGTATACTGCCCAATTTATCACTTGGTCTATAACATATACATGTTTTTGCTCGTGACTGTACATTGCTAAAGATTGTCAGACTGGCGCAAACTTGTTTACTTTAAACGCTTGTATGCTCAACATGTTTATTAAACTGTAAGCTTGGAGAGTTTCTTTAAAAGTTTAGAGTTTTTATAAGTTCAGTAAGATCAGTGTAAATAACATTATTCAAAGTGAACTTACTCTAAGGATAATATTTTCTTTAGAGGTTTTGATCAAAGAACATGTGCTTACTACTTAAAAATACGACCTTAAGTTTTTCTATTTGTACCGCTGAATAGATTTTTTTTTATTTTGCTGGAATTCGAGCTATACTAATTATTCAATTTCATTTACAATGATTAAGCGGTTTAGCTATGTCTTGGAGTGACCCTTTTAGTATTAAACATTACTAACACTTGCCTGCGATTTCACCCGTGTGACTGTCGCTTAAAATGTAGCCTATGTTATTTTAAGGTGTCTGCTAACTCCATACTAAATTTCATTGAAATCGATCCAGCCGATTGACCGTAAAAAAGTAACAAACATTTACTAAGGTAACTATAAAAAATCTTCTAATTTTTGATGACAAACCATCTTTAAATAAACAGCTGTTTTATTTTGAGTACTCAACACTTAAACCCATTGTAATCTGTCGTAACTAATCACGAACAAATAAAAACGAACAGAAGTAAGTAATACAGTCCTCATCACGATCACGTCTCGTTCGAATCTAACACACCCCGAGCATCAAACTGAACGCAACGAAATAAAAACGCACATTAAAACCAATAAAATCCAAAACAAACACAACACTATAATTCAGAAACACCCGTCACTATACTACTCTATTACTAAAGCAATAAAGTCCACATTCCCGTAAACTTCGATTTTAGAACGGCAAATAAAATAGCGATCGTTGTATCGCGAATAAAGAGGCCATTTTGAATTTTTACGCAAAGGTATAAAACATTTCTTTACGACTCATGTTCCCCTAGTACTTTTATGACACAATAGCTTTTACCGTCCTGCTTTTACTGGATCGATTGGTGCTTATAATATCTGTAGATATATCTATATACTTGTAGAACATTTTCTTGAGTGTTCAGTCATTTTATGTGTGAAAACATTATGGTATAAGTGGTCGACAGAAATCGGAATGGCATGTTAAAATATCTTACACGAACTGGGTGAGATAAAAACCATGTGAACGAGACAAAGCTATGTATAATGTAGAGCGCTATCACCTTTCCACAATGGTTAGAGTCTTGCTTCAAAAGTTCATGGTAGAAGGCATCTACCATCACCTCTAAAATAAAGCAATATATTAACATAAATAATAAACTTGTTAAAACCTTACATATAGGTATGTATAATTTATTTTTCACACGTTCATTTTATTCATAATTATGTCCGTAAAGTGAACATAAAATTTTGTATTCAATACAGAAATATCTAATTAACTTTTTACGTGTTGAAATGGTCAGTAAATATGAACAGCAAGTACCCTGAATTTAATTAAATCTAAAACAAACGGATCGTAGGGTAATTTGTAAAAAAAAAGTTTGATGAACTCAAATAAATGTATCCTACCAATACATTATTATTATAAATGCAATCGTTTACGAGTATGAATGAATGGATGTTTCTTAGTCTGTCACGCTTAAACGGCTAAACCAATTTGGATGAAAACTGGTATGAATTTAGCTGACGCCTTGGATTAACAAATAGGTTACGTTTTACTTGACTGTTTAAAAAGATTTGAGAGAAAAGCTAGTTATAATATATAATAGGTACTTAGCAAAGTAACATAATGACGTACAATTTATTATTAAATTAATATAGCAATTTTGTTTTAATCACGTGTTCGGCGTTCAAAATAATTGACACTAAAATAAATTGGTAATATACCATTAAATTGAAATGCCTTTAATTGAGCAATTTAAAATGTAATTAATTCCATCCCGCAGCAGACGATTGCATTTACACCAAACTAATGTAATACTTTACGTGTTCAATTATTATTCGCTAGTAATATAACCAAAATATTAAATAGTCCATCATCGTCGTTATCATCATCAACCTTAAAAACCTACTGAAAAATCAACATCAAAAATCATAATATATATTCAAAGGCTACTAAGTACCACTTACCATTTTTCGGACGTCAAGTTTATAATAAACAACACCCCGTACCACCCCATTCTTCACCGCTTTCTGTGGTCTATCAGTAGAGAAGAAAACTGCCGGGCATAGGTCTCTCTTTACCTATGCCATTCTCCTTTGTCTCTTGCCCTTCATATTCATATTTTCAATACAATTTTACAGAATATTAACGTATCATAAAATTTTGTCCGTGTGGTGTCCGGATATAAAGAATAGCACTACCCCATATCCTCCACTGGGTGTCGTAAAAGGCGACTAATAGACCTTAAGACCCAGTGCACTGTACCAAGCACCTTGGGTCACCCGAATGGTGGCGGGTAAACAACCAACAATCGCATTCCCAAAGAGGGTTAGTGTCAGGCAGGCGGCCGACTATAAAACCATAGCCAAAACTTTAAGCAACATGTCTAAAAGACGTGTTGCGCCGACCCCAAGTAAAAATTGGAATAAGGGCAGGGGAATGATGATTAACGTATCATAAAAGTACTTTAAGAAAAACAACATACGTGTTCTCGTGCCCTTATCTATGCTCACAGCCCGTGAAACTGTGAAACTTATCAAGTTGTTAAAACAACAGCCTATAGAAAGTTAAGGCACTACCACACTGTTTCGGATCGGCAATGAACCTCTTAATAAAAGCCTCTTGCTTTATTACTTTTCTGCAAGTTATTGCTTACGTAATGACGCGTAAACTTACGTGCCGAACGATATTATATCTACACCAATTTTACTTCTATTCCAATAGCCACTAAGACTATTTTTCATTGTACACTATATCGGAATAGGGATGTATTATAGGTTTCGGATATCCAGACATTCAACGAAATTGAAATACAGAAGCCCGGAAGGAATCCGAAATATCCGCGGAATTCCGAAGGTTTTCGAAATTAGAATGATGACTATTTTAACAATTCTGGAATCATAAAATCTTTGAGTGTTGTGTGGAATTCGATTGAACGAATTAAATTGTTTGAATAAGAAAATAGGGTTTATTTCGTTTGTAAAATTATTCATTTAAATGTTAGTGGCAGATAAATTCAAGAATTCAAATTATCTGCAGAAATTCAAATACAAACGTTTTCATTATAATCTTGTGTTATCACAGCTGACTCGCATGTTAATGAAATATTTAATTTAATTATTTTACCACCTCGACTCTCGGGCTTTCTAATATTTTAATAGACGTCTGTGAAATGTGTGGTGCAAACACTTTAAATTATGTACTGTTTCAGCTATTTTAAACTAAGCGCTATATTATTCGCCACAGGTCAACTTTTAAACCTTTGGTAAAAATATCCGAAAAACAAATACGGATATAAGTATCCGAAAAAAAATCTCAACATCACTACACCAAATATTACAGGGCACAGTAAAATATGTACAGGATGATATGTTTTATACGTTCCTTGTTATTAAATTGAGCAAAAGTAACGACAAAACACGAATGGTCTTGTCGATGTAGTTCGTATGCCTGTATCTTATTACCTTATGTTCGGCATAAAATCTTAGGTTTTATAGCTGGTCAATATGTTTTTGTTGCATAGGAAATATGTATAGTAAATGAAAAGCATTTATAAGGTAAGCGGCCATTGTTTGTATCTATGTAGCTTTTTTTCCTTTCTTTATGGGAAGAGGCCTGTGCCCAGCTGTGGAATGATATAGACTGGTTTATTATTAAAATTTGTTTTGGTGTCAGCTTATAACTACAGTTTATAAAATAACGTGTAACACATCCTAAAAGAATGGTTGTCGGATTTGTAATTTTGTAACGAGTCTTGAGTCTGTTTTTTTTCTCTCAGGCTAGCCAGTTAGGAAAAGAAAAATCTAGGAAGCTTAAATTGAAAAAAAAAATCTTACATGTAAAAGAGATCCTATTTACCGAGTAAACCATTATATTTGCATTTGGCACCGATCTAATGTGGTTCTAGACACAAGAGTACAAGTTTCACACTCTAACCTGTCATCATCTTCCTGCCGTTATCCTATTTTACTTGGGGTCGGGGCACCACGTTTTTCTTTCATTCTCCCCTATCAGACGACACACTATCATTTACTCCCTTTTCACACTCTAACCTGTGCTGGGTAATTTTAAACAGGAAAATCTAATGACTAGTTTCGTTTCAACAATTTCAGGTCACTCAAACCCAAGTCCTCAAATTCGTCAGCTCTGCTACCCATCATTTGACCAAAAGCAAAACTTATCTAATACAATAAAACTGATTTGAAAATCAGAGTAGGTCCAAACTCATTCTCTTTGATGTATGGACCCGAGCTGGTTCACTAGTTTCATGTAAGGTGAATTAGATTTAGATTTACTGCCTGAGTTTCAGACTAAACTTTTAGAACGAAAACATTATCTTTGGAGTGAATTTTAGATACCTTTATACCTAGTATGTTTTAGAGACAGAGTCTTTCTTGTGACTAATCAAGTTATGGCCGAATATGAAAACGTCAATAAGTTTCACATCACTGTCAATAATCAGCAAAGGCCCTAAAGTTGTTCAAAATTGTTTTTTTAGTATTCAGAGTAGAAAAATGTCATCAAAAACAATTTGGATTATTGTTATGTAACATTCCTTAAAATAATACAAATGCTATTAAGTTCGCATATTAAAACTTACAAAATTTGTGGTACACATACTATCGCAAAAATTCACGTTCCAATTCTGTCCATTCGGAAACACGGAGGCACAGTAACACAAAAAAATCGACATATGCATAATTCTATTTAAACCGAACTGTAGAATAAAGTTGAAAACACATTACCCCTTTTACATACTAATAAGCTTTGCCTGCAAAAGATAGACTATATTCCATTGAAGCATTAAGGCTCTTTGACCAATCGCTTCCACCATTTTTATTTTTTCCATTGAAAATAGAAAACTATCACCTACCAATATATCTCGAAAAAATTGTTTGCAGAACTGTTTGTCGGTGAAAAAGAGAGAGCGCTCTACATTTTGTAGAGTCCTATCTCTCTTTCACAAAAGTAATGGTTCTGTTTAAAACATTTTTAAGAGATATTGGTACAGGTATCCCCTGAACTTACGAGAGCAATTTGAGTAAAAAACAAAAAGTTCAATCGAGCTAACTTCAAACTTATTAACGTTCAAATCCATAGTTAGTTCCCTCGATTAAAACTTGGTTCAAACTTTACCTTGATGTGATAACTTTTGGGAATAAGTGCAAAAATAAACTTTGGAACGCTCGTTACTCACATTAGTTTTGGAGGGGGTTAATTATTTAAATCGATTTGCACTCTTCGATATTGAATTCTGTTTTGATCGAGATTTTTATTGTAAGCTATTTGTGGAGTTAGAAAAAAATCTTACGTAAACAACGTACTCGTGAAGTATTCGTAAAGTGATGCAAAGGTTAGAAACTAAAATTGGTCAACTATAGATAAAAATATTAAAGCTACATCCCCTATAAAACTTATAAATTACGGTGGTTTTGGCCCGATAAACTATTGAAATATGTCTAATAAGCATCTTTAGGAAATATTTTTAAAAACCAAATCACATCTGATTCGCCAATTAATATCTATTTTAATTCACGGACTAACTTGAAGTGAAGAAACCCGGTATTTTTGAAAGGCTTACTGTACACGGGGACACAGGTCCAATATGCAGAAGCTTTATTGAGAATCATAGTCTAAAATGTGATGGGGCACCTATCAAAATAATTATTTCAGTAACCAATAATTTTATATTATATTATTATTTAATAATAAAACTTTATACGTGTTCTGCAAAGCATTTAAAATACCGCTCCTGTGTAATTGTTCTCGAACAATACAACACGTAATATAAACATTACTTTATTTTATTCGTCATATTAAAAAGTAACAGCTTGTGATATAACCTTATCGTCTAACTCGTAAACTTAAACTGGTGGTTACTATGTAACTACTTGTACTTTGTTACGCGTATTGCCGTAAGTAGACTATGTATTCATTGATATTACTAAGAACAACATTTTAATTCTTGAATTACACAGAAATAGTATAAAATTACTTTTAAGAAAAGTTTCCCATAGCATATTCATCAGAATATTCTAATGAATGTGCAATTTGATAGCAAAAATCGTATATTAGAAGGACTGTGTACCTGTCATATATTTTTAACTTAAGTCTATAAATCAAGCTTATGAGATAAGTATTTCCATTTTAAACGAGAATTATTAAATGAGACACTCTATAAAATGATTCAACAAAAAAAGAATTAGCAACATCAAACAAATCCAATATAAAATACCTAAAACAAATGTAACAACAGGTAACACAATAAAAACTGCCGATACACCTCGTTTTATACAACAATACCGCTCCATCGATACCAATGGCATACGATTCAATCTCCCAATTGTAATTTGGCGCAAAGCTCGTTCGGAAACCGCGTCGACGCGTTAAATCGTCTGCGATCTCCATTTACCCATGTTCCACGCTAAATTACTTCTCGCACACACAATTGTAAAAATTTAAAACAATAACAATAAACAAAGAATAAAACAAAACAAAAAATACCCTAAAACACACTTCGGAACGCATTTTGGCACAGAACCCACATTCAACAAATATTTTTATACCAACGGATAAATTTGGAACTAAAAGATTCCGTACATTTCCACTTATTTATATAGACTACTAGCGCCATCGGGAACTGCAAGAATAAATTTGCTGAACTGTAGGTTATGACGTTCCCGCGCAGGATTATAAATTGTTGCTTTTAGCCAAATTAAATTCGGAACACTTAAGGATGAACGAGATGCGACTACACTAAATTTGAATGTGGGAAAGGGATAGATATATGATTCTCGTTTCGTTTGAAATCTCGCCGTAAATGCGTTGTTTATAGTAGGCATTTCGAAATGATGTCTTTTAATAATGTCGTTGCGTGGCAATAAAACTGTCTTGAAGCTTAGTGCGAGGATGTGTGTGGAGGGTAGGGAGGAGGGGGGAAGTCGCTTAGGAAGTATCGTTAAAGGGGCACAATATAGGCAGGTTAAGACAAATTACTATTGATTCTTGAGTATTCAAATGTGGGAAACTTCTTGCCAAGTATTTTTTGGATCCACGAAATTGTACCATATCCATAATGGACTTCACATAATTCAATATGATGATGTTTTTAGCCACACTAAGTGACATTTAGCAATAAAGATATGAATTACAAACACACTTTCAAAACAAACATTAGAACAACCATCACAACTGAAAACTTCAAGCGGAGCAAAATAAAAACCTCTTCCACAACATTTGTTAACATTTCAGCAGTTTTCTTAACTGGGCCATTAATAATGTTCTTTACATTTATACAACTACATCACTATCATACCCTACAGATAAATAGACCACTCTTCGTCTTGTCAAAATAATAAATTTCTGCCTGTTAACTGCAGGCGAAACGATTTTCATATTTCCATCCCGCTCTAACGGCCTCAAATTTACATTTCTGTCTCTCTCTTATATTAATATTACTAAAAGAAACGATTTGTATGGGAATCTTTTGTATCTAAGAATGTATCAAACATCAATCGCGGGATCATTTATTTTGGTCGCATTTTCCTTTGTGAACGTTGATGGTGAAAAAGTATGGTTTTTTATGGTGATAGCATTTTCTTAAGGATTCAGTAATGGATGCTATTTCGTGGATTTTTATTTGGAGGTATATATCAACCTTTATTTACGTGGAGAAAACGGAATAGGTTATTTTTATGAGAGTAATTTGATGCATTTATTTTCAGCAAACGAGAAAAGTGCTCTATATTTTTTTGCATTTTTTTCCTTTACGAAAAGGTTTTCCTAACACTACACTAAGAGTATGGTTATAAAAATCAGATTTATTTTAGCAAGCAATACAGTCGTATTAATTTACAATTTCAATTTACAAGGAGCAAACTAAAGTCCTAGTATATACTATCGAAAATAAAAAAATGAAGTCTATAAAACATTTCACAATCCTGAAAAACTTTCGGGTATATTTCTAGTAAAAAATATAGTAGAGTATAAGTCATAACATGTGAGATGTAGGTCAGGCCGAGGAGTTATGGCCACTGGAAGCGCTGAATCTTGAAGTAATGATGTTGCTAGATGGTACTGGAGGAAATAAAGACGTTTTGGGACATTTCGGTTGGTTGGCTAGCTCTTGGGAACATGTAACATTCGTGCATGCAATGTACTTGCATCGGAAGTTTTAGTTTTTGGGATATTATAGGGTAATTTATCAGTCTGTCCGATGGATTTACAAAAAATATTGTACATGTAATTTTTCTTTTATCTCGGAAATTAAGAGTATACAGTTGGAATCTCGTGTGATGTCATGTCTTAGTGCACTTTTTACATACAAGTTACTAGACTCGTTTACATAGTACGATTTACGATTTTTGATGCGTTATATCTTCTTGTTTTTATTGGTGTGACTAAATAGATTATTTCAGTCAACCAAGTCTGTTGTCGAAATAATAAAAGCATTTGCACAAAAGCAAGATGTCGTTTTAATAACGATATAATTTAATTTCCGCTATCATATCGCTTTTGTACGAAATATCATAGTCTTGCAATTCTGTTTTCGAATTTGTATAAATGATTTTTTGAAAGTTATGTCTTAATTTTTTTGACTAATGACAAACATGAAAAAATAATAATAATACTACTTCTTCTTACTTGTCCAAATGGCTATTGCCCTGCAACATCAAAGGTAACTAACTGGCACGTGTAAGACTATATTACATTGGACCTTGCCTCGTGTCGAAAATAGGGCCTTGAATAAAAATATGATCAATTTCTTTTATAAAAAAAATCAAATAGACATTTATTTTTTGTAAAAAAACTTACATGAAGTGTAATTAACCAGACAAAACCGGCCAAGCGGTATATCTATCTATAATATAAAATCGCGTTTGTAGTAGGTATACTAATTTTCAGGGTTCCTTACCCAAAGGGTAAAACGGATCCTTATTACTAAGCCTCCGCTGTCTGTCGGTCTGTCTCCAGGCTGAATCTCATAAACCGTGACAGATAGAAATCTGAAATTTTTACAAATTATGTAATTCTGTTACTGCGTACACAACACAACAAACAAGTTGTGTAGGGTGCGCCTTATAATATTACGTATAGGAATAAAATCTCAGTATTCAACCAGAATTTCAGTGGTATCCAATCCCAATTTCAACCTCGACACAACGAGATACTTTACTTCACCACTCAAAAACTTTAACCCAGCTGTTTTGTTGTATTATTTTTTTAAAAAACTCTTTACATTATAACACTGTTTACTTTAACATAAAACCACACAAAACTGTTTGCACAAATCACTAATTGTATAAGTTCTACATATTGTCCTATCCATTTCCCGTGTATCTTTGTGTGTAGACGGCGCAGCATATTTCAGACAAGTTTACGATTCGCCGGCATCTCGTAAATATGAAGCTGGAGTTATGTCCAAACTGCACCATGTATCAAGTATCCAGTTAACAGCTTCTTGCTGCAACTAATAGATTTAATATGAATTTATATTGGACTAGTTATGATTAGCTTTTGCATGCGGCGTCACCTGTGAAAATGTTGATTGAACAATAATCACGTGTGTATGCGTTTTGGCGTCAATTTCGAAATGCAAAATAATTTTAAGAGTCTTCTAATGCCAGTTTTTCGTTATTTCTATGAAAGTGTAAATCCTTCAAGAGACATAAAGCGACTTGAATTGAGCAAAGTGTGCATATTGTGCTGTCTTTATTTAAAAGGTAGCTAACAAACTATTTATTTATCTAACAAAGTTATCATCAATTGTCGAAAATTACTCTCCGGGACGTACACGTTTTTATTATGCTTTCTTACCTACTTCCTTCGTAAAAATTGATCATCCACGATAATATACAAGTATATTTTGATTACATCCATACAAGAGAAACAGTATTTCTCCGTAAGGGGTTATACGAGAGTGTTCTTAAATTTATATTTCGCATGAACCTTCGGTTATATAATTCTGGGTATGTTAAATCTAAATGTTTTCTAAGTTTTTCTATTCATAGAATAATTTAAAAACACCACACATAGATGTGTCCAGGTGGTTCAAAAGTTAAGAAATTTAAATCAACCACTTGTGCTAACAGAAAAGTAATATTTACTTTAGTAATATGGAATATAGATCTAGTAAACAAAATGTTGCGGAAATTGAAGAAATCTGAGATTAAAATCTTAATGGAATCGAAAACTAATATTAAAGGATCACACCGTACTTTACGAAATGTACCTATGTATTGATATTGGATACGTATTTTTCTTTTTGTCTTGCAAATACAAATTGACCAAAATACAGTGGAATGGAACTTACTTGTAAAGTCAGTATTACGTAGTTATTTTGCTTAATCGTTAAGTTAAAATCCCCCTCTCCTGCACTATATAAACAGTTTATTTTTGACAATTTTTATTGTTTAAATCAAATCAAATTAAAAGTCATTATTTTATTTAAATTAGGCTACAATGTAGCACTTTTTCAACGTCAATGTTCATAAATTATAGACAACACCCCATCGCCCACCCTTCACCGCTTTCTGTGCTTTCGATAAGAGAGATAAGAAGAAACGGCTTCTTCAGATTAAAGTAAAAATACGTGTGTGACATTTAAAAAGTCGGTATTTTAAATGACGGATTAATTCATTTTTTTTTTCTATTGACGCTTTTTGATCTTTTTAAGATAAATTGGAAACCGATTTCTGTTTCACTTTTTACTTAAACTACAAAGATTCCTGCTAACACAAGCTGGTACATCAATAAACTTATGTGAGGAAAATGCAGCGAGTCCCGAGCGTTCAGAATTATTGCTATCCATTGATCTTGTTGGAAGTGGGGCACTTACCTGTTCTCGACTCTCGAACGATACTCACAATAGAATTATATTAGTGGAATAATATTAGCAAGCTCTGTGTAGTGCCTGCTGTTCAAGTGCATGAAATAGCTGATGGGAAGGTTTAATGTTAAAAATTAAGAGTATTTGGTAGGAATTTAGAGTGAATGAGTATGTAGGTAGGTAAGACAAAAGAAATGATGAACGGATCACGTGATAGGACGCACAAACGCAGACTATAATTATAGCCGACTGCAAAATTAGGACGCTCATCGAGTATTAGCTACATACAATTTTTACGCATATTTTTGATTATGAGAATACATATATTATCTATAAGGATGTCTGTTCATATGAGGCAACTAGTATTTTTAATTAAATTATTCGGAGTTGATTTTATGGAACAAAAAATATTCACTTATTTTTTTACACACTCTTTAGTACCTACGATTAAATACAACCATGACCAATCTGAGAAAATCAAAATCCTCACCACACATAAGAAAACATTAAACTAGAATCTCTAAAACAAATCCAATACCAGGAATAGTCTTAGTACACCATAAAAACGTAGACCACTGTGACGTCATAAAACTAAGTCTGATCGTAAAGTAGAAACATTTCAGTGCTTACCTTTCATGGTCTTTTACCGACTGTCACGAGATCGTAAGGAAAGCAATAGATTCTCTAGAACGTGTTGAAGACCTGTCGCTTCTAGAAAAAGTATGTGTCTCGCAATATATCTTGCAAGTGAAAACGAAGTGATATGGGAATTGGAATAGGTTATGTTGATGAATTTCATTTTATTTCAAAAGTTCAACAAAGTATGTGTAGTAAGCTGTGCTAGCCTAATTGTAAGACCACAGGTCTGTCAAGTCAAAGGTCTGCAGTTCGATCTTTAGGCGCACACCGACTTTTTGAATGTTGTGTTTGTTTTAGAAGTAAACACAGATTCCGTGTTTCGGAAGGCACGTAAAATGTGGGTCCATCGCCTTAGTTCTCCACGGTTTTTTCGGATTGCCGTCCCATCGGGCTATGAGAGGAAAGGAAAAGAAAGTGCACCTGTGTTTGCGCACACGCTTGTGCACTATAATATGTCCCACGTAGCTGGATAGTGTCATAGTGACACCAGCCACCGTGGCCGAAATCTGTTAGGACATATTAAAAGCATGTTATTATAATACAATTGTGGCAACCAGTTTTCAGTTACCCGTAAAAACATCAACATTAATATTTATACAATTACTGAAACGGCTCATTTAAGTACGAAAAAGCATTGATCTACATTTTCCTTTCACGCTAATCAAACATCTTTAAATAACCGGAAAGCTCCACAACATTTCCTGCATCATTTCAAAACTTTTCACGTTCAAATTAAGAAAATAAAACAAAAAAATACCTTTACTATCCAACAGATGTCTAACATTGTAAACATAAGCATCTACTACTACATCTAACAGTTACATTAACACTTGTGTAAGCAAGAGAATGCTCTACATCGCGTAAAGCGCTCTCTCTCTTTCACAACTGTTGTAGTTTTATTTTTAGAAGTATTGGTAGTCTCTTGGTGGTCATAAAAGTCGTACAGATCAGCAACATAGTAAGGTAGGAGTTTGCGGGCGTATTTACGATGTGCTGTAAACAACATTGTTAGCAACTGTAAAATGTACTGTTTTGTATGTGAATTGTTTGAATGATACAAATTACAATGATAGGCTTTGGTTTTAGTTACAAAGTCTTTTGTTGGACTATTAAAATGTACCTTATCGTAGATAGGATAAGGTACAGTTTAACTCACGATTTTTTTTATTACTCTTTCCTTTGGTTACAACTGCAGTGTCTTGATAATCTTTGCAAAATGCTAAGCTAACTAAGTTTGATCAAACCGTTCTGCAGTTTATTAAAACGTAACTAATAGTGTGAAATGCACATTTATTATTTACATTTAATTCACATTAATACGGGATTACAAATTAATTTAAGTACATTTACAAATACTGTAAATGAATGTTTGATTTTATAAGGTTCACAGTATAGTCATATTAAATACATACTATTCGGTATGAAAAAGGTACCCAAAATGGTATAAAACGTAGAAGTGGTTTTAGATTTCAAACTACAATCTCCAGCCTTTCACGCAGAAACCTGGATACGAAAAACAACCATCAAAGCAGTTTAGCAAAAATCACAAAATAAAGACAAAAAATGCCAAAAAAATCTACATGTAGCGAAGGATATTCGATTTTATTCCTGAAAAAAAAAGCTGATGATAATGATAAGTGATATTTGGTAAAAAACAGCGACGTCGATGACGTCACGAGAGACGCGTCTATCATAAATCATACAGGCCATTATTGGCTAGCTCAGGCCAACACATCGTAGGGAGAAAGCAGAAGCTCCATTTCGTATATTAGTAAACCTAACCTAAACTGTACCACTGCTGGGCAAAGGCCTCCTCCAAGTCCTTTCACGATCTTGCTCCGTTTCGAATCAGTCTTCAAGTCAAAAAAAAGTATTAAGCAGAAAAAACACAGACAGTGGTGCTCAAGACACGTATTTATATTTTAAAGAACATTCAAGTCTCAAATTCAAAAGGTTTTTATTTCGAGTAGGCCTTCTTAAGCACTTTCAAAACGTTACTGACTCTAGTTGCGCGGTTCCAAAATGTCATTTTTATGGAGAAGAACCGGCTAAAAACTCCATATACATACAAAAGGTCTGCAAGTAAACCTACTGTATCGTTTCTGCCGTATGACCTCCTCCAATCGTATTAGTTGATATGATAGATTTACTAACAAAAGATCTTTGATTTATGATGTTATAAAATTCGCTTTGATTTTCACTATCATGGCGTTAGGGGTAATGTGGAAATGTGCTTGTTTTGATTGTTCGCCTATAAATAAGTTAGTTTCCATTGGCTTCTAATAGTAATACTAGTTCTGTATAGCGGTTTTGCCCCCTTATTTTTTTTTTTTCAAGTAACATCATGTAATTATCTACATAATATAAGGTTAGGTTAGGTCACATTAAAAGATAAATTAAGCGTTGAAAATGATCAAATTTGGTTTGGTGGAACGGTTTGGTCAAAAATGATCATTGGTACACAAAAGTAATATTAATTCAACGTATATCGTCAAAAGAATAACTAAAAAGAACCTCAGGTATTTAACATATACGAGTGTGTTTAGTACCAAAATTCAAAGCCTAACTTTTAGCATAAGAATGACGTTCATAATTTATCAACTTTTTCGCGACTAGCAACACTTGCAGTCAAACTTACGAGTGTCACTTGAAACAGGTTTCAACCAGTTTCAGCCGGTTTGAACTGGTTATAACTTGCTCGTAGGGTTGCCACAGTCGAAAAATATTTTGGTAACAGAAAATTGTTGAGAAGGTAATTATATATTTTTTTTGTTACTTTGTAACATTGTGGACGGGTTGTGGAAAGTTTTAAGAAGTTAGATTTCGACGGTGGAACTTCTGTAGAGTTTCGTTTAAAGAATTTTTGCTATTACATTCACTGAAATGAGTTATTGAATTACTTTTGTATTTTTGTGATGTATTTAGAAATTAGTTTTTGTATAAAATAATTGATATTTTACCTGATTTATGGGTGAGGTTGTGTGGCAGAAATATAATTCATTACTGATAATATATTATACTGATACATAGTATTATATAACAAAGTCATTTCCCGTGTCTGAATGTGTATTTATATTTTATGTTTTTTGTTTTAATGATCATAATGTTTCAAGAGGTAGATTTGTGCGAAGTAAGGACAGGTCGCTAGTGAAAAATAAGTTATAGTAGTTATCAAATGTATGATTATCATAGTTTTTATACCTAAAAGGTATCAGACTGTAAGAGCTAAACTGGGTATTGTAGGTGAAAGATCAAGTAGGTATTGTAGTACTAATTAGAAAAGGATTGCCCAGCAATTGCCGCCCAATTGTTACTGACTTATCGTCTCTACTATGATTTGCTTTTACAAAAAAAAACTAAATAAATAAATAAAATAAGTTCGAATATATGCAAGTGACAACCCTAAAAACTATCTTCTTAATAAAACTTAGCTACTGGTGTTCTATTTAAATTGGAATTAGACATTTTATTTGAAACTTTATCTTAACTGAAATAGGGTCACAATTCGCAGCATTTTGTGACTTAATCAGATATGTACACTTACTGTAATACTGATTATGAATTTAGCCTATAAGTGCATTGATAATAGATAGTTTGTAATGGATATATGGATGGACGGTTGTAACTCTTTCACGCTTAAACGAATAAATAAATTTTGACAAATAATGGTATGCTGACATCCTGGATTATCACATAGGCTACTTATTAACCGATTACGACAAAGAATAATGTTTTTGCAGCTGACCCCGACATTCACGCAAGCAAATACTACTACAGCTACTCTTTTATTGAATCAAGCGTAAACATTTTCAATAATGCTCATTTCACTATAAAGAAACTCAGTACTTTGTAGCAGTTCCAGAAGGAACAGGCTTTGATACTCTTCTTTAGATGTTATTCCCAGTAACAGACTTCAAGATTGAATGTTAACGATGCCTTCTTCCTAGGAAAAACGGAATTCAGGAAATTTCTTAATGAAATTTACTTAAATAGACACCTGTTTTAAGCACTGCTTATGAGGGTTATATTTATAAACAACTTTATTTCAAAGAATTTGTTGTACAATCGCGTAAAACAAATAGCTCTTTTCATATAAATCTTAATAAGATGATACCAATTTTTGTTGCTATTAGATTTTACTTGCGGGTTCGCTCGCTTGGTTATAGTAGCAAAAACATTACTCTCCTTTTATGCAGTTGGTTATTAAGATTGTCAGTTAACTCCATTAAATAGTAATATCAGATCAACTGCTTGAGCACGCTTTTTAATCGATTAGAAATTAAAATCCGATTTACATGTTGCCTGAAATGTTTAAAACCTTCAAGAACATTCATTTATTTGCCCAGTAGTGGGATCTCACAAAAGCTTCCCAAAAAACAACATCCATGTAAAGTTATTTCGGTTCTAATATTTTTTGCAACTGATTTTTTTCAGGCATATTCTAACTCTGACAGTGTTGTTCTACTTTTACCAAACTGTACGAAGGCCTTTACTATTATACTACCTCCAATTTTAAGGTGCAAAGCTAAGTACACCATAAAGTGAGCCATATCTTAAACATTGTAAGCACTTTGTCCCTGTAAGGTGGATATTACTGCAAGGGTACTTTTAGTACCAAGCGGTCGTATAAATAAAATTTAAATAGACTTTTATTTTATTACTTACGTAAAACCATGAGTATTACATTGATATTACTAATGTTCACACTTATTAGTCTGTCTAAGAATAGGAAATACATTATTTTTTAGAAGCCTTGAAGGGATTCAATATTTAGTTAGACAGTGATCTCATCTCAAGTAGGTACGCAACGTATGCAATGAATTACTATATTTGGGCTCTTGATTCTATAGAAATATAAACATACTAAGAAGTAAGTTTAATTGTAGATATTTTTGTTTAGTATAGTTTCTGTCACACTAAGAAATTGAATCGTTTTTTAAACGCAGAAAATCCTTTCCTACGCGGGGATCGAACCTGCGAAACGTCGCGCAACAGTAATCAGCTTGGTGAACAATACCACTCGACTACCCGTGCAGACTAACTATAGACTACTCCAGTGTTATTAAAATATGCTAAATTAATCCCTCATCCATTAACTTAAGAAAAACAATATAATCCTATTTATATCACAATATTCAGCGTAATTCCTCTCAAAGCTTCTAATTTCCATAACCTCACACTTCAGTACATTACGGGTACCAAATATCTCTGACACGTATCAAAGGCGATAAAGGCCTTAAGCGTAATGTGATAAGGTTCAAATTTGATCGTTTACGTGTGTAATAGTAATCGCAAAATGTGAGTGGGTAGCAATAATTCTTCAATTAACTGTGCCTTGAAGTGTGGGGTGTGGTCCAAGGGAATAGCGGAGCTAGGGGCTTGTATTCAGATACCTATAAGAGATATCTAGTCCAATCTAAGTCTAAAGATATACTCATTAAAATTTCAAATTGAGTGACCTGAAAGGGCCAAAAGTTGTTAAAGAGTTAAATAATAACATTCTCGCGAGTGCATTTGTGGGAATAGATACGATAAGATTAAGAGAAACAGATGCGTCTGAATAACAATAAAATTATATTAAATTCGTAGTATCAGACATTAGATCGCTATCATCAGCATGAAAAAAAATTTTTTGGTCTCGCCAGAAACAAGAAGCGGTTTGCAGAGTTGACGGCATTCTCCAGTAATAGAGAGGAAGAATCATATTTTTTTTCATTGAACTACAAATATGCACGAATCCAGATTTTCTGTGTGAGACTATAACTTGAAACAAATTGATTTTATCTAGTTCCTGTCCAATGTAATCTAGACATACGAAAACTGCTGCTAAGTAGCTTTATGTCAATAAATTAATGGCTTTTCTCTACAATATTTTGAGAGATGACGTCAGATAGGAACGTGTGAAAGAAGACATGCTGCGCCGACCCCAAATAATGGTTGGAATAAGGGCTAGAGAATGTTGATGATGATATTATTACTCTACATTCACCCGCTCCGCCTATCACTTGGTCCACACCCCACACATCAGCGGTAACGCGCAAATCAGTCTGGAGGTAACGATTTATGACTCCCGCTAAGAGGGGACGATTACTGGTAAACAACCATAAATCGCTTACAAAGACGAGAGGGCTGCAGCACAAAACAATCTAAAGGATTCTATTTCGTTCTTGATCTGGGGGCAGAGGGTAGATGCTATTAGAAAATGTTGTAGGAGCTTTTAAGTGATTTGAAATGCAGTTTACTAGATCATGCTTTCCTTTATTCTTTCCTAGCCTATATTGTCCCACTGCTGGTCAAAAGCCTCCCTCTAGTCCTTCGAAGATCGTTATTTTATATTTTTTGTAAGTTGTATTTGATATAAAAACATTTGTTCTGTAACTAGGATAATTATATCACTATCTATCACCCAAAAATATTTATTGAGTTCACTGGATTAAATTTTTGTAACTGACTACCCTGAGAAGAAATGTCGAAACAAACTCAGGGGACCTGTTTCTTTAAACTCCAGAAAGTTGTTGCTTTAAGTGTGAACGTGTATAAGTATTTTTATTTGAAGTTATTTATAACAACTGTTTTACTCTATCGCACTATTCGAGATCGTACTAACTATAGTTTTAGTTAGCTTATGATTTAGGACACATACAGCCAAGAACTAAATTTAGCCAGCAGAAAAAAAAAACAAAATCGACGAAGTCTATACAAGTTCTTTCCGAAAAACTTGTATCGTAAATACCACTTAAAATTCAAAACTTTTCACAAAAAATGTTTCACTTTCACCTTATTTAATTCTGTTTCTAATCGCCACCTAATTTAATTTTTCTTACGAAACACTAATTTTAGTGACAGGGACATTAAAAAGTTTCCTCCACTTCTCTCTTTAGGTCTAAGGCTCCAATTTGGGCCTGAATTTATATAATTGCTGTAGAAAATTAACGTTCAGTGGTCCGTGGCTAATAGGGGTGGACTACTCTAGAATTTATTAAAATCGTCCTACTTTTCAGTCTAGGATTGAAAAATTAATTTCTTTAAGCAAACTCACTTCAATTTGTCTTTAGTTTTATTTGAAAGGAAAAGTAGTGAAGTGCTCTCCTTTCAAGAGATTAGTTTTTATTTTTGTTTACCTACTTTTGCAAACTAAGCATATAAAATCGATTCAAAACTTTTGCTACAATTTTTAGGAGTCTATAACCAGATCTAATGGTAAAATGGTTTCTTTATGAACGGAATAGCTTAAATTGATGTCAAATATTCAAAAATCGCTGTACGTTTTCCTATAAAATTAGAAGAGTTTCCTTAATTACGCCAAGATTCCATCATCAGATCAGATTTCAACTTGTGACTATTTGGGAAGTATAATAATACTTTCCATCAAAAAACTGTCTTCTTTAGAACTCCGTTATAAAGGATATTATCAATCAATATATTAGATCTAATGAATGACATCACTACCTAACATTTTCAAAACGACACACAAAAATAATTCTTGACTAAAAAATCTGAACAAAAAACCTTACAAAAACTAGCTAGCAACTTTTCCCTAACAGCCGAAAAATAAACAAGCGTACCTACCCCAAAAATCTACCGAAAGAGACAGGAAACTGCATTTCCAAGGAAACCCGATAAAACGATAAACAGTACCCCAATAAAGTCGAATTCCATATAAATGTGCAATCCTCACCCACAATCATATAAAAAGGGTTAAATCGTACAACATGGAATAAATTATGCTGTGAAAAATACACAAAGACTTGAGATCCTTCGCGACTTTAAGCGCGCCTTATCTGACGTGACATACTGAGGGATAATGTGGTAATCTTTATAAAAAACTGTATTTTTGCTGGTTAGTCATTTTTTAACTAGTTTGAGAAGAACCAAAGCTTATAATTTTAGTTTGAACTGTGTTTTTGAAACTATACTGTTGCTTTTCTGGGGAATGTTTAGTAAAGCTATTTTAATTAACTTTGTCCTTATCTATTTTTTTTTCCAAACTACTCAGAAATAAAATACCAAAATAATGATTTCATAAAAATATTTTTTTTTAGATTTTTTTTCCATGATAATATTTTTTTTCATTTTTCATTTATTATTAACCGTTAGTGTCCCACTGCAAGGCAAAGGCATCCCTTAATCTGAATATTTTTTCCAAGAATCCAGTTCCTTTCGTTGTCCATCCGTCACACCGGTGTGTCCACTGTTATCTCAACAGTTACACTGCAGCCCGCGGCTAAAGCTTTCTCGTGAAATAACATTTTTGATTGTCATCCCCTTTTCTTTCCTTTTCTTTTAGCAACCCTTTGGGACAATCTTGATGTAGATGATATTTTTTGCAAGAATGCTAAGTGGACCGCGTTACGAATTGTTAAGGATCTTATCTCGTTTTGTGCAATGGATTTATTCTGTACTTAGGAATAGCGTGGGAATAAGGAGTGGTTACGTTGCTGGATTGAAAATCAGTTTGGATGGTAGTGTTATTTTTGTACGGATTGTGTAAGCTCTAGTGCAGGAACTCAGTGGCCGTTTTTTATAAGGCGGGGAAATCCTCATGAAAATTTATCTCCTCGTTGGATGAAGTGGGTAGAGTCAGTCTCTTACTGACTAAACCTGAATCGCCCTATAACGTCTTTGGCATTTGGTCGGTGCGCGGCAATGCGTTGCAGTTCATCACGCACGAGGAGATCAAATGCCTAATTTTAGTTCATCATGTTTTATGAAAATGAGATCGGCAGACGGCATTTAAAAAATAGCAGAGCAAGAAGCAAAAGGGAAACACACAAACAAAGTGGAGCCTGTGTCCAATAGTGAATAATGAAAGGCTGATAATGACTTTTGAAACAAGCGGTTTTATATATACTGTGATTAAATACAGAGGACAACATTTTTTCTCCTTAGAGTAGTTACTAAAAAATATTTATTTAGTCTTTTTACTTTTACTAATATATTTTTTTATTGTTCCAGGTACTTACGGTTATCCATCCGAGTTCAACTTCGCCGAAATGAACGTCTCAAAATACATGTTATGATATTATTTATTTTATACGTCAGTAATATCATACCTTACAGAACGGTTTGTATTTAAAAAAATGTATGGTTTTTATGCATTTTGACAATTCGTTCGTAACGTAAAAAACCTCTTTTGCTTGTTAGTAGAAATGGCAAATTATTTTCAAGGAAGCCCATACTTAGTAAGAGCACAAAATTCCCTATATTATCATCTGCCAATGAAAAGATAGTTGGCAAATTAAATAAATAAACTGTTGCCAAAACTGGATCAAATAAAAAGTAATAAAATACTATCTATGTTCTGCAAATCTGTTAATATTGAGAAAAGCTCTACATTTTTTTCAATAGCCTACATTACGATTTTTGAGGAAATTCTTCACTACCATATAAAACAGCATTCCAAATACGACCACTTACTTCAAAACATCATATACCTGAGAAAAACTTAAAGATTTTCTCCACAGTAGGCTGTAAAACTCCAGTCCACTTTACTATAAAAGGCAACGGGTTAACATTCATTTATCTAGATGGGTTTAAAATGGCCGCGTATAATGCAGGCTCTCATATTTGCATCTCTGAAAGACTTGTGTACCGAAGTAGGCTTTTAGCGCGACTTTTAAGATGGAGTCAAGTTGCTTGTGCTTATGACGAGTACGTTGTATTTACGTAACTGTAAAGTTAAGATAATGTAGAGACAACGTTTTTATAACGTAGTCATGTTTTAATATTTTAATTACATATTAAATAAATGCATATTATATTAAACCGGTCAATTCTTCAATTCAATGACTGGTTTGTTGGTTTAGGTTAGTGACCCTGACTGCCATACCGAAGGTCTCAATACTTAATACTTTATTCGCATTCCACAATGTTTTTGGTCGTGAGTTCGATCCCCACCCAGGATATATTATGGTTGTGTTATGAGCACTATCATTTTGTTCTGTGTCTGGGTATAATTTATCTGTAATATGTATTTCGAAACGTATAAGTATGTTTATCGGTTGTCTAGTACTCATAAAACAAGCTTTTTAGTATGCTTAACTTAAGACTAGCTGATGACGATAGATGGATCAATAAAATTATTAAAAACATAACCCTTCCTTGGCAGTCGGGTAAAAAAGGTTCAAAAATACACGTGCAATATATACATTTCAAACTACCTTCAAGTAAATAATTAAAAAGCATTGATGAAATAGTACGGCACCCACGTCCCGGCTTATCATAATACCGCTTTATTACTAGCAGACAATTACGACGCGGTCTTAATTGGTTATCAACGAATTACTGACGTTATAATCCTGTAGTCGTGGTCAAAAATATTATGGTTATTTTGGAGTAAGTACCTGAATTTCTGAGTTGAACTTATTGACCATATATAGACGTATTGCCGAGAACTTTTATATAGGACGTTAATAAATTGTGAGTGCTTATGCGCTTTTTTAAATAAAAACTAGATTGTCGTAAAAAGTTAGTGTTTAACATTGACCAAAACCTAATAAAATTATTCAACCGACGGCAAACTGTTTTTAAGTGGCATTGCAACACAACGCGCATTGTGATAGAGATAGTTAAATTTTAAGGTAAAATGCAGGTTTTAAAAGCCAAAAAATATCAAGCTAATAACAACCTATAGGTAAGATAAATCTTACACATCTTATGTATAGTAAAAAAATATGAAAAGACCGCAAAAACCACACACAGATAAAACGCAAAGATAAAACCTCACCAAAGCTTACAAAGTAAAACATCGATAATAACAACCATTCGATAGTCAGATGCAGGTTGGAAATTAATTAAACTTGTACCTGAGTATCGATAGAGGCACATCCCTAAGCCGGTACTTTGAGTACAACGAGCCTGTCAGCGGCAGACCACTTGAAAAAAACAAGCCAAATAAGCGAGGATGCATGGCTAGGGAAAGAGCGGGGATTACATCATTGTGTAATGTTAACGATCTGCCTAATTATTAGATAATAATTCAGCATGATTTAACATGATGCCTTTTCATGTATGAATTTGTATGCACTAGGTTTAGGTTCGATCCCAATTCAACCAAGTTCGACAACATGACATGTACAACTGCAATATGACTTTTGTAAGGATAAGTACTTTCTTAATTATTCTAAAACGACACTGATAAACTGTAAAATAAAACATCGTGAGGAAACATACGAGCTTTAAATATATTATCGTACGTGGCGCTACGTGGGCGTAGCGGTATGTTATAAAGAATTTATTTGCATAAGAGCTTCAAAAACAGCAAAACAACGCTGAAGCACTTAACACTATTACCTACTACATAGTAAAAAACAAATTGCTTCACGTTGTGTCTGCCTGACCGTCCCTTTGTATGTTAATTTCTTTAAAACCACGTATAATAACAATAATAAAAAAAGGCAGGGGTGGATGGCCCTTGGTAGTTGCCACATCACATATTAGATTAAAGTTCTCAACAAGGCCTCTGCATGTTGGACCTGTGTCCCCGTGCCTTTAAAAAGGATCGGGTTTCTTCCCTTGAAGTTATCCCGTGAATTAAAAGAGATACAAATAAAAAAATATATATATTAGCGCTGTTCTCGTGGCCACACCATGAAATGTACTGGTAATTTTGGTAAAGAAAGCAAACCTTTCTTTTGTCCTTCACAAGTGTAAGTGAAAGTTTATATAACTTATTCGCAAAGCAAATGTTTTCAATAAAAGGTCCCTTACTGGATATAACATAAGTATTTAAAAATCTTATAGTACTAAACATTCATAAGTAGTAAAGATTTTGTAATACTTATAATTTATTGATGCTGAAAGTGTGTGTAATAAATAAAAATAAATAAATATCTCAGGACAATATCTTGTTACCTCAGTGAAGCCTCGGGAATTCATGTCAAAAGGCAAGACCTCAAGTACTTTATAAACATTGTAAAATCATTGGCTATACCCTATACCCAGAGGGCAAAATTGTCTAGAATATTAATAACTATAGCATGCACCAAAGCATCGATTTTAATGCCCAACGCGGTCAATAACATAACTTCAAAGTTATTTAATCTTAAACAAACAAACTAAGGTAACTTAATAACGCATAAACATAGCCTTAACAGGCTTACAGTTAAAATATATCGTAACTATATCATAGTTAAATTTAATCCTTTACTTAAACACATTGCCTTTAAGTTAAGCCTATTAAGTTATTCACAGCAACTTGTGTAGAAATTATATTTATTTGTTACTTAGAAGTTGTAAGCCTTAGATTAAAACGTTTTGGATAAGAATTTGTTATTTTATGTGGGTTGTGTTTGTAAGGACTATCCTGTTCTTTGAATTGTTGAGTCTTAGGACATGTAATTTATGTTATAGTAAAATAAATAGTCAGTTGTTTGATTTTATGTTACGAAAATGCAATGTACATCTCGAAACTAAATTTATTTCAGTGTTAACCCCCACCCCTTCACCCAATACTCTCTTAATTATAATAATAGGAACCCTTTGTTGTCCATCCGTCTGTCTGTCTGTCAAGACCCAAACACGTAGATGTATCATGCTATTTATATCAAATACTCAAGACTACTGTCCCTTGGAGCTGTAAGAAAATTGAATTTCTAAGCCAATGCAACCCAGAGATATAGCCGTTTATGCCGCAAATTTCTAAGCCAATGCAACCCAGAGATATAGCCGTTTATGCCGCAATTTTTTGACTTTCGTAGGGTAATCAAAAACTAGGTACTTTCCGTGAGTTAAGAATCTTGAAATTTGATACGAAACAGCGTCTTAAAGCACAGATAAAATAAGGAAAATCGTAAATTTTTACCTTTGATTATTAAAAACAAAAAGTGTCTGCGGATTTGTTTCTCTTCACCTTATTTGTACGGAACCCTCAATAACGCAAGTCAGACTCACACTAAACCGGTTTTTTTATTCCGTAATCTCATTAAGCCCTAGTCCACATCCGTATAAGGAAGTACAGAGCACAACTACAAGCAAGATGGGCTATTTATGGCGGGAGAATCTGCAGATACAGTTTACGAGATTACGCTTCGAGTGTACAGCCCAAATATGCGGATGTTACGAAGATGTAGAGTTAATAGATATGGCAAAGTAATAATAAAAATGTAAGCTTATAATCTATTAAATTAGATAGCTAAGCAAAGGCCGTATAGACAAGGATAGAGTAACATAATTGTATACTAGCTGTCGCTTGCGACTGGCCCGCGCAAATGTCGGTTATCGCTGCAAAAACATTACCATCTGATGAAGTTGGTCAAAACGTATCGTATGTGTTAATCCAGGGTGTCAGTTAACTCCATACCAAAATTGATTCAGTCGTTTGAGAGTGAAAGAATAACAAACATAAATTTATTCTTCAACCATCCATGCTTACAAACTTTTGCGTTCATAATATTAAAAGGATACGAAAATTATTTTCTAAAACAATACAAATTAGTTAATAATTCCTATAAAAGTTTTGGTACAAAGATTATTTCGTATCCTCGTCTCAATTACCTTACTGCATTGAAACTCTTCAAGCTTATTGAATCTGATAGCATTTGTAGACCTTTGCTGACTATGAATATCTGTGATGTAGTGATCTGAAGTCCTTTGGTGTGGCTAGCATCACGTGTTGCCTCTGACATTCCCAATGTTTCTGTAATCCATACTTGCATAGGTACTGTAATACATAGAGGCATAGGGTTAATGTTTTAGATTCTTTGTACAATACTGGCGTATCATTAATGTTAAACCGAAAAAAAATCATCATTCATCATCTTCCTACCCGTGTCCTCTTTCACTTAAAGTTATTTTACACAACACGTTTTTTCTTTTTGATTAAAAATAAATAATAATTTCTTTTGTGGATTTGATTTTCCCGACTCTCCACACTTTTGGTCACAAGACACCACTGGATATAAACGTATATTGTAAAATTAATATAAGCGTAGATTGCCAAACTACGCTCACAACACCCCCAAAACTACGCTCACCATCCAGTAAACGTACATCTGTGTGCACCAAAACTCTAAGTATGTATACGCTTGGCTTTATTAAATTTTAGACACTTACTCGTCCGCCATTGTTGGCTGAAACTTTCAGCAGATTATGTTCTTGTAATAAACTGGCGATGTATTGAAATCTTACATACATTTTATGTGAAGTTGAAATGTTGTTAATTAAATTCAAGCTACTGTTTTACTGGATAATTTAACGTTTGTTATACGACTCTATACAAGTGTCGTGTTTGTTTGTGTGCGAGTTTATTTATAACTTTAGAACGTTGTAACCGATTTTGATGTATGCAGTGAGGAATGGATGCTGACCCTGACTGATACTGGTTGTATTAATTATGAAAAAAAGTTGATGTAAATGGTTCTAGATATTGTATGAAGGAAGGTTCTCGTTTTAGGAAAAGTAATTTTCTTCTTTGCTTTTGTATTATTCTCGAGAGTTTAAAATCGAAATGTTAAATATATTTAATTTGAAAAAAAAAATAAAATGGTAGTCTAACTGGCGTAATACAAATTACGTAAAAGTTCAAGCTTTTCTAAGACAGGTTTTTAGTCTTCTTTACAAAGGCGTTTAAAAATATTTTTTATTTTAAGAATAATCTTAAAAGATGTTAGTGAAAGTTTCACTTATATGATGAAATTTATTTGATGTTCATATTTCCTTTGCTTTACCTAATATTAATATTACGCACAGAATCATTTCCTATTCCCGCAAAACATTCCCTTACATCCAACATATAAAATCAAAAAACCAACACAACGTACAGTAGAGTCATGTTATTTCAACTACACGAAATGCCCTGATGACGCAACTAAAGCCTTCAGGAGGCCACTTAGCTGACTACAAAGAGGGTACTTGCATATGCATCAGGCTCTATCGATCTACGTTACTACGTTGTCATTCTTTATACCAAACGGCCAGCTTAACTGTTCGTCTATTTTAACCTCATTTCCACATAAAAGGGTGGATGGATAAAACATTGCTTTATCACTTTTTTATGGTCAATTTGTATGAATTATTCATGGGATGGACTAGGTTTTCTGGACTCATATGTGACTGGATATTGAAGGTTTCGTAGTAAAAGGTTTATTGCGCTTAAATCGCTTGTTTAATGAGCTCGATCACTTTAGCAAAGCGGTTTATTACAGCCTTAGGTGAAAAATAGAATGTCTAAAATCTTGTTAGCAGTAGGATAGAAAAATATTGCATCTTATACTCGTATAATATAATGCTATGCACTTGTCGCCTTAGCAACTTCCATTCCTTCCCATCTTATGCTAGCTCTTTGACCTCTCTGTGTATGCTTCCACTTCTGTCCATTCCTAAATTATGTGATCTAGATACATTCTTCTTGGTTTTCGTCGCTTCCGACTCGCTTCTATTTTTTGTTCCGGGTATTTTTTAATAATTGTCGTGTCTAATAAGGTGGCCAAATATTGCTCTCCTTCTAACCTTTATCTATCAATACATCTTAAAAAATTGTTGGAATTATTTGTGTTTGTTAACTTAGACATTGATAGGATTTCTCAAATATATAAAAACTGAGTTAAAGAAACCTAAGCTGATATTACACGACTACAGTAATAAATTCTTGGAAGCATAAATAGCGTTAGTCGTTAAAATAGCCTTAACGTAGTGTAACAATGGACGGACGTGGTGCTAAGAAATCTTGGTTTACAGTACTGTGACCACGCTGGCTTGAATTATAGAGAATTGTAAGACTTTTATGAGTATTCTTATATTTTTTGTAACAGCATAAGTAAAGTTCTATAGAATATACAGAACAAATAATCATTGCGTAGTGTTTAATTAACCCTAAATAGCTTAGGTGATTTCTATACAGCAAAATATCGTAGCAGATACTACGACGTAGCACGTCGCCTACGTCGTAGCACCCACGTTATTTGTGTAGAATTTTTATCATAAAATGTGAATAAACAACATAATGCAGATTAATTTTAAATTTCTATTTATGTTCAACAAAGCTTTTTAGATTAACCCACACAGTAAAATGCAATCATAAAATCCATACACAAATTTTACTTTTCATCAAACATTAAAAAGTCCACCGAAAAATCGCTACAAAAAAATCCCATTCAATTCGAAAACGTGTAATTACAGGTACAATAAAACTAGTTGCAACATGTCCGTACTTAGGGAGGCCTGTCACGTGACGCTACGTGTCACGTTTACGTGATAGAACGTGGGAATACTGCCGTGATTCTGTCATGTGTCATTCGATTATAGAGTGATATGAGAACCTGCAATCTGCCTTTGAGGTCTAATAGTGGTTGAGGGACAGCTAGTTGTGACTAAGTGACGTGTCTTACTATGTAATTGTTAGAAATAATGTATTATTGTTATGTCGTTTGTAATATTATTGGTTACTGGGAATCAATTTTTTATCGTCGTCAAGACTATTATTTGAAAGTGTGAAGAATTTGACAACGTAATAATGTGTTAATAATTATATTATTTTTAGTTAGAAACAAAGGTTATACAATTATTTCGTTCATTTTTAAGCGATGTTGCTGTTTTAAGGCTATATGGCAACTTCAATTTTGATTACAGAATGAATACTTTTAATTTACAAGAAACAACTGCCGCTCAGATCCATAATCCATTTTTCTGCCCACAGTCAAATACAGCATTCCTATTTTATTTAGAATTCCTTCAAAATCATGCTTCTTCTTCTACCTCTCAACATACCTTCACAATATCACCAAAATCAAATCCCAGTGTCTTAGAACGCAGGAGACTTGTTGCAATACACAGTATGTGCGTCACGATCCCTGTCCGTGTATCGTACAGACCGCAGGAATACTGTCCATTGATTTTTGATGGTACAGAAGGTTATATTATAAGACGAAAAGATTATTTCGACATGTGGGTTTTTTTGTTGAGAATATATTTTAAACAAAAAACTAGTAAATATTCAGCTAATTGCCATGCTTGATGATGTTTTATGATTAGTTGAGTGCCGAAATTGGAACTAATGGCGTCATTAATGTGAAAAGCTATCACTTTTGACAGACATTTGAGTTGATTCTTTCTGTCAATATGCACACTAGCACCCTCATTCTTATGTCATCCACGTGCTTAAAATCCTTGAAGCTCTATATTATATGCCTACCTGTCTTCTTAATTTCAAATGTTGACAAAGTAAGCTTTACATGATTCTTTACATTTAAAATAAACCTTCATTGTAAAACCTACTTGTGCCTTAATAAAAAGCCTCGGCGGCATTCAAACGTCAATTAACAGAAAAACATAATTGAATTAATCCATGCAAAAACATAAAGTATTTCACCCGACCAGAAAACGCACAATTAATTTTAAAGTTAAATTCATATCCATATTTCGAGCAGTTGACTCGTTCGCCGAATAATGAAATAACTGCAATTATTTCGCCGAAACGCCCCTCAAACGAATCCATCACAATTTAAAAGCATTCCCGACTATTTATAGACTAAAAATCTATCAAACCGATGCGAATGTCAAATTGTCGATCCAAGTTAGTGCTAACGACTTTTATGACGTCACTTGTAGCCAATTTGTCGATTCGTCGAAAAATGCGGCGATTCCATCGAATGGGAATTATTTGAGGAATTACGCGTTTTTGTGGTTCGTTTTTGTTTTACATTTCCATGTAGTTTTGATGAATGCTGTATGAATTTTAAAAGCCTACTTTGAATCTTGTAATTAAAGTATAATCATAAACAATAAATTAAATATTTTATCAACATTTTGAAATTTAATCGTTTTTTAAGTAATCATGATATTATTCAAATTCAATGCGTTTTCTAAAACAACATTAAGTTTTTTATACATAAGCATATAAATAAAATGTAAAAATACTTAAATCAGTAACAAAATTCAACAATGTCAACCCTTGACAAATTGGCTACAACCGAAAATTAAATAGTAAAGCCAGGTAAAATTTAATCTGAAACTTTTCGGAAACGCTCCGTTTCCAGGCACAAAACTAGACAGGCAAACAATAATAACTTTTCTAACCACGGAACTAAATATACAGTCTACCTGTCGATACAAGTCAATGGTTAAAAGCAATGGACCGGACATGTCCCAACTTGTCCACCATTTTTGACTTCACATGTTACAACTCGCTCCCGCTTGTTCAACTTTTATTTAGTTAGGGATAGTTTATTTTTGGATTATTTAAAAATTAAATAGTTTGTTGGCTTTGTTAGAATGTTGTTTGAAAGTTTGTAGGATTGTTATATTGCTATTTTGTAATAAATAATGGAAGGAACTTTTTGTGCATTTTTCTTTGTAGCAATATTCAATTTGTATCGAAGTATCTAACCAAATGAGATGAATGGAATGCAAGTTTGTTTTATTTATATTATTAAAAAACTTCTGTTTCGATTCATTATGCCCATAATACAATAAAGTCTTTTAGTATGACATTATAATGAAAAACTTTTTTAGTAACAGAATAGATTTTATCAACTGTTTTTCAACTATATTGATTTTATGTAAAAGAAAAAATGCCACAATGGAAATGTTAATGATTTTTTTTATTATAACTGGTTTCCTCGTCAAAGGCACTCGTTTACCAATTATGTCATTTGTCTATGAGTAATTTAGAAATTATCTTTGTAAACGTTACGACCGTACTCTTTACCGCTACCACGGCACCTCAAAAACCAAGAAAAATCGTCCAAAACCGCAATACAATCTAGTTTAAATAAAAACCTGCTATAAAAGTAAGTCAAGAGTGCTAGCAGTTATTAGGAGCACCTATTCCGCCAACATATCATGGTGGACGGGCAATCTCAGTGAAAAATCACCCTCTCCGAAGAATAGCCGTGGAGTGGCGATTTGTCGACTTTTTGTCGTGTCGTGTCGTGTCGCAAGCCCGCTATATTTTATGTCGAGTAATGCGTTTTTTGGTTTTGAAGTTTATTTTTGAGGTTGAGGTTTATGATGGGTACAAATGATTTGTGTTGTTATGTCTGCATTGGAAAAGTAAAACGATATGAGAACTTTTGCAATGGGTATGTCTAACTGACATTAACACGTAGATAAAGTCATCATCATTCCCCTGCCCTTATCTCAATTATTATTTGGGGTCGGCGCAGCATGTCTTCTTCTTCCACGCGTTCCTATCTGACGTCATCTCGCAAGTCACACTCTTTGCAGCCATATCATCTTTCACACAATACATCCATCCTCTTCTCCTATATCCATCTACTTTCATGTCCAGCACCATGTCAATTTCATTTACTGCCGACTTTTTTCTGTATTTTTCTTTAACGAACCACTGAAAATACCCAATACCTAAGTAATTTTGCCAGCCAAAAGAATTACTGCAGTGGCTCTAAAATTGGGTAGTATTGGATTCCAAATAATTTAGTTTTTCTCGAGATTTAATACTATTGCAGTACGACGCTTTCGTTATTTGACATGTTTTCTAAGTTAACATTCAGAATATATTTTATTTTTAAGACAGACTAAAGTTATATTTTGGTTTGTAAAACGATAACAAAATCACTATACATAATATCATCGCGCGATATTCGTTTGTTTGTTACATAATATACATGCTTGGACAATATTATGTCTTCTACAAATACAATCAATGGCTGTAACATTATTTTTATATTATGTTGCTGTTGTGTAAAAGAGATACTGCGTTGTCGCCAAATCGCTTCTGCAACCGCACAACTTTAAAAGTTGCTAGTAGGTCTTTTAACTTCAACTGACGATATAAAAACAATTTACAGTAGTAACACTTTACTTTGGACTTCACTTCTTTGTATTGAGACTAAAAAATCCAAACGACGTTTCGATAAAACCTTCTTAGTATGCAATCATAACTTTCCAAAGAAAAACCAAAAAGAAAATAGAAAATTCTCCATTACTCTCAGTAGTACTTCTCACTCCACCACATAATACCTCAAATATAAACTCAGCATTTAAAACTATCAAGCAGACTATTTGTTAATGTAGTCAGCAAAGCGCACATCATTAGTCCAAAGTAAAGTGTATACCTCACTACCTGACTACGCGACTCCGACTACCCGGGTAGTTAGCAAATAGCTCAGGTAGCAATTTGTAACTGATTCTCAGATAATCCCAAATGAGATATTAATTTGATCGGAAGTGGAATAGATTTCATAGATATTTAATCCACAAATGTTCAGTGAGCGTGGAAATTAATTTCGTGGTTAACTCATAAGTTGTGTGTTTCAATGTGGCCTGTTTACGGGGTTGTTGTTGTTGTGTTTAGGGGATACACTTTGAATATTGTCGTGATTTTGTACAATGTACTAATAGGATCATTAAAAAAAATGTAAAAAATTTGGGGCTAGAACTCTAAATTATATTCTTTGTTATTAATATTATGGTTAAGTATATATTTCTTTCTCAAATGCCTTTTGTGCTATCATGAAGAAAAGAACTACTGAATACAACTTTTACTGACTTGCACTCGCAAGTTAAAAAAAAAATATAAGTTTACAAAGGGCAAAAAAGCGTATGGATAAACTTATAATAAATTATACACATTTATATGACGACACAAAAGCAATAAACAATAGAGAATTATCATAAATTTTATTTAATTAACTACACAGGACTTAAATAAACAAGGAAGAACGGTATCAATGAAACTGACTATATTATTATTTTGGGACAACATTCAGATACACTCATTTAAATCAAAGTTATCCACATTAATCAAGCGAGGGATACTCCAAACAAGTTCCAAACACGGCACTTTACATCAGCTTAACCGCTTCTAGTATAACATATGGGAGCATTTAAGTGTGCCATAACTTGCCACCATTACTCTCCCAAAGCTTGAACTTGGCAAGTGCGTTTGAACGAGGCTTAGCCAATTTGCATAATGTAACAAAACGTAATTTATGGTGTACGCCTTAAGGTCGAGTTTTCTTTGCAGATAATCGTTGGTTGTTTATTTGAAAGTATGCTTTGGTCGCTTTTGGTTTGATTCATTGAAGTTTAATTAGAAATTTGATAGTCCAGTGTTTGAATTGTGGATATAAGATTTATAAACGTTTTCTGGTTAATTTTATTACTTCTTCTTAGAGGGTGTAAGTAAAATTGATTTAGAAAACTTTTATTGTCTTAAATCATGCGAGTTTATGTTTAAGATAATTCTTGACTTACTTTTGCAACTTAGAAATAAATATAACATAAATAACTTTGTCACAATAAAAAAAAATATTATCATATAAACATTACACATGAGAACCAGAAAAACTGTCGTTAATACACATAAATCAACAAGACTACCGGATTTGGTCATCAAGGAAAACTCATCAGAATCTGTTCAGACAGTATTATTGTGTCTGATGACAGTTTTTGTCATGTAAGTAATGATGCGTGATGGTTACTAGCTAGTTGGGTACCCTACGAATGTAACTTAGAGAGCAAGAATGGCTTATGTTGTTGGATTGAAAAGAAAATCAAAAATACAGTGAAGTTCGCGACACTTGTTAAACATTCAGTTGGGAATAAGAAACAACATAGAACTTAGGTATAACGTAACAGCATAAAATGAATCTCTGCTTTAAAATTTCTATGCCTACGTCATTTCAACCACAGGATGTCCACTTTTGGCTTCAAAATCTAATTCAAAGAGCTTTTATTTAAGCACTTTAAACGTTAAAATTAAAAATTACTGAGACTAGACGTGCACGGTCCCAAAGTGTTATTCCTAGGATTTTTAGAAAAACCGGCGAGAAGCGGCCTGAAAACGTTCCACACTATGCCATACAGAATAAGTGTTTATATTGCTATTTTGACCACTCATTACTTGTGATAATTTTGATATTAATTCTGAAAAATACGTTCGTAAAAATTTGCTACAGGCTGTATTTTTCTAACTTGTATTGAAATGCTATATATTTTCAAATTGATCAAAGCTCACAGAACCACATCTAAAATCAAATCTTGCTATAAATCCCATCAACAACACAATCTATCTTCCTATAATCTTTCCGTAATCGTTAGAAACATTATGCGTAATTATCTTTCACAATTAAATCGCCGGCAATTAATCAGAGCCATCAGTCTGAGACAGTGGGCATCGGCTTAAGTTCCCACTCAGCGCAGTTGCCAACAACTCGTATTAATCATAACACTCTTCCTATTTGGCCTGCCCTTAGGATTTCGTGAGGCCACGAAAGTAGCGATGTATACCTGAAGAGTAACACTTATGGATCTATTACTTGATCTTAAAATTATAAGGAAAATTGAGTAACTTTGATTTAAAATGGCAAAGAAAAGTAACTACTTGACCAAATGTATAATAATAGTAATAAACCAGCCGATATACGTCCCACTGCTGGGCACAAGCCTTTTCCCATAAAGGGAAGGTTGTGTGACCTCCAAGTGCAACCTCATTCAATTTTTAGAGTAACTATTTCTTAATCTCTACATAAAGCCTAACGTCATATCAGTTTAATAATCGCTATGTGCAAAATAATCAAATTTACGTTATAATAAACTACCTCTAATACAAACGGATTAAATTAAGTACTCAAACCAAAATGAATCCTCATAAAATATTCTACCTTAAATAGTTTCCGTGATTATCCTCTAGTCTCGAAGCCCGACTCGCTTTAAAGATGCAAACACCAGATTTATGTTTCGAGATTAGCAGCGAATTAAAAAGTTCACCAAACTCAGCAGTGGAAAGTGAAAAAGTTTTCGAACGTTTGATAAAAGTATGGCTCTGTTTATTTATGGGATTTCTGAACAGATGGGTGGCACAAGAATATTAAATTATTTTTATTGCTAGCTGAATACCGGGGTTTTGCTTGTGTTTTCCTGTTCACGTGTAATGAAATTTAATTGTGGTTTTTTGAATGCTTACCTCATCTTCAAACCAAATCTTAAAATACCTTGATTTTGTTGTAATTTTTAACTTTTGTCACAGTATCATATCCAATGATTATAGTTATCTAGACACACGGCAGTGTGTCCGCCAAGTTTGAGCAAAAAAGCGACACACCGGCCGTGGGTTATATTACACGAACCATTTCGGGCCAATTTCGATAATTATTACTCATTCTGTCTAAATAATACATTTTTGCATGCTATGTTTTATCTTAGCGATACATGTTGATCTACTATAATAATTATTAACACCAATGTATACCACGTTTTACGATAATGATTTACTAACTTACAAAAATGGGAACACAGTTTTTTGGATCTCGCTATCCTGGTCATGTATCAAACTGGCAGTACATTTTACACATTTGATAAAGGAGTCACATACTCGCATAGACAACTCGGCGAGCTATATGTGCAATAAAATATAACCTTCTAGGACAGACCTTGACATTGTCATTACCAAGAAAACCATAATGAATTCCTTTCCCAGTACATCTATGGAAATAAGTCCTCACTTCGCGAACAGAATAATACATACTTTCATAAACCAAAATGAACATTTTCATCGCAATCTTAGTACAAAGGATAATGGAAGAAAAATGCCAGTGATGTCACCACTGACGTCATCACTATACGCAGTGATGAGAAATGTCGATACTTTGATAAAAGAGTTGATTAATGTTGGCATTTGAAGAAAATTAATCTTGTGGAAGACAAAAACAAGGACATTCGTGGAGTATTTTTTTTTCTTAGCAGACACCAAAACTGTTTTGGTCAATGTTCGTAAGTTAGTTAATATAAAACTATCTGACCCTTACCCACTTCATAGAGCAGTATTTCATGGGTTAATATAATAATACCACCTATGACGCCCACAAATTTTCAAAATTCAGTTGGTAGATTTAAACATTACTTAACGAACTTACTCTTTTTAAAATCATCATTCCTCTGCCCTTCCCAATTATTATTTGGGGTCGGTGCAGTATGTCTTCTTCTTCCACACGTTCCTATCTGACGTCATCTCGCAAGTAACACTCCTGACAGCCACATCATCTTTCACACTACCTATCCACCGTTTCTTTGGTCGTCCTCTTCCCCTATATCCACCAAAATTCGTGTCTAGCACTTTTTTTTCTTAAATATTTGTATCAAATAGAATTAGAACGTAATACTACGAAACATTTTTTTTTTAATACCATAACTTTATAGACATGGTGACGTTATCTACTACATCAGTCAAATTCTGCCTCGTCTACATTTTTTTGGGCTTGAACATTTTTATATAACTTCCACTTATATTGTACAAATTAAATTTTCTTATTGCCCATAGTCATTATGGGCAATATTAATACCAAACCAATTAAAAGTGGATATGACTAGCCACTTGTATCCATATCTTGAATAACCCTTTGAGAATACCCCATCTCCACATAAAGACTTCATAATAACGACACACAAAACATATTAAGACAAATAACATCAAATGCATAGCTATAGTTCGGAAATACATCATTTCTGTAAATTCGAGTTCACATTTGAAACAGATAACAAGTTTGCTTCAACCGCGGTGTCGGTGTTATCGCGGCATCTGCTAGTGATGTGCAGCTGTCGATATTGGATAGAGATGGGATATTGGTCTGTCGATAGATTTCTTATTAGGTTTTCTTCGTTTTTAAACGATGTACCTTCTGGTGAAAGTATAATATATTGTTTATCCAAGTCCTATCATCAGTAGAAACTGATGATAAATCCTAGCTTCAGTTTCAAGTTATGGTAGGATTTAAAGTTTTTGGGCCTTCAGCCTTCTATTTACCATTTTAGATCGATTTCGTTGTGGTTTCTAAGACAATAATATTTTTTTTTAATTTTATTCTCAGCTCATGGTCCACGGTTTGGAATGCATTGGAAAGTATAAAATAGGATGGGTTGGGATCTGATTAATTTATTTTACTATTGTACAGAATTCAATTAGAAACATATTTCCTCTTTAAAAATATCGCAAAAAGCACAAAACATTAAATAAAATCGTTCATAAGCGATATTTATGTAGATTTTTATACTAGCACTTAAAACACGTTTGCAGATGAAATAAAGATTATTGCAAAGTGAATTTTCTTTAAGAACTCTTTGACAGAAACCAATACGAAGCAAATTCTAGTTTTAGATTTGCTGAATATCCTTCTGACTGCTAAGTGTTAAGTTATTTTGTTGGTTTCAGTAATCGCTTTGTAAATAAATGTATTTGGAATGAATCGGGTTTTGGTTACAAAGGTATTTGCATATAAATATTTTGTATGGTGATATTTTTGTGGTTTATGTTGGTTGGTTTGGATAAATAACTATATAAAAATTTTGATATACGTGTAAAACTTTATACATATATTTATATTTTAATATTTTCTGATGCTTTGTCATTTTATAAGTATGTTAGTTTAGTTTAAATATTGATAGGTGTTTTACTGTTTAGTTTAGTCTATAAAAATTATGTATTCGGCTATACTAAGTGATAGTAACATTAGTAAAATTTGACACGGAGTTAGTTGAGACCTTGGATTATCGCACAGGTGACTATTCAACAGACTGCGTTATAGGAGGTCATCATTTATAGCTGTAACCAAGACTCGTGTGGACTAAATCAAACACAAAATAAAACGAAACAGCTGGTCTATACTGTCTATGTTAAATTTTCTCAAATTAAATATACGAGAGTAACTTGTACAACTAATAAAAATTTCTAAAAACATATCATGTATAAATAACACCCAGACACAGAATAAATGATCGTGCTTATCACACAAACATTTTTCTAGTGTAAAAATCAAACCCGCGACCTCCGGTATAACAGTCAGGGCCACTAACCACTAGACCAACTAGCCCGTCTAATATTATTATCTACCTTCTTGCCAGTCTTCTATAAATACAACAATAGTGTTGTACTAACGGTCCAATATTAAGTAACAGTGTTGTGCCCAAACTCTTGTTATTAGCGCCTGTGTAAACATGCGAGCTGCTTGTTACGTGTACAGGTTACTGTGGGGCCACTGCGGCAGCGGGAGCGATTCTCAACTACAGTACATATTTGTATATACCGTGTATCTTATAATAATTTTCCTATTAGTTTAAAAAGATTTATGGCAAGCTTTTTATAAGTTACGGAGCAATAAGGTTCTTTTACAGAGAGGGAATCCGAATGCACGAGGTTGTAGGTTCGAACACCCTTTTTTTTTAATTATTCTATGATACAGATTAAAGGTGAAGCAAAACGTCAAATATTAGTATCTGTAATCGTATTCCAGCCTATTTTTGGGACACTTATAGTCTAGTATTATTTTTATTGATAAGATCTCATATTATTCATAAACAAAAAAAATCCATCAACACTAAGCTTTCCCTTAAGACTTTACTTCTCAAGAAAATTATTTAATAGTTTAAAGGCGGAGAAACTTCTGAAAGGCGTTACAAAATAGATTTCCCTGTCAACTTAGAAATAAGGTCTCATAAAACTTGATAATTGAACAAATTCGTTTCGAACTCTAGATTGTTTCTCATAATGAAATTTTAGAGTTTACAATTGAATTTCTTTTGTAACTAAATTAAATTTTAAGAAGTGTATTGTAGTGATTATGTTGTAATTTTTAAGCAGTAAGATAGATATTCACAGCTATTATGAAATACCTAACTAAGAACTATAACGATAGTTATTTAATCACCAATAATATCTAACGTATATAGGTCATGCTGGTTGCAAGTTGAAGCTGTGATAGCCTAGTAGTAAGACTGTAGGACTGCCAAATCAAAGGTCTCGAGTTCGATCGCCACGACGCACACCGACTTTTAGGACGTTTTGTGCAATTTAGAAATAAATATCATAGCTTCTGTGTTTTGAAAGACATGTTAAAACGTGGGTCCTGCACCAGACTCAGAACAAGCATTTGTGGACCTCACTAATTCTTCTAATTCCTACGATCGACTACGCGACACACATCGCGCACAGTTATTATAATTGGCGTGGTGACTTATATCACTCGAAAACATTCGTTAACCTATCAACATGCATATATTAAGACAACAGCGTCTCCTTTTACTCAGTTACCTGTATTCCTATTCCGCTGATTTCTTGGCCGACCCAAACACACGCGGGCGACAAATGAGTAAAGTTTTCTAATAAAAAACCTCGGCGGGAACTCGAACATACGATTTTAACTTGTTTTTTGTCTAACGATGTTGTCATGATTACTAACCTTTAAGACTCTAGGGAACGAGTAAGTCTGTTAGACTGCTTTTTTAAAGGGTACAGTAATATTTAATTTGTATACCAGTTTTTTCTCATGCGACATCGTCTAATCTATCGTCATCGTCTATTAACGCGGAAAAAAGTGTCAAATGCACTTTTTATCATTTAAATTATTGAAATACATAATTTTATTCAAATTGAAGAAGCTTGTTTGTTGATTGCGTAACGAACAGACAGACAAACAAATAGGGTAATAGGCATAAATAGGTACTTTTGAATTGGTGGTATAAGCCCAGTATAATAATATATTACGCAGTATGATGTCTTCATATTATATTGCAATGCGAATTATGCATACACTTTTGGATCGTGGCATGATACAGTCGCGAGCGTGTCTCGGAGACGAACGGACGGTGTGTTGTTGATGTAAGTAAAATTAACGTAGGCTGCTCCATACTGCGCGGTCGTAGGCATTATTTTTTTAGGAACGACCGAGTTGTAACGTATTTATTTATACTGGGTTATTAGTATGAATAACCATGTTAATTAGTAAAGCGACACATAAATCTCCGCTCTAAAACTAAAATTTCAGCGCTATAAAATCAATGAGATATTATTATAGTCGTCCCGACGCAAAAATGGACGCATTGACTACAATGTTACAGCAATAAGGTTTCACTAAAATTCCCCTTAGTACAGAACCCCAAAAATGGGGTAACTTTGGGTAACTTTGTCTCTTCCTCCGAATACTTTGCAAATTAGACTTGATTATGACAATTATGAAATTAAAACAAATATATGCACAGGTCCCCCTTGTCAATTGGTCCCGGCAAATATTTGCTTTGAGATGTTGTTTTTGAATTATTGTTATGGTCTTATTATACTGTAGCTGTGTTTGAGATTTTTGTATAAGGTGTATGAGATATAGATGGTCAGATTTTTACACTTCCTCTGGTTATAAAAATGCTCTAATAAAATGAACGGTTCCAATAAAAATATCTCCTGCAATCTTTAATTTTCTTAACCTCATGACGATTTTGTATGATGAGCTAATTTTTTTGGATTGTTTTACCTATTCTTCTTCTATTTCGTATCGATTCCAGCTTAAAGGTTCTTCCCCACAGAATCTCAAACAAAATGTACCGATAACAGATATTGCAATACCGCATGCGATATTATCCACACGCGCCTGTGGTGTTTAAAAGACGGCGAAATATTTAAATGAAAATTTCAAGTTCCAAACTACCTTTTCGACAATCAAATTAGCAACTAAGAAGATTCAAAGAAACATAACCATCCTTTTCTTATTCCATATCCACTTGAATAAAATAAAGGCACTCTTAACTACACCTCAAAATATTCGCAAAGATAACTGCTATACTTTTCGTGCAGTAAATAATACGCCAACAGTTCGGTGGAGTGCCAAATCGCCGGGAACTTCTCAAATTAGCCGCATATTTATGTAGCGGTGAAACTTTTAATGTTGCGTATAATGTTCACTTGTCAGACGTTTTCGGGAATGTATGAATTCATTGTTGTTACGTTACTTAGTTGCTAGTTTTGTTTTTAGGGAGGGTTGGTGGGTGAGTGGTTTTATTACTCGGTGTGTTGATGCGTTTATGATATATTTTGACAGTTGTTTTGGGTAACGTTTTTGTTAAACTTCTTTTAAAGATCCTTCATTGTGATCAACGTGTTTTTTTTTAAACGTTATGTGTTTGTGGGAACTTTTAGAAGACATTTCAATAAAATGCGCGATCTAGTACAACTGAGCCACACAACAAATTAGTAAAATTTTATCAAACGAGCTAAAAAACCTGTTCACTAAAACAAACTTAAAAAAAAAAAACTAAACTTCTCAATCAATTGTGTAATTAATCAGACATACTTGCGACAAACATATAGTTGGTTATATTAAGGGTAGTCCTGAGATAACTAAATATATTTTGACTCGATAACTAAGTTAATTACAAAATAACTGCAATTACCAAGCAACACTTGTATAAAAGCCTTGTCTTACAAAATACCTTACCAATGAAATTAATCAGTATTGTAACAGATATGCCATAATTTTGATAGGTTTCCGCCTCAATCACTTTGAGGTTGAGAGGTTTGAAACTACGCCGGTTTATGATAACTTTATGTTTATAATGTTTGGCGGATTAGCTTAGAGGCTTACGAACATCAATGGAATTGTCTTAAGGCATTTGATTTATTTTGAATGCTGTTTAAATCTTAATTCTACGTAATACGTATGATGACCTATTTAAATAAATGAAGTTGAATGATAGAATTTACACTTACCGTATACGACGAAATCACACTTTCCGCACTAGCTTAATATGTTTATTGATTGTTGTTTAACTCTATTCATTCGTTAAGTCTGTAAAATAAACGAACACTCTGATCAGTTCTAAGTTTCAATAAATCTCTATCTATGGTCACAAACAATTCGAAGATAGGTGACATGTTTTGGGGCATTCTGAGGCACTGATTTTGTAGCCATCAGAGTCCTACAGTACTGCGGGGCAAAGGCCTCCCTTCCAACCATCCATTTTGTATTGTATATTGCATTTTGTGTCCAGTTTCGGGGCACAGTAAAATCCCAGCAAAATATTTTTTTTTAGTTTAACACATATCGATCTAGTCTCTAACTAAGCAGCTTGTATTATGAGTATAAATTGATAAACATACTAATACTTCTAAATTCATTCATATTTTAGATAAATTACACCCAGACACAGAACAAATAATCGTGCTTATCACAAAAACATTGATCCTGGGTGGGAATCCGATATCCGGGAGGATAGTCTGTGGCAACACTGTTGACAAGACGTCAACTTAACTTCTCCCAATTAATTAATTTAAAATAATTGTAAATCTTGTATTTTAATAGGTCTAAATATCGTATTTATAAGTAATATTTATTAGTGATTGGTCTGGCAGTGTTATTTTGTCGTGATTTGATCTACTTTAGTGTATAAAGTGATTTAAACTTGTGACAAGTTTCGCTGTCAAACTAAGTTAAACTTTAACGAACATTGTAAAGTGCATTGTCATCATAAACTTGTGTGTAAGTGTTTATTATTACGTTTACTACTATTTTGCATACTCTCGGTACGTAAGTAAGAACTCTAAGTAACTTATTATAACACTTACACCCTAACCTGTTGCATATTCCCACACAAACTTAGTATAACTATAATATAACGACCTTTAGGTTTGTCACTTGTCCCTTTTATTTATTGAAAGGGACAGAGTGATGACCAGGAGGGGCGCTGCTCGCTTGGAGGAATCCAAACTCCAAATAACTTTGACAGAGCTAAGTAAATATAAGAACTTGTGTGAGGAGTTGCAAAAGGAACAGGATGACAATGAGAAGGAAGTGCTACATATTTTGAATAGTAACAGTAAACTCAAAAGTGAAATGGCAGAACTTCACTGTCAATTATTAAATGTCACCGAGGAAAGGGACAGATTCAAACATTTAGTGGATCAGTTTGACCAGTGCAGCGATGAGTTTGATTTAACACTCAGGCACAACGCTGAACTGAAAAGTAGATTAAGTGTCGCCCAGGACACCATTCTCGCGATGGACTTGGCCAGCCAGAACACTCAGACGGAGCGCACAGATGCACTGTTTGATAAACTGGTTGGTAAAGCTCCTTCTGCCAACTCACTTTTGGGTAAACAAATAGAGGTAATCGACCTAACTAGTGATAACACTATTACATCAGACTCACATAATCAACAAATAAAATGTAGTAGAAACAAGTTAAAGAAATATGTAAAGATAAACAAATACATCAAAAAGACACAAAAACTTATAAAAACCAACAAAAACTGTTTTAACAGTAATTTTAAAACTATAAACAAATGTAATCTTCTTAGGTCTAACTTTGAAAGTAATAAGATAAAATATGAGGCGGATATACAACACCTTCAGTCAGAGATTCTCCATCTACAAGATTCCTTAACTAATATCACCTTAAAATATGACACATCTCAGAAGGAAATTGGGGAATATATACTGGCAATGAATGGCTTGGTGGATCTATGTAGTGAGAATGAGAGGATGTACAACTCCTTGTTAAGCAGTCAAACACCAGACTGTCAAGCGGGCCCCAAAGACATCTTAGATTCGTTTAAGGATATTGAAGTTAAGAAAACCGCTGATCTTTGGGGGCTGTCAGTATTTATAATATCCTCGATCATAAAATCTATCTCACCATTTCTGGCAATTGTGTTCAACTCTTGTGTCGCATCTGGTGTGTTTCCAGACCTTATGAAGTTAAGTAAAGTGATTCCACTATTCAAATCAGGCAGTACAACCGATCCGACTAATTTTCGACCAATCTCAATTTTGCCCACTTTGAGCAAAATTTTTGAGAAATTAATTTTAAACCAAATGCTGAGACATTTTAATAGACACCATCTGTTTCACTCAAAGCAATTTGGATTTACCAAGGGTCGGTCTACTGCAGATGCGGGTGTGGAGTTACTCAAAAATGTGTATGAAGCTTGGGAGAATTCGCAGGACGCTTTGGGTATATTCTGCGACTTGTCCAAAGCTTTTGATTGCGTATGTCACGATACACTCATCAGGAAGCTGCACCACTATGGAATTAGAAATAGGTCGCTACAACTTTTGAGCTCTTATTTGGGCAATCGAGTTCAAAGAGTAGATGTAAACGGCAAACAATCTGAAGGATCTGTGGTTACAATGGGTGTTCCGCAGGGTTCAATATTAGGACCTTTTTTATTTCTTATTTACATCAATGATTTACCCTTTCATATAAGGGATAATCATAAGATTTTACTTTTTGCAGACGACACTTCTCTTGTCTTTAAAATTAAGCGCCAACTTAAAAACTTTGACGACATTAATACTGCACTGGCTAAGGTTGTTCATTGGTTCAATATCAATAACCTTCTTTTAAATCCGAGTAAAACAAAGTTAATTAAATTTTCAACGCCTAATGTGAGGCACTTAGATACCAATGTACAACTGAATGGACTAAAATTGGACCCTGTTGAGTCAACTGTATTTCTTGGTATAACTGTCGATGCCAAACTGCAGTGGGGCCCTCACATTAATAAACTATCCGGCAAGCTCAGTTCAGCTGCCTATGCTGTAAAAAAAATCAGACAGATAACTGATGTAGATACAGCCAGAATAGTCTATTTTAGTTACTTTCATAGTGTTATGACGTACGGCATTCTCCTGTGGGGAAGCTGTGCCGATATTAATTCAATTTTTGTGTTACAAAAAAGGGCTGTACGCGCTATTTACAATTTGGGCCCAAGAATTTCTCTCCGAGAGAAATTCAAAGAGATAGATATTCTGACTGTAGCTTCACAATACTGCCGTGCATAAACTATAATGCCGTTATCTACAAAATACTAATTTTGAGATATGAGCAAAAAACTAAAAAAAAAAAAGAAATGGATGCCACTTTATGTCTATTTCACTTATGAGAGATATTTTGATATGGAAAGATAGATATTTTAAAACTCTATCATATGGTATTTTAGTCAAAATAATTGACATTATGTAATAATGTTTAAATTCAATTTTGGCGTTTTAGTTATGTTATGTAGTAATTTTATACTATTGAATATAACACTAAAACGCCGTTATGTGTGGTTTAGCGGCGTTTTTGTCTTGTATATCTTCATAACTATTACATTCTTTTTTTTTAGTATAAATTTATCGATTATTACATAACTACAATGCCGTTATAGCACATAATGGCATTATAGTTTTGTGTTGTTGCAATATTCTTACAATTAAGCCATGACTAAAAAAGGGTAAAACCGTTTTTGCCACATTTTAGGCTAATATTTTAAGTATTTTAAATTAATGTTGCTTTTTTAATGGAAATAAGATTTACTTTACATTTCTAAAATGCCGTTATGTACAAAACCTTTTAAGGTAACTGCATTTTAGCGTAGTAATTGTGGCCTATAGTTTTAGGGAATACTATTAATAGGATGTTCACAGGTAAATCAAAATAAAGTAAATACTATTTAAATGTACATAATTATACTGCAAAAATGAAAAGTGAGTTAACACTGTATCAATGGAATAAAATAAGTATCGTAGTAATTTTTCATACAAATAAAGCATAGTATTAAATAAGTACAGGTAAGAAAAGTCTTGTATAATTGGTAACGCGCTGTTCATAACAGGTTAAGTTAAACATAGTCTAGCATATAAAGTTATTATTTAAACAGCCTTCAATCATGTAAAATAGAAGAAAAAAAAACAAGAATTAAAACATGATGTTCTTAAACTTAATATCACTAACAAGGAAGGTCTCTAACTAAGGTAAATGACACTTTCAGCAGTCTTAAGTATTTTTTATCAGATTAATTTAAATGTTCATAATTACAGGCAAGCTATGCCAGAATATAAGCTTATGTGGAGGAATTATATCAGACACCTTGGCTATAAGATTAGTTTTTCTGTCTGAGTCTATCTATACCTTTGGGAGAACTACGGAATCCATTATAGTCAGAATTTTTCGGTTTTTCAGATATTTGTCGTTCATAAATCGCAAACTATATATTATATTCACCGTCAAAACTATTTTTATAGAAAAAGTCATACCTGGTGCGCTTAAAACATACATGAGACATATTTTTAAGATATGCCCTTGGCTTTGAATTTCGAATACGTCTAACTGATAAAAAAAATCCTTCTCACAAAAATTCAAACTTCCATTCCATAAAGTGTATTAGATAAAGTGTTTGTTTAAGTTTGGCCTACATAATATGGTAGAATTGATCTTTTTTACGACTTCGACTTAGGAATTTATTCCTATCATAGAGCTTCGCATAGGTGGCATTAACTTTTTTTTTTATTTAATTTCGATACTTATACACGATATTATTTTATATTATATAATATGATCAGTATAATATGTATATATACATTTTATCGGAATACAAATAAAATATCTCTGAGCGTTCCGATTTAGTTTGTAATCTGCGGTTCTGACGCATATTATTTTATTTAAACGTATGTACGGGATTGTATCCATTTTAATTTAAAAGAGTACCTTAAAGGTTTTCTTGCCGATCCCTCTCCATTGGTATGATATATTATTTTGGAACCAAGCAACTAAAGTCAATAATCACAACTGTTTAAAGTTTTAAATGTACCTGAGAAGGTACTTGACAACAAAAAAAAACCTGTGGAATGATTTTAATTCGTCACACTCAAAATATAAACATTTAGTTTTTCAAAGCTAAACTAATAATAACCATGATCGTTAACACAAAAACATTTGTGCAAAAAAATATAACAATGTAAAGTTTATATTACTATCGTGAATGTGAAAGCTACTCAATTAGTCTGTATACTATGACGGTTTGGCAACTAAACCTAAACTTTTAGAGATTAAGTTTGGAGTACCTAGAGATAGCTTGGGCTAAAACAAAGTACAAATTATGACACTTTTTCACGACATACATTTACTGGAAATCAATAAAATAAAAGATTTTCGCTGTTCGTCTATCCCTATGTAATTTTAATCTTTAAAAATGTCAATACACTTAGAGAGGCTTATGTCCAGCAGTGGACTGTGATAGGCTGGTGAAAAATAGATTTTGATGCGGCTTTTTTTAATAGATAATTATGATTCAAGAGGAAGGTTTATACGTACAATACATCAGAATTGCACCCGTGCAAAACTGAAGCGGGTGGCTAGTTGTTAATTAAAACAAATGAGAAAAAGAAATAGAAATATAAACTTCATTTAGAATAACTGGTGTTCTACTCGAAGTCAGACCTCGGAAACGGTAGTGTTAAATTAGATTCTTAAAAGGGTTTCAGGTATGAAGGTAAGGAGCGAGAGCAACTTATCGGCATTTTAGTGTAGTAATGTGAGATAGCCGCAATTTAGTGTTGTACACCAGCTTAAATATTTTTGGCACTTTTTTAGAAAATGACGTTAATGTCGTCTACATTATGCAAAGTCTCAAATAATATATGTTCAATAAAATGCTAAAATGCAGTTAACTGATTATAACCGCAATCTTACGTAGTATTTCTAGTTAACGGCTTTATAATGTTGGAATACGTATATTCTAAATTACAGAATGCTAATCTACAAAAATGTAAAAGAGTTTTAACGGCACTGTTGAGTACAAAAATCAGTTAACGACTATTTAGTTACGCAATTTGGAAAAAAAAAATAGTAGAAATGCAGAACTAAGGGGTCTTAGCCACTTTTTAGATTACAAAATATACTTAACTGCGGTTTAGAGTTTTAAAAATATGAATAAAAGTTTTTTAACGGCAAATTAACCATATTTATCTCAAGAACTACAACAGATAAAAATAAACCGTAAATACAGATCGATAGAGCTTGTTTTTCTTATTAAGGTAAGCAGAAAATCTAAAAATTGACCTGATGTGGGTTAGCGGCATTATAGTCTATGGACGGCAGAATATATATATGAGAACCTAATGTATGTTCATAAAAACGAATCAAACTTTGTGAAAATGTCTGATATACATTCAGTTAATACAAGAAACAAACACAATTTAGCCGTTCATGCTACTCGTCTCCATAGAGTAAGCAACTCGTTCATGGGTCAATGTATACGCTTTTACAACAAGTTACCCATTAGTTATCGTAACTTACCAATCAGGAAATTTAAAAGTTGTATTAAATCTAAACTATCCAAAAAAGGATATTACACACTTTTAGATTATTTAAGTGATAAAAACGCTTGGGATTGAGCTGCTCGCTTATACAGCTATCGTTTATTTCCATGACTTGACATGTTTTGTGCTTTTGCATATACACATATACAATTTGACATGTTTTGTGCTTTTGCATATATTCATATACAATTTAGACATGTTTTGTGCTTTTGCATATAATCATTTATATTTAGACAATATGTATTATTTTAAATTGTTTTGTGTACCTACTTATAATTACATTTGTTTATGTTACAATTGTCTGGACTTTAAAAGAGACAGAGACCCCTGAGTTTGTTTCGACATTTCTTCTCAGGGTAGTCAGTTAGGAAATGTCGAATTCAGCGAGCTTGAAACATATTTGACATGTAAAAGTGATAAAAATTGTCCTACTTACAGAATAAATGATTTCATTTCATTTCATTTCATTTCATTTCATTTCATTTCATTTCATTTCATTTCAATCGAACCCACAACCTCTGGTATAGCAGTCATTGCCACTAACCACTAGATTAACAGGCCAGTTAAATACCCACAAATCTCCAAAATTTCTTAAATACCTACCTTCTGCCGAATACAACAAGGACATATATTATCACTTAAAACTTCGAAAAACTTAACAATTACTTATAATTAATTCAAAATGGTGAAATGGTTACATTAGCTTTTGTAATTACGTTGTGCCAAATTGAAATGGTTGCCAAAGATGGTATTTTCAATTGTTTTGCAAATGTTCTAATTAATTATAATTATTTGTGAAGGCTTTGCTTGTGGAATTTATTGTCAGGTTATGGGTTTACAGGAGTAGGTTAATGGAATTTTGAAGCGATATGGGAATTGTGTGTGGGTTGTTTTGAAATGATTTTGTTACGTAATTGGGTTTTTGTTTTATGTCTTTGGAGGTGTTTTAAGTTGTGTGAAAGAATATTTGGAAAGAATCAAAGTTGATTTAAGTGACGTTTCGGGAATAAAGCTTATGCCTGACATTTACTTCCAATCTTCATCATTTGTCATCATTATTACAATTGTTCAACCACTGAAGCATTTTTTGTTAAAAACAAATAGCCCTCTTTTTACGTGAATAACTGAGATTCATACGGAGATAGCTGAAAATGAAGCGTAACTAATTAATTACTAATCCCTAACAATATACGTTTATTAAAATACAAAATAAAGTCTTTGCCCAGTTGTGGGACACTACAGGCTACGAAAAAAAAACATAAGGCGAAAAACAGTTTAATAAAACGCCGAACTCCGAAGGGACCCCATTCATAATACGCGTAGCAAGTAGACATAGAACCTTTTAAAAACTATGACAATAAAAAAGATATATTTGTGGAAAGTTCGGCGATAACCGTGTACTATGTAATTGGCCGACAATTTATGTAGCGCTCGGAATACTTCGGGTCTCTTCGGCCGGAATCGTGGAGATCAATTGGGATGTTTTTTTGGAACTTTTTGAAAATGGGAATAGGGTTTGATATTTTAAAGCGTTGTTTTTTTTTGATTTATTGAGCAGCTTAACCTTTCAAACTTTTCAACTCTACTCAATTATACATTTCGAATGATTTTTGTTCAGTCTCGTCATCATTTGTTTCACCTTCAGACTAAAAACTTGAGTCACAGTCCTCATTTAGAACCATTTAGTGCAGTAAGAACAGTTATGTTTATACAAAGAGCTAAGAGTTGTTCATTAAGGAAGAGTTAATTTGTTTGTTCCAACTAGAGTTTTTATACTTAGCTTTATGAATGGTTCCTGGTTTTATTTTTTTGCTGTCTTGCTTAAATGCAGTGCAGTATGTATTTTTAGTACCATATTTGTGATATTTATAGAGGATTAAAGTATGAAGTCTAATACTTATTTAATTGAGTTTGTGTTATGTTCATTTGATAAGAGTTGCAATTACCAGTTATAAATAACAGATGAACAATATCAACCCTATTGTAAACTTGGCTTGTTTTGAGTCTAGGTGTCTTTGTGCATGTGAATTGAATGTCTCTGAAAGCTTCCACGATACAACGATTGATTTCTTAGTGTGGAAATCACTTAAAAAAAATTAATACGTGATATTCTCTACAGCAAACAACAGTTTAAATAGGAACTACACGTATATAGATTTTTTTTATCTTAAGACATATTTAGTGATAACATCATATTCTAAACCCTTTAAGCCCATATATAGGGCGTAAGATATAAATACTTTTCGAGCGTAGTTGGGTAAAAAAATAATCTTTAGCATTTAACTTGGTCTTGTTTAAAAAATCCTTTTATTTCTATTTACTCATCACCTTTCAATAAACTTCAAACAAAACTCAAACTTCACGAATTTCAATTACAAAAAACAAAACTCAAAATCTCTTTAACAAAATTCTTTTATACCGTTGACAAACGAACGGGCTATTAAAATCATAATAAGACAGGCCTCTTCAAAAAACATTCGAAACTCAATTTATATTTAAAAAAATATTTTTACTCGACTTCAATTTCTTTTGAAACCGCCGCCAAATCCGCCGAATGCTGAAGCCGTTGAAATAATAGGCTTTTGTGAGTCAACAAAGGTGTTAATTTAAAAACAGGCCTATTTGTTAGGTGGAATTAGGGATGTAATTCTGCGGAGTAAAGACAACCAGTGTAATCTGTAATTCGAAGGTCTTTATGAATGTAATAAATTTGTCTGTTTGGTATCAGAGCTTTAATTGTAACGGGAGACTTAGTGTTCGATTACGAGTCGGTGCGATTTGAAAGCATTATATTTAGTATTGTTGGAAAGTAATAGAAATTAGTAAGTCTTCTTTGATAGAAACACAAATGGAAATAGGTCTTATTCTGTCAAGAATAAGACTTATTATGCGTATTACATTAAACCTTGCTTGTTTAATAGACCCTAGTAATATTTTTAATTCCTCTTTTGTGGAAAATATGACTTGCACAAATCTCAAACTAAAAATTGTGCTTACCTTGCTAAAATGTCGTCAGCCTACCAGGACTCGTATGGAACGCCCAAATGCTTTTTTTTTAAATAGTTTACTTAACTGACGAGAAACTGGAATCCAATCTAATCACAGCTAGGGAATATTTTCAATTTTTATTTCTTGATGATCATTCATCCCATTATAGGAACCTTATTCGTAAAATCGCCCATTGTTGAACCATGTAAGTTTTACGTTTGTCAAATCTGTTTCTCATGTAGTGTGCAATAAAGAAAATTCTACCTATCACTATTTTGCTTAATCTTAACTACAACAAAGGCCCTAACAAGCTAACAAACAACCCCCCAGACCTGCATCTCAGTTCCGTGTCTCACAATTTACAAAGTATAAAAATTTCTACCATGTACAGGAGTTTTTACGATGTTAAACCGTCACAGCGAGAACTTTAGGATTACGCCGCATTTTTCTCGCAACAAAATTAGCAGTTGTTTCGCTCCGGACTTAAGCTTAAAGGTGACGTGTTTGTGGGGAGCGGGAGCGGTTTTAGGCTAATTGGGCTAAAAACTTGTACTTGGGACAGTTTTAGAGGTTTTTCTTTGCTACCTTTGTGGAAATCCTCATGGACTATCTTTCGTCGGAGTCCGACTCTTGTAGCTTAATCATCTTCCTATGTGAGGGCAAGAGGTCAGCTTTGTCATTCACCAACAATGTCGTAATGACGTGGATTCCTACCGTAATTCGTGGATACTAACGTAATTCATAGTTACGTAGCATGTTATAATGTCAGTCGTAGCTGTCCCTGCTACGCCGTAGGTCTAAGTATTGCTTATAAATTCATAAACTAATAAATTCATCAAAATCATATTTTTTTCTCATTTGCAGTGGTGACTAAAAAATCAACATTTAATTTTAATTAATGAAAAAATAAATTTTGTTCTAATAATACACTGCAAATTAGCGTCAGTAGCAGAAATAGGAAAAACACTATATTTTTCTAGTCTTTAGTAATTAACTGATGAGCAAAGTGTCTCTAAATCCTTCCATATATACGCTCTATAGTATAGAGCGTATATATGGAAGGATTTAGAGGCTGGCGGTAGTACTTTTTAAAGGTATAGAGTCTATACCTTTAAAAAGTACTACCGCCAGCCGCCATCCACTGCACTCACTGCTTACCCCAAAAGTATTAGCGTCGGCACACATGTTCGAGCGCGCAATATTAGGATTATGCAAGTAATAAACGGCTTTATAACAAAATAATAAAAAACTTGAGGAAAAATATTTTTAAAGGAAACTATGGCAGGATATTTTTATAAGTTCCATTCTTATGTTTGCTCGGGGATAAGGAAAACTTTCTTTATGCCCTTGCCCTGGTACCTCTTTTAGGTATACGAAATAATTTAAATTTTAAATAAGGATGATTTTAATGTAGGTATGAAGAATGTGGACAGTTTGGAAAGTTTTTTTTTGAAAAATTACATAAATTTCGCATTAATTTTAGTATATCAACAAGAAATTCAAAGGCTACATAAATCCGTTTGAAATACCTGCATCGTATTATATTTCCAAGAACGAATATACTGCAAGGGCCCATAAAATATTACATCAATATAGTTGGTAGTATATATCTTCATAGATATTCACCTGAATAACGGCTATACTACATTTTTCGAACTAGTTTTCTTCATAAAAAATCTTCCATAATATAAACAAGGATACCCCGCGGTATCCTCGTACCCGCAATCCTTTTACCCTACTATCTCTATTACAAATAAACAAAGCCGCTATTACAGAATATCGATAAAAAACAACAAATACAAGGTTTACAAACAAACGTGTTAAACAAAGCGCACTATTTAATTTGAACCAGATTGAACCGGATCGAACCGGATCGGAGCGGATAGAATGCGGGATAACCGGTTGATACCCGGATTATTCGGAATACTGAACAACGGTTAAATGCTTTCAAATATCCGGGTTTTTTTTTTTGTTTATAACATTTGGATGTTACCTTAGGGCTGAATGGTGTGCAGTTATTTAGAGAGTTTATTTTCTATGCGGGAGAAAATTCCAGCCATTTTAACCAAGTGCCATTTCTACAAACGATAACATCAATAGAAAACGCTCACGAGTATGTAAATGACATGTCGTTTTGATGAATCGATAAATGACTATGACCTGATATTTCCATACATTAAAATGTTTTCTTTGCTACGCATTCCCAAAGAGGGTTAGTGTCAGGCAGGCGGCCGACTATAAAACCATAGCCAAATCTTTAAGCAACATGTCTATAAGACGTGTTGCGCCGACCCCAAGTGAAATGGGATAAGGGCAGGAAGATGATGAAAATGTTTTCTTTGCTAATGACAGTGAAAATATCACTTGACTTGAAGAGCAATTTGTTGATATGATCAGAGCTGACGAATTATTATTTTTTACTGTTTCACTGCCGTACCCTACTGTCGAAGCGTCGTCAATTAACACTGCCACGTCCAATAGGTTCAGGTTTTACATATTGTTATAATGCTTATAATTGCAACAAGGTATAACCAAGCTAAGTATAAGCAAGGAAACAATTGACTGTCTTAAAATTCGCAACCAAAATAATAAGAAAAAATAAACAGAGGCAAAAAAGGCTTTTTTCTAATACAAACAGGACTCTATTGATTATGATATTTTTATTTAAATTTCCCTATTAACAATAACATTTTCCTTCACAGACCATGCATCAGCGATCGTGGGCACGACGGCGCGGCTCCGCTGCCGCATCGACGGGCGCTCGTGCGGCGCCATGCACAGCATCAAGTGGTACAAGTCGGAGTCGCGACTCTATGTCTACTCTATCTCAGGGAATACAGCCATCGACCGGCCTGAAGGACCTATGAAGGATAGGTGAGTTGGTTTATGTACTAGTATTAAAATATATGGTAAAGATTTTTGACTTAAGTACTTTTAATCTCAAACGTTAGTCTAATCTGAAGGTTTAAAAAATAATTGTTAAAATCCAGGTTATTTAATATACCTACATTGTGAAAAGATCCACGAACAACGATTTTTCAATGGATACACAAGCTACTTAAAAAAACTGTTATCATCATTCTCATGTCGTCAACAATTACATCGTTATCTAAGCTGATCACGAACTCTGGTCGACTACAGCATCCTTGAAAATTCTTAAAATTAACTATACATGACTAACCAGTATGAGATTCACAAGATATCCTTTATCAATGCCTGTAAATGAATTTCTTACTCATATAAAACTATCCAGTCTAGATTAAAACATCTATTCAATTATAATTAACTCTATTTAACACCAAAAACAATTATAAACACGCAAAGATCACATTCTTCAAAAACTTTAACCATCTTCATTTAGATGAAGCGATAAATATCATATAATTCACGATACATTAGCGGCTAATGATACATAACGTTAGTCACCATAGCTGTGCACCCCGCAATGTGTTACAACTTCAACAATATTCTCGTTTCGTTATGAGTCTTTACTTCTTTGCAATTTTTGTCGCGAACATTTTGCGAGAAAAATGCTCTTCAATTGTTTTATAGCGTGAAGGTAGAGAAAGGGAGACAAGCCGGTATACAATTGTGAAAGAAATACTCGCTCACTTGGCCGTGTTGAATTGAATTGTAGCGTTTTAATGGAAATGTTGATTGTAGTTACTTTAGAGTAAAGTTATTTGGCAAAAAATTTGATAAAAATGTTTTTTTTTCTATGCTATATGAGTTTACAGCAAATATGAAAATAATTTGTCTAATTGGAAATTAAGAATGCGTAATAATTATAGTCCTTATCTACTACGATAACAAAAAAATAAACACAAAAATTGTTTCAGAATTATCACTATTGACTAATGTTTCACTATTGACCTCTTAGACTATTTTGTTTTTTGATTTGAACTTCGTTCATAAGTTTAACAAATTCCAGTTTATATTTAGCCCCGATATAAATCAATATGACTTAGAAAGTCTAGACGCAAACTTTACGAGTAATCCTTTACCTTTAATAAAACATAGTCCCTTAACCCTTTGCCTGCGATAACCCCCTACTAAATTGTAAGTATGGATGGATGGATGTTTGTTACTCTATCACGCTTAAAGGGCTAAACAAATTTAGAAGATAACTGGGACTTTTTTGGCTGAAACCCAGGATTAACATATAAGCTACTTTTTACTCGACTGTAAAAAATAAGGTTAATGTTAAGCAGTTATAACCGACTTTCACTTGGGAAACATCTTCACGCTTAAACAAGTAGACCAATTTCGATGAAATTTGGTATGGAGTTAGCTGACATCCTAGATTAACACATAGGCTTCTTTGTACTGAACTGTGCAAAATAAAGTTCATGTTTTGCTGCTATAACCGACACCTTTGCGGGCGCAACCGCGGGGAAAAGCTAGTAATATAGTATGTGTATCACTAAAGTCCGATAAATTGAAGATTTTCAGACTAAATGTAACAGCTGATCTCGTTAATATTTGAACACATTAGTCTAGACACCCCTTTCTACTGACCGCTGAAACACATAAATATTTATGCAGCCAACACATTCGATAACACACCCTATTTATATAAACATAAGGTTGATTGGAATACCAAATGAACTTGGTGCGATCGACCTTCGCGCCGAACGTTGTTACAAATTTACCTGTACAGCTATAGCAATGAATTTTCAACCTTATTTTTATTTACGTAAGGTAAATATTGATATAATTCTCTGATTGACATTTAATGGACACCTGAGCTTTGTATTTTGAGCCTTATTCTCTCCTTCGTAAGGTGTGTTAAGCGAAAATTTACAACAACACAAAAATTTTATGAGCTGTCGCATTCAATTTTGGACTCTACCTGTTTAATTTTAAGGTGTATATAGAGCGCAAATAGATTGGTTTACTGTAAAACTAATTGAATTCACAATGAGCTCAAAATGGTGGCATATTACGTGTTGGGTAAATTTTTCAATTGCGAAATTGGATTTGAATTGAAGGGGGCTTAATTTTCTTGGAAAGGCAGGTATTAAAGGGCATTATGAATTGTTGTGGAGGGATATTGTTGATATGAAGCATAAAGGCTGTATAGGGCAGAATATGTTCTACATTATATAGTCATGTAGGTACCGAATTTTGAAATCATTGTACCTTCTTAAGGTAAATAAAAAGTGATAATGAGGTCTAGGTATGTCTAGCAGAGGGCGGTTGATTTTGCTTTGAATTTTTTGCTAAAAAATTTAGGTATTAGCAATTTAAATATAAATGAATGTCTTAAGAGGAAAAAAACTCTAAGCAATGAAAATAAAATTTTCTATAACTCAAAGAAGTATGTCAAAAACGAATAACTCATATGACAAATTTCCTTTTATTCATGTTCTAGAAAATATAGCACCAATCCGTATCCATCGTTGGCAGTACACCCGAATCTTACAAAACACACAAAACATTTCTTCGTAAAATCCTCATCAAAGACGCGCGATGATTAATTTCCTCTTTATAAAGAAACTCTTCAAAGAAATTAATCAGAAGGCAATTCTCATTGCCGGTATATCGACACCTAATCCCTTCTCAATCGAAAAACGGTGGATTCTGAGCTTTTCAGGTCACTGTCTCAATGTTAGCGGGGAACATAGAGTATGGCTAAAGACTCTACATAAAGAATACAGAGGATCATTAAACCTCTTTTGTTTAAAAGTCGGTTATTGTACATACTTACCTCTACTATGGTAATTATCAAGTGTAAGACGATAGTTGCTTAATGCCATTGTAAAAACTGTCGTTATGAGTTTTATGGTACTGGAATGAGTACGAGAATAAAAGACACAATTGCTGTGAATTTATAAAGAAAACGAGACAATAAACTACATTACTTCTTTGAATCGAATCCCGCACTAAAAAGTTTAGTAATTGTGTCACAGGAGGTCTTAAAGACATGTAATTGACATGCACAAAGATACTCAGACTCAGAACAAGCATATTTTGTAGATCGCACAAATTCTTGTCCTACGCAAGGATCAAACGCGGGACATGACGTGCACAGCAGTAACTGGTGTGGTGACTTTTACCACCGATCTTGCAGTTAACATAGTGGCGGCTTGATTGAACAAACCGTTGTTCTATACTTTCTTGAGACATATTACAAAAATAGTTATAGTAGAAGCGAATCGCTTTATTTATTACATTCGGTAGCGCGTTTTCTAACTACCACCAAAAGCGTTACTTTAAACATTGATACGTCCCAGCTACTCGCTCTCCTTGTGACGTCACCCTTATTCAGGATTTATTAACGAGTGATAACGGTCTCCGTGCTCACTGATGACGTCATTTAGCATTACCCGGCGTTTGCGACTGGACGCCGACTGGACTTACTCGCTATGATTTATTTATAGGTATATAAGTTATTGGTTTATTGATTGTAGAGTTATTGATTATTTTGTAGTTCAGTTGTGTGACGTAATTATGATCAAAGAAATGATAATTTAGTTAGTAATAAATATAGAAAATAAATCAAAAGCATCCCTTGGTATTATTCGATGTAAAAAGTTAAATAGTTAAAGCCCAGACGAAAAAAACATAAAAATTGGAGTAAATAAAAAATTGAAGTAAAATAATTCTTTTTAAGAACAAATAAATACACTTCTCTTTATAGATTATGATTAATCCCACCGCTGCCTATCAGCCTAAGCAATGCGATACCACAGTAATAAACATGCATACGTCTCATTTTCACAACCTTATACGATCTTTACGTGACGTAGAATTGATCACGTAGCATATTACTACGTCGTAGCTGTCGCTGCTACGCCGTAGATCACGCTACGCCGTAGCTTTAAGATTAGGTTTAATTTGCTACAATTGCTTTATTTTGATTCTCGTTATTTTAATCAAAATCGCTCTATTTAGCTTTAATACGATATTGAGTAAAGATTTTTGAGAAATTAAATTATAATTTCTCAGACATTTTTCTAATAAATATTTATGAGTTTGGCGAACTTTTATTATATTTAGATTTATTTTGGTTTTCTTCGAGACAGAGATCTGTGTCAGTTTGTAGGTCACGTCAGGCTGTCAGGGTTATATAAATGGTTGACATGTTCGTAGGCGAAAATAAATTATTTATGCGCTTAAGAAGCATGATATACGTATATTTCAAACACGATTACTAAACGTGAGTGGTTTCAGTTCCATTTGGGAGATAAATAGCTAAACGTGGTGCTGTTATAACATGCTTTATAATTTCGACTGTTATGAAATATTATTCCCACCATTAAAATATTGAAATATTAATTTTAAGAGCTTTTTTTACTGTCGGCGTCAAGTTTTGATAGTATTTTATAAGTATAGGGATTTGTAGAACAACTCACATCAATTTCTAACGTAAATCTTAATAAATGTTACTGATTGGTACAGAGGAAATCAAATACTTTATCAAAATCCATCATCATCATCGTCAGCCTATCGCAGTACACTGCTGGGCAGAGGCCCATCACGTTACTAAGATCAGACATAAAAATCTATAAAGCCTACTAATTTTATATAATACAAGCCTAACAAAGGTATAAAATTTGGCAGGTAAAAAATAAAAAGTCGCATTTAAAAATAAATCAGAAATCTTCGTGTAAAAAAGAAAGCAGCACAAAACAACATGTCCGCCGGTTACTTTGAAATACAGGCGTTACAGGGAAGTCCAAAACTCGTGAAAATTTAATATCACCTGCACTGGAATAGAACTGGCAACGAAATTGAAATTAATATATCTTGGAATTTGTTATAAAGGTTGATGTTTTGGTCGTTGCTTTTAAGATATAACGTGGTTTTGGTGGAATGTGAACTGTGGTAGATTTTTTATTGATAAGACTAGCTTTTTAGAAGATGCGAAAACGAGTGTAGCAAGAAACACATGTTTTCAAAACACAATATATTTGGTTGTGACTCTATAACTCACAACCAAACATGATATGTATGAAAACCTTTAAGTTTTCATACATATTGACGTTGTCAGGCCGTTTATCAATCAAATCAATCTTTGTGCTACTCAGATTGATATAAAATAACATATCGTAAATACTCCTTCTTAACAAAATAAAAAAAAAAACATTATTTATGTAAAAACATATTTCAAAACCATTGAATTAAGCTTACAAGCTATTGTCAATTGAGACATTAGGTGAGGCTAGTAAAATATGTTTTCAAAACTGAAAAGACTTAAACTGCATAGATTCAATAGCTTTATACCCAACAAAACTTGTATACAAAAACCTACACAACAATGAAACTACAAAAAAGTACAAAAGAAGACCGCCCAAAAACTCATCGCCATTCAAGTCCATCACAAAAATGTGCCGACAAAGTTTGTCACGTAACTGTTACAAACTGAACGAGCAGTTAACAGTAACTATTACTGAAGTAGTTAACTGTCGTGTAAAACGTGACGACTTGTGGCTCAACGCTGTTGGTTTTGGCAGGGGTAGTGGGTTTGAGTCCTGTTGTATGTTTAATTGTGTGCGGTATTGCTTATATAGTGTGATAGATTTTTGGAAAATGACTAACAATGTAGATTTATTTTTAGCTTTACTATTAGAATGTGATATAGTCAATCATTTTTTAATGTACTGGATAAAAGGCATTTTAATACTATATAGGTATTAAACTTTTGTCATGCATTAATTTATACTTATATCAACTCGAACTAAATAGCTCATTAGGTAATCGCTTTTCATACCAATGACCAAAAAGTGAACTGTTGTGGGTTCGATTCCCATACGAAATTACTAAACGTATCCCCAATTTAGTGTTGCATAATAATTTGGGACTTTTTTAAGATACCAAAGTTACATACAACTATGAAAAAAATCTTACCCAAACAAAGTTAACATTAACTTAATATAAACGACAAGTTACAGTTAAGTTAACTATCATGAGTAATAGTTTAATAAGCTTATTTTGACTCCCCGCGGCACTCACAAAGCGTCGCCTTAATGATGTTAGAAGGGAATTAACTTGCATCTGAATTGTCAGCCAGTTAATTATTGGGAAACTAACTGTGTTTCATAACTGTAACGGATGCGCAGTAACGTGGATTTAGATTAATTACGACTATAGATAAAGATAAGAAGGATGTGAAAAATCCTCTTTTTTAACTTTAGTCTTAGTGCACTCAATAATCCTAGATAGATCCTTGATAATCCGAGATCCTAGAATATGTTACATTGAAGTAGATTTTTTTTTCTTGGCCAATTGTATCACTGCTGAGCAAAGGCCTCTCCAATGTCCTTCCACGTTTTCTGTCCTGCGCCATCTCGAACCAGTCTAGGAAATTTCAAATGTTTATGACATTTCTTTTCGATAAGTAACTTGACTTATACTTGTCAATTCTGTACATTGTAGCGATTCAGTCAGCCATCTCTCGAAGAAGTGTTGAACATTAAACATGTTTAATTGTGTTAAAATCTTTTTCTGTTGCCGTTTTATCCCTGTTATTGATCATTTCCTATCCTACATACTATAACACAATAACTCCTAAAACTCTACCAATCTCCGTATCGCGGTTACACAATTGGAACTAAAGTGTAATGAAAGAGATTGTCATCGAATAGGACATTTCGTCCGCGTTTGCGGCCACTCACTAAACGAAGTGCTGGCAGCAGCCACCAGCCTTGTACCCAGCCATCAGAGTAACAAGCATCGGAACCCATCGCAAACCCAACAATTACATTCAGACCCGTAATTGAGCGTAGTTTTGCGGTAGAGCGCTAATTAGCCCATTTTAGCGCAAACTTGAGGCCGTTTGAGCCTTAATAATTACATTTTAAACCGTAAAGTTGCGCAGGATACGGAATATTGTGCTTCCTGATAATTTTATACGGTTTTTGGTGGATCAGAGATATTGTTATTATCATATTAAGGCGGGTTTAGAGCTTCTGGCTTGGCAAGGATGAGAATTCCTTAAACGGCTTCGTTGCAGTTCAAAGTGTTATTATTTTGAATTTTGGTTCAATTGTCAATGGGGAAAGATCTGGAAATATTAAATTCATATTGAGCGACTTTGTGGCTGCTAAGATATTATTTTCGAAGTTGTTTCTTAGATAGAAAAAGCTGCGTAGTTCAATCTTACTAACAGATACATTACCATCCACTAACCGATTTATAGGTGCTTGTTCTGAGTCTAAGTGTCTCTGTGTATGTGGATAAACGTCTGTGAAACCCCTTGCGATACAAAGATTAAATTTCTTAGTGTGGAAGTCGTTTTTAACAGACAAAAAATTACAATCCTGTGGGATTTTAGTCGTGGAGACCAGATAGACAGTGTTTCTGTTGAAATTACACTACTATTGAAAGTATTCAGTCAAATCCGACAATATCCCGGTTTCCGACCCCCATACTTTCGAAAATAATTAGACAAAAAAAGCCTTGATATCCCATGGCGAGACAGAGTTGACGTATCTAATACAGGTGACCTAATTCAATCTTTTTCCGTCTGTATTAATAATGATGTCATCCAGTCTAGCCAAAGGCCTCGTTTTGTTACCTTGATTTTCCACAAACAGATAAACAACTATATTGGTTAATTTTTTACGGCCTAACAACTTGTTTGAACCTCAAGGTTGGGTAAAAATCGACCTACGTGATTTTTGCCCAACGTTCAGGCACCTGAGTAAATATTATTCATTAGATTTCAAATTTTTCTTTCCCCTTATTTAAAGGTAAAAACTAAGCGGTTATTAGTCGCTTTATAATTACATTTTCTTTCTCCTCAGTCTTATTTAAAGAAAAATAAATTCATTTTTTCCTTAACTAATATTCATTCACAAAACAGCCTCCATAAAATATGCTATAAAATAATACCCACTACGAAAACTCATAACCATTCCTTACTAAGGCTAGCTGAAGTCTAAACCTGATTACCTGGCTAGGCTTAACTACCGGTGCATAAATCTAGGCGGGATCCGTTGGACGCCGCTCTATCTGAAACTTCAAGCCATTTGTATTAGTCGTTAAGCTTTTTCAGAGCACCCTGTAGATTTGCCAGTTAACATTTTTGGTGGATTGAAATTTTGTGTAGATTGAATTTTATGGTAACCGATTTGAAAAAAAAATATCAAATCAACGTCAATCGTTTTACTTGTCTAAATCATTTCCTTTTCATAGGTGTAACTACGGTGTACGAGTACAATAAAGAGTATTCTATTCTTTTGTATAAAAATTTTCTATAGTTTTTATTTGAAAAGTATATCCGTAGAGAAGTGTCACTTTTACATACGCCAGCACCCATGAATCTCTTATTATGTTTAAGGCATTTTGTTAAGTGCATCAACTTCTAAAATCAAGTAGTTTGCAAATGGAAATTAAATAGATAGAGAAAAATACGTACACAATCCAGCCCTCTACGATAATCATTATACGTTTTACCATTCCACCCCTAAACTGGATCTTCCGCTTAAATAAAACAAATAAACTGGACCCAGTTAAGCAGTAATTAGCCTACTTATTCCATTAGCTCAGTTAACGTCATACTCGTGAAGTATTCAATAAAATAAATCATAACTAACACGGCTTCATTTATGAATAAAAACTGCATAAGCCACCATTTTTATAGCTCGCCATTTTACGAGGGCATAAATATGAACCGCTTTGCACTGCCCCGAACTGGTTCAGACCAGTTACAACCGGCTAGTGGGAGTGTTGCCAGATTCAATATCTCGATTTGGGGGAAAAATTAGGGATATGTGGGTAACATGCCGGGAATATCTTTGTCTGTTATCGAATCGCTGAACTAACTGAAAATAAGGTTAATCTGTTAAATTGATATTTTTGGGTAGTTCGATTGCAATTGGTTTTCTTAATGCTTAGGATAAAGTAAAGTAGATTGTCTTTGACATAGAGGATATTTTTTGTTCTAACCTGTCTTCGCAAATTATTTTAAAAGATTTCTGTTCTCGAAAAAAGAATTCATAAATAGTTTATTCAAGCTACTGAGTAGTTAACAGCACCCCGTATCACCCATCCTTCACTTGTTCTGTTCACTTTACTGGTTTTAAATCTTTATTTACTGACCCACGAATTATAACACAGCAGAGCTTATATACGTAAAATATTCGAACCATACATAACATTATCATTGGTCGCCGAAACTTCCATACAAAGTTAATAATACAATTACATTTTGGCAACACTGGATGCCCAAAATTGAGACTAATTTCCATATTTACATAGCAATATTTCGTTCATTCGTTTTAATGGTACGTTGTAAAACTATGCGAGGGAAATATTAACACATTTAGGATAATGGCTGTGTTCAAATAATGTGACTGTTAAGCGGTGACCTAAAATGGTGTTTTATGAACTATTTTTCGTTGGTATCAAAATTTATGGGACTAGGTACTAAGTAGATAGAATGCAAATTGGACTTTCACCCCTTAGAATTAAGTTCAAAATTGAACATACAAAAAAACACAGGGTTTCTTTACCTTAGGTCATTATTGTTAATTATAGGTATCATAATGAAATTTTAATTCAAACTTTATTCCAATCTTGATAAGAATTATTTTCGGACCAATATTTTATAACATCAATAATATATCATGTTCACTTCCCATCCAATATCCATATAATAATTTATTTACACCAACGGCTACGTTCATGTTGAAATCAATATTTAATATTTTATCGATACTATCCAAATCACCACTAGCAAGAGTATCCCAATAAATATCAATTAATAGACATAAAAATATCAATTTCGCTAAAAACCGGTCAGAACCACCCCGAATCGGATGAAACTGGTTATAACCAGTATTTCGTGTCCGTTCGTCCCTAAATTTGGGTCAAAGGGTTAATATTATTTACTGACGGACGTATTAAATGATTTTTCGTCCTCTTTTCTCGGAAAAAACGTTTTCACACACTTTTAATCTGTCGGCTCGCTTTTTGATGATTTTTTGCTGGCATTTTTATCGTTGGTAATAATTTAAGTCTATTTTGAACCACGGCAATTTTAAGCTAAATTAAGGATACGACCATTATTTATTCTTTCTATTTCTATCTTCTCGAATCTAACTTAATTGAAAGTTCTATTTTTGAACGGACAAAAGGCGCTTCTAGTTTATCAAAAAAACCAAATCTCCTAAACGTTAATAGAGTGCTAATACTAAGACTAGTCTAATTCCAAACTCTTTTTCTTTACTTAATTCTCAAAAACCAAATACACTCAAACATCGATAAATTTTCTCCACAAAGTTCCTAGTTCTTGTCATCTATTCACTACAAAGACTCGGACAGTTCCCAAACTCTATCCATGTACCTGAAAATTTTGTCTGACAACAAAATAGAAAATTGCATTCCCTTATGTAGGTCGGCATTCTTCAAGCAATATTTTATATTTGCGTCAGAATGTATGAGGACAAACAGTAATACAGGGTTATATTGCATTTTTTTGATATTGACGTCAACTTGTAGAATTTACTGCGAATAAGGTCGTTCATGTTTATTAAAATTGTATCTTGTGTGATTCTTGATATGGTTGATTTTTGAGTAATGAAGGTTCGGATTAATTTGGCTTTTATTGTGTTTAAACCGCGTCTCTTCTTAGAAATCATCAACTTTTTCAGGCAAAAGTCTCTTTGTCTTCCTAACGTTCATTGACGATAAGATTTAAATAAGCTGATGAAGATTTTGTACAAGAAGCTCAATTTCTGTTTCTGGAAATAACTGGTTGTATGAGAGATTACTCCTATAAACAAAAGTAATCGTTTAAGTATAATCATGGTATGTTTAAACACGAGTATGTTGTATAGACGAAAGTAATGCCTTTAGATTTTGGTTTTATTCTACGTATAAATGCTTTACCCAGCTCAGAATGCATTTAACCAACAATTTAGCATGTATAAAACATAATGTATGCCTAATTCCAGACGAGATCGAGCAACAAACATTCATCCATCTAAACCTACACCCGATAACAGTATTGATCCCAAACCCAAACCCCCAAAACCCATTCCTTCCACTCCACTAGCTATCTCCAAAAACATAAATTTAATTTAAGCCAATATAGACAACAAATTCTCTCTAAATAAGACAATCTGAATATTTACGTTGCTACCCACAAAAGGGTATAAAAATAAGATGCGAAAGGCTGGCTATAAATCTTGTGCGTCATAAATTAACCCTGCCGTGGAGATATTGGGTGGCTCAGGTCACGTGACTACTGTTTACACTGCCTAAAGTGAGGATACGGTAGGGTAACATAAAGGAGAGATTGGGTGTGTAAAAATAGACATTGGAATTTGTTTCTGATTGATGACGAAACTTGTAGGTATACTGTCACTGAGATTGACATTTGATTTGACTGATGATAAGTTAAGGATGGTATTCTTCCAATTTATTATATTCCTACATATCGCTATCTTATTAAAAAATTCCACGTCACAATGTTAGTTATCGTACTCCTCTAAAACGACTAGACCGATTCTCTTGAAATTGTGTATATGTATTCAGTAGGTCTGAGAATCGGCCAAAATCTATTTTTTTTTCTTTTTTTTTGCAATCGAAGTCGCGGGCAACAGCAAGAATTGCTAAAAAAATCACAGCTAAAATAATAACTTGACCAAGAAATGGCACAATATTTGGCCCCAACCACTCAAACGTCATCAGATAGCACCATCTTACAAGAAATTAACCAAAAAGGTTTTAGTTAAAACTGGAAGACGGTTCGTTTCGAGTGATAAGTAATGGTCTGGAGTAACGCCAATATCCAGTGCGAATGCACCGAATAAATCTTTAAGCCGCAATATTTATGCCAAACGTGTTTTCAGTTAGCGTCAAACGAGAAAGACAAATTCAGGATTACGAAAATTTATTTTTATTTTCAGTCTCGTATCTTTTGGAAGTATTGTGTATTGAAAAAGCGGTTTATTTTGTAGATTAATACTAGTCTTGAAAGTATTGGAGTAATTCTGTTTTGGAGAACATTTAGGCTATTAGAATGTTTCGTGGTGTCATAGTTTTGTAAGTAGGTTATCCAAGGTAACTTTGAAGAAATATAATAAGTTAACATTTTTATCAAATAGGTTTATACAAGATCTCGTACATACCTTTGCTTTGCGAAGATACATAAACGTATAGAAAAAAAAGGAATGAAAGTTTTCGATATATTTACTTCGGTAAGTAATTGGTTATGTATTAAAATTTGTATATACCGTTATAGAACGATTTTCAGATATAAATGAAAACATTTCTGATACCATTTATTTGTATCAATATCGTTACACTAAAGCAGTTAAACACAAAAAGCTTCCACGAAAATTCAAGCCTTCATAAATACCGATTGATTTTCCTCAAAAAATTTTTTTTTTCTTCAGAATTTTCGGAACATCAATAAAACGTTAAAAGGGTCCGTTTAAATCGTTCACAAACAAATAGTATCGGGTATTCTGATCGCGTCCAAACTGTTTGGTCGACACCGAGTGTTTATTGTCACCCTAAGGGCGAGGCTAAATAAATTTGAGTGGGGTACCCGGCATAGACGAGAGCCTTTAAACGATGGAAATTCAATTAATATTTTCTCTTTTTTTTATTTTGTATTGAGAAAAAAACTTTTAAACGTGGTATCGTTTAGCGCTTTTGCTCTTGACGCGTAGTGTCTAGAAATAACGCGTTTTAATTGTTTGAAGAATTTAAATGTAATATATGAAGATATAAATCACCTATTGTAAAAAGTTTTACGACCCAATCTACACACCGATTTTAATTTTTTTTAGTAATAGTGCGTCGTGAACGTTGCTAAAATCGTTAAAATCGATTGTTTAATGTACGCAGGTGACCAGTCAAAATCACATGGTTTGGCTTGTGGAAACCCAACTTAAGGCATAAACGCGAAACTTTATAAATATCGATGGATGATTGTTACTCTTTCAAACTCGAACGGCTCGATCAATTTTGGTATGAAGTTAGCTGTCGTTTTAGACTAACATATACTCTTCTTTTTAATCTACTGTGTCAGAGGGGGTTAAGTGTTTACAGCTATAACCAAAATTCGCAATTTTAGTAGAGTATTAATTACTAGGCTGTTAGCGATTTTGATCATCATTAGGGTTTACAAAAATGTTAATTGTTAACGTGGGCTAATTTTGTCGTCCTTACAAAGTATAAAACAAAGTCGTTTTCTGCATCTCTCCGTCCCTATGTATGCTTCGATCTTTAAAACTATGCAATGGATTTTAATGTGTATTTTTATACATAGAATGTTTAAAGAGGAAGATTGCTAGTTGTTCATATAAATAGTATTTAAGATACTAACGCTAACCTTGTACTAAACAAATTAATTTTTGTTTTACAGTTCTGAGCTTAATACAGGATCCAGGTACAGTATTTTTGCCAAGATACTATTTATGTGCTTTAAATCTTAGAACAAATTTTATCCATAATAAATTCATACATATTGTATTCATTTCATTCGTATTCTTTAGCTCATTTACTCTACCATCATTTCTAAACGCATGATCGGTCGTTAGAAAACTTATAAATGTCATTGCGCAACTAGAGTTAGTAACGTTTTAAAAGTGCCTGAGAAGGCTTACTTGAACTTTGGCTATATTTTTTTAATATAAAATAGATATAATAGCAAGTCATGATCATTCCGTGTGGTGTCCGGATATAAAGAATAGCACCACCCCATATCCTCCACTGGGTGTCGTAAAAGGCGACTAATGGACGTTAAGACCCAGTGCACTGTACCAAGCACCGTGGGTCACCCGAATGGTGGCGGGTAAACAACCAACAATCGCATTCCCAAAGAGGGTTAGTGTCAGGCAGGCGGCCGACTATAAAACCATAGCCAAAACTTTAAGCAACATGTCTAGAGGACGTGTTGCGCCGACCCCAAGTAAAAATTGGGATAAGGGCAGGGGCATGATGATGAATAGCAAGTCATGATCATTCACGAACTTTTTTTCAAAATCAAAATTAGGTATTTTTTGTAGAATCAGTTTATTTTCGAACACGAACGAGTATAATTTAAATTAATATATTTACTTTAACTAATCACATTTTTAACCTTAAACAATAACTTTACTATAACGTCAACTGACTTTCGACAGCCACACACTCCCTCCTCCTACGCTTCCACCCTTTCTAAATTCATTTGAATAACACGCTTATGTATTAGACCAGCCCTCAATAACCGAGCCTAAATAAATACAGCATCGCCTTCGGAATACAGAGCTGTGCCGGCGAATGTCGCTCCGGCGGTTTTTATCACTCGCTATTGATATTAAAGACGGTGATCTGAATAAATCTTTGTTTCTGTAAATATCTATTTTGGTGAAAATGTAAAGTATATTTTTTTTAATACATCAAAGAAAATATTTATTATATTAAAGGCAAAAGTCATATTATATAGATAAAAGAATACTTTATAGTTTTTTTTGACATTTAAATAAATTGATATAACACTCACTTTTCTAATTCTAACAGATTAAAGATAACATGTACTTCATTTTACTTTCTAGTACGTAATTAAATCCTGATTTTTTTTTAACCAAAATCATTTCTCTCTTACTCAAATAAGCTTCCAAGTCGTCTCTTTTGAATACAACAGATTTTACAAACCTTAAAATATATTCTTTTTTCAATAAACACTAAAGAAGTATAATATAATCCACAAAACACTGACCAACCCAACAAAAACCAGACACAAAACTAAAAAAATATCTTCAGTTTAAACACAATTAACCGATGCAAACATTCCTAAAAGATCGATAGCTAATCTCTCGAGTCCGGCAGAATAGTTCCAGATCAAAAATGTAAATCCTTATTGAAATATTAACCAAGTTGATATAACTTATTACGTATTCGATGGGAAAACTTGGACGCGGCGACGACGTAGTTTTGTCGCAACTTCGAATTATTTAAGTTTTTTAATTTTGCTTTTTTTTTGTTAATGTTAATCTTGATATCGTATTTATTTTCTTGGTAGTGTTGGAACTTGGGAATGGATTTTTGCTCTGTACTTGGTATTTACTTACTTCTTTTTTTATTATTTTAGTCGTGTATCAAATAGTATAAGGAATCTGTCTGGAGTACGAGATTTTTCAGAGACCCAAAGAACCGAAATACATATTTAATTCTTACGGTCTAATTTGGAAATTAAACTAAAAAAAAATGGTCTAATATCCAAACAGTTTCAAGAGCAAACTATGATTTAACATTTGCTTGTAACACACGTAATATACAATAGTATTTAAAACTATCACATCTTATCACTAAAATCGCAATTCCTAACCTACCAACCACAACGCAAACAGTCAATACAGATTCTAAAAGCTATCGCCATTAAACCTCTAAAGCCAATACCTACATCTTCCCTAAAATCGGAATCGTCATAACCCAATCTCATAAGAAGGCCATTAGAGCCCTATACAATCGGCACGTGCCACGAAGGACCAGCGAGGCCCGAACGAGGTCGAAAGGACCAAACAGGACGGAGAGGGACTAAGGACCAACGTACAGCGGTATCGCATTAACTGTTATATATTTATACGATCAGGGTCAGCCGATATTGAAAGGCTACGCATATTATATTGTATGAATTGTATGTTTATTTATACATGAAATTACGATTAACGATTTTTAGTTGGTCTTTTAGGAGGATGTAGCTATTTATTCAGATGGGAATAAAAGACAGCAGTATGTTAAACGTTGTAACATAGTTAGCGTCTTATCTGTAAAATTACCAAATACACCCACAACGTTATCCACAGATTTTATTAACCTTTTGAGCGGCTTAAAGAATTTGAATTGTAATACCTTTATTGTCATTTCAATAAGTGATGTTGGTCGTGGCTGTTTGACTACAAGCGTAACAACACTGCTTGCATAAGATTTGACGTATAACTATTGTGTTGTCAATCTAAGTTCGAAAATCTGCCTGTAACATGAACAAAATTGTTAAGTCTACTATTTCCAGTGACAAAATCCCTAAATCTAATTCTAGTCTAGACAACAACAACTTTAAACTAAAACTTTACAACTACACCTAGTTGTTCCTACCCGACATCTTTATTACCACATAAAGGACTTTCAAAATATCTTCGCCCCAAAGGACCCGGTCCTTTAGCCCACATAAAACAAACATGTCCAATTGCCCAGTTACATACTTATATACCAAATCATATATAACAAGATAAAATTACTCCCGGAGGCTGTAAATGAAAGTAAAGATTTATAGGGGCCCTTTATTGTGGACCTTTGGCTAGCTCACTTCGAGTTGTTTATGTAAATGGTCACTTGAAAAATTATGACTGTATTGTACTATCGTTGTTGTGTATATTATTCCCTTAAGTGTGTCCGTGGTTTATAACGAGATTTCTTAAGTAAATCTTCTGAAGTTTTGAGGTGGAAAAGTAAGACCTTTATTAGTAACTAGCTCAGCCGCAGAGTTTCACCCTTACTCCTTCCCCTTCTAAGCTCCTCCCTTACTAAGCTCTCTAGCTTACTTAGTGAATATTAAAATTTGCTTCATTCTTAAGATTCAATCCTACTCCATACCAAGTCTTCCAAGATACGTTTTGGGCCATAATGATAAAACACATAGGCTGACTTGAAAGCCGAAAAAAAAACTATTGACTATTTTTTTCACAAATATCATCACATAGACAAAGCCATAGCAAAAACTAGTTCTGTTGTTAAGATATAAATATCAAGGATATGCATATTTGATTTCAATTTCCACAATAATGTCTCAAATACCAAACACATTTATCAACAAATACTCCACCTCAGAATTTCAGTCTAATAGGACCCTAAGACCTATCTCAAAATAGCTTTTATCCATTCGTACCTACTGAAAACGTGGGCTAGACCTGTTACCGTCACGTACCACTTTTATGTATTTCCGGTCCCGAATATGTAAGCCTTGAATTGTGTATTATGTGGTCCTATTGTCCGGCTTCGGACAAGGCCACGAATTTGTGACGAGGGATGTGTTAATTTTTAAGGCCTTTCGCCTTTTTAGGACTCTATAAATTTTACTTTATGTTTCGCGACAATGGCCTTGCGTGGAGTTTTAAAAGTTGGTAATGTGTTAATAAGCTTTTACTTTTGCTACGCAATTTTTGGGGTTGTTGTTGATTTTGTATGTTTTCTTTTGATATATTTTATGTAAGGATAGAAAAGTTTTTGAAAAATATGTTTGTGGATTTGATTGATATGCAGAGGCATAGTTCTCTGCGAGATTCTAACTTGTATTGCAATACAAGTCTTTCATTATAATTGAATAATGAGTAAGCAATGACTGTGCCTGGTTTCGTGGTATAGAATAAATTTCTAAATCCTGTTTTTGGGTTATCAAAGTCAGTTTGTATAACAGTAAAGATTATAAATCAGTACAAGTTGTTTTTTAACCCCAAAAGCCAGTCACTACAAATCAAACCTTATTCCCACACCACAAAGTCTATTTTCCACCTCACCTGTTCCATTTGACTTATGCCACGTAATTAAAACTCTTTAGTGCTCCCGTGTGTCGTGTCGTAGCGTGTCGTCTGTACTAAACGAACGCCTCTTACGTTCGGACAATCGGCATGCAATTAGATGCGCCGGTATGTAGAGATAGCATGTGAACTGGGGGACTAGAGCTTCAAATTGTATGGCTTTAGATATTTTGAGTCTGGTGGAATATTGGTTTATCTGTACACACTGTTTAAAAACCTGGTTTTATTGAAAATACTGATTTTGTTTCAAGAACATTTTTAGTCCAAAAATATAGTCAATTCTAGAATAGAAATATTGGACTTATTGTACAAAGTTTTCATGGATATTGGAATCGTTGTATCGTTATATATTTTTTTTGTTGAAACTCTCGTTTACTTCCACGTAAATATGAGCAATATGGGTAAGCGATTACAATGCGTTTTGCCGTATGACTTAAGTTTTACAAAAAAAAAACAAACAATCTAAAAGTATGATTTCGATACATCAATGCAATTCTCGTAGGGCACCGACTAAAATAGAATATCCCTCGACTTAAAAACCATAACACTAAATATCTATAAACAAAAGCACACAGCCTTCTAACAATACACCACTACACTTACAAACTTACACCAAACCCAGAACCACATTCAAATCAAAAACCCATTCCACAAACTCAAACACCTCAATTCTGCAGTCAGTACAGCAATAGATACATACATTCAGTTCCAGCTAATTGACGGTGGAAAAGGAAAAATCGATTACATCCCCCATTTGGAAGGTAATTCGGGCCCTTACACTGAGTGCAGGATCTAATGGCGACTGGTAACTGGCGGATTATTGACTTGCCGGGAATTTGGTGGTACTGCATGTTTGAGTTTGTAGGGATGGGTACGTTGATTAGTGATGTTGTGATATCGATATGAAGTTCTATTTTTTTTTGGGGTTGTGATGTTCAGTGATGTTGATATTATTATAAACATGTATTTTTTTAACAATAAAGAATAAAACAATAAAAAAAATAGTATTATATTGTTATTGATAGATGTCATATTTTTAAGGGAGATGGCGTTCTTGCGATGTTTAGTGAACATCTGATGCAGTTTTTTTTGTCCTTATAATTTTACAATCGCCTTTTAGCAAACTTTAAACGTTATGCCTACTAATTGGTAAGTCTGTGACGAATATTATTCAGTGTTACTTCTAGAGGCTTGAAACGTAAAAGGCGTAAAACTTCTTGAGGCGTAAAACTGCTTACCTAAACAGCTGTATGACACATTTTATGTTTATTTTAGTTTTTTCGTAATCTTTTACTTAAAACTCATTACTCTTTTAATATAGGGCAAAAAGACAAAAATTAACTTGTAATATCCGATCCAATAAAAAAAGTAATTTACAGCATTTTTTTTCACGTATTAAGAAGAGGTCTTAACAATGCCAAGCTAATGTTATTATTTATTTTGATAATATAATTTTATTTGTTAAACGGGTCGCTAGCGGACCGTAGCAAGTAAATTTGTTTAGGCCTTTACAAATATATCATGTTATAGACCGGTCACTAATTGTAGTCCTTTGTAAATAGGAAAACGTAAGACCCGGCCTTTAGATTTTAAAATATCATATTTTGCTTTACATTTTTTTAATTACATATTTACATTACGGACAATTTTTAATAAATATATAAATGTTACTCAACATTCTTACAACGCCATTTAGTCTCAAATTACAGCGAAAGTTGTAAATATGTAAATAATTACTGTATTTTTTTACTATTCATTATTTAACTATGGAACGCCTTGTTCATTTGACAAATATGTCATACAACGCTTATTTTACAATAGTAAACTAGCAAAAAGTTCTGTAGAATGATTGGAGTATTATCAAACTTTTAAATCTAGACGTAATGCCTATTAACTTTTTACAAACAATTGTAATTTTCTAACTTACAGATTGATTTATTTAACTCGTGTAAGTTTAACTTAAGTTTTAGTAACGTCATGCAATCCCAACATTTATAATTTCTTATTAATTGTTCGCTCCACGAATGTTTAAGTTACTTAATTGATGTTGTATTCAACATAAGTTACTGTTGATAAAATCAGGTTAACTTATTAAGAAATAGGCTTTACATTTTAGAATTTGAGGGTTTTTGTATGTCTTTATTTTCTAACCAAGTTAAAGTCGTGACCGTTAAAGTCGTCGTTTTAATGACCAAATTCGTATCAATATGGTCGCAAAAAGTGCTGGATTACTCGAACAGCTGCACTGATATTGATAAGATTATGTTAATAATACTTAAACTCTATATTTTATAATCTTAAATGACATGCAACGCCATCTAGTTTCTAAACATAGAAAACACACTATTAACGTATAGACTTTGATATCCAGAATTAACTAAGCAATAACCAACACCCACGCGATCACAACTAAAAGCTAGTCAAACATACTCTCAAAAAAAACTTATTCCTTGAAACAACAACTCCAAGAACACACAGAAAATCTCTCATTATTCTTAAAGCATTCTTCAGAACATAATATTGGAAGTAAAAGAACGTTGTCGCGGCTTAACACTTCCCCCGAGTTGGTAACACGTCGACAATACCGAATCCTGTAAGCCCAGCTTCCAAGCAATCCTGGACTTAGTTCTAAACTCCAAGCTTGGTTTAAACCGTTACGTGACTTGCTCAGGTAACTCTACTTTTTGTTGGTTACTGTAATTTATTGAGTAGTTTTGTTATTTTCTTTGGAGTTTTTTTTTTATATGGAGGTACAAGGTGTTTGGTTTGCGACAGTATTACGGTTTATAGCTCAATCGTTGATCAGCTTTAAAACCTTTAATTCAGGTGACTTAACAATTAGGACAATCCAATAAGTTTTCCATGGCAAGATCAGGAGTACCACTTATTCAATAGTTAGTAGTATATTAAATTTTCTAGAAGTAGAGCTTAATAAGGAAATCTTTCCATCCAAAGATACCTGATCTGAACGACGTTTCTGACTTTGCCTTGTAGACGATATCCCACTTACTGTCATGTCACCTTACACCTTATAAAACTGTGATAGCCTAATGGTAAGACCGGTAAGCAGGACTGCCAAGTCAAAGTTCTCGAGTTCGTTCCCCACGCACACTATCTAACCGCCGCACCGTGGCTGAAATCGGTTCAGAATTTTTTTTTCTCTAGCCTGTAATGTCTCACTGCTGAGCAAAGGTCTACCCTAAGTCATTTATTATTATTAGATATTGTTTTCCCTATACCTGTAATATAATCTGAATAAACGATACAGACAATGTCATTCCTTAGCCAATCTCTGAACCAAACAAAATTTAGTCACAGTCAAAAAACGACTAATCACCAACAATAAGTATATTAAATTATCACCAAAACGAGTATAAGTAAACACAACGTACAACAGTTACAGAACATGCAACGAAAACACGTTTATTTTAACATTTATCGATATTTATGTAAATGCTGGAATATTTCATATCCAGCTAATGGGCTGAGTTAAACAGTTTTTATTAACGCTACTAATGGGTGAATTCACGCGAATTTGTTAAATTAATCGCGGTTGTATTAGACTTTTTATGATTTTTATAGTTTCTTGGATGTGTGGGGTTTCTAAGAATAATTGTGACGAATGGCAGGGAAATACCTGATTGACTTTTTCGATCGTGGTGATTGGGAAATGAAACATGAATCGGAATTAGTGTTGTGTGTTGTAGCAATTGAACATTCATTTAATTATTTTGGGCTACACTTACTATATTTTGATAACAATTTGTAGTTATGCAAGGCTAATGTATGTATTATACATATTTTTATTTAAATCTGCCCCTTAAATAGTTCTATCTAAAAGAAAAACTTGTATCAAATTACTTTGAGTAGTTTTACACATAAACAGATAAACAAGGATAGACAGACAAACGGCAGTAAGCGACTTATATTCTATACAATAGTATTTACATTTTACAAAATTGTACATTTAAATACATATATTTTTAATGTTTACTTACAGAGAGACGAAATATTCTAATCCCGAAAACCAAGGAAGTAACAACACTTTCACCCTCTTCTTTTCTCAACATAAATTACCATTCTTTCCCAGCATTAAAAACTACAGGAATATATTAAAAATCCCATCAAAAATTTTAATAGGAAGGACAATTTAAATTACAAAACCACTGGTTTAGGTACAACAAATCTTAGAATCGTAATAAAAAATTACTTAGTTTGTAAACTTAATTAAATCCGTTATCAGGGTGTATAGATAAGGGCAAAGTTGGAAATTAAATTAGTCCGAGTCTCGCCTTTAGGGATTCCGTAGCACGGAATGAATCTTTCTTAATCTCTGATTATGAATTTCAGAATTTTTCAGAAACAAATTTTTTTGGTCCTTCGGTACGGATTGTCATTATTGATTATTTTGTGGTGTTTAAGAATACTAAGATGATAAAAAATGTTTTATTGTACAATGTAAAAATGTTACCTACAGATGCAAAAGAAAGTGCATCTCAATTCGAAATAAAAATCTAGTAAGTAGAATTTAAACCTGTAGTGTTATCCATGACGTTATCAATTGGTGGATATAGTTGCGTTTATGTCGCTTTGCACAATTATTCTTTAACCAAATATGTAGTCTATCTCAATCGATACCATTTCAAATGTAAAAGACTCCAAAATCATCACAAAGTTCCAAAAAAAGTCAGAAATAAGTCAAATCAAATTACAAGACCCTCTCAAAATATTACTTTCAATCGTGATATACTTAATTGAATAATTCTCAAAGTCTTTTCTTTAATAATTCCTTTAATTTTCTCGATCATCCCCCAATTACCCTGGGGGTGGAAAAGAATATTCGGCGGAATTTGTAACTAAGTCTCTGTTCGAATTATAAGTAATCTCGGATATTTAGCTGAGCGACCAGACTGTAACTCACACCGAACTGTAATTTTACTGAAACGGATATTCGTAATGAAATATGTAGTTACGGTAATATTTGGTAAAATTATTTATTCTTTAACGGCGAAACATGAAATTAATAAATATCTTTAAGCTGTACGTCGTGGTGGCCTAATGATTTTGTGTACGGATTAGTATGCATGAGGTGCAGGTTCGATCCCCAGCGCAAGCAAGTACGAATGCAATTTTTTCAAAGTTACATGTGCTTTCTTAATTATTCTAAGACACTACTGACAAACGGTGCAAGAAAACATCGCGAGGAAAACCTGGGTATCCAATATTGGAATCAATGAATGCAATGCATCAATGCTCAAAACTTTCTCAATATGGGAAAAGGTTTTTGCCCGGCATTCGGACGAATATTGTCTGGTTTACTATATCATATTTACGCTACGGTGTAACAGTCATCCCGCAAACAATACAATTGAAAGACACAACTTAGCAAGCGAAGAATTAAAAAGTTTTTGATTTTTTGCGTCTGTGACACAACGGCGGCCATTTTAATATAGACAATAGATATTTATGTTGTCTTGGAATGATTAAAATCGCCTTTTGTTGGATAAGAAAATACTTTACTAAGTGTTTCGGAGATTTTCATTTTGTATTTTAAATAAGAGTTAGAAGTATGGGTTAAAAACGAAAATAGAAATGTCTTTGTCTGCGTTTTTCAATGAGTCTAAAAACAGGTAAGGGCTCGAAGTTTTAAATTAAAGGTTGCTTGGTTTTAATCATTTGATACCTACTTATATGCAATTTGTAGATATAGATTTCTACTCTTAATACTAGTCTGAAATATCTCCACTCCTCTTTCACATGTCCCCCTCCAGAGCCACAAATGACCAGTTCAGTAAAAATAAATCAAGGACTTCTCGACAATTGGCTTAACTGATTTTTCTTAAGAAGGTGTAAGGTCACACCAGAGGCTATTGGTGGTCTTAAATCTGACTGACTAAAGAATATTATTATCCTAGTAATTCGACTTCTTAAAAAAAAGATGTGACTTCAAATGAGAGGTGGATTTGATAAAATCACTAAAGACATCTGCAAACGCCTCTGTATTTACCCCAAATACTTCCTAATAAATTTAATTACACCTTTACCTAACCAAGAAATTGAACCCGAGACCTCAAGATAATACGGTTGTTAAGATGCTGCACCTTTCTGCTCTAATTATGCCAATGTGCTTCTTTGGAGATAAACCCAACAGCCATAGCTTTTCATTCTCCCCCGATCAGAATGCAAATGTTCTCCTAAAAACTTCAGCCGCATCAATATGCCGATGACGTCACAAAATTACACCTACCCTCATTATTCGAACTGTAATCATGAACATAATAGCATACGTGACAATCTTAACCACTTTATTGTAACAAAGATTTAAACGAAAAACACCGTTATGTCTTCAGATTAAGGTCTTAGTGAAGTGTAAAGCTTAAGTTTGTTTTCGTCCAACATGACATGCAGTACCTATATATCCTGAGCTCTAAAACTTAACAAAGCTCCAGCATCCACAGGTCAAGTTACAATAGTTAGGTGAACACGGGTCACATGGATACGAATGTACTAACTAAATCATAATAAAACTTGACTTTTATTGTCATACTGGTTTATCCCGCGGTTTTGCTCGTTTCGATCTCAATAAATATACGGTTTTGTTTTATTGTAGCGTATTGGGGTTAAGATTGTCGTTTATATGTCTTTTATAGGTACGAAGATGGAAAACAAGGTTTATTATACTGGGACGTCTGTTATTTTATATAATAAAGGTCGTGTATGATAGGATCAGATAGCTTTATGCCAGGTATAATGGACGATAGACATCTATATGAACGATGAAGAAATAGGCTTAATGTATGTTGGAACAAAACTTTTGTATTAGGTACTATTTTTATCTCTCAAAGATACATGAAAATCGTACGAAATAACATTTTTGCAGTTGCTATTGGAACATTTGTAGATTTTTGATGATAATTTGTATACCTAATTTTTGCCATTGCAACCCACGGTTAGCTTCTCCTTGTTCGTGCTATTTTACTCCAGGTCTTCCCGACCGCAAAATGCCTGATCCCAAAAATTCTCCACATCAAATCGAACATCCTACTCTTAGACAGCTGCCCAAAAAGCTCTCTCGAAGCTCGTTTAAAACTATCTACACTCAAGTACATAAAAAAAAATCGCAAAAACAAAACAACAACAAACCCTTCCCATACATAACCTACACAACCAATCAAAAATCACCACTCACAATCATAACCCAAACCCAAAAAAAACACCACATGCAATCGGACAGAAATAAATCACCTTCTGACATACATTGGGTACATAGGGATATCTTAAAGGATCCTGGGGTAAAATTCACAATGGCTGGAGGATAAGTTGACTATAATTCATCGCCTCCAATATTAGGGGGTAGGATTTACATACCACATTTCATTCGGCCTACCCTTCGGTTGCTTGATTTATGCCCTGTCTCTCCTGGTCTTGAGTTTGGTGGTGCAATTTTTGGGTTTGAAGCGTAAATTGTAGTCAGGGTGTCCGTGCAGTCCAATCCTCAACATTCACACATCATCTAGTCTTGAATTAAGTTTACTCATAAAGTGTGTCGTTTTTACACACGACTGATAAACTGCTACAGAGAATGATCGTCCTTATCACACAAACATTTGATCAGGATGGGAATAGGCCCCACGACAGGTATATCAGTCAGGACCACTAATCACTTGACCCACATGCACGATTAATGACAACTGGAATGGGAAAAAAGTATGATACTTTGGATGCATGGATTGCAACTAGTTGCAGCCCACAGCTGGGCAAAAGCTATTGCCAACGTACATGACATATAGAAGTTGCAATGCCAAAAACAACAACACCTTTGTTTCCTACGAAACTATTTCTGGAAATAGATAACCCAAAGCATGATATAGATAAAATATTTATTATACGCAAAATAAAATGGAATGAAACAAAAAAAATACCCTTTAATTGTAATATAAGTATGTACAAAATTGAGCTCGAACAACTACAAAAATGATCGTAGAAAACAAGCAATAATCTGGTCCTTTAGCCCGCATTAAAGCCTGGTCCTTTTCCCCGCTGCCTCCTCTCCCTTGCACCACAGCACCACCAGCATACGCCGCGGACTGGCGAATAAATTTTATTTTTTCTCCGCGACATTCCCGTTCGATTGTCACCTGATTTATGTCATATCAGATGCCTTTCTAATTGGATGATACCTTATTTATCAAGTTTATTAGTTAGGTCATATGTCTGAGTTAGTAACGGTGGCTGGTGATGTATTGTTACCTGTTTTAGTAATTGATTTATAGTGGTGTCGTTTTTGTTTTTTGTTAAAGCGAAGATGGAACCGGCTTTTCGAGTGTGTGTTTCTTTATGCCCTGTACCTTAAATAGTTTTAAAGGTTTTAAGTTATGGTGTCGTTAGATTTATTACAATGTGAAAGTGATGCTGGATATATCAGCATGAAAAAAAACTGGTATATGGTACTGGTCGTTTGGCTTTTTAATTAAGCCGTTTTTTTAGGAATATTTTTGTAGAAGTTTCTTTCATGTGACATTATAGAAATACAATACAATGTAATAGGCAGGGTTTACAAATCTACATAGGTGTCTAAACCCTGCCTAATTAAATAAATTTTCAATTGTATAATGAAAGGGACACGATATATATTTTACGTTTAGTTCAGGATTTTGCTCTGCAGAATACTAACAGTTTCGTAATAATAACTAAATTGAATGCTTCCTATTAGAAGAACAGTTCTACATCACTCAGTATTAAGAGTTTTCAACCATTACTTGAAAGGCTTTGTAGAGTCAGCCTCAGGTGCACTCCCCATAGTCCGATAGGCAGCCATTTGTCATTCCGGGAACCGATCAGACACAGATCCGCTTTACCTGCACTCTGAGATATAGGTACAGGTTTTCCGATATGTTTTAGTCTAAAATGTTGCAGAAAAAATGTTGGAAAAATATTTTTGATTGCAAAAAGGGATGTTATGTTTTGGAGTTCCTGTATTTTGGCGCGATCCTGCAGGAATGTCAGGAATGTTGTAACTGCAAAAATGTAACCTCTCTGGTGCAGTTGGTTAAAAAATAACCTATGTGTTAATACAGAGTGTTAGAGAACTCCGTACCAAATTACATTCAAATTGATCTAGACGTTTAAGCGTAAATGAGTAATAATACCCATTAAACCATTCATATTTACATCTTTTGCGTTAATATTTTTAGTAAGATAACATTGAATTTTTAAAGCATATTGAGAAGTATAGAGAATAGTTAAAATACAACACCTCCTCAAATGATGCTCATGAACAAAAAAAATATGTCTAAGGTAATCTACTATTATTAAATTTGAGTAAGATTAATGACAATTTCAAATTACATACTATCTTTTCATCCACGTTACTAAACCACTACATAATACACAACTTAAGCCTCTCCCAGTAGGCCTCCATAGTTAATGACTTACCCCAAAAAAAATGCCCCACTCATGATACTCCGCTAAAGAATTCCTTACGCATTTAAATTATAATTAATGAATCATACATTAATAATCCCGGTAATGCCGTGATAACTGCTAGCTTCCCACTACCTTGAAAGAAACGTGTGTAAACGAGATGGCGTTATACACAGTATAGAGCATCGTCTCTTTTGCACACCCCGCTATAATGATACTTTAAAATACTTGGTAGGTTTTCTGCCCTATTTAAAATACCGGCACGTCATGTGCTACCTACAGCTTTGTATGAAAATGAGGCGAAATTAAGGAGTATAAGTGATTTATTGAATTATTATGAAAAACTATGCGTAATAAACGTTTTTATTCAAGGTGAGGTCGTTTTGAGTGAGATGATTAATTTCGAACACTTTTCGAAGCGTTTCTTGTAGACCAGTATATGTTTTTTTATAATAACTTTCGTGAGGATGATTCATACTTAAAACGTTATAACGGTTTACTCACGCGTATTTATCGGGATAGCCCGACTAGTTTCGGACCCAACCGGAGTCCTTAATCATGAGCTGACGCGGCGGCGGGGTCGCGAGTCGAACTGATGTCGGCTGCCACGCATCTCGCTGCGTAGCGTCGCGCTCGCGCCGAGGGAGGCGCTGGCGTCGCGGGTGGCGCGAGTGGGGGATCCGCCGGCAGCATCGTCATCGTCCGCGTTCCCGTGCTGATTGAGTGGGTGCATACCGTGCTGACTGCGTCGCACTCCAGACTCGGCTTCGATGGACATGTCGTCATACGCAGTGCTGGTTTCCATGATTGTGGCAGTGTCCAACCACCATCCCTGTTAAAATTCGGGTGACGGCTGATTTCTATCGCCTCACGTACTTTTCGCGGCACGAAATATTTCTCTCTCGCTAGTACGGAGGCTTGATCGAATCGTATGTAGTGAGCCGTCCCCGCATTACAGACATGCTCTGCCACTGCCGACTTATCGGTGTCCATGCTTTTCATATGCCGTATGTGTTCACCAAGCCTGGTTGCAACATTACGCCGGGTTTCCCCAATGTAGCTCAGGCCACAGTCGCACGGTATCCTGTATACTCCCGGAACGCCTAAAGGATCCTTGTCCTTGGGTGAGCGGACCAGCTGTCGTATTTGTCCGGGCGGTCGATAGATCGTCTTGATGCTGTATCTTCGGCGTAACAAGCGACCTATCTTGTCCGTGACTCCTTGCACGTATGGTAAGTACGCGGGAGTGCGCTCCGCGTCCGCCGGACGTTTACGAGTCACCTCAGGTGTGCTTATAAGACGTCTGCACTGACGCCACTGGTATCCGTTTCGCTCTAATACGTCACGTACATGCCTAAGTTCGGCGTCAACGTATTTAGGGTCGCACAGAGCGAGTGCTCGGTTCAGCAGCGTGCGTGGCACCGAAGATAGGTGTGAGTGGTGGTGATGGGAATCCGCTCGTAAGTACCGGTCTGTGTGCGTCGGTTTCCTGTAGACGGTGTGAGTCACGCGTCCGTTCGGCTCTCGGATGACCAGCACGTCCAAGAACGGCAGTTTCCCTCCAACTTCTTCCTCTAGAGTGACCTCTATCTTCGCATGTACACTATTTAGGTGCGACGTCAGGTCCTTTAGTGTGTCCCGGGTGACGACAGCAAAAATGTCATCGACATATCGCCACCAGTATCGCGGTTTAACATTGGCGGAGTCCAATGCATTCTGTTCAAACCACTCCATAAAAATATTCGCTACGACCGGCGCGAGCGGCGAGCCCATAGCACTCCGCGTCAGCTCATGATTAAGGACTCCGGTTGGGTCCGAAACTAGTCCCGCTATCCCGATAAATACGCGTGAGTAAACCGTTATAACGTTTTAAGTATGGACCAGTATATGGTTTGTTAAAGTGTATTAGTCCAATTTGTAGTTTTGGCAATAAGATATTTATAAAAAATCGAGTAGAAGGAATTACTTTTAAGAAAGACTTTTTCTTCTTTCTTTTTTTCCATTTAAATTTTAATTTAATTTCCGTTTAGTGTCTAGTGGTTAGTAGCTCTGACTGCTATACGTATAGAAGTCGTGGATTCGATGGTTTGAAATTGGTGATAATTTTCTAGTTTTTCCTTAAAATTTATTACTCCTAACATGTCTCTTAGCAGATGTGAGCGCGATACAGACATCCTAATTCCCTCATAACCATTCACAGCTCTGTAATAGGGGTGAGCCATAACTCACGTGTTCGCGTTCGCCTAAGTAACGCTGTAAGCTTTGCATAAATTATAACTGTCAGGCGATAGGTTTGTTCAAGATAGTGTTACGTAAGTATGTAAGGTTAATGTAATATTTTGTGATGAGTGTTATTTGAATGGATTAATATTTGGGAGATGTTTAAAGTTGTGGAAAAATGTTTTTGGATGTTTTGAAAAGTTGAAAATGTGCTGACAATAATATCCACTTTGGAACCGTTTATTTTATTTTCGTACTTGTATCGAAGCAGTTACGTTCCATGTACATATAATTATAACTGGCTGCTGCCAGCCCGTGATTTTGCCCGCGTGAATATCGATTTTTAAATAAATGATCTCTATCTTTTTAGTCGTAAAACATTACCCACTTCTGACCCATTACCCAATTCTCCTACATCGAATGCAATTATTATATACTAAAATCTTCCTCGAGACACCACTCCATACATTGGTGAAAACAGCATGAAAATTGAGTTTATCGCGAACAGACAGACAGGTACATCAAATCAAATCAAATCAAAAGGTTTTTATTTCGAGTAGGCCTTCTCAGGCACTTTCAAAACGTTACTGACTCTAGTTGCGCGGTTCCAAAATGTCATTCTTATGGAGAAGAACCGGCAAGAAACTCCATAAGTTACTCTTTTAAAATATAGAAAATACAGGTTTAACGACACACTTTTATGATAGCAAAAGTAGAGTCTTAATTTATCGTTCCCATGAGTTATACAATTACAAAAACCTCACCATTAGCAAATCAAGGTCACTAATTAATCACTACACCGAAGTTTCCACAAGTAACCCAACTCCTCACTCACTCACTGACGAATATAAACAAACACAAAAACATTAGCAAACTGCCAAACACTCAAAATTCTCAAACAAAAACTATTCTGACTTAAACTGAAGTTTTTGCTGTAAAGTCGCAAAGCCGGGTGCCATTGTAATATTTGCTTAAACCTGTTCGTACCGGGACACGCGCAATTCTTAAAGAGATAATCCTGGGATAAAGCCTCTTATTTATATTGCGGGGCTGCGAAAACAGCGAGGGTACGTTTAAAGACAACTTTGGGATTTTCTGAAGAATTGTGAATGACGGTGTTGTTGTATAGATCTAAATGGGCAAACTAGTGCGTTGTGAAATTTTTACCAGTTTTCAAGGCGTTGCTTATGGACCCGTATATGGTTCGTGGCCTAGTGGTATGACTGCCAAATAACAGGTCGTGTGTTCAAATCCTGGCACGAACTCTTGTCTTTCTGAATTTATATGCGTATTTCAAAGTAATTAAAATTTGTCAAATACGGTTGTAAGCCGCGTCAGAGGCCTAAATAGGCGGCTTTAGAACTTTGACAGCGTAGGCATAACACGAAGGCCTAAATAGGTAAAGGTGTTACCAAGAGTTTATCAGATTTATCGTCAATGCATTTCCTTATGTTGAGTCAATAACCTGTTTTAAACATTATCAGCTGCTGAAGAAGTATTTTACATTTATTTTCTCCTTTTGAGATCACCTAAAAAGAAGATTTTTTTTTCAGTTTAGTGTTGACCAAATTCGTCATTAGTTTTTTTATTTATACCTATTATTTCCAGAAAAATGAGCTTCATCAGTTTATCTTTTATCGGTGTGTACATTTACTTTAACATAACCATCATAATAAATCACCCAAAATTCTAAAAGAACTTCGGTTTAAAAATCTTTCTTAGAACTTGTTACATTGTTAAAGCAAATTAGGTTACGAAAACTAATGTTTCTAGTTAAGAATTTAGACGGACATGCTCTCAGCAATTAGGTCGCATGTACTGTATTCCTGGAGCGAGATCCGTCTGGAACTTTCCATGTCCATCACGTTAAGCTAAAATACACTGTTCGTGTAAACCAATTCTTAGAATGTTGAATATTTAAGAGATGTTCGTTATAATAAGCTCTCGCTAGGTAAATGAGTTTATTAAGATATGTAATTTTTCTGCGAAGTCTTTTTGTAAATTATGCTGTGGTCAGTTTCCAGTTTTATAATTCAGTGCATCTTACAAATACTGAATATTTATTGTAGGAACTACAAGTGAACATTATGAAAATTTAAATTGAATTAAATTTTCAAAAAAAAAAATCTTTCACTCAAATTCACTGCTGCATTTTTGATGTCAAAATTATATTGAAGTACCTAGTTATAACAGAAAAACGTATGTCGCACCAAGTAAAGAGAAAATCCACTAGATTTCTTATAAACAAACACGCAAAGAGAAGCCATTTCTCTTACGGAACTCCATCCGCTAATTTAGATTCCACTCCAGTCTAATCTGGTCAGACAGCGCGTGATAAGTGCCTCCCAGCAAATCCTTAAAAATTACGACACAGTGTCGACACACAAACGGTTTTGTCATATTAGTGTGGTGGCGCGACGATATTTTCCAGCTCACACAGAGCGTTGTTGGAAAACCTAGCGTTCATTAGGGAGATTTTTTTGTGGATTTCTGTTAAAATATTTTTCGTCGTGTTATTTTTTGAGCTTTTTGTACCGGCTTGTGTCAGTGTTGTTAGACGCACTTCAGTGTTTGCAGCGTTTATTTTATTAAGGTCTAGTAAATTATTAAGAAGTTCTTCAATGTGTATATTTTTTGCTTTTTGTCAAGTTATAGGTACAGTCTAGCTGAAGTAATATTATACCAAAAATGTGAGAGAAATTAGATAATCCTGTTAAAGCCGGCTAGACGACGTCGACCTTAATAATTCGCTTTGACTGGTCCTTTGGTACGGAATGATACGGGGTCCTTTAGCAGTAACGTTTATATCTGAAACTGAGCCATTTTTTTCACCGTAAATTTACTAGCTTTATATTTTTAGAATTAAAATGACTTCCACACTTAAGTTAAGAGAAAATCTAAGAATAATATCTGTTATAATCCACGCAAATGCTTTAAGAAAATAAAATTTTAAGCTAATACCGTCTATAAGGAAGTTTCGCGGGCTTTACGTAGGATTATCCTTTATTCCTATTTTTATCTGGGCTTCGTGCCAACAATCGCGTTTTGTATATCACTCTTGTATTTTTCTATTCACGGGAAAATGTTTAGGTCTTTTGTGTTGGGTTTTACAGTTCAGTGGCAAGACTTAAAAAAGGTTAGTCAGTAAAGTATATCGTAAGCGTAAGTTATTCATGTTTGGTTTAGTAAATTTGTGTAAAATAGACATAGCTGAGCATTCCACTGCCTCTTTTTCTGTTGATATTATAATTTATAAGGCAAGTTATTTGCAACAAATTAAACTCAAACAAAAGCACCCCCATGCCTGGCTATCACCCTGAAGAAACGTTCTGAAATGTCCTTACACATAAGTAATAAAAAAAATTGTAACCCTATATCAAGTCTCATTGAAAAAATTATAGTGTTAACAAAATTTAAGAACCATCAACTCGATCAGAACAGTCGAGTACCTTAAACAAAAAAAATTCACATCTCACCTGTCTTTTATCCATAAATTCCGATGAACACACACCACACCTATAGGACCAAAGGACCGTAGTACCCGCGTACCAAAGGACCGGATGATAAGACGTTATCAATCATAATTCTCGCCCGGATACGAGCTAGCAATTTAGATAATGTCCACAACTGGAGATTGCGATCGTTAATCTGAATTTAAAATTGTGGCTTGAATAATCTTTGAGGTGTGTGGAATTTTCAGTAAGGTTTCTTGAATATTTTTATAATCTATGTATAGCACTTTAATAAAAGCCTAATTTATTTCACATTTACTTATGCACTGTAATATCAGTTAAAGGACAATGCCAAGCCTCTATAGAAACTTTGGCTAGAACCGACAGAGATAAATGTTATATTAAAAAAAAGGGCAAAAAATATAGAAAATTATGCACGCATTACATTTTCAATAAAAGCTCACGAAAAAAAGTTATATTAAAAAAAGTTTTTATTATTTTCGACAATAACCTACATAGATTCTCGTTGAATTGGCCTATTTATTTACATTATGGATTTAGATTAAGGCTAAAAACCTATAAGTCATCAAAAAGGATCTATAAAATAAAAACAACATGTAAATATAAACACCGAACGAAATAAACCGCAATGTTAATTATGTTGATTAATGACAATCAAAAAAGTGTTGCCACTAGTGAATATTATATCGTTTCCATTCGATTAATATCGATGGTCAAAAAATAATCGATATTATTTTTGTAATATAATTATTATTATGTAAAACTGTAAACATATTTTAAGCAGTACCAAATAACAAAATATTAAACAAGGTATTTATGGTATTCTTGTTTTCACTTTTATAATGATTAATATAATTCATAATGATTATCGATACCCAATTGATTACTCATTTTATCTTTTTACTGGCAAGTTTTTTGTAAATGTCATATTTTTGATGCAATAATCGTTGATCGACTTTACAAAAATTAATCGTAACGGTGTGCTTTTTTTAGTCTTATTAGTAATTGGTAATTTAAAGTATAATAAAATATAAATAACAATTATAATGAATTGATTGTCGGTGACAAGTTTTGTGACAAGCCGTATTTTGGCATTCTCCTTTATAAATCATCTACTCTATATTGTGTAGTGCTAGCTTAACATTCAAACAATCAACTACAACATTGTCATCCATAACAAACTGAAATTTCGGTTTCCTAACTTAGGTTTTGATTTTCCATTCGATTAAACATTATTTTTATGATTGGGTCGATAAACATTTTTACTACTTTCTGAATAAATTATATTTTTACCCTATCGACGACACCCAGCGCCTACTTTTATTACAGCTACCTTGCTAGATAAGGAAAAAAGTTCTTCTAAATAATTTTACGTCAAACCGATCAAATTAATAAAAAAAGATTGCATGACATAAAAATGCATTTGATGATATTTCCAATCACTCCGACCGCAGTGGTCAGCATAGAAGAATACCGAGTTAAGAGCCGACACTAAAATGTTTATGACGTCACACTTATTTCTTCTTGGCCCAAGTTATACGCGAAAATACGTTTAAAAAAACAGATTTCAGACGGAAAAATGTCTTAAAAAAATTATTATTTTGCATAAAATTCATAATTAGTCACAATTACCAACTTTAAGTTTCCTTACTGTAACTTAAGTTAGAAAAGAGAACTAAAAGAGCAAATCTTAATAATATTATTAAAGCAAAAACAATAAAAACGTTGTGCAAGTGCAAGCTAAAGTTTCAGAAACCTGGGTGCACGAGAACTTGCGCCAAGTTCTAAACTAAAACTTGTGCAAGTCGGTTATGATCAGTAAATGTGTTACATTTTAATTGAGCGAATACCTGCAAAGCTTTAGTATAAAGTAAAACAAACAGAAATATTAGAGTTTGTTTGTATTTTATTAATTTTAATATTTTATCCGGAACATCCGCAAATAAAGAGTAAAAATACGGATCGTAATGTTTAAACCAAACATCAAATTTTAAATATATTTCGACTAAACTTGTATTAATAATGTGAATTTGAATAGTGTATATTTTTAGTATCGTTATTTAGTGTGGTAATTAAAGTTTTAGTTTTTTAATAATCTAAAGGTTTTTTGCTATCGGAAATTTTTATTTGTTTACGCTTTGACAATTTTTGATGACGTACGTATATTATTATATTACGTAAATATTTTTGTTCTAAAGGTACAATTGATATTGTCTTAGTCATTTTAAAGTATCGTTTTTGATATTGCGTTCTCTCATCTAATCATAGACACTGTAGTGAATGTCACAAAGATTATAATGAACTAAAATCTATAATCTCCTGTGTGTTTATTACAAAAAGATTATCCACTTATTTGAGCTGTTTAAGGAATAATTACACATAGTTTGTCTATACTGAAATATTAAAAACCCTGTGATAAGCCTAACGTGCTTTGTTTTGTTACGAAGTTTATATAACTACTTTCTTGCTCCATCATCAGACCAATTCAAAAATATCAAATATAATCTCGTCAAACTTACTACAAAGGCATATCAGCAAACGATTGTAATTGAACTTGCGTATCGTGTACTTATTTATCTATTTATTACATAATGTAATATAAGCTCTCAATTGCAACTTCTATTAATCATAGTATACATACATCGCAAGTAAAAAAAATCATTCCCATCTGTATTTCTGCAGTTCAGTACCCCAAATAATAAACTAAACTTCTTCAACATAAGTAAGAAACTCGCAAAACTTCGAACAATTACGAGAAAGTGCATAAGTTGGGCGTGAAAACTTGCGCCATCTCATTACCATGTTTTATTGGTAGTTTTATGGCAGCCATAAATATCCGCGCCCCGAAGGTAAGCGTGTAAATGAGATGTCTCTCTAATGTATGACTGGAAACTAATGGAAATGTATAGATTCGGCGCGAGATTTTATTGTTTTATGTAGAGATTTTTAGTTTTGAGAGTTGAACTTGGCTGTTTAAGCTACCGTGCACTTTGATTGCTTATAACTATAAACGTATGTTAAAAAAAAAAAATTGTATTATTAAATAAAATTTCTCTAAGCAAAAGTTCAAGTCAAAATTTAAATAAATTGATTAAAACATTGATCAAAGTTTAATCGTCGATTTTCTGTTTTAATAAATTCGGGTACAAATTTAAGCGAAACAAGAACCTCTAATATCATTCCTTACTTTTTCCAGAAACAAATGGGTACATATAACAAGCGAAACCGCGTGCCAAACTAGTTTCCTAATAAATAACTCACAAACCATGATACATTGTGACAACTCCACCAAATCACCGCCAAGCTAGCACATTACTGCATCCGTAACCTCAAGTAATAAGCAACCTAATTACTAAAACATTAGAGTCTATAATAACAAAACAAAGCTTCATGTAAACCTGAGTTATGACACGAAAAATTGTACTTTATGTGGGAAGTTTTAGAGTTGAAATTGGTTTGATTGCGTGCGTCTTAATATGGGGGTTATAAAGTGTACTATCCTTGGCCCGAGAACTACTTGATTTTATATTTCCATGAGGATGCTATCCCTTTATGGAGTATGACGATAGCTTAAGGGAAAGTGATATGGAAGGGCATTTCTTGGTGTGTAATATTCCATATCGTATTATAGAGGTCATTGGGTCATGGAAAAATGGGGATCAAATTAAGATGATGCGGGAAGCTGGTGAAATACGATCTTGTTCTAGTGGTTGTTTTTTGTGTTGATAAATACATGTATGAAAGACCGAAGCCCTATTCCTGGAAAAAATAAGTGGTATAGTTCACCACATTAATTACCACTGTGCACAACGTGTTGCGGGTTCGATCCCCGCGTAGGACAAGAATTTGTGCGATCCAGAAATGCTTGTTCCGAGTCTGAGTGTCTCTGTGCAGATGAATTGAATGTCTTTAAAACTCCCTGCGATACAAGAAGATTAAATTCTTTAGTGGGGGAGTAGTTGTCCTAAAAAGAAAAAGAAAAATATACTTCGGTTCCAATCACTCCACTAAAATAATGACACATTTTTACACAATTTTTGTTCATACAAAGCACAAGTTAACTTACGGAACCCACCCTTAACTGGGGTCGATCCGGTTAAACGTTTATGATCAGCTCAACATTTATATAGCCTGAATATTTCAGCGCAAGCTTCAGGCTCGGTTTACTGCACATAAATGTGGATCATGACTGACAATGCTGTGTACTATGCTTCTATTATAAACGGCTAGAATTATATATGTCATAACGTAGTTTCGTGTAGTAGTAGAATGTGGAATACTGACTTATATTATGAACGAACAAACGGGAGAATGTAAGTATGGATGAATGTTACTTTTTCACGCTCAAACAGCCAGATCTTTGATGAATTAATTTAGTATGTCGTTAACTGACACCTTGGATTAGCGAAAGGGTTTTTTTTTTAATTATAACCGACTGCATCTAAGGAAGGTTATCGTTGCAGCTATAACTAACATTCGCGAGGGCGAAATCGCAAGCAACAGTTATGCATTAACATGCATAAACCCTAGATAAACAAAAATAATCTTAATGTCGTTAACACTGTTTATCGGCATTAAGTCCGCCATTGCACATTCTTTATAAGAAACAGAAATAAAAATAAAATAAATAAAACGTCTTAGGCAGTATGAAGCTGGCTGTAAATAATTATAACAGATGTCTTTCTTTTACGAGCAAGATGACTGCGGTGTCGTCAAACATAATCTCATTGTTCTTACACCTGTGCTCCATTATAAGACACAGCAATATTAGCTGTATACCTTTTTGTATTTGACAGGACTGTTGGTCAAGTGGTTAGTGGCCCTGACTGCTATACCAGGGAGATCGTGGGTTTGATCCCCACCCAGGGTGAGTGTTTATGTGATGAGCACGATTATTAGTCCTAGGAAGGTTTTGATATCCCGTCTTTCCAAACGACAAGTTCCATGAATAACTGGTTTAATAGCTAACATGCAAAACGCAAACGGTCTGTAATGTGGATAAAAATCAGGCAAATTTGATTTACAATCTTATGAACAAATAAAATATACAACAAGTCACAAATGAATTTTTGCCAGAAAAATATTTTTGAATAAACCTCCAGCACAAACGGCTACGGATTAATTCTGGTCCTCCCAAACTCGATTTTGGTCCTTTCAGTATTCTATCAAACGCCAGAACAAAGGACCAAACAACCTGCGGCCATAAAAAGGAATAACAGTAGTTTAGTACACATCCCACGTTTCGCGAACATTAAGATTTATTTCTAACGAGAAAATAACCTATAAACTGTTATGGTATAAAATTTCTATGGATCTGCGCCACGGGAATTATTTCCGCTCGTAATATTTTTAGTGTTCACCATAAAGTGTGGTTAGCCAATATGTCCGGCTATTAATCTATGTTCACGCACTTTTTTTATTATTTGGATTTGTTTGATGCGGGTATTAGAGTCGTAAATAAAGATTTATCAATTCATGAGACACTTTATTTTTTATTTTAAGCCCGTTTTTGCTTATTATCTGATATTTGGGTCATGATTATCATTATTTTCGACGCTCATAAATGCAAAAGGTTCAATGAATGCTTGTTACGTGGTCGTAATAACACAATGTTGAATTGCCTGCAATTGTAAATAAAACTTCAGAGCTCAATGAGGCCCCTGAAAAGAGAATTGCACAAATAGACTTAACTGGTAAATAATATTCTTTATAAAGTCTTATTCATCATAAAATCACCCTTACCGATTGCAAAATAACTATCAAAGCAAAAGTAAAAACAGAAAGAAAAGGACCAGTTGTATCCTACACTTCAACGATTTTTGGTCCTTAGATACGAGTTCCAAACAAAGTCCTTTCTTTTCATTAAACAAACCACTACAGTCTAGATTATATCAAAGCGGATATCACACAATGTGTCTGGATCTCCATCGCCGCTGGATTATGTCGGATTTCATTAATTAAAACAGTTTTTGCTCGGGATTAAAATGCTAGCTCTGTATGCATTGAATTCTTTTGACAGCACATGGTATCGAAATATGAAAAAAAAAAACAGTTTTTTGTTTCATTGTACAAGCTTTTTGGGTTGCCTTTCTAAGCCGATAGTAAAATTAGAATATACAGTTTCACCTTTTATAAAAATATTGAACGAGAAATTTTTGGCTTTTTGAAAGGTATATTGGATCAGCAAAAAAGGACGAATCAAATTGAACAGTTCAACTGAATATCAACAAAAGAGAAGTAACTTAAATACCCTAAAAACACAAAGAACTTAACTGCATAAAAGATACTCCTATTCAAACTTCCGAGAGAGGCTCTAATATTATAAAAAACATAACCTCCATTTAAAAATCATTTCTACCCTCACATAACAAGTCTTAAAGACATTACAAAGTTCACTGCGGCTTTCGAATGGACTGCCTGACATCCACCTTTTGTACGAAAAAACGGAAGCCATTGCCAACTTGAAATTTCGAATTACCCTACTAAGGGCGAAATGTAATTGTTCTTCAGAAACCCAATTTTTCGAGTTACATAGAATTGTCAGTTTGTGTTTTTTGTTCGAGAGCGCGGATCCAAAGTTTACGTTGAAGTTTGATTGGTGGATCTAGAAAAGCTTTTTGAAATAGAATTCTCTTTAGGCTTGAGCTATTTTCAATTGGACTTTGAGATGTGATAATATTGGTACAAGCTGGTTAAAGGTTTTGTATTTTGTTAGAAGAGATGTATAGTAGAAAGTTTTTGACTCTAAGGACCAAACTTTCTTAAAGTGTAAACCTAATTGGTTAATCTGTGATCTTTAGAATTTTATCAAAAAATGTATCTTACACAAGAAATTTCTTGTTTGAAATTCAATTTACCAAACAGTTTAATCAGATTATGATAATTATTCCTATTTGTATTTTTGTTGTTAAAGCGACTTCCACACTAAGAAATTTAATTCTTGTATTGCGGGGGATAGCACAGACATATAATTCACATGTACAAAGTCGACCAGTCTCAGAACTGATTTCACTTGATTTAACTTTTGAGATTCTGCTGTGGCGGTGTCGGTGTCCATCATCATTCCCCTGCCCTTATCCCAATTTTTACTTGGGGTCGGCGCAACACGTCTTTTAGACATGTTGCTTAAAGTTTTGGCTATGGTTTTATAGTCGGCCGCCTGCCTGACACTAACCCTCTTTGGGAATGCGATTGTTGGTGGTTTACCCGCCACCATTCGGGTGACCCAAGGTGCTTGGTACAGTGCACTGGGTCTTAAGGTCCATTAGTCGCCTTTTACGACACCCAGTGGAGGATATGGGGTGGCGCTATTCTTTATATCCGGACACCACACGGATTTGTGGCGGTGTCCAATAAAGTATATTATGTTCTTTAGTACACAAATCCAAGATTTTCTCCAAACCTCAACCAACATTGTAGTCCACTTTTGTAAACCTTCCTTCCCCATTTTAGTCTACTCTCAATTTCATCGGCTTCAACAAAATAACCTGAAATTCGAGTCAAAATCTAACCTTTGTAGCTCCGCTTTCAGGCATAGTGCAAAACGAATCGATGGAAGTGCCTTTATACTGCCAAAATACTAAAACCATTGCAGCAGTATCGCAAAACTTATTCGCTATCTAACTTTCGTCATTTATGTCTGTCAAGTCTGAAAATAATTTTGGTGTTATTTGAGGGTTTTGACCTGAAAAATCGACGACTGGAAGACAAATGTATCTTAAAATTATTTTTATGTCTTTATTTATTGAGACACGTTAAAAAAATAAACACAGACATTATTTTTATGGGAGTTATCACTGCATAGTGTAAAACAAAGTCGCTGCCACTGTCTGTCTGTCTGCTCGCTTGAATTTTAAATACTACGCAACGGATTTCGAAGTGTTTTTTAATAGATCGAGTGATTTAAGAGGAAGGTCTTTAGATTATGTATAATACATCAGTAGTTCTCCTGTGTAAAGCTGGGGCAGGTCGCCAGTGTTTACATTAATTACAGAAATGCACAACATTTGCAAAAACAACAGAATTTACTGGCAGTTCAATGTAGTGAACAACAATAAACTTTTAAATTAGAAAGTTTAAACATAAATCATTTCGAATAACATATCAAAATTACTTATCTACATACTAAAGTTGATCACCATCTCTTATCAAAGCCACACGTTTACTCCAAACACCACTTTCTTCCACCTACATTTCTGCCACATCTCCAGCCAATAGTTTCCCCGAATGGTGTCGTTTCGCTCCGTCGACGCGCGAAATCGCCCGAAGGTTTCCGATTGTTTCCTCTAAGCTTACGTCATAGGGTTCTACAATGAGAACATTTTAGGCTCACAGTGTCTGTGGAAATTGCTGTTTATTTGCTTCAAGGTATTTTGGTTGTGAACACTATAACACTATAACATTTTAGTAGTATGTATACTACTAAAATTAACTTGAAAGAGAGCCTTCTCTTTCAAGTTAATTTTAGTAGTGTATGGGTAATGGGTATGAAAAATTGAAATGTAAAAGTAACAATGAAAAATTGTTACTTTTATGATTTGGTTTGACTGTGTTGATTCAATAGTAATCTTATTACATTGTATAGTTTATGGTGTTTTGGAAAGATCTTAAAAATGTTTTGATAACGATATCTTCTAGACAACTTTGGATGGACAGGAAAGATGACAGCTTATTAATTAATTAATAATTTTGTTGATGATTTCGATGTTGCAAAAATTCATGTATTCACGATTTGTATTTTATTTCAAACACTAAATTGGCAGTTGGATTGGGCGATACGTAATTCCTTTGGCATATCAAATATTGAAATATTTCATCAAACATTTCAAAAATATGAACTACTTTTTTTTAGTTGATCCATTTCTATTTATACATAAAAAAGAATTTTTTGTATAATTAACTTAAAACGTTGTAAACTCTGTAACTATTCGTTATTCATGAAACATAAATCATATTTCTTATGAAAGATTCTGGGAAAGTTTTTCTTAGTTTTAAGTCTAAGTAATACCTTTTTAATTGGAGGAATAAGTTCTAAGTTTTTATGTTTTTGTTGACTTTCAGAACTGTAATTTGTTCTTGAGAATTATTATTATTAGACACTGGCGTTGAATAGTTAAGGAAATGAAAGAAATATGATATGTGTAAAAAAGGAAATGGGGAGGCCTTTGCCCAATAGTGGAATCTTGTATAGTTACACAAAAAATATTGTGTTGCTCTAAGATAGAACGTTGTACATGAATAAAAAGAAAACAAACAATTAACCAACCTACATACAACCTACTGCTTGCCACAGGCTTCTTCTCATAATTTGGCGATTTCAGATTCAAATATTTGGAATCTAGGTTTCCTCACGATGTTTTTCTTCATCGTTTGTCAGTAGTGTCTGAGAATAATTAAGAAAGTACACATAACTTTAAAAGGCACTAGGAAACCAATTTATTTCATTTATATACCTTTGACATACATAAACGTGACAGCTTCAATATATAACCGGAACCTATGTACACGGATTTTCAGTGCAAAATCATCCAGATCCGTAGTTCCGTTCATCCGTTATCGTGTCAGTAACAAACATCCAATCTCTCCGTAATATTAGTGCGGTGGCTACCAAATGTAATCCAAAATACGTGTAGAATACACTGAACTATTGGAACTAGAAGTACAGAACTACTAACTAAGTAATTTCAATCAGGAATGTCTGTGGAAATGAGATGTCGTTAGAAGGAATGTAGATTCTTGTAGAGCACTGTCTCGCTTCTGCAATAGCAATAGTCTATTACAGTAATGGTGATAGAAGCTGTGATAGCCTAGTGGCAGGACCGCAGGACTGCCAAGTCAAAGGTCTTTAGTTCGATCCCCACGACGCGTACTTTTCGAATGTTGTGTGCGATTTACAAATAAGTATCGCAGCTTTCGTGTTTTGGAAGGCACGTAAAAATGTGGGTCCTGCGCCTAGTCTCTCATCGGTCATGTCAGATGGTCGTCCCATCAAGCTATAGTAGCGGAGTAGAGTAATAGAGTAGAAATAGCACCTGTGTTTGCGCACACGTTTGTACACTATAAAATGTCCCGCGTAGCTGGCTGGTGTCATAGTAACACTAGCCGCCTAATTACAAACTTTTACATTTATAACATTCGAGATACAGTATTCAGCTGCATTCTGTTTTTGTTAACGGATCGCAGAGCCTAGGTCCTACAACACAAGGAATTCTAGTCTAGGAACTAGGGCATAACCAAAAAGGGTTGTTTTTAGCAATAAACGATTTAAATTTTCATTTTTTCAAGTGCGACTGAAAGCCAACATTCGTACATAACATCCTTCGAGTAAATCAAAATTTGATTCCCTTACCTTCTTAAGAGTAAAATTGCCCCCATTTTGGGAGTCACATCTAGCACCTCACAGTTCAGTGGCGTCTGACGAAGGCAGGTGCTCCTCCGAGCGTCCAGCACCGCACATCGCTCCGGATGACGTCACACTTTGTTACTGCCCACAGACACACAGACATGCAGACAAACGCTTCTTATGTTGATGCTGCTTGTTTTGGAATGGATGGTTGTGGTTGGTTAAGTTTCTTGTAAGTTCTCCTTTAGAGGAGATATTGGAGATATTGAGTTGTGTAATGAAATATATGAAAATGCTTGAAACAACTTTTTTATTTTGAGCCTAAAATGCTTTAACTCACACTTAACAGTAATAAAATGAATCACTATGTTCGATTTTCTCACACTTAAAGATCCAAAGGTGGCATGAGAGTTTAAACAGCCATTTTTAACTGGCTGATCCACTAATCCTTATTTAAATTGACATGATCATTAAAATTAAAATTTATTTCTTTTTTTTGTTTCTTCTTTTCTTTATAAACGACTCCCACACTAACTAATTTAATCCTTGTATCGCGTGGGGCTTCACAGACATTCAATTCACATGCACAGAGGCACCAGAATCAGGACAAGCATTTGTGGAACTCACAAATTCTTGTCTTCTGCATGTTCGAACTCTATACTATCCTACTCTATCCTACTCGACTGTCCATGCAGTCAATTTCTAAATACTTTCTACATACAATTCTACAACTTCCCATTCCCCATAAACTGCCACAATAATAGGCTACCAACACACCATGAATATTCAAAGGCTAGTACTAAAAGCCGGCGCATAAAAACCGGCTGAAACTTTATCGTGAGTGTATTAACTAGTTTACGGTCGCCATTAGCTTTTGAAACAATAATCTGCGGGAAAAAACGGGAAATAGGGAAAAACTAGAGCACGTTGAGTACCAACCTATATAACGAAAAAGTTATGGTTCTAAGTGGGAGAAGGATAGAGTTATATGTTTTTATAGCGCTGTCTCTCACTAAATTGGTTAATAATCACTTTGTCGCTGAAAATGGTACAGGTACTTGTGTAATAAAATTGTGTGTTTTATGTATTAGTTATTGTGTCAGGACTCTTTACGTAACGGGATGCAAGCAATAAATTGTATTAATAAGGTAATAAACTAATTGAGCCCATTTCATATACAACGTTGATAAAAGCGAGAGGCATCAAATGAAACCACATATTCTGTATATCATTATAAGGCTACACAACAAAAATCAAATCAATGTAAGCAATAGTTTAGTCACAGGATATTTTTTTAGTTTTTTTTTAGTTTGAACATGCTGTATCTTCCTGATTAGGTGACTAAGTTTTATAGGCATAGTTATCTAGTTGGCTCCGGTTGGGTCCGAAACTAGTCGGGCTATCCCGATAAATACGCGTGAGTAAACCGTTATAACGTTTTAAGTATGAATCATCCTCACGAAAGTTATTATAAAAATATTGCTTACATTGATTTGATTTTTGTTGTGTAGCCTTATAATGATATTCAGAATATGTGGTTTCATTTAATGCCTCTCGCTTTTATCAACGTTGTATATGTTTAAAGGAACCTCAGAGCCAGAACTATTTATAAACTCTACTCAACTGTAGAGCTTATAGCATATCAATTGTAAAAGATAAATGGCGATATATAATAAACAAGCTTTTCCTGCGGCTTCGCTTGCTTGGATGGCGGTTACAGCTGGAAAACATTATCCTTCTTTAGCCAGTCGTGTAAAAAGTAACTTATATGTTATTCCAAGGTGTCACCTTATCATATTATCCAATTAATTTAACCGATTAAGCGTTAAAGAATCCAAACATCCATACTCACAAACTTTCATATTAATAATATTAGTAGAATAAGTAGTAGGGCATCGTTTCCACAGTAGAAACCTAGATATGAGAGTTCATAGGAAGCTCACAAATTTTGTACGTTGCGAGTTTTTGGAAGGATTAACTGCAAAATTTGTACGAGATCCTTAATACGCGAGTCGAACTCGCACTTGTCCAGTTTTTAGCACTAATATCCATTAAAAGTCAGTCCAGGCAACCCTTTACAAGAGTTATTATTTATAATTCCGTCAAAAAAACCTTGTTTACGATAATACCTGAGTTTATTCAGAAAATGTACCTTTTTAGGGTTCCGCACCCAAAGGGTAAAACGGAACACTGTTATTAAGGCTCCGCTGTCTGTCTGTCTGTCTATCTGTCTCCAGGCTGTATCTCATAAACCGTGATAGTGAAGCCGAAATTTTCACATAATTATGATGTATTTACGTTACCGTTTATAACAACAAATACAAAAAAAAAAATGTTTAGGGTGGTCTAAAATCAATAAACGTGATTTTCGTATTTTTTTACTCAATATTAAAAACGGCAACAAGTAGACAACTCAAATATTCGCTGTGCATAGATGATAGTACGGAACCCTTCGTGCGCGTGCTTCCTTCGCACTTGGCCGGTTTTTTAAAAGCAAGGTCTTAAACGATAAACCTTCATAGTAAGTCTAGGTCCATTAGACAGCCACTATTTTATAGTGCTTTTAGCCGATGGGATGTTATGGCTAACGTAATGTTATAGCCAATTTTCATTAGCCGTTGTCTATGGCTATTTGTGGCAGACTTTAAGAAATATTAGTTTGGAGTTTATTATATCTATGGTTTAAGTAGCAAGAAAGTTTATAGGTTAACTTAGTACTTAAGGTAGGTTCTTTATATAGCTGTAGCCTGCGGCTTTGTATGCGTTGAATTGCACAAATAGTTAATTGGTTTGTTTTTTGTAAGATTTTTTTTGACTAAGGCTAAGTTACTCTTTATTACAACAGCTACCTGCCACTAAAAGTCCCGTCAAAATCGATCTAGCCATTTCTGAGATTAGCGGGAATAAACACAATATGTTTTTGGTGTATGTACCCTAGAATATGTAAAATCATATAAATGTAAACGGATATTTTAATATCAAAAACAATCACACCAATTTTATTTAAAGCAAGTCTAAATTTACAAAGTTGTGAAATTGAACCTAACTCACAAACTAAAATCCATGTGACATTTTCTAGTCTTTCGTGTAGCAAAAATAGACAAAAATTTTTTGTTCAATACAGAAATATCGATGACACTCGAGTTTCAGATTTCACATGGAACAAAAGCAAATAGTGGAAGAGACATACACTGCCGTTGCACTAGAACAATGTCAAATGTCAAAACTGAACGTATAGTATCGTATTATTAAATGTATTAATTGATATTACAATGTGTGACAGATACTATGAAACTATACTGAACAAAAGACATCTACACCTAACACTAAACTTATATGCTCATAAAATAACGTACTTACAAAGCATCAAAAAATACGTTGTCAACTCCGTCAATGGCGGGAAACTTACGCTGGAGTTTGGCGGCATTACCACAGTATCATATTAATTAGTGTGACAAATTGCAAATACCTATTCGCTGTAGATATGTAGTTTAGTGGCATGGCCGCAGGACTGCTAAGTCAAAATGCTCCAATTCGATCGCCACGGTGCGCACCGACTTTTCGAATGTTGTCCGCATTTTAGATACCAATATCACAGCTTAAGTGTTTCGAAAGAAACGTAAAAAAGTGGGGTTTGCGCCTGATCTCACTCCAGTCGTGTCGGATTGCTATGCCATCAGACTATGAGACTGCGGAACGGAGAGTGCACCTGTGTGCACCTGTGCTCACGCTTGTGCACTAAAATGTTCCTGGTGTCATAGTAACACTAGCGGCCATGGCCAAAATCTGTCAGCACCTATCATCATCAGCCTATCGCAGTCCACTGCTAGACATAGGCCTCTCCAAATACACGCCACTGAGATCTGTTTTTCACCCACTCATATTATAATATGAGTATTACAACTCCCCTCAACTTTAAACATCCACATTTATAACATCAACTACCCTAACAGATACAATATAAACTAACAATAGGAATTAAAGCCAACTGCAACCAAATACCGTTCAGATATAGGAGTATAAATTATTCAATACAGTAAGCAACGCAGGTGCTGCCTCCATTAGCCGAGCGTATTGTTAGAGAACAATGCAAAGTTAACGTCGGCGCTGTGCGGTGCACTGTACAACTGTATCAGTTCTGTTAAGTATTAGCACTTTGTTTTGGGTAACAAGTGTTTAGTTTACCTACTTGTATATTGCTAATTATATTAGTAAAGTTTAGGTGCAATAATGATTATTATAGTCGCATGTATGTGAGATAAATTATTGTCATGCAATAGAATGGATGCGTTTTATTTGGGAGGAAAAATCTGTGTTTTGATTTTGAAAACCTTAACTTAAGTTTAATATTAATACTGCACTAGAATATTAACTAGATTTCGTCTGCGGCTTCGCCCGCTGAATTATCGAGTAAATCATTTATTTCTAGGAGTTATTGCTCTTACTTCAAATCTTGAGAATCTTGTAATTTACAACATTTAATCTATATTGTTTAATTTAGCTTTACTAGCTTAATAAATAGACGGACTTATTTCATCCATCCCAATTTGTAATCACTATTTTGCTGTAAGATTAAAGGTTCAATATATTTCTGCCCTCTATCCAATAGATTCCAGTACATTCTAGATTATTCTAGAAGCATATATTTATACCACAGACCCACATACAAATAGACAGTCCAATAGTCCAGGACATTTAACAATTAAACCGTCGTAACGTCGACAAATTAACTGCCCGTCGCTAAACGCTGCCATCTTTTTTTTTGTTCTATTCTATTTAGCACAGGTACTGTGGACAATTTATTTGTGTAATTTATTGTTTCAAGATTGAAAGAGATTAAAGTTGGTTGCAGACTTGTTTATGAGTTTATTGGAGAATAGGTAGTTTTAAATGGTTGTAAAATTAAAGTTTTAAACATTTGTATAAATTATGCTATGTATCTTATTCGATTATCAGAATCAAAAGAGATTATTACAATAAAACAAAAGTTAAAAATGTAAAAGGTGGTTTTAGTAGGTAAAAAAGCAAAAATGCTGAGATGAATAAAATGTAAAAATAAATAATAGGCAACTACTTATAATTCATTTAAAAAAAGATGTTTTCTGTACAGTTCCAAGATTTTTTTGTGACTATTCAATAATATTAACAAATACTTCATTAAATAACATTTGTTTACTCTCAACATAGTACAGTTGATATTAAAATAATAAAACATCAAAGTACCGATATACCGAACTGTCCCAATTCCATTAAAAACAAATATTGTAGTATTTATTCATGATTGCCTATATATTTGTGTTCAATAAATTAAGTAAATAACAGTGATACAGAGCAATTGGCACGGCTTCGGCCCGATATTGGCACAATACTGCATATTGTGGGGGAGGGATTAATTCATTAAATGTATGGAATAATATTGATGGGTTTGCGGAACTAAATGTTGATGGAGGGAGGTGTAAGAAAGGTTGGGTGGAAAGAGGATACTCAAAAAGTATTAGTAGTAGTAAAAAGAGAATACCTTAATGTTCCATGACTTTCATGAAACGCGATCTAGTGTCAAACTAAGCAGAGCTTGTATTATAGACAACAGCTGCTAAACATACTTAAATACTACTAAATACATATAATTGTAAATACCTGTAGTTTATTCGTAGTATAAGAATAAATTACACCCAGACACAAAACAAATGATCGTACTCATCACAAAAACATTCATTGTCCTGGGTGGGAATCGAACCCACGACTTCTGGTATAGCAGTCATGGCCACTAACCACTAAACCAACAGGCCAGTATTGTTTCTACGTCTAGCTTAACAACTGTTAAAATGTATTTTATGAAAGAAATAAGTATTGGGTAGGTATTGTATAACGAGGCAAGATTTTAATTTTATTTTTCTACATTTTTCCATTCTATATTTTTTTCTTCGATCTATATTTGGACAGGCCTGAAAAGTATGTTTTAGAATAAGACACTTTCGCAATTAAAAGTTGGAATGAAATATAAATAATTTTCATAAAAGAAAACTTCCTTTTCAAGTGTACTGAAATTAATAATCAAGTTTATTCAACTTTCTTAATATTCTCAAGACTAATTAAATGCCACCTACGTGTATCCAAAAATAGGAATTTATTTATTTGAAAAGGATTTGAAGGAAACGATTTTGTGTACCTAACTAGATTTAAGTAAGAAATAACAAAATATAACATACGAAATATATATATTTTAGCACAATAAATTATACCTATCAATATATTTTTGATAGACGTTTTACAAGTTTTTTTTTTATTATTATTTTAACCTTATAAACTTCAATTAAATATTCAAATCATGCTTAAAAAATCCAGTTACCCAAGACAATCTCATTATAATAATACGCTTCATGTATTAATCACACTAACCAACTGCAAAAAAATACAACACACAAACTCAAAACCTCTTCATATAACCTAACCAAACTATAAACAATTCAGCGTCCAACACAGACCTATCAATCTACTAGACAGTCCACTTAATTAACTCGAGTTGGTTACATCAACTTGCAGTCTCACCGAATGGCCATTAACCAAAGATTTTCGGGCAGAAAAAATCTGTAAATACTTCGTTACAAGTTCCAGATTTTGTGGAATGTTTTTGGCTGGTGACTAGGCGTTTTTTGGTAAGACCGAACTGATTTGTATCCTAAATAAATGTTTCCTAAATGTTGGTTTTGCGAGAAATTGAAGGCTAATATAGTTTTATAAGGTTTGGAAAACTAATGGGTTACGTAACGTAAAAAAAATTTCGACATGTGATATGATAAGTGAATTATAGAAAAAAGAAAATAAACGACTTATTCATAAGCAGAAAAAAAGAACAAAATATAACAACATTATACAATCTAGGTTTGAAGCAGTTTCGCATCCAAATTGAACGTTAAGTACTTGGTAAGAAAGTTCATTTTTGCACGGTAATTCAAAGCTTCGGTTTTTCAGCCTCATTTGAGGAAGACTTTACTTCCTCAAATCTTTCTCAAAATCCATGACGGTCTTCCACCCTTTCGTCTATTAATCTTAACCCTGTAGGCACACTAAGTTCATCTTCTTTCCCATTCGGAAGGAAACTATTTATAAATAAATAAATATTCCTCGACATTCCTACAGCGACATCTCGTCCCAAACTAAGTATACGAGAGTAACTTGTGTTGCGAGTACTAGACAACTGATATATTTCTAAATACATACGTATTACTGATAAATTACACCTAGAAACAGAACAAATTATATATCGTGCTCATCACACGTCGTATAGCAGTTAAGGCCACGGACCACTGGACCAACAGGCCCGTCACCCGTTCTTAATCTTACATAAAAATGATTCAAAAATATCTCTATTTCACAAACTAACCACCATTTTCTCTTTGCCTACAGAGTAACGATATCATACTCCAAAAACATGACGTACGCGGAACTGGTGATCACGGATGTGAAGCCGGAGGACGAGGGCGTGTACCGCTGCGAGATCACGTACCTGCAGGTCGGCGAGGACTGCAACACCGTGCAGATCACGGATTTCCATACTTACAGTGAGTACTTAGATAGTTTTAAGTATTGTTGTGTTTTAAGGCAGCAGATGGGAATTTAACCTTCGTTTTCTTAAAAGAGACAACGCTAACGCTAATGAAACTCTAGCCAAAGTCGTCTATAATACAAGACAACACGATTCGGTATGATTGTTAAGACACTGGGATGTAGTGCATCTAACGCCGACGTGTTTTAGTGTGCTGTATCTCAAAAGATACAAGAAGAAAATATTTACCTATCGAACACTAATTCGTCAGTAGACCTACGTACCAAAATTTAAATTAAAATCGCTATAATTATAGTGTAATATTAAATGCGTTACATAGGAAAGATTGAAGGCCATGAAAAAAGAAGAAACAAATTTTAACGTAAATAAGAAATTTTTGAGATGTGAAGAATGTATCGTATGTTTTTGCTTTTGTATACTTGTCAAACTACAGCAGTAATTTCAGTATTGGCTTAAAATATTGTGTATCATACTTTAAACACTAATAAAACATGATAACTTAACTAAACCATCGCAAAAGCTGTAAAAAAAATCCTAAAAGGAACTCCACACTAAATATTTCCCCACTCTATTCCCTATGAACCAAGATATGAGTGTACCTAACTAAAAGTTCTCCCAGTCTTCAGTGTACGCCGTTGTAACTGAGTGGACATATCGCGCTCATAAGTCGTGTCAACATGACAGCCAATCAGACGTGACTAGTGACATAGTGAGGGGACACGACGATGTCGATATCGATAGAGTTTATATACAGGGTGTGGTGAGAATTGGAAAATGTTTATTGATGTAGAGTTTGTGTTGTAAAAAACTTTTTGAATGGTTTTGGTTTTATAAACGTAATACATCGGTTAAGGTTGGTTTTTTATCTGTTACTATGACTTTAATACCCAGTATGTATATCTCAAGTTGGCTTTAAAAGGTTGCTTTTAGCGCTTCGAGAGGTAATTGTGGCAAAACGTAACTTTTACTTTGGTGAAATCCATTATTCATTCGATGTGCAATAAAGAACATTATATCTATCTTATTCTTCTTACAAAGATTAAGTGTCCAACACCTTTAAGGAAATTGTAATTATCGTTTTAAGAAATAATATCTCGCATTACAATTTACAAAAAACAATTTCACATTACTCAGTGTTAAGTATGAAATGACTCTTTAAATAATAGAATGGCTCTTAAAATTATTGTAATCAAAAAGTTTGGGCCGCTAAAATTATTAACGCGTTTAAAGTACGTCTTTTAGGTTAATTTATATCAATTACATGGCTTGTTTAATGAATAGTAGCCATTTAAGTACGTTTTCATTTAAAAGAACCTAAAATTTAAACAAAAATGGAAAAACTGAATTTATCGACACAATATCGAGATATCGATATCTCCTTTTCCCATCCCTATAGCCCGTTAGTTCCTCACTAGGATATTACGTTTGTTCCGCCTCGGGCAGCGCGTTTCTGTGAGGTGCCACACTCCATCTTTGTCTTTCACATGTAACGAAACATATTGCATCCCTTTCCCTCGCTATAGCATACATCTTTCGTATGAAACAAATGGATGAACGATATTTTATTCGATACTAAGATGGTGCCACGTTTTCTAGGTTTTTAGTTAAGTGTGTTTTCTTGTTTAGAGTAAAAAGAATTTCTCGTGTAAAGGTTTTCTTAAATCATGTTGATATGTTTCAGTTTTTTGGTAAATATTGATATTTTACATGAAGTAATGTTATTGCAAACATTACATACAATTTAATGGGTAAAACAGTATCTTATAGTGAGGTTATTTGTCAGGTTCGAAGCTGTGACAGCCTAGTGGTAAAAACGTAGGATTACTAAAGTCAAAGGTTCCGAGTTTGATCCTCACGGCGCGCACCGACTTTTCGAATGTTGTGTGTGTTTTAGAAATACGTACCACAGCTTCCGTATTTTGGAAGGCACTTAGAAATGTAGGTCTTGCGCCTGATATCTCTTCTTTTCTCATTACCAGCCTACTAGGCTATGAGAGTTCATCTGTGTTTGTGCGAGTCCTTGTGCACTATAATATGTTCCGGATAGCTGGCTGATGTCAATGTAACACTAGCCGTTATTGTATTCAATCACAATATTCTTAGAGAAACTGAATAATCTTAATTCGCTTTTTGCACAGGCGTTTAATTAATACTTTGGCGCAAAAATTAACGCTACGATTCCAGAGATTTGAACGCATAGCCTCGGGGTATATTCGACCCATCTTTCGTTTTGCAACCCTAATTTGACCCGCGGCGTTTGAGTGTTAAGCTCTAAATTAGAAACGATACGGTACAGTAGGGTTAAGGCTGTAATATACCTACTTTCAAACGTGAGGTGTCTTTTTTATTTTGGGATAAAAATGGTGTCCTGTCAATGTCTCTCTCTCTTTCCATATAGAGAAGATACGAGCAATCATCATCTGGCTTGTATAAGGTTCAATTTCCTAAAGATTTTTCTTCCTTTCATCAAAAACAACATGTTTTTATTTCAAATAGGCATTTCTAAGCACATTCAAAACGTTGGTTACTGTTTCGTATTGAAATCTAGTTGATCTAAATAATTCTTTAAAATTAAATATACGATGAAAACCAGCTTTAGAAAAATAAGAACAACAATACCGATTCACCTAAAAGATACAAGGTCACACAAATTTTTAAACACAGTCAAATTGAAACACTCCTCCATTTTAAAAATTTCCAAAGTCAGATATAATATGATCTCAGTGGCGTGCACTTGGAGAGGCCTATGTCCAGCAGTGGACTGCGATAGGCTAATGATGATGATGAAGATGATAATATGGGCACATAACTGACTTTCATCTACAATTTATTTTTCGAAGGTAACTTTTAGCACGTCTTTTACAATGGTCATTCAGCGTCATTCGTAACGACTCAGTCAGTTCTCCTTTGCTAGAAGCTTAATTAATTATTTACAATGCTCAAATCTTTAAAGAAAATGTAATTGTAAAAGGCCTAAGCTAATATTCTCAGTTAATAAAGTAAGAAAGATTTTTTGTCTGTTTATTAAGGCCTAATGTTTTTATAAAGATTGTTACTTAATTAGTAAGGTTATTAAGAAGTAATGTTTAGGTAGGAAGTATTTTAAGTAAATTAATCAAAAACTAAGAGTTAACAAGACACATAGACTTAGTATTTTGTGATAATATGTAAGACTTGAAAAAAAAATAATCTAAAATTGTGCAAGAAAACCGTGTTCATAAAAAGCGGTCTTTGCCAAAAAGTGGGACAGTAACGGGCTGACATTGTTAAATATATATGCTAATATTATAAAGAGTTTAAGACTTAGTTATTCAAAATCAAAATTTTAAACGTCCCATTAATTAATAATAGACAGCACCCCATCGCCAAACTCCCCTGCAATACTCTGTCTTTCTTATTACACATAACAATTGACGTTGGGCGATCTCAGAATATACTGAAAATATTTTTGACCAATTTATAGTAAGCCACACTTATAAATGATTATAAGTGTCATAGGCCATACAGCCCCAAGAAATACCGCTAATCAAAATAAAAAAAATATTCAGTAAAATTATTACAAAAATCCCACAAATTACTTACATAAACAAATTAACCACAGCTCACAAAATAAATCAGTAATATACATAAAACAGCCAATTTCATGACTCGCCCTATAGGTCCGTAATGATAAATATTCAACCTGCAGAGAATAGGCCCGGAGCCCAGCGTTATTCTGAAAGGGATTATGTAGGGTCGAATAGACCCGGAGTAGTTAGAACTGGGAATAATGGAAGGTTATAATAAAATACAGTTATGTTTGCGATTGATGGGTACAAGTATTGTGTACTGCAGTTTAGGGTTACTTGATTGGTATGAAAAGGTTTTTGTTTGTAGTTTTAATTTAGTAGGTATGTATGGTAAAATAAATGGAAGATTTGGCGCAACAGTAAAATTGAAGAATAAAAGTAAACAGTTAACCTTTCTCTTGAAACATTCTACCTATTAAAAAACTGCATAGATCAATTGCGTTCTTTTAAAATTTAAGCATTAATTGGATCGAGCAGACTCGGAAAGTAATTTGTTTTATATTATGTATCGATAAAGAGTTCTTGACCTTTTTCGGTATCTTTAACAAAATATAAAAAAAGAGCAAAAGCCATATATAAATATGGCAGCGAATTTTAAAATGAAAGCTAAAAAATACCCCAAAATTTTACTTAATTATAAAATTGACAATTAACTGGTATTAAAAATCAAAAAGTAGATTTAAAATGAATCCCTTTTTACTATTTATAGTTTAATACTGCTGAAATGAAATCATTGTGCTATTCTTAGAACCGAAGCCTGATTTCCCAGAAACTGTGGGCGGAACAACTCACTGCAGACAATGAATAAATCTTTAATTAAAAGAACAGAGAACTATCAAACAAAATTCATTTAATCCCTTAAATAATCAGTTTATATTGTTTTAGATAGTAATAGCCCAATGGTATGACCGTTAGACTGATAAGTTAAAGGTCGTGGGTCCAAATCCCAACACGCACCATCTTTTCGGATCCATGTGCGTCTTCATCATCATTCCCTTGCCCTTATCCCAATTATTATTTAGGGTTGGCAAAGCATATCACAAAAAAATAATTACTTGCTAAAATTGTTGACGGAAAACTTCGTGAGGAAAACCTGTTTACCTGATTTTTTTAAGGGTGTGTGAAACACCGTCAGAGGCCCATATACGGATAAAAAGAAATAGATAATTTCGTTCTGTGAATAGTTTATCTCCAAAATACGTATAAAAAGTCCTTGAAACAGACTATTGATTTTTAGGAGTCTATTTTCACGTACAGAAACTGAACGACCGAAACATCGAAATACGTTGTGTGAATGTACTATTTCTGGTTATTAAAACAAACTATATGACAGACAAAAGCTTTAGTTTTACGAAACTCCGTTCATTTTTTGGAAAACCGTTTCAACTGTAGCTGGTTGGACGCAACTTCCCAAAACCACTCAGACAGATATGTCTACCTATTTTTTAATCCAAATAGTCTACATTGTTAAACACATATAGTAAACCAAACACGCCATTCAATTTGTTTTCAACGCTATAACTCCAAGTAATAGTAGAACGTGTCTATTTAAACATTAATTCTCCCAATTAATTTAACGGCACAACTATTCATGAAACTACAAGATAAGGATCGCAATCCCATTTAACAAAGACTGAAACAAGACGTTTACTTTCACGTAAACTGCCTAAATTACGTTAAACCTGCCATATACCACATTAGCAAAGATCCCCAGATCCCAAAATCCTCACCAATTGGGCCACGCAAATTTCGCACCAACTTTTACAGAATGCGAAAATAATTTTCGCTTGCAAATTACCACTTGGGAAATATTGTGGGAGAATAAAAGGAGGGTAACACAAGCCAAAGGCATGTTTCTTTGGCCGCAAGTAATCCGAAAAGGACATATTTTTAAAGGGAATAGCGGTTTTTAATCCTCCCTTTTGAACGGAAGTTTTGATGCTGTAGCGTGTACCTACTGCATGTTAAAGAGGTTTTTAGAATGGACGATTTTGACAAAATTTTGTGTGTTATTTCTCGGCGAAAATTCTTTGGAGTTAGCTTATATGCTTTTTGGGTAGATGTGGTATAATGAAGGTTAAATATGATGTTAGTAGGACATACAAAATGAACACACGCACAATGAAAGTTAAAGTTTTAGCTAACTTATCCCATTCTATGTGTGTTTAAAAATTAGAGAAGCAATTTTTTCAACAAGATTTACAGTCAATTTTAGTAATATGTCCTTAATTTTATATTTCTACTTCGTCTAATGATATTGACATTAGACAATTTCATTCAAATAAAATTGATTTATATCCATACCCATCACAGGATCTTACATTCCTACATTATTAAAGACCTATCACCAACCGTCAGACCCGACAAATCGTACAACAACGATCGTATCGTCAACTTTAAAGTACATTGAAAAGTTTATTCAGAAAATATTGGTTGAACCTCTGAAAGCACCGCCAGCAGTGGGGCGGTGAATTAAAATGTCGCAAACTGGATACCTGGGAGACGGGTCACATTCATCACTGCGGGAACACTGGTCCAGTTCTCTATGCATCAATAGATTTAAGGGTCAAAATCGATTGGCAGATTTTTAGCTTCGTAATTTCGGATAGTGGTAAAGTTTTTAGCTTAGTTTGCTTCGTTTAAACATTGTTTGTGTGTGAGTACTGTGTATGTGTAGTATGAATCGTAACTGATGTTATAATAATAATTGCAAATATGAATATTTTTGTTAGACTTTACCACTTTAATTACTAACCAGTGTTTTTTTTTTTAATTTTATGAATATAAAAGTTATATTTTTAGCAAATACGCTGTAAATTTCGTCTAAATTGGTTTAAAAAAAATATCGGAACTTTATAAACAGCAAAATATGTGTTTACTTATGATATATTCAAATAATCTTTAGTTTAATTTCCGAACCATATTATTATTTCAATCATAGTTAAAACATGAAGTAAAACTAACTCCATGGATAACATTAATTGAAGATCACATCAACTATATTAATCGCTAGATTAAAGTGTAATGTGTCAAAATATATTCTGAGAAGTGTTTAACACTCTCATTACGCGGCGGCTTTATCAAAGGATTTGTGTCTTTGATCTTACCGCCTTTGTCTTCTCTCACGAGTATGTAACCTGCGTTTTGATGATTAGCAATGATTATTGTATTAGTTACTAACTGTGGTAACCTCAGCTTTTCATACAGGAGTTTAAAACAGTTAAGCCTTAGTTAATTTTAACTTAGTTACTTAATCTTAGAGGTGGGGAAGTGAAATCTTTTGACAAGAATGTTTTTTTCAATCTACGTTGGATTTGGTTTCTAGACACACCGAATTTGGCTGAATACTGTACTTTATAATGATGCTATTGCTTATAAAACCTTTACAATCTGGTTCACTGGGTTAGAGTAGGAATGCTATAATTAGGTTTGTTGTTAGAATTATATTGAGTTGATAACTGTGAAAGATCAAGGTATGCTAGTCATGTAGACTTTCCGAAGTCAGTTCAACGTCTTTCCGATGTAATTAGTGTGTTAGCTGGTGGTTGGGTGGATAGGCCTCGGTACAAAACCTCATGATCCCCACCTACAGACAAACAGCAGTTAATTTGTCTTTTACAAAGTTAACTTACGTTATCAATGATGCTGTCTAAATAACTACTTATTTTAATAAAAAGAAAATGTTTAACAAACAAAGAAGTTTGAAAAGCATTCTAGTTTCAGAGACTTGGACCTGAATCAAGTGTGTAAAAGTAAATTCTAGTGCGAAAAGTAGACGCAGAGAAACGGTAGTTATAAATAACCTTCCAGAACAAAACTAAACATCCAAGAAACAATGAATCACCGAAAACTGTGTATTATACGCAAACACATAACACTTTACCCGACTGCGCTAAAGGAAGGAAATGTCGTACATATCACCGTGGTACGGAGAAAAATGCACTTTTAGTCGCTCGATTTATTCGTATACTTTATACATTGCGCGTTGGGCGTGTGCAGGAAACGCCTCGCCGGAACACAACCTACAATGGTTATGATACATTGTGTTTCGCACGATAACGCTAAAGTGATTCAGTGGTAGGATGGCACGAATTGGATGGATTTATAGAGGAAGTGAAAAGTTATTATTTTTCATTTATTTTCCGAGTGAGTGCTGTCGAAAATTCTCCTTTATACGATATTTCATATTGCTTAATATTTTTATTTTTAAGTTTACGCTCGTCTTGCGCTATTAAAGTAGATCTCTTAAAAACGTATTATTTTTGTTGGGGCGAACATAAAATTTTGTTACGACGTGAATGTATTTTTATGGAAATATGGACTTTTAAACACAGACGTTCATAAAGTATTATAAAAACATAAAAAGACTTGAGCTATTTGAAAAACGTCTTTGTCTTATTTTATTTATGAATTGGGTACTCTTTATACCTATTAGATATATTACAAACTTTACCTTTCTTACACGTCGATTATGATCGGTATTTAATTTAAGCCGACTTGAAAAAGGGAGAGGTTATATTACATTCGTATTACCAATGCTCTTGTATAGTGGCATCGTGTATTTTTATTAAGAGGTACTCCAAATACCAATCAAAATTTTGTCACCAGCGTTGCAAACTATCTCAGATTTTTATCAATAAAGTAAGTTAAAGAATAGTTTACCTTCAAAAGTAGTTCATTTTCAAACACAGACAAAATTTTACCGAGGTCATATTAAAAACATTGTTTACAAAAAGGTCCTTGCTTAAAACCTAACTTTGAACACTCAACCGTTATTTGCCTAACACAAGATGTGCCCCTACCTTAACACTAGCTTACAAATCACACGTAGAGAATACATAACTCTTTGCACCTACATTCGTGAGACATACGTCTTATAAAATATTCCCAGCACTACGTACTATTCAGCCATTTTGAATATTACTTGGTATGTTCTAGGTATTTTCAAAATGGAGGAATAGATGTGTTGTTATTTAGTGTTTTTTATTAGGGTTCCGTACCCAAAGGGTAAAACGGGACCCTTTTACTAGGCCTCCGCTGTCTGCCTGTCTGTCTGTCTCCAGACTGTATCTCATAAACCGTAATAACTAGAAAGCTGAAATTTTCACGAATGATGTATTTCCGTTGCCGCTATAACTAAAACTTGAAAAAAATGAAAGGGGGTCTAGAAACAATAAACGTGCTTTTTGCTAAATATTAAAAACGGTAACAGGTAGACGTTTCAGATTTTCGCTGTGTATAGATGATTGTACGGAACCCTTCGTGCGCGAGTCTGACTTGCATTTAGCCGGTTTTTTTTATTATTATACTTTTTTTCGGACAAGACATCCATATGTGTTAGTTACAGAAAAAGCGTATAAAAAATTTGCTGCTGAAAAGCTTTTTGTGTGACCTATTTTTTGCTAGAACATGATAAACATTGGTTTTTATTTTGAGTTTGTCTAGATGTTTTTTTATAGTCTTGTAAAAATTTGGATGTTAGTAAAAACAGCTTGAGTTTATGTTGAAAAATAAAGTACTCGAAGAAAATACAGATTGGTATCGTTTCATTAATATTTACATTTATTTTATTTATATCTTGCTTAAAAATATAGCGTAGTTAGTATAGTTTAGTTTATTGTTTTTAATAGAATAATGTATTTTTTATAATGTTTATCGAATAGATTGATGAATAATGTTAAACAGCTATGAATTTTAAAATATATCTAATAAAAAAGTCGCAGGACATTAAAAAAAAGACAAAAATGGTAGTCCAACAAAACTTCCGAAGTAAATCGTTTTTTTTATGTTCCCATTCATAATAAACATATTATTTTTTTTAATAGGGCTATTATTAAGATAGCGAATCATGAAAGGACTTGGGGGGGGGCCTTTGCCCAGCTGTGGGATACTATAGGCTAGGAAAAAAATATATAAGACATCAAAGAGTGATATTTTTCGCCGAGCCGTGAGATCTCATAATAGGCTACATACTTAATTATCTTACTCACAGAGTAAATGGTTTCCGTTGTAATCCGTGTGGTGTCCGGATATAAAGAATAGCACCACCCCATATCCTCCACTGGGTGTCGTAAAAGGCGACTAATGGACCTTAAGACCCAGTGCACTGTACCAAGCACCTTGGGTCACCCGAATGCTGGCGGGTAAGCCATCAACAAACGCATTCCCAAAGAGGGTTAGTGTCAGGCAGGCGGCCGACTATAAAGCCATAGCCAAATCTTTAAGCAACACGTCTAGAAGACGTGTTGCGCCGACCCCAAGTGAAATGGGATAAGGGCAGGAAGATGATGACAGAGTAAATGGTTTCATTTCAATACATACGAAAAACATAAGCATTTTTATACACCATGAAATTTATTCTACAAAAAATACTAAAATACCTCCGACTCTACAAACTAAGAACGGTCATAATGTGTGTCCTGCAATGACTACAATGTTGGGAATAGCGAGTGACGTCACAGTAATGGAGGTACCGTCATTACGCGAGGTGGCGTTATGAGCGTCATCACCGGGCGGTTTCTGAGCGGTGATGTGGACTAGGGATGGGACAAGACAAGTAATGTTGTCGATAGAATTTTGTTGGGGATTTTGTTTTTAATTTTTGAGTTCTTGATGATGTTTTTAGAATTTTAGTAATATAAAAACTGGTCAAAAGCGAGTTGGACTCGCGAACGAAGGGTTCCGTACTATCTATAATAGAAAATCACGTTTTGTCTGTTAATCTACCTGTTTATTAAGATTGAGTAAACATTGCTTAAAAATCAACGCAAATAAATCATTTGTAAAAATTTGGGCTACAAGCTACCGTGGTTTATGATATACAGCTTGGAGAGCCTGATTTTAATTTGTAGGAGAGGTTACTATTAGAGCTAAAAGAGCTCTACATTCACAAGCAAATTGTTTTTACAGTTTCGCGATGTTTTGGTTCAATGTAATTGTATGTATCTTTAGCGAAACGAATAATTATTGAATTAGTGTTAAATAGCGTTAACGATGCATAGAAATGTGCAATAGGTAAGCCACATTAAACTTCTAAATAAAACAACATAGAAACTACCGTTTTTCTGTAATTTAAAACTTTTAAGATATCTGTTTTGTACTTGTAGCTCTGTATAAAACCTTCCATATCGAGAAAATCGGTTCTACTTCCACATCGCAAAAATAGTATATTTTAAGAAAACAATCTATACTACAACACTAAGCACAAAAACAAATAAATAACCGCAAATTTAATCCAAAAAATGTTGACGTCAAAAAAACATACGATCAAGGAAAACCATTTTATCTTACCCTAGGGGCTATAACCTATGATGCGTTTAGAAAATAAACAAAATTGAAGAAAAATTGAACAAATAATATCAACGTACAGATGAATAATGTATTTGGATATATTTATCTCCTATTGCGCTGCGATCATTGGTTTATGGTAATTTTTATTTTATTGCAGACAGGGGAAAATTTGTCTTTTTTCTTTTTAGATAAGTCTGGGTTAAAGTTCAAAGATATCTTTTAATATAAAGTTCTATGTAGCGTGTAACTTTCGATTGAAAGTAAGAGAAGCATAAAATGGGGATTAAATAAAATATTTATCGTTTCTTTTTTAATTCACTTAACTATTTTATTTTTTGATGTAAAAAAGATTATTTTCGACCATTATTTTTTTGTACTCTATTTTATTTTAGATGTTGATATCGATAAATAATGTGATTAGTGTCCCATCCCTAGGGCGTCGAAAGGGTCCTACTACACTCATTTCACGTGACATTACTCGAGCTGACCCGTCCTATGGCTGTTGTAGAATGTTGTATGGTCCTAGTGTTAAGCGGTAGCGAGAGCGAGTTACTAATACATCTAGGTATACAGTCGATTTTGAAGAAACTTAAAAGTAAATAGGCAATATTAAACTTATCATGAGAAAAATATATATTTATCTTCAATCATTGGTTGCCATGAAATGAAAAGTAGATCTGTAATAATTTCATTTACTACATTGTTAGCATAATGAAAGCTAACTTTTTGAGAACCTAGACAGTTTTACAACGCGCAATGCATTGAAATAGGAAACTTTAAATGTACGGCAGTGATATTTTGACTTCTCAGTTTGATATTATATTGAAATCGTACAGCTTAGAAAAATGTAGGTTTTCTACAAGCCTAGAGCATTTACAGGTTCATCATCATCATCAGCCTACCACAGTCCACTGCTGGGGTGGCTTCTCTAAATGCATGCGACTGAGATTTGATTTTTGTCATTTACAGATTGATAATTCATATTTTATACCACATCTACATACAAGTAATATCATCATTATCAACACCCGCTTTCGCCTCTAACTCAACACGATCATTACACGAATATTCGACAATCATTGGCCCAAAGCGGGCACATTTTTTACGAATGCCCCGGATTTGGACCGGGATAAAAATGGCCCAGTTTTCATCGCCGTTTGACCGGTAACGTTACCTCGTATATCAAATGCGGTAAAGGAGATTACCGGTATTACTTTACCTGAGGTAAGCCGGATCAGAGGTCACTTGCTTGGTTGGCGGGAGTTTGGTTGTAGTTATGTTGTTAATGGATTATCTGGTGTTTTTAGAGGGATACATCGTTGAGTTGCCCTAGAAACAATTTAATGGATAGTAAAACTTTCGATTTTTTTCTTTCCCAATTTGCAATTGAGCCATAATGCTACGACAGCCAATATACTGTTCGCTAACGGTTTTAGGGCATACATATTAAGATATAATTCCTAAGAAATGTGTACTATGCTATGTTCGGTTTAGATCCTATAATTACACATTACGTACATTGTAAAGCATTGTACATTGTATTTGATAAATTTGTTACACAAATATAAATCACATGTACAATGTACACAAGAATTTACGTTGCAGTTTCACATAAAGCCATATTACAGATTAACAAATCTAATATTTCAATAGAAATCTCAAAATCCAAACAAAAGAATCTTGAACCACGAAATCTCATAAATATCACAATCAGATTCACTTTAAAGCAAACTGAACCTATAACTTTAGAATTTAAAGTCGAAAATCAATCACAATTAAAGTTACATAGAAGGAATTTAGTTGGCGGCCATAACTCAAGATTACTGAAAGCTGGAGATAAGCCACGAGACTGGGAGGAGGGGAGAGGCATTCACGATAGCGCCACTTGATGTGGCTCCTTTGGGGCATACACGGCCAAGCAAACTTTCATTTGTTGGCTCGTATGTATGCCTGGGATACGAATAGAATGTGTGTTGTTCATCAATTAATGGACTCCCAAAAAATATGTATAATTATTCCTCAACATTCCCACAACGCCATCTAGTCTCAAATTAAGTATACGAGAGTAACTTGTGTTATGAGTACTAGACTAGTGACTCACTCCTCATAAGGACGATGCAGCCGTCTCCTCTTGGCCCACAGTTAATTTACTAATTTATATTTTTACGAACAATCACGTAAAACGATGGTATAATTAGGACTGAATATCGGAGTTTTATGCCAATCCTTACAGACATTATCATAACATTCACGATCAAACTTTACCTTCAAACCTTACCACTAAACCCGATAGCTTGACCGTGAACGGACTCCATAATACTTTAAAATAAAATCCTCATTTCAAAGCCATCTGTTTAAGGATCTGCAGACCAGAGAGCATGGCTACCAGTTTCGATTGGAAGTAATGTATGGCTGAGGAGAACTTGTTCTATATTTGATCAACTGGCTATATATCTTCTATAAGTACCAGGGTTTTACTAAGGACAAAGTAGCGAAGATAATATTGGAAAATATGACTTAATCTGGAGATATTAAGAGTAAGATTGATTAATAATAAGAATTGAATAAGATAATATTTTGCAAAAAATGTGTTAAGTCTGAAATATGTATTTAGAGCAATTATATTTAAACTGGGTATTTATGTATGTATGTTGATTACGTTGCCATGCTAATATGGTGGACGAATTAAGAGATATTGGCACTAATTTCCATAACTATATCAGGATTCAATGCTAAAACATATTCGTTCCATTATTATTTGACTGGTCTGTTGGTCTAGTGGTTACTAGTGGCTTCGACTGCTATCGCAGAATTCGTGGGTTCGATTTCCATCCAGTACAAATGTTTGTGCGAGGAGCACGATCGCTTGTTCTGTGTCGGCGTCTAATTATTTATCTGTAACATTTATATTTTGAAATATGTAAGTATGTTTATCAATTGTCTAATACTCATAACATAAGTCACCCACGCATACTTAATTTGAAAATAGATGGCGTTGTGGGAACGTTGAGAAATATTATATTAAGAGTAAAATAGGTGGATAAAAATACATAAAACTCTTAACTTATGAGGCAACAATTCAAACAACGAAACGTACAAACATGTCTGTTTATACAAGTTATGTGGAGACAGAAGATGTGTAAAGTTCCATTTTGTAGTCATTAGGAGCACGTGCTCGCTAACGTTTGGAGTACACAACAATTCCTATGTGAACCTACGTTTAAACAAACGTACAATTTATATTCACGCTAATATTTTCTGTAAAGTGAATAAAGTGTTTTGAGTATCATTTCTAGGCATGGATAGGATAATTGTTCGTTAATGAGATCAGCTTGTTCTATAAGAATTGTGTAGAAAACTAGCTGTTGCCCACGACTTCGTTCGCGAAAAAGAAAGAAATAGGGATGAAAAATAGATGTTTTCCGATTCTCAGACCTACTGAATGCAGATACATTTCAAGAGGTAACTAATTTTGTGACATGGGAATTTAATATATAAGATGATCTATTTAATTTCGTTATGGTCTGGCTAAATTAGAGTAAGTTCATAATTATTTTTTTACAATTTTCAGTTTAGTTTATGACGCTTTTCCATCAAATATTTTCAATCCATTTGAATAAAATTTGCTGTAAGCAAAAACTGATTAAGTTCCTTTTTGATATCCACATGAGTGAATTCGCTGCCAAAACTAAACGAATGTATACTATATTATTTTTTTTGTATAATATACGAACATGAATTGCAAGTAAAATACACGTTTTTACTCGTGATATAAAATAACATTTTCTTCTCAATTCATTCTCGTGTCCTCGCGTCTACAACTGCACACACAACAACACTCGCTTTCTTTTATCATAATCCCATCTTGTACTGAACTTTTCTAAAGTATAGAAAATTGTATTTTATCTCTTTACAAACTTAAATACTTAAGTTACACCGTTGTTTTCAAATCAGATAGCAGTTAACGAGTTGGAGGTGGAACTGGATGATTAAAGTGAATAGAATTCTGAACTTAACGTAGTTTGATTTAAGTTCTATTATTGTATTTATCTTGATATTTGAAGAGAAGTTTAGTAATGAAAGGTTTGAACAAAATCCGGACTGCGTTAAAAAAAACCAATAATAAAAAAGGAGATAATTGAAACCAGTCATATCAAAGCGAATAATTTGAGTTTTTACATTTAAGATGAATTCATCGATACAAGTTAAAATTTACTAAACCATTTACTAACGAAAAAGAACTATTCAGTATCTTTTTTTGTCGAAATCAAATCTTACACCAAAATATATTAAGACAAGTATTCAATGGAAATGAAAACAATATGAACTTTAGTTTAGTAAGTATAACTTTACCTGCTATTCAAAAACGAACATACGGAAACCCACCCAAAATATCATCGAAGGTCAAATAAAACTGCAAACACAATAAAAACAAAATACCAAAAACAAAATCAGATCCGCAATCCAAATTCCAGCCAAAAACCCTTAGCAATTGAATTTAAATCCACATTATTTGGATGCTAAACTACACCAAACAAACTGGGGGGAATCTGCTGACTGCTCCGAAATATTCCCTGTAATAATATATCCAGTTTTGGGAAACTAAAGCTTTCGTTACAGTTACGTACTAACAGCGGTCCTTTGACAGCTTGCTTTGTTCATCGAAATATAAAATAGTTGAACACGTATCCTGGTTTGAGGGTGAATCTGGAAACAGTTGAATAAATTATGCTTATATTTTAGAGAAACAGTTTTTGGGATATAAGAATGGTATTTGCATGTGATTTTTATGTATTGAAACTGAAATATTGGTTCAGTTTAGACACTAGTCAGTAATGTCACTTAAGCATTATAATTTGTCTTTAAGAAAACCTAGAGATCAACTCAAATCTAAATTTTTATTTCGTGTAGGCCTTCTCAAGCAGTTACAGAGATTCAGATTACAATACTGAGATTCAGTTACAGAGATCTTTAAAAATAGAAAATCACAAAATATTGTGTAAATTATTATACTGTGTAAATTTAGATTTTTTTTCTCAGTGTATTCGAATAAAAAATGTAGATTCTATCCGCGATTGCATTAACCTATACGCCCACTCATTATTTCACGACTTCTGCAAAATTGTGAAGTCATGACCAGTACTCATTCTATTCATCATCCTAACACTGAAAACAGTGCACTAAGAAAACTGACCTACACAACTTCGAATTCTAAAGCGAAACAAAAGAAAGCATTTCCATACGTAATTGAAGCATTCCTACCCAGAGCACGAGCATTTTAAGGGAGCTTAGGAAATTAATTAAGCAACACGCATCCACACTTCTTACTGATAGAAAACTCTGCTCAAAGAATTTCCAAAGTTTTCCTTTAATTAAATCCGAATAAAACGAAATGTAAGAAAATATATTAAAGGTTCGAGTGGTTTGTTTTCCAATCATCGACTCGGAAATCAAATTATAAATGGTTGTAAGATGAACTGAGATCTTTGCTTTTTTGTTTTAAGTTGGTGTTTTGTTTTTATTTTATTTTAGATGGAAGTTGAGACTTGGTATTAGTAGCTTTTACGTGATGAGCTACTTTTTTTTAGATCTCAAATACACATATGTAATAACGAATGAATTTTTTATGGATTTTGGTAAATCTTTCACTGGATTAAAAGAAAATGTTTTAGGTAAAATGTGGACTGCGTTTGACAAGATACAATGAAAAGAGTTTAAATAACAAATAAATGATAAAACGATAACAATATTTAAAACTTTAATTAATCTCGGAGTCCATTTTCATAACTATCCAAACAGGGAATTATAAAACCTCTACATTAAAAAAAAAAATTGTGACAAATAAAACCAGCTTTAATATCCAACTGATATCTCTCATTTACAGAGCATACGCGATACACTCCACTAATTCCAACGCAACCACGATTAATACATTCAGAATATAACTAAACCCAACTGAAATGCTAACCAAAAACATGACTTATCAAGCCGCAATACCAGCCCCTGTACCATGAAAACTTAAAACAAAACTCCAGTTACAACAAAAGCGAGATGCCGCTATGTGCAATATAGAGCGCTCTCTCTTTCCCACAACTGCTATAAATTTACTTTGGGGTATCGTGGTTAGGAGGGCTGATCTTAATTAACCTTAATACCAAAAGCTCAAAGCAAGACATAACATGCCCGACCATGTTCAAAGAAACTTCACAAAAGACTGCATGCGAGCATATGCTAGCATATGCGAAGTTTATAATAAGTAAACACTGGCTCAAATGCACCCAAAACTGTAATTTGGAATGCGAGAATTTAAGGGTTGAGTAGAATCTTTACACTGTTTTAATATACTGGAATAGAAATGTTTATATATGTTTTAATAAGTTCGCTTTTTGTGGTAGATGTGAATACAAGAATTTGCATTTAAAAAACTCTAGACCTTGGCTGGAGTACTATTTAAAAGGTGTACTTTTTAAATGCTACAACTTATCCAGCAAGTGACTAAGTCAAGAAAAGAAGATGTTAAGTTTATACAATAGTGGATGGCTTTGTATAATCCAATTCTAGTATACTGTGTTTTGAAGGTAATAAGATCCAATCTATTTGAGATGGAATATCATTCTCATATTATTTAAATAAATCTACAATTTTATAGTTTTTTAGAAGTATCATTAGCTTTTTAAGGCTGCATTGATTGCTAATATGCCCCTTTAGACTTTCCTAAAACATTTTGTTTACGTTCATCGAATCGTATAAACGTAAGAACGCTATAAGTTGTGAGTCATGCGACAGAGCTAAACAATACACCAATAATTCATCAAATAACTCTACAATAACACACAAAAAGTACCACCATCTTTGACACTTGAAAAATTGAATACCAAAACAAAATCTTAAAGAATATTTGGAAGAAAAACCGAAAGTCTGAAAAGATAAAGTTTGGTCTTTGCCAAGACGGCAGTGATTATCTGTTGGCTGGTCTTGAGGCAGGGTTGGATGCCAGCCAGAAATATGGACACAGACACTCTCATTTTAATTGTGTAGTTTTAAGATTTATCGTATTGTTCCAAAGTGATTTGTGCTCGAATTTGGATATTGATCTGAAGAATGTTCTGCTGAGAGTTATCCGCAAACAAAGCAGTTTTACGAAAATTCATGTATACAGCCAAATTGAGAAACTTCTTCCTTTTTGAAGTAGGTTAAACAAATATTATTATACAAACACACAAGTAATAAAACAAGAAAACACATTTACATACTTAAGTTTGATATTCACTTAATGTGAATTCTGCATGCACCTGAGATTACTTAGCTACAAGTTAATATATCCTAGAAGTATAAAAAGGTACATAAAAAAAACCTTCTTGGAGATTTTATGCTACCCAAAGTAGATTGTAAAGGTCAAATAAATAGTAGCTCTATTTAAAAATAGTTTTCAGTAAAACCCAGTAAGACTCGAAATCTATTCCAGTCTAGTCTAGAAAAGGTTGTTCATCAAATACCTGAAAACTCGAGTTACCTACCGAATCCGAAACCTCAATATTTCTTTTAAAAGAGATTTTTCATTGAGTAAATGGCCGGTAGTTGGTTGAGCCCGCAAATAGGGCTCGGATAGAAATGCTGATACATAATTATCGTAGCTTTGAGCCAAGTCGTCTCATTATCGTTAAGTGATGTTTATACGACACGATTTTTGTTTTTACACGGTTTCCCATAAGATAAGTAATAATAATATGATATGACATAATATTCCTCGACAATTACGCAACGCCATCTAGTCCCAAATTAAGTATACGAGAATAACTTGTGTTATGAGTACTAGACAAATAAATGATCATGCTTATCACTCAAACATTCACCCAGAGTGGGAATCGAACCCACGACCTCCGTCTCCGACCATCCACTAGACCAGTCACTAGAAGTCAGTCAAAGTGATGTTTATTTGTGTATGAATATGATTTTTTTTTCACACTAGGTTTTAAGATCTGAATCTGAACCAATTTTTATTCCATTACTGTGATTGACACTTGTAATATTTATTTTACAAAAATATAATTGAGCGTTTTCTATTGGCTAACTAGTGTAGTAATCTCAATTGGCTAGAGGGGCATTTGTATTTAAAAAAGTCTTAGTAGGCTCCAAGTAGAAAGCCAGTCGTATCGTCCCCGCCTCGTCGCCTCTAACCAAACGAACTGTACCTAATGATCTTGGATCGAAAGTATTTCATAAATAACGAGTCGACTTAACGACGCCGTAACGAATAACGATAGTTAGACGTCATTAAAACGAATAAATAGACCGACTTCGAGTTTCGTTATTTGATGTGATTTTTTTTACGTATGTATTACTTACGTGGATTTTTTTTTTTGAGGAAGTCGAGGTATAGAACGTGTAAATCGGTCTTTAATTAAAGTTAAGCAACTCTCTCATATTTTGGGAAATAGATCGGTGGATGGATTGGAATTACTAGAATATTAAGAATATATAATTTAAGTCTGTGCAATTTCAGCACACAAGAAGCTAAATAACAAAAGTAATGCTAGATTTTTTTATTTAATTTTTAATCGCTTTTGTTCGAAACCAGTTATCACAAGAAAACTCAAAAAACGTGTTCGTAAAATTTCGCATACGGTTTGAAACAAATCCAAAAAAATCTCATCCATTTTCCCTTCAAAAAAAACTTCAAGAAAATAAAGTGAAATCCCTTCAATTTCAATCGGGACTTAACAAAATCAGACGTAAAAAGCCATTAAGAGCTTTGAAAAGTTTTTATTAAAATCTTTGAAAGCAAAATTGTTCTTGAACATTATAAAATTATTTCACTTTGGCACATTCATAGAAATTGGAAAAATCGCTTGAAATACGTAGAAGTTTTTAGACTTAGTACTTGTACATTAGTTACTTCTTTTGTTTTTCATTTTATTGAAATATTAATAGTGCCCCAGGAAAATTTGGCACTTGGCCGAAATCGGAACTAATGCCGTCATATATGAAAAACCATCACTTCCGACATACAATTTAATTAATTATTTTCGCGAGTATGCACACCAGCGTCCTCATGTTAATGTCATCCACGTGCTATAAGATCCTTGTAGCTCTTTACATTTTCAGACAATCTAATGTGTCAAAATAATAAATACTTATACAAATTATGCAAATTTGAATTGATACCACCAAATTAAGTGGGATACCACATTAAGGACAATAAACATTGAATCGTAACCAAACTTTGTACCTAAAAGTGTGAATGGAAATATTTTAAACAAATTTTTCTAACATAAACCCTTCCAAATCATTCATCGAGTGTAAAAATATGTCCTTTTTCGCAGTATTTTAAGAATTATCGCTTCCTACGTTCTGTTTTCTTGGTAAAAATTTAAGATATATATTACTGTTTAGATTTGCCAATGGCGAAATACGATGCATTGTCGGCTTGCCACTGACAGCGCTTTTGTGCCAAACCGGAGTAGGGATGCGACGGGAATTGTCGATAAATCTTGTGAATGTCGATGTTTTATTTTTTTGTTTGTATAAGTTAAAGTAACGGAGCAAGGAGTTTTTATAGCTGAGATCGGGAAATTGAATGTTTGAAAGTGTGATAAGGGTTTTGTTTAAGTGCTTAAAAACATTGCACACAAGTTTTTTTCTATTTGACTTTTCTATACAAATATGAGGATATTAATACAATGTACGTTATGGCAAAATCTAGAGACACAATAAAAATAATAGTAACCGAACTTATAACTTCGTAGTAATACCTGAACTAATTTATCGTGTAACACTTATTTAAATTCTATAATTTATAACAAGATATCTTAACAATTAACTCAAATGCAAGAAACAACATGACATTCACAACACAACAATTCTCACACAAAAATAAATCCCAAAAACACTACACAAATTTTCACAAGCATCGATAAATTACAGTGTATCGATAGCACGCCCCGCCCACCGCATTAGCAGAGTGCAAGACGTGGCGATAGGCCAACTCGATACTCGTGAGCTATCGATACATAGAGCCCAGCACTAATGTGTTTGCTATCCAAGGTTTCCAAGTTATTTGTTCCGAATGAAGTATGTTTGTATTTTTGCCCACGGCTGGGCTAGATTTTAAATTTAGTGTTTTTGAATGGTTGAGTGGCTTTGGAAAGCGAGAATGGTTTATTGCTTTTGATATTGTAATAATATTACTTTATGGCAAAAGTGTTTTGTGTATTATTACTCAGTGTAGAAGGGTCTAGGGTCTAGGTTAGGTTGGGTTAGGATGGAAGTCACTCCAAGTAAGATATGGTATTCATCTGAATACGTAAACATTTAAAGCTTACTCCAACATAGTTAAAGAAAGAGCTAGAAAAATATCAAATCGAATATTTTTCATTTCCCATACATGGTCCCATCCATATAAAACACAATTGAATAAAACACATTACTAAAAACATTACCCTAGATTATCTAATTCGACTCGTATCTAACAAAAACAGAGCACCATGTATTCAAATGCGATACTATCGCGCCGCGCCAGTCGCGAACACGCTGTATAAGCTATAAATACTTGCAATTTGTAACGCGGCTGACTAGCAGGTTTGATAACAACACAAATTAGTAATTTGTGTACAAATGTGTGTTACTGAAAGTTATGGGAGGTAAGCGGATCTCGACGAGGATGGGTTTTGGATTGGTGACCTATTTTAAAAAGGATATTAAGATTTATGCATGATTTCATATTTATGTAGTCGTCATAATCGCTGGCGTATATTACCATTAGAATTATTTATATTTTACCCCTCTGATAAATATATTTAACCAAGGTATTTTTTCTAATTTTTAAGTCATCTAAAATATAGACAAAAATCAAGACGAATAAATATCGCTTCTTTTCGTACTTTTAAACTTTAGAGTTTTTATACACAATCCATAAGAACACAAGTTAGTGTCTATTTTTTATTCCTCCTTTGTGGACAAAACACATTTTTTCCCATCCCATAATAAATTCTTCATTTCTACACTTAAACCATCTTGAGACCTACAAGGCGACATCTTTCCTACATCATTCGGAATATCCGCGCACATCCCCAACACGGCGTGACGTCACTACCGGCGCTGACGTCACTACCGGACGTGAAAGACTCCACGCTCACCTTATTGAATTCCAGAATAGTTCTCATAGAGAAATATTGTGAATTGCGATTTAGTTTTACCTTCAAATATAGATTCTATATTTATTTTTATAAATATTTTTAAACTTTATCTCTATAATTGAACAGAAACTATACTAAACAAGAAATATCTACATTTATAACTTAACTTATGTAACTATAAAATAACATATTTTAAACAGACTCCAGTTATATTTTGCATTTGCTTTTGTGTCTGAAAATCAACTTATTTTACCAATAAAAAAATACACACTTTGCTTTCTAAGCAATAAAATATATTATTATCAATTGATTTGATGGCGAAATTCCGATATGATTTGAGAATAAATTTGTCTGCCTATTGATTATTTTTTAAGACAAACAAGGTTATGTGATATTTAGTGTCGTTCATATAAATTTGGTTTGGATATTAAACTTTCTTACTTAAAAAAGTAGGTAAATATAGGTTAAAATTATGCTTTTAAAAATCCGTGTCCATTACCATCCACATCATTATTACTTAAAGAAAACCCCAGTCCTCAGCTAAACTCGTAGAATTACGACTTCCATTCACTAAAAGCTCCCATTTACCATATGTTTGGCAAGAAAAATATTTTCCATTAGAAAATACTTTGTAATTATGAATGTATGGGAGTCAAGTGCGCTTGTGGCGCCCTCTGAGTCAAGAGAGCACTTTTATGCCCTCCTACCACCTTTTCAAAAAAAACTGTTGCAGTTGTGGAAATAAGACGCCGCTCTACGCCGTATATCTCCATCTCTCTTTCACATCTACCACGGTCTTATTTTGTGAGGTGCTGGTAGACTCTCAGTGTGAGCTAAAATGAACTTTACTCATATGTATTTACTTGGTTTATATTTGTTTTGTACGAAGACTGGTTATGAAGACTTGGTCGTAGGTTCCTTTCATCACTGATGTAGTGCTTTTTACTGTAATATGAGGTTGTAAGTTTGTTTGTTCATTTTGTCTGGTAACTGAAGCTTACAAAGCTTCTGGAAGACTATTCGTATTTGCTTAAATAGGTATTGAAGATTGTTTTTAACTGCTAATCATTTGTGATCAGACGAAAACAATTAGGCGTCAAATAAATATCCCGATTAGAAGTCGACGACATTAAAAGCTGCTTATTTTTAATGTCATTCTTTGAGTTGCTTTAATACAAGTAAGTACTTACAATTCTGCTTACCTATAATAAAACTTATATAAGTACAGATTAAAAAAATGAAGTTACTTCTGTTCCAAGAGTTTTTACATACCATATGACTTTTGTCAATCTCTTTACAATTTTTCCGTTCCGTAGCCAAATGGCAAAAACGTATCCTTATAAATTCGTCATATTTGTCTGTCCGTATGTCACAGCCTAGCGAGTCCGACTCACACTAAACTTGACCGGTTAATAATTAGTGATCAGTTATCTCAAGTCCATATCTCTCTAATGCTTGTTTATAGAGTCTTTAAAATTCGCTCAGCGAGACTTAGCCAGGCCTATATCATTAGTCCTGGTCTGACCAGAGCTTGGCACTGCGCCTGTTTGGCATGCCCTTGCATTAGGCTGATCCCTGAAATGCCAGAGGTAAGTGTAAATTACGAGTATGTTGAAAAGCCTTACAAAACTCAATCAGTTTGAAGTCTTTGATGAGGTTGTTGTTGTTCTTGTAAAAGGAGGCGATATTTATTAGTATAAGGTTCAATATTATAAGGCTATTAAAATTTGTAATGAACTTTACGCATATGGACATATTTTGAATAACTTGTGTATTATTTTTCTAATACACTTTAGTTTAGAATTCAAATTTTAATGTTTAAAATAATTCGTTGCTGTTTTTTTTGTTTTAAATAACGCATTTGATTTGATCAAACCTTCTCTTAAGACGTGTCAATCAATGTATCTCTGTGAGATTTGATACATTCAAATCTCTCACATTCAAAAGTCTTGTAGTTTGTAGTTGCCAGTCGATACACTACAATGCATATTGCGGTTTTGTTTCCACAATAGCAACAGCCTAGCTTCAAATGCTCATAGTACAGACATTGTTCTTAAATCGAGAACTAGCAAACAGTTACTATGCAATACACCCTGTAACTGTCCTCAACTGAGCAAAGGCATCTTCCCACAGACAAGACGCCTTTATACACTGTTATTATTCCGTGGTTATTGGACAGCCTTCAGGAGCCATTATAATAGGCGATAGGCAGAATAGGCTATACCACAACGAAGTTACGTACAAGGCATGGAATACAAATTTATTCGGGCACAAACCGTATGTTTGGCACTAAGCCGGCAGCTCATTGCGATGTGCCCATTTAGGACAGGTTGGAGAGCTAGCGATTAGCGAGAATAGTTTTTATCTGTATAAATAAAGGTATATTGACTTACTGCAGTATTTAAAAACCAGAATTTGCGTTGGTATAATAACTTTCTTTGATTAATAATATAATTAAGCGAGCAAGTAAAGCAAGCGAAGCTTATGCAGTCCACTTTTGCACTTCATTGTTCGCGAACTACTTCTAGACGGAAACCTCGAAAGGAAAAAAATGGCGTTTTTGTGTCCGTTCAGTCGTCTCCTAGAGAATCTAAATGTCGTGGTGGCTTTGCAGTTCTATGTGTGGATTTGTATGCACGATGTGCAGGTTCGATCCCCAGCACAGATAAGTATCACTGTGACTTTCTCAAATATTTAAAGACACTACCGACAAACAGTAAAATAAAACATAGTAAGAAAACCTGGATTTCACACATTGGAATTTGCTAATCGCTAATCCACAGTGATCTAGCGTGGTGATTAATGCTCAAACCTGCCCTATGTGGGAAGAGGCCTGCTCAGCTGTGGCACATATACAGGGTGATTTATTTCCATTTTATTTTATTGAATGTACCGATCACAAGCGTCTTACCCCCGCTGACTCCGCAACCTCGCTCACTGCCCCACTTCCAACCACGGCGAACGAACACGGCTATCTGTAAGGAGATATGTAATAGCAACATTAATTGTACATGAAAACGCCTCATTTAACCCGTTTTAATTAATCTGACACACATCGAGTTTCCACGGTTTCTTTTGTTTTATTTTTGGATTTAAATGCGATTTGTAGACTTCAGATTTTGTTTACTTGACCTAACTATTTGAATATACAGTATTTGTATAAGAAACATGACTAAATTAATAAATACAATCTTATTTTGAACATCCATAGTCCAGAAAAAGAAAATATCTGAAATTTTAAATATGAATAAATGTTACAATGAAAAACTTGTGATATCGGATCCGCAGCGAATTCGGCGTTAAAGATTTCGTAAAATATTGAAGATTTCAGAATAATGTTTGTATTTTCATTCCTGTTAGTTAAAAATCAACTGTAACTGACTACAGTCATATTCTTATCGCATATTTTTATTCTAAGAGGGGATTGAACCCACGACATATCGCGCTCAGTGATAATTGGCATGGCGACCGATACCACTCGGCTATCCAAGCAGTCAAATTTGTCAATCACACCACTAGGCTTTTACAGCTATATTACTTACCATCATCCAAACCGAAATCTCCAAAATATTAAAGACATATCAATTTCTTTTAAATTAATCTATAGTAAATTCAATTAATTTTACATAACACTATCATCCAGACGTCTCAGTTCCTTAGTAAACTGGAAGTTATATCAAAGGGAATAAGACTAGTGTTAATCTACAAACACGATCCGGCCATGATTTCCATAATAGTTTTCAGTTGCAAACTCACACACAATAATTCAGGGGAGACCAAAGTCCACTTAATGAAAACAGAAGTTCATGTGGGGGACTTAAGTTCGCGAGAAATGAATGCGATATTCTTGAAAATTCTGTTTCTATAAAAAATTACAAATTTAATTTTGTGAAAAAAAACAACTCAAAATGTAATTGGATTTTTAATTGAGTAACATTGAAAGTAAGGTATATTTTATTTAACCAAAATATTTTTTAATGTTTTCAAAGTATAGAAAAATTATAATAAGAAAAAGGTGTAAATGTAATTAATATACTATTGGGTTTTCGAATACAAAAAAAAAAACCATGAACTGAAAAAAAAATGAATGGTACACTATACTTGATGACTTATACTTTTTCATATTTTTTGCTCTCTTGAATAAAGATAAGCCTTTATTATATAATTATGTATGTTAACGGTTTGTATAACTACGTTACACAATAACAACAACGGCTTTCAGACCATTTACAAGCCAAAAAGATTTTTTTTTTAGCCCAGAATATGTTTAAAAAATTATCTTTGTTCTATCAAATCTTAAGCCCGCCTATCCCCTGGCCCCAACATAAGCCTCCCGCTCCAAAGACGCAACTCGGCCAGCACTGGCCGTTATTACTATAACTTCGTCGACCGTACCACACCCAATATTGCCAGAATTAATTAAGTATTTCTCAGTCTATCCTCAATACATTGCTAGATTTTTAACGAGTCTGTTTTTTTCGTTGGTTGTTGAGGAGTAATGTATGTAAAGAAATCAATTCATTTTATTTTACTTATTAAATTATTTTTAATCTGAACTACAGAACTTACAGTCCAATATTGCTAAATGATTGTAAAATTAAATCTAAGTTCATGCTGTTCAAAGACCACGCTTACCTTTTTTCAATCGCTATCGTTTCTGTCGCATTTCTCTTGGACTTACATTCGAAAACATTTCAGTAAAAATGTCCTGTAGGTACTATTAAAATCAGTAAAATAATATCCAAAGTGCATAAACTGCTTTGGAAAAATATCATTAATTACAAAATTCTACTTTCTGTTTTACTTCAGATCAAACAGTCCAAAAATAAACACCATAAACCATTCCACACAGAGTTAATTAACCTAACAATGATACAAGTTAATGAAAATCCAGCGAATCCAGCAACCTCGGTGAATCCGGCTAATAAAGGCGATTCAAGTGAAGCGCTTAAAAAACTTAATTATCGTATTACACGACCCATGTCACGGGCTGACAAGTTAGCACCTTATTAAATAGCGCCATGATAATGGGATTATGTTCTCAATTTTTTTCTCGATGGGGTTTTTGGGATTTTTGAGGTATTCATTTTTTTTAACAATTTCTTTGGAAAACGACCTGGTTCAAAGTTAAAATTACCTTAATTTTCTTACATGTCTTTCAAATTCACAATTCACTCGCTTTATGAAATAACTGATTTTGATATAAATCTAGTTAGTTAAGTCCGGCTCTTATTATAATGTAAATCAATTTAAAAGTCTAAATTATTATACTATTCTTAAGTTCAAAATCTAAGAAAAGTTCTTTTTAACGAGTCTGCACACATTTCTTGCCAATTTTTATCACTATCAACGAAATCCAGGTGACCTGTGATATAGTTTTTCATTAAAGTCTACTACAGGTATCAGTTTTACAAGAGCCTCTAATATACATACATACATTTAATCTATCAATCATCTATCAAACCGTAATGCGGAGAAAAAAAATGAATATACTTGTAACATACATTACCAATTGCATCCACCTAGTCTATTCCTTACTCAAGACTTCAATACCACTATTAAATAAAGCACTGCCTATCAGACACAAACCAAATAAACAAATATTTATTCCAACACTTTCTACCTTATTGTTATTACAATAATATTGGTCTGTACAATCCTTATTGGAGTTAACCCAATATAATATAATCAGAGGACCTACCACAATCACTTAAATTAATATCGAAAAGAGTGTGTAAAAGAGACGGTGCTCTACACCGTGTAGAACGCTATCTCGCTTCCTCATGTTCAATAATATTACTTTAGAGATTGGTGGTAGGTTTATAGGAGTACACAATATTGTTCCTGTTAACTGAAAGCCTCCGCAACTTTGTGAGGCGCTAATCCCGCTAAGATGTGGATAATAACGGTCAAGTGCGAGTCTTTTGTCTTGTTTCGCTGATGTTTCTTGTGGGGTATTATTATTAATGTGGTTTACTTGATTATTTTCGTTTATTGGATATTTGTTATAGCATTGTTTTGTATTTGATGATATAAATATTTTCAAAAAATCAAAATAGGGATACTTTCTTCCATAAATATGACTGCAATATAATCGGTAGGGAGAACGGTTGTATTAAGAATGATTTATAAAATAACATAACACTAGACTTCCATAATATTCTACATACTAAAGCTACATTAGTACTTAAACTATTAATTCCATTTAGCGACACAGTACAAAACGAACTCGTTAATAATTATCAACCAAATGACCATTACGCGCAGCCGTGTAAACAAACACTAAATTAATATTACGGACCTAACTCGCAATCAAAGTTTCCCCGAGTTTACATATATACAAGTTTCCAATATCCCAAGTTATTTCTTGTAAGGGTCCCAGTAAACTACCTTGAGGAACACGCTACTAACAGCCTCCTATTACAAGTTTTGTATGGCAATTTAATCAGTGTTTTATCGCTGTTCCGCTCTTTGTTGAAAAGCTTTGACGCTAGTTGAGACGTCCATTTTATTAACTAGCCTTTCACCCGACGTTTCTTAGAGTTTAATCAATTATTTTTGTATCTTTATTTAGTTGAGTTTACAAAGTAACGTCTGTTGGTATTGAGACGGGGGTCTTTGATGCACTTTATTGAACGTTGGGTTGTATTTAATTAAATGTGAGCTATAGGAAATCGACACAATGAGTTTCAAAATTGATTGTGTTACTTGTTTTAAGCAAAACACTCAATATAATAACAACTGTAACAATAAAACAAATCCTCATGTCGCAGTCAATCAAAAGCTAACGAGAAGTCACTAATTACATCAACTTCACAATTGTTCCTTAAATTCTCAAAATCTTCCATGGTAGAAAAATTCTTCCCTACCTCATAAAAGATAACATCTTCCTCGATGAGGCTTTTAATGCCATCTGCTGTCGATAACCATTCTGCTCCCTAAAAACTGGGGCATAATCATTATGCGTTGTCATTAACCTTTACTCTGACATAATCTATATTTACTCTTAGTGTGATTGGTTAATCAGTATCACCTTCAAATTGAGCCGTTGTTTCAAAATTTGATTTTGTAATTTAATGACTAAGGTTTTTAAGCCTATATTGGATCAATTCGTGGCTTAGATTTTTAATATGGTACTATGGTAGACTGCACTGACTGTAAAAGTATCAACTTTCTTCTTCCACGTATCGTTTCCTAAGACTTTTTAAATTAATAATCTAGAAAATCAAAAAAAAAGTTGAAACGAAGCGAACAAAAATGTTTATCTATGTTTATTTTCAAACAAAAGAATAATTAACAGTTGTATTCAGCTAGAATTTCTAGATAATTTAAACTGAAAATCAAAAGAAGATCAAATCAAAATGCAATATCTTTTGGTATGTCACCATTCGGATACACACACTCGAGTTAAACAAAAGTTTGCGCCCAAAGTCAACGGTTATCCCTAATTAGGTAGACCGTTTGAACCACATGGCGCGAACTGAATTTATGAGGACCCCAAAGTACGGAAGATGGTGAAATTAATATATGGCTTATGGTCTAGTTGGTGTAGCGTTCTTTAAATAGATTACGTAATAGAAATGTTTTAAACTGAGGTCGTTCAAATTATGTCAAAATTAAAAGTGAATAGATACCGTTAAACAGTGCATAGTATGAAACAATGTCGCATCGACCGTCCCCATGGATGCTTAGATCTTTAAAACTACGCAATGGATTTTGATACGGTTTTTAATAGATATTATATTTCAAGAAGAAGGTTTATAAGTGTGCTACATCAATATTTCACCCGTGCAAGGCTGGGGTGGATCGCTATTATATTATGTAGGTAGCAGTGGTAATTTACTTACATAATAAAGATAACTTAAAAAGCAAATAACATATTCTACTTGCATTGGGTTAAATTCTACTCTTGTATACACATTGACCGGCTACACTACTAGATACAAAACACGTAACGAGCAGTGGTTCTAACACTTAAATTTGTACACACCAATAACTATACCATTTTCAGTACTTTCAAAAAGCAATTTCATCCAATCGCTTCATATTCGTAGTTTCCAATCCGCGTTCCATCGCTACGGACTCCTGTATCTGCAGACGAAAGCATTATTCCTTATTCCGTATTCACTTTACACATCTTCGAAAAAGCATTTCACTAAAAGTACGTAATCGAAAAAACTGTATCATGCATTTTCGAAACGATTTCACAAACATTTTATTTTACTTCGGGCACTACGAAAATGTAAATTCACAGTCAGACAATAATAAACTCTACGTGAGCGGTAATAAAATTCAAGTCCAATTGCAACATATTGCTCCTGTTTTCGACGTGCATCCAACCACTATAACTCACTTCGAAACTTGACAAAAGTTGAAATTTTATCGTAAACTCGAAATATTTCCAAAACTTATACGAATATCGGAACTTGAGTGATTTACTGTTCAACTTGAGAATATAAATGAGCGCGCCGGTGTACAGTCGGCGGCGCAGTTTGTGTTGCCAATTCTAATGAATATTACAGCAGCTTTTTTGTGATAAATTGGTGTAAATACGATTTCCGTATATTTTTTTGAAGCAAATGTTTTTGGTCGGAATGTTTTAAAAGTTCTCGTTTTTTATTTCGAGAGATTGGTACTGCAATCGTATGGTTTGGTAATTTGATTATATTGGCAGCATACCGTATGTTAAATTGAAAAAAAGCTGGTTTTAAATTGAATTCAAAATATGCAAAATCTTTAATTATAACGATTCTGCCGATTGTATTTGATAGGAAATCATTTTTGGCAATACACAATTAATAAGCGCTAGATATCAACCAATTTACCGTTTTTTTAAAATACAAGAACCGCCAACATAAACTAATCAAAACACACATTTTAATTCCAACCAAACATTACTAAAATCAACACTAAATCTAGCTTCGTAAACGCTAATGAAACACGTCACGAACAATCGGACAAAATAACAATTAAACATGCCGTCGAGTAATAGCTCCCCTCATAAACGGGCTCTAACTGACAGATGTCAACGCTGTCAGTTTTCCCGCCAATTTCCCTGTCAGGCGGTGAGGTGTTTTCGTTGCGTATCTATTTAGAGTAGTTTATGCCGGTTTATCGTTTATTTTAGGTTTGTGGTTGAATATAGTTATAATTTAATTTGTGTTATGATATGATCATGATAATTATGTTAATAATAATCTATACATAATAGCGATAGCATCACAAAATTTCAGAAACTACAAGAGTTAGAAATCTAAAACGTTGTACGGCGTTCCTTTTAAGATGTAGGTGCTCCCTAAGACGGGATTTTGTGAAATTCAACCTGTAAGGGGTTGAAATGGAGGTCGACGGTTTGTGTTTGATAAATATTTATCAATTACTTTTATAGAATGATTTTTCCTCTTTGGACCTATGGAACGGTCTCACATATCTTTTGCGGTCGCAATACCAAAGGTATTCCTCCTTGTTGACGCCTTATCTTACTCGATATCTCAGTAATTCAGCACTGACACCATAAGTAAACGATGATTCATCGATGAACAGATTCAAAGATGAACAGATTTGCAAACCTAAAATAAATATTAAAAATATGAAACACCAAAAGTCTTACTAGACTCTAGTAATATTCTACAAGCCCCAGAGGCCCAGTGACCTAAATAAACTGAAAACCAGACACTAAATAATACTAGACTACCGGACAAATTATAAGCTATATATAAAGTTTATTTCAGTTGTTGAAGCGAGATGCCACTATGACCAGTATAGAGCACTGTCCCACTCCCACAATAGCTATAGTTCCATTTTAAGCGCTCATGGTATAGGCTTGCGTAGTTACAAGTAGACTACAATATCCATTGCTGTATTTGTTCCTTACGAATTAACTAAAGTACTAATTTATATTTCAATGGAAAGCAATTTAGTTGTTACCGGTCGTTTGAAAGACGATTCCGTAGCGGTTATTTTGACAAGTTATGACGAAGGCCTGACATTTTGATCTTGATAGTGTAAGAAATTAATATTTAATTGTTTATCTACTAATATTAAATTAAGTACAGTTTCAAAAATAAAACTGGTTGATTATTAAAGGCCTTATGTCTTTAAAATATTTTTTCTGTCTAAGTTTTCTTGTAAATTAGTATAACACTTTTATATCCCACCCACAATTTCTCTCATTATAAGTAGGTTTATAAGTATAAAAACATCAGTAATACACTCATACGAAACTAGGGCGGGACGTTTGTGAAGCTAAATGTTGAAATGGTATGGCAATAGATATTCGACGAATACATCCAAATTGATTGATCGCCCGATGCAATTGATGTATCAAAATTATATTGCCACATAGAAGATACACATTCAAGGGCTACTGTTTTGATAACAATATCTTTTTAAGCTTAAAAAAAAAATCCAAATCTTATAATATTGCGTATCTGTCAAAGTTCCCGCGCTAATTCCCAAACTGTCATGGCGTTGCAATACCTGTCAGATTTGACGTGTTTATTTTATTATCACACTGACAAAGGCAAGGCGAAGGTAATAAGGCCTTGTTCTTAATACTTAATATTTTTGAAGACAATCCTGTAATATATTTTTGTTCCTGAATTTAATATGATTTCGTGGAAATCGTTCGACGATAAATTTTATTTCAAAGAGATGTTTATTGAATTATTTATAGCTTAAACTACATAAGGATCATAAGTATAAGTAAAAAAGTCTTGGCTCTTATGGTCAATGATTTGGTTTGGTAGATTAAAATAATCATATTGATGAACTAAAAAAAATTACTTCGGTTCTTATCTTTTGCCCATTAGGTAGTTTTTATGTTTTCGTCTTGTTTGTATTTTTGTAAAAATGACGTATAGGGTACTTCTCAGATTTCGTGCAAAATGGATGCAATTGTGAGAATATAAAAAATGTTTATTTTTCTGATGTCAACTCAAACCTATAATAAATTTATATTTACTGAGCGATTTATATGTCATTCCACACATAATTAATAAAGATATTGATAAAATAAATTTATGTTCGCTGAAGGTAATGAAATGAGTACATCTGGTAATGATATTTTTCAAGAAAGTACTGAGTAAATATAGCTGGAAATCAATAAAAAAACTAGTATGTCATCATAATGTATTTATTTAGTGATTTTAATTACTCGTCGATGCTGAAGAATCAACACCTCACTAATTTTCTTGTTTTTCTTTTTGTTTTCTAAGCAATGTTTACTATTCACTTTCCACCGTTTTCGCTGTAGTCTTTGATTTCTAGGCGTCATATCTATAATGCACTTAATTTTCTTTTCTTCTTTCCTTCTTAAATATCTATATTTTAGAACCATTTACATAACTTTCACTTCAGTGAAACTGAAAAACTGAAGGTAATTGATGGTAATGTATTAGAGGGTAATGAGATTTAATAACTTTTTTGGATATTACGCATTTAATAATCACACCATTTCTATAATAGAAGTTTCTAGGTATTGAAATATATCAACAAGTCTATTAAATCTAATCCCAAAATAAAAAGATGAGAACTAACCGTTAAATTTAAATGAAGGTAATTAGAAAACTAATTCTGGAAACCACTAATCACGACAATTACACGAGCATTACAGAAAATTGGGCAAATTTCATCCTCTTCACAGATTCTCGGGCGATTGGCGGCGTGTGCGCGAGACTGTTGCTATGGGAGCTGTACCCATAGCACTAAAATAAACTATAATATTTTGATAGTTTGTTTATGCTGAAGGTAATGCAACTTTTTTTTTGGGAAAATTGTTTTAATTTCGGGAACGTCAGGGACAGTACATATTTATAAAATAAATATCAAGTTTTATTCCTAATGAAATACCTAAGGTTTGAAAAGTAACCATTTAGAATTAAAGCTTATAGATGAGGCTTGTTTTTAATGTGTTTGCTTAAAATTATAAAAAGGACACTGAAGGGAATGAAATTTTGACCTGTTTTTGTTTTTTTTTTTAATTGATTTAACCATAATCATACTATACTTATTGCAGCAAGTATACCTTATAGTTATAACTACAACATACAACAATATTGGTTCGCATTACGTACTTAAAATCGTAAATAATTAACCGGACATGCGATTTGCACGAAATCTGAGAAGTACCCTATAGCGACAACAAAGCTAACACGGTTGATTTAGTCATAATTAGAAAAAGATTTTTGTAAAAAGTTCCTAAAAATTACATACATGATGGTAAAACAAATTTTAATAACGATTAGGGGCCTAAACATGTTAAAACAAATCACGATTGGGAGCCAACACGCGAAGAAGAAAACATCAATCAAACACACTCTCCTTTCCATTCACAAACGTTTTGAAAACGGATTTAAAAATAAACTCTCAATAAAATAACAGTTGTATTAAGAGTAGCGACAAATACGTTCGCGCCAATAGTTCTTCAATCTACTCTATTACTCTTTGAAGTCCAATAGTAATTAATAGTGTTGGCTCTTATCGATAGATAATCTCGGTTCTTTCTCGGAAATTCGATCGCTGTTACTTGCGAAGATTTGATGTTGTGTTTCTTTTGATGGGCTGTTTTTGTGATATCGATAAGTAGATAGTGTGAATGCGGAAAAAATATATACGTGGTTTCTTTTTTATTTTGTTTTTCTGTGTATTACGATAAACTATTTGAAAGCAGTTTTTTGTTTTTGTATTGTTTTATATCGCTATGACATAACAAATACAATAATTTAAGTTAGTTAAATCCTATTATTAACTTCTTATGGAATAAAATTACGTTACATTTATCAAAGAAAATTTTGCATCAAAATATTTGTAAACTAAAACAACACAACAGTCCAAGAAATAATACAAATATCATTAGTACCAACAAACCGCAACAGAAACAATTCGAAATACAACTCCAATTCCATTCCCAAAGACAGCGCGATGCAACCAAATTATCGACGACCGCATCTCCGACATTTCCGTTCATCGATAACTTTATCTACATTTGTATCGACACTTCCCATCACTACCCGGGGACAGATAAGCATCAGTTGCACAAAGTTAATTAAAAGTTGGTCTGTTTTAAATTAATTAGATGTGTTTCGAGCTGTTTAGACCTTTTTCTACTTATATTTAATTAATTATAGTAGTTAAAGATGTGTGGCGAGAGATTTGTTTAAGGAATTTGGTTGTTTTTAGATTTTGTATTTGAATCTCCACTTACATGGTAATAGAGATTGATGATAATTGTTTATTATATAGTTTTCAGTTTTTTTTTTGTGTTTTGTTAAATGGTCGTTTATTAAGTAAATTAGAATTACGACTGTGATATACTTTTATTTATGAAAATATATGTAAGACTTGATTATGCGTTGTGATTAAAAAAAAACTACTCCAAAACAATGTCTACTTGAATTGTGTTTATGACATTTGAATAACAAAATTTCATAGTTAATATTTTATTTTTCCTTACGTATTTTAGACATCTCAACGCATTGTTTCAACCTTACACAAATTTCAAACCCCACAACCTCAAATTTTCAATTCAAAATTCACAACCAAAAATAAAGCTTTACATTCACGTTGCAACAAATGTGGACAATAAGTTGCGACAATTTCGCGGTATGCATGTAAGTCGCAATGTCTTAGGAGCCGTTATATTTGCTTGCACATTAGTCTCACATGCTCCTCGCAAACTACAAATGTGTCGCAATGAATCGTCATACATTAGGAGAATGCTTTTGTCACTTTAAAACTATTTTGAGATGTAAGTGTGGAGGTGATTGTTATGTTGCTAGATTTTGGTGATGATTTCTGGTATGTTATGTTGCGTTTAGTTGAATAAATGGTACTGGTATTTAAGCCTGATATCTTGTTCTAAGACTGAGACGATGAGGATTGTATAAGATTAAAAGTGAATCTAAACAAAAATAAAAAAAGATACATCATAAGTATATTTTTTAAGTCTAACTTTCACTGTAACAAGTATATTTAATACTATTATTGCCTTGTAAATATCCTTTATCATATAAACGGTCAAAATGAGAAAACTTCCTCTTTTTTTAAAGTCGTTTAAAAACTATTTTTCATTACCTGTATTGAATTACTTGTATTGGATCCCTCACCAATTCAAAATACAAAATGCTACAAGCCTTAAGAATAAAAAATTTCAAATTCAATACATTCCTTGTTCCAAAAAAGTCCGAGAAATTTGAAAGTATCAGATTTCAGGAGATTATGTATAGTTTCCATGTCCAGGCAGCCTGCCAAAACTGCTAAACATTTTGTCTGTACGTACATACTTGTACGTACATGTATATTGTAAGTACAAGGAAGCATTCTGAGCTTTCTTTACTTCCCTGCTTTTGCTAAAAGGTTTACATTTTAAGCCAAGTAATATGTAGCCTATAATATACAATTAAAACTAAGTTTTTTTTACTTTTTGGCGTACTTAATTGTAATTTTTTAATTAATTTTTTTTTGGACATTATACATTACTAGTATTCATATTCATTTATTTGCATTCCACAATGTGTGTACATTTATGTTAGTCTTAATAAAAGTAACAATTTATTACAATTGGGCACATCAATTTGAAACATTATACATACACTAAGGCTTAAAACTAAACAAAACATAAAAACATTTAATAATCAAAATTTATAATTACTCTAGTATTAGTAATAAAACAATACTGAATTTAGTTGAAGACAAGATTACATTATATTAATATGATGTACCAAATATATAAAACCTATTAATAAACTTCCAGGTAAAAAAAGGAAAACAAAAATACTGAAAGAAAAAACTGGAGGCTGAAAATCAATCAAACCTTTTTGATTGATTACATTTCATTTGCATTTGATTCGAGATAAAGCAGAAAGATTAAATTAAACGGCCATCGGGGACAGTCCTTTTCTCTTCTCTTCAACAATTTTATTTAAAATGAAAAACTTTTATTGGAAATTTATTTTTAAGAGAACAAAAAATGCATTGGAAATGTTACAAAAATTAAACATACAATAATTTTTATATCCATCAGCTTGATTGTATATTTAGTAGTTTATATTAGTTTGTAACTGCTTTCTAATGTATCTAGGATTATTTATCAATGATTCTTCGAAATTTTTCTTTTTTAAATATCAAGTAAAAAAAACAAATTTACTTGTAATTAAATAAATAAATTACATGTTTAAGTATATCAATAAAATGGCAATATTATAATTAATTGTGCGTATTTTTTGATAAAACGTAGTTTAAGTTATATATTTACTTACTGAATGCACAATTCAACACAGAAGGCTTTATTTGGGAAGAGGCTTTTGCTCAATAATGAACAGTATGTTTTAACGACAACTTGTCGGTACAGTCGAGATAAACAGTGCGAATGAGACAATCAGCTAACATCATTAAGCGATGCGAGTGGTTCAATGGTACAGTCGAATACAACACAGACTTGTAAAAAAATAAAGTATACGTATTGTTTTAATATATCCCACAAGTTCCGCAATGGATGGATATAGAGGAAGAGGACGACCAAAGAAACGATGGATGGATTGTGTGAAAGATGATATGAATGCAAAGGGTGTTGCTTGCGAGATGACGTCAGATAGGAATGTATGGAAGGAAAAGGCATGCTACGCCAACCCCAAGTAAAAATTGGGATAAGGGCAGTGGAATGATGATGATCCCACAAGTTCCACAACGCCATCTAGCCTCAAACTAAGCAGAGCTTGTATTATAAATACTAGACAACTGATATACATACTCATATACTTCTAAAAATATACATATTAAAGATAAACTACATCCAGATACAGAACAAATGATCGTGCTCATCACACAAACATTTGTCCTGGGTTATTATTATTATTATTCCAATATTGACATTTTCGCGTTGAAATAATGTTTGCAAAATTTTACTCATTTTTTTTTTGCCGTCATCTCACTTAACTGGACTGCAACAACCACAGCAGCTAGACTTCTCCCAAGCAACCGGCAAAGGTTTGTGACGTATCTGGGGAGGTTTATGACTAGCAGTGAACTGCAATGATCCAATAATAACGATGTCTATATGTAGGAGGATCACAATTTTATTTGGAACTGGCTACCCGCTCCAGCTTTCCACGGGTAAACTTCCTTTTGAATCCTTCTATCTGTTAAAAAAAAAAACTCTTTAAAATTCCGTTGCGTAGTTTTAAAGATTTAAGCGTACATACAGACAAACAACAACAACCACTTTGTTTTATACTATGTATTGGTATACTATTATATTGTTTTCTCATAAAAGTCGTTTATTTTTATGTACAGAATTCAAGTTACGCCCAGTACTTTTGAAAACACATTGCAAAATTATTGTTAAAACACTTTTGTCTACATACACTGTAAAATAAATGTCCGTCGCATTGCACGTGACGATATTTTCAGCTCTTTAGCAATTCAGTATACGACGTAATGAGAAACGGATTTAATTCGCATTCTGTTAACGAACGCCTTTATTTTATTACAAAATCTTCATTGATACACGATTTCTCAATTTTGAGGAGTAAATATGTTTTTCACTCTTTATAATTTTGCAAAAAAGCTTGCTTGTTTATTTCCGATTATTCCTTTATTTCAAAATCAAAATGTTTTTATTTCGAGTAGGCCTTTTCAGGCACTTTCAAAACGTTACTGTCTCTAGTTGTACGGTTCCAAAATGTCATTCTTATAGAGAAGAACCGGCAAGAAACTCCATAAGTTACTCTTTTAAAAACTGCAACTGTAAACCGTAATTTTAATTAAAGTGTCAGATTTTTATTATCACGCTTTCTGTATTATTATTTATTTATGACCATAGATTCATTATATACTGCATCCATTCTAAAGTCAAACTTCAATATTGAAAATGGCTCTTTATATAAATTTTTAATAATAATGGCATCTAAGTATATCAGCTGAAACTTTGATACAAGCTGTAATATCGGCTAAGTATGATACTCCTTTTTTTGTAAAATAAATATAATATAACCAGATCCATGTAACAGATCTATGCGTGATACGAAGATTCCAACGATCTTCACACGACAAAATGGCTTTGGGCTACCAAACGTTTTGGGGAAAGTAAAGAACTAACCTACAACCATAGAGAACACATTATTATTACTCATTGACCTCGGTTGCTTAGTTGGTAAAACAACAGGCGCGTTGAGTCTGGAGTCCAAGGTTCAAGTCATGTCCGCGCGTTGAATGCGACAGCGAATCTCGTGCCCCCGGCCATAGGCAGATGAGGATTTCCACCGGGTTACAAAAAATGTAAGTTCGAGTCTTATTTGAATCAGATTCTGCGTATTGAAGTCTTCTATTGATAATTATGATTTGACAGTCAGACAATGTGTCGCGCAACTAGTACGATTGTCTATCAACAACTAGCCCAAATAAAATCCCTTCAAACCAACACTTGACCAATACTTATTTATCTTCCAAACTAGAGGGCGCTACTTTCGCCCAACAATTTATTATTCAATGCGCAGGTTTCCCCGATTATTTTCCGTGGTAAGTGATAAATTGGGTACATATGTTTGAAAACCCCATTAAGGCGAGACCCTTGGTTCAAATTAACGGCCATTTCGTTTTTGTTTTATGCCTATTTTGGTTCTTACCTGAAATAGGATTGAGGGATATTGGGGAATGGATTGTAAGATATAATCGGTTAATTACTTGGAAAAAGAATATACAAAATCGGGTACATAATTACGTAGTGAGTGTAAATTAAAAAAGTTTAATTTGCTGCTGAGATCTGAGGACTAGACATAATTACATCGCAAAAATAGAATACGTATGGACAAGTTTCATGGAGTTAGCTGACACCCTTTTTACCCGACTGCGAAAAAAACAGGTTAATATTGTGCAGCTATAAACGTCATTCACGCGAGTGAAGCCACGAGTAAAAACTCTTTTGCAACAGACTATAGTTAACTAAATCTTAATCAACAATTTTTATCATTTAAACCTGTACAAATGCATGAGTCTGCTAAAATTGTTTCCTAAAATCATTTGAGTCCGCACCCTATTTATCTTTTCAGCTTTTTTGGAGTTGAAACGAAATGCTTTTGTTGCCGTCCTTTACGCTGCAAGTCTTAATGAATTCTACAATATGTCCTGTACACTTACTATGATCTCGTAAATCAGGACTCTTCCTATAGTGGAAGCGAGATGCCGCTATAAGAAAAGTAGTGCTGTCTTGCTTCAATAGCAACAGTCTAGATTTAAGAGACTATAGTACAGGCAGTGCTTTGTACTGGCGTCCTTTAAAAAACTTTGACAATTTCCATGGTAATGCCAGAGTAAAGCCATGACGAATTTTAAGCTGGGTATTTGATGATGCATTGGTGCGAGAGTTTTTTTTAAAGAGAATGAAATATTTGCAATTATAGATAAAGTCAATGAACATTGAAAAGTTAAAAAAGATATAATAAACCTCCTTCCTTTGAATTTTTGAGATGGAAGTAATAAAAACGTAGTAACAATCAGTTTCTTTTTGAGTTTAGAAAATTTTAAACTTTTTTGGAAATCATCATCATCTTCCTGCCCTTATTTCATTTTACTTGGGGTCGGCGCAACAAGTAAAAATTTAAACTTTTTTAGTGCCCTCTTTTCTAGAGGTGGAAATCGAATAGTAATTAAATTTCATATTTAGTTCTAAAGTAAAAACAAAAACGCATCTCACTCCAAAACTGACTTGCTCTACTGAAACAACTGAAACACCTCTTATACTAACAACATATTTTTTGTCCACAGTAAAACCAAAATCCGTTGAAGTCGTAACAGGCGATGGCAAGTCGCTCTCAGACAACGCAATCTTCGGGCCGTTGCTGGAGCGGGCGAAGGTCAACATCAGCTGTACCGTCCACGAAGGGAAGCCGCAGCCAAAGGTCGTGTGGTACTTCAGGAAGAACAGGGGGGATGATATGAGAGAGCTAAATGGTGAGTACAATCAAGTATGTTCTTTTATGTAAAAAAAGTGACTCCCGCACTAAGAAATTCCTTAATGCGAGAGTCCTCCGAGAATCCTTGTATGGCGTTGGGTTTCACAGATATTCAATTTACATGCACAAAGATAACCAGACTCAGAACAAGTCTTTGTGGTTCGCATAAAGTCTTGTCCTACGCGGGGATTGAACTTGCGACACGTCGCGTACAGTTGTAATTGGCATAGTGACTTATACCACTCGGCTATTCGTGCAGTATATGTAGATTAGTTGTGTAATTGTGTTCAGGTGAAGCGCATTAAAAATATGGAGTGAATATTGTTCTTTGACTTTAATTTAAAACGGCATCAATTGTCTCTGTCTTCAGTTTTGCGTCACGTGATCTTATACTAATATGTCATATGTAGAAAGTACAATTTTCGATGCAAATCGATATTCGTAGCAGATGGAATATTCGTAGAAAACGGCACGCTCGTAGCAAATGAAACAATGGTAGCTACTTGGACATTCGTAGCGCATTTGAAATTCGCAGGAAAGTCGACTTGACATTCGTAGCAAATTTTCTATTCCTAACATGATTTTTACAACTTCATGTATTTTTTGACTTGTCACCTCTGACTATAAATAAAAAACTAAATAAATCAATTTAAAATTATTATATTTCTGTACCAACAGAATGATAGTTTCACAAAATGTACAACATTTTCAATTCCACAACTGTTATTGAGTTAAGCGCCATCTCTCGGTGGATTTTAATAGCTATAAAGCCTATTAGCATAAAATTATTTCAACCGCTTTTAGTGCTTACATTTATTTTAGTAAGGACTTGTTCACACCTGTTCTTAGAATTGAATTATGAAAGTTCTCGTTGTTTTAAGTGCAAGTAACGTGTGTAGACTTGTTAATGTTTGCTCTAAATAACATTATATTAAAAAGCGTACTAAATTAGTGTAATGAAACTGTTGCCTTTTGTAGTGTAGTTTTTCGCAAATTAGTTTTCTGTGAGATCTGTAAGAAATTCCATATATGTCAATGTAAATGATTTAGTGACAATTCTCCAATTTGTAATTTTATTTGTTTCAAACCAATTTGTGTCAAGTCATTCATTCTAAGATATACAGGGTGTCCGAGGAAAGGTAGATAATCGGATGTCTATTGATTAAGGACACTTAGAGGCACCCAAATCACATGTTATGCGTTTTTTTGTTTTTTTAGAGTTATTAAGTTTTTACGTGATTTTTTACCAAACTCCGAATTGCGTTACATTTCTGTCCATACCGCCGTAGTTTTTTGCCTTTACGATGATTTAAAACTGTTTAGTTTATGTCCAATAAAATATTCGACTGTCCATTTTTCATATCTATTATATCAAATACTGCATCCATTCCATCAATAACCATTTCATCATTAAACATATCTCTGTTCACAATAACATCAAAACTGGCAAAACCTATTGAGCATCTATCTACATCGACAAAATATCAATTAATGACAGCTAAATCTAAAATTTCGTTGGAACCAGCCATAAATTAATTCTATCGGTTGTCGGGGCTAAATTAGGCCAAAATTGAAGCTTGCCCGAGATTTGTGGTCAATTCTGAGCATTAAATCAAAATGTATCCGGACTGGTTAGCTCGTAATCGGTAGCAATGGAGGTTTTATTGTGAGTATTTGGATTTCGAGGCTTGATTATTTTGATATTTAGTTTGTTAATTTATGATTGAATGAAGTCAAAACCAAGCGGTGATGTTTTGGCCATTTAGTTTTTTCATTGATCATCATCATCATCTTCCTGCCCTTATCCCATTTTACTTGGGGTTGGCGCAACACGTTTTTTTCTTCCATTCTTCCCTAACAGATGTCACACTAAAATTTACTCCTAGGTTTTTATCATTGATGTGAAACAAAAACTAGGTAATTGGGGAAATAAAGGACTTTAACATTTAGATCTAAAGTAGTGAGACATGTTTGGGTATAAAATTAAAGAATAGTTTTCCCAAACGTCTCAAATCGAATACCCAAAAAAATGGTCCAACTTAGATTAAAATATTTCATTAGGATTACAATTACTAACAGTTTTATCAATGCTATAAGTACTAGTATTCTTTTCTTGTTCCAAATCATTCGTAATCCTTCCAAAATCGCTTCTACCATCAACAAAAGATTTAACCCTACCAAAATGGAAAAATCTCAAATACTAAAAGAAAGTAAACAAAATCCATGTGATCTGTAAGAAAAGCTCAACTATTCCGAACGTTTGTATTCAAATGCTGTGCCAGCTTAACCGCAAGGCAAACGTTTTAAACGCTAGCCGGTTGGGATTCGATTCCCGTGCCGTATTTATTTATTGTTTTGGTAGCAGCACTGAATCTAAAGTAGTATTGATCTTCTATGACTAGGTCAAAGATATTTTCGATGAAGGATTCTTAGGTTTTAACGCTATCACGACTTCAAGAAACTTTTAAGGTGCATTTCATATTAAACTATTTTTTAACCACTTTACCGTCCGCAACTCAGTATATTGTGAATATAAATCAATTCAGAGACGTATACTGCATTAGTAACTATTGTTTGTCTACACTTGGACAATTTTCTAAAAGCGCTTACCTAACTACAGTCGCTACTGAAATATCTCACTTAAGTCAAGCTGAGCACCAACATTTTTGAGGTATTCAAATAATAATACGGTTTACTCAATTTCGATAGAAGCAGGGCTATTATTTTCGATCTTATGTTTTATGTGTTTTGCATGATCATGCTTAGAAACCCTGATTCATCAGAATTTCAGGTTGTGAGGTATCGTTCGAATCGACTTAACTTTTAAAGTGACACTGGGTTCTCTTAAAATATATTTTTTTCAATTTGACTATTTCTTCTTCAATCAAGTAATTCCTTTCATTCAATTACTACTACCCTAATTACCCAACCACCAACCTTTCAGACCTACACCTTTATTTCACCCAAAAACTCGAGTCCGGTAATCGCATGAAACTCTTCGTCCGGAAATCTAAAGCTACCCTCGCAACGTGACAATCCAATTGATTTTAGAGACATTTGAAATGAAATCAATTTATTCCCAGCACTCCACAGATTGAAATACTTTCACAGAAATTTCTGGGATTAAAATTTTCGGAATAGATTTCTTGAGTTAAAAGTATTGACAGTTTCTACTAGCGTTTGATTGAAAATAGATAAAAGTGGCGTGCATTTGTAGATTAATAAGTAGTAAAATCTTGTACAGATTTAGTTTTAAATAAAGTTGAGTTAGTTTTGGCTGAAGGAAAAAAATCTACAGATTTTTTTACAATTTTCTACTTTTTTTCGATGGCTTTTTATTTAAATATATGAGTTGTATATTTTACTTTAAGTAACCTATCCCCAAATATTTTGTAAAAAGGCGTACAAGGCAACACATGTCTCTAACACTCTACAATTTTCCTCATTTATCAACTATCGCCATACATACTCGCATCGTTGAAAACAAAGTCAACTCTACGTACACTAGAGTCGTTTTTCCGTCTATAAGAAGAAAAAAATCTAGCAAAGCTCTTAAGTCACCGTAAACTAATCAAAGATATTATATTCAAAACCCAGTCTCTAAGAGGACTCTCCATCGATGACACGGTCTTGCATCAGAATCGACTACAATATGCTCCACTTCAGATGCCGTAGCTATCTCTAAAACCATTTGTATGCGGAACCCGACGTCGAGTGATAAATTACACGGCTTGGCACGTGAGCTCTATGATGCATTCATATCGGGTTTTTAGAGTTTCGTAATTATGAGAACCGGGATCGTTAAAGGTGACATGTTTCAATTTTAGATATTTTGTAACTTTCATTGCTTGAATTTCGGTTGTAGATGAATAAATTTTACTTTATTCTGATGCAGTCGGTTAAAAAGTAATGTATTTGTTTATCCAGGGTGTGAGCTAATTCTATACTAAATTTAAAAAATGTAAGCATGAAAGAGTAACAAACATACATCTATCCATACTAACAAATCATCGCGATTATAATATAACTTCCATTCTCTTGAATCCAACGCCAGCTCTTTGATTTAAAGATATTTTGAAAGCAGAAAAGATTTTTAACAGTTGTCTAGTTCTATATTTATGTTAAATTATTTTACTTGTTATAATGTTGTATAAAGACCAACCCCGAATCTTCCCACGGTTTTTTGTTGCGCTTCCCACTCTATTTTTATAATATCTTAAAATATATTGTCAGATAGCTTTTAAATATTCGTTTTCTATATTTTTGTGTGGGTGTACGATAATAATAAATGGAAAAACTTGGAGACAGTTCTTAGCATAGCGATAAGATATATATAATAGACTTAGCATATTGATATAAGAAAACATTCAGCGGTAAGATATAATAAACTAAACCTAATGACATAAGGTTACGTTTCAACAAATCATAAATTCCAATGGATGAAAAAATGGATGGGTTGTATAAGGAATGATATGAATGAAAAAGAAGTAAGTTATACTGTGACGTCTGATAGGGGAGAATGAAAGAAAAAAACATGTTGCGCCGACCTCAAGTAAAATAGGATGAGGGCATGAAGATGACGATGATAAATTCCAATGTCTTCAACACACAGTCACTAAAGCGCCTCAGGCTACTCCTATGAACTTACCTCGGCCTCGGCATTGCTCGCTAGAATATCGATTATAGCTGCAAAATATTACCTGCTTTCTAATGCAGTCTGTGATAATTCAGCGTTTCATCTACCTCCATACCAAATTTTATCGACACTGGTTGAGCAGTATGTGCGTGATGTTAAAAATTAAAGACTATCAAATTTTCCTCTATGCCTATCACTACACTCCCCGCTGCTACTATCCCAATTCAACCAACTATAACATTTTTTTTTTACTTTCTTGCAACTCTCCAACCAAGTGTCCAACTAAGCAGAGCTTGTATTATATGTACTAGACAGCTGATAAACATACTTATATACTCCTCAACAAATACATAATATATTTTTGATAAATTACACCTAGACACATATCAAGTGATCGTGCCCATTACACAAAGTAACAGTTGTCCTGGGTAGAAATCGAACCCACGACCTCTGGTATGCCAGTCAGAACCACTAACCACTAAACCAACAGGCCCGTCAAATTACGTATGCAATACAGACTACGGAACCCGAGTCGACCCGAACTTGACGCCAGTGAGTACGTGGCTTAACCGACTCGTTTACGGTATTAGTCGATGTGATACTTTAATATGTACGAATGTACGGATGTGCGAATTTACATGTGCTACAGTTTTATTAACAAATTTCCAAATTTTCTGGAATGCTGATGAATTTATGAAGGACAAGCTGTTTCCAAAGACGTTGCGTGCGCGAATGTCGGTTATAGCTGCAGAAATATTACTAATATCTGACGCTGTTGGTTAAAAAGTAGCCTATGTGTTAATCCAGGGTGTCAACTAACTAAAGACAAAATTTCATTAAAATTGATCCGTTTCTTTGAGCGTGAAAGAGTAATAAATATTAATCCATTCAACCATATTTACAAAAATTATGGCTTTTTTAATATTAGTAGCATTTTAGCAATTTTTTAAAAACCATGATGATAAAAACTTTGACTGACTTTGTTAAGTTAGATTTAACTTATTTCTACGTCTATTTCTATTTAGTTTAGAACTCGTACGAGTATGTGTCTGTTGGGATTTGGGTTATCTAAAACAGACAAGTGTGGGTCTTGTTCTATGATATAAATTTTAAACTTCGTAGAAGTCATTAGGAGGTCTACAAGTCTATATCGTTTTAGTATATTCTGTAGGTCGAGTTAAATATTACCTACTTCACAAAAATAAAATCAAAAGAAGGAGCACACTCGGGAATGAAAATATTGTTTCTGGAGAACTAAGAAACCATTGGAATAAAATCAATAAATTTATAGTCTGCTGATCGTCTAAGCTGTGCACTCATCATTCCCCAGCCCTTATCCCAATCATTATTTGGGATCGGTGCAGCATGTTTTCTTCTTCCACACGTTTCTATCTGTGAAGTATAATTTCCTAATATTTGTTAAACATTTTGCGCTTCCAACCGGTCCTTCTGGAAATCTTTGGGGGAGACCTATGTCAAGCTGTGGACATCCCACGGCAGAGAGGATAATGATGACGATGATTTTTATGTCTCGCCAAGAGAATACAGTAAATTGTTCAATAACTTTAAAGTAAAGAATCCCAAGACTTCTACTGTAGTACTTTTTACCCCTTACAATTTTGTTTCAAAAGATGTCCTGTAAAATAATTTTAGGTAAACCCATAATAATATCGTTGTTTATCTATTGAGGTGAACACTCCACCCGGGTCCAAACATATAGGTATTCCGAATTAAATAAATCGAAACCCATTCCGTACTAACAGACAAGCTCAGATATTCATAGAAGCAGTTTCGAATATAGTCGCTACATCTACAGAATATATTAGCTCTACTTTACCAGGATTTAGAGTAATTTCAACCTTGGGTGAACTTGTTAAGGTTGAATTTGGAATGGACGAAGGAGGTTTAGAAAAATCATATTGACATATCGTGATTTGTAAGGAATTTGTTGTGGTCCAGTATTGTTCTATTGTCTTGTTAGAATTGGATAAAATAAATAAAAATAAAAGCGACTTTTTGTTAGAGGGATTGTCTCAATCCTTTGTTTTCAATAATAATGCTACACTAGTTTATTCAAAAGATACAAATGATAAAGCGGTTGAAGATAAAGCCCTGAGCGTAGAATTTTGTGTTTTTCTGATCCTTGTAGACGAATATAAAAAATGTACACAATACCAACTTAATAATCAAAATGAATTGTTGTCTGTCAGTCTAGCTGAAGACTCCTATGAATTTGAAAACATCCTGACTGCTTTAGAAAATGATTTGAGAAAAACGTTAAACTCTTGGGAAGGTTTTCGTGGGTGGATTTTGAATAATCACGATCTTCACCCACGCCTTGAAGCACCAGAGTCTTTCAATGGGTATAAAACTCGGCGTTCTCTCGACATTTCTTATCATCCTGCGTTTTTTGCTTATAGTATTGTTAATTCGCCAAAAAAAGGACACACACAAACTCTATCTCTCACTGTCATATTTATGTACTTACTAGCTGCTGCCTGCGACTTCGTCTGCGTGGCATTCAAGATGTGTAGTGCTGTACAAAAAGTAAAGCTAAATAATATTTAATGCCAGCTCCCTAATCCTGTTCCGTTCCAAACTACCTAATTTCTTAACTTCCTAATCCTGAAGAAGGTTAATGTTACGCACACATACAAAACCATCGCGGAAGTACGCGTGCGGCGCATCATCATCATCTTCCTGCCCTTATCCCATTTTACTTGGGGTCGGCGCAACATGTTTCTTTTTCTAAACATGTTGCTAATGGATTTGGCTATGGTTTTATAGTCGGCCGCCTGCCTGATACTAACCCTCTTTGGGAATGCGATTGTTGGTTGTTTACCCGCCACCATTCGGGCGGCGCATATTCGTACAAATATTATTAATAACAGCATATCTTTATAATACTTTACCTATGCAACTACCCTATACCATCGCAATTGGTGCACAATTGTGGTCAAAATCAAAATCAAAAGGTTTTTATTTCGAGTAGGCCTTCTCAGGCACTTTCAAAACGTTACTGACTCTAGTTGCGCGGTTCCAAAATGTCATTCTTATGGAGAAGAACCGGCAAGAAACTCCATAAGTTACTCTTTTAAAAATTGAAAATACAAGTTTTACAATAATAGTTATGCAGCAACAACGTAAATTAGTAAAATGTGCAGATTACAGACAAATATAGGATTAAGTATTCTTTGAATAAAGAAAATAGAAATGATTGTCAAAAAATAGGAACCCGACTATTTTACCAAGTTTACGATGTTGATACATGTACAAAGCATAGCTTACAAGGAAATAAAATAATAATAGTTTACATACAAAAAATATGTAGTCCTAATCAAACCCTAACAGGAATGTCAAGGCATGTCAAAGCTCCTCAAGTAGACGCTAAGGGAAAGCTAAGGAAATAATAAATTATAATAAAAGGCTAGCCGACTGCCAGGGAGACGACATGTGCAGAGATACTACATCCACGCGCGCCTATCATCTACGTAATCACTAATCGAATAGTACGCTTTACTAATCAGCTTGGCTCTCACGGCATTTTTAAACTTATTGCTTGGTAATTTAATAATACTATCAGGCAGTTTGTTATAAAAACGGATAGTATTTCCTGGTAGTGTATAGGCACTATCAAATCTTTACAGCCACGCGTTACACACACCAAAACTGCAGTCAACAGCTAAGTAGTTAATTAAGTATAGTAAATCATTTACCGTCCACACTATTTTTTGTTTTAGTGTAGCTGGTTTTGAAACTGTGATAGCTTAGTGGCAAGACCGTAGGACTGCTAGGTCTTGGTCTTGAGTTCGATCCCGACGGCGTGCACCGACTTTTCGAATGTTGTGTGTTTCGGAAGGCACGTAAAAATGTGGGTCCTGCGCCTGATCTCTCTCCGGTCGTGTCGGATTACCGTCCCATCGGGATATGAGAGTAAAAGGAATAGAGAGTGCGCCTGGGTTTGCACACACGCTTGTGCACTATAATATGTCCTGCGTAGCTGGCTGGTGTCATAGTAACACTGGCCGCCGTGGCCGAAATCGGTCCGGATATTATTATTATTTCTTTCACTTCATATCCACAGCTCCTCCTAAATTGGATGACACACACACACACACACAGATAATAAATAGCCTATATGTCGTCTAGACCTGTCCTTAATCTTCAAGCAAAATTTGAACACTATACTTATGTATATTAAGTAGTTTTTTTGATTAGCCGGTAATTGTCATAAAATTCGTGATTGTTCACCCTCCATATCAAATAGCGCATTAATATGTAGAATTTATGTTGTCACGACCTCTAGTCAATGAAAAATGAAAATGAAATCTGTACATTATTTTTTTGGGATTATCCCGGACATATATTTACGGATAGTTTAACAATTTTATGACGATAGTTCTTTAAACAGGTAACCGTCACAAAACGATGGGCAGAAAAGCTTAGTATTTACGTAAACAGCTTTAATTTTCATCGACTTAGCTTCAAAACAGTCGGAGTTTCATAGAAACGTACCTCCCCCTTTTTTACCCCCGTCAAGGCAGAATTTCCAAAAATTCTTATTGCGTCATTCTTAACTTCCAACTAAATAGCCAAATATTAATTTTAATCGAATTAGCTTCAAAACTGACGAAGTTTCATACAAACTTACCCGCCCCTTTTAACCCCCTTAAAGAGCAAAATTCCAAAAAAAAGATAGGTTAAATGTTAGCGAGGACTAATAGCTACATAATAAAAAAAGTTTCATGAAAATCCGTCCCGTGGTTTTTGCGTGAAAAGCGGACAACAAACAGACAGACAAAATTTTTTTTTTTCATATTTTTGGCTTCTATTGGTTGTATGAAGATCCCCCATCTAAGTTTTTCTTAAATATCTTTAATGTACAGACATGAGGTTTTTATAATTTTATTATATGTATAGATTATCTTATTTACACTATCTTTAAAAAAAACATTACTTCTATTTTATCGCCACTTTTCAAAGACTAAGTTTAACACTATCAAAAACCTATCTAAATCAAACCACCATTCATCACTATCAAAAACTACAACATTCCCATCAACCAAAATCAACCACCCACTAAACATATCTCTAACATTTTTGCCCACGTGACTGACTAGTAACGTGACGTCATATATCCCATGACAATTGTTAGCAGAACTAACGATTCGGAACACGTCTGATATACGTGTACACTGCCGTTCAGATTTACTGTATCACTCTACTGGGAGTCATTGGAATAGCTGACTAGATTAGGATCGATGGTAACACATTTTTTTTGGGCTATCTGAATGCATTTGTGTAGTTGTAATGTCTTTATCGAATTGAGGTGTTCTTTTTGTTTTAATCGTTAACTGGTGTAAGTTTTGAGGTTATAAATTATTCACTGAAGAGATTTTTGTAGCCCTTGTTCTGAATTTAAAGGACATGATGATTTAATTGTTGATTTTTGTTATCGACTCTATTATATTGTTACGTATTGAATGAACTGTTCGTGTTATACCATGAAGATGAATATTAGCGATTAAAGTGTACTCTTAACTATAGAACTGAGGCAGAGCAATACAATGAGTGTTTTCGTCTGCCTGTCCACCGGATTGGGGCTAGGCTGTGAAGCGGAGAATCCCAAAAATAATAACCGTAACCGATTGCGTGGAGTGGTGATTTTGTACAATCCAATCGGTTAATATATCCCAGTTTCTCCGCTTCGCAGTCTAGCTCCGCTTTGGTGAACAGGCAGCCTTAGTGTCTCGTTTTTACAAGAGCAACAGTTTTGCTATAAAAACTCATAATATGAATACAGAAATCTTTTTTTTTATTCGTATAATACGGAAATTATTGTTGTGTTTCATAATTATTGTAAATGACAATTTAAATGATGACTCTAAAACTATTCGTATCACAGTTGTATACCTGGATTTATGTCTAGGCATCATATTGCCAATCTAGATCATCCGTTGTCCCTGAATCCCCCTTGATTAGTTAGTTCCAATAGTCATTGTAATTGAGTCCACATGTCAATTTGCAGGAAAACCAACTGTACTGCGTCGTGGTAGAGTTGCTATTAACTTGTCATTATACGTATACTCTGTAGACCATACATGCAGTGTAACAGATAGTGCACTTGTGGAAACAGTGACTGAATGTTGGACGTTTATTGTGAGAAATAACACTATCCAGAAAAAGAAATTATATAGAGTTAAAATATACATACATACATATACGTCACGCCTCTTTCCCTTGGGGGTAGGCAGAGATCACATCTTTCCATTTGCTAGGATCCTGGCATACCACTTTAGCTTCATCCACACTCATCAATCGCTTCATACACGCCCGTCGGTTTAGGATAATCTACTCGGAGTAAAAATATCGATCATTTAAATTCACACAGTAACACATCCAGACTTCCAGACACTGGTCTGGATATTGTATTTCTGTGTGAATTTAGGAGTGGACACGAGACGAGTGTCGCGGTGAATGCTAATCCCGTGCCTCCGGTCATAGGCAGATGAGGACGCTCCAGTGGTTTTAGCCGGTAAGAGTCCGGGACGTCACCTTGTCGATCTCCCCGACAGACAATAGTTCGTGAAGATTTCCAATTGCATATAAAAAAGGTGTGAAAACACTAATGCTTTATTTTATACAAATAAAGCTTTATTTAATAAAAAATATTTCTTATAGTGTATAGACGTTTGGTAACACTTTTGAACTGTTACATATGTTCGTGTTGGCTATGCGCACCAGTATATTTGGTTTGATGACAATTTACAACACTTTTCTCCGTTGCATTATTTAAGCTATCAGTAAAAAAATCTTTCAATTTTTCCTAGAAAAAAATCCAGTACAAAATGAAAATTTTCAACCAGTCCAAGAATGTAGTATTTCCTTACAATATTCTATCGTTGACAAGGTATTGAGACAATTCAGTTCGATACGCGAGCGATAGGAATACGTAATGAGTGTGTTCGGGCACACCTGGGCCCTAGGCCCTGGGCCCTGGGCCCTGGCTTATGTGATGATAGGTTTTATTTGTGGTTGCTTAGTATTGTGACAATATTACCTGTGTATAGTTCAAAGAATTGAGGGGTTGAAAAAATATGGTGTACGCAATAATCCTACGCGGAAATCATACATTAAGACTAGTCTCTTTTTCAGTATAGCCTTATCCAAAGTTACATTTGAAATTGTATTGTTGACATCCTTGAACATTTTACGTACCAAAAATAAATATTAAATTTAAATGCAAATCATTTATTTGCCATAAGTGTTGTAGGCACAAATGTAGGCTTTAAAGCTAATTCAAAGTATTTATAATATTCAGAACACTAAGTTGATAAAATAACACGCACTATTAATATTATCTTTATTTTAACACTTACCTGAACTCTACTTCCAACATCATCACAAATTTTAACCTCCCAGCTCTCACGGTAGCTGCCATATTTTTACATGATAATAGTATCGCAAGCCGTCGGTTCCCAGAGTAAGCCGCGGGCGTGTGCTAGTCATAATAATTTGTAAAAATCCCACTTTGGAAATATTCAGAGAGCGTCAATACTTGGGCGTGGAGAGTTTGGGAATATTCCGGTGTAACGTTTCTTTATCCATGTTAATTCAATAATTTATGTGAACGAAAATATCTCTTCTTCTTAAGAGATCAGATTTGTTCGTAGTCACTTTAAAAAAAAAACCTTAGAATGTAGTAAGTCCAACACTCAGTGTCCAAACCGTTCTTACATAGTCATAGTAAATTTTTCAGTCAAGAAGTTGTCGTAGTACTTACAATAATTTCTAAACCAAAGAGTTTTTATTTTCGAACCAAATATACAAAACCCAAGACCAAAAATCCTCCAAACATTTCATCACCCGAAACACATTTGCATACCAACAAAGGCAGAGAAAACTAGAAAATCGAAGCTCCCTAAGCTGCAGCTTTGAAAAATCTTTGTTTAATGTACGTCTTGACCGTCTGGCTCATCGACAGTGAGAAATAGCGCTCCTGATGCCCTCTGACGGCTCACTTAGGCACAGCCATATTTATCCCGAGACAAACGTTTATAGAATACAGTCGAGATTGTGGAAAACTCAAAAGACGCTCCAAGCGAATAGAGTTCACAAACTGATTTATCTTTCATAGAGTGTGTCAGGAATTCAATTTGTTTGTTTTGGAGTTCTTCGGTATGTTTAATAAGTATTATGTTTTTGATGTTTGTTGGATGTTACATGACATGTTTTGTGTGGCTTGTACCTTTTTCTTCGTATTTAGATGTCTTGTTTAAGAGGTTGTGGCAACTCTTTAAGGCGTTAATCTATGCCTTATTACATGGCCTTATGAGGCCCTTAGGATGATCGAACGGCTGGACTCATATACTTAAACTTTGATTCTCTCAAAGTCATCTTAGTATTTGAAACAAACGCAACTACTCATTAAGTTTACTGATAGATTACCCCAAGCTCTTATTTTCTAGTAATCAAAACATTTCACAATTTTTCGAATGTTTATTTACCTGTTGATCAACAAACAATTCTCTTAACAAACTTTTCTGTTTCACCTAACACTCCTACTTTATTAACGGAACACAGAAACGAAACTAGTTTACGAAATTACGTATCTCCTAGCAAATTACTGGAGGTTTCTAAACTGAGTTCGGTTCAAAAGGTACCAAAAGTAGCTTGTGAGGAACTTTGGGATTCCTTCTGGAAGTTTCGGTGCACTTTACCTTTACCTTAAGAATCTGGCTTTTAGGATTGGTTTTCTTTGTTTATTTATTTGTTTAATCTTCATGGTTTTCTTTTGGTTGAAAAGTTGAATGGTTTTTGAGTCTTAAAAGTAAAGTTTTGGACTAAGGTGTTGCGTTTAAGGCTTTTTGTGTTTGTGCTATATGAAATGTTTGATTTATAAGAACTCAAAAATTATGTTTGATGCATTAAAAGTGGCCAGTTTTTAGACAAGTGTGATCTTTGCTTTTTGATAAACCAGCCATTAAGAAAACAAATGCTGGTTGTTAAAAATGTTTATGGAAATCACCCATTACCCACTCCTAATTTTGACGGGCCTGTTGGTCTATTGGTAAGTGGCCCTGACTGCTATACTTATACTATAGACTAGATGGTGTGCATTTAATGGAATATTTAATTTTTACGCAAGAATTTAAATGTTTAGCTTAAACCTGACCAACAAAATTCTTCCACGCATAATCCCGGTTCTCTTCAAGTTGGTTGGTTAAGAGGCAAACCTTTTCGAGCATTCTCAAGTTGGGTCCCACTCTAAGCGGGCGCGTTAATATCGCCACTCAAGCTGCTCAATACAAAACCTCTTATCATCGTTATCAGATTCAAATCGAATAAGATGCATTGATAAGAATAGCTTTGCATCTCTTTGGTGCTTAATGGTGAGCTAAAAATGTCCAATACATTTTTGTACGTCTGAGACCCTCATTACGTAACTGTCGTTTTAGCATTAGTAGAACCAGCCTATAACTGTGCCACTGTTAAATAAGCTTTTTCGCATATAGAGCAGGTTCGACTTTTAATCACCACGCTTACTCAATGTGGACGGTTCCAGATTCCAAGATTTGTGATCCAATATTACTATTAATCAGTAGTAAAAGTGGGCTAGTATATTCAAACGAAAAGAATATACACAAAATTACCGCTATTTCGAAAAAGGCTTGTAGAATTGCAGATGATATATTTTAGACGATAAAAAATGGGACGAATATTTTTCTCAGCATCCCTAACCTATAAAATATTACGAAAGTCCATCCTCAAGTCTTGAAGGCAAAATATTGGCATTCGAATATTTTCCAACTAAACTATTTCGTTGCAAAAAACCTCAAAACAGAACGGTCTGCATGAAAAGAAATAAACAAGTACCATCACGGTTGATAGTGAAAAATGATACGTAGAACCGAAGCGAATAGTTTTAGAGGAAAAATTATTGGTAGTATATTTCCTGCCGTTTGTAACATAAATACTGCCGATTGCAGTATCTTGGAAGTATAACATTTTAATGCTGTAGGTTAAGTTTTATAGTATTACAGAGTTCGTTGCACGATTTCTTCTTTAGTGTAAAATTGCTGTGGAAGTGTTGAAGGGAAGCCAATCCGATTACTGACTGTGTGTATTGTTGACCTTAAGAAATTGTGACTTTGAACGCGTTTTTAAGCGTGCGTTTCAAGTATTTTCTCGCTAGAATTTACGTGTAGTGTTTATAAGTCTGAGTGGATGTTAATATTTAAGTTAGAACTGAACATCGAGCATTAAAATTTTTGAACTTTTCTTGGACCTTCAAATCTACAGTGAGACTAAATAATACAGGACCCGTTTATGTAAAAGTAAATTAAATTTTATAGCAGTTCAGTGTCAGTTTTGTAGGAGACTAGCATTATACCTAGGTGGTATGAAAAAAAAGGATATGTCCAGCAATAGCATAACAAAGGCTGTATAATATATTAATGAAGATAAGTTTAAGAAAGCTCAATAATAAATACATAAACATGCCTTTCATGCAGGTGTGTCTGAGAAGAGACGAGCCTGAAAAGTGGACCACAGATAAATAAAACTGGGTCACAATACATAGTTCTACAACGTTCCATATGAAAAATATTGCGAATAAACTATTGATATTTGTAGTTTGATAGTCTGACTGCCAAACGTAGCTCGCATGCGAATTTTTATGAACGACATTTGAAGGAATTTAATACAAGCAACGTTGGAGAATATAGCTAGTGTTTTCCCTTTTTTTTACTATTGGAGTATGTTTTAGTTTTCAGATTTTAGACTAGGTGGGGATCGAACCCACAACCTCCAGTAGGTACCTATATTAGTTAGGGTCACTAATCACTAGTCCAACCGGCTAGTCAAGATTGTTTCAAATATTTCATTAAAATTTTCTGCTGTTTTCTTGTACATGTTATCCATCACAGTTCCTTTCTTTAAAGATTAACCTTTAACCGTTCCATCGTGTTTGTCGTTTTTACTGTATATTTTTAATATAAGACAGTCATTTTTACTATACGGATATAATATCCTACCTATAATGCCAATGCTTTTAACATGTAACTTGTTACAACCCACACACATTTACCCACAATAAAATCTTTTATGAGACAAAACCATTATCTCTTACCAAAAAGACGTGTTCACTTATTATAACCAAATTCATCTGTATGTCAAATATTTTTGATTCGACAAAGCGTCGAGGGTCGTGTGTTGTGACAAGCTCACTCTCGTGCAGCTAGTGGCTCTCAAACGTTGGAAACTAGGGCAGTTCGCGAAATGTTAGAAATTGCTTTGTGGATTTTTGATGGCGCTGCTTTGAAGCGTCTAGTGGTCGTACTATGATCTTTGGGAGTGTCTATAGTGGAAATGAGATGGCGTTCTTCACTGTATGTAGCAGTGTCTCGTTTGCACTCTACTTTTGTAGTTTTTGATTTATAGTCAATGTTCTATGTATTTATGCTCAACTAGAGTCAGTAACGTTTTGAAAGTGCCTGAGAAGGCCTACTCGAAATAAAAACCTTTTGAGTTTGATTGATTTTTAATAAATTTGAAAATAACAAATATTCCTGCAGTTTGAATTTATTGGAGAGGTCTATTTTATTTTGGATAAAGTTGACGAGTAGTAAGAGCATCTAGTACCCAAAAGTGGGGTGAAATGCTGGCTCGTTTTTAACTCTGGGACATACGACCTTTTTGGAACAGATCTACTCAACTAACTTGGTAGGCTTTTATAGGAATGTCCATTTTGATTTTTTCTCTCACAAAAATAGCACCAGTGATTCAATTTCTCAATTCTTGGATTTTCCAAAAACAGCTTTGAATTTCATCGAACTTTGAACATCACTACACCAACCAATCAACGTGCCGTCAACCACGCGATATGGACAGAGTCCGTATCGTTAACCAATCGGCTGACAGCTGACGACCGATTTCAAACTTGTTTTTTTTTTTCATATTTTCATTTTCTTTTTTTTCCTTTTCCATTTTTTCCACTGCAGCTAACGTGTGATCAGATTACAAACAGTTTTTTTGTCCGAATGCTTTGATGGAAACCTTTGACTATGTTATGCTTTTTTATCGATTGCAATTTGGAAAGCGGATAGCACGAATAATAGAGAGTGGTGCAATATTTATTTGTTTGATTTCCATTTAAAAATGATAGTGTATTTTTTTGGATTAGAATTGAAATATTGATGGTGTTTGTGAATTTATTATTAATACAACTTTTAACGACTATGTCAATGTTAGCATTTTTAATCCACTACAATATCATTATCAATATGTACCTGAATAATGTAGTTTACTCTTCAAATCGAACTGGTATTGATTTTTTCCCATTATATAGCTATACCTAAATTATTTATACTAGCTGTTGCCCGCGACTTCAGCTGCCCGAATGTTGGTTATAGCTGCAAAAAACATTAAACCCGCCTAATCCAGGATGCTAACTTACTCCATGCTAAATTTCATCACTTTTTTTCTAGGCGTTTGAACGTGAAAGAGTAACAAACGTCCACCCGTTTATCTATATTTACAATATTTATGGTGTACGATGTTTAGAAGGATATCACTAAACCGCCACATAAAATCCATTCAGAAACCCCATCAATAATTTACCTAAAATTACCAAAAAAAAGGCGAAAAACCTATTTCTAAGCCCCATAAAACTCCGTGACATTCATTTTAACTTTAACCATCAGATTATACACAATTTAATTATTAAATTAAATTGGCATTTGACCGTAACAGCCCCGCCTAACTACAAAACTAAAAGTCGCCCCTTGGGGTTGGTTTTAATTAAAATTTCTAAATGAAAACGCCAATAGTTTGTCACCCCTGCACGGGAATGCAGGAAAAGTGTGTGAGATGGTTTTTTGTTTATGGAGACAATAATATATAACTTTTGTGTTATTTAGTCGTTGAAAGAATGAAAGAGTTGAAGTAGATGTTTTAAGTATTTCTTTTAATGCGGATTGTTCCTAAATAGCCGTTGATAGAAAAAAACAAGAGGGAAGAAAGATCTTAATTTTGCAGTGGGATACAAAAGGCTCTTAAAAAATTGTGATGGTTTTAGAAAAACTGCGCTTGTAGGCAGGACTTAACCATATTTGTTTGATTTTATTCCCAAAATTTGAATATAAAAAGAATGATGAGCGATTTAGGGCAGAAACATATTGGCATTAATAATTTTAGCTATTATTAAATTATTAGCATTAATAACAAGTTTTATTTTCTGCTAAGTAAACCATCTTACACAGAGACATACGAGTAATTGATCAATCTTACACAATATTGAAGCAAAAAAACTAAAAGACCGAATAAGAACTTTGAAGTATTGAAATGTGAAAAATATGTACTGAACTACCAAAGCATTTCATAACCATCTATAAAACCCGAATGCTTTCAATTCCCAAATCGTAACTTGACAAACACAATACAACAAAAACCATTCGATACAATCCCGCTCAAATCTAAAACTTCTCTCCAATTAAAACTGTACGGCGACTTGCTAGAAAGGGATAGAGATACGACAAGACTACACGCAAGAGCGAGAGAGGAATCTAGGAACGAAATAGTTGCAGAAGTATCTGCGTACATTGCACGATTTAATTAAGCATTTTAATTAATTTTAATTAAACTTACGGAGCGTGATTTCCCTTGTCGCTGTGTTTTGCTTTTGAATCAAACGTTTAAATCACACGTTTGAAGTTTCGATTCGAAGAAGCGTGTCAAGGTTGGTTTTGTTTGTGGGGAATATTTTAAAGCCTACTTTTAAAAGGAGGTTCAATTTGATTGATTTTTCCGTGTATCAATTGATTTTTTTGTTGTTCTTTTTATATTCGATTCGAATGCTGGCATTTGTCTTGTTTTTAATTTGAGTTTCATATTATGAGTAATTTTTGAGTTATCTCTAAATTATTGACTTTTAGAAGGACCTTTGGAAACGGTTTTTATGTACAAACAAACGCGTTTTCGAAGCATTTTCATGGGATAAAATAAAGTCGATTCTGGTTCGTCCATATGTGTGCTCAAACCATTAAAAATAATTGAAGAATTGGATGCGTTTAATTAAATAGACAGAATGTTTCAAGAGAAAGAATTATTTGTATAATATCTTTTTTATTTTTGTGTTGCCATTTCAGCATAGAAAAATATTTTTTTGTTGTACCATTTCTAAAATTATTTTATTGCTTTTCATTTTCTGCTGAAATATTTTCCCAATTTTCTATTCTTTTATTCTATGCATAGATTTGTTCTTTGGTTTCAGACTTGTTATATTTTTAACCAACAAATATATTTTTCGATTTTCCATCTTATCCATGACTAGAAAATCTAATTCAACTTTTTCCTAGAAATTCGTAGTGTGAAGTTTTATTAAAATAACAAAACTCTTTCGTTTTGTATTAGCATAGCGATATTTGTGTGTACAGTTGACCTCACGTCTGGGATATACTTTGTCAATTTTCAACCACGACCAAAAAAGTGGGGTGTTATTATAAGTTTAACATTTATATATCTGTGTTTCTATTAGCGTCTACTGTCTCTGTAGTATCGTAGCTGCAAAACCATTAAACCTATTTCAATTTCATTTACCTGATTGAAAAAAAAATGTAGTCCACAACTGATGTTATCAAAATCATTATTAGGTACAATAAATTGTTCATGCATTCGAAAATCATCAGCTATTTCATAACATTGTTAGTCTGCCCATGAAACGTTTAATTTCCATTCATATCTCCAAGCATTAAGGTCTAATTTTGCCTGTCATTGTTGCCACTAAATTGCGAACGACCATACTTTAGTTTTAATTAACATACGTGTTGTATTTCCCCTGTCGCCTTGTCTAGTTTATTCTGAACTGTGTTGGCTTCATATTATTTATAGGTCCTGTGACACTAAGGAATTTTTGTTCATTACTGAAAATGTACATTCTTTGCGTTTTCGGATATGTATGCATTTCCATCAGGGACATTCCTGTTTTTAAAACCCAATACATTCGTTTCATTTAGCTAACAATGTTTTTTTATTGATAAACGGTTCTATGGGCTTTTAAGCATCCATAGTATGGCCTGTCAGTTGGTCTAGTGGTTAGTAGCCATGACTGCTATACTAGAGGTCGTGGGTTCGATCCCCACCCAGGAAAAATGTTTGTGTGATGAGTACGATTATTTGCCCTGTGTCTGGGTCTCATTTATCTATAGTATGTAATATGTATGGTCTGCTTAGTTCGAGACTAGAAACTGTTTGAAAAACTTATTATAGTTATGATTGATTTAATACAATTTGTGAATAGTGTCTATCACGGTTTGTGATGGTGAATGGATCAATTTAGCCCCCGACGTATCATCGACCCCGATTCTCACCTATCTTTAAAAGGCAAATTTTGTCCATATACAAATACCTAATATTTTTCACAATATCTTCTGAAAAAACACCAGTACCAAAGACTCGAAATAAGAAAACATTTCTAAAGAATTGGAAAATGTATACAAATACAGTACACTGTGACCTAAATACGGCATGGATAGCAACGGACCCATTTCTTTTAGCCCATGAGACGCCTAGTTTTAATTAGTTGTTTTCGCTTATAATTGCGAAAACTTCCAGTATTTGAACGTTTCAGTTTGTGGAACTAAATAATCTGTGATATGGAATGGACGGAAATTTCGTTCAAAGTCAAAGGAAAATTTATTTTTGAATGAATGAAAATATTTCTGAATGAATTTTCTTATTTCTCGCTTCTTTTATTTTTTGTTCTAGTTTTAGTAATCACTGGCTAATTTTAGACCAATACCTGCAACTTTTTTTTCCGATCTCTAATTTTTAAATTCTTTCTTAGGTGTTATTTTAAAGCACTTCCATGATTTCTAAATACTTCACACTGCAGGGATATGGTTAATCCTCAAACCTTAAATCTTACGCACAACACCTGACACTAGATTAATTTCAATAATTAAACTAAAACTAAAATATCTCCCAAAATTCCATCCATAACTAAAACTCATTAAACCAAAATTTTCATACAACCACAGAACATTCTCATACACGAACTCCTAAATGAATTAATCTCCATCTTACAAACAAGTAACATTTTGATGTACAAATAGTGTTTTAGTCACACTTAGCTTGTAATTGAGTTGGTCTGCGCCGGCTTTGTCACCAGATTCCTGCGGTAATGCTAGATGGGGGGTGGAAGGGAGAGGATGAAGCGGGGATAGCATTTTATGACGTCAAATACTTAAGTAGTACCTGCACATTATTTTAAGCTCTTTGTGTCATTTTTTTGCCCTTGTGAAAATGAGACAACAAGACGTCGCACGCCCTACATTCAGTGTCAATATAATAATTATACCTATGTTCTAAGCGTTTGTTGTCAAGTTCTCTATCTTAACTGAAAATTAGCGGCATTTGAATAATTTTCCTCATGCATAGTTTTAGCTTGAGATTGTTTAATAATGAAACATCCTGTATTTGTTACCATTTACCAAGGCCATAGAAAAGATAGATGGATTGTATAGGGAACGGTATGAATGAAAAAGGATTAAAAAATACTGTGACGACTGATAGGGTAGAATGGAAGCAAAAACGTGTTGAGCCGAACCTTAGTAAAATGGGATAAGTGTAGAAAGATGATGATTTGTTACCATTTACATTTTGTATCTGCATTTAACTCAGCAATTACTACGGTTTTCTAATCTTCTATACCAACATAACTGGAGCCATTATTAATCTAGTACCGCTTCTCCTTGCACCGTACACCGCGTCCAGCCGCCGACTTGGCTAGATTCAGCTCGCTAGCTCCTCGTAAACTTAGGCTTGGTTTGTTTTGCCCACAGTTATTATTAGAACGCTTATGTATGCTGTAACTTGTTTCTCGAATGTATGACCCCTGTTTATTTTAGCTTACAGTGCATGGACAGTGAAATGCAGAGTTTAGGCGAACGCATACGAAATTTTTGAATTTTGTGTTTGACCAATAAGTGTAAAAAACCTTTCACACTTATTGGCATCGAATCTTTCGAAACCAAAGTGTGTAAAGCTCTTAAATTGGTTTCGTTTGACGCGTTCTGCTTGAGCAAGTGTGCGTGTGACAGCTAACGTGTTTTCCTAGAACTTGTTACGTCGAGCAGTTACAGTTTGGAGCTCTATCTATTAAGGTTTTTGAGAAACTAAGGAAATATTCTTGAGTGATGGCAAATTGACCGAGTGTTTGTGAAGTTAAGTGGCAATTTCAAGTTGTTATGAGGGAACAGCATTTAACTAAAATATGTAACATATAAACCCTAAAAATATTACACCCATGTTTTTGGCAGTCGAAAACTTTCATCAGCCAATTACCCCTGCAAATAAATGAAACTCATTAAATCGACCTTCAAAAACTTCAAAAAGACACGGGTAACACACAAAACCATTCACAAACCACATCAATAAAGGTCGCAGCTAGGTATCACCGAACCATTCTTCGAAACCAATCGCGTAAAACTAAGTACTTTGCCAATTTCACGTTCGTTTGTTCCAAAAATTTCCCAAATTCCAATTCTCAAAACTTGTGCTAACGCTCCGCCGCTCAAGAAACGCAATTCCCAGAAAATAAGAGAAAAATCAATCACAATAAGTTCACAAAACTTGCTACTTAAGGGCTCGAGTCAGTTAAATGCTGGGAAAAGGACTGTGGGTCGCAACTCGCCGAGTTTTTTGTGGACCGCGCTATGCGAGACCAGTCAAGTAAAAGTTTTGAATTCGTTTTTACGTTTGGAGTTTCTTTTAATACTTTAATTCGTTTCTAGAAAGGTTTTAAGTTTTTTTACTATTTTGTTTGTGAAGTTCTAGGTGTGTTTTGATAATTCTTTTATTAAAATACGCTTTTTGAATTGTTATGCAGAAATTTAACTCACTAAGTCTAGATTTACCTAGTTTAGTTTTGGTTTTAAGATTTTGAATAACAAAGTTTCTTTTCATTATTTAAACGAGAGACTGTGGACTTTGATGCATCCTTCTTCTGCGCTATCACACTTTGAAATCAGTGATTGAACCTTGAAACCTCCTAAACTACTAAAAGAAATAAGATCTTTAACTCTTCCTCTTCTTTTAGTATCTACTTTCAAAGCAATGGTATTTAATTCATGCCGTTTTTTCATCATATTTACAAACCACAAAACTCACAACCAATTCCAAAACATTTCTTACCAAAAACCTACATTTTTCTAGGTCTTTCTTAACGATTAATCAAACTATCATAAGATGAAATACAGCATAATAAATAGGCATCTCAAGACTATATTATGTTTATTATCCGCGTAATATATTGACCTATAAAAATGGTAATTTTGCGGACGAAATGAAATTAAACAGAGGGGCGTTGCGAGAGATAATCTTCTGCGATGCGCGATTTGATATATTATACCAATTTTATTTATGACTAAGGAAAGTGAAATTTCTTTTTGAATATCAGCTTTTTCGTCTGCATTTTTAAGTTATTGTCTCGGTAATATAATGGTTTAATAAGTTTTTATGGTCAATACCGGGTCACGGTTTACTGTGCTGTATTATAATCTTGCCAATTAGGCTTTGTGCCATGATTAACAACTTACGTTTTATTTAAACGACTGTAGGAAATTTTATCTAGCTTTGCGAAGCTATTTCTTGTTTCGCGAAGATTTTTACAAGCAGTTAAATAAAGATTGCTTTAATGTAAACCCAAAGCACTTAGTTTTATTGACTACTATTCTTCTAGTCGTTCTTTTCTTATTTGAATGGGACTTTATTACAATTTACTTTATTTTTGTTTCTCCTTATTGTAACATTTATGACATGACATTTGTTTGCTGTTTCGATTCTGTGTGGCAATTCATTTGGGTTTTCATCTGCTCAATAATGAAGTCCATGCCATATCCTTTCCATACGGCTAATGAATTATTCTTCTTTAGTAAGGATTTTCTATCCGTGTGGTTTCCGGATATAAAGAATAGCACCACCCCATATCCTCCACTGGGTGTCGTGAAAGGCGACTAATGGATCTTAAGACCCAGTGCACTGTACCAAGCACCTTGGGTCACCCGAATGGTGGCGGGTAAACAACCAACAATCGCATTCCCAAAGAAGGTTAGTGTCAGGCAGGCGGCCGACTATAAAACCATAGCCAAAACTTTAAGCAACACGTCTAGAAGACGTGTTGCGCCGACCCCAAATCATAATAATTGGGATAAGGGCAGGGGAATGATGATAGTTAGGATTTTCTATGAACGAAAATATCTTCTAATTTTATATCAATAGCACTTTCCTACATATCACCATCCTCACTTGAACTAGTCCGCGCTCCATTGGCCCATGACGTCACTTATACGAGAAGGGGAAAAGATTTCTGTGTTCTCTGAAAAGGACGGGAGTTTTTTTTTTATTTTTTGAGACTAAGGAATAGTGTAGACGAAGAATTCCGAACACATTTTACCGTTTAAAGAAGTAAGAGAAAACGTTTTTGCTAGACTTAGAGTAAATTTTTCATGTTAAACGTTTAAAATAAAACAGGATTATAGTTTATCTTAAAAATAATCCAAGCTAGACAAACGAATGAAGAATTGAAACGGTTTGGCAAAGTAATATTAAAAAAATTCATTTCTGATCAAGTACGAAAATTGACTAAAATTTTTTGACGCTTTTTAAATGTCTTTTACAGGTATATAAGGTTAGTTTTAAATGCAGTTTAGTATAGTGTGTATCACTCATTGTTACATCGATTAATACATCAAATTGATTGGTCTAGCAAAAGTATGGTACTGATACAGTATTTAATAAGGGTCTCAAGGTACATCCTTGAGGAAATCCATTCAAATAGCTCCAAAAAAAACAATAAATCTATTTTAACCAACCTCTATACCCATTCCTCTTTTGTTTTATAACTCATATTACTATACAAACACTTGTTTATCGTTCGGGGGTCCTCAAAATCCCATCCCGTCGTTCAATACAGCTATCACAACATTATCGATTTAACATTATTGAGACACGGTCCGACACAATTCACAATTAGGCCTGTTTCCGAAAGCGGCTATTAATTTGTGTAGCTGCCCATAAATTCTTGTTACCCTACATACAGTGGTGTTTCCACGGGTTTTCCTGTTTTTTGAGTGGTTGCTTTCGAAATGTGGAGCTGTTTTGGCTATTATGAGTGCGTTGGGATAGTTTATTACTTTATTAGGTCCGCTTTTATTTTTATTAGGGAAATAAATCCGGTATATTTTAGCACAAATTTAGCTTACCAGTTTCCTTAAAATTCTTTTTTCCCCATCCATATGTTTGAAGTTTTCAAATCCCCTCCAAAATTCAAATTTTCGTCCCACATTATAATTCGAATTATAATTAAGAATATATTAAAGATAAGGTGTAAATAAGCTGAGATTGCAGGTAGCCGTCAAAAATCTCATAGCGAAACTTTGTGAAGGTAAGGCAGGGTTTGATCCATATTTCATGAGATCCTTCGGCGTAACAGATGGCATTGTTTTCACTTCATTGCCTTATTTGCCTTAGATTTCTGTTCTACCTGAAAACAGCTGAATGGTTCAATAGGCTGACAGGTTTTTGTGATTCGGACCTAATTATAAAAACCTTTTTGGCATTGCAAAAATTGTGTTTGGTGTTAATGCGAGATAATAATTATTATGTGAGTTCCAAAAATGCAACATTTTATTCAAGAAGCTTTTGAGCATGAAACACCTTACAAATGTATTCACAAAATCAAAAAAAAAACTTACAGTTACGGCGACAGTTAAGCATATTCGCTCTCTAACTGATTAACTCTCTGTTTTAAGTTAAGTAATAGATTTATATCTGTAACACAGGTCTTACCTATAACAGACACCAGCCTCTATTTTAGTGCCTACTAAATATTGTTTCATTATGTGATGATGAGAAAATAAACGTTTTTATTATTATTATTTTATTAATAAACTTGACATTGAAACAAACAACAATGAAAATCCAAATAGAAGACATTATCATCTTAAAATACCATCCAAAAATAAGATTCAAATACAAAACAATCCCAGAATCGTAACAAAACATTTATCATCAATAGATTGGTCTTGGGTACTGAAATTTATACCTGTTTACCCAAAACCAGGGTAGCGTGAATCACATTTCATATTTTCGCAATCCAACCCCCCGTTGTTGTCCAAATACCTTCCCATTTCGTGTTATAAACGGGGTCCTTTGTACCCGTATCAATACAGGGTTAAAGTACGACTGGTATCTATCAATGTGATGTATAGCTGGTATAAGGAGGGTTATTTTATTTTTCAATTACCTCTAACCTTGACTGGAATATTGTGAATTGGCTTTTTGTGCGCGATGTATTCGGTGTGATCTTACGCTACAATAATATTGGTTGGCTGTGTGATTTCCGATATGAAAATAAATATTTACCAATCTCCATACTGTGTGTTCTCAGCGAACAGTTTTAAGGTGAAAAATTTAGTCTAGTACGACTCTAGGAGGAAAAAAAATCTTAATAGACAGATGGATAGACAACAAAGTGATCTTATAAGTAATTCGCTTTTCTTTTAGAGATTCGGAACCTAAAAAACGTCTTTGAATTACTGAGACATCAAGTTCTTTAGTGCTGGGAAATGAATTAATATTTGTAAGAAGTTGAATATTGAATAAGGTTTCGTAGCATCTACACTACCAACTATCTTAGTTTTATTATCTTTTAAAATATAGAGACATTTTCTCTTTCCTGGTATTCAAGACGCATAATCCTTTTCCCGAGTTGCTTGCTTTGAAAGAAAAAGATGAAACACTTTGCATCTTACACTACACCCTGTATTCATCACAGCATCCAAGATAATACTGACTCCATTTCTCCCAAGACTTCATCTCCACGCTACACAATAGAAGAACTTATATTAAATCTCAAATTTGAAATTCTGTCGGAATTTCACAAAAAGCAAACTTGTGAAATCTTAGCTGTTTCGCCATTGTAGCAATTTGCAGGCTGAAAACTAGACGCGTTCCGTAAGTCAGCTGAAATTGTACAGTTTACAGATCGTTATCTAAGGCTCGATATTTTCAGAGCAAATATTTTACGTGAAACAGCCGTTGCGATGGTAGGTTTATTCTATTTTGGCGTATAAAATCAATAAAAGGGTTTTTAGGATAAAAATTACAAACAATTACACGCTAATTCTAAACGTGATACATCAAAAACCAGAGCTGAAATACTGAATCAAAGTCCAACAAAACAAACAAGAACAGGGAAAACAAACTCAAAATTAAATAAAAAAAACGTAGAAAATTTTTAAAATTCGGTATCCACACATATCGTATTCAGTCGGCCTGTTTGATCGAGGTAGGCAGGTGCTATAAATCCTGCGAACTGCTCTGTACTGTGGTCGACATTTATTTTGTTTTTGTGCCCACTCCCAACGTTTAATCATTGAGAATTTTGCCTCCTTTTTCCCAACGTCAATTGGGTTTACTTGTGATGCGTCAATTTGTTTGACTGCATTACGTTTGTGATTTTAATTGAATTAAGAGTTATTGTTCGGTTTTTTATGAGATTTTCTTCATTTCATAAGGGAAAATGCTGGTCTTTCTATTACTTACTTTTTTGAATGTTTAGCCGTTTCCTAAGCGATGTTATGGTTGGCTCCTAGTTTTGCCTAAAACTAATACAGAATTCTTTAGCAAACTAACTGCTAGCAATGTACTTAATAACGTAACTTCGCTTTTTGAGTATTAAGTATTAATGAAGTAACTTTGCATTAAAACCTGTATTAATATTTAAGATTACCTACTTTTTTTTCCTAGCCTATATAAGATCCCACTGCTAGGCAAAAACCTTCTCTTTCTCCTTCCAGACCTATCTGTTTGTGATTTTCTCCACGTGTAGGTACCTTGCATATCTCATAATATTAAGATCGTCGCGTTTAAATTACAATCGTTTGATTACTTAATCAAAATTTACAAATCATTATGCTCATTTACAAACATTTAATAACAACACATGCATTTCTACCTTCAAATCAATCTCATCAGCTCCATCATTCTCATTTTCACAATCAAATTCCTTCCCCTCAATTAACACGACACCAGAAACAAATAGATTTACCAAACACTAGCGAACCAAACCAAGTACAATTTGCAAAGGATTCTCAATTCTCCACAGTTATGCCAATACCCTTGTCAATAAATGGTTTAATAGCGAAGAGCTCCGACGTCTTGAGAGTCCCTCGCTTAGCTCGGATTAAGGGCTGAACGCTATTCTGGATAAGGCACGCATACTAAGGAGGCGTTTAACTATTCGCTTGGAACAGCTATTAATAGAGGAGGTTAGGATATTTTCTTTTGTTTTTTTTTTTGAAATTTGAAAGAATGGACTGCTGAGATTTTAATTTTGAGGTATGGTTTGGTATTAGTTTGTTTGCATATTAGTTTCCGTCCAAGGACTAATCACAGCAATCGATGTTTACCAATTGATATGATACTACAATATGTATAAAAATTATTTCTCTCCTTTAGTTTCTTCTAAACACACACATACAGATATTTTAGACAACAAACGGGTCTTATTCGCGATGTAATTCGATACTTTTTTTCTACTCTTCTGTCTTCCCTCAGTCCATTTACGACCACGGTCGGTGCAACTCGGCCGAAACTTTGACAGAAAAGAGGTATCGACCTAACCTGTATCCTGTCTTCTGGAAAGATGCCTCCTCCTATACAAAAAAATATTATAATCATAATTGCAATAATCACTCTCTCTTGTCCCAGGTGAAACGATAACGCCAGATAACTCGACGATTACCCGCGTTTTACCGCTGACGGTGACACGCGAGGAGTTGGGAGGCGAACTGACCTGCGTGGTGAGCTCGGCGGCATTGGACGCTGACATCGTCAAGAAGATCAAGTTGGATGTCAGAGGTAAGAAGTGGAGGTGGATGATATGAGTATATAGGTTTATGATGGTGCAAATTGGTGAAGTAATTACATGGTAACGGATTATTCAAGCATATTTATCGGGATAGCCTAACTAGTTTCGAAGCCAATTGGAGTTCTTAAGCTTGAGCTGATACGGCGGGATCGTAAATCGAGTGTCCCAATTCGACTCGCGTCCCCGTTAAACAGTTAACATGTAAATATAATTATGGATTCATCTCATTATAATTATTACAATTAAATCGGTAAAATGTATGTGATAGGTGTAAGTCTAATTATTAGGTAAAGATATTTATTTTTGAGTTTTAATCAAGATTACATAATCTTGGAACGTGGTTAGTTTGCTTTTCAATAAGCATTATGCCCTATATCTTCTCTCCTTTAGAATTTCATAATTTGAATACATATTTCAATCATTTTTTTAATCTTTTGTCAGACATAATATCTTCCCACCACAAATTTTCCCTATGGGCCTACTCCCTAAGCTCAATTAATAGATCAACCTCAACTGTCACTCAACCAACCCCCCCTAGGGTCTTACTTTTATTTAAATCCAAAGAACTTGTGTCAAAGTTAACTCTAAGTTACTGGCGATGCCGCAGTAAATCAGGCTGAAATTATAACGGAGATATTCCCAATGGTTAGGGGCGATTAAACTATTAGGGTGATTACTTGAAACGTTAAGGATTTGGTGAAATTTCCGTAATGTTTTTGAAAGTGACTGTACTGTGGAAAGTGGAAAATGTATGCTAGAAATAATATATTTGTGCAATGAACATGTAACATGAAGTATTCTTAAGAATTGTTATGTACCTAACGGATTTTAGGCACCAAACAGCAAATCTAATAAAACAAAATTAAATATTCTTCTAATAGCCCAGTCAATTTAGACATTCGAAGTTACATTAAGTCCCAACAAGCTGAATTTCGGTGAAATTGTTTAAAACATAATTATACACAATGTGTGAAAGTCCCCCATGATTCCCGTGTGTGGAAAAAAAAATATTCAAGGTTAAAAGTCAAAAATATGAGTTTTTCGCGATTTTCAGGAAAGCGGTAATTTTTATCATTAAAGTACCTCTGACAAAAATTGCAGATTGTAAAATTATCTATAAAAAATTATTAATACTTTTTTCTTAAGAGCCACCATTTCTGAGATATAACGACAAATATTCTACTATCGTTATAGATAGTAGAATATTTGTTTTTTTTAGGTAATCTCTTATAGCTAACACACAAATATTTTTAGCTCCCTAGCCCCTCAAGCTATATATGTAGCTTGAGAGGGTCCGTAAATAAAAAAAAAACAGTTAACAGTTAAATAAAATATTAAAAAATAATTGTTAAAAATATAGTATTAAAATTCATTACTCATAGTTATCAGTGTTAAAACATCAAAACTAACACCAACAGTAGTATTTTCTCTTAAAACTCAATAACCATTTATCCAATTTTTCACAGCGCCGCCATCTTGGTCCATGTCAGTATAATTGAACTCATTAATAAAATAGTATCAGCTGACTTAATGAAAATTTATTCGCTACGAAATTAAACACGAAAAAGTCAACGAATTAGAGACAAGGGCTTACTGCAAGGATTTAGCTGTTTTTAACTTAAGGTTATTTTTTAAGTGAAGTTACGATTTTTGTATCTTTGGATTATTTTTCTTATTGGAAAAAAGAGGTGTGATGAGTTTGTGTTCAAGTATATTTTAGCTTAGCATCCAAACCACTATATTTTTTTGATAATGATTTCAATTGAACCTTCATTTCAGTAATAATACTAGTTTTTATAATATTCGATATCGTGACTATTTTATTTTACTTTATTATTAAATAAGAGTTTAATAATGACATATTTTTTCTGGTTCGTGTTAAAATTAAAATCAAAACTCATTAATTCAAGACAGGATTTCATTTAGCATTTTTTTACCAAAAGTAATCGGTAACCTGTACCACCCACTCTAATTATTTTCATAATTAAGAAAACAAAAAAAAGCAGTAATTTCTTTTTGTCAATTATAACCAAACACAGTCTAACCAAACTTCCCATTACTAAAGCTATTTGGCCAAAACATCTAATCACAAACACATCACGACCAATTTCCACAAATTTTCGTTTCCAATCATTATAAACATGTATACCTCCCATACGTACAGTCACGAGCAAAAACATGTATAAACGACCAAACAGTTGCAGTAGATTTCTTATGCGAAATTTCTGAAGCTGTTATAGAATATTACGTATATTATAAGCATAAATGTTAAATGACTAATTTGAAAGAAAATTTCACGATTCAAATTAGGCTAGAATGTAGCACTTTTCGAACGTCAAAATTTATAAATTATAGACAGCACCCCATCTTCCACCCTTCACCGCTTCCTGTGCTATTGCTGCGGGAGAAGAAACGGCGCAACAAACTCCCGAGCAGCACGCTGTCTTTCCAATAACAATTATTTTTAAAGTATAAAAATTAAATAGGTATCGTGCCAGATAAATAAATATTTGAGGATACCTACAAAGTATTATGACATTGCAACCATTTCATGATTACGCAAACCAAGGTCAGCCACCGACTCTGACTGTACCTACATTACGGAATAGTTTGCACCCCGGACTCAAAGGGACCATTTCGAGTGGGACCTCGCTTCCACCGAATGACTAAAGTTTCAGAAACTTGTTTATCAATTGACTGGTTATTGGTTTATGCTACGTTATTGGATAGTAAAAGGATTGGGATGTTATACATTAGGGTTATTTTAATCTAAGATAAGTTCAAGCCTAGATTTAAACTAAAGTCAGGGCAGAGAAAGGCGATATAATAAAATCGACCGACCTCTGCTGAGATACATAACGATAATTGCTTCATTTCCATCGTTAAATGGTTATCGTTGCATGTTTCGTGGTACAGGAAAGTGATTGATACTGCAGCTATCAACGTTTGTAACCCACTAACAAAATAATTACTTCAAATTCATTCACTAAAACATGTATAACATTATTTTTGTGGGTCGCTGTTTGCCACTTCAAAACTTTTTTTTTCCGAGCTTATTGTGTCCCACTGCTGACCAAAGGCCTCCCTCATATTCTTCCACGTTTGTCTTGCGCCACGTACAACCATTCCTCTAACTGCAAAACTATAAGTTAATAAGAAAGCCCTTCTTTTTATCAATGTTCACCGAGTTTCTGACAGACGCCACTTTTCCAATGTTTTAAACTATTAATATGAAATAACTTATGACCCTTATTACCTCAAAAATCATCTACACAAGCTGTCTAAACTACGAACATCTCTCACCCTTCCAAACTTCAAACCCTCAAGCATACACGAATGGCTTCCAAGATTTCATGTACCTAATATAAATTGAGACGAAATTACTCTAAAACAATTAGTGTTGTACTAACATAACATACCATGTATCGATATGTTCCATCCTTAACTAAGTCCGACCCTACAGGCGAGTAATTTTCAGGGCCCGGCCGATAAATTGCGAGCGTATAGCTAATAAGTGGGAAGATAGTGTACGTAGTGATGTGGAGAGATTTATCGATTGATTTAAGTGGTTAATTTTATCATGTGAATATTTAAACACAAGATTGCGTTTTAAAAATTGTCATTAAAAGGTATTTCATGATCAAGGAACATATTATATTATTTATCTTTGTGAGAAGTGATCATAGTTATTGCCAGGAATTATCATTTTCGTCAGTTATTGGTGCATTTTATAAATTGGCTGTTATTAATGAATTAAATGCCCAATTTTTTTGATTGACTAAAAGACAACGGTAACAAGTTAACCACAAAGCAATGTAAACTTCAACAATTGCTAAACAAAGAGTTTGTACATATAAATTAACTCTCTCTTATCGACAAAAGAATTCGGTTCTACATAAAACACTCTTCTAATAACGCGTAATAAATATCGATATCGACATATCCACATCACTAGAGGTAATGGGGTCGGGAATTTTACCACCTTGCAATATTGGGGGTCGATAGGATCTCGTGGATGGGACGCTAGTGTTGGACACTACACGAATGTGTGTATGTGGCAGGCACTTAAGAAGGTTATGGATTTTTGTGCAATTTCTAGATTGTGTGTTTTAATTTTGTAATATAGTTCTAATGAGATATCTCCAAGCCTTGATTGTGTTCTTAGTAAATGCAGCAACTTTAAATGCATCCATTAGATATTAGATAATCCAGCTACTAATAAGGATGTTTTATTAATGTCTGTCATATAGTTTAATGAATAATGTTAGATTTTTTTTAGTCATATACTGACCAAAGTATATCAATGAAATTTATGTGTGACGTTGTTTTTTCGTACAAAACCCCTCTCATTAACTTAATTTAATGAATTTAAAAAATAAAATTGGATCTGAAAAATATCCAATCGTCTCAGTCTTCAGGCTCTGTAAAACATCTTATTAATATTAATCATTTAAACCTCATAATCTGAAATTATCTAAATTTTATACACTTTATCTATGAAACCTCTCACTAAAAATGCACTCCTTTCAGCTCACATAGTCTCCCACACACCCAAGAGTGCTCATTAGCTATCCTTATTATCTCGTTAATTACTTCTCAGAAACAGGTTAATAGTTCAAATGTACTTTCAACGTGTTACTTTGTAAGCAAAGTTTGCACTTACTGCTACTAATTGTTGCGTTTTACTAATATGCTTTAGGTAAATTGGAATTTAAGGTAGGCAGTAAAGAAATCTCTTAAAAATGCGGAAAAAATAAAGTGATATTTTACGTTTTTTAAGTCACTTTTAGTAATGTCTTATACATTGTAGAAGAAATAGAAATATTTGATTTGTAAAATTTGATAATTATTTTTAATTGTAATATAGAATAATATAAACTGTTACCGTCCCACCGCTGCGCGCTGGTTAAATGTTTCTTGTCATACAAATAAGTATTAAACATGGGATCACCACGCTTTCTCACTAGAGGTTATAATGGGAAGCAATGCAATTCCAGATTCTAATATAATATAAGAAAAAAAATGCTTAGGAATAATACAAAAGACAGATTTCCCATTCAAACCGCGACGTAATATAGAAAGTTGTTACGATAAATGAATTAGGACCCTAATACGCACCAATTTGTCCTCCGCCTAATAGATTTTTCTCTCTAGTTATACTTACATGCCTACTTAATACTTTACTTAGGTAACCATGAAATATTTACCCAGAAAGAATATAAAAGTACAGTATAAATACATGCAGTAGTTTAATTCTGCCTTTTCTAAAAACGATAGGCCTGTCCACCTAAATAAATAAATATTCCACGACTTTCACACACCGCCAGTCTCAAACTAAGCTGAGCTTGTATTATGAGTACTAGACAACTGATAAACGTACTTAGATACTTCTAAATATATACATCATCATCATCCTCATCTTACTGCCCTTATCCCATTTTATTTTGGGTCGGCGCAACACGTCTTTTTCTACATACATTCTATAGATAAATTACACCCAGACATAGAACAAAATAATGATGGTGCTCATCACACAAACATTAGCACTGGGTGGAGATCGAACCCACGAACTCTGGTATACCAGTCAGGGCCACTAACCACTAGACCAACAGGCCTGACATTGGTGACTACCACTCGGCTATCTGTGCAGTCGAAAATAGCAGTATAACAGAAATATCGTGATAAAAGCTTTTCTTTCTAAAAAGGTCTCATAATTAACGGTTCTTTTCTTTTGTGAATCTTGTCGAATATTTTTTGGGAATTTCTGCAAATGACTAATTTTAATTAATTGCTTCACCTTGAGCGGTCTTTGATGGATTGGCTGTGGTTTTGAGGGTAGCTTGGTTCAATTCTCGTTTAGGTAATTTGATATAAAATACCGACCAGCATCGGTATTTATTTATACTTTAATGAATATTTAGCATTATTGTACTAAATTCTTTACATGATAAATTAATATCTCTGGAAATTCTATGTTTCAAAAATGTTTTAACTATAAAATACATAAAAACGCAAAATACTAAATCGTTAGACACTAAAAAATAAATAAAGACAATAAAAGATGAACGGACCAAATCCATACATGTACTTATTTAATAATTTTCTTTTTTTTATTCTAAGTTAAAATAAAAACAAAATAACTATAATAGTAAAACATAACTAAGTACACATCCCTCAAATAACACACATCATTAGTATTATTAAGAAACACTTTCTTTCCCAATCTCTTCCAATACCTTTACAAATAACGTATTAATTACAAAAGCTTTCACACCCTACCACTATTACTTACAGTAATATTATGACAGTTGTGGAAGAGAGATACCAATATACGTCGTGTAGTGCACCATCGCGTGCATCGTCGATCGTGTCGGATTACCGTCCCATCGGGCTATGAGAGTAAAGGAATAGAGAGAGCACCTGTGTTAGCACACGCTTGTGCACTATAATATGTCCTGCGTAGCTGGCTGGTGTCATAGTAACATTAGCCGCCGAGGCCGAAATTGGTCCGGACATTATTATATCTTTACTAGTGCGCCATCTCGCTTCTACGCCAGCAATAATATTACTTTAAGCCATGGTAGGACCAAAAGGTGTGGAAGATATTTCTTTCGTCAGTTTATTGTGTCACGTCCGTGATTGGTGATTAGTGATAGACGATAATAGCGTGTTTATTACTTGGATATATGTAGAATATACTGTTTATAAGGCTTTTGTTAATACATAGCAAATGTATATGCGGGAAAATATATGTTTTCTTAATTATTTGTACATACATTCCCCTGCCCTTATCCCAATTATTATTATTTGGGGTCGGCGCAGCATGTCTTATCCATGCTGCTGAGGTTTTGGCTGTATATTTTTACGGCCTGACGCCAACCCTCCTTGGGAATGCTGTTGCTGGCGGTTTACTCCCCACCAGGAGGTTGACCCGAGGTGCTAGGTGGTATGCACCGGGTCGTAGTATACCTTAGTCGCCTCTTACGACACCCATTGGTGGATATGGGTCAGCCCTATTCGCACCGGGAACTGCACGGTAAATTAATTTAATTATTTGTGTTTTTGTTTAATTATAACTTTTTTCTTTCGTGTAAAGTATACGTTTAGGAAGCCTATTACTACTTCTTAAAATAGTGGATTACTTTACTCAAAGCTACTGTGTAACGGTGTCTTGTATTGTTATAAATGTATGATGTATGATTTTACATAAACGTAAAAACGACTTGAAAGTTCCCTTCCTTACATATAAAAAAGTGTGTAAATCGATACACTGAGTTAAAATATAATATACAACGTTGATAAAAGCGAGAGGCATTAAATGAAACCACATATTCTGTATATCATTATAAGGCTACACAACAAAATTCAAATCAATGTAAGCAATAGTTTAGTCACAGGATATTTTTTTAGTTTTTTTTTAGTTTGAACATGCTGTATCTTCCTGATTAGGTGACTAAGTTTTATAGGCATAGTTATCTAGTTGGCTCCGGTTGGGTCCGAAACTAGTCGGGCTATCCCGATAAATACGCGTGAGTAAACCGTTATAACGTTTTAAGTATGAATCATCCTCACGAAAGTTATTATAAAAATATTGCTTACATTGGTTTGATTTTTGTTGTGTAGCCTTATAATGATATACAGAATATGTGGTTTCATTTAATGCCTCTCGCTTTTATCAACGTTGTATGTGGTGACATAAAAAATCCTTATGAAATCGGATGATTGTTTATTAAATTGAATATAAAATATGAGCTCGAAATCGGTTTAATAAACCACTAGGCTAAAAACAACAACACAAGCCTGTACACAGTTACTTCTAGTTCCAAACTAACTTTATATATTAATATACTAGTTGTAAAACTCGAGAAAACGCCGACGAAACTCTTTTATTCATAGAAAAGAAAATTAAAACTAATAGAATGAAAAAACTTGCTGCGATCTAAAAGTTGGTCTTTAGTCCCAGAGGACCAATCCTATTCGTGAACGAAAGGACCACCAATATAATATGTCTATAGCTGCTATATAGCCCGGGGATAAGCTATAAAACTGAGACACTGATCTCGCATTTTTTTTACTACTATAAAAATTGGATAGGCTTGGTGTCAAGATCACATCTAAGAGATTACTTTTATCATAGCTCTAAACTCTTGCACTAAAAATGCTGAGTTTGACGAATGAAAATGTTTTGGACATTTTTTTTGATAACCATTTTGAAATTCAATTGAGTTTGACGGGCTTGGAGGACACCTGCATACTTTATTATCTTGGGTTTTGTCTAGACTTAAAAAAAAATCTTTCTTTTGGTGTAGCTGTTCGAGGCTGTAAGGAAACTATGAACAAAATGTGTTTTAAAGCTTTAAAAGAATGTGAGTCTCTTAAAATAGAATTAGAATAATTTATTATTTGTAAAATATAGATAAACTGCAAATACAGATCTTAAAGTAAGTACGGAGCGCTATTTTTGCGATCCACAAATGCTTGTTCTGAGTTTGGGTGTCTGTCCATGTGAATTGAATGTCTGTGAAACATCCCGCGATACAAGGATTAAAGTCCTTATGCGGGATTCGTTTAAAAAAATATATATAAAATATTTAAATCTAATAGCTGAATTTTCAAGTAAAACCTTCTCAATTTTCATTTAACAACGTATGCAAGAATACCCTTCAGGTGTTTATCTAGTCGTCTAGTCAGAACTAAGGTTAAAAGCCGTTGATTGGCTAAATAAACTATTCAATAGAGTCCGCGAAAAATGCCTCTCGTAGCTTCGTTAGTAAGTTGCTGATTGGTACTGTTTCTTTGCAGTGTAAGCGAGTATCTACAGGGTGACCTCGAAGTCGTGGGCAATATTTTAAACTAAGAAACTATTAATGATACTAATTGCGTTAGGGCTATTTTTACCTAAAAAATAAAATAACAACGTAGGTAGTTACCTAGTTATTAAAAATGTAATGTATACTTAAAAAATAAGTAACATACTACCGTAATAAATAACTACTAAAAAAAAAAATACTAATCAGATAATGCCAATGATCTAAAATATCAAAATATTTAAACGCGGCCGTCGCATTATCGACGGCCGCGCGGAACTTAGAGATACTACTTACTTTTTTTTGCGTAAAAGTAGGCCTAACGCAATTAGTATCATTAATAGTGTCTTAGTTTAAAATATTGCCCACAACTTCGAAGTCACCCTGTATACTCTCTTTACTGATAGATGTAAAATGTATCTATTGTACCTGTAAGCATAGCCTTTTTTAATGGAGCGCTTTTGTAGAATTTTATTACGGGGTTTGTTTTTAGTAAGGTTTAGGAAAATGAAAATTTTATTTTTGAGAATTCTGTGTTTTGTACATGGTTCGAATCTCGCAGGATTTAGTGTTGTTTAAGATTAAGATAGAAGGCTTAGATCTGAAATATGATTAATGTTGTATTGTCAAAAAACAATAAGAACAGGTAAATCTATTCACCTAACACATTTGCGAGAAATCCATGCCTATCGATGATATTTTAGGCCTTTTCTACGCATTACAGTCCCTGATTTTGCACATTCAATAACAACACAATGGACCTGAATTTTTTTTTTCACTATTTTAGAATAGAACACTTTTTACTTCACACTAATTACAGGTGAAGGAATGTACTAAAAAATATTAGTTACCCATATTTTTACAGGGACTTACATCCATCTTACTGCTATTAACAATATGCATATGAATCTCCTTACTACCCAAATAACGATACTACTAATACAATCTATTTAAAACCAATATCTCTTTACAGTACCACCAAACAAGACCTATATCGACGGCGTCGGGGAGCACGCTACACAAGGCACAGTCCTCACTGTGTCCTGCGTGGCTTCGGGAGCGCGACCCGCCGCCAAGATCGAGTGGTATAACGGCACGCAGAAACTCAGCGCAGATGACCATAATATTAATGTGAGTATTCATGGAATTATTTAGCTTAAATGTTTTTTTTTTCTTTCATAATACGACTCCTGCACTAAGGAATTTTATTTTTGTATCACGAGAGGGCTTTACAGATATTCAGTTTACATACACAGAGACAACCAGACTCAGAGCATTTGTGAAAAGCCTAAATTCTTGTCCTAGGCGGGGTCCGAACCCGCGACATGTCGGACACAGTGGTAATTGGCGTGGTGACCTATACCACTCGCTATTCATGCAGTCAAAGTTTAAGTTCCTTAAGAGGCAACGTAAACATTTTAGGTTAAGAAACATTTTTAAGATATTGTACGTGAAAGACGGTTTTGAGACTCATCATCATCTTCCTGCCCTTATCCCATTTCACTTGGGGTCGGCGCAACACGTCTTCTGGACATGTTGCTTAAAGATTTGGCTATGGTTTTATAGTCGGCCGCCTGCCTGACACTAACCCTCTTTGGGAATGCGTTTGTTGATGGCTTACCCGCCACCATTCGGGTGACCCAAGGTGCTTGGTACAGTGCACTGGGTCTTAAGGTCCATTAGTCGCCTTTTACGACACCCAGTGGAGGATATGGGGTGGTGCTATTCTTTATATCCGGACACCACACGGACTTGTTTGACGGTTTTGAGACTATTCCTCACCAATTAAGAAAAGTGACTTAATTAGGCCTAAAATGAGTTACACAAGTTCGCTTGAGTAAAGAAAACGGTGCGACAAACTTCAGATGCATTCCCTCAAATGCAACCTGTTCAGAACAGAATTGTACCTACTTTATGAAAATGATACAATAGTAAAAGAATACATACAAAACTAAATAAATACATAATTATTTGATGAATCTAAATCAACGCCAAAAAAACATTCACAAATTCACTACATTTAAAACATACCTACACGAACAACCCTATCAACAATTATAACCTCGAAATCTCTTTCCCAGCATATAATTATCCATCTGTTAAGTGAATCAGCAGTAAATTAGGCTGACAACCAACTTTCTCAGGTAGTTCCCGACACGGGAACCTAATCGACAACCATTTCCTCCCTAATCAAACAACTGCCTAACTGGTTACCTTTGAGTATTTAATTTGTATAGAGCTCACAAAATCTTTGACGAAACCGGCAAAGACTTTTTAACGTAAAGAAAATCAACAATCCATCTGGCAAAGGAATTTGAGTTTTATAAGTGAGAGTACAAAGTTGTTTTTATTTTGTTATATGAGTTTAATTCAATTTAAGATGTAGTAAATCGATTATTAAAAACTTTGTTGTGTTTGACATCAGGAGAAACCAGTATGGGTAAAACATAATCCACTACTATTCAAAGAAGTGTTTTTGCATCCATCCTGGTGCCGCTTATACACCTATTTCTTCAACGTCCTAATCATCAAAATCAATGCCAAAGTCAATTTCTATTCTAATAAGTATTATTTTTTTTCATTCTGGTGTCGTTTGGGTATACCTTTCTTTCATGTCTTGATCGTCCAAATTAGTAACAAACAAACCAAGTTACACCTAAAACACTTCACCAAATTCATACCCACGACAATCCCAAAAATTCAACCGGACAAGAATTAATTAAGGCTTCTAAATGATTGTTTTACTTGTAAAAAGTTTTTAGTTTCGACGCACAATCTGCAGGTGTGTCCACAAGCTCCAACTCCGAAGGTATTGTAGCGAAGCGAATACAATTTCATTTTCAGTTCGGAAAAGTTTTTTCTGGAAAAGGGAAAAACGGGTTTTTGTGTAACAATCGTAGTATATTGAAATAGGAATGAACTGAAGTGGAGTGGATAATAGGGATTCTTTTTGTGGTCCTTTTTTGGTATGATTTGTTTGTAGGGAGTGTGGTGTTAAGATTCGGATCTGATCTTAAGATTAAAAAATGTACACTTTTAATTATTATTAGCTAGTCCGGTAAAGGAGCCAAATTTTGCTCTCGATGTATTAGCGTCGAATCAATGAAAACCTTGTTTGTTTACTTACTTAATCTTTAGTAATTGTCTTAATCTTGAATGCCGTTAATTTTTCCATCCCTTCTTTTTTATTTAATTCAAAACTCTAACTTAAATAGCTACCACTATACCTCATAAAAATGGTCTTTACAAAATATCACTGTAAAGTAATTACTTTAAGATTTGAAACACATTATCACAGCCTGCACCTTAATCTTCAAACAATACACCATTTCACCCGACTACATTTAATCTCTAAGATTTCATTCATCAACGAAGATAAAGCAACCCCACATCACCACGATACCTGTGTATAAATCCAACTCAAACAAATTATGTTTATTTCCTACACTCAGTGACAGTAGCACGAATTTGTCTTCATTACCGAATTTAAACTAACTCACGTACATCTTATTGCAATACGGAACGTCTCAGACATTGCGAGTATAGGGTTGTCAAATTTAGATCGTGAATATAAAATATAGGATCTCTGTTTTATGCCGTGATTAAAAATGTATGGGTGTTTTAATGTCTTTTGGGCGGGAAGTGTCTTTGTATGGGAGAGCGTAATATATGTTTCGAGTTTGAGTTTTATGCGACAGTTAAATACTGCGGTTTTATTTATCGTAAATTTACTTTTCATTGCTTTGACTTAGATATTTTGTTTTGTTTTATATGTGTATTCATACGAGGTTCTGTTCAAAATTGATTAAATTATCTCAATTGCCATTAATCATATCAGATATTATAAACTATCTACCATTTGCATGTTTATCATTATTCCGATAATTTCACTTATTTTGTTTCGTCAACCCTAAAGGAGTATTAGAAGTGTCAGTTTCTCTGGTATTTCGTTACTGATTACCGGGAATTTTGACGTTTCCTGATCTTGAATTGTGTATGTGTAACTGACGGGCCTGTTTGTCTAGTGGTTAGTGGATCTAACTGTGATACCGAAGGTGAAGAAAGAAGAAAGAAAGAAATAACTTTTATTGCGTGCTTGTGACACATATATACAAAAAGGTCGTGGGTTCTATCCCCACGCAGGACAAATGTTTGTGTGATGTTACTCTCGTGTCCTTAATTTGAGACTAGATGGCATTGTAAGAGTGTTAAGGAACATCATGCATGTGACGTAGTTTATGTTCGTGGATATTCCTTACTACCATTTAAAACCTCAACCTAGATAAGTTACATTTCTTCTCACGCTAAAGCTGAAGAATCGCTCCAATGTACAAGTGACTTTCACTTTGTCAGTTCAATAACTGACAAGTCAAAGTGACGTCACTTGTCGAAATGGAATATCATTTTGGTACATTTATTTTTTATTTTAATGCGAATTAACATTGTCTAACCTAAGTCATGCTATATTAGATACAAAACGTACATCTAAAACTGAAAAAAAGTATTTGAATCTTATCGAAAAACAGCAGAGTTATAATCTAGATCCTCTAAAAGGCTTGGAACAACAATTCAATTTTTGAAAAAGCCGAATATGCAATCCAAAAAAAAAATATTTTCTGATAAATTTTGTTGGAAACACTGTAGGTACAATAGGATTTTCTCATGCGCTCTGGCCAACAAAGTCATCTATATTCAATCTAGTTACTGTCTAAAAGGTTTGAATAATTTTCAAATCTTACAAAAACTGGATCAACGAATACAATACGCACGGTTGTCCATCTTCTACATAGCGCGATGAAATGAAATGAAATCATTTATTTTGTAACTAGAATAATTATATCACTTTTCTAAAAAGTTATGATACCTTCAATAACATTGGACGGAAATCTAATATGCTGGTTTTCCAAAATATTCTGGAACCTTCCAGAATTTTCTGGAAGCTTGGAAAACATCGGGTTTTCCCACAAGATGTGCCGCGCTTCTATATCTACAGCTACGTATCTGCGATGTTGTAATTTCAAATGGCTGAGGAACAAAATTCTCGCAGTCACTGCCCACCTGCCACCGCTCCGACTTGGAATAGGAAAAGCAATGGAGCATTTTTTGTTAAAGCTTCTTAGATTATAATTTTGTGATTTATAAGTTGTATCTGTAGGTCTTGAAAGAACTCTCTCTCTCTCTCTGTCTAAATTAAATAAAAAATAAGCAGAGGCTTTGAAAGTGGTGGTGGACCTGGTGTTTTTAGTCAATATTGACCTACTAACGCAAAAATAATTTTGTTCGATACCTTATTCAGAATTTACAAAGACACTGGAAATAAACCATAGGATGCAGAAATCATATATGAGAATATGAAAGATTTTTAAGAGAGACAACATAAGATTCGATTTAAAATTATTTTGTTTCTAACCACTTTCTTTTTTTTAAATACCATCTTACAAATTAGGTCGTATATTACCTAGCTGTATATATTTATGTTATATAAGTACAATAAAATTAGCCACAATAATATCAGCCCTAACACGTCTCCACTCCTTTCACAAGCCAACCTAGGTGGCCACTCCAATAATTCAAATTCAATAATTCTCACAAATGAAACGGCCCTCCGCCGGCGTCTTGCACAATTTTATATTTCTCCTCACTGGCAGAAACTTTCTACCTTTTCTACCTACGACTAAATGGAAAAATGTTTTGAAATTTATTTTTGATGCCCATTGATTTTTGACAGACGAAAGTACTATAAAGGGTGCTGATAACATTGAGAATGATGTTTTTGTTTTAGAAATTGATTCCAATCTTGTTTTTGATGATAAATGTTTAGTCAGTGAAGTTTATTGATCTGTAATTGGTTATTGACATAGTAATTAGTCTGATTAGCAGATAGGTGATACGTGAAAGCTAGGCAGGTTAGCACCAGACTTTGATTAGAAGACTTCATATTTTCCATTGTTCGTATGGGTGTATTTTTGTTATCACTGATAAACTCATTAGTGATGATCGCGATGATAAAGTAATAACTGGGTTATTTCCCGAACCAAGTCCAACTAAAAGATGACTAGACTGAAAATTGAGACATAGATCGCTCTTATACCAAGGAATCTACTTAGTTGATTTAAAAAACACTATATCTATTGTGTATTGTGATGTTTTGAAAAACGTAGACAAGATCTTGAAGAACTCAACTGCTGGACATGAATGTCCGAACGATGAAGGGCTCGTGTAAAAGATGATATGGCTGCAAAGAGTGTTACTTGCGAGATGACGTCAGATAGGAACGTATGGAAGAAGAAGACATGCTGCGCCGACCTCAAATAATAATTGGGATAAGGGCAAGGGAATGATGAGAAAAGAACTTAGAGAAAAATCCTAGTACATTTTAAACTCAAATTCTTCATGGTGCGATTTGAAGTTGAAGGTGCAATTTGACAATTGCCATCACAACCCAAAATTAATGTTCTAACATCGTCATTCATTACAATATTTATAAAATAATGACTACGACACAACATTAATGACTATGACCAATGATTACTGATCAATCATTTTAATCTTTCCTATTCATTACAATCATTGCTTGATTATCATAATTTGTATTATCTGACCTAAAATTAGTGTCAATCTGTTGTGTTATTGTAATTGTTACTATTTGTTGTTTATCAAAAACATTAATATTAGTGATGGAAGATAATTTGTGTTTCGAACTGTAACCAACCAACCAACCAACCATTGTTTACCAAGATAATCATTGTAGTGCATCAAATTATTTTTTTTGTTAATTTTTCAATTGTAATTAATGAAATTCTCAGTTCATTCTTATTCCACAGCTGTACGAAGATCATTTTTAGGATATGCTTTATCCTGTTTCTCCCGCGAACTTTTCAAAATACAGATGAATTGTCCAGTAGTTTGGACTTCATAATTTTGCCTTAACTTACTTAATTTAGGGCACTTTGAAAGGCGCATTTAGCCTAGAGGCTGGAAAGAAAAAAATATAAAACTACGGTCTGAATTGTTACGTGTATTGGGCTAAGAGACTGTTATATAGAGAGAGTTGTTTTTCGACTCTACTTTTGCTTTAGTGGTTAGTGGCTCTGACTGCTATACCGGAAATCGTGGGTTCGATTCCCATCAAGGACAAATGTTTGTGTGATGAGCACGATCATTATTTTGTTCTGTCTTGGTGTAATTTGTCTATAATATGTGTGTATTTAGAAATATATTAGTATGTTTATCAGTTGTCTATTATTCATAACACAAGTTACTCTCGTAAATATACTTTATATGAGACTAGATAGCGTTGTGGGAATGCTGAGGAATATTATGTTTTTCGTTTTACCAATTCTAACTAAGCTATCCTATAACCTAACAACTTACCATATCTAAGTGTTATATATGCCTAATTAAGTTAACTACGCAACTTCTATGCTTATGTAACTCAAGCTGAATATGTAAGTGAAACATGTCTAGGGCAGGCATAAGTTACAACGCGCACCTATCCTCACGTTCGTTAATTAAACTTGTACTGGTATTAGCTTCCATTATAAACATTTACATTTTGTGTTTAGTGGTTCAATTATTCCTGTTATAGTGGTATTATGTAACTTTTTCTAGCAATTTTGCGATATCGCTGTCGCAGTGTCGTAATTTTGTGTCAAGATCAAAAGGTTTTTATTTCGAGTAGGCCTTTTTAGGCACTTTCAAAACTTTACTGACTCTAGTTGCGCGGTTCCAAAATGTCATTTTTATGGAGAAGAACCGACAAGAAACTCCGTAAGTTACTCTTTTAAAAAAAGAAAATACAGTTTATACAAACAACAAGTATGCAACAACAATGTAAATAATTTACGTGTTGTTGTTGTCAAAATAATCGCTGTCGTATTGCTTTTGCAAGTTACGTAATTTAGACACAGATTCTCGCAATAATCGTTTAACGATTTTGATCTATCGCTAGGACTTAATTTCATAACGGTATTGTTAGTGTTTGCTATCACTGTAGATCAGTCTCTTATCGAACTTAATAGCATACTTTAGACCTTATGACCTTAATAGGGCGTTCTATTTATTGTATCCAGTTACTATGCATGTTGACTGGAAGGCTTATTTTATTTCTCGAAGCGCTAACTCTAATGTATAGCAATGTATTCAACTGACAGGTCAAAGTCACGTCACTTATCGAAAAACAAAATAAAGTTTTCAATTCCAAAGCGACGTAGCAACGACGATTTTTTGTCACGTGGCCAAAATCGGAACAAATGCCGTCATATATGAAAAACTATTATTTTGACAGACAGTCGTGTTGATTCTTGTTGCGAATATGCACACCAGCGCCTTCATGTTGATTTCATCCACATGCCAAAAGTTCATTGTAGCATTGTCAGTTACCAAGACTCCTACAGAATTTTAAAATACCATTCAAACGCATTTTCTATGTTAATGAGTGTTAATCCAGTTCTTCCCTATAAACCAAAGTTTATCCTGAAAAAGGTGAAGGGTTTTTAAAAAACAATTCTCTTGATCGCTCTCGATTGATGGTGGAATAATACGAGGTAGCAGTTTTTACGCTAAACCGACGTTGACAGAGAGAAATTGCTGGATTAATTCCTTCCCCGTTTATTTGTTAAAGTTGCTAAGTCTCTTAGTTGAAAAATTTTTTCGTTCGCCCGGCTGGGTGGCGGTGAAATTAAAAATATACTGCGAATGTAAATTGTAGATTCTGCTTTATTTTGAATCAGTTCAAAGGATGTTTTTTTTGTTTGTGGCGCTAATTTTTAACGTTGTCACGTTTGTGTTTTGGTTAAACAAGGCCTGGTAAAATAAATTGTTGGGTGGCTTAAAATATATATATTTTTTTAAGTAGGTATAACAATTTTTAGACAGAGGAGGATTCGGAAAAAATAATCCGCCCAAAACAAGGCAAACTATTTTTCCCAATCCTCCAACACTTTAGTCTTTAAAGAACTATCGCAATACAAACTCGACGCCAACACTTGCTTTGCCACATGTAACACCGTACAAGTCCAACATATCTCCACCCTGTACCTTCGGCATGGCTTGAAATCCATTACATTGTTCTCCTAACAATAAAAGAACATCTACCTCGTTAGTTACTTCAATCATAAATGGTTTTTAACACCTTATCGTATTGCACATAAACTCAATCACAACCCAAGTGTCTAAGCCATTATCACAAATGTAATACTTAATTTTTAATGTCCGCTATGAAAGGGATGAGCATAATAATACCTTCCTTACAAAAAATAAAGAGAAACAAACAATTCTCTCGATTTTAGCACAATAGTACTGGTTTGGTGCATGGTTGATACTGAAGCGTTTATTTGTTTATGAGACAGGAGACAGTTAAAGTATTAAAAATAAAAAGACTGTCACGCAAAGGAGATCTTTGCTCAAGCAGTGTGGCAGAAAAGCAAGCCTAATTTCAGCACTTATGGAGTAGCTTTACAAGAATAATAATAATATTCCACCACTTTCACACAACGCCATCTAGTTTCAAATTAAGCAGAGCTTGTATTATGAGTACTAGACAACTGATAAACATACTTATATACTTCTAAATACTAGATACATGACACGGATGCACAACACCACACAAACATTTGTCCAAGGTGGGAATTAAACCCACGACCTCTGGTATAGCATATAACATTTCCGCTGTAAGCCTATACCTTAAACAGCAATCCACGCAGACAAGCAGAAAGTAAACGAAAGAATGAAATACGCGGCGCACTTTCTGAGATGTCGTCTATTAAAATAATTGCACCAAAGTTTACCCAGTAAACTATGTGCTGTTATCTTTTACAGCTAGGGGTGGGACAGTGTCGATTGAATTCAAGGTCGATTTATCGATTGTTTTTTTACGTCGACTTAGAATTTATTGCTATCGAGTAGGTATATTGTTTTCGATGCTGATGTTATTTGAATTGGCTAAAAGTCGCATGGAGTCGGTTTGTGAAGTTTAGTTTCGTTTGTTTTAGCGTACCTATTCTATTTATTTTTAAACAGAAGACAGAGAGACTGTTAACGGACAAGTTTGAATTGATTTATTGAGAAATTGAAACAAGAAAAAGAGGTATCTCAAAAAAAAAATGTGTTGTGTGGAGACACACACACAACACAAGATACGAAATTGAATTTTCCAAAACAGATAATCAAATATTTGATTACTATTTCCATATTTTTAGAACAAAACAAAAAGCCTAACTATTCCATCCTATCCTAACATTAGTTCAGCATATCATTTTGACAACTTATTAAAATACGTTTTTCGTTTGTTTAATCCACATTACAATATACAAGAAATTGGAATAACATTTCATCGGCATTTCAATGGTCGTTATTACAATCCTGACCTTAGGCAATAAAATGATATTGGCTATTTACTTTGTGTCAGCCATGTTTAATAAAATCCTTTGTCTATCAATGTCATTACATTTTATTCTCGAAGTTGAATAGGCTAATGAAATTATTTGAGAGTCCTTTAGATAACAGAATAAATTTAATTACGATCGGTTTGGAAAAGGCTGATTTATAGGTACACAAATTACAACTGAAATGTTATGTTACTTGCAATGATTGGTTGATAGTTTGTGCTACAAAATTCATTCGTGATCAGATATAACAATAGACTAGATAGGTTAGACTTTTAAGGCTTCAGAACAAACAAATAGCCATATCTTAAAAAAATTGATGCATACAATAAGCAGCCATTGCCCAGCACATGACTATACACAAAATTCTGACTGGTTGTATTAATAAAACTGTCGATATCGATAAACCCAAACAAATTAGTTGCACAACACTATTTTTAATTTGATCACATTGCAAAGCGGACAACAAAGAAGGTTTTCCTTCACTTTTACGCTTATTTGACTCCAGGACCATGAATCGTCGTATCTTTAACTTTTTTCCTTCCCTTTTTCTTAACTTTGCGACTTTTTCAAGCCTTGATAAGAATTGTGCTGGGAAATATAACGTACTCTTAGACGCTATGTCTTAATTTGTGGCAAAAGTTTTTAATTTTATGCATAACAATAATTTAAAACTTAAATAAGTGATAAATTGTCAACAGATTTCAAATCAGTTATCATTTTTAGGGTTCCGTACCCAAAGGGTAAAACGGAACCCTATTACTAAGCATCCGCTGTCTATCTGTCTGTCTCCAGGCTGTATCTCATAAACCGTGATAGCTATAAAGCTGAAATTTTCACAAATGATGTATTTACGTTGCCGCTGTAACATCAACAAGGGGGGTTCTCATACAGTAAACGTGATTTTTGTTTAGTGGTGGTTTTGGTAAACATGATTTTCGGATAGATGATAGTACTAAGCCCATCGTGCGCAAGTCCGACTCGCACTTGGCCGGTTTTTATTTAATAAACAAAATAGTCACAGACTTTGTCTTATCAGTGCGTTTGATAATAATTATACACCCAAATACCAATGAAAACATCATTTAAGTATTGAAAAACTACACACATCAGGTAAAACCATCCCTTCCTAATAAACCAAGTTTTATGATTATTAGTTTTTTGTGTACATATTAAAACCTTTCATATATCACTCTACTAATCGTACATATTCTTATATTCGAACCACATTATCAGTACCAACAGCTGGTGACATCAATCGCCCCGTCTCGGTATTCTTAATTAAAACATCGCACCACAGAGGGAAATTCAATTTTGCAAGAATACGGCCTACTGTGATATATAAACAGCTAGATATGACACCCATTTAGTCTGTGGTGTTTTACAATACGTAAAATTTTAATTTACATGAGACTCATGTTATTAGCAATAGTCGTGTTAATTCAATAAACAAATTTCAAATAAAGCACATAAAACTAATAAAACAAATGAAATCTGCAGCCCTTGTACATACCTATATATTATAATTTATCGATCTTACATGTTGATCTAATTGCTGATATATTTGACTGAGTTTAGTTTACCTTTAAGCATAAATATCAGAAGGGAGATTTTTCTTACGTTATCATACAATATACGAGAATTTGAGTAATATAGGTCACTGGAAACACAATTCATTTGAAGACTGCGAGTGGCGTTATCACTTCCGTTTGGACCTTGTTAGACACCAGCGCAAGTGCCAAAAACAAATAAATTAACACGGCTACTGTTCAATCATCTGTCATAAATGTTAAAGGCCACTGATGATGAGCAATTAACCATTGTTCAAATTTTAAAATCATTTGTATGTGGAGGCCGTAAGGTCTTTTTTAGTCTTTGCCTTCCAAACTATTTTTTAGATTTGAGATAAAAATAATTTTATCATCACTTTCCAGTTCACTTTCACAGATATCTTGCAAGTATAATCAATACCTCACCAGGCCGCTTCCTTCCACCTCACATCATTGTCACACTAATGGTGTGGGGAATTAGGGCGGCGCCATTTTTCATTCTGTCACCACTTACCACGAGACTTTTACCCTGGAGGCGTTATGCTCATATCGTGATACAGGTGTATTTATAGGCGCTGTAGATATATATATTTATTAAAGAAGTATAACTGAATTTGTTTTATGAAGCGAAATATTGTTTTAGTGGAAAAATCACTACTGACTTTAAGAAAAATGCAATATTAAAAGAAATGGATCTTTCCATACAAATTTTGATCAGGTGGTTGTTATTTTGTATGCCCAAGTTTGAACCAAACACAAAATGAATCAAACAGGCAATTTCTTTTTCATATTAAAAATAAATTACACCTAGATACAGAACACATGGTCGTGTTCATCAGACAAACATTAGTCCTGGGTGAGAATCGAACACACGACCTCTGGTGTAGCTATCAGGGCCACTAACCACTACACCAACAAGCCAGTCGAAAAATACCTTTTAAACTACATAACAAAATTCAGACCAAAACCTTTCTCACTCAAACGCCAAAATAAGTACTCAAATATAACTTAGTTCATTTACACTTAATTTTAAAACAAATACGTTTAGGTTTTCTTTTATAAAATAAAGGGCTACCCTTTTCGTATGTACTTATTATTAATGTGCTCCTATCATGAGCAGATGACTACAAAGGTTTGTAAAATAGCTTTTAATGTTAAACATATTTTGTTTTGATATTAAAGGCTTCATTCACAGTTGAGTTAGGGATAGGCTAGGCTGTGATTTAGTGATAAACTTTTGGATATCATTTTTACATTTAATTTTCTGCTGATAATGATAATACTAGGTGATGCACGCAACTTCGTTCGAGCGAATTATGGTTATAGCTGAGCTGAAAAAATAAACGCTTTTTTTTAGTTGTCTAGATTGTGTTTCAGTTTCAGTGTCTAGCCAAAGAAAAATCTTGAATGAAAATTAATGAATATCGCAAAAAAAGATATATTCCTTTATTTTATATTAAATTAAAAAAAAATAAAAGGAGTATGTGATACTGTGACGTCTGATAGGGGAAAATGGAAGAAAAAACGTGTTGCGCCGACCCCAAGTAAAATAAGATAAGGACAGGAAGATGATGAGTTTCAAATAAAACAATAATATATACGTATAAAAAAAGATTGTCAATTCTTGGCATCAAACTCCCATAATATGACCATATACCAGTACAGAAACCTACCTACTTACTCACTATACTACTAAGTATACTTAACGAAAATTCCGCGCTTCATAATAGTGAAATACTTTATCAATGTAAACAGTAGATACAAAACAATAGCGACGCCATGTACAAAGTCTTTAATGTTCACTCTAACTACGGTAATCCGATTACAACGTAGTGATGGGACATGGACTGTTTTGTTATCGATGAAATTTGTAGAAGGAAAGTTATCGTGTCAGTAACAGATACATTGATACCTACAGAGACGTCAAAAAATATTTTGCTTTGTAAATTTAATAAAACCTTTGATACTTAGTTCTTTGACTATGTTTTTATCTAAACTATAATAAAGACTCTTTAAAGTCAAAATTTTATAAATCGAACAGGTGTATCGCGTAAAATGTCTTACTGTCAAAAAATATTCACGTGTATTTATAAAACAAAATTTAACGAACTTACAATATTTTAAGCGTGAATAAATATATTTAAACCCAAAACCATTGTCAACGATCGTGTAGAAATATCATTACTGTATCGCCCATCGATAAATATTATTTTTTATTTAACAGAAACAATACTAAAACAAGAAATATCGATAAATATTATTTGTCAAATTAAATCACGTCCCATCACTAAACGAGCAAAAAACTCTCAAAGCGTAAATTCCAACCAATTAAATGCTTACAGCGAATATTTTTCGCGTCAAAAAGCGAAACATTAAGTATAATAATAATCCGTGGATGTAATTCTGCTTTGGGAACTCGTTCAAACCATTATATATGCGAAAGAAAACAACTCAAACCCCTTCAAAGTTAAATTTGAAATGCGGGGAATAAGAGAAAAGGACAAAAACTGTTGAAAATAAACAAACTTGCAGGAATTTTATTTGGGTTTGTTTACTTAAAGCTATAAGTTACATTATATACGGTAATAGAATATGTAAAACTCATATATGGATATAGTGTAAATAAACTAGCTGTTTATTTACACTATATGCCCGCGACTTCGACCGCGCTAATGTCGGTTTTTTGACAGTTAGCTGATGTATGAAAGAGTGTCTTAGGCTACTTTTATTTCAGAAAAAAAAAATATTTCAAGAAATTAACAATTTTTTTACGTTAAATTCTCACGCAGACAATGTCGTGGTGAATAACTAGTACCGTATATATTGTTATACTGTAATTAAACATTACGTAAAACCGAAAAACATCGTCTTCAAGTCGATTATGTTTGATCATCCCCTTTAGATTACCAAAGACTACCAAAAAAAAAAACTAAACCCCTATTTTCTTAATGCCCCGAAAACTGAAGAAAAAATTCAAGATGGCCGCTTCCCGCCTTTTCCACGTACGCCATTTGTATTAAGGCGCGTTTTATGTGACGTCACTTACCGCACAAAAGTTTGCCACTGACATTATATATATTTTTGACTAAATTGAGGTTTTTAAAGGAGAAGTGTTATTTTAAAGTGTGTTGTTTTCAAATATAGTAAATTGTTCTAATGTGTGAGGTTAATAAAGAAAGTGTTAAATTAATTCAAACTTAGATGTTTTGATAATAGAGGCTAAAAAAATGATTAAGATATGATTAAGTTTAGTTGGTCAGATCTAAATCTACCGAAAAACATCGTATCTCACAAAAGATCTATTTAAAAAAGATATGTTAATTATGTTATTATCAATATGTTAGTTTGTATTTTACTGATTTACCAAAGTTTGTGATAACGTTTGCTTATAGATGAACTTACCTAAATTTAAGTGTGATGCCTATCTCTGTCACTGTTATATGGAATGTGGAAACAAATAAACATAATTAGCAAATTTACTATTTCCATTATTCAGTACTTCTACGTCCATTATTTTTAATACTTGAAAAATGAAAATGAAATGAAAATGAAAAATGTATTTATTACTTAAAAGAAATCACTTAACAAGTACAGACTTTCGTCAAAAGATTTTCGTAAATGTAACTTTAAGCAAACACCTTAAAAAATATAATAACGATCAAAATCTGTCTTTTATCAGCTAATTTGATGCATGAAAGGTATTAAAATAAACCTACCTATATACGTCTCACTGCTAAGTATAGGAATCTTTCCATATAGTGAAGATTTGAGTATTGATCACCACGCTAGCTCACTGCGGATTGGTGATTACAGATTCCAACGTTTGGAATCCAGGTTTCCTCACGATGTTTTCTTTCACCGTTTTTCAGTAGTGTCTTAGAATAATTAAGAAACAACTAGGTCTAACTTTGTGCCTACATCTAATATACGTATTTTATCTGTAAGTGAATATTAATTATACGAAGCTTTGATGTTTAAGATAAAATTTAATTACTTTGATCTTTAACATTTTGTTTAAGCATAAAATGTTTTAAGATTAATTAGAAGAATTATTTTGGTCTTAGATTTTGTTGGTTGAAAATCCTGGCTTAGTTGATGCATTAAGTTGAATAAATTGTTATTTTATCGTAAATATATGTAATAGTTTGTTCTGGATATTTTAAAGCTTAATATTACAGTATAAATTCTTCTTCTGCTTTATATTTTGCGAAGCTTTGTCGGGATATATTTATGTCTAGCTATGTCGAATATTTTAAGCAGTTACACAATATCCCATATTATTAAGATAGGTGAACACCTCTTAAAGTAACTCTGCTGAAAACGATAATAATTAATTTGTAATACATTAATAATTATGTGTCTCTTTGTTTCATATCTGGTTGAGCAGCAGAGTGACGTCGAAACGGTAAGTGTAAATCCATTTTTTTTTAGTAAATTTATTTAGACTTCCGCACTAAGGACTTACATATTTTTGCTGTGGGCGGTTTCATTGACATTGTCATTCACACGCACCAAGACTCCTAGACTCAGAACAAGCAGTATATCGCATAAATTCTTATCCTACGAGGCGATCGAACCCGTACTGTATTAATTGTCGTGGTGATCTATACCACTCGCATATTCGTTCAGTCAAAAAAGCGTGCGAGTCTGTAGAGTAAACCATAATATCATCAATAATGAAAGGTTGTTCGAAATCAATTTCCATTTCGATATTATTAAAGTTTTTATTATTCTATTTTAATGTTAGATATTCTTTAAAGTTTAAAACTAAAATGAAGTAATAACTCAAACCATAGCTCCTCATTTAGAAATATTCCGAACTATTTGAAATAGTATTTAATCAGTGGACTATTGAATAGTTTCTATTTAATATAATTAGATTTTCCGCTCACTCTGCAATCGTAATGACCTGTAATTATCAGCTTCAAACGAAGTTATCAAATCATGTTTAATAGTTCAGCTTTTGAAATTGTCATTTTTCTATCGATGTAATGAGATGAAAACATATTTATTTAAAGGGTACAGTTTAACAATGAAGTCAAAATAATGTAGGCAAAAATTTGACAGAGGGCTTATCGCGGTTTTAGGCAGATAATAACACGTCACATAGTTTTGTTAAAAAAGTCTAAATGATTTATCAAATTTCCTCAGTAGTACGACCTTTTTTTACCCACCTCTTCAGGGGATGAAGTGGTTAGTGTCAGACTCTTACTGACTAAACCTGAACCGCCATGCAACGTCTCCTGCGTTTGGTCGGTGCGCGGCAATACATAGCAATTCATCACGCACAACAGTTTTACGACCTATCTAATTCGACTTTTGTCTTCACGCAAGTCTTTTGAGTCTGTAGACCTTAACAATTAATTAAACGCCTTCACTAAAAGTTTTGTACATAATTATTTAAAACAAAAAGCACACACGATGATTACTAGCGGCCCTAATCCCTGTTATTTTCTATGCATATTTAATTAATAAGCATTTACATTGCAAATGCTAAACGGGATAAATTCTAGACTTCGTTTCAATAGAAGAGACTAAGTTAGAACTAACTTTGGGCTTGGTTTTCATTGAAATTTCTATTCAGTTTGATCTCAAACTTTAGAACTAAGAAGTCTTAAGTCATTTACAAATATACAATTTCACGGACCATTATGGTTTTCTTTAAACAATTTATGATCCTGTTAATATAGTCAGTTGCTTATTAGTACATTTTTTTCCAACTTATCCAGCCCTTTTGAATATTTGCTAAGACAGAGTACATGAAAGATAATTGTTTTTAGGCATGGGTATTGATAAAGTAGGAATGGCTGAAATCAGCGCTGTAGCGGGTCGTGCTCGGCCCGCTATAACATTAGCTGAGCCACCTCCTTTTGCTACTAGTTTTAATTAGATTAGTACTAAATTTAGTTATTATTTTTGTATTTGTACTATGTGATATTAAAAAAATATGTATTACATTAAATTTAAATTATTGCTACAAAAAAGACAAAGTTGTATTTTTTAGTATCTGGCAATAAATTGTTCTTCATTTTTTTTATTTCAGACAGACTGATTTAAAAAGAAAACAATTTTTTTCAGTCTGCATAAACACCAGCCAATATTTTTTGTTTTGTATACAACTTTAAAAATTGCGACTACATTTTCAAGTCACTTCGTTAAACTCTACATCTTAGACAAAAGTTTCCACAAAGACGCCCTGACAGTTTGAGATTGTGCCCCCAAGGGGAAACAGAATTTAAAATTCTAACCCCTAACTGTTATAATAATTATATTATAAATTATGGGACCATGAATAACTAAATTATAGCCAGCTTAAGGTTATTTTAGTGGTCCGTAATTATTAAATGCGTTTACGCTAGCAGTGTGCATTATGAATAATAAAATTGTTGAATGAACTTAAAATGTTTATTATGAGCTGAGATAGGGAGGGTTTATGTACAAAAATAGCGATTTTTAATTATTCAGTGGCTATTAGACTGTTAATAATTGAGATGTTGACTGGGTACAACTATATGGACACATTTTGCTTCTAGAACAATAAAAGGTGATAAAATTTGAATCTCTCATAGATGAATCTAGTGACGTAATTACGTGTTGAAAATTGTATCAAATAGTCACATGTATTTTCTTTTGGGATTTGTAATTTACCTTTACGCTTACGTCGTTGGAGACGAAATCCTTTGATAAAACCAACCCCTCCCATACTTTTAGCTTCAAGGCAAAAATCTTTTTGCTTTATCACATAATTTACCAAAGAACTTTTAAAATCATTCTCTAATCTAACTAACTCTATCAATTACAGGAAGACACGACCTTCACAACTAAGTCTAGCCTGATCTTCGAGGCGACTCGCTTCGAAAACGGCCAGAAGTTCCACTGCGAAGCTGCCAACGAAGTCACTGTAGAGACCAAGGATCAGCCCATGCATGCCACTAAAGAGCTGGAGATTTGGTGTAAGTATCAGTTATTAGCTGTAGCCTGAGAATTGGTACGCATAATCCCGCGAAAAGAATTGTCAAAAAAAAAGAGTTCGGGGATAAAAAATACATGTTGGCCGATTCTCAAACCTACTCAATTATTATCATCAATATGCTCACAAAGTTTCAAGAGAATCGGTCAAGCCGTTTCGGAGGAGTATCGTAACGAACATTTTGACACGAGAATTTTCAGTACCTAGGTATAGAAATGCACATGTCTGAAATTGATTCTGATAATATTTTATTTTTGCGTATTTCGTTGGCCAAAGACTTTAATCTGACAGCTCACAGATCTTGATTTACACCATAACACTAAAGTGATTAACTTCATTACTAAAGGTAAATAAAAAGCATCATCCGCATGAAAGAGTTATAGAGGTAGTAATTAAATGAAATACAGATTATTTAAATACAAGACTCACTTGAGTAAGTGACATTACATGCCTACTTTATTCCTACTGAAACTTATCTGATCTTTTTCTTGTACCTAACTTGTTCCCTAAGTTAAGTTAAGACTTGAAATGCTTATCAGAGCATGATATTGTGTTTGAATTTACGATAGTAAAATACAATATTTTAGCGACACTAAGTTGGATGGATTGTCTAAGGATTGATATGAATGAAAAAGGAGTAAAATGATAGTGTGACGTTTGATAGGAGAAGACCCCAAGTAAAATGCGATAAGGGCAGGAAGATAATTAAGATTGAGCAGAATTTTTTATTGTATATTTTAATCAATTGTTTTAATTTTAATTTCAGACCCCCCGATTGTTCGAGTGGAGCCAAAGAATATAACAGTGGTCGAAGGATCGAAGCTGCTTCTCAAGTGTGAATACGAAAGTAACCCATCATCACTACTTGATGTCATTTGGTAAGTAAATTTTATTAAATGTTCCTATAATATGTAATTTCTTACCTTGATAAAGGATTTTTTTTGAAATCCGTGTGGTGTCCGGAATCCGTGTGGTGTCCGGATATAAAGAATAGCACCACCCCATATCCTCCACTGGGTGTCGTAAAAGGCGACTAATGGACCTTAAGACCCAGTGCACTGTACCAAGCACCTTGGGTCACCCGAATGGTGGAGGGTAAACCACCAACAATCGCATTCCCAAAGAGGGTTAGTGTCAGGCAGGCGGCCGACTATAAAACCATAGCCAAAACTTTAAGCAACACGTCTAGAAGACGTGTTGCGCCGACCCCAAATAATGATAATTGGATAAGGGCAGGGGAATGATGATAAAGGATTATTTTGGCTCAAATGGTGATTATTTGGTGAATTGGTAGCTACAAGTTAACGATCAATATTTGGTATTAAGAATCTCTTTTTGAAAATGGAATAAAGTGTTTTTTTTTACTATAGCACACGAAATAAAAAAAAGAATGTTTAAATATTATGTTTTATTAAAATATTCTTCATTTAACATCCTTGATTTTTATTAATCTAAAACTTACTTATTCCTAAAACAAGTCACACACTTCTTACAAGAAGGAACTGTATTTAAAAAAAAATCTTGAAAAACATCATCACATATTCAATATCCACCTTTCCAACCAGGTACCGTAACGGCGAGCGCGTGCCAGTGAACAACACTAGCCACTACGAAGGCGGCACGACTGACCAGCACTCGCTCATCATCCTGGATGCCAACGGCTCCGACATGGGCAACTACACGTGCGTGCTCAGCAACGTGGTCGGCAACGGCAGCAGTGAAGACAGTATTGATGTTAATGTTCTGTGTAAGTATACCTTTTTTTGTGAGAAATCATCAAATTTTAATGACCCCGCCCGCTGTGGGTGCAGCGGGAGGGAATGTCAGAATTTTACTGATTAAACCCATTATGTTCCTCCTGGAGCCTTTTGACTGCCGGGCGAGCGGTAACTCTCACGAACATCTCAGCCCCGGCAGGGTGTAAGTATAGGTACCTGCTGTAAATGTTCCACTGAGCTCACCATCTCTTCTCCTTTTTTTTGTGTATCCGAGTGGAAATCCTCATGGACTGGTCATGGTCAGGGGGTTGACGAGGGGTGTGCCGAACTTTTACCGGCTAAAACCACTGGAATGTCCTCATCTGCCTATAGTCGGGGGTACGGGGTTCGTTTTAGCATTCACCGCGCCCCCGGCAGAAAGTTTCGTTTCGAAAAAATTAAGCACCACTGATTGGCGGTGCCAGATTCTATTCGTCACGATGACTTTCTTCACTATTGTATTACGTATTATTTAGAACGAACTTAAAGGATTTTTGCCCTGAATATTAATTATACTGTCAATCATAAAAACGATGATGATGTGCTAGTTTTATTCTCGATGACTTGGTTTCACAAAAGTTAGAATACAAGATCTGGTCATTATATAACAGTCAAAGACAGCAAATTCATCAGTATTGGATTAGCTACAAAAATAAATTTTCAATGTCATAAAACTAAGTCCCACCTCAAAATTCCCATACATTCATATAACTCATCATACTGCAACTTCCATTTCCAGTCAAACCCCAAGTCCGCCTCACCATGAGTTCCCCGAGCCCGATCCTGGAGACGGACCACAAGAACGTGACGCTGACGTGCGAGGTGGTCTCCGGGAACCCGCCGCTGTTAGATGAAGTCATCTGGTATCTGGACGGGGAGGTGCTGAAGCATCTGCCTGAGTGTAATGATACGGAAGGTGAAGGTATGTGTAATTCCTGATTGCTAAACTTGTTTAGGAAATCAAGTTCTAAATACTTAATTTATAGAATACATAGATTTTTTGGTATAAATTAAACTGCCTCAAAAATTTATTATTTATTTATTTAAGAACTCCCGTACTGTGAAATTTAATCTTTCAGTCGCGGAGAGATAACGAAAACGTGCAATTCAAAGAAACACATGAACAAGCACAGACTTAGAACTAGATTCAGAACACATAAATACTTGTTCTATGCGGGTATCGAACCCGAGGCTTGTCATGCCAGGACTTATTGACGCATTGACTTACACCGCGCGACTTACCGACTTACATCGATACAATGCACGGATAGACGAGAGGTATAGGTCACCGTGCCAATTATCAAGTGCGCGATGCATCGTGCGTTCGATCCTCACGTAGGATAAGAATTTATGCGATCTACAAATGCTTGATCTGATTCTGGGTGTATTTGTGAATGAAAATTAAATGTCTGTGAAACTTCGTGACACAAGGATTAACTTACTTAGTACGGGAGTCGTTTAAAAAAATACAGTCGATTTGAGTAAGAGATACGTCTATAACTGGAAGGACTAAAAAACAGTGACATTATTAATAATTCCAGAAAACCTGTGCAACGAAGTGGATCCATCGATGCTGCTACTCCAGGATACGACGAAGAGCTTCCACGGGAACTATTCGTGCAAGGGGAAGAACTACGCCGGCTGGGGCAACGAGAGCTCCAAGACCGAGCTGGTTGTTAATTGTGAGTAGAACTTGTACAAGAAATAGGATCTAGAAAAACAAAAAAAAATATTTGAAATTACTATTTTTTACCTATTCTACGAGCTCAATTAACTCGGAGCTTAACTCTCTATTAATATATTTACCTCTATATTCGCGCAATACACATCTACATTAGATGTGGACGGTCATGTTTATCTCGGATTGGCATATTCTTATCAAAAAATGCAACCCGCAATTATATCGGGGGAGACACTCCATAGATAACGTTTTGATCGTCTAACAAGACGCTTAGGCCTATTTATACCTAAATAGATTAAGTAGGACTATTGCTAAAATGAAAATGAGAAACAGACATGCAACTCAGTGTGTTGGCATGCATTTCAGGGCTTATGGTAAAGAACCTACATTCAAGTAATTTTTCAACTCCGAGTAAGTGGATTATCTAAAATATCATGTGTTCCTTTCAGATCCGCCTGGTCCAGCGAAGCTGACGTACTCTCCGTGGCGAGTCGTGAAGGGCAAGAGTTTGGTGCTCAGTTGTAGTATAAAGGAGAAAGGACGGCCTGAGGCACATCGGTACGTGTCTATTAAGGCTTTCTTTAGTAATTTCAAGCTATAGAATTTATGGGTAGTATCATATTTTTAAAATGTTCATGACTTTTTTCTTTTTTCATGAAGAAAAAAAAACAGTTTATGTATAAAAAAGCACGATTTTGCGTCGTTTTAAATTATTGTAACTAGAAATTTTATTTTTCAACACGACCTTTATAACTTTGAACAGTTTTTAACAAGAGAGGCATAATAATATGAAATGTTGAATCCTGAAATGAAATCCTGGTTCAAAATTAAAATAAAATCTAACCGTATGTGTGTACCTCTAAACGTATTTTACTATCAATTTTTGTTACTTCCAGATTCCGTTGGACCCGCGGCGGGCGACTGGTCTCCGACATCGTCTCACAGAACTGGACCATCGACCCTGTGACCCTGGACCACAGGACCAACCTCTCCTGCAGAGGGATCAACGCGGGCGGCGAAGGAGAACAGGCCTTCACTTCCATTGACGTTTTAGGTAATCATCATCATCATTCCCCTCGAGGGCACGGCGCGGGGATATGTCGGACTCCCACCGACTAAAAACACCCCGGGCCCCTTCTACTACCTAGGCCAGCGTCACGGGATCTATCGCGCATGCTCTACGTGACTCTGGCTGATCATCATTCCCCTGCCCTTATCTCAATTATTATTTGGTGTCGGCGCAGCATGTCTTCTTATTCCACACGTTCATATCCGACGTCTTCTCGCAAGTGACTTTTATCATATTACTATTTCGACTGGCCTGTTGGTCTGGTGGTTAGTGACCCTGACTGATAAACCAGAGGTCGTGGGTTCGATTCCCACCCAAGACAAATGTTTGTGTGATGAGCACGATCATTTGTTCTGTGTCTGGGTGTAATTTATGTATAATAAGTATGTATTTAGAAATACATTAGTATTAGTATATAAGTATGTTTATCAGTTGTCTAGTACTTATAATACAAGCTCTGCTTAGTTTGAGACTAGATGGCGTTGTGTGAAGTAGTGAAATATTTATTTGTTTATTTTATGTTAGTGGTTTTTTGATGAAAAATGAAACACTTATGTTATAACATCAATCTCATTCTTTTCCAGCACCACCCAGTTTCAAATATGCGATGAATCACTACAGTGGAGCGTTATACAAATCACAGGTGAGTTTTGAAAGTGTTTAAAATACTTTCATTTTTCGTAAATTTACAATCGCCCATCATTTGTTTATTTGATTGCTTTAACGGCTTCATCAATATTATTTCATGCTCACCTTGTTACTAAGAAATTCAACTATCTAGCGTTTAGTCAACTTCTCCATCTTCGTATATGATTTTTAAGCCAATTGAAGATTGCTGGGCAAAAGTTTTTTATTCTATTCTCCAAATCTCCAATTTTCGATACCTAGCTTTTTCTGGTTAGGTGCACCAGCTATTCGGTCGAATTGAGAAACCTCTTTTTTGAAATCTTTTAAAAATATATGTACCTGCAAAAACCGAGTTTCAACTGTCCACAATCAATACAAACTAATTGCATTAATGTTTCAGAACATATCGCTATCCTGCACGGTGGAGTGCGCGCCGCTGTGCAGCGTGCAGTGGCTGAAGGACGGCCAACTCATCGACCCGCAGAAGACGGACCGCTACTATGTGGTGGAGAGGCAGATAGAGCCGCAAGTTAATCGGAATGACTTTGAAGCTACGGAGTCTACTTTGGTAAGTAGGAGTATAGTTGCAAAACTTATGTGGAGGTATAAAATTTTAGCTGAACTGATAGCCATCTTGTATGTGTATTGAGCGGTTAAGATAAATATAATAAGCATAGGAAATATATTTGTATAGCAAGTGGCATATCTCAATTTGATTATTTTTACAATCCAGAATGTTAATTTATTGACACAATAAACAACTAACAAATCTTCGTTCGTTTTAAAAAATAACGTTATACTTCAATATAATAGCGTTTTTAAATAAATAAAAAATCATTATTTTCTCATCAGCAATGATTAGTTACATAGTTAATTTGTTGTTCATAACATAGAGACTGGTGTCCGAATTAGGTATAACTTATAGCACAGATCACCAACCAGTTTACAGCGACAAAGAAGAAATGACACTGACTCGTATTGTTCTTGAAATTGCTATATTATAGATACATACATACATATACGTCACGCTTCTTTCCCTTGCGGGTAGGCAGAGATCACATCTTTCCATTTGCTACGATCCTGGCATACCACTTTAGCTTCATCCACACTCATCAATCGCTTCAAAGACGATAAAGATATAAAGATAAAGATGCTATAAAGATCTTCATAACATAAGAATAGATTTAGGTTATGGCGCAGTCTCTAGGATCATTCATTACTTTATTGTCCCTGTAGCACTGGAACATGTCTGCGTGGCCGGGGCGCGCGCTGGACCGCGCGGCGGACACGGCGCGCTACACGTGCCGCTCCTCGCGCAACCTCGCCGGCCCGCCCGTCAACAGCACCACCAAGTTCGCCGTCGAGTGTAAGACATGCCATATACTTAACTTCTAACCATAATTATGTTGGAGCTGTTGCTCTTGTCTTGTTTATTGATAATCTATAATATGATGATATGATTATGGATGGAATTTCTTGCCGGTTCTTCTTCATAAGAATGACATTTTGGAACCGCATAACAAGAGTCAGTAACGTTTTAAAAGTGCCTAAAAAGGCCTTTGATTTTGAATCTTGATTAATAAAACTTGATGATTTGTAGAAAATAAAGTTATTTAATTAAAATCCAATTTGATATTAAAATAACTTGTGTGCACACTCTAGGCCTGCCCTGCCACTGAATTTTATATAAATAATTTGTTGGCCATTGTTTTCAGATGTGGTGGTATTCTCTTTGTCCTCTTTTATCAATACAACAAACGATATAGTCAATTACAACAATCATGTTAAAAGCTTTAAGGAAATGCTAAAAGCCTACAAATTAATGTTTGAAAAATCAATGAATAATTTAATTCAAACTTGAAAGGCTTTTTATATCATCATTTTACTGGCATTTTTGATAAACATTTATTAAAAAGAAACATAATCATATGAGTTATTATTTTCAGATGAACCAGAAAACATCACAGTGACACCAAGTGTGGTGTCTGTTACCGAAAATGAGATTCCAGACAGAGTAGTTTGCTCGGCTAGGTAAGAATAATGATTTTATACGTTTAAGTACCATCCAACATGATAAAGTGCCAAGGATAACTGGCTTCTGCCCTGGAGGCTTGGGTTTAATTCGATATCAAAATATCTTTTTTAAGTCCGGCGAACGGTCATGGCCTGCATTCAGGCTAAATTCGTACGTGTTAAAAACCGGTTTGGTATGTTTAAACATTTAAAAAAATTCTATTCATGTAATGTTTTCTACTTTGAAAAATCCCAGTGGCTCTATTCCTACACTTTTTATCCAAAATCCCAAAATCAGGTTGATGATTTTTCAAGCTATTTACAGCTATACAAGACAAAGCCCTTTTTACCCTTCTTAAATGTCTCTCTAAGTCTGTACCACTGTTAGTGTCTACCATTAGGTAATCGAGTTCATGATATTTTACTTAACATTCCAGAGGCTTCCCAATGCCATCCTACGCTTGGCGTCGCGAGCACCCGAGCAAGGCTGGCGGCAAGGAGCATGGCAACAACTCTCTAATACTCTCGTCATCCAACACACTACTACTGGGCCCGGTGCAGAGGAAAGATGGCGGCAACTACGTCTGCGAGGCCTACAACAGGCACGGATCTGTTAATACCACTGTATTTCTGGATGTTAGGTGTAAGTTGATTGATTTTGCTATAGCGTCTGATTGACTGCAGCATTATTTTATAGTTTACTAGTTTTAATATGAAATGCTACTTGCTACGTTAAATAGTTAAATAAACCTTTTAAATATCTGAACAAGCTAGCGCAAGTCAAAAGAGAATAGGTTATGCAATATCACATTCATTCCCCTGCCCTTATCCCAATTATTATTATTTGGGGTCGGCGCAGCATGTCTTATGCATGCTGCTGAGGTTTTGGCTGCATATTTTTACGGCCGGCCGCCTGCCTGACGCCAACCCTCCTTGGGAATGCTGTTGCTGGTGGTTTACTCCCCACCAGGAGGTTGACCCGAGGCGCTAGGTGGTATACACCAGGTCGTAGTATACCTTAGTCGCGTCTTACGACACCCATTGGTGGATATGGGTCAGCCCTATTCGCACCGGGAAATGCACGGTTCTGCAATAATTATTTTTTAAAGGTTATGCAATAATTGCATTTATTTTAAGTATTATTAGATAATCTGTATAAATATTCTAATTCAATTTCCCAGTTGTTCCTGAATGCGGTATAAAACAGATCGAAATGAATGGAGACCAAGTACTAGTCTGCACAGCACACGCAAATCCCTCACAGGTAAGAAATTAAAACGAAGACACAACTTCGAACACTAAAAGACTGATAAAATACTTTAAAATTTCATTCCCTTTCAAATAAGTGATTGGTACATCAATAGACTAGAAAGTAACTATAAAACTAGACACTTTATAAATCATCATCATCTTCCTGCCCTTATCCCATTTCACTTGGGGTCGGCGCAACACGTCTTCTAGACATGTTGCTTAAAGATTTGGCTATGGTTTTATAGTCGGCCGCCTGCCTGACACTAACCCTCTTTGGGAATGCGATTGTTGGTTGTTTACCCGCCACCATTCGGGTGACCCAAGGTGCTTGGTACAGTGCACTGGGTCTTAAGGTCCATTAGTCGCCTTTTACGACACCCAGTGGAGGATATGGGGTGGTGCTATTCTTTATATCCGGACACCACACGGATAAGACACTTTATAAATGATTTCAATATTTAAATTTAGTAATTGCCCTTTCAGAAACTTAACTGAAGTTGAACAGAGTCGAAAGCTTTCGTCAAATCTATGTTTCTATAACCTCAAACTTTGATGTTTTAAATGTTTTAATGCCAATTTTTTAATGTATAGTTTTGGTTTTCCACACAAATATTTATGCCATACTGTTTGATCCCCAGGTATCATTCTCATGGAAGTTAAAGAATGACAACGACAGCCTAACAGACGAGAAGATTTGGCAGCAAGGGATACAGAGCTACCTGCGCCTGAGCACCAGCGTCGACGTGTACAGAACCTACCTGTGTTACGCCAACAACTCTGTAGGCATGTCCCGGGCGTGTGAAAGGGATGTTATGGGTAAGTGATAATTGTATGACAATTTAGTGACGTATGATGAAAATTTTTATTTCGAATTTTTAACATTGTGAGTTTTATTTCTAACTCTGTCAGTGTAGTCATAATGAATCGTCGTTAAGATTTTGTAACTTTATTAGATTACTAATACTAATCCTGTTGTTGTATTTCTAATTTGTTAATTATTTTAATTGATTAATTAAATATTTTTTAAAGGAGTTATTTTTACTAACTTTTGACTTGAAAATAGTAACCTCTGTCGTTAGTAGATTAACATTTAACATTTATAATAGCATGAAACATAAAATCAAACCCCGATCATCCGTAGAAAATATTTTAACATTTCTAACATCTATAGTAAAAACCTTTTTGTGGTTTACAGCCAACTTGGAAAGTTTCGGTAAGTGTCTTGGTAATGGGAATCAATGGTTATAAATTATTTAGAAACTAGGTATTAATTCAATGGTGTTGGGTATTTCATTCGTACATAGCAGCTTTTAATAGGCTTCAATTTCATGTAAAATACTCTTGATGCTGTTCAATTAATTGAAATTGGACGGAAAACTAGCACGCTTATCAATACTTACATACTGCCCAGCAAAATAAAATTTACAGTAAGAGTGTGAAAATATTCAAAACCTTAGAATCTCGACTCGAAAAACGTATGGCTTTTAAGTACGTACTTTTCCACATTATCCGAATAGCGGAGCTACATATTTCATATGTTTCACTTTCCCCAACATCGAATCGTCGCGGTCGTCCGATACCGATATCGTATCGGACAATGTAAAAATGCTCTAATCTAGAAATTTCTAAATCACTTAATTAGTCTTCTCAACCCCAAGTATGCCTGTACAAGCAAAAATTTCGAACTATTTATCTGCAGACCGATTTTCAATATCTCTCAATTCCTCAGGTACAAAAGTGTGGTGGCGAGACCAACAGAAGTTGATTCTGATCGGTGGGATCGCTCTTGCCATCCTTGTCATCACCGTGATCCTCTGCATCATCATCATCTGTATTTGCAGGCGAATGAGGGCCAAGTCCAAGTGTAAGTCCTCCTTTATCTTTAGCAAGTCCGTCTGTATGTCACATTGTGTTAAAGACTTTTTAAATTATGATGTTAGCTGTATTAAGGTCGATTGGACTTAATTCTTTGTCGTTTTTTTGTGTGCTAAGTAAATTCTTAACAGCTTTTGGAGTTACATTTTTTTGAAGTGTGGTGTGATAGAAAATGTTATTTAGGTTTTTTAAAGTTTCTTTATTACATTTTTTTCAACGTCACATACAGACTTGACTTTACTAGCTTGATTGATTTTGTAAGTTTTGTATTTTAAATCGTTTGTAATATAAAGCGTTTTAAATGTTGAATAACTAATATTAATTCATGTTTCCATATTATCGTTGTAAAAAGTTTCAATGTTGTTCTCGTAACAGTATTAATTAAATCCATGTGTTTTAAATTTCAATGTTTATCATCGAAATTAGCGATTTCATCATCATTTGAAATAATATTACCTAGATTTTGTTTTTTTTTCTGTTTTCTTTGCAAAAACTAACTTTGTTTTCTTCATCCTATCTTTCCCGGATGCCGCTACTAAACACGACATCGACTAACATACAAACATATAGACAATAATCCGGTCGAATTAGAGGAGCGAGAGAAGTAAGTTTTTTCCTTTTTTCATTAATTTCCGTTAATTTTATCTTTTTAGAATGTCTAGTACTAGTCATTTTCATAAATTCCTAGTTTATTTTATCGATTTTTAGGTATTGTTGGAAAGTTTTTTTTTTATTTCATTTTGTCTAATCACAAGCTTTGCTATAATTTTTGTTGAACTATTATCACATTGTTTGAAAACTTTCTGACAATAAAAAAAATAAAAATACCCTGCTCCGAATAATTTTGATACTTAGTCAGTAGAATTAGTGGTACCAAAAAAACCATCACTAGTACACTCATATTTATTTATCCCTTTCATATAATTTTATTTTACTAACAAAAAAATATTTATTATGTTTATTTAGTAAAAATAATAATTTTGCAGTTACGCCATTGGTCCGAGCCGATTCATGGCATACGTTATCAATGCCTCCCTCAAGGTCACCTGTAGTTGTCCCCATGCCGAGACCTTGACCTTAAGGGTCAAGGACATATCCAAGGTCACTGAGTTTGAGTTTGAGTGAAATGCTATGCTTGGACCAACGGCTGATAATTTTGGTTGAAAAAAAGATTATTAATAATGGTTTGACAGTGACTTCAGAATTATGTAACCATTTAAAATATAATTTACTTAAAAACAACTAACCATCATTTAATTAAAAAAAAAAACAGATTAATTTTGTTCACTACTACTACTATTTTTTAGCCAAAATTATTTTATTATTAAAAAAAGTCTGTCATTCGTCAAATCATTTAAAACATCGTTTTAGCTGCTAGTCCAGCTTGACTAGAAAAAAAATAGAGCATGTTTTTGTTTGATACTCTTAACAAAATAACACTGGTTTTCAAAATAATATCATATATTATTATTGTGTAATTAATAATTATTAATGTGTAGGTTCCTAACCGCACTAACTCCGGACGTTCTCAGATTGACTACAATTAATACTTCAGGTACATTTTTATTAAAAAAAAAGAGAAAAAATACCTTTTTGAGTTATTTAGATAAAGGATGCTTTCTTATTATTTCTACGCTGTTTGGCTAGTTTTCTAAATTTTTGGCGTAAAGTGTGACACAGTAGAATTTGAGTAGTCAATTGTCAAAATTATTGTAAAAATATTTTTGTTTTTTTTTGTATTTTGAGTGATGCATGAATCGAGTTTTGGAAAGCATTCTTCTTGATATATATTTTTTTTGTTTTCATCTATGTATGTATGGTTTTCATATGTAACTATGGCTTATTTATATCAGTTTGTATATGTATAGTATCTATTTATATTTACTTATATATTTTAGTTTTGGTTACCGCTAATTATGTTATTTTTATCATATTCTTCGTTTTAAAACTTAGAAGACAGATGTTATTAATTTATTAGACATTTTACAGACTAGGTAGGCTATCTCATCATTGTTTAGCTGTAAAATACAACTAGATAGGTACTTAAACTTCAAAATTAGTTACTTAACAACTTATCATACGGTTAGAATATTTAGTGTAACACAACACAACCCCATCGCATGAACTAAAAATCCTTTTTTTTTCTTAATTCAGTCCAGACGGTAGTTGCATAAACGAAGTGTCGATCGCACAATCAATAATATCTCAAGCTTTGCCCGCACTATCACCAAGGCTAAGCCTATCCTTCAGTCCAAAGACATCAGACCGAACGAGACTGGTCAATTCAAGTTACCCTCACAATTTAGAAATGAACAAAATTGAGGACAATCCAACAACACCACAAACTCCCAATCAAAATGAAACAAACGAAGAAACTGAACTACAAACACCAAAAACGGAACCTAAAGTTGATTCGAATAAGGTTCAAACTGTCGTGACTCCAAGCAAATGGCCTTTAAAACCTGGTGTACTGGTTCATGTGAATTCAAATCATACTCTAAGTCCTAAAAACCAGGCGCGATTACAACAAGCCGCAAACGCAAACGAAGAATCAAATCTTGGACTACTTGAAAGGAATCAAAATGAAGACAAATCGCCAAAAGTAGAATATTCAAAGAAAAATGGAAAACCGAGACAAAACGTTGTGACGGGAATATTTAAGAATTTAAGAAGAAAAAGTGAAGATTCTGATGATGAAAGTGGAAAATACAAGAAAATCAACAAAAGTAATAAAAGAGCAATGAATTTGGTTAATATGAATAAACCGGGATATGTCTTACCAAAAAACCGATTAAGATCTTTATTCCAAAGCGAAAAACCAAACATTATAGTAACTGAAGGAGGTAGTTCTCATAAACCTTATTTAAATGATAATGAGTGGCACAATATACATTCGAAAATGAATCTTATCTTATCACCAATAGAGTTTAAAATTTCACAAAATCTCCTCTCACAATTTAATCTTTCTTTAGCTTTATTTAATGTCTTTAGTATGATTGTATCACACATTGTCACAAACACAAAACTTAAGTCACACTCACATTCTGAAATATTTTCAGACTTTGCTTTTATAACCATTGCTTCTGCATGTCTTTTGAATATTGACTATGAAACAAGTTTAGAAACTTTTGTACATTAAAATATTGCTACTAATAAAATAACAATTAAGTATTTGAATTTTGAAATAAGTAAAAGAATATCTGAAATAGATCAACCTATAATTGATAATGAAACTGCTTGCTTTAAGTCGGTGAATGGAAGAAAGAGAGATTTTTTTTATTTTAATTAATTTAGACCAATATCGTTGGGATTTAGGCCAACAAAACTTTTGTTATTCTTGGATGCAAAGTAATCTTAAATTATTAAATCCTTAAAACAATGTAATCACAATTATCTAAATTCACTAAACTTGTTTCCTTCGCTAATATTTTCCACAATGTTTTTGCTTTTTCGCTTGCACGATTTTATTTTGCGATGTTTTTCAATGTGAGCATGTTTTTAGTCGTGTCGTTCAAAAGGCCTGATAAGATTGTATCGACTAGTGCCAAAGTTAAACCGTTTACTGATGAACCACCAAGAAATACGAGAAAACGCAAAAAGCCTGGCGATAGTAAGTAGAGCATGCTTTTTGTTTTATGCTAGTTTGACTGTTTCTTTAATTAAGTCCTTACTTAAATTGAATAAATAAAAAAAACATACTAAATAACTTAAGGCACTTTTAAAGTCTGTACTTTATTAATTTTGTGTAAATCTCTAAAATATCATTGATCTTAATAAGTAAGGGTAGATATTTGTAAATGATTAATGAAGTACAAAAACCTTTTAAATAAAACATCAAATGTTCTTTAAATTCATAATTCATTTCTGTGTACACAAATTTTTTATAAATATTCCCAAATAATTCTTGAAGTCAATATCTTCCATAACGTGCCTCATATTTTCTCATATATTAAATTGATTCTATTCCTACTAGGCCCACCTTCGAATGGCGTAGATAATGCAGCAAACGGCAACCTTGGAACGGACAACCCGGGACTCTACGAGAACCTGCCGTTCCACGGACTACAACAACCACCCAATAAGGTATGCTTTATCTCTAAGCTTATAAAGTTCATTTTATACATTCAATAGACTGTCACCTAACTAGTTTAGTTTTTCAGTAACAATTTTAGTTGAGGTTTTACTTACTTTACTAATAAATTTCTGTCTAATATCATGGGGTTCTACCGCCCCATAATATAAGTATATTATGAGAGATGGTAGACCCTCAAGTCCGGAAAAATCTTAATAAATGAAAGTATAAATGGATAATATGTCAATGACGTGTTATTGACACATCCATTTATACACATTCACGAAAGTAACATATTTCTAGTGTGATATCTACACCTACAGTTTTATATAACCTCGTGTGTTTTAAAATGTGTAGTTACTGAAGAACTAAATACTCATCTTCTAACGTTTTTGTTGTATTAATCATGTTTTGTTTTGCTTAAATTATAATTTGCGTTTGTTTTTGTTTCATGTTTATTTAATTTGCATGTTAAGCCCGTGCAAGCGATACAACCTCGGGTTATCGAAACTAACCCTAAACCAGCGAAAGGAATAGAGGCGTTACAAAAACAGCTGACGACCAACCCATCGTTCACGCCTAGGATCGTATGCCCACCGTTCGTACAAAACGCTATAGGTTACTCAATGGCATCAAACTCTCAGTACTCGTATGGAATCCCAGTATTATCCCCCATCCAACAAATGTATCCATTACATCAGACCGTACTTCTAAATCCTTACTTACCGCCAATGCAGACTTCATTCCTAAAACAGTTCCCAACGATAGATGAAGAAATCCCAGAAACAGATAAAAGAAAATTCTCCTCTTTAAACACGAGAGTACATAGAAAACCACCCCAGTTTCAATCTATGAGAATAGTTAGAAAACGTAATATAGAGAGGTTTTATCCTAACACTGAATACGGAGAAAATTTTAATGAAATCAATAATAATAAGAACGCTTCTGAAACTACTAATGAAGATACGATTTATGTAAACTGTCCTTCTTTACTTAAAGTCAAATCCAATATAAGTGGAGTTGATCAATTTGAAAATCTAACAGATTCTATACAAGTCTGTGATGAAACTGATTTGAATCAATCTACTACTTCCCTTAATAGGCCTGTGCCAGCTCCCAGAACAAAAATCTCTCCTTTTGCTTCTCCGTCCAAAACAGATCATGTTTATGTAAACCTTTCCATGCCTTTAATTAATACTAAGTTTTCTAAATCCATTGATACAATCGATGCTCCTGTGAGGCCGACAAAGTCAGCTGAAGATATTTCTAAAACTAAATTCACAAATACTAAGACTGACGATAGTGATAATAGCGATGAAGAAAAAGAATCTGATGAAAAGGCAGATTTTACTAAACCTAATATCATAGGTGCTACTCCAAAAAAGAACCTATCCATTACATTACCATCTACTTCATTAGTTAGGTCTGTAGTCAGGCAGTTGAACGATGAGGGAATCAACAAAGTTGGTTTGCCAAAGAAGCAAGTGATATCACCAAATAAAACTTTACAAATACCTAAGCTAGCTGAGAAACCCGTACCAAAAAGATCAGTTGTTAAGCGTAGCCACTCAGTGCAAAGTAGTTTGACAGCGGATAGCGATAACACCCAGGTATTAATGCTTTTTTCATTCATTTCTCTGTTTTATGTTCCTTCTGGCTAATGTGTGTGTTCTAATCACTAACCAACTAATTTCCTTTTCAGAATACTAACATACTCCAACAACAGTACATGCAAAAACGTAATCACTTTACAAATTTAAGCAATAAAGGGAAGAACAAGAAAAACTTTCAAATACCACTACAAAAACACCATAGCTTCTGTTACTTCCAACCAATCAGAGTCGATAAACGTATTCCTGTCGATCAGGAGAGGTCCTACAATAACACTATCGGACCTCTCATCTATCAGCCTTCTGAAGCACAGTATTACACTAAAACTTTAAACAGAACGAGAGAAAAGAACAGTCAGAAACTAAATCGTTTGAAAAAATCTGAAAGTCTCAGGGAGAAGTTATCGTGTGTCGGGATTTATGATAATTACGAGAAACCCGACTACCCAGAGCCTGAATACAATGAATCAGAAAGAAAATCCTACTTACAGTTACTCAAAGGCAACTACATATCAAATTCAACGAGAAATTTGGGTCCCGAAAATTTTAGTTCGAACTATTCGGGTTCGAAAGATGATAAACCTAAACAAAAAAAGTTAGTGTACGCCGATTTAGCTTTAGGTAATCATAATTTGAAGTTTAAAAACACTGTCAATTCAAATAGACATTTGTATGATACGTATACAGTAGGTTCTGATAGTGCTAACAAAGATACTAACAGTAGTTATAAGAATATGTCTAATCAGAGGAAAAGTGGTCATGGGCAGCCGCGAAGTGACTACGCTACTCTAAAGTTTAATGAGATCGATGTCTGAAAGGTGAGTTCTATTAATCAATTCATTTAATACATCATGTTATGAAGGTTTGTTACCAAGCTAGTTTCAGCTTTATATTCCAAGAGTCCTTTTTTTCAAGATTTCCTCAATTTTTTTTTAAACAGTTGAGCTTAGCTTCCTCTCACTCAATTCAATTAAATATCTTATTTTTTATAGAACGACAGTTTTTCCTGTCTAATGCTGTATAATCTAAGCTACAGTATATTTTTGATGCCTATAAAAAATAAACTCTTCTGAGAAATAACGCATTATTAAAAAAATAATGAAATGGAATGGAAACAAAACTTCATAACTAAACCGTTTTGATACTAAAATAAATGATATTGCATTTTTTACATTGAGCACGTAGTATTCTAATAATTAATACTAAACGTATGTTTCAACTTTCAAGTCTATTTCAGTATCAGAACACACGTTTAAAACATGATTCAAATGTTTCTAAATACAAATTATGATAAATAAAAAAACCCTGTTCAATGATTTAATCGTTACTTGTAATTAATCGACCGTGGGTATTTTTTATCTTTCCACATTTTTATTGAATACGAACGTGTAAAAATAATTTAATTATAATTACTTCTATGGTAATATGTGCCTAAGTGGAACACAATATAATTTTATTGCTTTCACAGCATGAATATTTCGACACCATGAAAGCCTTATAATAAATTGCCTATTTATAATACTCATACATTTACTCACATTTTTTTTGCAAAGCATTTTTAGTAATAAATAATGAAAAAAAAACAGATTTCTCAGTAACCTTTTTTTATTTTACACAAAATGTACAAAAAATCTAAAAAAGTTTGTAAAAAATCTTGAAATAAAAAACAAGTAAATTTTTGGTAAAAAAAAAAGAAAAAGATTATTTTGTTATTTATTTTTCTCATGTAAATGTATGAATATTCGAGTAGCATGTTTTCGTAATGTTGTGACGTTTTTTTATATTTTCTTCTAGGAACGCTTTACCAAGAGTGACACGTACATTTTTTAAATAAGAGGTAATTTTTTCAAAATTAATTTCATGACATTTGCTTATTTATCGATCATCGCTTTTAAAATTATCATATTCTACTAATTGGTTCTAATACGGACTAAATAACTGTGTTTTTTTCAAAATTATTAAATCTTTAATTTAATATTGGACTAAAAATTGAATTTATTTATCTATGTATATTTTAAAACTAAATAAATATTTTAATATTCGTAATAATTTATTGTTGCACTTAACACATATTACCATTGTATTTAATGTATGTTATCCGAAAAAAAAATGCTAAAAATTAAAATATTTTTTCTTTTTTCCTTTAGCCATTTAGACCCGAAGACCAATTCATATATGCAGACGCTGACTTTAAAGACTACGGGCCTATTAACTACAAGGCAGCATCGATCTACGCTCAAATGAAAAAAGTTAAAGAACAACAAAAATTACAGGAAATATACGATAAAGAAAATGAAGATATGCTGTGATTACGATTTGGTTGTCAAAAGAAAAAAAAACATTTTTTGTGATTTTTTTGTCAAAGTAATTTTTTTTTTGTATTTTTTGTGTAACTGCAAAGAGATTTTGAGTGTCATTTGTAAGAATATGTTATACAACAAAAACGCTGTTTTAAATTATTTTTTTATTTTAAAAATATGCAGAGAAAAACTTCGTTTTTAATTGTAACATTTTTACTTGTGACTAAAATATAAATAATTTTCTTTTAATAAACTCGTTGCCAAAAATATTTAAGTACAATTTTTTGGTGCTTTTTGCATTTTTTATGCGAAAACCCAGCTTTTTACTTTTAATGTTATAACGAATAACTGTCATTAATTTGTATTTTGTTTATTAGTTAAGCAACGAATTTTAGGTATCGCATTTTTAATGTTTTTGTACTTAAATTAAGTTAATTTAATTGTTGACTTGTATCTACGTAATTATTTTTTTCGAGTCATTTTTTTTTCAATTTTTGTCTTTGGTCAACCAAGTAATCAAAATTGTAAAAATAAAAACTACCACTATCCTGTGTTTGTACATTTTAGAAGGTTGTCGTAAAGTATTGTAAATAAAAATAGATTTCTTATATTAATGTAAACTACGAAAAGATCTAGTTGTCATGTTATAATGAATTTCTTGCTAAATTCTTTATTATTATGCTGACATTTAATAATAATACATAATATGTTTCTTATTTGGAAAGTTCCGTGCGGAAAAGCGTGCAAGTGTTATTACAAAAAAGTACTTCAAACTGTTTAAAACATATATTTTTTGTAGTAAAACAATTTAAGTGGAATGCAAAGTTTTACCGAGATAATTGAGCCAAAACGGATTTTTGATTAATAATTCAGATTCATCACGTCGAATTTATTAATATTAAATCATTTTATCTTTCCATACCTATAAGAAAACGACAGTTTTACTTACATTTGATAGCAATGACAAGGACCAGCGCATTTCAAACCAGCCGTTGCGTTACGCATAATTTCCAGTGAAAAAAATAACTAAGTAGGTTATCATGATGCAATTATACCCAATATCCTGTATTGCACAATACCTAATTTACGAAAGAGAAAATGTTTCTATTTTTTTTCCTATTTATATTTTTTGTTTCAAAATACACTTTAAGAAAATAATCCTTCTTTTTTTCAAAAGTTTAAACATTTTTTTTCTGTTTAAATGTTTCAGTGATATTTATCAAAGTTTCTACAAATAATACCTAATCTTTTTTATATAATTTAAACAACTTGATACGAAAAAATAAACACTGGTCTGTCGCGTGCTATTGCTATCACATGACGCCCCTTATCTCTTAGTATCCACAAGAGAAGGCGTGTAAAAGCCACGCGCTATTTAACTTAAAAAAAATGTTGATATAACGATACTAAAAAAAAATGAGATTATATTTCATGAGTATTTTCATCAACCTGAATATAGGTTGATGAAAATACTCACACGTCACTTTAATAGTGACGTGTGAATATGGTTGTGAATGTAGTAAAGAATGTAGACTGGTCATAAATGGTCATATCTGTCATATTTATTATTTTGATTAGTATGTGATTTAATTATATTATGTAATCAGATAGTATCATGTCTAACACGTGGTTGGGTGTGACACAGTTCCGGCCTCACATTATAAACTCAGTATAAACTTTGCTATTTACTTGAGTAGTTACATTTTTTTTTGTTAAAAAAAATAAGCTGTCCTCAGATTTTTAATTTGACGTAGATCTATCGTGTAATTATTATAAAAACTATTTTTTTATGTCACAAAAATAATGTAATTTGTTTAATTAATATTTTAGAGGTGTAAAATATAATTTGAACAGCACAGTAATGCTTCAAGTAGGTTGACAACACATAGAGATTATAATATCCGTCCAAGCGGGAATGTTTACAAAGATTAGTTGATTTTTATCTAAAAACCCTTGTCTTTGTAAATTTTAGTGTAAATTACAGTTATGGTGTAAAATATTAGTCGAAAGATCTAAGACTATCCAAAGATAGAAGAATTAGGGATCGGGGAATGCAAATGTAAAGATGTGTTCACAGTGTATCACTGAACGGCCCGTAGTGCAATCGGCATTTATTTTTCTTTTTTTCTCACCGATTTTTTTACACAAATCACTTTTTTTTAATTACAATAAGACTCTATAACATCGCTTTTATTAATTACTTTATTGATGTATATGTGATAATAGTATTTTTCTACTGTTTCGATTCCAGTAAAATGTTTTAATGGAATCTTTACAGCCTCATTTTAGGTTTTTCTTCGAACGTCGTGATTAAGCAAAAAATGTGAGACTAAAACAATCTTTCGTACTTATAAGTTTTACTGTCGTACTAATGTAAATAAAATGGACGAAAAAATAATAAAATATCGGCAGAATATTTTCCATCAGAAAAATAGATTGTTTATTTTTTTTTGGGAAATCGTGCTTTGATTTTTTGTGCCGATATTTTTTTTATTTTTTCCTAAATAAATAAATAAAGCACTAGAGATGTGCTCATTGTGAGTACTGTGACAAACAAGGAATTAATTTCACTATTTAACATATAAATAAACAAAAAAAATCTGAAATGTCTTTTGTAAATTACCTTTAAAACATTTTCGTTTTAAATCTAAGAAGTATGTATACGTAGTCTTTTTTCTTTAATTTTTAATATTTTAGGCTCAAACGCAGGCACAAAATCTAGACTATTTGGTAGTGAAATGATTCCGATGTATGTCGCTACAACGTATAGAAACAAAATATTAATAAAAGTATTAGATGAGGTTTTGTACATACGAACTTGTTATAATATTGTCGAATAGTGTTATTAAATTAATTTATGGATTTTTAAATGACGTTTCATTTGTTTTATCCCACCTATAGTATTATTTTACTAATTTTGTCTATCCTGAATTAAGCCTGTCGTATTCATAAGTAGGTACAGTCACGAGCAAAAACATGTATGCACGACCTGTACATAGGTCTCTCTCTAAAGTTACCTGTATCAAAGTACCTCACGGTTATTCAACTTTCAAAACGAATGCTGTCAAAACGTCCGTTTTTAAAATGAGACAAGTAAACCAGTACCTACCTACTAATAAAAAATATGAATTTCTAAAAAGAGAAACTGCAAAGAAAGAAACACGTAATCTCAGAAATCGTGTGTCACCACCAAGGTAATTATAATAATGTTAGCCTGTATACATTCAACTACATGGCAAAAGGTATTTAGCATGTGAAAATGATTGATCACCGTGTAAGTATGATAATGAATTAGACGCTTGTTTAACTTTTCTAGAAAAATATTCATGATCTAATGGATAAATATAATTTAATTAACATAATTATCTCATAATGTTTTATTTATCGATGTAAAAACGATTGAGTTGATTAATTGTCAAAATATATAATAGGTAATTGAATACTTTCTTCATAATTTGTTTGATTATTTATCAAATAATTTATTAAGACTCTTTGATTGATTGATATATTATCCTAATAACCATATTACTTTAGATGTTTCTAGAATAAACACAGTCAATTTTAATAAAATAATAAATGAACACGATAGAAACTAGATATAATTTATACATTATAAAAATGGTATAAATATTTACAAAAAAATAAAACAACAAAATTAATACGATTATAAAATTTTATTTATTCTTCCTCTTCTTACATCGTCTCTTAAAATTAATTATTTATTTACAAAATATAAAAAATAAGTAACTAAATAAGTATTTACAATAAATTTTATATCACAGCTCCTTTTGAAACAAATGAAGTTTCAATTTAGTAAAAAATTGATGACGAAATAAATTTTATGACGAAAATAAATTTTATGAAAATCCATGGCATTAGGTAAAATAATGCAAAATTATAATTTATTTAGTTATAATCGTTGCTACGTTTAATTATAAGTTTATAATATGATGCGAAGATGGGCAAAGGTTGCTCATTAGTTTAATTGAATTAAGATAATTATTAAAGATATTAATCATAGTTCCGCAGTAACTTGCTTGTTAGATAACTATATTTGTTTAATTATTTATCTCACGCTTCATTAATTAGACTGTGGAATCGAATAAATATTTTAACAGTTAAGTATACAATTATTTTTTTGCAAACTTGGAACAATTTATACAACACTTTTTACAGCTACCAAGATTTTTAGTTTCACAAATACAATTTTAAGTAGACATTTTTAAAAGGCGAGTGAAGTATGCCGAATGGCAAAATTAAATGCTTTCATGAACTTAAAACTAACTTAAGTATTATAATTATGTACATTTCGTTATAAAAAATAACTACATTTTAATGTATAAGTATACATACCTAGTTACGTTACAGTAATTTAAGTTGTTATGACTGAAAAAATTGACCAACTTGAGTAACTTGAATTGATTTTGACAATACTTTCTCCTTTTACTACTCATTTTATTTATTTTACAAGATTTTTGTATTTGTATACGAAATATGGTGACTTGTCTTGATAAAGTATAGCCTAACTTTTTCGTTCGCTAAAAATGGTGAAGCCAGCACACCTGAGAATCTCAAGGGTGTGTGTTGCCGTTTCAGATGCCTACTGAAGGCTTCAAACTCTGTCACCAGTTTGTAAACCATATGAAAAGAAAGTATGGTATCCTGCATAGGATGGGAATTTAACAAAGTCAAAACCAAATTTTTTAAACAAAATGCGGCTTAAAACTCTAATACGAGGCTGTACACCATATTAAAAGAAAGGGAAGTGTGTCCAGTATCCTCCACTATTTGTCAATTAGACAAAATCAATACCAAACTTCCCCAAACGAAATTCAAACTTTCCCAGCCTTACCAACAGTTACTTTACCATAAAAAAATACTTAACACCTACAACCTATCCTCTAGTAGAAGTCGTACTGCCCCCTACCAAAGTACACGTAGTCGCTGCACCACTTCCTGGCCTGGACGTCCGTGGAGCAGCAGGCAGGGTACGCCAGCTTCGCCTTTGTGAGCTTTGCGCAACGCTGGCAGAGGTCCAGGAGTTCGTCCTGGAGCAAGAGGAAAGAGGAATTAGTTATTGGTGATAAGGAGATACGGTTTGAGATGATGGGGAAAGGGAATTTTGTAAAATTGGTAAGTGATTTCGTGTTTGGGATATTGGTTACTTTAGGTTAGTAATATGGACAGATTTAATATTCATCTATGGTGGTATACCAGAAAATAATCAACAAAATATTTTTTTTAATACCTATATGAATACTTCGACATTTGTGTAAGGAAGGAAGGGGCAAAGTAAGTTTTGTATACTGAGCTAATAGTAGCATGAGCTACCTAGGAAAAGTGGCTGCAGAAATGTAAAATCTCTCTTTTTTATAAATGACTCCCGCACTAAGGAATTTATACCTTATATCGCGGGAGGTCACTTAGACTCAGAACAAGCCTTTGTGGATCCGTAGCCCTTATAAGCCTACCGTATTTAAGTTATAGTTAATAAGAGAGTTACAACGAAACTGAATCTAGAACGCCAAAACTTAAACATAACGGAAACCTTATCCTATTATCTCAGGACTGTAATCAAACCTAAATAAAAACACAATGAGATGACTAGTCTAGATCTAGACTGAGACGCTAATTTAAATCTTCTTTTCATCCTACCAAAACCATTAAAACAAAAGAAGCTATCTAATCTGTCAGACAGAACTGTGATCACGTGCCGGTAGCCAAATAACTCTTGTACTTTACTCCGCTGATAGGACCAGGTCAGACGCTAGGTTCAAATGATTAGCAATATTTTTTGCGTTTCATTTTATTAATTCTCATTCTGGTTTTAATTAGGTTATGATTTAATTAATGTTCTGTTGTTCGTGATATGAATGTTGGTTACTTTGGTTGGAGAGCAAATATTTTTAAGGCATCCCGATACTTAGTACCTATTTTTATCAAAATAAAAAAGCTTTTGTCATGAATGAGGTAAGGATAATAATAGGCAATCTTAAGAATCTAGACCCACAAAAACCGATTTTAGGAATTCCTTAACCAATTGAAAGCCAGGCTTTTAAGAATGGCAAGCTATTAATGAACCTTGAACTTTTTATACGGACACGGGCCAGCAATTTGATAATGATGATAAAAAAAATGTTAACGAAAACGTAAATGGTGCTTACGTCTGTATGACATTCAGCTGATTCGTTGAAGACCCCACTGCCGGGCTCCAGCCACGGAGGTCGCGCGTTCGACTCCCGGACAAGCATCGCCAGGCACACCACCACTACGATGCAAGCTATCGTGCTTTTCTGTTGACAAACGAAAAAGGAATTATTTTTTTGTAACTAGTAATAGTCATACAATTTTAAGTAGGCTTATGTTTGTTAGAAAAAATCTTAACTTTATTTTATTTCCTCAAAAAGACTAATCTAAAATCTTGGATTAGTATTGGGCATATTTATGTTTATAAAAGCTTTTGGCCAAATCATTGATAAACAACTAAGTGTAACAAACAATAATAGATAAAACTTAAACTTAAAATGAAGAATCGTACACACTAGCATAAAAGAAATCGATAAAAGTACACTTGCACAACATTACGCCGGAAACAGGTACATCCCTATGACCCTACGTAAATGACCTTTCACCCAAATCCGATCACGATAGCCCATAAGTAGGAACCACTATATTTTGTAACCAAACAATAAGTTTATCTAAAACAATAATTTATTATAATCACTAATTATTATCAAGAAATAAACAATAATAATTATGATAAAAAGCTACTTAGAAAACAGGTCATGTTTGTGTGTTAAAATAGGTTAGCATAGTAACTTGTGACGTAACACATACTTGTGTATCGGTTTGCCTTGGGACGTACCAGGTTGGAATCAGGTCAAGAAAATAACATTTTGTAACAATAAAATACTTGGGCAGGCGTAAAGGTTAAAATACACTATTAATTTCTATCAAAAGTTTCATTAAAATCGCTCAAACGCTCACTTTTGTACCAACACCGAGCAATATTTCAAATTATTTTGTACTTTTACTGTTTACTGTAAGTCTTGAATATTCTAGTATGAACACGCCTTTATCCTCATAGTAAATAAGATAACAATCAAAACATCGGAGTAGTACTATAGTAACCTAATTGTCGACGTAAACAAACTTTCGATAAGGACTTTTTTCCAATAGCAAATATCGCTTAAACTGTACTATTCAACCCTTGTACCATGACCTCTCAAAAAACTACTATTCTGATTGTTGAAGTGGGACAGCGCTATAGATTTTATATAGCTCCGTCCCTTTTACACAATAGTAAATGTTTTCCTTTAAGAGTATCATAGTAGAGTAAGTTAAGATGTAACCTAGTTTTAATAGGTAGTTAAGGTATATATTGTTTTGTTCGACTTTGATTAGTGACAAGGAAAATGTCAAGAAATACCTACTGTCCTACAAACTTAATTATGCCGGCGATAGTGGCGCTAGTATCGCTCTTTACTCCTAAAGCTGTCAGAATTGTTAAGGCAAATTTTAGTTCCTATTTTCGTCACCCGCAAGGGTAAGTTTGTCGTGTTTTGCTTGAATCATAAGTCGTGAACGAATGTTCCCGTTGTTAATTAATAGCTTGATAATGAAATGTGATTGTTTGCCCGCGATTTTTGTCTCGTCTTTGATTCAATAATAGTTTTCCTGTTAGATACAAAATGAGAGCTTGTGTGTCCCAATAACTTCATTGATAACCATTTAAGATTATTACCATTTGTTATAAATAGGTTTCCGTTGCTTTCTAAATTATCGACAGACTTTAGTTCCACATATAATAATTAAGTGATCTTATATTAATATATTATTCCGTGTGGTGTCCGGATATATTCCGTGTGGTGTCCGGATATAAAGAATAGCGCCACCCCATATCCTCCACTGGGTGTCGTAAAAGGCGACTAATGGACCTTAAGACCCAGTGCATTGTACCAAACACCTTGGGTCACCCGAATGGTGGCGGGTAAGCCACCAACAATCGCATTCCCAAAGAGGGTTAGTGTCAGGCAGGCGGCCGACTATAAAACCATAGCCAAATCTATTAGCAACATGTTGAGAAAAAAAAAACATGTTGCGCCGACCCCAAGTAAAATGGGATAAGGGCAGGAAGATGATGATCTTATAATTATTATTCTTATAGCTAGTTTTTTATCAATTTACCTGTAAAACTATAATAGGTAGACTAAACTGCCATAGTCCTTAACTTTATGGATATCTACTGTTGCTCCAATTATTTATTTTACCCCTTTCCACTCTACCTATCTCAGTTGACATTTTTTTAAGATGAAATCATTTTTGACACATATTTAAAAATCTTTTTCCCGTTCGATACACAAACATATATATAACTATATTAACCTCCTCACTAAGAACAATGATAACGCTATCACAAAGTCGGAAGAGAAAAAAAAAGATAACGTTTTAACCAAAATAATGATACAAAGTTCCTGATTTGATTTGCAAGTCATTTTCAACCTTATTTACTTGTGATAAGATTTATTTTTACTAGTGCGGTACCTGCCACGCCTCCCTGCCGTGTTCAAAACCTAATTGTCTCGATTTGCGATTGTTTTTTGTTAATTATAATATTTATGATGATAGGTTAAATATGAACAATAACAATATTACTTAAATAAATAATTTGGCATGAAGCAATACAAATATTGTATGTCTTTGAGAAGAATGCAATAATACTGAAACAGTTTTACATTAACATATTGTACAAGAATTTAAGATCACGAGATCGACCCCCACGGAGCGCACTGACTCTCCAATGTTGTGTGCGTTTTAGAAATAAATATTACAGCTTCCGTATTTCGGAAGGCAGGTAAAAATGTGGGTCCTGCGCCTGATCTCTCTCCGGTCGTGTAGGATTAACGTCCCATTGGACTATAAGAGTAAAGGAACAGAGAGTGCTCCTATGTTTGCGCACATGCTTGTGCAGTACAATATGATCTGCGCAGTTGGCTAGTGTCCAGTAACACACAGTGGTGTCTTAGAGAAATAGTTTATACTCAGTTTAATTTGAGCACCGTCGAAAAATTAATTGCATATACTTCAAATAGGTATTAAGTACTTAAAAAGGTACCTTACAAGACATAACAACTCGTACGGAATATTGGTAAACCTTCTATGTACACTTTGTATCAACGAAAATAAAGATCATTTTCGCAAATCACTCTATCTATTAGAGGTCAATTATCATAAAAATAAACAGAATAATAACGGAGTTTATTACACCAATACACAAAGAAACATCTGTATGTTTTTTTACCTTTAATTAGTAAATTATTTGCAAGAAGTGATAAACAATTTGATCTCGTTTGACCCGCTAATCATATAGATATTAATTGTAATTGAAGTCAGCTGACAAACGTGTTTTATTTATTTTTCTACCGATTATTGATAAAAAATATGGCGTACAAAATAAATCTGGTCAAAACGAGTTGTTTAGTGGTAGAAGATTCTTTCGCAATCATTTTAATGCATTATTTTAGATCATCAACTTAATGCGTCTCTGTTTTTAAGTTGTTGTTAAATTTATTCTTAAAAATATTACTTGGGTAGGTATTTTCTGTGTGCTTTAAATACTTAATATACAGTTACAGTAGGCCCTATTAGTACAAGTCAATATAAATGATAAATATACTGCTTAGTGGTCCTGACTGCTATACCGAAGGTGATGGGTTCGATTTCCACCAAAGGTAATCTGATTTTGAATGTCGTCAAAGATCGGACGTTATAAAAATGTTATCAGTAACAAATTTTCTGTCTGTCGTTATACGGATTTTCAGTTGCGAGAGGATGTAATGCAAAGATATGCCTAAATAAAAATTATATTATGACGTTTTTTGGATAAACCTACAAACGATTTGAGATTAGATTTTCTGCATTGCAGCAAGTTACAATTATCAGTGTTTCTTTTTTTAGTTTGAAATTTTAACTGCACGCGTAGCCGAGTGGTATAGGTCACCACGCCAATTACCATTGTGCGCGATGTGTGCGGGTTCTATCCCCGTGTAGTACAATGATTTGTGCGATCCACAAAAGCTTGTTCTAAGTGTGTGTTTGTGCATTTGAATAATAATGTCTGTGAAAACATTTTTTTTTCCAACAACTTAAAAAAAGCCTTTACTGCCAAACGAACTTGCACGTGAAAAGGCTTTTTTTTTGTTTTATCTAACTAGACCTACTTTATCAGTAGGCTTAAATTTAAAATTCTCGGTGATAATTATTTGCGTAAGCAACCTTGATTTGAAGGCAGTGTTACCTACCTAAAGATAACAAACTGTCGCGAGGCCAACTAACGAAATTCAACGAAATTCGTTAAGGATTTCGTTAGCAATAAGATAACGGCCGTTTATCATAACGGCGCGTGTAGATATCAGTAACGAATTCTTTGTCTGTCGTTATACGAAGGTTATATTGCGATAAAGGCTTTTGTGGAAAGATTTTGCATTCTAGAATTGTTACGTAATTTTTTGGGTTTTTAATATCACGAGGATGCTTTTTAATTTTTGAACGTAGTATTATTTATTTATTGTAATTTAGGAATTGCGTTTTAGTTCGAATAAAACCTATGTATTTTTGAATGATTACTTTACCTTTTTATGTGATTTATGTAATTGGTTTCAACTCTCAAGCCGCGTAAATCATTAAATACATACATACATACATACATGATCTCCGTTTTATCTTACCATCTGTACGGGATTTTCATTGATAGCATATAGAGTTGTATAAACAACTTCGGTGAACTTTGTATTTAACACAGTAGGTATTTATTATACCTACACAAAAAAACAATATATTTACAATCAAAGAGAGACCAGCGGAAAAAGAGAAGAAAAATAGGGAGGCCTTCGCCCAGCTGTGGGACATTTCAGGCTAGTAATTAAAAACCGGCCAAGTATGAGTCGGACTCGCGCACGAAGGGTTTCGTAATCGAAACCCTTCGTAAATCGTAAATCGAAAGAAATCGTAAATCATAAAAATATAAATCTATAATGGAAAATCACGTTTGTTGTATTTCTACCCGTTTATTAAGATCGAGTAAAAAATTACGTTTATTTTATAGGGACCCCCTCTTAATATTTTTTTTTTTGGTATTTGTTGTTATAGCGGCAACGGAAATACATCGTTTGTGAAAATTTCAGCGTTCTAGCTATAACTGTTTATAAGATACAGCCTGGAGACAGACAGACAGCGGAGGCTTACTAATAGGGTTCCGAAAAAAGGTAATAAAGGTATAATTAACTTTTTCAATAAAACAAAACAGTAAAATAGAGACCATATGTAAACCACACTTGTCAATTTCTCTCTTTATTACCTTTAACATTGTAAGCCTATCTAACCGTGAATGCTGTAATTAGCCAGATAGCGTGAACCTAGATAGTACTATCGTGGAGATTTCAGCGCAGTGAGGGAACACTCCAGTTCCGGTGTACACAGACATACGGTACAGACCACGTGTACTGATAATATACATGGATTATAGAGCGGATTATTCAGACTATCTATAGAATTTCAAGAAAAGTTTCTACGTAAATATTCAATGATTGGGTGTTAAAGCTAAGTGCTAGTTGAAACGAACAAGTTTTATTGTAGGTGCGTGTTTAAACAGATAGAGTTTTCAGATACCTACCTAAAAATATTATTATGTGAAAATATTGTTAAATTATATTAAATCTAATAAATCGTGCTTTGATTGTGAGATTTTAAGCTCTTGAGAGATTGTCAATGACGATATATTTTCTTTAAACGAATATAGCTAACTAATTTCTGTGAAGATGTCAACACCGCATTATAAAAAACTGCGAGATGTTCTTCAAAATACTGACGTTATGTCTTACCCAATTTTGGAACAAAAAGTACTAATTTGCACTCTATACTGCAAAATCACTACAGCGACAACATTTTGTAACAGTGCAATGATTCGAAAATAAATACAAATACGCAATCCACCTTGAAATAAAACAACATTTTTAAAGTATAACCTCAAACATTAAATTCAAACCAATTAAAAAAGAAATCTACATAGGTGGTAACTACATTGGTGACACCCATTACAAAAACGTCTTGTAATCAGTATCAACTCCTGCGCAACCGCCCCTAGCCCCGCCCACCGCCCACTGACAAGCTGTCATACAGTTGTCATACATCTTGTCACACCACGTGTTATGTTGTGTCAAAGATCAAAGTTAATCACAGGTTACTTGCATTCCTCAACAATTACTCATACACAGTCATTATAATGAATATAACGAACTTTTGTCTGGTCACACAAAGCATGCTAATGATTTTTCTAGTTAAAGATGATGGCAAGAAATATTTTGCTGGTTCAAAAATTTGTTATAAGAATGGCGTTAGATATGACAATGATAATGTGGAGTTGGAATGTTTGTAAAGGGAGATACACGGGTTTTTAATACACGACAGCTGTAAATTACAAACGGCATAGACAAACAGTCCGTAGGCACACGTTGGGCACCAAAAGCATCTAGTATCGAAGATGAGCGTCATCTCGTGTAGAAACTATCTTATTAATATGACCTCACTAAATTTTGCGATGCGATTATTTTTTACTTCTATTAAAAAAAAAGACAACTCCGAGGAATTTATTCCTTGTATCACAAAGGGATTCACAGACATACAATTCACATGCACAAAAACACCCAGACTCGGAACAAGCATCTGTGGTTCGCACAAATCCTTGTCCTACGCGGGGATTGAACCCGCGACACGCGCACAATGGTAATTGGCGTGGTGACCTATACCACTCGGCTATCCGTGCAGTCAAAATTGCCTACCTAGACTATATAACCCATTTCACTGGGTAACGAATTTCCCATAGCCGTTAGAATTATTTTAGAAAAAAGTACCTACGTTTCGTAAGACTTGAAATCAAAAATAAAACTTAAAATGTATAATTCTAGATGATGCAAATTAATATTAACAACAACAATTACGTCGTTTCATCAAAGATTGACGAACTAACGACCTAATCTAGAAAAAACTAATGAGTTTATAGGTATAAACAGCTCGAAAATAAGTTTATCTTATTAAGTAGAATAAAAACAATAATAATACTTTGGACACGGATCTGTTAAGAAGCAAGGTTAAATTACTTAAAATGCTTCTTTATTTTCAATATAAGCACAATATTTGTGGTAAATATTAAATATCACAAAGATTTAAATTTTACCTAAATCACTTTCGTTTGTAACCAACGTGCAACGCTTGTTAAAATAAACACCTTTGTGTTTTAAAAAGTGTCAACTATTTTTATTTATTTTCAGTCTATTTACCACATGGCTAGTATTACTTACTATACTTATTTTTATTTTAAGTACCGTTTTAAATGCCCCGATCTCTGTAGATGGAATTTTTAAGCTTATTAACAAACAGCTTTTTCTAGAATTACTAAAAATATATGTATAAAGACTGTAGTGTGTACATATCTCAAAAAAGGGAAAACAAACAGTACTTTAAAGCAGACTTATAGACACAGCGAGAAAGACTTTAAATCTTAAAAAAGAATGTTTATATTACGAAAAGAAAACCCCAACTTTAATATCAGACAAAACCGAGACGAAAACAAACTTGTTTTGGTTAAGATAACATAACGGACACTTCGACTTGGCAACCGGCAGCAGTCATTAAATACAAACGTGGTATACGTAGGTTTTAAAAATGTTATGACTATTTCGTACATTTTAAAGATATAATTTTATATCGGTTTGTTGCTAACAAATTAATTGTTATTAAGTAAATGAACTGGATTGAATCGTGAACGAAACTGAAAACTTTACGACTATAACTAATTTTCGGGTGGACTATTTCTAAATTTCAGTTAACGAAACGGTTTGTTTTGAATTTTAGGAACTGATATTCAAATCATAATAATATTATATCAAGAAAACGGGAATAAACGCATTTTCTATAATGGTAGTTACCAACATTTAAATTAATGTAAAAAACACTGGGTGTAAAAGTTTTAAGATATAACTAACTGTCATAAAATAGTTGTTTATAAATTATTGTATTTACAACGCCTAGCACTACTTAGTAACTCAATTGTTGATATTTTTTTTAAGACCATCGTCAAACAAAACAATAATATTTATTTTGGCAACTAATAAAACAATTAAATAAAAGTACACAAAAATATAATAAAAAAACTCAACTCACCGACATAACTTTAGCAGACATTATTCCAAAGAAAAAAAACACAAACACAAAAATCCTTGACAGCAAAAATTACGAAATGAAAAAATTATCGTAATATATTTTGTGAATTCGTAAAATATTTTGTAAAATCGTAATATATTTCGTAAATCACGCGCTCACTTGCGTGTAACGGCAGGTCTGTCTATAAAATGATACGGTACGCGTTGATTCCGAACTAAATATATTAATATAAGTACGTATATATATGTAGAACATGAAGATAGCGTGCTACAATAGTGATAATGATAATTTTTAGGGGCCCTCAGACGGATTGCGGAACTGTGTTATCGTAATATCACGTACATTATCAAGATTGGTATTTTTTTTATTTTTGTAGTGTGTAATTTTTTTTTGGTACGGAACCGTATAGGTTTATATTTTTATCAGATTTTCTTTAATTCGCAGACGTCTACGTTGTAAGGTAAGTGATTATAAGTACATAGGTACTGATGTGATATATTTTAATTTATGATATGTTACGTAACATTAGAATTGATCGATTGTTTGTGGACTTTTAAAATTTACTCATGATCGCAATCAATATTTAAAGTTCGAAGTGTTTATTTGATCATTTTTTTACCTTGGACTTGTACCTATTTATGTTTGTTATTTTTTGTCACATTATTAAAAATTCAAAGGTTTTTTGAACATAAAGAAGAGTAGTTTTGAAATTACAACATTCAGTAATAAAAAAAATCTTATTTTCACTTTTTTTGGCAAATCTTTTTTGTGCAGGACAGAAACCAGTCCTTTGGTTAGAGTAAATTAATTAAAAGCTCGATTTCAAATCTATGTAAAGAAAATGTTTTACACATAATTAATTCTACATTAATTATTTTTTAAATGACTCATATACAGACTAATTAAATTAGACTAATTAGTATTACTTTCTTTATTTACAAGATGTTTCAAATGATATTAATATTGTGTAACAAATCGCTATGCACTCTGCCCAGACATTCGGAAAGTCAGCCAAAGTCGGGCATATCACATGATCCATACATTAATATGTCTTTTATGAATTGTCATGTGGTTGAGCAATTTACATGATGGATTGCTATCACATGTTATGGCAATTTTTTTGCTACACACTAGACAGTTTTGCTAGACGAAAAAGGAAATCATCAGACTGATACTGGATTAAATATTAGAATCTGAAATCCCTACAATATATTATATGAATTATATCATCAACATCATCATCATCATCTGAGTGCCCTTCCTCTTCCCTTATTCCATTTTACTTGGGTTTGGGGCAACACGTTTTTTTCTTCCATTTTACCGGATCAGACGCGTCTGGGTGAATTTAGAAACATATAAGTAGGTATATTTATCAGTTGTCTCATAACACAAGTTACTCTCGTAAACTTAATTTGAGACTAAATGGCGCTGTGGGAATTTTGAGAAATATTATTATTACTCACGATTCTTAGTTGCCCGGTGTGCCGTGTCGGCAACGAAAAGTATCTATGTGTGTACAGCACCTTATGTTAAGCTAAGAGTAAAAGTGTCACCTACAAAGTATCACACACATGTGTTACCTGGCTATTAATTAATTAACCAAAGTCCGCGACACATAATTTAGTCCAGTCATTTGGTAGTTTTACCTGGAAAGTTTTCCGGGAGTTTTGAAAATTGGGTATTTTATAGATTTCGATGTGCTCTTTTCGAATTTTAACTTTGCCACCTCGTACCACCGCCGCTCGCGCCGCCATTTTGAAAAAATGGCGCCCAAAAACGGTTTTTTGGGAATATCTCCTTTCCGACGCATTTTACGAAAAAAATGTTTTCTACAAAAGTAAACTAGAAAAAATTTCCTACACTTTATGTCTTATTCACTTTTTCATAAAATCAATAGTTTTGGACGTACGAGCGCCGCAAAGTATTGTTCATTTGCACCACTACGAGTGTTTCGTATATTTTTCTTAACTGTTCTATTACTGCCGCCGGTTTTTAAGAAGTAGGTGTCAGGGTAATATGTCACTTTTGAATCGGGCCCTTTCTCTCGACTATGAACGAAACTTCAACGAAAAATTTGTTGGTAGAAGCTATATTAAGAGAAATATTTAGTTTAGACTGAATCATCAATGTACGTTTATTGACGTACAGTGTTGATTATGTTCTTAGATCTATGGCTTCTTGTACGGAAAAATGTTTTATTTGTGACAATTTACTTGAAAACCGGCGGCAGTAATGGAACATTTTAGAAAAATATACAAAAAACACGTGGTGGTGGCAGATGAATAAGTAATACTTTGCGGTGCTCGTACATCCAAAACGATTGATTTTATGAAAAAGTGAATAAGACATAAAGTGTAGGAAATTTGTTCTAGTTTAATTTTGTAGAAACTATTTTTTTCGTAAAATGCCTCAGAAAGGAGATATTCCCAAAAAACCGTTTTTGGGCGCCATTTTTTCAAAATGGCGGCGCGAGCGGCGGTCGTACGAGGTGGCAAAGTTAAAATTAGAAAAGAGCATATCCAAATCTATAAAATACCAAATTTTCAAAACTCCCGGAAAACTTTCCAGGTAACCCCCTTATTTTCTACCAAATGACTGGACTAATTGTTGATAATTATTTTCTACTAATTAATGAACTGCGTATGATTCATCGAGACTGTCTATCGATATTGATTAATTATGTGTTCCTAGTCTTATCTTATTAATAGTAATTCAAGGTTTACACATTCGTATTTAGAGGGTACAAGACTTGACAATTGAAAAATGTATGACTTTTTCATATTCATGTATTAATTTGCATTCCATAATATTACAATACGTGTCAAATAGGCTTAAATCTAGGTAAAATTATGGACCCTATTAAGGCACAGCAAATGGCATTTTAGCCTGGCTTTGTCCCAAACTGTCTACAACTCAGGATGCAGCTGAATATCCTTTTTTTTCGATTCCCGCACAAAAGAATTTAATCCTTATATTGTAAGCGATTTTACAGACATACAAAAACCATCTAGACTCGCATTTGTGGAACGCATAAATTCTTGCAGTGCATTCCTGACATTCACAAGCTATTTAACTGAAACGATCAACGTAATCGCTTAAAATCTATTTTTATAACAACATAAATATCAACCCTGTTCTTGCTGAAATAGCTTCCCTCAAAAAATACATATTGGTGGAAAAATCTGGTTTTTTATTCTACGGTAAGTTCGTTTTTTGTGAAGAAAGTTTTCCTAGGTAAATAAAAGGCATTTGGAACATGACTGGTTAACATTGTATAGTTGAACTACAGTAAATGGTTTACAGTTAGTTATCTATAAACTTCCGCAGTCACGGTAACGATCGCGGTGTCTTACTATCTCTTATCAAAGGTGCAAAGTCTAACACTCTATGGAGTGAATGAATTATTTTAACTTAAACTAACTGTTGCCTGCGACTTCGCCCGCACGAATGTCGGTTATAGCCGTAAAAACATTACCCACTTCAAATCAAAATTTGTTTATTCAAATTAAGCTGCAATGTAGCACTTTTTGAACGTCAAAATTATAATAGACAGCACTCCATCGCCCACCCTTCACCACTTCCTGTGCTTTCGCTACTGACCTTTTCTGACATTACCCAATTATTCCATATCCAACGCAATTATTATAATTACCCAACAAGTAACGTTAAATTTTAATCAATATAATACAAAAAAGTTACAAGGTATAGACTAAAACCGTCTTCGACTTTACCACTCTGTATATGTTAGAGCATTAAAATTGATGCAGTAATTTTTGAGTTTATCGCAGACAAACTGACAGACACGGCGGAGGTTTTTGTTTTATAATATTAAATGATTTATGATAGTATAACTGACTGACATTGACACGGCCGGAATCGGAACATAAAATATATATCGAATATCTTTTGATAGACAGTTGAGTTATAGATCTAAAATGATCTTCTAGCACGTGGACGACATAAACGAGAGGGCATTGGTGTACTTATGTCTGTCAAAACAAAAAATCTTTATAGCACGTGTACTATATAATAAAGCAATAATTCTTGTTGCAAATATGCACACCAACGCCCTCATGTTAATATCATTTTGGTGCCAAAAGATCAGCTCAGTAATTCAATAAAAACTATGATATCTGTGTGGATTCAAAAAAGTTATTGATGAAAAAAAAATATCTTCACTGATGTAATAAACATAATTAATAATCGAATTAGTCACGTGACCTTCCAAAAACAGACTAAATTCTTGAAAATGTGATTTTTTGTTTCTGACCTAATCTTGAAACTGTAATATAAAGGCTCATTCATACCGTAAAGATGTAAGACGAAGTAAAATTTTAGATAATAATGTTATTATTCGTACCAAAAACATCTACTGCAGTCTTTCCGCAAGCTTTGTTGGGTTTAAGTAAAGACTGCGGTTTTAGTTGAATACCATACTTTACACTACATCCCTTAATACCAGTAATACAAATATTTGTTTATGTGGCACGATTCCTATTTAAATTAGAACCTTAGAATATTGTTAATTGTAAGACAGTGTGCTGCTGGGAAGAAACGGCGCAACAAGGTCCCCAGAGTTTGTTGTTTCTTCTCCCGTAGCACACAGGAAGCGGTGAAAGGTGGACTATGGGGAGTTGTCTATAATTTATAAAAATTGACGTCCAAAAAGTGCTACATTGTAGCCTAATTTAAATAAATGACTTTTGATTTTTGATTTTGACCGGACTAGCAACCTTCCCCAGTTTCGCATGGGGGCAATTCTGATGTATAAGTATACAAAAAAACTTCCTCTTGAAATATCCTATTTATAAAAAAATCTAGTGTGAGTATGCCAAGCAGTATGCTCCTCTTTCATGCATCATAGGCCTCAATGCCGATTTTGCTCGAATGGTGCTCCCCAACATTTTCCTGCCTTTTGTGGCGTAGAGTTTATTATGGAAGCCAGTGTCAAGAGCATGATTGAAAACTATTCAGTAAAATTCCCAAAAAAATTACACATAATTATATTAGTAAAAAATAAATATATACCGGTATAAACTCGCCCTAACCCATTTAAACAGCCTATATCATAATCGAATATTATCAGTACATCCAACTCAAAATAAAATGTACTCACATATTACATCAGGGCAGACAGTTTTCATCATTTGCGATAACATTCGATAAAGCGAGCGAAGTCGAATGATAATGTTATGCCCAGGTTCTGCCCTCGTGGTTTGTGGCAAGTTATCATTTATCGTGTGGTTTATAAGCTATATGGAGGCGTGGCTAATAACTACATTTTATTTCATAAGGAAAAAAATAATTAGATGTTTTTATCAGTATATTATTTTGTAGAGAGGAAGTGCGGAATTATAAATGTGGTTTACAATGGATAATTTTGCAATTTGTCAATTTAGTTTTATTTTACTTTTGTTTTATAACAGGATGGAGTATTATGGCCTTAATATTATACGCACCATGTTATGAAAATCTCAAACTAAAATAAATGTTACGCTATTAACATTGCGAAACATAATTATTATTATAACATGGGAATGTTTCAGTAAAACTTTACCGGCATTTTTAACAATGTATTTCACTCATCTCGCAAGATTTACCCCAAATGTCGGAAACATCATTTTTTTCATTCATCATTATTTTTTATTTTATTTGGGGTTGGCGCAGCATGTCGGGAACTTCGGAAATGTCGGAAACAATAATAAAAAAGCAGATAAAAAACGCACAATCAGTTTTTCAGTGTCTAACTTCAGAAGCAAAATCAAAATAATCTATGGAATCAATGTGATTCTTTATCTTCAGTGTCATTATATTTCGTGTGAAAAAATTCACAATATGTGTCAAATACGCTACACACGCCACGTACACCCCACACGCATGCGTTATGGCCGTGGTCTCCAAGCGTCACCATATACAACGTCACGATAGTATTATCCTGTGAATACTGCTATAGCATAGCTCGAAGCTATGATAGCCTAGTGGTAAGACCATAGGACTGCCAAGTCAAAGGTATCGAGTTCGATCCCCACGGCGCGCACCGACCTTTCGAATGTTGTGTGTGGTTTAGAAATCAATATCACAGCTTCCGTGTTCCGATAGGCGCGTAAAAATGTGGGTCCTGCGCCTGATCTCTCGCCGGTCGTTTCGGATTGCCGTCCCATCGGGCTATGAGAGTAATAATGTGTCCGGACCGATGTCGGCCACGGCGGATGACACCAGCCAGCTACGCAGGACATATTATAGTGCACAAGCGTGTGCGCAAACTCAGATGCACTCTCTATTCCTTTACTCACATAGCCCGATGGGAGTCAGAACAAGCCTTTGTGAATCGAACCCGAGACACGTCACGTACAGCGGTAATTGACCACTCGCCATACGCGCAGTCGATTTAGTCGTGTACACACATTTTTACCTTTGACTGTACATGTACAGCAAGCATCGTGACGTGGCCTGATACGTCACTTTGTAGGCGGTTCATATCTGTAGAACCACGTCCTAAACATTCACATGTATTATGTGCGTTTCTAAATAGATAATTGTCAGCATTTCGCTGCGTGTCTGAGGGGCTTGGCGACTGGACGGCATGATAATGTATCTTAATCTTATGTAGGATCAATGAATTATCTGAAATGCCATACATTGCCCTACATTAGATTTCTTAGTAGTTTCGTTGTTTTAAGTAGTTTTTCTTCGTATTCCCTGAGCTATTTTGGCCGGCCTCCAGTTTAATGGGATGCAGCTGAAAGATAGCCTTATTCAAGGTCGGTCTGCTGACCTTGGGCTTCAGTAGTTAAGAGTTTTATCTTTTAGTAGTTTTTATCAACCTAAAATATTGATTTATTTGACACGGTTCCTGCTACTTTTCGATATTGTTAAAACATAATAGGGAGGCAGCGTGCTGCTGGGGTGTTTATTGCGCCGTTCCTTCTCCCGCAGCGAAAGCACAGGAAGCGGCGAAGGGTGGGCGATGGGGTGCTGCCTATTGTCATTTTGACGTTCAAAAAGTGCTACTTTGTAACCTAGTTGGAACAAATGACTTTTGATTTTGATTATTTGATTTCAAGACCTGTAGAAGCAATTACGTCATACCATCGTTGTTTCGTAACTTATGAGACTAAGAAAGAAAGTAGAGTCAGGTAAAGTTTTGAAAGTGCCTGAAAAGGCCTAGACATAAAAACTTTTTGATTTTGATTTTAACTTTATCCGTGTGATATGTACGTTATACTATATGTGGATGGATATAGAGGAAGAGGACGACCAAAGAAACGATGGATGGATTGTGTGAAAGATGATAATTATGGATGCAAAGGGTGTTGCTTGCGAGATGACGTCAGATAGGAATGTATGGAAGAAGAAGACATGCTGCGCCGACCCCAAGTAAAAATTGGGATAAGGGCAGGGGAATGATGATGATGATGTACGTTATACTATAAAAAGGAACTTATAACGGCACTTTATAGGAATATCTCGACTCAAGGGACTGCAAAATTCGTTTGATCAGCTGGTTTTTGTGAGGCTCATTATATCTGCTGTCAACTCAACTGATCAAGTCTGTGAAGGTTTGACCAAACATTTACAACCAATCACAGAGCTTAACATGAGATTTGACGGACGATTATATTTTCTTTTTGTGTGATCAGTGTTTGAGAAACCAGGGATGTTTTAAAGGCAACTTCCATTATCGCGACGTCATTATCTCTCACAATTGATTAAATTAGCACTTAAATACTGCAGTTATCTATCTTTTTATCCTATCATAAAAGTATTTAAAAACCAAAGTAGACATTTTTCTGGAAAGCCAGCGAATTTACGTAATCTTTAAAACAATTAAGTGTTACATATAACCTATTGTATGTAAGTAATTATTATAACGAAAATTGTTTCACAAATTGATTCATCCTTGAAAATTCTTTAATTGTCATTTGTTTCAAATTAAGTGCTTACATTATTTGAATACGTACAGAAACCAAACCTAGGAAATTCACTCTTTTTACCTTACAATAAGACCTATATTCCCATAAATTTTGCTGCTGATGCGTGTTTGATGTATAATAGATAGGTATTTGCAATCTTAATCCCATTATTCGATCATTTTTATCGCGGAACATAATTATAGATTATTTTGTATTAGTTTTAATCCCGTATTTACCGCTTTTATTAGTACAGTCACGAGCAAAAACATGCATATGGCACCAAAAATGCAGTAAATTTCTAATGCGAAAATTGTAAACCTTTTTTTTCCCACACTAAGGAATTTAATCCTTATATCGCGGAGGGTTTCATAGACATCCAATTCACACGCAAAAAGACACCCAGATTAAGAACAAGTATTTGTAGATCGCAAAAATTCTGGTCCTACGCGAGGAACGAATCGTGCGTGGTAATTGGCATGGTGACTTTACCGCTCGGCTATCCGTGCAGTCAAGCTGTTTTGGGATATTCCTGATATTTAAGCTAAACATTAAAAGTTTGATTTGAAAGAAAATTTCACAATTTCGTAAAACATTTGACTAGGACATGAACTTCAATTGTTTAATCGAGTACCTATACATGTTTTTGCTCATGACTGTACGTTGCACGCGCTGTGATGCGTGATAATGCCTTGATGATAATCTAGATATTTTAAGACTGATGATGATGTTGGTGATAAGACCATTTAGGTATTGAAATAGGGGGTTAACCACAAGACACGCAGTTGTAGAAGTGACGCCTCTCTACTCCACGGAGTGTATTATCTTACTTACACAATTTATTGAAATAAGCTATTTTTCACTATTTTGTAAGTCTGTGTTGATTTTTACTTTAACGTTATAACGGTTTACTCACGCGTATTTATCGGGATAGCCCGACTAGTTTCGGACCCAACCGGAGTCCTTAATCATGAGCTGACGCGGCGGCGGGGTACGAGTCGAACTCGACAGTTCGACTTATAACGTTAAAGTATGAATCATCCTCACGAAAGTTATTATAAAAATATGTGTTGATTTTGCTTTTAGGGCTGTCGGTAGGTCCTCAAGATTAAATTTAAAACGTCAATAGCACCTCCTTCCTTTTTATGCATGTTAATATTATGACACAATGAAAAATGTTGAGCTATGTAACATTTAAATAGGTACCTTTGTACAAGCAAACGTAAAAACAAGGAATAAATTGCATGTGACTTATTATGTTTTAAGAAATATTAAAAACATGTTTATGTATATTTTTGTTTTGGCAACAGTCAACGATAAGCAATATCCACGCGCATGAAACAGCATGTAAAAGGTAGTCAAAATATAATTAATTAAGCGATAAAAATATACTTAATAAGTGTTGTAAATACGTTGATAAGCTATTAATCATCTGAAATTCATTTTAACGGATAAAATCCGGTTTAGAAACTCAATATTTGTAAGAAGAAGACGGTGCTACACGGTATACTGCAGGCGTCTTGCTTCCACAACTGCAACAGTCTTACTTTTAGGGTACTGGGGATCGAACCAACACCTCGTGCGTACAAATCCATATATAGAATCGCAAGGCCACCATGACATAGTCCTAGTTAACCCAACGGAGGTCTAAAGTAAAGAAATGAAGGCACATGAAATATCGTTTTAAATAATTACCTATCATCGGAAGCTATTTATAATATGTTCCTTGTTATTATCAGATGGTCTGATAATTATAAGAAGGCAATAATAACACGATAATTCTTGTGTAATCGTGATTATTGTAATTATGTCTTGTGATACCACTTGCAGCGGTTGAGGATTAGGTGACGTCAATCAAGTTGATGGTTGGTGAGTGATTTTTGGCAAGGTCGCGGAATTTTCCATTTTCTTTGCATGCGGAAGTTGTCTTTAGAAAATTTCCCCGTTTTTTTTTAAACTGGACTGTAAAGTTTGATGATTATTTAATAGTTACGAAGGTTATTGGTAGTTTAATGAACTTTCTATAAAGAAAAACACAGCGTTGAGTATAAAGATTTGTTAGATGAACTTTTCATTGTTCAGAATTGAGCAAAAAAAGCATACGTTTGTTCTCGTATAAGAATTAAAGCGACAACAAATCGAGGGATATTTAAAGCTTTTCAAATATACAACTGCTACTTGCAGACCAATTATTTTGTAAGTAATTTTTTATATCGAAATTTCCATTTGTTGTAATTATTTTATTGGTTATCGTCTAAAATTGATAATGTTAGTAGGTATAAGAAAATTCAATTTTGATTTAATTAGTATTTTTACTTGATTTTTCCTTGACAATAAACAGACACGTTCTGATAATCCAGTAGGTAAATATTTAATCAGCACTTAAAAACCGTTCACATTTACGTACATCCTAAATCTAAATAAACGTGAGTATCGTAATCAAGATAAAAATATCGGATGATTTTTGAGTCCAAAGTTCTCTTCCAATGCTCTAGCACTCTGTTTTGATATTGTTACAGGCACGTAAAAACGTGGGTCCTGCGCCTAATCTCTCTCAGGTCGTGTCGGATTACCGTCCCATCGGGTTATGAGAGTAAAGGAACAGAGAGTGCACCTGTGTTTGCGCACACGCTTGTGCACTATAATATGTCCCGCGTAGCTGGCTGGTGTCATAGAAACACTAGCCGCCGTGACCGAAGTCAGTCACTTATTGTTACATTTTTCATTGATTCACTTACCATTCAATCAATCAAAAAGACATTTCAGCACTTTAGTACAGTTTGCAGCAGAAGTCGCACAACACAATAATTTACCTATATTTAATTTTGTCAGAGACATGTAGACATAGGTGTTTAATCATATATTTTTAGCTATAATAAGCGTCTAATCAATTTTGTTACTTAATAGCAGTACCTAACACATTGCATTCAATTGTTTTCTTGTTCTTTAACAAATCTGTGTTACCCGTCTCCTGTTTCCGACCGTAACTCTCTATACCTTTGTCCGTTTTCCGATGACGTTTGAAAAGCGTTATACAATCAATGCATTATCTTTTTACCTTACGTATAGATTACCTATTAAACTGACACACGTGTCAAAACATTTAATCCTTATCTCTGTGAAAACAAAATCCAACCAAGCATAGAGATTTAATCAGCAAAACTACACAATAAAAAATATACAAATCGATGCAAGACTGTGCATATCTTAGATAGCCTACGATTTTAGTATCCAAGCGAAATTAAAAATAAAAAGGTTTTTATTTCGAGTAGGCTTTCTCAGGCACTTTCATAACGTTACTGACTCTAGTTGCTCTAATTGTCGCTTATAGTAATAATACCAACCTATAAATATCAGCACACAGTAGCTCACTGTGGATTGGCGAGAACAGATTTCAATTTGATTTTGATTTCAATTTGAAATCCAGATTCACGATGTTTTTCTTCTCTGCCAGTAGTCGCCTAGCCGTCATATTTTTAAAAGACATCAATCAACTGCACAGGCTTAAAACTCTGTCATTTGAGATTAAAAAACTAGATAGATTTTTCTATAATGTTTATCTGACCGTTCTCGCACGCCATAAAGATACAATTAACCTTTCCGAATATGAACCTCGTTTATGTCCATTTTCAACTAAAAATGAAGACACAGTGAACTGAAATCTAATGTGACGTTATTAGGCCCCACCTTCACACAATCCACCATCTTCGATGCGCTATATCTTCATTTTGTAATTGATTTGCCAAAAAAAATACGTGTTCAATATCTTTTGGAAATCTATCTGATGGACTTGTTATATTTTTTTGTCAAATACCCAGTTATTGTTAAACCCAATATTTCGTTAAAATTGTCTTATTTTAAGAGGAGATAGACTGCTAAACATAATCAAAATTGGATTTTATTAGTTACCTACCTACACTGTTACCTGGTTGGGCGCCAGTTCGTGATGTAATCCAGGATGTAGTTTTTTATCGTATAACCTAACAGTTTACATAACTCCAGACAATACGTACACATCTGTCACGCCACGCGATAGCAGATCGGACGACTTCTAAAGTCCTGGTCTGAAGGTCGATGGTAAAAACCTATTTTCTTATCAAATAATAATGTTCTTAAATTTAAAGCGGATTTTGCTGTTTTCAGTCTCATTATTAACTTCCTCAGTTTGCTTTTATATACTCATTATTTTTCTCATCTGCAGTAGCTACTACTGGGTCTTTTCTTCGATAAATTTTGTGGTCATCCCAACATCCACCAATAAGATTTTTTTCTTTAAAATTTATCTATACCTTTTATTGTTGTGATGGATCATCTGTGTACCAGATTAGGGAGCAAGGTCTTTTTGTGTTTTTTTTTTTTATTTAATCGAAAAGGTTTTTCTTCACGATTTTAAACGTATAACAATATGTTCCACCTGCTAAAACTAAAAGAATTGGGATGATGACAGGGTACGAAAACTAAAAATCTAATTAGGCCATCAAAGAGGTAATGATAAATATTAGACACGTATTTTTGCGTTTACCTAAACAATGTTACTTAAAAGTTTAGGAGAGCGCGCTTGTGGCGTAATGCATTTGCCAATATTGTACGAAAAATAACCTTCCTGTGTAACTTTCATTGACTTTAGTTTGGAGCTACCCTTGAAATCGTGACATTCACATAAGTAAACAGTGTTCAAAATAACGTTTGAGAGTATGAAAACAATATTCATTATCGACAAATCACGTGAAATGTTAAACGTCTCACCTTTATAAATCACTTTTATAAATGGGAGCATTCTTTTCTGAATGATAGTGTGGCGTCAGATAGGGAAGAATGGAAGAAAAAAACATGTTGCGCCGACCCCAAGTAAAATGGATGGATGAATGGATGGAAGTTTCTTACTCTTTCACCCTTAAACGACTGAAAACAAATTGGACGATTGAAATTTAATATGGAGTTTGTTGACACCCTGGACTAAAATTTGACTAATAAATAGGCTTCTATTTAACTGTCTGCGTTAAAGGAGGTTAATGTTTTGCAGCTATAACGGACATCTACGCGGGAGAAGCAGTAGGAAAAAGCTAATACTTTATGAAGTAGCTGTACCCTTTTTTAGCAAATAAAAACAAACATATTTAGTGATCCAATTAGTTCCTATACACCAAAATTGGTTTGGTCATTCAGAAAATACCTACCCTAGAATAAAAAGCATAGAGTTTCCATACTAAACTGGATGGGCCTGTTGGTCTAGTGGTTAGTGACCCTGACTGCAATACTAGAACTCGTAGGTTCGATTCCCACCCAGGACTAATGTTTGTGTGATGAGCATGATCATTTATTTTGTGTCTGGGTGTAATTTGTCTATAACATGTATGTATTTATCAATTTATTGTCTAGTACTAAAAAAGTTACTATCATATTCTTAATTTGAGACTAGATGGCGAAGTGACTGTGAAAATGTTAAGAAATATACCTATACTCTTAATTTTGGGGCTATTGCGTAAGTAGCCGTAGGTATTGTGCCATCGGCCTTCAATTCAGGAATTCAGAAATCGTCCGATCTGCTATCTGGGTGGCGCGATGGCGTGACAGATGTTTAGGTAACCTGTAGTTATGTAAACACGCTGTTTATTCGGCTAAGGCGATAACGCAAACATCCTATATTGCATAAGCCAACATCACCTGAGCTTTTTGAATGTTAAAAATAGATATTGTTTTCTTTTGTTATTGATGTCAAAAATAATAAAAATATTGTTTTTATTTCTACTGTACTAACTCTAGTTTCGCGTAATTACACGTATATTATTATTATTGATTATATATATTATTATTATTGAGTTTACCACCTGAATGATCGGATTTAATAGTGAAATCTCCAAAACCAAGCCACCGACTGACGTGACCATTTAAAGTCCTTCAATTATTTTACATCTGTATTTTACAACTGCAATACTTATTTTAAGGCTTGGTGGTGGGCCCTTAGGATCTCAAATATAAAAAATAGATTTCAACCGGTCTTCGCGAGTGATCAATGCTTATTCATTTTGAAGACTTTTGTCCGCAATGAGACATTATTTTTCTCGCCAATGCTCTATGACCAATCAAACTGAACATTTTCAGACTAAAGTTCAATGAAATAAACATTGTAACTACGGTACTTAATTAGTAATTATCAATTATAGTAAATACGTTACATTGTTAGAATACTATGTAAGCGTATTATTATCGATCATGTGGGATACACGACGGATCACTAAACACCGGTTATCACGACGTAGTGACGTCACTTAGGGAACAAGCAGGAACACAGGGTTGGCGGCAGATGAAATGAAATGATTTAATTTGCAAATAAAAAAAATTACATATTTACAAAGCGTCGAAAAAAATATCCTCATCTCCGTCAATGGCGGGAAACGTTCCCAGGAGACTGGCCGCATTACCACGCTGAATGGCAGCGTGTAAATAATAATTGTAATTCATAAATGTACATAATTGATTTCTAAGTCCTATTTGCAAATAGGATAAATGTTAAAAGGATAAAAAAGAAGGTCACTCAATTTGCCGTCATCTTTTTTGTATACTAAGTACTTAGATTCTTGAAGCTGTGATAGCCTAGAGGAAAGACCATAGGACTGCCAGTTAAAGGTCTCGAATTCAATGGGACGCACTGACTTTTCGAATGTTGTGTGCAATTTACAAATGAATATCACAGCTTCCGTGTTTCGGAAGGCACGTTAAAATGTGGGTCGTGCGCCTGATCTCTCTCTCGTGTCGGATTGTTGTCCCATCGGGCTATGAGAGTAAAAGGAACAGAGAGTGCACCTGTGTTAGCACACGCTTGTGCACTATAATATGTCCCGCGTAGCTGACTGGTGTCATAGTAACACTTGCCGCCGTAGCGAAAATCAGTCGGGAGAGACACATTATTTACTTAATATCTTACGTACGAAAACGTTCATAATCATAAATCTGTTGTATGTTTTACCAGCATTTTGGTTTATGCCATCTGCGGTACCTAATTATTATTTTTTTATCTTAATATAAATACACGTGCTTGCACTAATACTTATCTGAAGCTGTGATAGCTTAGTGGCAAGACCATAGGACTGCTAAGTCAGAGGTCTTGAGTTCGATCCCCACGACACGCACCGACTTTTCGAATGTTGTGTGCAATTTAATAAATATCACAGCTTCCGTGTTTCGGAAGGCACGTAAAAATGTGGGTCCTGCGCCTGATCTCTCTCCGGTCGTGTCGGATTACCGTCCCACCGGGCTATGAGAGTAAAAGGAATAGAGAGTGCACTTGTGTTTGCGCACACGCTTGTGCACTATAATATGTCCTGCGTAGCTGGCTGGTGTCATAGTAACACTGGCCGCCGTGGCCGAAATCGGTCCGGACATTATTAAACTTATCTGAAATCTGCATTATTATTTATTTCCAACGAGCATCGATCGATGATATTTCAATAATATGAATTTATCGAACTAAATAGTTTGTTGATGAACCCAGCTTCCTAACTGCCAGAGTTAAGACTTCTCTTGATCTTGTTAGACAAGACTTTTTCCAAAACGAATGACATTTCCATACTATAATCACTTAGGCTGCACCCCTACAATAAGTTCATAGAACTCGTATAGATAGATCGCCTCATCTGTGCGCGCGACGCTATGTGTGCGTGCGATTCACAGCAATTATTTTCTATCCTAACTTTAATTTGTGTGATACTGGCACACAAATGAAAGTTGTACTACTACACAACGACTCTGTATACTCACAAGTGTTACCCATACAAGGCCTCGTGCGCGAAGATGAGTTGAATAGACAACATTGTAAAACAAATGATCACGACAAGTGACTCCAGATAAACTGTGGCTTCGCACCTTAATATCTCATCTAAGTAACCAGTTGGAACCGGTTTCCTTTTGTTATTAAAACAATGACGTGTTTTTGTATGTAGTGGAGGATTCAGGTTAAGATCTATATGACCTTTAGAGCACCATAAATATAAATCAGCCTATACACGTCCCACTGCTGGGCACAGACCTCTTCCCATACAGGGAAGGTTTGAGCATTGATCACCGCGCTAGCTCACTGCGGATTGGCGATTTCAGATTCCAATATTTGAAACCCAATTTTCTCAGGGTGTTTTCCTTTACCATTTGTCATTTTTATCATAGAATGATTAAAAAAAGGTACATACAACTTTGAAAAAGTCACATTGGTACTTGCCTGCGCACAACATTGCATTTCGTGCACACCAATCCATACGTAGAACCGTAAGGCCACCACGAGTATAAGACCACCATACCATTATTAAAAAGTCTGAATTTTTGAGCAGATCCTTGAATCTTGCGTATATGGTATAATGACATTTTGGCGCCCAACTGGGACACTAGAATAGAAAAGAAAAAAACGAAACAGCAAAAAATCTGTTTCAATCTGTTATTTATGAGGAATGATTAAGAAAAGATAACAATTTTAATGCTATTTCAATGCGACAGTAATTGGCTACGTGACTTATTGACTGCAAGTGCTCTAATTAGCATCATAATCAGTGATTTCAATGTTTTCAGACCGCGATTAACTCCCAGGTGCGAGACGCTCGTACATTACAATATCCGTCTTGTATCTACAGAGATTGTGATACATAAATGTGTGTAATTGTGGTTTTCGATAAACATATCTATTTTATAACGATGACTATCAGTTTTACGTTGTATGCTCCTGAATTGGTACAATATTGATAATGATACGAGTTGAAATAGCTTTTTTTACTGTCCTACTTCTTGTTAAAGGTCTCTATGAAATTCCTTCTCCCAGAATCTCTTTCGGCATTTTTCTGGCCAAAACCTTATTTCATTGAAATCTGGTAGCTTCATTTTTGACCTAAAGGTCCAGATACCCATGTGCGCAAAATATCACATGAATAAAACTACAGGAAATATATAGACTTACAGACATTTTTTTATAGTTATAATCATATAATGGGAAATACGATTGAAAAGATACGTTATCAACTAGTGATCGGCGCATGCGACGAGATATAAAACAATATACTTACCTTACAAATATCATAAAATGTATAAATTGATATCATCTTTATTATTAAGGAAATAAGGTTGCCTATTGTAAAGCAATTTTGGTATAATTTTTGTAGCGTGTGCACATTAATGTTCAGCCATAGAATATTGGTCAGCTGTGGTGTTATACAAAGTCCAACATCAAAAATAATTTATCTATCTAATAAAATATTAAGATAATTTGCCAATCTATTGGCTGTGAAATGTAATTAATTAATCATTATTTGTTTGCAATTGAAACACTGCATGCGTAGAAAAATGCGGATCTTTGTTTTCTTCGTAATTATAAGCAAATGACCTGAAGACAGCGTTAACAAAAATAATAAGTATAAACAAATTCAATCGGATGATTCAAATGGAATACAATTTTCTATTCGTTTGTTTTTAATTACATCTGCTGGCGGAATAATAGAAATAAATCTACAGGAATATCGCTCTGAAAAATGAAACTTGCACATCAACAAAATACCATTTTTTTAGCGATATTACTGTCCATAATGCTAATTAGGTATACCATTGCCGATAACAGCGTGACTTGTTATATACATAAAATAATATCGACCCAGTGATTATCTCTAGACTGTTTAATTTAATACAGGTTTTCAGGAAGTCGAGACAAGCGTCAGAACACCTGTGGTGCACCTGCGATATACTCATAAGTACAGATATGTATGTATGTAATCGTGTTAATAGGATTGTCTCGTGCCTTTTGCACCTACGCACCGGTGAACGAACAATTTGATGTAGGGTACTTTCGAAGCAGAACTTTGAGCCTTGGAGGTAGCAAATCAGCGCACTACACAGCGTAGTAACGTCTCTTTTTCAGTACCTACTGTAATAATATTTTAAGAAGTAATAGCACTTTGGGCTCACTGCAAAACTTTGAACCGTCACGAAGCATGCTTATTGACATAAAAACCAGTGTTATATTGATAGCAGGTATCAAGGTAAAGGTCGATAAATACTGTTAACCATTCTAAATGCTTATCCCAAACATTGCAAAATACAGACAGCTGACATACTATGAGCAATTTGTCCAGTCCTATATGACAGCGAAACGGGTAGGATAGGCGGAGCGTTCGGATAGTCTTCATCAGACATGATGTTTATATTGTGTAACATGGCGAGTTCTGTGCTTCTATCCATTTTCAAACGCGGTTCACGTTCCCAGAATCCTCTCGGCCTAGCACAAGCCACACCCAAGTAATCCAGTCACCGCTGTCTTACTTGACGTTTCTCAAAACAATCTAGCTTAACAGCTGTCATCAGCGTGACACCACGCAGGTGCGAAAGGTATACCACTTCGCCAACATACATATCTCGTCTCGACTTAAATCTCAGCTGTTATCGTATGAGTAACTTCAAGCTTGTCAACTGTCACATAGTCATATCTTGCCCACCTCTGATTAGGCCTACCACACTGCGCACCATGCGACCACGCATCAAGCCCCCAGCCACACACTATCGTGTGATTATCACTTCCTACTTCTACCTTTAGATCACGCAAGTAACTGTCTAAATCATTCGATTACTCTAGATTATATCGGAGATTATTTATCGAATGCGTTTGAGGAATGTCTGTTGGTATGCTAGTTTTTCAGACGCATATGCATAGCATGTGATTTTGTAGTGTGGGGGATTCCCAAGCCTTCAGTTTAGATAAAGTCTGTAAAACTTTTTCGTGGGTTAAAAGTACTGAGAAGATTTGCAAGTGTGATATTTTAGCGTGGGAACTTCACAACGATTCAAATGTTTTTGTCAATTTTCAATGAGTCAAATGCAATGAACATGGACAAAAAGTCAAGAATATTTTAACGCTTTTAGTTCTGACGTCTAATAAGCGTCCGCTTGAATATTGAGTAGGAGGTCATACGCACGAGCGGCATGTTGCCTAAATATGTATGTTGCATAAATTCATACATTAGTTTAACTCGGTAGTTTCCAAAAAATACATGCCTACATGCCTATGGGGCTACCCACCTACAGCATTTTACTTACATCAAGAACACACCGTCCGTTTGCCACTGCAACACTATATACCTCGCGACTATAGCATGCCACGAACCAATAGCGTAGGCATAACTCGGGCTGCGCCATTCTACATGGAGATTTCATACTGTATAATTATATTACTTGCGACTTGCCCCAGCTTCCCACGCTTCAAAGTATTGTACATATTTATAAACCCCGGCAGGTATCCATTAGGCCTCAGCTGTACAGTCGTCACACACAAAAATCTATATGATCAGAGAAAGTGGAAGTTCCCATTTACAAGTTTATAAATAACTGTAAGATAACCTTTAAGCGTCAGTCAAGGATCAGACTGACTTTAAACTTGAATTGGGTTTGGTTACGTTAACCTCAGGTTAATGTGTCCGATCCTACTAACCGTATCTCAATTGTAACCTTGTTAATTTACTGCGAAGTTATTATTTTTGTTTATTTTCCTTATGACTTAGATATTTTTGATCTGGACGAAGCACATCATAATATTTTTTGGGTTAAAATTTTTACTCTATATTTTTTTGTGATGGTGGTGTGATCATCTCGTCAGACATGCAGGTCGCACGTGGCCAGAAATTGCAAAGGGAGGTTTGGTAGGCCTTTACCCAGCAATGGGATCTTATTTAGGCTACAAAAAAAATTGACACTAAAGATGGGTTGCTCCCAACAATACAAAATTCACTTATACAGTGTTACAAACTATTCTTAATGACCTAAAATATAATGTAAAAGAAAGCAACTTTATTTCAATAATCCAAATCAAATCAAACTCAAATCGTATAGTATCTACAACACAAATATTTGTCATCAAGCGATACACTAGCGGCTAATTACATCGAATAGATAATTATCTCGTGTTTGTTAGTCATTAATTAAAATTGCCTTATCTAGTGATTCAAGGTGGACGGCGACCTTCTACGTCTAGGGAAGTCTAGGAAACGAATAGTAGTTTGATTCCGGAAGTGATATTTTGTATGATGATTAAAAGAATGTGACGTAAAACACAAATAATAATACCTACCACCCTATCAACGTCCCACTCTTGGGTACAGGCTTTTTCGCGTATAGGGAAGGTTAGGTTAGTTAAAACACACATCACACATATGCAAAGATATTTGTGTTTTAACTTAATTATGGCACTTAACTTATGTATGGCAGTAAATCTTTAGGATGTTATCCTAAATATTTACTGCCTTACATGAAATTAATTGGTTAAGGGATTCGAATATGTTCTAGAAATAAAAACTAAAAAAGAGCTAGAAACTGCTTTGAAAACTACATTTTTTTTGTAGTCATCACATTCAACAGGAAGCTAATGTTTTTGTAGCTAAACGACTTTGAAGGGAAAAAACTAGTAATAATTTAACACGTAAATGTGTCTTACATGCTTTCTAGATGAGCCATTAACCTCACAAATGTGATAAATATCCTAAATATAGAAGCTATACATTTAGAGGTATAAATAACACACATTTTTAATGACAGACAAAACTATGCCAGAACGAGATAATAGTTTAAAAGTTCAAAATCGTAAACAAGTGAAAATAACAAAATAATTGCGGATTTAATTAAAACTTGTTTTTCTTGATGTTTACCTGATGACTAATGTTAATTAAAATTCCTATTAACAAAATAATGTTTAGGTATATATGTAGTGCGTCTTCAATTAATCTGTGCAAGTTTAAAATGCAATCGGTAAAGAGTATTATGTAAATTGCGAAATATAAAAGCGAAATCGCTGACAAAAATGATAATATATTTGCACGAAGACAAAAAATGACATTGTTGGCAGCGATATAATTGAATTATTTAGTATAATAAATAATAATAATAAATCGTTTATTTGCTTGAAATATGGTGGTACAAAAGATTTTATAATTTTGTAGATAAAGCACGTAACATATAGTTCTAGAATATATTTAGACTGTGGTTCTAGGTAGCTAGGGATAAAACGTAAACAAGTTTCCCAAAAAAATATATTAATAACTTAGATAAATAATGAACAACAATACAATTTGCGCGTAAAATACTTTGTCAAAGTGTTTTGAACAAATATAATGAATTCTTGTAATCACCAAATTACTTCTTCAGAATAATAATTGCAGTTGTTAAAACTGGTTGTTTTATCTACCTTTTTTCTTATTTCGACAAAAGTAAAAATAAGTAGCATTATCTTAAAATTTAACCCAAATATATTTTTCTTTTGATATCTAGTGTTTTTTATAGATTCTTGAAAAAAATATATCCAAAACAGATCTCAATTTTGTTATTTTCAAAAGCAACAAAAATATGTAAATGACATGGTTTTTATAAACAACAAAATACAGTGTAGTAAAAAGCGATAACAGCTTCGGTACCACGAAGTCCGGGTGCACATACTTAACCCGAGATACTGAGTCACACAGGAAGATAGATCTCTACAGATATCAATCAATTAACACACAAATCAGTGTATTTCTATTTACTCATTTTACACTTATATTCTCGCGAACGAGGCAATTTTAGGAGAAATGAAATGGTTTATTCTGATAAATAAATGATATCTCTGTTGCATCCTTCTTTTCATCTTTTTTTAAATATATGCCCTCTGGAATCGACATTTCCTAACTGGTTACCCTGAGAAGAAACGTAGAAACAAACTCAGGGGTAAAAAAGTGTTAGGGGCTGATGTGAAGTGACTCAGGATAGAACAGTCGTGGGACAAATTATTTATTTACAAACAAAAATTTCTAACGATAAATGCCACTTATGTTTAGTAAATTAGATAAAAACAAATGCGGCTTCAGCAGTGGGATCCAAAAATGGTTTTAGTGTAAAAAAAAGTTTAGGAAGTTAGGAAAACTTTGTCTAACGTGTAAATATTTTGTGGGAATAAGCTATGACTTTCTTGGAGAAAGTCTCAATGCAGACTGAACATTGAATATTTTAGTTACACTCAAAAGTAAGAGACAATCTATTTGATTAATAAACTTCTTGCTAAGCTTTTGTTATTTTGTTAAATGTTGACCTTTGGAATGTTTTTGAAGCGTCTAACTACGGACTGACCTCAAATTTTAGAGGGTAATATTATCTCTTGGTAAGATACATCGTAATTATAATTAAAATCTTGCAATCAATTACAGGTCTTTGATCTACAGTAGGGCAGTAACAGGCTGGTAGACGCTTCACTTAAAAATAAGGCCAAACATGACCCGATAGTAACCAAAATACACATAGGTAGGTACGTTATGATTTATCTGTTGATTTTGTATTGACCAATAAACTATGACCTGCGTGATATTTCCGTGCGTTTCTTTACCGGGGTTTAATACTGTAGGTAACTATCTTGGGAATTTTCTTAGAAACTGGTGATCCAGTTAAAAGGCGTGGTGTATATAACATTCCAACAACGTCGTTATAATGTTCACTTAGCTACAAGCCCCTATTTTTCGTAGGAAAACATCAAATTACCCCGCTGTGGGTGCAGCGGGAGGGAGTGTCAGACTTTTACTGACTAAAACCCACTATGTTCTTCCTGGAGCCCTTTGGGTGCCGGGCGAGCGGTAACTCTTACGAACATCCCGCAAGCTCTTGCCCTTAAGGACCCCGCCAAAATAAAAATCTACTACATTTTTCGATACCGGGAATCGAACCCAAGCCTCCTGAGTTGAGAGCCAGGTGTCCTAGCCACTAGACCATATCGGATACTAGTTCCTACTAGCTACAAGCTCCTTAAAACGAAATATCGAGTATTTACACATTATTTATAATTATACACACTAATATGTATAATACTATGACGTTTGAAGGTCGTAATAACCACAAGATATATTTATCTGTCTGGCGTCTAGCGATGGAACTGCAATATGTAAACAATAAGACGGAAATAGTCACAGAAGTCATTATATACATACGTAGAAGTTATTTCTGGATACCTACTGTTATGTAAGTGGCTTACTATGACTACTAGTTAGTTGAACGAATTAGACAGTGATATCGCTGGCCAAAATTTTTATTTTTGTCGTGTAAAAATCATTTTTGACGGCTATATCGATGAACTCAATATCATATTAGGACATTAGCCTTTTCGATACTTCTTAAATGATTTTAATACCTAAGCGGCTGAGGCACCTCTCGTAATTAAATTCGTCGGTCTTTAGGCATTGTAGAAGAAAACTTTACCAACCCAATCAAAACTAAGAACTTTAAACCTGAAGCGCTCTGTACTTACTTTTATTTAAGATCTTCTGTATACCTATGTTTTACAAATAATAAATTCTGATTCTGATTCTGAACTTTCAACTACCATAGAATTTTGTGGATCCCACAAACAAAATGTATCGTGCAGGCATGGTGTCAGCAAGATACATTTTTTGAGCTGGGGTACTTGCAAAATAGGGCAGTGAATAGGCGAGTGTAAAATATGTAAAAGGGGTAAGAATGCGTCATAATAGCGGTCCGGAGCGATTTCGACCACGGCGGCTAGTGTAACTATGACACCAGCCAGCTATGCAGGACATATTATAGTGCACAAGCATGTGCTAACATAGGAGCACTCTCTGTTCCTTTTACTCTCATAGCCCGATGGGACGGTAATCCGACACGACCGGAGAGAGACCAGGCGCAGGACCCACATTTTTACGTGCCTTCCGAAACACAGAAGCTGTGATATTTATTTCTTAAACAACATTCGAAAAGTCGGTGCGCGCCGTGGGGAACTCAAGACCTCTGACTTAGCAGTCCTACGGTCTTGCCACTAAGCTATCACACTAAGAATGCGTCATATTATGTGTGGAAATAAACACGAACTCATAAAGCAGGTGCGCTGAGTGGTTTGACCCTCGAGTCTTTGACATTGTTTATTGTTTGTTATTAATAAATAAGCGTTTATTGTGAACTCGTGATAAGTGGCGCTTTGTTGTCTTCATACATTTGTTTTGGAACACTAAATGGAAAGGAAAGTTTTTTTTTTGTAATTAATTCAGGGTGAAAATTTGAATTCCACTTTCTCTTTCACAAAAAAAATGGAAAGATTGGAAAACCAAAATGTTCACTGATATTTTAATTTGAATATTTATATTACTCACAAAATTTTGTTTAAAAAACGAAAATATTTTATCGTCGTTTTTTTATGTCGGATCATCCAAAATCAGCGACCTTATTTCGTTTGGTTCCGTATACATAATACTCTTTCCACAAATATACTAGAAATAGTGAGAACGTCACATGTTTTAGGGTTTTGATATTTTCTTGTAAAACTTAGACTTATTAGTACCATCTTAAGTAATATGATGTTATGTATTCCATTACAAGTTCAATAATATTACCTACTTTAAAACATCGCGGTGGGTCTCTTGGTCTAGCAAGCAGAGACAAAAGACAAATCACTAATACCTACAATCCATTTCAGTAGCCAAAAAAAACCCAAACTTATTCTAAAAATAGCCGTGATTGAACTGTCCCACGCTTCAAATAAACAATAATAAATGTTTTAATTAAGTTAATAATAACCGGAGATAAGTTGGCACGGCAGACCGGCGTGTTGATCATTGAATAATTATATACATTTTGTGTTTCTAGGCGAGTCTTGCGACTTTCGTCAAAGACATAGGTAGGATGTAACGATCGTGTTTTGACTAGCGTTTGACAAGGTGTGTAGTAGGTAACTCCCAAATGACGGGACAGATTTTGTTATGATTCAATCTGCTTGAGAAGTAGATATTCATTTAATTGTATTATTATAGGCCTTGTTAGTCACCAGTGCAAGTGCTAAAAGCATATAAATTAACACTGCTGCTGTTTCAATCATCACGGCCACTGATGATGATAGAGATCCGAGCATAAAAACAAATGCTTTTCAAATTTTAGTATGTCATATTTTGAATACCGCTTGGTATTCAAAATATGACATACTACAATTTTACAATTATTTATACGAACGACTTTTTCCAAAAACGGAATAAAATATTTTGGCACAAAAAAGTTGAGTATTTTTTATGTAAATTTTATCTACCAGCAGTGATGGTGTACAGAAAACATATTTTAATGTGTAAAAGCTACATTTTGCCTGTACCATGTAAAAAAATGATTTGATTTGACAAGGCTGAAAATTGTCCCGAAGTTGGTACCTAATTCTGATGTACCTACTGCCGAAAGGCGGTGAATTGCAGAAGTAATTGAACTGACTAAGCAAGAAGTTAATAAGCAACATCAAATAGGTACCTACGTGTAGTTTCCTAGGGGCCTTTAACTCGTTATGTAGGTATATATTATAACTGACCGATAAACAGCCGTTTACATTGTTAGACAGACAGACAATCAGGAAGCTACTGAACTACTTACTATTGTAATAGTATTAGTTCACACAAAAAAAGAGAATCCGTGCGTTTACATACATTATACGCAGAACTGTGAATAGGTAGTTTGTGCTCTAAGAACTGAAAACATATTTTAAATTGGGTTCTGATTTTTATGTTTTAATTTGTTCGTTCTAAAAGATATAATATTATTATTATTCGAATAAGATTTTTTTTTGTTACTATTTTTAGAAATTTAGCAGCCTCTTAAAGTTTTTATTTTTTTAAACCCACGGCCTGTGGTCTTTTGTTCTGTTTCCAACAATTTGATACTGTATATCCCGAATAAAGGCTTATTCGAAATCCATAATAATAGTCTGTCCATAAATCCAAAACGTATAAATCGATCGATTTGTATTTTCTCGATAGTAGCATTTCAGGTTCGAATCGAAAACTATTTTGAAATCAGTTTCAGAAGTAAGACGACTGGACAAAATTTGTATTTCTCCCAATGCTTACACTTACGAATTACTTCAATTTGTCATTTCCATATATAAAGTTTATATATTAATGCAATTAATTATCGTCTAGGCCTAGTCATACCCTATTATTTTGCATAGCATCCATTTTTGGTTTGTAGCTAGTGTACCTAACGTTACATTATTTCACATAACAAGAGTTATAAAATAAAACAACGCACCACATATACTGTATCACACTATATTGTCAGGTAAGTTTATAGTAGTGCGGCGCGATGTCTAGCAGCCAGCGTTGGTTGATGGTCATGACGTCACGGATGTATGTCTTGTCGCCTGAGCTTTGCACAAAGACAGAGAACAAATTATCGTGTTAATCACACAAACATTTATCCTGGGTGGGGGATCGAACCCACGACCTCTGGTATAGCAGTCAGGGCCACTTACCGCTAGACCAAGCCTGTCATTAGTATTTCTCCCAGTACTCACACTTACAAATTGCTCCAATTTCACATCACTTGTCAAACGAGGATGTCATTTCCGTTTGTAAAGATTCTATTTTAATACGCTGTTATATTGCCTAGGACTCTAGGCCTTCTTGTCATTCCCTATTGATTGCATAGATAATGTCTATTGTTGGTCTGTAGGTATTATAAATGAATTAGGACAATATCCACACACAGCCATCTGATCCCAAGCTAAGCAGAGCTTGTGTTATGGTAATCAGACAACTGATATTCTTATTGGTTTACTACATTAAATTATTTCGCCTTAAAAGAGGTATTTCAAAATAAAACGCACAACATATACTGTATCACACTATATTGTCACGTAAGCTTATAGTAGTGCGGTGCGATGTCTAGCAGCCAGCGTTGGTTGATGGTCATGACGTCACGGATGTATGTCTTGTCGCCTGAGCTTTGCACGCTCGCGAACATTAACCTGCGGGTAGACAATATTATGTAGTTAATAGTGTGTGTATAAAATTGGATATCGTAATGGATAAGAGTGCACATGATGAGAAAGAATACCAACTGAACAACTTAGTAATATATATTTTTTTAATACCTAAGAAAATTACAAATTACATACAGTTTCAGCTCTGGTAAAAATCACGGATGACATCCGACTAGCTATGGAGAAGGGGCTGTTAACAGTATTGGTATTGCTGGACTTCAGTAGTGCTTTTAACTCAGTTGATTTTGACATCCTCCTAGGTATCCTATCTACTCTTAATATGTCTTCGTCTGTGACTGCGTGGTTTAGCTCCTATCTTCGAGGTCGCTCGCAGTCGGTCCGCTGTGATGAGAGTTCCTCTGATTGGTGTGATCTTGCTGCAGGTGTTCCTCAAGGTGGCGTTCTCTCTCCGCTACTTTTCTCCGTTTTTATTAACGCCATCACAAAATCACTAACTTCACATTACCATCTTTATGCAGACGACTTACAGCTTTATCAACATTGTCAACTTGAAGAGCTTCCTAGGACAATTGATGCTATCATTGGTGACCTTGACAATATAAGTCAATGGGCTAAAAGGTTTGGACTTTTAGTCAATCCTTCAAAATCTCAAGCGATCATTATTGGTGGCAGATATTTCCTAAATAGGTTGCAATCTCCTCCGTCACTCTTGTACGATAATGTTGTCATTACTTACTCTTCTCAAGTCAAAAACCTGGGTGTTCTAATGGACTGCAATCTTTCTTGGAGTAAACACATTGCAGAAGTAAGCAGGAGGGTATATTGCTCATTTCAGTCCCTCAAGCGCCTCCAGAAGTTCCTGCCTTTTCCAACAAAAGTTACACTCGCTCAGTCGCTGCTGCTCCCTCTATTAGACTATGCCGATATATGTTTCCTTGATGCGACTGAAGAACTTCTAGATAAGCTCGAACGTCTGCAGAATCTGTGCATCCGCTTCATTTTCGGTCTCAAGAAGTACGACCACGTGTCGGAATTTCGGAGTCAGTTGAAGTGGCTGCCTATTCGGCGGCGTCGAGATTCTCATATTCTGTCTTTTCTCTTCTCTCTTCTCTATAATCCTTTCTCTCCTAGCTATCTTCGGGAGCGCTTCGAGTTTCTCGTTCCCACAGGTAAACCTTGTCGCACTTCCTCATCTCTTCTCCTTCGTGTCCCTCCCCACACTTCTAGCCGCTATGATGGTTCATTCACTGTTCGTGCTGTGAGACTGTGGAATTCTCTTCCACACTCGATACGCGATAGCCCTTCACTGGATGTGTTCAAGAGACGAGTTAAGGAATACTATTTATCAACATGATACTTATATTCTATGTATTTTTATATGTATATGTGTATATATATATATATATATATTTATGTATGTATGTGGTATATATTGTATATTATGTATATGTATTGTATAGGTTTTACTTCATAGTTATTTTTGTTGTGCACTTCTGACTTACCCTATCGAATTACTCTATCACTTTAAGGTTGGCTGTAAGAGAACCCAATTCTGGGTTAAGCTCGCCGTTGTACATAAACTGTCTGCATTCTCTGTGTTTGTAATGTATCAGTGTGCAATAAAGAATAAATTAAATTAAATTAAAATTAAGACGAAATAAATAAGAAAATAAACTTTTGCCTGGCTGTATTTGAATGAATGAAGCTTGTCTATTTGCAAGCAAATTTAATAAGGAATTGTTTTGATTACATTTTTGATTTAAAGTGAGCCGATTACGAATTTGACTGGTTGAACAAACTACTGACAACTAATGGCTGCATTTAACGCGAAAGGACAAATAGGAATTTAATATTTACTTATATACTTCTAAATTATGGTATTCATAATATCCCTTGTCTCAAAATCAAAATCAAAAATCAAAATCAAAATCCATTTATTCAAATTAGGCTACAATGTAGCACTTTTCGAACGTCAAAATTTTAAATTATAGACAGCACCCCAACGCCCACCCTTCACCGCTTCCTGTGCTTTCGCTGCGGGAGAAGAAACGGCGCAACAAACTCCCCAGCAGCACGCTGTCTTTCAAAAAACATTTATTTTGTAATATAAAAATTAATTAGGTATCGTGCCACATAAATAAATATTTGAGGATACCTACAAAGTATTATGACATTGCAACCATAAATGAATACGCAAACCAAGGTCAGCAGACCGACCAGCCACCGCAAGCAGCACCCGTTCACGAGTATGACGCAGGGGTCAGCCATCACCTCCCTCGCCATATTTGAGGGAAGGAGGTGACCCGACCCGAGACGCCACCGCAAGCAGTGGCGACTAAGGGAGCATGACGAATCTGCTGCCGGTAAATAGGAAAAGAGAAAAATCAATAAATAATAACTCAAGTACCTCAAACATTGATTCACTGCACGGTCCCTTTACAATAACGTTATAGAGTAGTACCATAATAAAATTTTATCATTAATATAATTATACAGTATGTCAAAAGGATGTAAAGATAATATACGTATAATCGTACTAAAAACAAAATGAAACAGGTAAACCTGTCACGTACATACCAAGAGTATGAACTCGAAACAATAAAATAAAAAAATATAAGTACAATGTCACATAGTTCGTATGTCAATCAATAAATTATGACCAAGCAAATCCATACAGGACCGCCTTGTGTTTTCAATGTCTCTCCAACTACCTCACTTTAAACACATAATACTCACCACTTAGGCTGTTGCAGTCTAAACAGGCAGCTGTCGGGGCTGATGTGTAGTACTGCGCCTCTAATCCCGCGGTAGGTGCCGTCCGGGGACAAGTAAGCAGCTTGCGGGAAGTACCCGGATAACACGCACTTCATTATACGCTCAGTTTTACCTGAAATGTAAGGTAATTGATGTGAAATAAGCGGGTTATACAGGTGTGTAAAGACATATAAATAGCTAAGATTGTTTATTTGATTTTATTATGTTATATTAGTTTTTATATAGTAGAAATGTCTAATATTATTGTTTTTGTTTTTTTTTTTTTCTTTTTGTATATTTAAGGTTTAAGAAATGTTATTGTTTTATATGTAGATATATTAACTGTGTGTTAAATTGTTCTTTTTTTATTAGTTTAGTAGATAAGATTCGCATAGCATCGCATTAGTGTTAAGTTACTGTAATGATGTTATGATGATGATAAATAAATAAATAAATAAATAAATGTGAGGGGCAGGATTAACCTCTGACCTTAGGTTACATACACATCATATGATACGAAACAGGTGTATGAATGGAATTAACCAACCATGAACTAAAATAACATACATACATACATACATAAACGTCACGCCTCTTTCCCTTGGGGGTAGGCAGAGATCACATCTTTCCATTTGCTACGATCCTGGCATACCACTTTAGCTTCATCCACACTCATCAATCGCTTCATACACGAAAAAAACAAAAAAACAAAAATAAAATAAAATAACAAAAAATGAAAACCAAAATCCTGATTTCGTTATTTCGTAACTTAAAAGATAAATATTCATAACAATATCACTTTACTAAACGGACGGAGAAACATAATAATTTTTAACTCATATAAATCAATAATTACCCAAGACATATTTATACACAATAATTAATGTGGGTTCAAAGTAGCAAAGCAAATTAGTCACGGCATTCATAAATTACAGTCGAATATTAAAACCCACATTTATACGTAGCCCTTAAAAACATTACACTTTTGCTAAACAGTTTTTTTCACACAACGCCATCTAGACTCAAACTAAGCATACCAAAGAAGCTTGTGTAATGAGTACTAAACAACTGACACATATTTATGTACTACTAAATATACACATATTATAGATAAATACACCCAGACACAGAAAAAAAAATAATCATCGTGATAATCACATAAAAATTTGTCCTGGGCGGGGATCAAACCCACGACCGTCAGGTCCACTAACCACTAGACCAAGAGGCCAGTCAGTAGAATCAAACATGAAAATATTTATGTTTAACAACCAACACAATATACAAAACATAGCAAGATTATTCCATCAGTAGTTTTATAAACACATTGGGTAGACATCTAGAAAATTATAAAATTTTCTAGGTGTCTATTCAATGTGTTTAAGTTATGTTAGTGCAAAATCTATTAAAATAATAATTATTATACATAATGCAAAAAATTGTAATACAAATAATAGGTTATGTAAATAAGTCGCAAGATATTAAGACGGGACGCAAATGTGGACACTTTTATGAATTTTTTTTCGTAGTAATTTTAGCTAGAGTTTAGGTAAAGTATGCTACAATTGCTAAAAAATTGGTTTAATACACATTAGCAAAAAATCCAGTCTTTACTCATGGCGGTCAAAAAGTATTCTATGTACTATCGGCAACAAAAAGTGTCTACATTTACACAACCCCTATTAAACAATAAAGTTCTATTCGAATGTTGATCCATCGTAGTTTCCGTAGACAGTCCGATAAGTAATGAGGCTGGAACATGATTTTCTATAGACTCAACACTCATAGTTAATCATGTTACAGCCGGATTCCTTACGGTGCGGCTTCGGGTGTTTTCGGCAATCTTCGGGTGTTTTCGGCAATCTTCGGGTGTCTTCGGCAACTTTCGGTGAATCGTGTTTGAGCTAAAAGATCTAATTAGTCCATCAGATAGATTTCCAAAATATACCTAGGTATTGGTTTTCAGACAATGGGTTATCATCAATGATTAAGAACTCTTTAGTCTCGAGGTAAGCAGAACTAAAGGCTATTAATGAAAAAGCATCAAAAGAAGATTTTAGATTTAAACAATCCAAAAAAACATAGAAAGACAAATCCATCAAAGATGGTGTAATATATTGACAAGAGCTAGTAACTGTTATAATACAGAAACGCAATACATTACCTGCTTTCAAATCAATCTCTTCGAATTCCTTGTTCTCCATTTCGAACTTTCCTTTAATTAGTTTCTCTAAACTGTCTCGTACTTCACAAGCCTGAAAACAGTAAAGTATTTATTCAGACTTTTTTTTACAGATTTACTTAATATCGTGTTTAAGTTCAAAATGTAGGATATTGGCTATATTTTAATAAAAATAAAGTTAATACTAGTCTTTTCCTTTTTTACTTTGATATTATACACTAAGCTGATAACTTAGTTTTAGAAAATGACGAGAAATATCACGAATATCTTTTTTTTTATCAAAATCAAAAGACTTTTATTTCGAGTAGGCCTTCTCAGGCATTTTCAAAACGTTACTAACTCTAGTTGCGCGGTTTCAAAATGTCATTCTTATGGAGAAGAACCAGCAAGAAACTCTATATAATTTAATAGAACGTATTGAGTGAAAGACTAGAAAGGATATTTTTGCCCAGCAGTGGGCATAAATAAGCTGCAAAATCCCATACCTTCTCAATAACCTTATGGTTGATGTAATACTTCTGACACCACTCCTTGCACGCCTTCTTGACTCGCTTCTCATCGTCAGAAGACTTTAGTTTCAAATAAGCTTCTAAGATGTTCAGGTACATTATTATATCGCCTTCTGCTACCTAAGAAATTATCAAAATAATTAGTTATTGGTTTTTGGCTCTTTGTAATTTAACGAGCTATATTATACTTATTTATTAGAAATTTTGGATCAATTAGGAAGTTTGCTATTCTTAGTTAATTTTCTAAACGTAAAAACTCCGTAGGTACAGTATAATTAAACTTAAACCCATGGACTATTTACGCCAAATTCAAGATAAATTCAGACTCGCTTTTAACAAAGCCTGTTCAGTACAGGCTGGGTTTAAGACCTTAAACGAGCCTTAAGACATAATTAGGGCCAGTTTTGTCTACTTGCCTATGTTTTGTCAATATCACCCGTTCATTATAAACAGACATCTTACTTAAACGATATAACGACTCGTTTAACTCGCGACCCCCGAATGATAAAGGACTCCGCTTGGGTCCGAAACTAGTCGGGCTATCCCGATACATACGCGTGAGTAAACCGTAGCATCATTTAAGTATGAACCATGCTTACGAAAGTTATTATGATAACAGACATCTGTGGACTGCGTAGGACTAGACTTTTACCTCAAAGTTATTTCTCCTGCTGACCCTAGCAGCTACCGCTTCTTTCCCACCGCTGGGTTTGACAAATACGCTGTCTACTTGCAGCATGGCCGCGATGGATAACGCCTCGTCTATACAGCCCCACTCTCCTAGGGGAATTGTTTTAGGTATTTTAAAGATGTTATAAAAATCATTCTGAATGAAATGAAGTCTTAAATGAACATTTTAAGTCTTTATTTATAACAGAGTGGAAACTAGTCAGGCATCTTAGATCATATTGCGAGAGTTTTAAAAACTGAAATAAACATTTATACAATACAAAATTGCTATTAGCTGATCAAAATACTTATAGTAAGACTAACATTTTGTTGTAGACTATTGGTTTTGTGGCCTAAATCCTATCAATAGCCCAAATTAGTTTAATCTCCATAATTTATTTACAATAGTCTTGTAGCTCTCTTGGGCCATCCATGTCTGTTCTTCCATAGAGCAGGGGTGGATGGCCCTTGGTAGTTGCCCCATCACATTTCTGATTACAGTTCTTAACAAAGCCTCTGCATGTTGGACCTGTGTCCCCGTGTAAACCTTTTAAAAGGACCGGGTTTCTTCCTTTGAAGTTAGCCCGTGAATTGAAAGAGATACAAATAATGTCCGGACCGATTCCGGTCACGGCGGCTAGTGTAACTATGACACCAGCCAGTTACTCGGGACATATTATAGTACGCAAGCGTGTGCTAACACACATTCACTCTCTATTACTTTACTCTCATAGCCTGATGTGTCAGTAATCCGACAACAAAATAACATATTTATATCCACTCACTAACCGCTATTACACAGTATAGCAGCTAACATAGGCCTGGCGGGCAGTTCGGCGGCCCTCTCTCCGGTGGCTGTGAGTTGTCCGCGACGGTCGATAGTGTTTAGTGCGTAGAGTAGTTCTAGCGCGGAGAGGATGCTCTTAGCGGGCGGCGGGGTGGGGAATGTGAATCTGTGGGGAGAGAGTAATTATAGTTAGGTAGAGGTCCCCACCTCCAGGAATACTGTCAGTTTAATAAAACGGTGATGTTTGTGTTTAAATGATCGGTTTTCTCAAAATAGAAAACAGCTACATTTCACTGAAATGACAATATTAAAATTCAGTATTAATTATAAATTGCTAACATTATAACAAATATGTTATATAAAAAAAAGAATTTATTTGTCTTAAGAGGAACTATAATACATCGTATAGTAAAAGGAACACGTTTTTACATAAGCGATATAACGGTTTACTCGCGCGTATTTATCGGGATAGCCCGACTAGGGTCGAACACGACTAGAGTTCTTAATCATGAGCTGACGCGACGGCGTCGGCGGCCGAAACTAGTCGGGCTATCCCGATAAACACGCGTGAGTAAACCGTTATATCATTTAAGTATGAATCATCCTCACGAAAGTTACCATAAAAAGAAAACATTTTTATTATTTTCGACGGCTACTGTTATTTGGGGCCAGGTATCCGTTTACATATATATGAATATAAAATAATGTACCGACCTCAATAAGTTATGTATCCCGAGTGCCTTAAGTTGCAGCAACACGCCGGCGAGGTCGCTGCGACACATCTCTGGGGGAACTGACGGTGATAACTTGTCGAATTCTGCTTCTGAGTATAGTCTGTGATACAATATCGTTATGAAATGAAATGAAATAGTTCGACGGGCCTGTTGGTCTAGTGGTTAGTGACTTGACTGCTATACCGGAGGCCGTGGGTTCGATTCCCACCCAGGACAAATGTTTGTGTGATGAGCACGATCATTTGTTGTGTCTGGGTGTCAATTTATTTATAGTATGTGTGAATTTAGATGTATGTAAGTATGTTTATCAGTGTAGTGTGTAGTACTCATAATACAAGCTCTGCTTAGTTTGGTACTAGATGGCGTTGTTGCGAAAGTCGTTGAATATTTATTTATTTATATACATCTTACCCCTGTATCAATTTTATCCATTAATAAAAAACTGCTTCAAATTCAATCACCTACCAATAATCAGCGACCTCCGGCTTAGCGGTTAGGGTCACTAACCACTAGACCAACAGGCCCGTCGATCACCATGTTATATCATTTAAGTTCTGATTACATGTTTTACTATTGCATTATTACATATTATGTTTACCTGTAACACTTCCCCCGCGCAGTTCTGCCCGCGCGGCCCGCTCTCTGCGCGGCGTTGTCCTTAGCCACAGGGCTTATGGCCAGGCTTTCTACACCCACAGCTGGGTCGAAGTAAGGCAACTTGTGGAAGCCGCAGTCTATCACTGGAATCAAACAGTTTGTTGCTATGAATGCAGAAGTTATCTATGAATTATATGTTAAAACAATTCTTAAAAAAGAATCAAAGAGTTTAAAAAAACTGATAATTGGTTTCTCTCGACTAATGTAATAATCTCAGGTTTATTAACGTTTTGGTTACAGCTTAAAAACCGTAAGCAAATAAGTTATGTTCTAAAATGTCACATAACATGAAAATTTAGAGCAACTGTTTGTTATGCGTCGTTCTTGCATACGACTGTTAATTTAATTAAGAGCTTTAGATAGGTGTCCTATATCAGATTTCAGTCAGTATCAGAAGTCGGTAACACAACCCAATTTACAAAGCATAATTATTTTTCTAAGACATTTAAGAATCGGTGCTTAGTATGTTTTAACAATACCAAGTGTCAAGCCTATTTTGTTATCTAATAGTAAAGCAATTCATCGAATTCGATTGTGTACAATTCGTTCGAAAATCTAAATGTGTTAATCGACTTCTGATAATGACCGTACATACAACTTTTCAAGACAAAAAATGGCTACTAACCATAAACAATCCCGGGTATAGTAACACTAGTCTCGGCCACATTAGTAGCTAACACCACCTTCCTGATATTACTGTCCGTCCTCTGAAACACGCGGATCTGTTTGTAATGCGGCAAGCTCCCGTACATAGGCACCGCGAGTAGAGTGCTGGCTTTGATACCGCTGGGGAAGTGGGTTCGGTGCTTGTTTGTTTCAGTGTTCTGTTCTGAGTAGGTCTGGAGAGTTTCTAGGGCGGTGAGGATTTCTTCCTGTGAAAGAAAAAAGGTTTTACTTATTAATGTGCTGTTAATTATTTTTCCACTAATTATAAATTATATTGTAATAAGTTTACGAAACAAAAATTTTAAGTTTTAAGTGTCATTTATTGTCATTATCATCATTCCCCTGCCCTTATCCCAATTATTATTTGGGGTCGGCGCAGCATGTCTTCTTCTTCCACACGTTCCTATCTGACGTCATCTCACAAGTCACAATCTTTGCAGCCAGCATATGTTTTAGTTCTAATATTTCTAACTTTGGCGTTGTAAGTCATATACAACCAATTTACAAATCAAATTTAGTTTATTTTTAAGTCCATTGAGTTACATTAAACCACTATGGAATCTTAAAAGGTTTTCTAAACTAACCTGTGATGTAAGAAAAGCGAGTATATCACCAAACGGTTCGTTTTCATGTATCTTGATAACCGTGTCCACTGTCGCCTTCACATAGTCTGGCACTGGCTCTGAAAATAATGATTATTTCGCGAGGTTACAGGTTTGTAATCCTGAGTCTGACCACAAATTTGTTGCTTAGTTTGATCTTTTAAAACTGCTAAATGGTGACTCAAAAAAGGTTAAATAAATTCCACGACTTTAAAAACAACGCCCTCTAGTCTCAAACTAAGCAGAGCTTGTATTATGAGTACTAGACAACTGATAAACACACTTATATACTTCTAAATAATCACATACCATAGATAAATTACACCCAGACTCAGAACAAATGATCGTGCAGTCAGGTTAGTCAGGGCCACTAACCACTAGACCAACAGGCCCATCGAATAATCAAAAGTCATTTATTTATGCCGTGTGTGGATATTGCCTTATGATTTTTGATTATATTTACCTTCAGCATAAAACACATCTATGGGATGCGTCCTGCCCTCCATAGACATGATAACAGACGTGCTGGCTTTATCCTTCTTGCCATCGTTGAGGTTGAAGAAGTCGCGCAGAAACTCCGCGTCCATTGTCGCTGAGGATATCACTAGTTTCAGGGTTTTGCGTTTCTGGAAATTATATGTTTGTCGTTAGATGAGATAGGTTGATGAGTTAAAAAGGATGGCAGGAAGAGGATGGATGCAAAGGGCAAGAGACAGAAGATAATGGCAAAAATAAAAGGAAAAACTGAATTGGGCATATTAAATAAACGATTCAGCGAAATAAAGTAGTCTTCTAATAATTTATTAAAGTATTTAACTATATAACACGATAACTTACAGGAAAACTAGTAGTCAGAATTTTAGGTGCTTTACCGCCATCTATCGGTATTAAATAACTTGTCAAAAATTGAGACTTGTATAGTTTTACATAGATGGCGCTACGTGTTTTTATCAATAAATTACCTTTATAATTTTCTTGAGTAGTCCCATTAAAACGTCAGTCATTTGTGTCCTTTCATGTACCTGTAGGTAATAACAATTATTTATTATTAAGCAATTTACTTTACATTTACATACTCCAACGTCTAGTAAAACTAAGTCAATTGCAAACATTGGATGGCTGAGGGGTTTGACGCATTTGTTGTACATCATCACATCTTAACTTGTACACCATGCTCAAAAGGTGAACTAAGCAACTGGTGCACTTCGCAAAAGAAGCACTTTTAAGATAGGCAGAGATTTGGAAAATTGACTAAAAATTAAAGAATTCTTGGTTTTGAGTAGGTAATTTTCTTAAAAATACAATCAACTAAAACCTTTCAAGTAGGTACACCTTTTACTCAGACTTAAACCATGTTCATTAAAACTACACACTGTTATAGATACTGCTATAAAGGGTGCATTCTCTTTTACACCAGCAAATATTTTAGTTGTGTAGAATGCCCCCGGTATATAATAAAGTATTTAATCGGTTCTTGTATACAAACCTCATCTAAAACTATACAGGAATACTGCATCAGTAGCGGCGACGCGAACATCTCTCTTAAAAGCACGCCCTCTGTCATGAACTGGAAAAGAGAAAAACAAAAAAATGTTATTTAAGCTATTTTCAGTGAGTTCTGTTCCGTCAGTAAGTTTGTCAAATACCTACTCTTTGAGTAAGTCTTGGTATTTAATTAGGTTATTTATTTACACGTAAAATGAAAAAAAAAAATCAATGGTGCTGATTTATCATCATCTTCCTGCCCTTATCCTATTTTACTTGGGGTCGTCGAAACAGGTTTTTTTCTTCCATTCTCCCCTATCAGACGTCACACTATCTTTCACTCCTTTTTGAATGATGGTGCTGATTATTTTAAAAGAAATTAGCAAAATAAACTCCTGTAAAGAAACTAAATGTTTGTTCCCTCTTTACGCTTAAAAGGCTGAACAATTTTCTAAAAAGCTTAATATTGAGATAGCTAAGTCTTCGGATTACTAGAGAAGTATAACCTAGTATAATTACGTAATATAAGGAAAACCAAACTTCATCTACTTATTCATAATTATAAAATTGCACTAGAAAATAGTAAATAACTATAATTGCTTACGTGTTGGGAAATATATTGTACAATCTAGTAATTATTAAAAGAGGAAAATATACGTAAGAAGGAATTCCCTTACTTTATAGAATGAACAAAGAATATCGTTTTTTTGCATATTATAAATATAAAAATAATACTAGGCTATAAACGTCCCACTGTTGGGCACAGGCTTTTTCTCATGTAAGGAAAGTTTAAGCGCCAATCTGCATTGAGTTGGTGGTTGGTGATTAATCACTACGCTAACTCTGTGCGGATTGGCACTTTTAGATCCAAATATTTGAAATCTAAATTTTTTCATGATGCATAAATCTATCAAAAAAAAAAAAGAGTATGAACTGTATCTGTGAATTTGGTTATATTAAGACATATTCCGCAAGTATCTTATTATTTTTAAAGCTATGATAGTCTAGAAGTGAGTCTCGTGGCCGCGTGAGCTGGACAAGGAGTCTGTGCATGTGAATTGAATGTCTGTGAAGCCCAACACGATACACGGATTAATTTCATTAGTGCGGGAGTCGTCATAGAAAAAAAAATCATAACCTCTGCTTTTAGGAAGGCGTATAAATGTAGGTCTTGCGCCTGATTTGAATCTGGGAGTTAGAAAACAGAGAGTGCAACAGTGATTGCGTATACGCTTGTGGATTATAACATGTCCTGCGCAGATGGCTGGGTATAGTCGAATCAGAGGACATTGACAACTGAGGATTTCACGGTACGACTATCTGTGCCACAGTAGTGAATACATTCCGTAGTATCTTGTAGAATAGATCATCTCCCACTGTGTCCTATCTTTACTCACCACGATCCCAGTAGCCGTGGTCCTGCAGCTGGTGCTGGCGGCGGCATAGCCCACCTGCTGGCCGAGCTCGGCGCCGCGCTCGTCAGCCACGCGGCTCGCGAGCGACACCGCAGCGGCCACGCGCGGCTGTGTCACGCATACACGGTGACCGATGTCGTGTAGGTACTAGGGGAGAAAGGAGATAAAGTATAATTATTTTATAGCATGCATATTGTCACTGCTGGACATAGGCCTCTCCCAAGGTACGCCACAGAGCCCGGTCTGCTGCGGTGGACTGCAGCGGGCTGATGATGATGATGATGCATATTGTCAAGTATAATTATCACGTATAAATTGTATTTTTTTTTAAATTATGGAGTTTCTTGCCGGTTCGGCTCCATAAGAATGACATTTTGGAACCGCGCAACTAGAGTCAGTAACGTTTTGAAAGTAGATACCTGGAAAGCCTTTGATTTTAATTTTGACCGTGTGCACATAACTGTGTTGAAAAAGAATAATCGGAAATTGGAAAAATTATTTCTAAAACGTTTTCTACCTTCCTGCAACTGTTTGGACGAAGTAACATTTCTCTGAGCGCTTAGGTTAATCACTTCGCTCAAATATATTATACTGACAAGTTAAAGTTACGTCAGTATGTTTTCTATACTTGCCTCTTTGGGAAACGGAAAAATTACTAATACAATAAAGGTGGAGAATTTGTATGTTTACACCTAGAGGATGAATATTGTTTTGAAAAATCTTTCGATCTCAAAGATCGCGGGTAAAAATCCACCAAATCTCTTCAATTTCAACACTACTGCAGTATTTTAATCGGTATAATAACTCCGCAAGTCTTCTTAAACCTTTGATCGATAATCTTGGCAGAAAAACAAAGAAAGATCGTTTATCCCGTCCCCAATCATTTTCTCTTGACCGAGTTTCGCGCTTTTTTTTTCCTTTGAATCCATCCTATCTATTAGATTCTTGAAATTTGGCTAGCTGCCAACAACGTTGTTGATTCGACGGCGCTAAGCGGAGCTTTTGTAAGCAGTTTTATATCTTCGATTTACATTGGAAAAGCGGATTCTAGTTTTATTTTTTGCTGATAAATTTTCCGTTTTAATGTTTTCTTGAATATCTTAATTCACCTATACGGTTTCGAAGAATTTGTAAAACGAATAAATGACTTCATTCATATTATCTAAGTAGGTAGAGGTTGATTAAAATGCAATAGTTTCAAACTAAATGGAATTAATTTACCAGTTGTAATCGTTTACCTGTAGTATATAATTATATTATTTTATCTTAGCAGACACGTAAAACCTTACTAACTTTTTGTTTTAGTAGTTAGACTCTAGTTTTACAGACCTACTGAATACGTACACAAAATTTCAAGAGAATCGGTCAAGCCGTTTCGGAGGAGTACGGTAACTAACATTGTGACACGGGAATTTTACATATTATATTGTGATAGTGTTATAGTGTGACGTACGGAATGTTTGTCCATATTATATGCGTGGGGAACTAATTCTATGTACGTCTACGATATGCGTACCGAGAATAAATCTTTAACGAGATTTATTGTTATTATGTATTTTTAATACGTGACCAAAACAAATATATTTAGTGACGCTTGTTACAGATGGTCGTCTTTAGTTCGATATTTCTGATAAGGAGACTTGCAGAGCAAATATAAAATAAGCAAATTGTAATTTTGTTTGTGCTTAGATGAAAAAGAGATTATTGCGAACGTATCACTACATGGTATAAACCAAAGTTTCTGTCGCTGTCTGTCTGTTCGTTTAAATTTATAAAACTACGCAATGAATTTTGAAGCGTTTGTTTTTAATAGAGTGATTCAAGTTTTCAAACATTCATAACAAAACCACAAATATTCCGTGTGGTGTCCGGATATAAAGAATAGCACCACCCCATATCCTCCACTGGGTGTCGTAAAAGGCGACTAATGGACCTTAAGACCTAGTGCACTGTACCAAGCACCTTGGGTCACCCGAATGGTGGCGGGTAAACAATCAACAATCGCATTCCCAAAGAGGGTTAGTGTCAGGCAGGCGGCCGACTATAAAACCATAGCCAAAACTTTAAGCAACATGTCTAGAAGACGTGTTGCGCCGACCCCAAGTGAAATGGGATAAGGGCAGGAAGATGATGATAGCAAAACCACAAAAGCCATCAGACTTAGACAAACCACTTTTGAATCATACAAATTTCGCTCCACGGATACCACGAGAATACCAACTATTAGTTAGAACACTTTATAATCCACAATTAACATAGTGTTCTATTACTATATTAGTTAATTATCATTATCAAAGAGGAGTTAATTGAAATGAGACGTTAACTCCACATGGCCGGCCTCCACGCGAGTTTTATTGCGTGGGGCGTTTTGTAATTAGGCCAAATATATATAGGGTTTCAACATTTGGTAGTTTGTGGTGCAGACGCTATGTTTAAGTATGTAGGATTATTATTTTTGTTGTTTGTTTAGATAGCCAATGCGTTGATTCCTACGTTACGGTTATTTTACAGTTGAGAATAGACTTTTGCTAGCTGTAGTATAAAAAATAATAAACATTACAGGGTACCTATATTGTTGGTTTCTTTAAGTTGTAAGTTGAAACGCGTTATCGCGTTATATTGAATTGCTTTCATGATGCAATAATGCATAATACCGGCGATTTGCTAAAATCTTTCTATTTCAATTCCTTACTTAGCAATGTGAGAGGACAAAGGTCAGTAGTGGAAGAGAGATACCGCTCTTCGACATGTAGCGCGCCGTCTCGTTTCCACAACTGCAACCTTCTTACTCTTGACTTAGAAAACTAGGTACTAAATATAAATCTAGACTACTCTAGTTCAGGCACCATAAATAGGAACAAGTTATGTTATAAATGGCAGTTCAACTTGTTACAGAGGTCATTCACCTTATAGGGTTAGACGGCCTTCAATGTAGTTCTATTTTTACAAGTACTGCACTAAATCATTACCTGTTTTGTCTGTGGAAAGTGGGTATATTGGCAGTTTTAACTTGGCGTAATGCGTGATGTAAATGAAATCATTCTATAGAATCATAAGGACCAAAGTTCGTGAATGAGTGTGTATTTTTTATTTTTGCACAACGCCATCTGGTTTCAAACTAAGCGTACTAATGTAGCTTGTGTTATAAGTACTGGACAACTGATAAGCATATTTATTTATGAATTTCTAAATACATTCATATTATAGATAAATTACACCCAGACACAGAATAAATTATCGGGCTCATCACATAAACATTTGCCCTGGGTGAAAATCTAACCCACGACCTGCAGTATAGCAGTCAGGGCCACGGGAACAACAGGGCCCTCGATAATAGCGAAGTCTTCTTCTCAAAATTCATGAATTTATCTATGTGTGATTCTTTACACCACTGTAATTTGTATTACAAGTCAAAGGACTCAACATTATTTCAAGGCTTACATTGACTTTTCGAATGTTTTGCGCGTTTTATAAATATTCTGCATTTTGGAAGGCACGTAATAATGTGAGCGCCTAATCTCTCTCCGGTCGTGTCGGATTGCCGTCCCACCGGACTATGAGTTTGCACCTGTGTTTACGCACACGCTTGTACACTATTATATGTTTCACGTAGCTGGCTGGTGTCGTAGTCAAGTCGCCGTGGCCGAAATTCGATCCGGATATTGTCATATCATTATTATAACGAAATTTCTCAGATATTACAAGGAAACTAATTCTAAGGAAAACGTTTTAAAATAATCTCTTTTAGTTGTTAACAATAAATATTATTTTGAGTCATAATTACCAGACTAGTTAAGACAATCGCGTTTATTGGGCCTATTGCGAGGCGTCGAGTATTGATAAATAATGATTGTAGTGTCAATATTGTGTGTTTCAATATATATTATTAGCTAATCGCAATCAGATAACGATAAACTGTTGATTAAATATACCTAAGTGCAACGAAATTAAAAGTTTCAGGTTCTGTATATTTGAAAAGTCTTCTCTGTAAGAGCTGAGAATAAAAATAGGTGTATCCATAGTTTTTTTTTTTTATTTTGTAAACATTTAATACAAGGAAAAAAACTACGAAACCTAAAAATATTATTAACTCTGACTAAACAATATTCTCTTTACAAAACTTACCTAACATTAATTAAAGCAACCAAATACGTAAGTAACTATCAATTGGTTTAATTTATTACACATTTTCCTTTAAAAATAAGACTAAAAATATATTTGTTAACAGGGAAACTTTTAATAAAAATCCTAATTAACAACGATGAGTAGGACCTAAACAAAAAAACGATTAAAATGAAGTCGCTACATCACAAACAAAACTTCGGCTTCATAAATTAAAAAATTCTCAACACTCACACAACGCCATCTAGTCTCAAGTTAAGCATACTTAGTAGCTTGTGTTATGAGTATTAGACAACCGATAAACATACTAATATATTTCTAAATACAATATTATAGATAAATTACATCCAGACACAGAACAAATGATCGTGATCATCACACAAAACTTTTGTTATGGGTGGGAGTAGAACCCACGACCTCTGGTATTGCAGTCAGGGCCACTAACCACTAGACTAACAGGCCCGTCTGTTGGTTTTGTGGGTAATACCCATCATAGTTATAAGCATACGTATAGATTACTACAGATATAACAAATAATATCGTGCACGTTGTAAACATTTTACGACGAGTCGTTACTATTATCGATAGCATATAAAATATCGATTCGATTGTTTCTTATCGAGTATTTTATAGCTATATTTCACAACTAGGTAAGGCACGAGGTTTTAACGCAATGTTCACACTTCTATTGGTTGAGCAGGATGTCTATAGCCGCAGAACAGTATTGTTATTAAATACTAGCTGTTGCCCTCGATTTCGCCCAGGCGAATATCGGTAATAGCTGCAAAAACATTATTTTTCTATCAGGCTCTCGGTTAAAAATTAGCCTTAAAGTGTGTTGTGTTAATTCAGGGAACACCCTGAATTTAGTATGGAGTTAACCGACAGCTTAACTCCATTCCAAATTTCATCAAATTGATCTAGCCGTTCGAGCGTGAAAGAGTAATAAACATCCACCCATACTAATTTTCGTGTTTATATTTTTTTTTCTAGCCTACAGTTTCCCACTGCTGGGCAAAGGCCTGCCCCAAGTCCATCCACGATTCCCTATCTTTATAATATTAGTACGATTAAACTCCTTGTACAATACGGCGGCCATTTTATTTGATGTAGATGGCGCCACGTGACTTAAAAAACGCGAGTTATTTAATTTCAAGCATGAATTATTATATTTCTTTACATATAAAAGATAGAATACAATAAAATCAAGTATTAAAGAAAAAACACGCCCATTTTTCCACACCATTGAATATGGTCGTAAAAAGAAAAATAAATTGAAATAATCAGAAGCGAATCGGACTGACGCGGCGCATGGCGAAAGAGGGATTTTGCATCCTCGTATATTTATTTATTTGCTGTTACACTATAAAATGCATACTATAATAAAGTTTTAACTATCTATCTATTACGGATCAGGAGACATAGAAAGACAGCGTGCTGCTGAGGAGTTTAATGCGCCGTTTCTTATCCCGTAGCGAAAGCACAGGAAGCGGTGAAGGATGAGCGATGGAGTGCTGTCTATTATCATTTTGACGTTCAAAAAGTGCTACATTGTAGCCTAATTTGAAAAATGAGTTTAGTTTTAGATTTTATTTTGGTATAGGCTGCTGTATTATCGACCTACACGCAGTAGGGCTAGGTCTTAGTAATGTTGTCCTGTTAGTTTACAGCAAATATAGCAAAAACATATAAATTACAATGCCTTTTGCTTAAAATTACTATAAATAACTCTTACCTGGGCCTCCAGACGCCATTACGCCCCTTCCTTTGTTCCAATCACAACTCGAGCTAAACGACCGAAAATCTATACTAAACACCCCAATTAATACAAAAACACAATTAATACGTATACTAGTACTAAAATCCCATCAAAAATATCAATAAATTACTTTAAATTATTATTTTTAACGACTGTAGCGCGGAAAATGAACTCGTCTTTTCAGTAATGGCGGAGGAAAGGCTCGTTCTATAATCGAAGCTGTCTAGGACGCATGCGCGGAGGTGGAAACGTTTTGATTGGTCGAAGGTACCTCGGGGTTCATTGACCTGTGTACGGGTGGTAGTAATGTTTTCAGACCCTTTAATAATGTTATAATATGTAGAGTTATAGGTGTAGGTTTGGAAAATATTGAAAATTTACTAGACGAAGGGTTTCACCTCTGTAATTTCTCTTAACATTTTTGTAATTAAGTATTTATTTACCAACGAGTTTTTTCCCAAGGCTTCGATCGTGCGGGTGTCAGTTATAGCAGTAAAACATTAACCTCCTTTTTCGTAGTCGAGTAAAAAGAAGCATGTGTGTTAATCCAAGGTGTGTCCATCAGTGAAGTGTGAACTTCATACCAAATTTAATCAAAAATCATCCACCCGTTTGAGTATGATAGAGTTACATCCATCCATACTTACAAACTTTCGCGTTTATAATATTGGTAGGATATATTGTAGCATAACAAGACTTGCTGGATAACAAATAAATATAAGACAACGATCTCTAGCAAAGTTTGGTACGCAATTTTTTATTAATATAAACAATATTCCTTTAAGAAAACTAAATCGTGACGATACTTCTAATAACAAACAATTTAAATACATAACCATTGGCCTCTATTACATAACTAAAAATACCTTTGAAAACAAATGTATGAAGGTGCCACGCTAAGATACACTACACTTAAAAACTTACAATGAGCCCTATGCCAATACAATTAGAATTCATTTTAACATTAACATAAGTACCAAAATATTTGCCTTTTAATTACCCGCTCATATATTTCTTGTGATGACCTCTATTCGTCCAAGGTTTGATCTAAGTTGAGGTCAGAGTACGACATTATTTTCTTGTTGTGGATTTTTTTCTAAAGTATTGAAATCATTCGGTCATGACGGCACGGAGAATATTTAATGTATACAGGATAAAAAAGCAAGGATAATATGCAACGTGATAAACAGACATAATATATAAATCTTCTGATATAGATTTTAAACAATTTTCTATGGCAAGGACGTCGTCCGTCTGCCTGTTTCTTTTTTCATACACCTAGACTGGCTTGCTTAGTCTAGTGGTTACTGGCCCTGACTGCTATACCAGAGGACCTGGGTTCAACTCCCACCCAGGACAAATGTTTGTTTGATGAGCACGATCATTTGTTCTCTGTCTGGGTGTAATTTATCTATAGTATGTAGGTATGTATTTAGAAGTATGTTTATCAGTTGTCTAATACTCATAATACGCGGTCTGCTTAGTTTGAGACTAGATGGCGTTGCGTGAAAGTCGTGGAATACTATTATAACCCAAGTATTTAAAAATGTGGCCAGATAGTTTCTGAAATACCGATGTATAACAAACAAGGGCAACAAAAATCATCATTGCTCTTTCTGTTAGCAAAAAAATCTGATAGACATAGCAAATTGTTGGTATAGTGAGAATTACATGCCAATCCTACTTAGAACGATTTTTAAAAGGCCTTACAATATGTACCTACATTATCCATTGACTCATTATCAGGTACAGAGAATACTCAGCCACAGTCATGCAGAATATCCGCGAGCGATCCCGTGACTCTAGCTGAGGTAGTAGAAGGGACTCGGGGTGTTTTTAGTCGGTGGAAGACTGACATATTCCCACGCTGTGCTTTGGCGTGGGTCTCATTAGTGTTACACCCAGAAAAACAAAAAAAAGAAAGGTGCAGAGAGTACTGCCGCACATTTTTTATTCTGTATGTCATTAGTCTACTTAGCTTTATTATATTAGTTTCAAAAAGATTATTACTATAAGTAAATACATAGATAATATGGCAGACAATGTAATATAAAACCCATAACTAGACTATAAATAACTGTACGTAAGCACTTTATTGTAGGCGAGATACCGTTGCTAGGCAACGAGGCGTTCTAATAAAAACAAATGATGAAAGCTGATACCACGGATATGAACCCGATCAGTTGGAACTTGAAGCTAAACTTGGTAATTCGCATAAAACTGGGATATAAGCTATAATGTGTAGTTGACTGAGTTGGGTATTTTAAAAACCAATTAGTTCGACAGACAAATATTGTGTGCGGATTAGGAATAAATATCACAGCTTCCGTGTTTCGGAAGGTACGTAAAAATGTGGGTCCTAATCTCTCTCCGGTCGTGTCGGATTGCCGTCCCACCGGGCTATGAGAGTAAAAGAATAGAGAGTGCAGTCCTGTGTTTGCGGACACGCTTGAGCACTTTAAAAATAATATGTCCCACGTAGCTGGCTGGTGTCATAGTAACACTAGCCGCCGTGGCCGAAGACGGTCTGGACACATTATTATTAATATAATCCTGTCTTACTTCCACAACTGTTAGTCTTACTTCAAAACGTGGTACTAGGCCACCAGCCCATACTGCTTCAGAACCACGTTTCAAGTTAAACTTAGTTCAGACACAGATAGTTGATAATATCACATACAGGAACATATTTGTGAAGGTATTTGTTTATTTTATCTTATGAACTGGAAATTCTAAGAACTGTTTTGTGTATCTTGTGTAATCAACCCGAGCTAAACTTAGAAGTTTAGCCATGACTGTGAAGGGTATGAATCATAACTTGGATAATGACTTGAACTTTTCAGAAGGTGATTATTTTTGTTACCTTTATGAGTTGGCGTATGGGAAGCAAATAGTTAAGAAGTAATTATGAAATTAAATAAATAAATATTCCTTCAACATATATGCAACTCTTTTGTTTACATGCAATTTATGTTTATTGTTCGTTTCTTGAGAGAGAAAATCGTCGATAGCTAGTCGTTTACTTGTTTGTGGTAGGACCACTGTCTTAAGTGTACCTACATTCGAAAGATTCGTTAGCGTATGGAGAAACGTAAGTTGTTCGTAAAAAAGGTTAGTAAAAATAAAAAAATTAAGATGTTTAAAACAATTAATCTTATGTAGAATTTTGACTTTAAAACAATCAAATCCCAATGACTGAAAGACTAAAAGCTAAAATTCACAACAACTACAAACCTTGTATTAAGCTTTCATATACATATACATCCACGTTAATTTATTTAGATAATTAATAATTCAGTTTGTTATCTTTATCTTTTAGCTCCAAAAATGTTATGAACACCTGTTTTCCTATACAGATAAAACTCGTTGTTTTAAAAATTATCCGATGCTTGTGAAAAAACGTACGTAAATAAGAGGAAAATCCGGAGGGGAAAATAACACTAATATTGTAAGGTTGAAAATTTGCTACCTAGTGTGCGTCGTCTGTTAATCCTTTACGCTGAAACGCCTGAATCAATCTTGATAAAATTTGTTACAGACGTAGGTGATATTTAAAATTTACACAAAGGCATTTTTTGCAGCTGCAATTGACAACCACGTGAGCAAAAGGGCAAAACAAACTTATTGTGTGATTATTTGTGTGATGGGCGCGATATCACGTTATGACATATCATACATACCTACACCTATTAATAAATAAAACTTTTTACACGACTGCGTAAAAGGAGGTTAACATTTCAGCTACCTAAAACCGACACCCACGCGAGCAAAATCGCGGGCAACAGCTAGCTACAAACTTATTAAGACAGACAGAGCACGTTTATAGGTAACGGTAATATATTTTTAAATCATCAACTTTCAATTCGTGCCCCGATTAACTAATGTCTGTCTGTTCCGATGTGATTGCATACGAGTATTGTAACAGTTCTGCTGATAACAACACATTGTCACAGATACTCGTAACACGACACGTGTATTGTGTGTACTAACTTCACTTGGGTTCAACGTAGGTCACTTTTAAATGCATTTACTAGAAGAATAACGGTTTTAGCGTGTAATTTAAAGGTACAATAAGTATATGTGAAAGATGACATGGCTGCAAAGGGTGTTGCTTGCGAGATGACGTCAGATAGGAATGTATGGAAGAAGCAGATATGCTGCGCCGATCTCTAGTAAAAATTGGGATAAGAGCAGGGGAATGATAATGTTTGAAGTACCCTTTGTATCAATCTTGGTTCTAAACTAATATGGTTGGTTCTAATAACAAAGTAACATGACATAAAATCTATGTAAATAACATCAAATCGTCGTTAATACTTAGTTATAGAGTCCAAATATTTTATTTTTATTTCTAGTAAGCATTTTTCATATATTTCCGTAACGTTACATTACACCTCTTGAATACGGTGGTCAGTCGCTAGTGTACCTAGTCAATTCAACTCATCTTTGCGCATCGAGCCGTGAGCGAGTAACCCTTTTAAAACAGTGATGTTTTATACTAATACAACGTTCATTTGTGTGCAACTGTCAATACAATTTAAAGCTTCAATAATAAACAATAGCTCTCAATACACACACATAGCGTAGCACGCAAAGATAACTTGAACTATCTTTATATTGTTTGATCGTTATTGCTTAACTTCGGCAAAGATATAGATAAAAATATTTACTTAAACGTGAGTCAGATGTGCAGGTGTTAATATTGAGGAAAGTGCCTCATTTTTTCCTATACATTTTGCGTACAAAATTTAGTTCAGATAACTTACCTAAATAAGGAAAACAAAATTTGTAGATTAAAATAATCTAGCTAAACATGGTCTGTTTTGTTATCAAGCACTATACCATTTTTGGAGGACTTGCGATGACTGATTGTAAGAAGTGCCTATGAAAGAGTACAAAATCAGCCTGCAGTCTGTGACTTTAATGACATTGCTTGTATACCCAAGACACCCCGTAGCGTAGAGGCAATCTATTTACAATTGATTTGGACATATTTCGTCCTGGACGCCTTTTTTTGTATCCTAGTGGAAATCCTCATGGAATATTCTTCGGGGGCACGGGGATTGCTTTCGCATTCACCGCACCTAGAGGGGGTGGTGGGGTGGTGGACTTGGAGTTTAAAACCAAGGTTCTTTATTTAATTATAGGAATATAATTACACATCACATTTCATTGTAGAGAAGAGATCCCGAGTGGATACCAAAATATGTCCCCTAGCAGTCATTGACATGAAAAGGAGTTAGATGCTGGAGATTTCTTGGACGTTTAAAGCTCAATATTTCCAGGTTGACATACACTATTCACGCCCCCGGAGAAACACTCACTATCTATTAGATACTGCTATCTAAACTGGTGATAATTATCATGTTACCTAATCTTTATTAAAGGTATGGAAGGGCGCGTTTTGCAGTGGAGGGCCAGGTAGCGGCTTTGCGAGCTTTAATCTTGTTCCTACGTCAGAAACTGTTGGATAGCGTGGATGTCTGATAACGGAGTTTTATGGAAGCGTTTGGTAGGGATCCCTTTTGATGTTATTGTGTTGTATTCTCCAAAATAATATAACTAGACCATAAATATTTTAATGCTGGGTAAAGGTCTTTATTCAATTTGTGAACGATGATCACCATGCTCGACGAATCTGGATGTTAATTTCCAAAAAAGGTAGAATCTTTGTACATGTGAATTGAGTGCTTGCGAAACCCCCCCACTACATAAGGATTAAATTTGTTAGCGTGGGGGTCGTACAAAAAAAGGAATACAAAAAAAAATAGTTTGTGTCTCAGAGTTATTAGCAAGAAGAGCCCATTGCAAAAGTATACATTAGCATCGAAGTTTCGTAAATGAAACCTAACTGAAACTGTCTTTTTATTATCAGTAGTAACAGCTGTAAGGAAATTCTTCATATGTAATGCTTATTATGCTTATTCATCTACAAGTGGTACAGTCACGAGCATAAACATGTATACACGACCAAATAGTTGGAATAGATTTCTTATGAGAAATTTCTGAAGCTGCTATCGAATATTCCTGATATTGAGCTGAGTTAAGCTGAGTTACGCTAAAGATAAAAATACAAAAAATATACGGCGAAGATGGTGTGATGATCTTGTTAGATACGCAAGTCACACGTGGCCAAATATCGCAAAAGACAGAGAGGTTTGGAAAGAAAAAGGGAAGGCCTTTGCCCAGCAGTGGGATCTTATTTAAGCTACATAAAAAAAAAAACACAAAAATGTTTAGTTCGAAAGAAAATTTCACGATTTCATAAAACATTTGACTAGGAATTAAACTTCAAATGTTTGGTCGTTTATACATGCTTTTGCTCGTGGCTGTATACCTCAAGTGGATGACTACACAGACTCTCATTGAGATAAGCCAAGATTAGCTTAAGCCTATGCTTAAACGTATCGGAAAACATAAAACAAATGAATATTGTTCTGTGACTGTACAACGATCAATTCTTTCTTTATTAAGATAAGAATGATAATTATGAAGAGGAAAATCAACTAAATACGCAATTAATTACATATTATTATGATAAATAGATAAGGAATATCTTTAAATCGATATTCTTAATGTCGTTTAACTATAATACTACCTCAAGGAAAATGTCGTTTCTTATTGAGGATGGAATTAGCGCCATGAAAAATTATTCGAATGTGATGAAATTTTATTAAATCTGACGTTTACACAGCATTTGTATAAGGTTCATTGATAATTATTATAAACTGGTAGTTCACGTGTACAATCACGAGAAAAAGATGCACACTCGATAAAATAGCTGAAGTTTATTTATAATACGAAAAAAAAAAGAAGTTGTTGGATTATCGTAATAATATATTCGTAACGGTAAAATATCAGGATTTCAGAAGTTTTTAGAAATAGTTTTCATTAGAAACCATTTAATACATATTTTTTCTCGTGACTGTATAAAATTTACGTTTTGTCTTTTAATAGTTTTAAATGTTGTAAAACATAAGATAAAACCTGCTAGCTGTCGTAAAACCATTTAATTTGCGTGTCGATACGATATCTTCTTTGTATACACTACATGGAAATTTGTGTTTTAAGTAAGGAAACATTGTTTAAACACCCGTATTATCTTTTCCATATAAAGAACCGTTTCTTATGAATCACGATCTTACCGGTGTGCGATTTCATTTTTGAGTATATCCTCCTGAAGTTTAGCAAATAGCTTCAGACAGCAACAAGATACATGTTTCGTAAAATAGATACCTACAGCTAATGTCAATCGCAGTGGTAAAATATTCTAATGAGACCCAATACACCAAACTTAACATTTTAAACTTACAAAGAGTCGAAGAATGTTATGTTTTTTTGACGATTCTTCTCTGGGTAGACAAATAGGAAGACGACTCCAGAGAAGTTATAATTTCTACAACTTGACATGTAAAAGTGATAAGGTTTACCGTTTTTGTAGATATTATTCTATTGCCCTAATTATGTCCTCCCGTGGAATCTAGAGACACACATGGATTTTTATAATAACTTTCGTGAGGCGTATTTATAATTGTTAAAGTATACGATTAACCCACGCGAATTTATCCGGAATTATTCTATTATGAGTATAAGACAACTGATATACAAACTTATACACTTCTAAATACATACGTAGGTATTGAAGATAAATTACACCCAGACACAGATCAAATGATAGCGCTCATTGCAAACATTAAATGGACAAATTTTGTCCTGAGTAGAAATCGAACGTACGACTTCTGATATAGCAGTCAGGGCCACTAACCACCAACAGGCCAGTCAATATACCCTCAAAACATGACTCTATTTTGAGAAGCCCCGTTAAACAGGACACATTCGCTAACCGTAGTCGTATGATTCAGACCGATTAGATACATTACACGAATTCATAGTAATCACAATACATACGCCGTTGTCCCTAAGCACTCGACACAGGTGCTGATAACCGTCAATTACCAACATTTTTCTAAGATAAGATAGTTCTTAACTGCAGACGGGGTTTTGTTTACGGCGACGTTTGATGACTTGGGTCTCGTTAATCTTTTTAGTAGTTTTATCTGTTTGGCAACAGGTGGTCTAATGTTTGAAAAATGAATGCCTAGTATGAAATTTAATTTTTGTGTCGTTTTACAAGTATGAAAATTACTGCAAAATTGTGTGCACAAAAACCAAAGGTACTGCTTTGTAAAAATATTTACAAAGTTTTCCTCATTCATGCAACATCTTATTGATATTTCGTTTCAATTGATTAGAGTATGATTACGCTCATAGTATTATATCAGTGAATTATTCTTTAAAACTAGAAACAAAAACCCTAATCTAACATTAGGTTTAGATATTTGACGCGAAAGTCTTACTCTAGGTACCTACTTACTAAAGTACCTACATAATACACATTATTAATGGCTGTGTACATCTTTGACTGTAGATCCTAAATAAACAAGGTTATTTTTACCCTAAGCTATTATAGTGGCTCTCTGATATTTTCGTAAACTTGAGTCATAGGCGTTAAATGGGTCTCGGTGTTCCGGAAAACTGTGTGTTGAAGGAAAAAATATGCTACGAAATATTACTAACTAACATTTATAAAAAAAATACCAATAAAAAACAGGAAAATCAATCCAGCGTATAGTACTGAAAGCAAACTACTTTATTCGAAAGGGATGAACTATTCTTACTAAGTTCAACAAAAAATTCATCAGGGATAAAAAAAAGTACGAAAAACTCTTAACAACTTTATTTATCATTCAAATCGTAGACGAGAAAGTACAATAAATCTAAAATTAAAACTTAATGTAGAACACGAAAACGGGAAGCATCTTAAAATATATCTCTTACACAATTTATAAATACACATCTAACATCTTCAAAAGTAAACTTCAAAAAGTAATAACCCGCTTTATAATTAATCACAGAGTAAATTAAATACAATAATAATTTGACTGACAAAGATATGATGGCATCTTTTAATAAATAAACATTTAATTAGCAACAACCTTTCAGAGTACCCCCACCACCTTTTAAACCGGTCGCACACACAATCTGAAAGTCTGTTCTTTATTTCAATCCAAACCACTTTTAAGTTACAGTTGAGTAATACTAACACACTTTATACATATTTGCAATAAAGAACCGACTCTCAGATTCTGATTTTCGTACTGTATGAGGCCGGCCTTAAAGTAATATTATTGCAGTTGTGGAAGCGGGATAGCGCACTACATAGCGTAGAGCGGCGTCTCTTTTCCACACCCGAAATATTATTTAAAGAATTGGTTCAAAGCTTTATAATTATAATCTAATCCAAATTTTCCAGAACGAATTAGTAAATAGAGATTATTGAATTATCCTATCTCGCGAATCTAGAATTCGCTCTAGCAACAAAATTAGAATAGTATTAAGTTATAGATAAACAGAACTAACATACAGTAAATATTTTTGTTGCTAATTTATGATGCGACGCAATATTTTTTTGCGTACGATAAGTGCGTTCTTATTGATTAGTTTTACATGTAAAGAAAGAGTTTAGGATATAGTTGAAATAGTAAACAAAGTCAATCAATATTGTATAATTTCCGAAGATAATTTAAGTTTTTGTTTATAGCCACATTTGGAGCTAATATGCATTATTCTGTTTCCCGCTTTACCGGTTAATAAACGTCTTGATATACTTTCATCTATTATTTCATTTTTTACAAGCCTAATAACTTCTTAAAGAAAGTCTGTTCAAATGAGAACAAAAGACGCCGCTCTAAACTGTGTAGAGAACCATCTCTTTTCCACAACGGCAACAGCTTTTTACTTTTAGAACTTGAGGTAGACCATCAAACCATAATCTCTCAAAGAATTATATCTGAATGGGTTTTTTAAGGGTTGTTGCTAATTATGACAAAATAGAACTAAATACTTAAAAATATATCAACATTTCATTATAAACTACGCTTATATACCAAAATACCTACATCATAATATGGAAGGTGTAACGGAAATGCGTGAACAGTTTGAATTTTTTCTTCTATTAGGAGAAATATAGAACAACAACAAGAAATATGTCTGTCCCGAAACTAGATATAGATCTGTCGTACTAATTTTAGTAAACTGATAATAATTTTACATGTTGTGTGCCATTATACCAATTAAAATAAACTATGCATGGGTAATTTGACTAAGTTTGAGAGAGGCTTTACTGCACTGGTGGATTGCAACAGGCTGATAATCAGTCCACCCGTGACAACAGTCGGTGCAACTCGACCGAAACGTCGGGAGAAAAAAATATATCAAATTAAATCGAGAATGAGACCCGTTTGTCGTCTAAAATAGGCTGATAATAATGATGTTGAAAGTTGATCATTTACGAAAAATTACAATCAAAGTCACCACGCAATTTCCCTTACACCCAGTATCCAGATATACTTACTTACAGAACAATTAACATTAAATCTACTCTCAAATTTCCAACAACTTACTGAAATCAGTCAAAAATCTAGCGTTTACATGTGATCTATTTGCCTGGACACTTGGCACGAGTTCTATCATAAGGCATATATGTTTATTACTATTTAATGTATACTTTACTTGAAGCAAAACATCAATTTCTTTTATTTCTGTATCAATCACGACTTGATTAGATACTTCTGTGACACTCTGATTGCTAGTCGGTTGTGTGTTATTACCGTACAGACGATTGCAAGGGAATGGTTCCCATGAATTACAGTATTCAACCTTTATTTTTAGTATATCCATTTACATTTTTTCTTTGCCAGTGTGAGATTCATTTAAGAGTGGTTGTGACATTTTGTACCTTTTACACATCAGGTCAGAAAATGGTATAAGAGCGAGTGAATCTGAAATATTCTATCGAGAAAAATTAACTCAGAATTAAAACGAACGCTTGATAAAGGAATATTATCAAGCGAATACAGGTAAAGTTTGAAAGCCAAGATACCACATTTTCGAAAATCAATGTAGCCAATATAAATGAGTTTAAGATATAGAAAAATAAACATAGAAGATAGCAAATCCAAGGATAAAAAAAAAACCAAAACAAAGACAGTTTCAATTTGATCGAAGACGATGATATTGTTCATTTTATTTTTCACGAAACTAAAAGATTCACTTATAAGAATAATAGAGAAAAGAAAATATCGCGTGTTCTTACACTAGAAAATTTTAAACCCACGTCACGTATGGTACCTAATACCACAGTATAATAAATGTATACAGTATGAAGTCTCCATATAAACGAGCGCAACGCGAGTTATGCCTACGCAATCGGATCGTGGCATGATACAGTCGCGAGCGTATCGCAGTGACGAACGAACGGTGTTGGCGATGTAATTAAAACGCTATAGGTGGGCAGCCCTATCGCTGTTACGTATTGCGCAGCTGTACGCATTTGTTTTTTAACGGCCCAGTTAAACTACTGAATGTATTTATACTATGCTAATACGTCACTCATGTTTATTTAGACTCCTACCTACGGCGGGTGGCGTGATCATAAAATCGTACGATTTCGTCAGTTCCGAACAGGTTTTTAATGTTACGGCCATCACGAGTTAGAACGGCTTAGTGATAACAAATCGTATGACAACAATGTTACATCGTACGACAGACAATCTACCTAAAAGGTCAACCAAACCAGACACTTAACGATAATTAGAAAAATATTCTATTAAAAGAGTTACGGTTTTAAATCTGACCAACCGTAACGCGAAATATCATATTAGACACGATACATTGCGGCCAATGCTCAGTCATTTATCACGCCATAGTCTTTCCACTACGCAATGTACTGCAAACGTTACGATATTCCTCGCATTGCCTATAGGCTTTAAAATCACGGCTTAGCGATAAGAAAGCATCGTATGACACAACGTAACATCGTACGATAGACATCAACAGACAACAAATATACCTACAGGTTAGTAACAGCTTAGTTACTGAATGATATTTGACTAAACAATGTATTAATAGATACAGATTTGTTGACATATCAGTAGATAGTACTTAATTATTAGTAATATATAAAATTTCGTTTAAATCAACAAGATAAGGTTGATTTCGGTAATGATTGTAATGACAGGTGGTCGACTGTACAAATAATTAACGTTTTGGATATCATAATTTAACAATACAAACCATTTTATCAATGGATTGGATTTCATAGCAACAGCAGTATAATAAACCCCGAATAAATAAATGTTAACAGCAGTAGCAGTATGTTAACAGCAGTAGACCATCAAACACCTTTTTTAATTATCCTGGCTTTGTCATATCATACAATGGACTAGTATCACCAACGTAGAAGAACACTTTGGTCTGGCGAGAGACAGAAAGCAGTATGCAGAGCTAACGGCCAACCTCCAGTAGTGGAGTGGCACCAGAAGAAGAAAAAAAACCCTTTTTTGTCAGGCCATACTAAAGTACCAAAATCTGGGTACTTCCACAAATGTCCACAACATCAACAGCCCGATTAAACAGCTGATAAAATCTGTAGCCTACAGAGACTCGACTGTTAAGGAAACGAGAGTATACAAAGTCAACAATTGACTATTCAGAAAATATTTCCACAGTCTAATTCTACAAACTTGCTATATTTCTGCTACATGAGTAAATATTCAATGCTACACGTGTTGGGTACACGCCAGTGACATTAACATTATAGTTTGCTATAACAACACATTGGAACGTTAACCGATGTTTAGTAGAGTGAATAAAGGCAATGTGCTTAAGCCTATCTTATTTAATAACATTGTAATACTTAGTGGTGTGAATAATTAGCATCTAAATCTTTTAACAAGGTTAGGAGCTTTAACTTTTGTACGGAGATATAGTATTATATCTCTGCCCAGCGTCGTCATTGTGGAAGTGAGACGGATCTACACTTTGCGTGTAGCGGCATCTCTGTTCCACAAAAGTCTTGCTTTAATGGATTAAAATTTTATTTCTGGTTATTTGAAGTAGACGCAATTAGTTTTGCTTTCATTCGTCTCAAGTAATTCACACTTTAACTCTTATTCTCATCCATTTCATCTATTACACAATTTACCCTTCTCTTTTTTGTCCTTCATCTACATTTACCCATACTGCCACATTCATAACTTGTATTAGACATATTTTAGAAGTCCACCCATGACCACGGTCTTTTGCAACTCGGCCGAAACGTCGGGAGAACAGAAATATCGAATTAAATCGCGAATAAGACCCGTTAATTGACTAAAATATGTGTACAAGTCGCGAAAGTTTAAAAACATGTTGACATATTCTCTAGACTATCAATCTTGTGACTTATCACCTTCCATATTTTTACTACATGTCCCTTATAATTCTTGTAAGCTATTCTTAATTAAACGTCAAAGAGAAGTAATGTGGAGCACTTCATCTTCAAATACATCTACTAACTTGTTCCTTCCCTACCATATGTCGCGGTGTCGGCACGGAGAGAGCTAAACATATGTCACGGTTTATTATTAACATTTCCTCATGGGGTTCCGTAATAGCAGTTTTGGGACAATGTTTTATCATTAACGCTCTGGAAGCGAGTAATTTTGAGGTTTTGTTCGAGATAACTGAGATAGATATTGTGAAGAAAGTTTTTGATGATAAATTTGGACTAGGGGACAATTTGTCGAAGAATAATGTGTAGACACTGAAAGTTTTGTAGATTTTTCAGCCTAAATTTAAAAATCTAAACATCTGAATTTGCAACAGTTGAATGTATAGTAGACGAAAGGGTTGCTGTGTGATAACTCATCAAATTGCAAGGCCAAATATAATCTATAGCTAATCTGATGTACCTAAACTAGTATGACTCACTGATGACTCAAATATTAATATTTCTTCGGTAGATTAAGATCTATTGAACAAAACAGGAAAACCCCAAGCTGCAATCACGATATAGTATACCTAAAGACAGATGATCTACAATAGATAAAGCACAATACATGTTACTAATACAAGGATTCGGAATCGGACATCAAAATATAGATAAGGGTGACTATGACGATGACTCATATGATAGATTTATGAAAAGCACTGCTTGTACTTGAAATAACTTTTATACAATGTTTGTACCAAAAGAAACTACGACGAACGTCGTTCTTTTACAAAAGCTGAAGGTTGCTCTTTTCATGTTCCCAACTCGGTTAGATCGACCAGCGACTATGGGCTTTGGGATGTGGTTTCTTGGACAAAACAGGCGGTGAAGGTTAACAAAATATTACCTTATTTTTTTTGCGCGTCTGTTGGTCGAGTGGTTAATGGACCTGACTGCTATACCCGAGGTTGTGGGTTAGATTCTCACGCAGGACAAATGTTTGTGTGATGACGATCATTTGTTCTGTCTGGGTATAATTTATTTAGAAATATATAAGTATGTTTATCAGATGTCTAGTACTCATAATACAGGCTTTGTTTAGTTTGAGCCTAGGTGTCGTTGTGTGAAAGTCGTGAAATATAATATTAAATTTGTAAAAATATAAACGTATTTTTTTCAAAAAGAGTACCTATTTGTAATTGATTAGTTTCCATATTTTACTAACTCTAAGCAGTAACACACATAACACGTCTTGAAAAACAAAGCGATGGTCTCTAATAAGCAGAAATATGCTGTTAAATTTTTCCAGATGTAAAAAAACCACTGCCAGTGTTCTGAAATGATTCTCTCCAAAACTATGTGTTTTCGGGTCGGTTTTCCTTATTTATTCTAAGACACCATTGACACTATGTGAAGAAAAAATCGTGAGCAAACATAGATACCGAAACTTGGTGTTTGCAATACAAACAAGTGTGAACACACACTTTTTCCTACATGAGAAGACGTCTTTTTAGTTAGCTAAGCTAGCTATCAGATTTTAAAGCCGTTATCATTCGGGTCATCATAATTTTTCTGCCCTTATTCCAATTATTATTTGGGGTTGGCACAGCATGTCTTCTTTTTCCACACGTTCCTATCTGACGTCATCTCGCAAGTGACACTCTTTGCAGCCATATAAGTACGTAAATAACATTCAGTGACAAATATATTTATGAAATCTCCAATCGCATGTGCTCCAGTGCCCTTGGGCATCCAGTGTTCCGGCTAGACAACGTGGGCGCTATCAGCAATCACAACATGCTTACTGCGTGCAGCACAAATGGACGATATTAACATTCAGTTGTATGAATTAAACTGCATTTGTTTACCTATATGCCCCTGCTATATGTATAACTAACAAAGATCCTCGATTGTACCCATATTTGTAGGTTTATTATAACGATGATGATGTCCTCCTAGACGTTTCCGACACCCTGGCATATACTGGTAGCTTGGTTTCGCTCATGTGCTCGAATAGGTATGATTTGTGAGACCAAATTTGGCCTTAAACACGCAGTCACAAGTTATAAACAATGCTATCATAACTAAACTATAAAAAAGTAGACTATGCAAGTGTTTATCTTTATTTTCACCTGTATCTTGTAAATTATTAAACTAGGTAACTGTGATGAAACATGTCTAAGAACCACTGCCAAAAAAGCTCGGATTCCCGTGAAACGGACTGTAGTCCGTTCGATAGCTAAAATGCTGCAGACAGACAGAATAATATTTTAACCTAGGTTTCATGGAATTAATTATTCTAGGCTAGAAAAATATTGTAAGCTTTTCTTATACATAACTAATCCAATATTTTTTAATCTATATTTTAGGCATAATTATTTGGTAAGTAACCAGGTACAATGACAATTAGCAATTCCAAATTACCTAAAATTCAGAGAATTTGATATGAATATTAGAACTTGATAATATATTTATGTACAGGAAAAATAACACTTACCAATTCATTAACTGAACAATAATAATTCAACTAATTTAATTTCAATTAATTTAATCTCGGTTTTAGCCATCGCTTGACCACTAATTACTTAGATAGTATAAATTAATCATTAACTGCGATAAAATCTTTGAACAATGGATTTAATTTAATTTCACAAAAATATTATGACTTATTTTCACAAATCAGTGCAATATGAGCCAAACACCTATCGCTTCATATCTTCCTTAAAAACAAAACAGTCGACAAACAGTCCTAAATTTCTAATCGAGTGAATGGCCTAAAAAAATTAAATCGATTAAAAATCGTATCCGAAAAACAAAAACATCCGAACCGACACGTGCAGTGTGGGCTGTCATTAAATAATCTCAAATACAGATATTAAGATTTTACAAGCTAAAATAAACCATAACATCAACGAATAGAGTTTGAATTTCTATAGCGTTATCTGCCATACTCGTGCAATATTTCCGAAACATGACATCATTGAGGGATACCGTATAGCTATGCGTTTATTTTACGGCTTTTTATTTTTAATGTTATTACAGTAATGTGTTACGTGTTTTGTGTTAGCGTTGCTATGGATAACAGAGGCGGTATTCCGCTGTGTATATTAAAAACGCTATTTTTAGGTTACGGATAGATATACAAGCTTTCGACTGAATGGATAGACGAAAAATATAGGTTACCACGTCAATGCCCAGCTGGGATCTGTCGCGGGTAAGACAAGCATTTATCTACAAAACTTGTTTTAATTTTTTGTGTTTGTAATAATACTAGCGGTACAAGGTTTAAAATCCTTAAGGCGAAAATTATTATGAGTAGGTATACATTAAACATAGATAGTATAAAATTCTAAATCTTAGGCCAGCGCGGTGTCTGTCCAAACATAAACTGAGGTCTCCAAAACCTATTAGATGGGATATTGATAGATGTATGACTAGCCATTATTACGACATAAGTTAAAAGGAAAATTTTGAAGGCTTACACGTATAATACGTCTGTAATGCATCCTTATGAAGAAGGAGCAATGCGCTAGTCAAGAAAAATAGCACCAATAAACCGAAAATGGATGGAGTGCGACAAAAATGATTATGATAATGAAAGGGGTGAATGCGGAAGTCGTAAGTAAAAGTGATGGAGGAAAGGAAACACATATTACGACGACACGAAATAATTGGGAGCAAGCCAGGGAAAAGAAAACCTACTTGCAAAATAGTTATCTTCTGTATTATTCCCGCCATGTAACTTGGCAAGAGTTAGAGCGAGAGGAGAGATGCGCAGAATACAAGTATGTATGTTAAAAGACTTCTGCGCATTTCTTCTCTCTTTCGAAGCGTTGCCACGTTACATGCCGAGAAGATTAATATGGATAATTTTTAGACCTTCTTACAAGTGGCAACGCATTTTCCATACCAACCCATCAATTTTCATAATTAATTAATGAAGCACCGTCTAAAACCAATTTACATAATAACAGATTTTTTTATCATTTCGATTACCCCACTTGACATTAATTCACGATATACACGATAATGTGAATGAGAATTACACACAAACTATACGCACAGATGACTTGCGATTTTAGGGAATCCCTTAAAGCCTCAAAATCAAAAGGTTTTTATTTCGAGTAGGCTTTCTCAGGCACTTTTAAAACGTCACTAGTTGCGCGGTTGCAAAATATCATTCTTAAAGAACCGGCAAAAAACTTCATAATTTGCAATCCTCAACGCAGTGATTTTGATCTAGGTATATCGTATTGTTTTTATAGATAAAGCTAGAGCAGTTGCGGTACATCACTGTTTAATCTCTACCATCAGAAAAGTTATGTTTTCAAACACGAATACAGAAACCAGCCTATACACGACCCACTACTGGGCACAGGCCTCTTCCCATATAGGGAAGATTTGAGCATGACGTTTTCCTTCACCGTTTGTCATTAATGTCTTAGAATACTTAAGTACATATAACTTTAAAAAAGTCACATTGGTACTTGCCTGCGCTAGAGATCGAACTTGCTCCACGTGCACACAAATCCATACATAGAACTGCAAGACCACCACGACACAGTTTTCAAGCAAAAACGCAATTGAAATCCCTCAAATACATCGGAATGACATTAATTTTCAACAAGCGACATGTCTTAGAGCTGTCAGTTCAATACATTTGAGCGATTGGCTCAGTGTTAGCGCTCCAAGGAATGTTACTTGTCTACAAACCTTGTACACTAAACAACTTAATTGTAGAGGCAAACAGAACCTTGTTTAGTTGTGTCTGCAAGATACTTTTGCTGCATATACCTACGCTCTAGTTTGTCATACCGTACCCTAAAGTTAATGGCAAATTTAAGGCCCCTTATAAAAAATAAGCTTCTGATTTTCTTCTTAGCGAGTTGATCATCGGCTATTATATTTTGTTAGACTCAACCACGCAAACAGCACTGTTGGTGGCGTTGTACAGGTCCTCGCGTGTGCAGATGGACAAGCTGGACAGCTCATCAGGCAGGCCATGGTTTGAGGAGAGATACCACTCAAATGGTTCAGGTGTAGTGTAGCCTACCGGGAGGAGAGACCCGCTGATCGTGCACGGCGGGTCAAGGCCTGCCGCGGGCTCGGTGAATGTGAAAGCGAACCCCTTACCGCCGGCCATACAATGAGGCAGATGAGGACACTCCAGTGGTTTTAACCGATAAGAGTCCGGCACACCCGTCTCGTCAACCCCCTGACGAGAGACAGTCTATGAGGATTTCCACTGGGATACAAAAAAGTCCCAACGGGACGTGTTTCCTATTACCGACAACTTTATTCTAGGTTATTCTTTCCAAAAAACACTTCAATGAATCGTATAAATTAATGTTTCATAAGACCTCATCATGATGACTGTCCAAAATCACTGCATTGACAAGTAATCAATCAATTCAAAATTGATGAGCCAATTTAATATATAAATGAAGACAATTTTTACGAGGCTTTATTTTTCTTGTCACGTAGTCAAATAATGCAAATCAATTGTAGGCTCGGGAATAAAAACATCAACGTATTTTTTGCTAGTTCCGCCATTGATAAAACTTGGTTTGGGGAAATTTGAGCTGGAACTTCAAGAAATCAGGCCTATTTTTGTCGATACAATCAACTTCTAGGTGGACGAAGCAACGGGATAAATCTAGTAAACAAAGTAAACAATATACAGTTTATTTTTATAATAACTTTCGTGAGGATGATTCATACTTAAAACGTTATAACGGTTTACTCACGCGTATTTATCGGGATAGCCCGACTAGTTCGACTCGCGACCCCGCCGCCGCGTCAGCTCATGATTAGGGACTCCGGTTGGGTCCGAAACTAGTCGGGCTATCCCGATAAATACGCGTGAGTAAACCGTTATAACGTTTTAAGTATAATATACAGTTTAAACTATATACTTTGATCTAAATCATAAATCGTTCCATCTTATTTTTTTCAAAGAAAAGAACAATCCATCCAGCGTCAAACACTTTCTCATAAGCAATATAACAGGCAATACCGATAGAGTCCATAACATCTTTTACTACGGGCAACCTAAATTTTATTATTTTACCTGTATAACAAAAATATATGTAAACAGGTTAACTTTTAAACAATCGGCCTTGAGTTCCGGTCCGTGAAACATTTTTCTTGTTAACATTTTTCTCTTATCAACACGTGCCTGCTTTATTGAGGTCATATATTGTGTGACCTCACGAAAACCGTTAATCTAATTCAGCTATTGAAATGTAGTAACGGTGCTTGAAATACTCTATGTTGGTATTACTTTAAAATTTACTGTGTCATGAAAAGGTTGGACATAGTAGGTATATTTCGATCTATACAATAGAATTATTGTCTTAGAAGACGTGTTGCGCCGACCCCAAGTGAAATGGGATAAGGGCAGGAAGATGACAATAGAATTATTGGAAGAGGAAACCAGATACATAGTGGAAACCATTTTAATCTGACACGAAATATTATTTAAGACGTTTTTCACGGTACGCACTACACCCAAAAAACATAGCACGACACTTGCAGTAACATAAATAGCAAAACCGTTAACAATAAACAAAACACCCATTCCGATTGCATAATAACAAAGTGACTGTTCCCAAATATAAAGAAACATACACTTCTATTCTAACATAATTCACACACTTTAAATAAACAATCCATTCGTAGGCGTTGTCAGAAAAATGGTGATTTAGCACTTAGATGTCAAAGAGTTACACACGTATGCTTTGAATTTACATCCAAAAAAATGCACTACCTGTGCTCTTCTTATACACACACGTTTATGAGGCTTTCAGCAATACATACTACGTCTAAAAGCTCACAAACATCTCTGACATCACCTTTCCCTAAAAGGAGCCTTACTTTAGGGTCGAAATGTTCAAAAGGTCAAAAAAGTTTATTTAAGACTTTTTGACCCAGGAAAAGATGGCGCGATGAGCTCGACTCATTTGTACAAAACTGGCCTCAGTTAGCCATAAACCGGGATAGGCGGAAAGAGGGAAGGGAGGTCTTTGCCCTGCAGTGGGACACTAACGGCTAGTAATAAATATAAGACCTTTTGAACAGTTTGAACCCAAGTAGGCACCAAAGTTTTTCGCCCCAATATAATGCTAAGTAAATCAAACTGGCGCGTGACGTATCGAAGGTCGAACTTGATCTTGTTAGCGAGACCGGTTCGTAAACTTTCGTATCTATAGTCGTAGTCAATAGCTGTACAAAAGTTCCCGACTTGAGAAGTCTCGAAAGTTTGGGAGACGCGCCAAGAGAGGCGGGGCTTGTGTGTGGATGGATAATTTACACTTTCAAGATCATATTATGGAAAGTATTGATGTACATTTTCTTGTAGGAAGTCAGATATGATAGATGGTAGGTGACGCTGATATGATTACAAGTGTCAAAAGTTTTATATTGAGCTTGGTTGAACACGGGCGATTTGACGTTCAAAAAGTACTGCTAGCTTAATTTGAATTAACGATTTTTCATTTAGATTTTGGACACATTTCTTTACTTTAAGAGGTTAATTAAGTTTTTATTATTAAAAAAAGAATTTTATCGTGGGACTGCAGTTACCAAGAAATAAACATACCGGATATGCACAAGGTTGAATAAAAATATCAGCAATCACATTTTACAATGTCATATAATCGTTACGTTATAGAAAAAAGGTTAAGATTTCAATTTGCAGAGTTACATAAAAGATACGAAAGCGAATTATAAAGTGTATAAGGCATTGTAATTAACACAAAAGGTTTTGTTAACCTCGTTACGCGTGTATTAACAAAATAATCACATTAATAATGTAACCCCATGGAACTCATTCCACGATGGAAGGAAAACACTGAACACACTCCCTATTTAATAAACAAGTGTTGTCATGTCGTTAATTTGCCATGAAACACCATACTAACCCCACGGCATGGCGTGTAAATTATTGGATCAATTCTTATAATGAGGGTTCTATCGATCTGTACTGTTTGCTACAAAGGGAAATTCGAATCAAAAACAAAAGACGAATTGCGTAAAATTAGTATGAGAAAGAAAGAAGTGAATGCTGAGATGACGAGTAAGAGAGTTACATAAATGGAAGCACCATGTCTTGTCCGAAATAAAGTATAATAATAAAAAAAAATAAGCATTGCGCTGACCCTAAAAAATTTAAAACAGGGCAGGGTATAAGTACAGCATAGTAAGAATAAAAAAAATACTTTTGCTCAAAGAACATAACCCTACTTTAGAAGCAAAAGGGTAACCGAAAATGGTACATTTTGAAGATGAACAATACGTGAAATATTTAAGATTAAACAGGTTCCGACTAAAATTTGTCAAGACGTTTTGTGTGCCTCGAAATTAAAGGCCATAATTGATTTAAATAGTATTATTTGTGCAGCTGTACCGCTTAAATATATTCCGATGGCAAAAACTAATATTGAGTCTGCAGAAACATTTGGCAGCTCTTTCAATAGTATTAATTTAAAAGATTTCTTGAAAGCCCCGACTTGGTGACATTTGTGTGGCCTTCAACGGAACTTGAAAGTATAACAGTCTTATAAATATAATAACCAGTTTTTATTACAATGATTATAATGTAAACGTAACTGCATGCTAATTTTAGAGTCCTTTGTGTAATGAAATAACATTCACTTAAAAGTTTGCGATTTTTTTTGTGGGATCCAGGCAAGGTGATAAAACAATAGTAATTTGTTGAGTCTGCCATTGACATCCATTTTATTGCATTTTTTGTTAGATGTTAAAAAAATATTCGACTATTAGCTAGGATACCAATTTAACCACTTAGATCTTAGTCATTTGAAACGAAGAGGCGTTTGCCCCGAATTCCGGAGGTCTAAAAATGTCTTCATTTATTAAATCGATGACATGTGTGTCTAAAATGGTCTGAGGTCACAATCCAGACAATTACACCAATTATAAGCTAACGATGACTAAACGCAAGATTGATAAATAATCTCTAAATGCATAACTGCGTGGGCGCAGAACAAATACGTGGGATGCCCGATGCTGTTACGAAGTGAAATTTTCGTCTTATTATATCATTTATTTTAAATGGAGAATCAGGGAAGCATACAAAAGTATATATTATAGCAAGATTCCGACACCATTTTGTATTCTTACAATAACAAAATCAAATATTCTGTGATGGCATTTATGTCAATTAAATCCATGCAGTTAACTTGAGCATATTATATAGTGCTTGAACTGTTTCACCAGACTATGCCAGAAAAGATATCGAAATAAATTGAAATTCAGGTTTAAACTAGGGGATGCCAAAATACTCCAAGATGATACGGACAGTATAGACGCGAAATATTACGGACCAAAGGCCTTGGCAGCTTAACAAGACTTAGTGACCTTTAACCGCAACAGGGGATCCTGACCTAAACCTTTAAGAATTTACTTCTAAAATTTTGTATACTCAAAACTGTAGTGGCATATTCATTACATAGTACAAAGTCGCTTCCCGCTGTCTGTCTGTCACTATGAATGCTTAGACTTTTAAATCTACGCAATGGATTTTGATGTGGATTATTTTTAATAGATAGAACGTGTGTTCTATAATAATTGGGATAAGGGCAGGGGAATGATGATGAGATAGAATGTTTCAAGAGGTATATATTTCAGTATTATACTCGAACGAAGCTAGGGCGGGTCGCTAGCAACATATAAATCGGAGATCACTTATTAAGAGATAGTAAAACTCCAGAACCCAAACCAATTCCAACATAGCTTAGGAAAAGGCTACAAAGAATACTAACAACACTTATATTGGATATGTACCAAACAAGTTATTCCCCAGTTACATAATTATAGTTCAAGAAACTCCGTCCCATTTTTTCTGCCACAGTATCCACGTTCCACCATTTCTGGTCTAGTCAAGGACGGCAGGACGATTGATGACGTCACCTGGCGTATTGCCAACCGCTTCTGGCACAATTCTAGGGACTTGGAAGCTAGTATCAAATTGCGGGTCGATTTTAACGGTGTAGTAACCAGCGGCCAACTCGTGGCTATCTGGTTGTACTTGGATTTTGTTTACATGTTCGGTTTGGTGCTTTAAAGTTAGGTTTATTAGTTTTTGTCTAGACTGTTTTGAAAGTTTTTGATTTAGTTTTGATTGATAATTACTTACTACTGTTAAAATTCCGTAGAGTAATTATAGGTTTGTAATACTCATGTTTGGTGGAAAAAGGCAGGACAAATCATAAATCATATCGCTGGTGCATTCAATTTCAAAAAGGTGGTTTGTTTTAAAATTCATAATAATTTGGCAACTGTTCTGACTGGTTCTAAGATATTTTGATTAGTAAATCACATTTCTTAATTTAACATGACAAGACCTATCATAGGGTAATTTATAGACATAGAGTAAAAGCAAAAACAATTTCATGCTTTCAATAATAGCAACAATATTAGTCCTTTTATAACCATCAAGACCTTCCTCAACGTACTGAAAAAAAACTGAATAATATAATGTTGCCGTGACGAATTCAAATTAATTACAACTCTGACCTCTGGAGAGTCATGCATGGGTGTTACAAGCTAATTAATCATCACGCTAATCAGCCAGTTGATCGCAATGAAACATTTTTCCTGAGGTATCTAAATCTTGATTAGATTCTATATAAAAATACTAATTAGAAGAAAGCTATTAAATTTGAGTGTTCCGGTACACTTAACTAGCCTAGTTTGTGTTATAATATAAAATATAGGAATTTTGTGCCATCTTCCTCAAATTATTATGCTCATTTTAGATGAATGTAATTGTAACATCTGAGCTTGTTAGATTCACTAACAATATCATGACCGATAGTCCAAAAAAAAATAATATTCCCAGATTCTCCATCCTCCCATCCATTCCACCAGTGTTGGTACACCTCTTATAATCTTCGATATCCCTTTATCACAAAAACAAATTCAGCATTTCACACAACACACAACACTATACTCAAAACACAAACAAACGTGAAATTATTTTATGGCTAGCAGTAATAGCGTCATAAACTACCCATTTCTTATCTTCAGTGATATAAAAGACGAAATACTTGATAGACAAATGAGTGGATATAAAGACACATGCGTAGAAAGTAATTTCTATCAAGGTGACCCAATGCACTTTGTACATGAGGCAATGTAAGTGTCTGATAACCAATGACTCTAAACTCTAACGACGGGCCTATATCCGAATCTCTTTGAGCATGGCGGTAGGTGATACAATATCGAAGAATTGCTTTATGATTTAGTCCACAGCTGTATCTTTGATTATTTAATACTTTATTGCATTTCACATAGTTTTACAGGTGATTGTTTAAAACTAGATAGGTGCCTAGTTTATAGATCAGAATGTGGAATATAGGGCACAGCATAGTATGTGCGAGAGCTTAAAAATATTGTGTTTATACATTTCTATATTTATGTACTTATATTCTATCCATTATTATATTTTTTAGGTTTATACAATCATAACATAATGGAATAATTTTACTTAACATAACATATTAGAATAATTTTGATTAACTTCTATTACTCACATTGCAAATGCACAACATTGAGTCTTAAGTACAATTTTAATTTAGACTTTTCTTCTCTATCCATCATAGTGTCATTTCGTAAATAGCTGCAGCAAGCACAACTTACAATGGCTATTGTTGATGTAACTGGGTTACGAAGTACACATTCAATGTAATTATCCAATAAGGAGGGATCGGACAATGTAACATCGTATTAGAATAGAATACTTTAAATCTATGGGAACGATTCATTAGCTTTGGTGCTTGCAGAAATGTACTTTGACTACCGTCCACTGTTTTGTCTTTCACTTTCATAAACTGAATCTGAAGGTAATATAGGCAAATCTATATCTGATACGCGTCGCGACCATGACATACCCTATATCTGGTTACTTGCAAAGGTTAAACAGCTTTAGAAAGTAATATAACGTTTAACAGCTCTTTATCGAGTGTTTTGTTTTTATTACCACCTACATAAAAATATTTCGGTACATGTAAGGTTTTTTCCAGGTTTGAAATATCTGATAAGTATTGGGGATGAAAAAAAAGGAAAAACTTTTTCAACACAAGAAAAAAGATCTTAGCTTCTAATAAACGTTTTCTTAGCAGTCAATAGTATAATTACCAACAATTTAAATATAATAAACACTTAAAAACAGAGTCATCCCTATCTCATAGCAAGAACGTTTTGCTACTAATATACATATCAAAGAAAACAAGAAAGTTTAATTAACCAGAACGCCAACTCACTATGAAATGATAATTTCAATTCCAACCCATCTAAATTACCAAACAGTTAACGGAAGTCAAACAGTGAAACTATCGAAGCTCATAAATTAAACGATCCAGGCATCGCTTTCGATCTTCCTCTATCAGGAAATCAAGTGGCATTTATATTAATTGAGCAATTAAAGCAACTAGACGCAATAGTCTATTTCCACCTTAATTCTATAAACCATTCTTTGCCAGTTAAGCGTTGTATAAAAATATATCTAAGTGGCATTATACGGGCTCATCTCGAAACCTTAGACATCGTAGAAGCCGTATGAACTCGTACAATATCCATTTGATGGGGTCTACACAATAGGGTGGATGATTTATTTTTAGGGTTGCAATTGACCCTCAAATAAGCCTTGCTCGAATGATCCATAGAAGTACAAATAAAAATGTTGAATTGTCGGTGAAATATGACACTAAATTGAAGCGAGTATGACGTAGATCTGATTATTCTGGTCTTGTCATTAGTGAGATCTAAGATCTTAATTAGCTATAATGACAACAATTTCAGTTAGTAGATGACCTACAGTCAGGCACAACCATCCTTACATATAGAGCATACAACCAAAATAATTATATGAAAATGATTTATTGTAATATATTCTTGACAATGTTTAGCTAATGTTTTATCTAAACAATACTGGTCAGTTGAACTTCCAATGAAATGTGTTGATTTTTTCACATGAATTACGCGCCATAGTAACGGAGCGTAATTCAAATTCATACTTGACCCGGTTTTATTGTATTTCTAATGGATTACACGCTATTTTTAGAAGATAATACAACATTTATATTGAAAAGAATTATGACGTAGGTACTGTATCGTGTATTCTTGTCTGTCCTAACAAAGAAACACATTCAAAAGCTTTTAGCTTTAAGAACGTGAAATACTGTTATTCAGCAAAATTTGTGTGAGACTGGAAGTCGATCCTAACATAGATTAGAATAGTATCGACAAGAACAATTCCAGTCTATAAAAACTCTCGTCTATCATTCCATTCAATATCACATAACACAAGGCGATAGTCACAATTCACAAAAACAACTGAAACCTAGGACAACACGATAAAAACAGTCTTATAACCAGGCCACAAACAGCATCCACAAAAAATCTAGAACGACCCTGAGAACATGTGATTGTAATGCGATCGATACTGTGGCGAGCCTGCTTCATTAAAGGAGCCATGAGACTACGCCCCACAGTTTTTATATAAATCTCAATGTAACTAATTAAAATGTTGTCTCCGAAACCTTGGATAACGGAGATCTAAATTTAAGAATAACTCTGTCTATACGTCCATCTGTCTGTCTGTTAAGCTACATGGTAAGTTAAGACAAAATTGAGTATGGAGATAGTTGGTTTCAAGAACAGACATAACTTAGTTTTACTGCGAAGATTGGTGTATATGCGGGCGAAATCGCAGGCGAAACGTAGCTGTTAGATAAATTTCAATGAAACTAATTAAAATGAATTTAGATGGCTACGAAACCTTGGATTACTGAGATAAAGGCGAATTTTTTGTATTACCTTTGGCAAATAAAATCGATGTTCTTTTATCTGACGTTGAGCTTTTGTCAATAGCTACTTCATAGACTCTTATTTTTGGCTCCAAGATCAAAGATATGACACGTATTTATTTGCTGAATAAAGCTTGATTTATTGAGGTTACAAAAAAAACTTTATTAATAAATCATTCTTGAAAAAATAACAGTCAGAAGAACCTGCTTAGGTTAGCTTTTTTTTTAAAGATATTGTAAAAGGGGTCATGTAACGATTTTACGGGAAATGGGTCATCATAACACGAAATATCATGTTATAAGTAGCGTAATACGTTTACTAGAGACAGCCACATTTCCAAGTCTTATGCGTGACCGATCAGATTGGATGCTTATTGAATTGTAGATCAGCTACCAGTGGCAGTGATGCCACAGTTAGCAATCAATGTTTTTGACTAGAAAATGATAAAAGAAGAAACGTTTATCATTTACGTAATAGCCATGACATAAATCAATGGGATGTTTAATGCTAGCAAAAGAACGGATGTTATTATAGGCATCTAAAAGAAATAACAGAGAAAGATGTTAAAAATATTATCGTTAAATGGATTAAATGCTTACGCACACTCAGAATTAATCCCCTTTTCAAAATCATCAACGAGCATAGTATTGTTAGCTTAGATGATAAAAGAAAGTCCATATTTCTACCCTATACCCTACAACCGTAGCTGAAAAAAAAGGAAAATTCCGTCAATACAAGACAACTTCTTCTTGAAAGACAATTTACCTGTTTCCTACCGGAAAATCATAGTGGAAAATAATATAAATGCGTACATGATAATTTAATCTTGCACATTTTTTGTGCAAAAACAAACTTCTATGAATCAACCAAGAGCACTCAAGGAAACAAAATCAATCAAACCATGATTCATCCTAATCATCATCGAGAAAATCTGTAGGCTTTTGTAAAACTGCATCAAAACCGATCGAAGACTTGTTATCAACCGTTTGACGCGTAATGACTCATTTTGAAGTGGAGATATGTAACGACAATAAACGTTTTGTATCAGATAATCTTATAAGAGGCTGTTAAGGTTATCTAGAGTGCCCGTAGACAATGGACCGTGGAGTAGCTGGCGTGCTCACGGACACTTTTTAGAGAGAACTATGAATTTATGTTTTTACTGCGGCAAAGTGTTGTATTTTATTGTTAGGCATGGTCTTTTTAAGTGTTTTTGTAAGGCTCTTAAAGTATAAAAATTAGTTTTTAAAAATGTTAGCAAATTTCACACAATGGTCTGAAATAATCTTAAGATTTTAATGTTTCCATTATGACATAAACTTGGTTTTATCTGCGAGAAGTTCGTTCTACCGTAGCTTTTTCACAAGCAATTTTGCGGTCAGTTTTAAGTCTTACAGGTTTTTAGTATTTAAAAATTTCTGGACACTAACTTTATAAACCCATAAAATATAATTAGTATTAGCTCAAAAACTGTACATAATAAAACGCACGTCAACAAAACAAACTAGAATACCGCAACTTATTTCATCAATACAGACAGCAACAACAGCTAAAGCCTACAAATAACCTAATTAACATACACTCAGGTAAATGGCATATCAAATAAAAAAAAGAATCGCTGGTACTGCCAGTAAAATTAGTCAATTTATCCATACCATTATTGCTCGTTCTTTTTTTGTATGAGAAGTTGTCACTGTCCCAGATTAAGTGGAACAGTTATAAGATGGTAACATTTTTTAATAAAAACATTATGAATAAATATAAAATGTCATTGAACGGCCTTGAGAGATTTGATCGTGACCATGAAAAGTGTTACGTGCTGTTTGAATTACTTGATTATGTTTAAACTGCTGCCAGTCAGGCGAAAGTTAAATTTAATGATAGTCCATCGGTGGTACTTATAAAGGGCTTAGTTTTATGGTGAACCTTGGAAAGTCCAACAAAAAAACTAATTTACTGTGTGGGTTGTTTAGAAAGTAATCTATCGGTAATGATAAGTACGCCTAACACACAAGTACTTTGATTTATTATAGGTATGCCTACTTCAATAATTTCCCAAGAAATTTTTACTACGCACTTCCGACATCAGACTCCAATGACGTCAAATGGTCTCAACGACGTAATATCTCCGACACCCTCTTAAAGAGCCAAAAAACTAAGGGGAACAGAACTGAATGGCGTCAGCCCACATTTACGAAATCCCTTGAGTATCGCACACGTGTTTACTGACCTCAAATGGTCGAAGCGACACTAAAACCTCCTTTACCAAACAAGGCGGTTTAATTTATGCTTTTTTAACCAAGCAGGTATGTTGCAATGCTAGCGTTGGTGTGTAGCTGTCGGTAATGGGATTGGTGTTAGTTCATGGTTAGATATGTATTTAGATTTTAAAACCAAGTGTATTTTAATGTCCAGTTAGGTGCTAGACAATTCTGTTTGTGAACATGGAAGTGCGGTTTGTGTAAGTTTATAGGACACTGTGTAACTAATGATAGACAAAATTAATCAACTCTACTACAAGTAAGGCTAATCAATAAAATCAAAACACATTAATGCCACAAAAACTTGACAACCGCAAAGACACACAAAGTTGTTCTTTTTACGTGATGAATTGCTATGCATTGCCACGCACCGATCAAACGAGGGAGACGCAGCAGGGCGGTTCAGGTTTAGTCAGTAGAAGTCTGACACTACTCTCTTTCTGCCCCGACCTCTTCGGGTGTCTATGAGGATTCCCCCATCTAACAAGAAAAAAGCGCTTGTTTCTTAAGCCAGCTTTCTTCTCAAATACACGTATCATCATCACCTTCCTGTCCTTATCACACTTAACTTGGTGTCGGCGCAAAACGTTTTTTTCTTCCATTTTCCCCTATCAGACGTCACACTACATTCACTCGTATAACCTAACATCAAAATTTTGAGACTGCAATATTAGCCAAGATATCTAATACCTACACTATGCAGAAACAATTTCTACACGTACTAATACACCTATTAGTCTAGACCAAACCCGTGTGTACATAAAATTTTCATAACCTATCAAATATTTATGTAAGCCCAGGTATATTCGGATGAGTTTTAGAGTGCCTAGCAACGCAAACACATTTATCACGAAGGTAAGCGAAGTGTTTTGATGATCCTGTAGGTTGTGTGCTTTATCTTACAATGTTGGTTCAATACTGATGTATTGTACCATCTGTATAACATATGGAATGCTAATAAAGAATTGAATATTGAGTATCTATACATAAATTTCCTCTTGAGACATTCTCCATTGAAAAACTGCATATAACTCCATTGGGTAGTTTAAAGGATAAGCATACATAAGGGTAGACAGACGCGGAAGGCGACTTTGTTTTATACTATGTATTGATGTAGTACATAAATGTAAGTCAAGAGGAATCCTTATATCGATAAGAGGGTAAGCAGAGCGTGTTGAGATTTTGGAGTGCATTTACGTTCGGTTTTTGGTAGGCTGCCTTAAGAATGTTATCTAGATCTCCCGTGGCTGTATAAGAATTTATCTCTAAGTCCAAAAAAATAATTACATATTTTATAAGTTGACTTAACGTTTTTTCATACCAATTTTGACTAAGCTTTGAAAAGGATAACTAGCTGACCACTAAGTTAGAAGAGTAGTCGGGGGAATCCTGTTACACTTACGTAGTTTAGCTAAGTCTAGTAGTTATACCTACGTACAGATAATAGCGCAATGACGAAGCATAAGACTATACTAGTATACTCTAGTACTAGTCAAGTTAAACAGGAAAACTATTATTTATTTAATAAACTAAAACAGCTAAAACACACTACTAAGTATTCCATCCTCGTGTAACGTGCATAGCTAAATATACTGATACACGTGCCATGACGTGGAAGCTGAGCTGAGCTATCAGCTGAGCTGTTAGACGAACGGATTTCATAGAAAAAGACTGCAGGTTCTATGCCAGGAATGCTTGAAACTACGTCTTAAAAAGACGTGCGTTGTGGAAGCGAAAAAGAGGCACTAAACGACTTAGAGCGGCGTCTTGTTGCAACTGCAATAATATTACTTTAAGAGTAGGTGGTAGTAGGCAAGATCTACTATTCTAAGATAACACTGACCATGTGTATGACTGAAGATATGTCATCATTCCCCTGCCCTTATCCCAATTATTATTTGGGGTCGGCGCAGCATGTTTTCTTCTTCCATACGTTCCTATCTGACGTCATCTCGCAAGTAACACTCCTTGCATGTATCATGAAAAAAAAATAGACGCAAAAACGTTAAATCAGAATCCTTTAGTTCCTGAGTTGAATGAGCTATTATGGTCAACAAAGCCTGTTTTTTTTCTATACGGAAAGAATCCTTTATCTAGCAGTAGGAACATTACACATAATTTATATTTATACCGTGATATGTATGCGTATAATGCCATTGAATAGTCATGTTTTAAAAACACTTGGTATTGTGAATTCCCGGCCAGTATTCTATAACCAGTAGTTTCGCTTACAAACGAATTATTATGATAAAGCAATGTCGTTTTATCAGATGCTATAAAGTTGATAATGTGAGTGTGTTGTTACTTCCTGCGCCTGAGTAATGACTTCTTCGAGTAAGCCGTTGTTGAAGTAAGACAGCGCAATACACAGTTGTAGCGGCGTCTCGTTTTCACAACGGCAACTGATTTATAATAGAGTTTTGAGTGCAATGCTATCTTTATGATTGGCTTTTGTAAAATTTCATTCATTTATGATTCATTAAAAAGAAATTCGTCGTTACAAGCATAACAAAAATTATCTGGCCGTGTAGCCACTAGGATTTGCCGTGGAGCCATTTTGTTTTTTAATATCCTCAAAGGATTTCGATATAGGTAAAATAACTTACAAACCCACAACGGGATAACGTTATAATAATAGTAAAAAACACAAAAAGCCCCCATCCCATATCTCGAATGTATTTATCCGAACAGGAAATTGAATATCAAACTTCCCGTTTGCGATAATTAAATTAAACCTAGAAATAGCTATCGTTACGGAGAGGGAGAAGTAAATAACATATTTATTGTTTTAGTAGCTACTGGAGATGAAAATCAGTCAATAGAAAACTATACCCAAACTAAAAGCTTAAGAGAATTCGGCACAAGACAGTGTTGACTAGAAGACAATTTGTTTATAACGTATCTCTTATTGTGTTTTTGTTGTTTAAATTTTGTTTCTCTTTTTTATTTTATTTTTGTACACTTCTTTTACCATTATAACAATATAATTGAAGAGCGGGCCTCCAAGCGCAAGTATAGCTTTTGCTCTACGTAAGATTAACTATAAACATTTTTTTTTGTATTATTTGCGAGTCAGATTTAGACGAATTTTCGAGCTTAGCGTTGAACCCTACGATTGACATTGTCAGAGATATTACACTCTTGTACTGGTCCTCGCAAGTAAAATTGGACAGCTCATCAAAATTCCCATTGATCTGGCAAGAATCTTTAACCTCCATCAATCCATTTTAGCTTTAGTTCTCTGGTAAGGCGGGGGAATCCTCATGGACACCCACCTCCTCGGGGGAGGAAGTGGATAGTATCAGACTCTTACTAACTAAACATGAACCGCCATGCAACGTCTCCCGCGTTTGGTCGGTGCAAAGCAATGCGTTGCAGTTCATCACGCACGTACCGCGGGATCCATTTTAGCACCTAGTTTTTCTTTCAATTGTAACACAGTTGAACGCCTAGAATTTCTTTCCCTTGTAATAATATTAAGAACCCAATGTTTATTTAAGTAATACACTGTTATGTCATAACAATGTGTCCTTTTCATCATAGTATGAACAATAGCCCTATTGTGAGTTCCAGACCGTCAATTTTGCTCACCTACATTTAATGATGCGTGTCACCGTTCTTAAGACCCCTTTACATGTTTTTAAGGACCAGCTTAAAAAAAATAGACTTGTGGATAGTATAATCTATGTAATACATAACATTATAGACTTGAAAACATACATTTAAAAACGCCACTTAGCTAACATGATATGGCTGCAAAAAGTGTGACTTGCGATATGACGTTAGATAGGAACGTGTGGAAGAAGAAGAAATGCTGCCGACCCCAAATAATAATTGGGATAAGGGTAGAGGAATGATGACTTACCTCTTTGAGGGTCTACCATCATATGAAAAAACAATATAATTGCAGTTGTGGAAGAGAGATGCCGTTCTATGCCTTGTAGTGTATTGTCACGCTTCCACAACTGTAATAATATTACTATCAGAGATGGTGGTAGGCAAACTGATGGCAATAATTTGTTTCTTTTGCGGCATGAAGAGTTTGTTTCTACAGATCAGTGACTTATATTGTTTACTAGGTGAGACAATTGTTTGTTGTTTTGTGTTTGTTTGAAAAAAACAGTTTTTGTAAAGTTCTTTTGGTAAAAATTATTGCTTGAACCTATCTTACATTTAATGTAGTTTCTTGCCGATTCTTTTTCATAAAAATGATATTTTGAAACCGCGCAACAGGATCAATAACGTTTTAAAAGTGCCTGAAAAGGCCTACTCGAAATAAAGACCTTTTGATTTTTACAATTTGATCACATTGTGTTACAAAGTGCAGGAGTTAACATTAGGAATATTCAAACGCTACTTCTTAATGCGTTTTACGTTACTTAATTACACTCTCATTAGCTGTTATCTATTCAAGAATTTTTAATTTATTTTTAATTACCGTTTTGCCTCGTGACTTATAAAACTGGTGTTTTTATATTTGTAGTTTGTCTTCGGTAGCAAGACTGTAATATGTTGAGATCTAAGTTGAAATATTAGTATTATTTTCCTACTAATATTATAAATGCGAAAGTTTGTAAGGATGTATGTATGTTTGTTACTCTTTCACGCTCAAACGGCTGGAGCAACTTTACTTTTTAACCGACTGCGTCAGAGGCGGACAACGTTTTTGCAGCTATAACCGCCACGCGCGCGGGCGAAGTCACGGGAAATAGCTAGTTATACTAATAAACTGAAAATAAAATTCAAACAATCAAATCACACAGACAAATGGAAGTATGGAAGGAAGATTCACACTAGAACCATCTGAATATAATTATTATTGACTGTCCGGATAGTCAACTGATATGTAGGTCATCAAAGTAATGACCACTGCGAGACATCCAATCCCTGAATGCTTAGTCTGGTATCTTTGCGCAAGTGATATGAATGCTAGTGTAACCTCTAACATAATAGCCTATGTGCTTATCCAGGGTATTAGCTACCTTCATATTAAATTTCAGCCGTTAAGCGTGAAAGAGTAACAATCGTCCATCCACCTGTCCATACTTTCGCGTTTATAATATTATTAGGATTAAGACCACTACATAGTATAAACAAAGTCGCTGTCGCTGACTGCCTGTCTGGTTGTTAGCCCAAATCTTAAAAACTTTGTTGAGAGATATATATCTTTTAATAGACAGAGTGATTCAAGTGGAAGGTTTATACGTATAAAGCATCAGTATTTCACCCGTGCGAAGCTGAGGCGGGTCGCTAGTATATAAATACATTGTTTGGAAAAAGGATGAGTTGTGTGAAAGATATACAGATATAAAAAGGGTTACTACTAGGAAATAGCTCCCGTACCTACGTCTATAGACAAATAGATACAATCATAGTTTATTTTTAAATTATAATAATCCTCGCGTGAGAACTAAGTTGGTAGCTACTTATCATTATAATGATAAACATCGGGCATTCCTATTGTTGACTATGACTCGATATTATGATACGTTAAGGAAAATAAGGTATTTATGAAACATACCGATATCATCCATTATATTATTAGCTAGGAGGTAAAAATAAACTGTATCTGATCTTGTGTTTCGTCATTTCTTTTATCTTATGGGAATCAACTATAGTTATTTACTTTTTTTCAATTTTATTTTTTTGTTTTGAGACATTATTATTTTAGATATATTTAAATAGTACAATTAAATATTAAACATGGTTAAATATGGTATACCCTGAGGGGTCTGTTACAGTAAATTTTTGGGTTTTGTAGCAATCAATGGACGACGATTATGATTATGGGTGCAGAGTAAATTATCATAAAATTAATTTTACTTGGTTAAAAAAGCAAAGCAAGATTAGAAATATAAGGAGAAGATTACTTTAAAAATAGGCGGTGGACCTTTTAAATATAATTACTTTTAATTGTAGCATAACGGTATACCATGTATTTCCGCTGTACCAAAGTGCGTAGGAGAGATAAATTATGAGATGACTGTGGGTATTTAAATGATCAAACAATTTTGTATTTCTGCCTATCTGTATTCTGGTTAAAGAAGAAATTACGTCTTCCTCATTTAAAACCATGTTTATGAAAGAAAAGAGTACTTGCTCCAAAAACCCAATAATTAGAAATTGATCGCTATGAATGTGTATAGAAGCATTATAATTTTGATACGAAGGGACTCCTAGATTTGTTTTGAAGCAACATAATTTTGATAGGAAAAATCTCCTAGATGTTAAATAGCCATTCCTAGATTTAAAATACCCATAATAAGGGTTCATATTAATCTTAACTTACTTTATTTTTTTAACATCTCTGTAACATATGGAATGCAATAAATAACTAAGTATTGAGCAAGTGAAACGTAACCTAACAAATATTTTGTCGACACTTTTTTGCTAATTCTGAAAATTCCACATATTATTATGTATCCCATGGTATCGAATTTCCGTAGTAGTATGACGGCCAATCATTAAAAATTGAGTATTGAGTAAGTGAAACGTGTATCATAAATATTTTGTTTGATAAATTCATTTTTTTGCAAGTTCTGAAAATTCCACAAATGTCTCCTATAGTATCGAATTTCCGTGGTAGTACGAAGGCCAATCATTAATATTATATTTTTCTCTGAATTTACCTACCTACGTAATATATGAAATACGTTTAAATGTTTGATAATAACTTCGGTATTTTATTAAAGACAGGTTTATTAGTAAATAGGGAAGTAATTACATATGTAAATTTAATTGTTGTCTGTATGATATTTTTGTTGATATTAACCGTCTAGTCTTCGTAATAAATGAATGTAACTACTTGGTAACAAAAATATGGTTATTTGAATTTTAAATGCTGTAGAATTTCAGAAATTCATCACTCAAAACAATACTATTTTTACTAATAAAATTATGGTAGCTTGATACTTCGATCGAATAGTTATTCAGGTACCTAACCATTAAATTCCCTTTCAATTTAGCTCTTTCCCTAGATATTTTATGTTAGGTCGATTTTCAGATATTTTGGATGGACTGACTGCCTTTCCGACAACAACTTGATATACTTCATGTACATATTATAGTTTCGAATAGAATTGAAGAATTGACAAAAAACTAAGATAATACAAAGAAAAAAAAATTCTTTACCAACACATCTGCTTACTTTTTTTTTTCGTCACGTATTTCATCACCGTTACTCAGTAGTGTCTTGGTATACCTACCTAACATACAAAAACATTACAACAGTACGAGTTTGGGTTCGAACCCACAACCTTGGGCATACTAATCCGGTCATTGAACCACTAGGTCACCAGTCCCCACACAGCTGTCACCGATTCGATAATAATATAAAAATAGGTACAATTTGGAATTTCGTTTCATTGATGTAAAATAAAAATATATCGTCAGTTTTCAAGTATAGTTTAATACTTTCGATTTTTCATATAAACTTCTTTCTATGATTCATCAGACCAATTAATATTTAAAACAATATCAGAGGAACGAATGAAGCATAATTATAATTATATTAAATACAGTAACAAACTGAATTATACAATAAATAATTAACAATGTTTTGAGGCAATTCTCAATGATATCGACTTCTTCCTTCGTTAAAAGAATGACAAAAATAAGGTACATTGAGATCTTAATAATCTAGTTTAAAACATAATTTTATAATGGCCCAGTTTTGTATCCAGAGTGACATAATACACATTTTAAAACGTACATTTCAAACCTCTATGGCCGGTCTATAAAAACATAGACAATATAAACAATGCCTGCAATAAACAATGTAGAACGCAACTGGTTCGGAACCAAAACATCTATTCTTGTCCCACTCACAATAATTACGTATAGAATACAACTTCCGAAAACCAATCGCAACATTCAAAGGTATAAAAGGGCTCGATTCCCACGAACCCTTCTTTTTTTTTCATTAAATCTCATAATTTCAACGTGTAGCCTATTAAAATTTGGAAGAAACAACTGCCTATCTAACATTATTTTAATAACAAGAGCACCTTATAACTTTCAACATGAATACCACAAGTATTATGTAAAGATATCCTCCTTCACCGTCCATCCATCGCACTTATAACATACGATCTTATGTTATCGATTAAATACTCTGAGGTACCAACAGCGACCACTAAACCTAAATAACCAATGTAATGTACTGCTTTGAGAAAGCACCATGTTTTATCGCAAAATATTGCGAGCGACAACACATGTAAGTAGCTGTGGGGATTCGCTATTCTCCAAATAGCACTCGCGAGGAAAAACTTCCCAGATTTAAACATACTTTCTCGTTTAAAAACATCGTATTCAGTACAATTTTCTAGTAAATCCTGGTAAATATCGATATATCTGTTCCACGCTAAAGAAGATAGCACCATTTGTCCGGAAAATAAACCAATAACTTGCACTATCCTTTTGAAAGTCACTTTGGTCTTATACGATATCCCATTGTCTGCGCAGTGATCTTTTTCTATGTCTTCGGTTGAATTAATTTCTTTTAATTGATGATAAGGCAACGTGCTGACTGGCGTGCCCTTATAACCGCGTCTCGGTGGGTTGTTCCGTAAGTATAAAACGATTCCTATCATCATTGCAATAACACCTAGTAGATCACAGATGCCGTCCACCCAGTAACCCATAGTCCCTACCTCAGACCTCTCGCCTTTTATATGCTTTCTCTCTCTAGCCACATGCCCGTCGAGATCATCCAAAAACATTCGGATTTGGAATAGAACCACGCCGACTCTTCTCGACGCCAAACTCGGGCATGTCAACAATTTCGCGCCAATTATCGCTATGAAAACATGGAAAAAGGATATCATGTTTGGCGTTATTATAAGCATATTGTCGGAAATGCCTAGACCTACATCCACTATCGCGCACAAAGGCCCATAAATGTAATGGTTGATATGGTCCACCATTAGGGCTTTCACCGTCGGGTGGCACAAAGGGTTAATGGTACAAGGCACCCACGTTACATCTTCGTAGTTCGGCAATGTTCTTGCTTCCCTATGCGTTGAGGTTTCTTGAGTTACATTTGTTTCTACATCGAAAATGTCTATTTTATAATTTTGTATCCTTATAAATAAGAGGGTGTCCATACATATGCAATACACTACTATGACTAGAAGTAGGAAAGTCAGTATTTTACTCGCTTGCGATGAAGGCCACATCATTTTTGCTGTTAATCTTGTGATGGTTCGCACGCGTCGGGCTTCTCAGCCGCGGGGCTGCGATCACATGAACCGTGATCAAACACAGCAATATTTAGTTCTGAGGGCTACGTAAACCCACGCACGTTATTCTAAAAATAATTACACAAACTTCACAATTTTACGACAACAACAATCTTGTATATATAAAGGCAAATGCAATTTTGTACTAATAACACTTTGTAGACTTAACATAGTAACAAAACGACTTAGAGAGTTCACTGTATCACCGTTTTTTACACTTCAATCCCAAAGTATTTCTTTTTTCTTAGTAAAATCGATGCACAATCGGTCTCGGCGGATATGTTATCAAAACAGTTTTGCTTTAACAAGTAGATCGGAAACCATAACAGTTCTCGTGTACACTGGCTTTGTTTAACTGTTTGTTTCATGAATGCATATCGTATTTATTTTTATTATTGTTCGACAACACAGCTGGTCGCGGAGCGGTTTACAAAAATGCGTGCGCAGCGAGACGCCGCATCCGACTCACTGGCGATTGAGAGCGGGGTGGCCAGGTGTTACCTCGATAACTCCACACTCGCTATTGTATTTAAACGAAAGCTAAGATAAGGCGCCCGCTAGTCATTTGATAATATCGGCCTAATGGTCTGTAATAATAATTTACTAATGACTAAGGTATTGGAATTTTCTATTGTATTTATTATCAATATTTTATTGTGACATTACATTTTCCTTAATTAAATCTTCTGCTCTCTGATTACTACGATTAGGCACTTACTCAGAAAGCTTTTACAATACTAATTATAATACTTTACATTAAGTAATTAAATGTGTTAAGTTAATGATTGAATAGGCAAGGTCAAATAATTATTTTCAAATAGATTTAAAAAAGATCACTATTTTTTAAATCCTAAAAAATTACATTCTTATTTTTACCCCAGAACAAAGGAGAATCTTTAACTAGCAACACTATTGCGGTACGAACGCGGTCAATGTTTCTAACCGCCACTGGCGGCGCCCTTTCCCGCCAAAACTTCTGTCAAATTACCAAATGACGAAGTGAGCTTTCGTAAACTTTGAACAGTTTAAAGTAGTTTTAAACTTCGCAAGTGTATTGTGTGATCCCGTGGGTTGTTTTTTATGTGATACGTATACAAAGCCAGCATTACTGATAGCAAAAAAAGGTTGGGGAGTCGAATGTAAACAAAAGCAGTGAATGGTGAATGAATGGAAGTTGGGAGCGTGTTTCGTCGTTCATTCCTTGACTTTTTTTTTAAAGAACACGTACGGCAAAGCGGTTTCTTCAACCTCCATGTAAATAATATGCTTTAAGTAATTATGTAGATAAGTAGACAAGCTATTAAATTCAATTATTTTTAAAACAGAAAGGTAAAAATTCAAAGGTATAAATAACGGAACTCATAAAATACAAATGGACTGTTTTGACTTTTTTTTTATTTCTGGGACTGGAGTGTAGGCAGCAGTCCACCTAGTTTCCACCTACATACTCGTGATAGATCTATTAGATAAAGACAACAAATTCCGTATAAGAGAATCATGATATTAAATTACTTTGATTATTCCGGCTGTTTTGTAGAACTTGAATATCTATTGTAACAAAGTTAAAAAAACGTATAAATGTATACTTTTAAGAAGTTAAATTAATTCCAAATAAAAAATAGCTTCTTTTCGTGCCGATGATTAGAGTTTATTAAATTTGATGCGCCTAGTTTTTGGCACCATCAATTGCAGCATCTTTGGTGAACACTAGATCCTCCAAAATGCAGTTGTTAGAGTGCCTAAAGTGTCCCTTAAGGCACTTTACTAGGTATATTGCATGCCTATTAGATGTTATAGGTCGTTAATTTACTATTAAAATTATTTTCATGTAACAAAATTACGTCATACCCAAAAAGAAAAATTATAGCCAGATTAATAAACAATTAAAAGTATTACAAAACCATGATTGGTGTCATAACAAATGCCGCTCAACGCGCGTTTTCAAAGTAAGTTTTATTGTAGACTGTTTAGGAGCGAGACGGTGACTGCATTGCAGATAGCTGTGTCTCGCTTCTATAAATAACAGCAGTAGTCCTTCTCATAAAAATAATTACAGGCATACTCCCAGCTCTTTCTTGCCTTAACTGGCTGACTAGAGACTATAGAGAGGTCGCTAGAGCTATACGCTCGAGGGTGAGTATCGAATGGTGTAATAACGAGGAAACCCGCTCCGGGTCTGTGACCCGCGATGGCGAAATCGGAGTCGCACCTATCTACCCCTAGCCTTTCTCTCTGGTGTTGCCCACCTGCTGCCTATCGTGGCGGTATAATAGAGGGCTCATCTTTGAGCCGGCAAATCACCGCCTGCCAATTTAATTGTGAACTTATGTATTTAAAGGTAGGTACCTACCATAGTTTTTCATAGTGAAGGAAACACTTCCATTTAACAAATCCTATCAATAGCCCTAATTAGTTCCATCTCCATAATTTACAATATCTTGCAGCTACCTTGGGCCCTTCACGTCTGTTCCTCCATAGAGCAGAAATGGATGGCCCTTGATAGACACCTCATCACATTTTAGGCTAAAGTTCTCAACAAGGCCTCTGCATGTTTGACCTGTCGGTGCACGCCACAAATATCCATCCATCCTTCCTTACAAACTATCGTAATTTATAATATTAGGATTTAAGCAAAATATACCTAGGTACTCAGTTTCGAAACAGTGTGGTAACTACGCGGTTTTCATATTTTAGACGACAAACGGGGCTTATTCGCGATATAATTCGATATTTCTTTTCTCCCTATATCAATATCGAATTATATCGCGAATAAGCCCCGTTTGTCGTCTAAAATAAGTGTACAAGTCGTGAAAGTTTAAAATCATACGCGGTATTCAGTTTAGATCCACAACGAGCTCCATTAGGATCTAAACTAGCCACAAATTCTGTAATAAACTCAACATTGTATTAAATTTATAAATAAAACACTGAAACGCAATAAAAACTAAGTATCTCACATCATTTCATCACTAAAAGCGTCTTATTACAACGCAATAAAGTCTATTTCCGTACCCGCTCCTATTTCTGTCTTGAAAGCCACGTGGATTGAGACCGCTACAATAGCTAAAACGCTATGAATCATAACGCGTAGTAGATGCAAGATAATAGACACGTGTCTGATGATTCCCATTAATTAAAATGTTGATTAGGAATTATTTATTCTGTGTGGGGTATCAAATTGTGCATGTTGTATGCAACTTGCAATTGCACTAGTGAATATTTTTTTTTCCCGTTATTATTATACGAAGTGTCATGGTGGCCTTGCGGTTCTCTGTATGGTTTTGTATGCACGAGGTGTATGTTCAATCCCCAATGGAAGGAAGTACCAATGTGATTTTTTCAAAGTTATATGTACTATTTTAATTAAGACACTACTGACAAATGGTGACGGAAAACATCCAATCTTCAGTAAGCTAGCTTGGTGGTCCATGCTCAAACCTTCCCTACATGGAAAGAGTCTGGTGCCTTTTTTTTGGTAAGGCGGTGAATCCTCATGGACACCACCCTCCTCGGGGGAGGTTAGTGGGTATTGTCAGACTCTTACTGACTAAACCTGAACCGTCATGCAACGTCCCCCGCGTTTGGACGATGCACGGCAATGCGTTGCAGTTCATCACGCAAAGAGGTCGATGCCTAGTAGCGGAAGTAAATAGGCTAGTTTATTTACTTTAGATTATACGCCTCTTGAAACATAAAGTGACGCAAGTTTCCGGTACGTGACGATTTTAACATTCAAGTAACAAACACCATGACAATCAAAATCAAAAGGCCTTTTCAGGCACTTGCAAGACTCTAGTTACGCGGTTCCAAAATGTCATTCTTATGGAGAAGAACCGGCAAGATACTCTATAAGTGGATCTACTCTACATGCAAAGAGGTTTGTACATAGGGCGTGCATCCTTGGCGACTAGTCATAGTGTATTGGAGGCTTACGTCGGCTCTTGTACAGAGGCCTTAGTTTGGATAAATGAAGCAAATATAGTACCAAAATGAATTTTTCTTTTCTTTAGTAGCTTCCTTTTTTTTCATGGGAACCAGCCATAGCGGCATAGAATTTCCATGAATTGCTGTACCTACCTGTTTATGTGCACTGATCTGTGGGTTTGAATCCAGGTAAGTATTGAAGTAACTTCAAAAAGTTATGTGAAATTATTATATTATTATTAAAGAAATATGATCCATTTCATTTCATAAGACTAAAAGATTGCACCTATTATACCAGAAATTTTTAACGAAACAAAACTAACTTAAATTATTTCAATGAAACAATTTTCTATTAATAGTCCTTAGAAAAATAATTTATCTTTTAATTCAGTTTATAATTGCAGTTAATACAATTTCAAGAAAAGCTAATCATTATTGATAAATAATTTAATTGCTTAATTATATCATTAACTTAAATTGATTAATTGGAAATATTAATTTAATAACAATTAATGAGTTTATTAGAGATTTTTTTATTAGAGAATTTAAACCAATTCATAGAATACTAATACCAAGATAACGGTATCTGACCGTTCTGTTGGTCCAGTGGTTAGAATCTAAAATTGAAGATACCAGAGGGTTGGGAATCAAGCCTACTAGGTTTGATTCCTAACCTAAGACAAGGTTTTATGTCAAGAGTGTGTCAGTGATGAGCATGACCATTTGTTCTGTGTTTGAGAGTAATTTATCTATAGCATGTATATACAAGACCAATCAAATAAAGGTTAAAACAAATATTTTGTACCTAAGACTGAACTATGGAAAATATCACAATTAGCGATAATAACATCTTGGTACTATTCTGCTGTAAGTAAATTTCACAGCAATAATTCCTTTAGTATGCAACTAAGGAAATTATCTAACGCACCTTCAGAACAATGTAAAATCCCATCCACAAATCACAATAAAAAAATAAAGTTAAAACTAAACTCACCTGTGGCACCTGCGTTGATTTCCCGCATCCGGTCTCTCCGATCAACACCAACGTTTGATACCTCTCCAGTAAATACAGTATATGGTTCCTATACTGAAACACGGGCAGTCTTTGCCTCTGCGTACTCAATGGTAGGTGATGATAGCGGTTGTAAACAAAAGAGGTCCGGGAATCATTGTCTATTGTTAATGCAGTATCTGCATTTGGGTTTACTAAGGTTTCAACGACGCCATCTTTGTTTCTTGAAGGGTATAGTGATTCTTCCTGGCCTGTATTATGAAGATAAATATTTATTAGCAAATTTGAATGATATCTAATAGGTTACAAAAATAAGCAAGTACTATTTTAATTACATACAAAAAGTACACTGGTTTTTTAATAAAAAGTAAAACAAAAAGAGGCTCAAATGCAAAGTTTCCAATACAAAAAAGTAAATAGGTATTCTGAAATTGAATTTACAAATTAAAAAAAAGATACGACGCCATTGAGTACTTTAATATAAGTGTATGTTAGGTAAATAAGTTTGTGACTATTATTATGTAGTTGGATTGGATTATTATTAAACAAAATTCTGTTTTGTGGAGAAAAACAACAATAATAGCGGTGTAATAACCTATAATAAGTAAGCACCTGGCTTAATAAATCTTGGTCTTTGGCCTAACATTTTGAATTATTTGTATCACAGAACTTTTGCATAGAGTATTTAATGTCCATAATAAACATATAATATCGTAAATTCACTTAATTCTTCATTGTTTACAAGAATACAGCACTTGACACTTTTCACTATTATTGATAAAATGTTCCAATATTCTGACTATTTCTGACACATTAATGTGCAAACAAACTGTTGCTATCTCCGTTCATTTATTCTTAAAGAAAAAGGAAAGAAGTAACATAAATGTTTTACAAGCCTTATATAACGCGCTGGAACGCGTCCACAAAATATTGATCGAGAAACTGACATTTATGCATTCGTTACAAAATCGAAACAGAATAGTTTTCTAAAAGACTTGACAAAAAAGATGCATTTACAGCAGCGTAATTGATTTATTTAAAAATTAATACATTGTTTACGAAATCACAGTTTTTGACAAAACTTGACAATGATAACGCGACACCACGTTAATCTAGCCACATTTGGGCTCAAATACGCACCTTTTTTAAAGACCGCATCGACGCCTACAATTATTACAATAGCAATTTGTTGTTGTCATAATAGTTACAAAGAACTGGGCGCAAAAATGAAGGTTTTCTAAAAAACCGCTTTTCAGTTAATTGTCAATACTTAGCCAGATATTTGGACTACACTGGAGTTATCTTGAAGTGTCTTGTATTAATATTGTTTATTAGCCAAATGACCACGCAAAAAATCGTCCTAACCCACCAACAGATTTCAAACGTATCTCATTTAATACATCATGGTATCATGATCATTTTTTATTATAACGACATCACCGTAAGTCATGGGGTTAACGAGCTAAAAAACAATTCTTGTTTACTTTTTTCAGTACAAATTTTTTTAGGCACACTATTTAACTATAAAAAAGCTATTAATAGAGAACAGCCGTGAGACGCATAGGTAAAATAACGGTCTAATCTCACTGTACCCTCGCCCCTTGTCATGCTAACATGCGCGCGCGCACCTTATACCTTGTAAAATATAGCTTGATACCTGTGACGTTTGTCGGAATGACATTACTAGGGATGGAGGTGTGTTTCGTAGCTTATCGATGTCTGTGACGTCATGAGTTTTATTAAAAGTGACATTGTAGTCATTGTCATTGTAAAGATGTAAATTAAAAATAAATGTATTTGTAGTTGATTTAAATGAAATAAAACAAAAATAATTTAAAATAATCGCGCAAACGGATCACAAATTCGCGACACTCACAATTCAAAACAGTCTTCTTTTGTCTTTTCGGCATTTTGGCAAACCAAAAAAGGTAACACCAAGCAAAGTAACACAAATAACACCATAGTAACACAAAGTAACACAAATATCAACAAAACAATGGTAGCGTATACAAGGCGTCTGCATCGCGTCAGCACTCGTACTGACTCAAAAACGATGGCGCCCGCTTGTTTCCAGCACGCGAAACCATTATTGCACAACTAAATAACTACATTTTATACTAGTGAAATTTTCATAGTATTATTTTATCGATAATCATCTGTCAGTCACTTGCACGTCCCTAGAGCTCTTCAAAGTGCATTTATAAAGTAAGCTCCAACAAATCTAAGAAGTACCGTTTGACGTTTCATCATTTTCAAACCGAAACAACTTTGTTCATGCGTTCATGCGTCGAAACTGAGTATAGTTTCGACCACGGTTTCGACAACCTTTGTCATAAAACCATGAATTTAGAAAGATTTTATTATTGTATCTATAAATTTACAATTTTAATATCCTAATTTAATTGAAAACTTTCAAACAAAGCAAAATAACACATATTTACATAGTAAATAATTTCTAATAGTTCTATTTTTGACCTCATTGCAAAGTCACGTAGTTAGGTCACTGCTTGTAGTGTTGTGACTCTTCAGATACACTTGTATGCGAAAAAATCGATTACATATACGAAAAATCGAATGTATTACTTTCAAATTATCAATTGACGACACGTTACTGCGCGACCGCATTATGCACTTAATACATAGGTACCCTAAAATAAATTACGACTTCGACAGAGACGTACACTTTGATAATTTCATAGATAATCAACTAGTCATTAATTTAAATGACGATGATGACGAAGACGATGACGATTCTAGTACTAGTAGTGTATAAATAAAATATCCTAAACATGACTTTTATTTAATTATGACAATTGATCTCTTAAAATTCGGATGTTATATACCTTGTAAAATATAGCTTGATACCTGTGACATTACCGAACGTTTTATGAAGACAGCTACAACCCAAATTTTATTTTTAAAAGTTCAAATTTTTTAACATAAAAACGACGTTTGTGAATAAAAATAAAACGCATTTTTTAAAACAATCATGTAATTATAAAGATATCAGTAAAAATATGAGTAATTTAAATAATATTTAATATTTCTTAAATAATTTTTGGTTCTTAGCTTACTTTATAAATGCACTTTGAAGAGCTCTAGGGACGTGCAAGTGACTGACAGATGATTATCGATTAAATTATACTATGAAAATTTCACTAGTATAAAATGTAGTTATTTAGTTTGGGAATAATGGTTTCGCGTGTTGGAAACAAGCGGGTGCCATCGTTTTTGAGTCAGTACGAGTGCTGACGCGATGCAGACGCCTTGTATACGCTACCATTGTTTTGTTGATATTTGTGTTACTTTGTGTTACTATGGTGTTATTAGTGTTACTTTGTTTGGTGTTACCTTTTTTTTGTTTGCCAAAATGCCGAAAAGACAAAAAAAGACTGTTTTGAATAGTGAGTGTCGCAAATTTGTGATCCGTTTGCGCGATTATTTTGAATTATTTTTGTTTTATTTCATTTAAATCAACTACAAATACATTTATTCTTAATTTACATCTTTACAATGACAATGACTACAATGTCACTTTTAATGAAACTCATGACGTCACAGACTTCGATAAGCTACGAAACACGCCTCCATCCCTAGTAATGTCATTCCGACAAACGTTACAGGTATCAAGCTATATTTTACAAGGTATAGTAATCGATCTCATAAAAATCGGATATTATAGTAATCGATTTTTTTACTCCCAACCCTATTATCCTATTTGACATAACTGTCAAACGGTACTTCTTAGATTTGTTGGACTATAAGAACCAAAAATTATTTAAGAAATATTAAATATTATTTAAGTTACTCATATTTTTACTGGTATCTTTATAATTACATGATTGTTTTTAAAAATGCGTTTTATTTTTATACACAAACGTCGTTTTTATGTTAAAAAATTTTAACTTTTAAAAATAAAATTTGGGTTGCAGCTGTCTTCATAAAACGTTCGGTAATGTCACAGGTATCAAGCTATATTTTACAAGGTATAGTCGTGTCCTGTACGTTCCGCTGTGATTACGTTGTTTATCTGTGCAATATCGGCTTGTTTGCAGTTATTGCTGACCTCTGCTTGTTTATTGGGCCCTTTAATAGCAAATTAATAACAACAAAGAAATGTTTAAAAATACTAACCTAAAATGTTGTTTTTTTATCAAAAATATACATACTTACATATTAAACTTGAATATTTTTGCTATTTATACCTAAAATGTTCAGCTGAACCATTGTTTGTTGTAATTAATAACTAAACGTAGTTATTTAAAAAAATAAACACCCTTTTTCAACTAAAATGTATTTATTTTTTATTTAATAATCCCATATATTTACGGACAAAAAATCGATATTTGTCTTTTTATGGGACTTCATAATTATATTAAAACTAGTCCCAAGTCTGTTGGTGCTTGGGACAGAGCCCATACAATTTTTTGCATACTCCTTTACTAAAAAGACAACTTATTTTATTATAACTTTCCTAAAAAGTAGCCTAAGTTACTCCTTATTACATCCATTTTAGAGATTAGCGGGGAAAATCAGGCAGACAAAAATTTAAAAAAATATATTATTTTGTTGTCTGCACCATATACATTCATAATGCATGTATTATACCTAGTAAAAACGGTTTCTTCAATATTACAAATGGAACATCTAATAAAATTGTATGTATTGTATTGTAATTGGCAATATCGTTATCATTTGAAACCTACTTATACACTAATTTGCTTCATCATTTCAAAACCAACTATGCATATAGGTACATATCTATCGTTTAGGTGCTTATGAGTACATTTTATCCTTTTGACAGGTAGTAAAATTAACCATACAGTGACGAGGAACACGTATTGATTGAATTTCATGCTAAAACAATTTCAATTGATTTAATGCATTGAAATAATTTTAGATGTAATAAAAAATCTGCTTGATTTTTATGTACTAAAGTCGAAGGCCATAAAAGGAGAGCTTTATCCAGTCGGGATGATTTTTTTTTGTATCCCAGTGGAAATCCTTTTACCGTCGAGGGGCCGATGGGAGTGTGTCGGACTGTTAGGCCTGAAACTGCGTTAAGCGGGGGCGCCCGCAGCGGGCAACCGTCGCGTTTCTCCGCGCGTGGCATGCCTGTGGGGTCCGTAGGAACGCGACGGCCCCCGTCGCGGGTCCCTTCGCGGAGGCTGAATTATTTTATTTAAACATTCAGTGTCGCTAGTTCAATTTTAACGGTGTGCATGCATAGTCGTGTCGACGGAAAACTTATTACGACAATTAGTATAAAAAGAACGACAGCCAGTAAGCCTTTTTATTGAATCTAGGATGCTATAGTAGGTTGCGCTTATCCCCGCGACGGGATCCGTTGCACGGATCTGTTGCGTGGGTGCGGGTCGCGCCTACCCGTGACGAACGCCCGCGCCGGTGCCCGCGACGGAGCATTTTTGTATGAAACTGCACGGACGCCCGCTTGACGTAGTTTCAGGTCTTAGGGATTAAAACCACTGGAGTAAATAACCATAATACACCTAGTATTTAAGCTTTATAAGAATATATTATGTGAAACATAAGGGTATTAGTAATAATTGGCTCAAGTACTTCAATAAAAAAATCACTGCTTTTATTCCATTCTGTAGGTCTTCGGTTTTGTGGCTCTGGTTTATTTCTGGTCGATAGCTGGCACTTTAGTACTTAGGCCCACCAACTGAGTAGGAAGCTTTTTAACCCAGTGAGAATCCTCATTGATTATTCTCCATCGAAAATTCGACAGCGGGTTTGCCGAACTTCAACCGGCTAAAACCACTGAGATCATCTGCCTATGACCGGCACGGGGTCGGCCTTCACATTCTAATAATAATAAACCTGTCTATATACGTCCCACTGCTGGGCACAGCCCTCTTCCCGTATAGGGAAGGTTTGAGCATTAATCACTACGCTAGCTCACTGCGGATTGGCGATTTCAGATTCCAATATTTGGAATCCAGGTTTCCTCACGATGTTTTCCTTCACCGTTTGTCAGTAGTGTCTTAGAATTATTATGAAAGTACATATAACTTTGAAAAAGTCACATTGGTACTTGCCTGCTGCTGCTGGGATCGAACTTGCACCTCGTGCATACAAATCCATACATAGAACCGCAAGGCCACTACGACACATTATTAAAATTATATTATTGCAGTTGTGGAAGCGTGACTGTGCACTATATGGTGAAGAGAGGCGTTTCTCTTCTACACCTGCAAAAATGACTTTAAGAGGCGTTGGTAGGCCCTCAGGTTAACGTCGAATGTCTTCGGGTATTTTTTTGCTTTGTATACGACTCACGCGCTGTGAAATGTAATCTTTGTTTCGAGGGGATTTAACAGACATTCATTTCACACCCAGACTCAGAACAAGCATTTGTGGAACTCGCAAATTCTTGTCCTACGCAGAAATGGAACCAGCGACACGTCACGCACAGTGTTACCTAATTGGCGTTGTGGTCTATACCTCTCGGCTATCCGTACAATCAATTAAAAAAGCCAGCAAGAGATTAGCATAAATTTATGTCATATTGGAATATTGCATTGTCATATAGTCATACTATCTTCAGCTTACAAGATTCGACCGTACCTAAGAGAATGAAAAGAAAAAAAAACCTGGAACTAGGGCTCTACAACGGTTATTTAAAACGAAATAAATCATCTTCTTGCCCTAATCCCATTTTACTTGGGGTCGGTGCAACACGTTTTTTCTTCCATTCTATCCCCTATCAGATGTCACACTACCATTTAATCATTTTTCCTTCCTTCATATCAAACCAAAATAAAAACAGAGAAAATACTTTGAGCACAATTTACTTTTTTACATAATTTGATATTGTTCCAATTTAATGAAATGCATGCCTATATGGGTACCTACTTATACGGGTGCTCGGTATGTAAAAATATGGGCCCAATACTGAAAAAGAAGCCAGATACAGGTTGTGCTTTTTTATAATACATTTATTAAAATATCAATATCAATATCAAGTATAATCAAAATACATTACAAACAATATAATAGCACCTTACAAATAATATCATTAACTAACTACTTAAGTTGTAACACATTGTTGAAGTACAAGACGTAGCGGAAATGTTTGGCCACATTTTAAGTATCGCTTCTACACATAATACATGCAATTTCTTGCCGAATATTCTTTTGCAATGAGCAAAAGCAATATTTCAAATGTGGCCGTTTCGGTTTCCGTTACAACCTGTATATTGAGTATTAAAACTACAGAGTCGGTCTTAATTTTTATTTTTTAATAAAAACAATTATCAAGAGTTTTTGTATTTCGGTTGTCAGGCTTTTGTGGTCTTGGGTTGTGAGGCTTTATCGTCTGTAGATTTGTCGTAGGGCGTCAGAGTTGGCGCTGGCACAGTCGGGTCCGCTTCGAGAGCTTCTTTCGTCCGCTGGTAGTGCACCGGTGGGTAATCCACGTACTTATTAATCTCGTGCACCGTCAACTTATCAGGGAACGACTCCTTTATATGCAAAACATTCGGGTAATACTTCGCCTCATTCATTTGATTTAACTGCAATATCTCTTCCGGTGATATATCAGCATTCAACCCATGAACATACGTTATCTGTTCATTCAAATTCAGGTTTTGCTCGTCCAAAATCTTCGCTTGCACTAAGTCACCGTCGTTGAATGTTAATTTTAATATTTCATCCTTAGGGTAACCTTGCAAGTTTGGAGATACTTCTGTCACATTGGAAACTATTATCAGTTCTTGTAACAGTTTCAGAGGATCAGCTGTTAAATGTGGGTTTTCAACTAACAAACTCTTCATATTCGATATAAAACTTAGTATAGGAAGTCTGTATTTGACGTAGTATACAGGTTGGTAGACGAGAGGCTTCTCGTGTTTCAACATATAAGTTAATTCAACTACACCAAGTTCACGTTCACCCATTTCCAATATTTTCAATAATTTGTTTACCAAATCATTGTTAGCTCCTCCTTGATCTGGATTCAATAACCCTTGACTTTCCAACCACTTGAAAATTACAAAGAAGTCATTGTCGGGGGAAATTGGCGCAGTATACGCGCCATCGGTTGTTCGAAACTCGTTATCGGGACCAAGGTTGTCGTGTATAAGTCTATCTTTTAAATTCTCAACCTTTTCAAGTAGAGCCTGTAGATTAGCATAAGCGTCGTCATGGTTAAGTGGACCATTTACATTTTCAAGCCATTCGACTATGGACCCTGGACCTTGGTATCCTCCTTGACTCAAAAGACTTAATATGTCAACAACAAGTGTCGGGTGCGTCTGTTTTAGTGGTGCCAACTGCGTAATTAATGTTTTGACTCTGTAGTCACTTAATTGATTATTAAGTTCCTCACTTAACAAATTCAGTAGAGTTTCTAAGAGTTCAGGAGAAAGCTGTCTATAAGAGTCAAGCAACAACAAAATGTCAATAAATCTTGAGTCAAGTAGGGTAGAATCTGATAATAGGTTAAGTAGACGTTCTGCATTTTCAGGATTTTTCGTGTATTCGTTTATTATTACCAATAGCAGGCTGTGACGCCGCTTATCTAATATTCCGTTGTCAGTTATCAGGAACGATATTATCTCGCCAAAGAGGAAAGGCATTGTGGGTTTAACCTCTTTCAGCAAGAAAAGGACAAAATCAATATTTTGTGGTCCATTTGCACCTGGTTTTAAAAGTTTAAGTATGATATCCAGTTGTGCAGGCGTAATTCCTAATTCTTTATATTTTACCAATCCATCAATAATTTCAATTTCCCTGATGTTATCACTATGCGGTGACAGAATATTTAGTATTTTTTCAATTTGCTCCGGCCTCAACAAATCATTTTGATAGGATTTTATTAGTTTGATTATAATTTCATAGGTTTTTGAATCTAAGTTTCCTTCTTTTACTGGTTTTAATAACGACAAAACAAATTCAATTTGGGTTTCACTTGTGGGTCTGTTATATAAGTTCAGTATGATATCAACTACTTTAGCGTCTAGGTGGCCAGTTCTATCTGGTACCAAATAATTTAGAATATGTTCTGTAAGGTTTTCGCTCCAAGGCCACTGTTTGTTTCGCACAGAATCGATTAAGAAAAGTATTAAATCGTAAAATCTTGGAACATGTCTTTCCTTGCGAACGGTGAGAAGAGTAATCAAGACCTCATATACTTTAGGATGGAAGTTGTGCCGATTATCTTTAATGACTTGCATCAGTCGATCGAACAGATCGCTGGTATCGTCGTCTTGTAGGATTTCCAAAATAACTTTGAAAGTTTCTTCAGGTTGTAAAGGTCTCGTTTGTACAGTTTCATCTACGTACTCATGTATCTGAGGAAGGTTGTACTCCAGAAGTTGCGGAAGTTCCTTTATTTGTGGTATGGAATATTCACGAATTTTCGTTATATCATGATATTGTGGAATATTTAAGTCACTGATCTGAGGTATCTTAATGTCATGAATGTTTGGCACTTTAACATCAAGAATATCGGTTCTATCGTGATACTGCGGACGATTTATGTCATGAATTTGGGGGATTTTAATATCATGAATTTGAGGGATTTTAATATCATGCAGTTGAGGGATTTTAATATCATGCAGTTGAGGGATTTTAATATCATGAAGTTGAGGAATTTTAATATCATGAAGTTGTGGTATTTTAATGTCACGAATTTCGGTAATGTCATGATATTGTGGAATATTTATGTCGTGAATTTGAGGAATTTTTATTTTTGGTAGTTTCATATCGTGAACTTCGGTAATGTCATGATATTGTGGAATATTTATCTCATGAATCTGAGGTATTTTTAGGTCATGAATAGGACTCTTCTTGTCATGGCTATTTGGTATTTTAATGTCGAGAAGTTCGGTTCTATCATGATATTGTCCATGATTTATATCATGAATTTGAGGAATTTTAATATCATGAATTTGAGGAATTTTAATGTCACGAATTTCGGTTATATCATGATATTGTGGAATATTAAGGTCGTGAATTTGAGGAATTTTAAGTTTTGGTAGTTTTATATCGTGTACTTCAGTTATGTCATGATATTGTGGAATATTAATCTCATGGATTTGAGGAACATCATGGTTATTTGGTATTTTGATGTCAAGAATTTCGGTTCTATCATGATAATTTGGATAATTTATATCGTGAATTTGAGGCACTTTAATTTTTGGTAATTTAATATCGTGAATTTCAGTTATGTCGTGATATTGTGGAACATTTATCTCGTGAAGTTGAGGAACTTTAATTTCATGAAGTTGTGGTATTTTTATTTCACGAATTTCGGTTATATCATGATATTGTGGAGAATTAATTTCATGTATTTGAGGTATATTGATATCGTGTATTTGTGGAATCTGTGGTTTCACTATCTCATGAAGTTGTGGTATTGATAATTCAGGTATGGACGGTACTTCATAACCGTTCAGTTGTGAGTAGAAGTCGGCATGTGGGTACTCTGGAGAGTGCTTGGCCTTGTTTAGTTCTATTTCCTCCAGAATAGTAGCTATTACAGATTTTAAGTCTGGCCCATACTCCAAATGTCCCGATGGTCGATCTTCAGTGGCGTGCTCAGTGGCAAATTTATATAAATATTCTCTACATTGTGGTTGTTGCTCTAACTCCAAGTAAGCATTGTACGCGATTTCAATTAGCTTTTCTAATGCTTCTCTACACTGAGGTTCCTGTGCACCTGGCATTTCATATTGAAGTATTAAATTAGTTCGAGATTCAGTTCTTGGTTTGTCCAACATTTTGAATATGTTTTTGGAATCAAGAGGGTACATCGGTTTCCTGGCATATTGCTCCTCAGGAGAATCCGAGTCTGACATTTTATTCAGTTCTTGATCTATTTTATCTATAATGTTACCTACTGATTCTGACGGTATTTGGCTTACGTATTCTAGTGCTGCCTTTACCATTCTGTGCACCATGCTTGGCGTAAAGCATATAGTTTTTTCTGTGTAAGTTTCATCATTTACAATTTGTACTGGTCTTGGTACCTAGAATATAAGATTTTCATTTATTACCGATTGATTTGACCTAAACTACCTAATCATGTTCAAATTACTAGATACTTAAACAAAAACATTTTCTCTAGTGTCGTTTACTAGCCTTGTAAAACTTAGAGAATTCAATGCAAATGTTGATAGGCGAAAAAATAAAATTGAAATAAAAGAAAGTACAATACACTTACCGGGCTGTCATCGGATACGTATTCTACGTCATAGTTTTTAGATTCTACTTTTGGGGGGACAGACCCGCTCAACGTTCTGGGATAATGGCGCCCCTTCTGAGGTAGTCCATAGTGACTCTGAAGACAGAAAAACACGTGTTAAAAATAACTATATTAAAAAAAAACCTCGACTTATTAACCTAAATTATATTTATTTTTGAATTTTTATCTTCAGATAAATAATCGTCTTATAGGAACTGATATTTGTACTCAATTTAAATGGCAACAAAAATATTGACGATAAAAATGAGACGCTTATATCTATCCACAATGATGGTAATTATAACTAGTGACCCAGTCGAGCTTCGCACGGGTGCAATACTGGTGTATTTTACACAGGTATATACCTTTCTCCTTGGAACATTCTACCTGTTAAAAAATCGGCATCAACATCTATTGCGTAGTTGAAAGATTTAAGATTCATAGGGAAAGAAAGGATGGACAATGGAAAGTGACTTTGTTTTGACTATGTAGTGATAACTTAAATTTAAAATAAGTGTTATAACTTCTAAATTTCTTGTGGAGGCAATAGCGCCATAAAACAGTATAGTGTAGAAACAAATTTCAAAACCAACATAGCTTGAGAAAGGGCAGAACAATGACAAAATATGTAAAGCAGGGAGCCAAAACGCGCACATAATTGAGTCATTATTCGCATATTTATTACACAGTTAGGTAAATATAAAAAATATAGGATTATTACATGGTAATATGGACGGAATGGAAACTATTAAAATATTTGTAGAGCCAATGTACAATAGTCACGGTTAATTTGTAACGGTTGTTTGATTTCCATGCTTTATAAGTGAAATACTGGCACGGGTTGGCCATACGTGATGAAAATTTAAATTGCTCGAAACAATATTCACTGTAAGTGTCTAATGATAGTCATGCTTCAGTGTCAGAAAGCTGGCATGACAACAATTGGAAGTTGAAATATTCGAATTGAAATATCAAAGGTTTTAAATGAAGAAAAAGAGGCACTTGTTTCTAATAACAATATTTAATTTTAAAATAAGCAATCAACAACATTCTCAACAGGCACAAATAACAATGACTTATAATAATAATGAGTTAGGCATCTAATAAACATATGACCCAGTGGATGCCGTTTGCTTTAACCGGAAATTAAGGTTAAGCCACGCACGCCTCGGTTGGTTTGGGGATAGGTGATCATTGTCGATGATGTTATGAGACCAGTAACGTAGTTTGTGGAGTTTAGATAGGCCTGAACTCTATGAAAATATGATACTTGTGCTGCTCATAACTTGACATGGAAAGCAAAGACAGAATGCAATTTGAACTGAATATAAAGACGGCCATGAATGGCGAACCTTTACCTAGCAACGTGACATTTTCCAAAGAAATATTTGGTGAGATCATGGACATGCCTCTGTTCTCCCGAATTTAGTGATTAGTCACGTGCCCAAAATATTTTGCCGCGTGCTATAAGTGCCACGTGTACCATTGGTTCCCCATTCCTAGACTAAGGAGAAGATGAGCTGATGGCTGAGACAATTGTAAAGGACACCTTAATAGAGAAATATAAAGATGATCATGTAGATATGGACATTATGGACAAAATAGAGCGTAAAGAGGAAAGAGGTGATGTTCTTGATCCTGATGAAAAAGCACGAAATGACAGGAATACAGATCAGTCTTCTTTTTGTAGACCAAATTACTAACTAATAATATCCATAACTTTTATCAGGATTCCAAAAATTTAGTTAAGACAATGATTCTGATTAGAGGACGTGGTTCTTCCTAGCTTTGTTACATTTTTTCGATAGTTCCAGTTGATGAAAAACATTCGAAACCATTGATAAGGTAACAACATTCCTCTCTAAGTCACGCGGCTTAGACCTGGCGCTGTAGCCAATTTACATTCCTCCAAACGCTAACGCTGTCGAATTACTCAAATATTCTAAATTGACAGGTCAAAGTCAGGCTTTCGTCGAAAACGAATGTCATTCCCGTACCTTTGAAGTACTCTAATTCATGTAATATTGTTTAGGTTTTCTATTATTTTCATACCCTGGAACGTTTCTTACAAAGTCTAACGACTTTAATCATGTTATTTGAGTAGAGAGTAATGTTAGGTTTAAACATGATCATAAACTTGTATCTGAGTTTAACAACATTTTTCAAAGTCACGTGGTGTTTTCGTCCATTTTCAGGCGTTACTAATCAAGTTTTTTTGTCAACATTAGGACTACGGCCTTCAGTTTTTTGTCAACATACAAATATGTGTAGGTATGCAAATGTTTTTAGTTTGATTACAATGTCAAGTCATAGCTCATATAAACGATAATCTTAATCTGAAAGACCTTGACCATTGATTTTGCTTAATTTTACATCGTTTACCAAGGGTAACCTAGGTACTGGACTACCTTGTCAAGAAAAGATAAAATCTATAGGCACTTAGAGAGCCAACTCTGAATGCCAAAAATGACTGACTGAACAAAATTTACCGGACAGTAAAGATGCCAATCCCTATTCCGCAGCTTTAATTCGCAATTTAACGATAAATAGACTCAAATTTCTGATTAATCTGACAGCATAGCTATCAATATCCCCATTGTAGAAGAAGAATTTAAAATCAACGATTTTGACTGTGACAGTGCCCAAAATGACAATACATTTTCCGCGAGAAGTCTGTGTCAATATCCCCATAGTAGGAGAAGAACTTAAAAGCAACAATTTTGACACTGATAGTGCTCAAAATGACAATATATTTTGCCCGATAGCTCTGTGATAGAATTGAATACTTTGATCGTCCTATAAGTCTTTACGTCTTTTTACTAATTTAAATCATTCATTTTCTAAATTAAAATTTATTTCTGTATCTCTTAATTTTCTTAATCACTCAATCGGATTTTACGTAGGGGAATCATCGTCACAAGCCTTTTTAAAGTTTCTAACTTTACTATCATTGGTAAATTTCTCATCACATGGTCGTTCTTAATCGTAAGTCGTACTTTTTACAAGAGATTTAGGTGAATAGTCTTTCAGATACTGGGGATTAGTTAAGTTTATGCTATGACTGTGATCGTATTTTGCTAAGTCCCAGCGCAGTGTGAAAGAGGGAGGGGTGTTTTGGTATCACTCACAAAATTTAGCATTAAGCTTTTATGGCTAGGTATTATATTTCTTTCGAGTCAAGTTCAACAATCGTAGTTTAGAGTTTTAATATAAGATCGTGCAAAAAACATATTTTCGAAAATAACCTTTTTATCAACGTAGTTTCAAGAAATCCGTTGCGAATTTCTTTGGTGATTAATACCAAAACAGTGTTTGTCATTTTTACCCCATCTCTTAGAAAAAGAATTAGAAAGCCTCATACTTACTTCTTCGTCTGAATAATAGTCATAATCCAATGGTTCTTGATAATCTGATTTATGAATATTTGGGTATGGCGATGATGATGGTGATGAAGAGAAACGATTTGAAAGAGATTCCATTTCATCTTGACATACACATACTTCGTTTGCACAAGGACCCGTTCTGGCAGACGTTTTCAGGTTATCCTTCTTCAAATAAGAATGAATAAATGGTTGTCCTGCTTGAAGCTAAATTTATGTGAAACAATGTTGATAGACCTGAGGATTTCTCTTCTATTGATTATTTGACTATTGATTTTTAACAAAAAACTGTGCAGATTGCATCATCTACTCAACTACAACCAGTTTAATCAAGAGTAAAAAAATCCTCAATCCAAAAAACAGTTGTTGAAAAACTAAATTTGTTTTAAACTAATAATGGTATGTCACTTGAAGAAATTTCACAAAATGTTCCGAAAATGTATGTCCAGAAGTTTTGATGCTAAGTAAATGTATAAGCATAATGGATAATGCACCAGACCTCGTCATTAGGAGTCTGTAAGTGAATACAAGTTAGTTCAGAGCCGAAACTTGGAAAATGAAAATCCTTTGAAATGTTGAAGCCTATTCCGGATGAAGCCTCGCGCGAGTCTTTCGAACCTTTAACAGGTCTCATGTTGAAATCTGTTTTCGTCTTCATCAACAACTCTTAATTCCTTGTTCCGGAAATCCAGTGTTGGCACTTCAGAGTCCGTCGAAACTTAAGCGTCACATCCATCTAAAATTACCAGACCTACGGATTGTTGGATGCCGAAATGTGACTGATCGGTTTCATACACTTGATTGTTTCCCGTTTTAATTTAACACTACATCATGATGAGATTTAAAAACTTACCCGTTGGTTTCCCGTTACTAAACTTAAGAATAAAAAACTATACACTAGGCGCAAAATCATAATGGCGTATCGGAACCTCGAGTAGCGTCTGCAAAATATATTGAAATATACACAGTATATAATTGATAGACATGTCACATTATATACCGTAAAATCGAAAACAATAATTGAATGATTAACGCAATTCTATTATGTATAATATCAACGACCTGTTTTGCATATAGTACACGATTGAATGCTATATTAGAATATATATTGTTGTGTTTTCAATGATTTGGCAAATTAAGAAAAGTAGTGTTTGACATGTTTGGTATTTTATTTTCTTTTTATGAGCTGAATGTGATATTATTAGAGCTGGTTGCATTATTGCGGTTTTTTTTGGACTGAAGGTTCATAATACGCTGTTGGAGTGTGCGTATAATATCAATTAACGTCTTAACATTACTGCAATCTACGCCGCACTGTAATAAGTATTGGCTGTTCGTAATGTACTTAGCTATTTACTGTTTATGCGTTCTTTCTTTGTTTCGTTTTATTGAAATGTGTTTTTTTCGTTTCGAATCTTTGAATATTGAATTTTAGTTAATCTGAATCCATCTTGCTTTCACAGGTACTAATTTTTGAAACATTGTGTCTATGATAACCATGATTGAAGATCATTGAAAGTAGCGTAGGTAATGTGGGATCCCTTATTTCGTTACCAGTTTGCAAGGCCTTCCGATCAATTAGTAAATAGCTACTAAAACCGAATAAAACAGGGATTTTGGTAATAATTATGATTTCTAGATTAATTGTAGTGGGTCAAGTATTTGTATTTTTCATGAAGGCATCCGTTTAGAAGGTATCCGTAAAAACAGAAAATAAAGAAAACGTCTACAAAAAATTCTAAATACAAATAGAAGGGATTCAAGGTTAGAAGTATTCTGCAAACTACTAGCGGTTAGTGTAAATGATAAATAAAAGTGTACAATGCGTTGTTTGACAGTTGTAGATGAAGTTAATTTTGGGAAATATAATAAGAAATGAGAAAGAACTGATGATAGCAAACCTAACGTCTATAATGCTTCCACTCTAGTCAAAATCGACAAATAAGAAACAGTGACAAGTTTAGTAGAAAAATAAGACTCGAATGATGAATGATTGGCTAATGCAATCCCCTTGGTCAGAATCTGTAAAACTCCTGTAGATGTTACGCTTACTTGACATTTTCTTCCGTTTAGGTTCCTAAAATGAAAGTCATAATTTTGATATTGGTATATTTCAAAACCTAAAAGAAAAGTTATAGAACAATATACAATTATAATAATATAAAAATATATACCGATAAGCCTGAACACATACATTTGTAAGGAATTTTCATACATGTAGTACATAAATCTAGTTTAATTGAGGGAAAAAAACAGAGAAAAGCAAAAACAGAGCTTACCAATTTATTTATTGGTGGCAGCGCTGATCTAATATGGCGATTTGACTAACCTCTGTGGATGTTAATAAAGACGAAATGCTTTAAAATTACACCTTAAGGAAATTTATAAATTTAAGAGAATCTACCGTTATTAATGCACATCTCAGACAATTGACCTCTGCAAACACGCTGACGGTTTCGAAAACTCACGTTAAATTGCAGATATGTCTCAATATAATTGATTATCAGTACCTTTGTAAATATAATGAGGAGAACGAGATAACCCTTAGTACGCACCGACCGATACTAATGTAATGAAGTATTTCAGGTCTAAATAAACGGTCTTAATTTAGAGTTCATAATACAGGTCAATAGCACTAACTATTTATCCTTTCTGTTCGAAGCATTCGAAATTGACTGCTGTGACCTCTAGGATCCACTATACGCGCCGTAACATGATTGTTAGGTTATCTTGGATTACACATCTTCGTCTCTTGGGCAATATGCCTCTCGAAGATTTTCTACCTATGTCCGAGAGATACCTTTTTTCGATAAAGCAGGGGTAAATCCTCATGAACACCCGCGACCCCAGGGGGGAGCCGTGGGTAGTGTCAGACTCTTACTGGCTAAACCTGAACCGCTGTGCTAGGTCAACCGCGTTTTGGTGTCGGTGCATGGCAGCGCATAGCATTACTTCATGCATGATGTCCGACAGATACCTACCTCTAGAACATCCGTATATCTCACCTGCAATTGAAGGAGGTCAGGTCAGTATTCAAGACCTACCAATTATTGCAGTTGTGAATGCGTGACGGCTTACTACATGGCGTAGACCTGCGTCATTCTTCCACATTCTTCTATGTAAGCCAAAGCCGTGACGTTACATTCCATTGTTTTTTTCCACACGTGCTCTGAAATGGAATTGTTTTGGATCGATTACTACTTATCGAGTCCACCGGTCACAAATTAACAACTCAAGTATATCATTCTGAGATGTTGTGTTTTTTATTACCCGGTTTCTGGAAGATTATCTGGTTATTCTTCCTGGTTATTATAAGGAAGATTTCGTAGAGCCACGGTGAATGATTCCTCAAATATCTTAGCAGATTATGATTTAGGTTTGTGATACAGATAATTCATTTTGCTTCAGGTTCCTATAAGCATGCTGAAACTTACATTTTAAAATCTCTAGCCTGAAAATTATTAGATAGAGCATCTATTCATAAATTATAGTGTTTCATGACATTGCTCAGAAGAAGAGGTATAAAAGCTTTCTCCAGTTCACAATAGCGTCATTGTCGAGTTATCTTAATAAAAAAACAATTAACATTATTACCGGTACTCACTGCAGTCGTAAAAGTTAGATACTCTTGATGTAAATCACGCTTTATCCGTCATCCGAATCCGTTGACTCTGGACTAAACAGTTTGAATGTTCAGGAATTTAAGGTTGAATCGTATACGTATAAACTGAATAATTATTATTTAGTTTAAAACCTGAAAAAGTACAAACATTATACCAATCATATTAACCCAATTAGATTCCTCAAAAAATGTCACAACTATTTAATGTGTTGATGAAATCAATGAATATGAACGAAGAAAATGAATATGAAATTTTAAACTTACCTGAAGATTTTAGTTTAGATCTGTGAATGAGGTTCAGAGGATTTGGATACCCACCTTTAAACGTTCTACTTATTTTTCTTATCTTAATAGTTATGATTAATCCTGGTCAGCTTAAATTCCAAATCCATTCCTGATGTGTTACTAGCTAAATATCTAGGACTAAACAGTAAATCCACAGTGAAGGGGTAATCAAAATTGTATGACTGTCATTTATTAGCAAATAGGTAAAAAGGAAGGCATCCGTTAGTAAGGAAGTAGGTAAAAGTAATTAATATTGCCTTACCTCATCATGTATTCATAGCTGAATATCCCATATTTCCTAAAGAGCACAACTAGTCTTGAGTGTATCCTCATCGACCACATTGCTTAGCATCCAAAAAACTGCCATAAGATAATCCCTAAATTAATTATCTCTCAAAGTACGTAACAAAATCAAATTTAGTGCTTTCCCTTCTATGACGCCAATGATTTATGGCGATTTTGTAGCATTTTTATGACGCACAAGTCCTCAGTAAACTGATGTTCTTAATCATTGAATAATTAGCTATTAATAAAGGTTACATGAATCAAACATCGCTTTAGGTGTACTACAGAAGATTGAAATAACAAGTTAATAGTCATTTTTTGGTACTTAAGCGTTTAAATAAGGTTGTAACCTGTGCTTCTTTTGAGTAGCTTCAATACCCCTACAAAGAAATCATGTTTCCTTTTAAATAGTTCGCATCATTGGTCATTTTCTGTTTTACCGGAAGGTAAGTTAACGTTTATGCCCACATAAGGCTTCGTCGCTAGCATAAAATCTAAATCGGTAAACATTTAAACAAGGCCATATCCTACAACATCAATCCAATATACATGATTTATTTCCTACCATCAATAATAAAAAACTCAAAAATAATGATACAATTTATTTTCAATAATATAATGCATATTATTATAATTGTCGGTCATATCAAATCAAAATTTAATCAATGTTTATCGAACTACAAACCTTAAAAACAACAAGTACGGACCTGTTACAAGTTATATTAATTTTATTTCCGTTTCAAATAAAGCCTTATCAGATTGTTTTATATAATATTTTTTTGCTTCATATGATTTATACAATATTTGCCTTTATTTTCAACGTAGCGATTTACTCTACTGTGCAGATCGCCTCAAGACGGGAACGATGACGTCATAAGCGTTCTGAGCAAAATCGTTGAACTGAGATCTACTACATCCAGTGGCTTCGACTTTGTACACAGCCTCATACAACTTCTTTATCAGATCGACGATCGTCCCTTTATCATATCCTTTCTCCTTCAAAAATATCATTATCTGTTTAAACATCTCAATCTTACTGCCACGTTTGATAACGTTTTCTTGCGATTCCACATAGTTTTTGTATAACAAGTATTTCTTTAAGATGTCTATGATCCCAATAGCATCCAATCCTACGTCAAATCCTGTTATACTCAGGATTAAACCCTCGTTTGCTGTTGCGTAGTTATCTAGGATGTCAGAATCTATTATTTCTTGATATCCAGAATCTTTGTTAGGCAAAACATTCTGTGCTCCAAAAGTTGCTTCAAAATGATACGGGCTATTTTGTTGACTTGTACCAATTGAATTAAGTTCTAAAAATTTCGAGATGTCGGTAGGTAATTGCCAATTACTCAAGAATGAAATTAGTTTTGGATTGTTTAGAATGTTTAAGTTGAAGTTATTGCTGTTTAGTAGCAACAAAATTTCATGCAGCCATTTTTGACGAATCAGATTGTATATGTAAAAATGCATTGGGTGCTTATGAACGTCACCACCATTCAGGAATATATTTTCGTACCACACTTTGCTTAAGCCGTTGTTGCCAATATTTTCCGCTGCGCTCAGTAGGATGGAGTCGATCTTATACAGATTTGATAATGCCCTGTCTTCATCAACAGTAAGCCTGTTGAACTGTTTTTGTTTAAGTAACGCATCTTTTAGTTTCAACAAGTTGTCAACCGAGAAAAGTTTATAGCTTGGTGACAGTTGAGCTCTAAAGTGATCTACATTATTAACCGTTGGGCCCTGGTATGTTTGATACGAGATATGACTTGGGTTTGTGTTATATTGCACGTTTGTCCCTTGAGGTCTATCCACGTATACTTCAGCGTGTACATCTGTATGGCTAGGATTGAATGTATTGCTGTATGTAGAACTGGGCACAGGTCCATTTTGCACTTGAACGTAACTTGATTTGTGTACATTTGGCGTAGGTCCTACATTGGGGGATATTGTCTGGTAATGGGAGGTTGTTTCAATTCCTAGCTGTGGTGCTTTTTGGTATGTTTCAAAAGACTGAGAAGGAAGACCAATGCCATAATTAAGAGGAATTTCAGTATCAGTAAACATCGGTAAAGTGTTTTTATGCAAATCAATATGCACTTTGGTTCCTTGTGTATTTAAGGGACTATTATTGTACACGATTGCTGGTTTCGTAACACTTTGAACTCCTTGAATTACAGGTCGACTGTAATCTTTCTGGACTCCAAAATGAACATTAGATTCGTAACTAGGCTGATTAGAATAGAAAGACGGGTTACCACCACTTCCTGCGTACGCCACTGCACTGGATTGGTAACCATTTGGAACACCGCTGGAGACAATATTCGTTTGACTGCCAGAAGTGCCGCCTGTGAAGCCGCCGACATAGTCTGGTTCATCCTCTTGTGCTTCTATGTGGGACCCAAAGTAGCCAGGCTGGTTAACTAAAACGCTTGGGTTCTGTGCGCCGCCACCGTTTGAGTACGATACTTGAGATTTGTAATAACTACCCGAAGGTCTTTGCATTGAAAGCATTAAATTGGATGCACTTGGGTTTCTTTCTGTGGGAGAAAAGTTTTGCTCATATTCTCCAAGCGTATTTAAAAGCTCGTTTTGCATGTCAGCATCTTTGTACATAATTTTTGTAGGGTTTATTATATACGTGTGGTAAACCTGAGATTTACCCAAACTACTAATCTGGTGACCGGACGTACCTTGAACCTGCTTTTTATACATTAATGGCGAATATTTAATGTGTTTCCTGTCTTCAATAACCCAAGGTATGTCTTGTTGTTGCCTATCTTCAATAACCCAGGGTACTTCAATTTTGTGTCTATCTTCAATGTCCCATGGCAAATTTACCTTTTGCCTATCTTCTATGATCCACGGCAGTTTGCCCTTTTGCCTATCTCCTATAATCCACGGCAAATTTCCTTTATGTCTATCTTCTATAATCCATGGTAAATTCCCTTTTTGTCTATCTTCTATAATCCACGGCAAATTTCCTTTTTTTCTATCTTCTATAATCCACGGCAAATTCTCCTTTTGTCTATCTTCTATGATCCACGGCAGATTGCCTTTTTGCCTATCTTCTATGATCCACGGCAGATTCTCTTTTAGCCTATCTTCAATAATCCACGGTAGATTATCTTTTTGTCTGTCTTCTATGATCCATGGTAAATTGGCCTTTTGCTTGTCTTCAGTTACCCAGGGTAGATCGCCCTTCTGTCTTTCTTCAATAATCGAGGGAAAATTTTGCCTATCTTCAATCGTAAAGTCTTTAATCCTGTCTTCAATAGTAAAATCTCTATTTGGATTTGCCTCGTTACCTCTGTATCTATCTTCGATAATAATATTATCTGGGTTAAAGTATTCTCTGTCGTCTAAATTAATTGGAGGATGTGGGTCTTTAGATTTAAAACCATATCTACCTTGAAATGTAATTTGTGGGTTAGTATTTTGTCCAGCGTCAAAATTAACTACCTGAGGATTGCCGTTAGTATTTTGGTTTCCGTCCATAACAGATACAATTTTGGTTGCTTGAATTACATTATTTCCTTCTGTCACTAAAGGTAAGTCGAGATTATTTGCACCCTGTTCAAAATATGGGTTCTTATTCGCTTCTGCTGTATCTATAATATCAAGGTTCAAATTCATGTCATTATAAATTTCACTCTCCCGTCCGATTTGTGACTGGCTTTCTTTGGGTACCAAGTTAACTTTGTAGCCTAATGAACCAAGTACAGGTTTCCCTGCTTGTATTCGGCTTGCAGGATTTACGACAAAACGCTTCTGAATTTTTATCGTTTTACTATTCTTACCAGAGTAAGATGAAGGAGGCATCTTTATCCACAATTTTACATTTTCTCTGTTTCTTTCTCTTCTTTGTAAGTCGGACTGTAGGTTTTGGTCCATCCGGCCATCAGTTTCTGAAACAGAACCACTTCTTGAATCCAAATCATCAAACATCATTCGTTTGTGAGCTGTTGTTTCGCATAAACAAGCTGGTTTTAAGGCTTCTTGGTTTGATTCTGAGGATAACTTATATTCATTTCCTTGACCAGTTTGTGCGGTAGATTCTAGGTCAAATGCGTCGCTATTGTCAAAGGTTTCTGGATTTTTGGTACCGTTTTGGAGAATCCGAACAATATCGTTTATCTTACCATCCACTTTAACACCGAACATCGAAGCTTGATATAACATCGTAAATGTATTTACCAATACAAATAGTTTTTCTATTCTTCCCAGCTGTTGATTCGGTTTAGCTTTAAGTACGTAAATGTCAAACACCTTCCAAAAGTTTTCCTTATTTAACTCAGATGTTTCATTAAGTAGAAAGCCTAAGTCTGTAGGAATTAAATTATTTTTTTCATCTGTATCAATTACTGTTTCTATCGCGTCTTTAGGATGTTTTTCGTTATTGATAGCAATACTGTCATTTTTAAGAACATTGTCAAATAAAGGAGTAGTAATAGGTGGAACTGAAATATTACCTAGGACTTGGTTTCCAGACGCTTGGCCCTGTCCTAGTTGATGGCTAAACGATACCTAGGAAAGGAAAAAAATGGATTAAAATATTTGCCGAAGTAAACCTTTTAATTCACCAAGTTTTATACTAACCAATCTAAAGGGAAAATTCCACAAATCATTAGATTTAGAAAGGAATTAATGACGGATTTTAAAATTATAAGAAAAAACACAATTTGTTTTCAAGTTAAATCTTAGACTGTCCAAGTGTTCATGCTATAAAGATTTTCAACCGACTTAAATACCTTCTTTTATAATATAGAATACTATTTTGCTAACATAGAATTGAAACAAAAACTTACCAAATCATTAGTCATTGGTTTCGCTCGTATATCTATATCTGGTATAGCGTATGATCCATCAGGATTAAGTCTCTTGCTGTTCAAAGGATTCTTTTCTTCTGATATTTCTTTCAAGTAAACAGCTGTCACATTAACTGAAGTAGAATTCTTATCGACTGTAGTGAAGTTCTTACCCACACCCATACTGTTACCAAATCTGCTATTACTTGTGACTGCATTTGTTACATCACTGCCATTGGTTTTGTTTACATCGTATTCTTTGGGTACGACGTAGTATCGGGATATAGTGTGAGTTGCTCCATCTTTTTTCACTACGGTGCTGTCACCTGGTATCAATTTTAGGGCGACGGCATCCTAAGAATTTAATGGGAAATATATTCTTTGTTCATGGTTAAATCGGTTATTATATACATTTGGGTTGAATTCAAAGTGGAAAAAAGATCTTAAAAACTGATCTCCTGTTTGTAGTTCGCATACTACGTTGCTACCAATTATTATAATAATGTTTTTTTATTTCTCCAGATGTGGTGGACTGATGCAACTAACCTGTTGAATATGGCAAAGGCGAATTGCTGACTGATTTTTTTTGACACCGTGTAAGTTCCGGTAAAAAGGTAATACAATAATATGATACTATAACTACCGACATAAAGGGTCTAGGTAAAAAAGTATCTACGGAAGCTTTATCACGAAAAACTTACCAAAAAAATGAATAAAAGCAATTGAAGGCACAAGTAACTGAAACTATTATTCATATTGAAATAGTTTTTAAGCACATCACAAGGGATAGGGTTCACCTACTAAACTGCCGGCTCCTATTACACAGGGGGTATTTATTTAAGAACCATTTGTAGCGTGGAAATTAATTGGAGCGTGTCTTCAATAAAAATATCTAAGATCAAGTAGATATGCTTGTGGAGGCATGTAGGCATAAATGTTTTGAAAAATGTCAGTTGTCCATAGTCGGTTAGGACATCTGTCTGTTCCGTGGTCTTGCCACGCACCGACCAAATGCGGGAGACGTCGAATGGCGGTTCAGGTTTAGTCAGTAAGAGTCTGACACTACCCGCTTCCTCACTCGAGGAGGTGGATTTGCTATGAGTCTTTTTTTTTTGTTAAAGCGGGGGAATCCTTATGGACACCCGCAACCCCAGGGGGAGCCGCGGGTAGTATCAGACTCTTACTGACTAAACCTGACCCGCTGTGCTACGTCATCCTCGTTTTTGTGTCGGTGCATGGCAGCGCTTAGCATTACTTCATGCACATGAGTATACCCCTGCCTTACCAAAAAAGGGACACCTTGTTCGATTTCAATATAATGATCGCACTTTTGATCGAGTTAATAATGGGTGAATCTACAATGATTGCGAACGTGCGTTCTTTTAGGAGGCCTTTGGCTTTTTTGCATCTCTTATTTTATTTATTGATCTTTGCCACTTTATTATACCCCTAATGATATAAATGCGTTAAATTGATCTCATATAATTGAAATAATTGAATAGCTATAAAATCATACATGGTCTTAATTCTATTTTCCTTGGCAATCATTAAGCATAATACAGCATGATAAAGCCTAAACTACTATGACGTAATTGATTGATCAACGTACGTACTATGGGATTTTGAAGCAAGACTTTTATCGATGTGGACTCTTTACTTCATTCAGTTCTTTTCAGGAAGATTCCGCTAAAAGATAAAACGGGATCCTATTACTATGATACCCTATCTGTATATCCGTCTTTCTGTCACTAGATGTATCTCATGAACCGCGTGGTAGTTAGGCAGTTGTTTTTTTTTATGTGTGTTTTTGTTGCCACTGTAATAGTAAATACCAAAAACATAATATAAGACGATTCCATACTACAAGCCTGATTGTTTTGCCGATTTAATATAGGTACTGATACGGATACCTACATGCGCAAGTCGAACTCACACTTGGTTGGTTTTTCTTCCCAGGGAAATCTTCCTGGATATTTGGTGCCGTGGGAAACATAGCAGTCCAACTTTTAAAGCTTTTCATAGAGACAAACAAAAAATAACAACTAATCACATCACTTCTTTGATTCGAATTTGTTTCGGTTCTCGATTCGATCCTGAAAGGGTACTATGGAACCAAACCGAATCGAGCGAGATTACATACAGATTTCTCGATATAGCGTACCTACTTCTAAATAGTGCCACAGGACCACTGCACGAGCAAGTGCTAGTGTCGGGCTCCCAAAGCACCCTTCTCGATCTAGATCTAGATTGAAAACAGAACTAGATTCTGTCGGGAGCAAGCCCATAGGTCGGTTAAAATTACTTCAAGTCAAGTTAATAAAAGATTACCTAGTACCTACATTATTAAACCCTATCATCAATTTCAACCCCCTCAAACCTATTCATAATGAATTAATATTATTCTAAAACGTTTATAATAATATCATTTGTCATGTTACACTAAACCATAAAATCAATGCAACAAAATTGCCGTATCGTAAATATTAGATATTATAATGTAATTTATTGCTTGAGTTTATTATTAAGTACCTTATTTTCACGTATTTCAGTACTATTTACTTTGATGCCATATTAAGCAAATAATAATATTATTCCGCCTCGATAGGCAGCAGGTGGGCAACACCAGAAAAAATATTATTATTTATTCCGCCTTATTATAAAAATTGAAAATTCTAAAAAGAGGACTTGGTGAAAGCTCTTTATAGATACAAGGATCTTTTGGTGGCCGAAATCGGAACTAATGCCGTCATATATAAAAAACCATCACTTGCTTGACGGTTGAGTTGACTCATGTAGCGAATATGCACACCAACGCCCTCATGTTAATGTCATCCATGTGCCAAAAGAAACTTGTACCTATATTGCTACAAGGATCTTTAGGCATGTAGAAACTCTTTAGAAATTGTTTATAGCGTTTGATTTGCTCATACAAATGTTTCTTTCAGAGTAGATGGCAGATCATTCAATGTGCAGGTAAATAAGCAATTGGAATAGAAAAGCAAGTGGGTATGTACACGATAAACACCTGATTAAAATTTTGTATGGTAAGTCCAATCATAATTACAAAAAATTGCCTTATTTTCTTAAAGAAACTATATTCTCATGCAGAGACGGCGCTAAGAGAAAATGGGATGGGGCACTACACAGATCGTATTGGCATCTTCCACCACGACTGGCTCAACAAGCGATGATATTCCATCAAAGCAGGCTCGACAAGCGGTGTTTACAAGCTATGGTAATCTTTAGTTAGTCATCATCTTCTTTCCCTTATCCCATTTTACTTGGAGTCGTCGCAACACATTTTTTTCTTCCATTCTTCTCTATCAGACTTCACAATATCATATACTCCTTTTTCATTCATATCATTCATTATACAATCCATCCATCTTTTCATTGGTAATTTTAAGTTAGTAGGAGTAATAAAATAAAGACATAAATATAAGTAAATAACATTACAATATATTTAATTGATAATTGCACAAAATATAACCAATACATAAGAGTAACAAATAAAAAACAAAATTATCCTTATAATTATTAATCACAATTGCTTACGGTTGCCCAGCGTTGGGCAACGTTTACATTACCAATGGGTATTTTTTGCAGTTTTTTTCTATATTACATTAAGTATAATCACAAGATATGCTATGCAGATGCAATTGACAAATCTTATTAAAGTATTTAAACAATGATTATTTCTTTTCTCATGATTAAGATTTAGTAGAAAACTGTTATTTGTTATATTTTAAAGTTAATCTATACATGGGGGTACAGTAAACAGAGCTTATATGCAAATATTACATGATTTCATATTGGTACAGTGTAGTAATAATAAATCTCTTGTTATTATTGCTAGCTTCATCTTGGTAGTTTAACTTTTCCTAGATTTTAGGAAATAATTTGACTGGGTAATACAGTATCCCATAGTAAATTTGCTAGAAAGCCACGAAAACTGGCATAAACCTGCCCCTAGGCAAATATTCCTTTTAGTTTTAACACTGATCATATCACTCAAATAAATGAAAATGATAACTATGCCACAAAACTTGTCGAAAAGTAATGTCATTTCCATAAATTTTAATATGAGCGATTTTTATCATCATTCGATCAACAGTGGGATAAGACGGGCTTTTAAATTTAGTTTTTCTTTAGTCTACAAAAAACGGATTAGCCGATTTTGAAACAACTACATAAGTACGAAGTTTTAAGTATAATATCACAAAATCGCATAAAGATGAGACCAATAACTGACAAAAACGTGTTAACTAATCTATATGACAGCCATTTATATCCAACCTTTTACTCAATTAGTGTATCACAAAAACCGCATATTTATATCAACTCCCAGTTTTAAAACCATAAATATTTGTTAATCGTCAGTCGAATCTTTACTAAGTTCTATGATTGATTGTAATCTTATCAACCAATCACAGTCCTGATCAGTTGATTTAACAGCAGATTCAATTGATCAGCCTTTTAGAAACTCGAGGTAAGATTACCTACACTGTACCAACAAGTGTATTGAGTTTTAGACGACGTTGCTAGTGAAGATTTCTATCCAGTAGCCATCAGGGTCTTGAATGAAAGCTAAACCTTTCATTTTACCGTCATTCGGTCGCTTAATGAACTTCACACCTTGTTGCTCGAATCTGAAAGGATAAAAAGTTGCGTTAGTTTTGTAAAAAATGTGGCGGAATACTGTTGAATGCAAATAGATAGTAAAATAATTAAAGTTTAGACTCAATTCGTAGGGAAGTTTATTTTCTAGTCAGAAAAATATAAATCTGTTTTTGGAATGCTTTAAACTGCTATTTTTTTTCCTCTACCAAAACCCAAGGAAATTGCTGATGAGCAATTTTAATCTAGTTTTTTTTTTATTTACACCACGCCATCTAGTGTCAAGTTAAGCGTACTAAGTAGTTTGTGTTATGAGTACTAGACAAGCGATAAACTTACTCACATATTTCTACTAATACATACAAGTTATTGATAAACAACACCTACACACGGAACAAAGGAACATGCTCATTACACAAACATTTGTTCTAGGTGCAGATCGAACCCACGACCTCTGGTATAGCAGTCAGGGTAACTAACCACTAGACCAACAGGCCAGTGAAGATTGTTCTTAGATATTATTTTTCAGTGGGTTGTTTTAAATGCCTAACAGAGTAATGTTCCATTGTGAAACAAGACGCCGTTATTTCTACGATCTACTACAGCAACAGCCCAACTCTCGTAACCAGTAAAAGGTCAAAGGTCAACAATGTCAAAGTAAGCTGTGTTCATCAAAATCAATATGGCCCAGTCAAATTAGGGGTTTCACCTCGGAATGAAAGATAATAAGCTGAAAATTGGTGAGAACCTTTGTTTGGTCGCCCTAAATATTGTCTCAAAAGTCACAATTTCTATCGTGTCCGCGTCTTGAGATATTCAAGGTCAAAGGTCATGAAAAACAATTTTTCGCGAATATCCCGGTTCCCATTGCTTCAATGATATTTTCACCAATATCAAAGTTGCAGAGTATCAAATTCTCTACAACTTTTGTATATTCTTTTTTTTTATACGATCAACCGTTTTTGAGGTAGAGCGCGACAAGTGCGCAGCGTACAGTCATATAATATATGAGGTAATGCAGGGTCAAGCGTGAGTTTCGGTTATCAGTACGTTGTATAAAGTCAATTATTGACAAAAAAAATATAATTATTAAGCAATGCCCATTATTTCTGTACATAATAGGTCGGGGAAAAAGTCTTTTCGCATTATAGGTCGTATGAATGAACTTATAATAAAATCTTTCTCTCTCTAATAAAATTAGAATTTGGAATTATGTTCTTTAAAATGTTAACTTTCAATTGTACCAAATAAAAATACAAATACCATAGCCAAAAAAAAATTATTACAAGTTCATACATACTATAATGCGAAAAGACTTTTTCCCCGACCTATTATGTGAAGAAATAATGGGCATTGCTTAATAATTATATTTTTTTTTGACAATAATTGACTTTATACAACGTACTGATAACCGAAACTCACGCTTGACCCTGCATTACCTCATATATTATATGACTGTACGCTGCGCACTTGTCGCGCTCTACCTCAAAAACGGTTGATCGTATAAAAAAAAAGAATAGACAAAAGTTGTAGAGAATTTGATACTCTACAACTTTGACATTGGTGAAAATATCATTGAAGCAATAGGAACCGAGATATTAGCGAAAAAATTTTTTCCATGACCTTTGACCTTGAATATCTCAAGACGCGGACACGATAGAAATTGTGACTTTTGAGACAATATTTAGGGCGACCAAAAAAAGGTTCTCACCATTTCAGCTTATTATCTTTAATTCCGAGGTTGACCCTTTATTTTACCTAATTTGACTGGGCTAATAGTCATTTATTCAAATTAGGCTACAATTTAGCAGTTTTTGAACGTCAATGTTCATAAATTATAGACAGCACCCTATCGCCTACCCTTCACTGCTTCCTGTGCTTCGCTACGGGAGAAGAAACATAAAAGAAGTATTTTTTTCCAATGCCCATGTATGTTACAAGCAACAGAACGCAATAAATGGCGACAACTAGTGGACAAGATCAGAAGGAGTCATAATCCTCCAGTAAGATCCTCCATACGACTAAGAAGAAGTAGTATTTACCTTGCACAAGCCTCGTCTACATTTCGCACTAATATCCCGATGTGGCCGAAGCCCCTAGGGTCTGAGTTACCGTTGTGGTAGCTAGAGTCGTCACTCTCCGTTCCCCAGTTACTGTAATATAGGTTATATTAATCAGATTTTTATATTACAATTTCTAACATACTCTGGTGGGATATATTTTCTATTTTTCTACTCATACTATTTCAATTCACATGTACAGAGACACCCAGACTAATAACAAGCATTTGTGGATCGCACAAATTCTTGTACAACGCGGGGATCGAACCCGCGACACGTCGCGCAGTGGTAATTGGCGTGGTGACCTATACCACTTGGCTAACCGTGCAGTTAAAAAATAGATACTTTTTTAAATGGGATTTCTCATAGTAAAATAATACCAGACTATAAACCCTCCCCGCTGGGCAAATCTGTTTTATTTCATTATTGACTATGATTGTCAATTTTTTATTTTTGGGAATTTGCGTTTGGATTTTACAAATAACATTTATTTTCATACAGTAGGTGTTAAAATGTGTCTGGGATTCACCAAAATATTATTTTTCAATTTAGATCTTTACCCCAATTTTACCTTAAAATCCTTTAAAATTAAGTTTTCCATAAGACTGCTACTTATGAGACACATATTCTTTTTTAGGTTTATACTCAGACTTTGATATGCATAATTAAAAATATTTAATTTTTCACAGCTGTAACTACGGTGTACAATAAAGAGTACTCTATTCTACATACATTTTATTCTAATACTCACTATGTCAACTCCAAAGTAGCCTTCCTGGTCATAGCCCAAGCAGTCCTCGTGGCCTCATCGGACGGTATCTCACCGGCATTCTCATAGCCCATAAAGAACAATGAGAACTTCATCTCGGGGAAGTGCAGCTGTTTCAGCAGCGTCATGCCCAGGACACCAGTGTAGAACGGGATGGACTTACGAGGGTCCTTGATGCGGTACATCGTTTGTTGGAACATGAAGTCCTGGAATTTAGAATGGCAATTTTGTGAGATAGGTGCTTAGTAAGTATACTACTAACCTACAACCATCCCACTGCTCGTCTACTTATTTCAGTACCCACAGCAAAATACTAGTAATAATTCTAGGATGTTGTGGTATGACAGACCCTTAGGACTGATGTCAAGTTTTGAGTATGTATGTATGAACATAATAATAAACCAGCCTATACATGTCCCACTGCTGGATACAGGCCTTTTCTCATATAAGCAGGGTTTGAGCATTGATCACCATGCTAGCTTACTGAGGGTTGGCAATTTCAGATTCCATTCCAGACTCTTCAGTGATTATTAGTATAGCAACAAGAAAACTGATTAAGGTATAAAAATAAACAACTAAATAACAATTACAACAAATGGTCTTTTACAATAAATCAAAGGTTACTACTGATAATGACTAAAGCAATTATTGTGTGATAACAAGTTTTAGATAATTGCTTTGTAATAACATTTTAGATTACTCCTATTATTTAACATGTTAAGTAATAATATAATTTATTTTGCTTTAAACAATTAATTTTATAATATTCAAGCTTCAATGTGAAAGGTATTATGAGCTTAATAACCTGAACAGTTTAATGTAGGGTTTGGAAATTCACTATACACTGTGAAAAATAAGTTTGTTGTTTGATCAAATGTTTATCTACTACACAGTGAACTTTATATTCACTTGAGACATGTCTTTGTACTGTTTATACTGAAAGAATTAATTTCTTAAAGTAAATAAAAATGTTGTTCATGGATGTACCTACAAGATCTGTAGGGAAATTATTTGCATTAGTCTTATTTTGAATAAAATTCTAAAAATGAGGTTTTCGACTAATTATATTAGGCACTTTTTTATATTTTTTTTTTATAATAACATTAAAATTGTCTAGATGTGTAGGCGGTTGATAGGAACTTTACTAGCAATTTGAGTAGAAGTGTACTTGATAATCTCTCGTACTTATCAGAGTATTACTATCAGAAAAAAAATGTAATTTTGTTATCGAGTCGGCGCGTAAGAAAGGCGTATTTATTACTATTTACTTACCCTGGTTGAAGGATCAGGGGTCTGGCAGAGAGCCTCAATCTCTTGCGGCGAGATACCTTCGTGCGACATCCTTCTATGTAAAAGAAAACATACATTTTATATGAATAAACTTTGGAATTTAACCTACAAAATATGACCCTGTATTTTCTTGGTAAAGATAAATGATAATCAACAAAATGCTACTTAATTATATTATTGTAAGTATACTTACATTTTTCTACCTAATTTTATATGATAAAACAAATTAATGATCAAAAATTACGATCGGTAGATTGGTGGCTCGCTGACAGTGACAGACTGACAATTGTTGCCAGCTTCAATGTTTCAAATTATCCAGTAGCGTAAATGAGCAGTCAAGCCATAAGTGACCTAAAGCAGGTTAAATTAAAAATTGAAATGTAATTATTTGACCTTATCTTTGTGAGTCACTTAAGTTAAATATTCAACAACTCTTGATTAGGTTGAATTTATTTAAAAAATATTGTCTTAGCAGACCTTTCGCTGTTAACGTTTCGTTTCGTAAGTGTTCAAGTATGGTTTAAGTTTATGTCGGTTGTTAATAAAAAAAATGAAATAAAAGTTAACAAGTTTATTGGTGTACAATACTATAACTTTAATCACTTATTCCACAAATAATACTGTTCATAAATGTATCTAAGTTCTTCCATCCAAATAATGTCTCGTTCCACGGAAGAAGTACGACATTCAAATGCAGAAACCATTCTTGTTTTCTTTTCATCTACAAAAATATCACCTGTAACACTTAAATAATCTCCCTCCGTAAAATTTATAGGATTTTTCCCAATACGGCTCAACAAAGTAGACATAATATTAACGTTATCATTGCCTGCTCTCGTCGCTTCAGCAAAACCATAATATAAATCTTTCAAAATGGCCGGTGATGTATTTATATTACTTTTTGTGCTATCATAATAAATTTGTACAGATCCCGTAGCGTCGGAGAGCTCAACATTCGTGGTGCCGTTGTTTGTATTGTATACAGCCGTAATTACACCGTGTAACATTACATTCTTGAATGTCATTCCAAATAATTCGTAAATGTATTTGTTTTCAGTAACTTTAGCACGAAATATATCTTGAATGTAGAGTTTTAAAGGGTTTTGTTGGAAATTATCCATATTCTAAGGCACTGGTAACTTAATTTTATACATTTAACAACTTATTTAATAAATAACAAAAACTTTTTGAATACATAACCTCACTATTTGTTTACATTTTGTATTCTCGATAGTTTGACATTAATCATGTTTATGATTTTTATCTGTTCGTTCGGTAATTTGCCGAAAAGGTTGAAATCCAACAGAGTCGTGACAAGTTATTCGTGAAGGCGGTAAAAACGCGTATTGTTAACTTTTATGGAGCCTATAACAGTAAGATTACAATTCTAAGTAATAATAAAAACGTAAGTAATTGAAATGCGGATTTACTTTCACATTCTTAATGTTACCGCTAGATGGCAATATCTTACCAGAGATTGTTTAGAAAATGAATGACTTTGAAAACTAATACAATTATCATATTGTTATAGAGCTGTTATTCGGTCTTTATTGAGATCCATTTAAAAGAATATTTTCGTTCTCATATTTTTATACCATAGGTTTACCGAAAAAGAGATTAAGATGATTGATCCGTTTTTTAGCCATGGCTTAAGATCAATAAACTGTACAATGAAACTTTATTCACATAAATAAGCTTCAAAGAACTGTACCTACCTATCGTAAAAGTAACTCTTTAATTTACGTTTCGACTACAAAAAAGTGGAATCATGATTTTGTAAAACTTTTACTCCAAAAATTGGAAAGCAGGCAAAACCGCAGTAAAAGCTAAACCATGTCAATCAATAACTTACAGAAAAACAATTGTCAAGCATATCCGTAGACAATATCTTGTCCTCAATAAAAAGGGGGGAGAATGGAGATGACGTCATTGGCAATTAAACCCCTCCCTCATTTCTCGTCCCCCCTACTTGCTCATGGTAGTGTTTTCAAAATAATTGGCTACAAATATCAGCCAATAAAAGGATTCGGAATAAAATCTTTTGAGTAACATCGAAAATTAAATGAATTTAATTTTCGATGTTACTTTGTATTGTTGAAAAGTTAAGAGCTTGCCTGATAGTATTTTCGGTGGTTACCTATCTTTATCCCGAATTTTAAAATTCCGAACATCATAATCCAGAAAACGATTGGACATTTTATCAAAATCCCGAATTTTAAAATTCCGAAGTTTTATTTGCCATACAATCGCAACTCCAAATTTCACTTACCCATTTATTCATTTGTACGATGTTTCAGAATCCAGACACACGAAATCTAAATGCACAAAATCCAGATGACCGTAATCCATATACTAGAAAGCCCGATGTTTTAAAACACAGATTTTTGAATGTCAAATAATTGAAATCCAGATTTTTTAAATCAATTTTTTTCAAATTCAAATAAACGATATCTAGAAAAACTAAATCCATGTATTTGAAATCCGGTAATATAATATTAATGTACTAAATTTTGTTCGGTATTTTAGTAATACGTAGTAAGCATACATACCAGAAAGATTATTTTAACAACTAAATAACATAAGATAATATTTTCACCTCAATAAACACGGATTTTAACAAATAAAAAAAAAAAAACCTAACCTCACCTAATTTAGGTTAGGTTAGGTTTTTTTTTAGGCAGGAGTGTGGATATCAAATGACCATTATACCTTTTGATCATTAGCGCAAATGTTGATATAGCAAATAAATATTCGACGAACTGAAAATTATGTCAAACGACATTATACAAAGTGATGATTTTCTTAAACGTTGTTCAATTAAAAAAAATATTGATTATTAAAATTCTGGTAATAGTTCATCTGGAATATGATTGTATGGAAATCAAATATCTAAAACGATTATGAAAATCTGGTAATAGTTTATTTGGAAAATGGTACGATGGGAAATAAAAAAAAGTATTCTGAGAATCTGGTATAACTGTATCTGGATTATGAGAATATGGGAAACAAAAAAATACTTTTTGTAAATTTGGTTTTAGTGCATCTGGAAATTCATCTGGGAAACTAAAAAAGGGATTTTAAAAAGTTGTCAATCATTACACCTGTCTTTTAAAAGTTCTACCAAGCGTTTTCGGGGTTTTAAGATTCGGGTAACAGAAATTCGAGATTTTAATAGGTTACCATTTTCGGTACTTACTAGTAAATTATTTGTCGAAGAAATAACTGTTTTCGTCCGATTAGTCGAACATTACACAGTTTTAAAACATCGCCTATTGTCATGCTGTCGTTCTTACATTCAGGTGTAAAAAGCGACGAATGGATCACCATTTTGAAAATTGATTATAGCTTAAAGTCTTGCTTTGCCTCAAAACTATGCACTCCAAGTACTTACGTACGTACTATCTTTTATAAAAAGACTATCTGTTGCCCGCGACTTCGCACGTATTAGTAATATACACGCGTAAAAAAAATGGCGTAAAGAATAGATATTGATCAAATCTCGGACCAACCCGATACACACACATAATTTCAAAAAATAAGTCAAGCCTATTCAGAGGAGTACGAGAAAGAACATTGTAACATGGCAATTTTATATGTAAGAAGATAATAATGATTATACTTGCAATTTGCTCTCTTTTCCTTCATTAAATCCAGTACCTGTATCATGAGTTTTTCATCAAGATTTGTGATTGTGGAAGCGAGACAGCGCTCTACACTGTACGTAGTGACATCTCGTTTCCACTACCGCATCAGTCCGTCTTTAAAGAGTTCATAGTAACAGAATTGTTCTATCTAAGATTGTTTGCAGGAAATCGCTGATTGCAATGCAATCGTTATGTTCGGTTCTCTAATAACAAAAGTAGGTACGATTATCTTCTTCGTTTCTTAGCAATAAAGGGAATTGTAGAGTAACACTATTTTCTACATTACATTTCTGGAGTCTTTTGGTTGATATTTTAAGGAACGTTTTGTTTTTGCTTTACCAAGCTTTTTAAATACGATTGTTGTCTTTTGTGGAAGTGAAGTCGAGAAGAGTAGAGACGAGAGTGAGCTTCCACAATGGCAAGGGTCATCTTTTGATAGCTAATAGTTCAGGTATTGAAGCTCCGTGTGTCCTCAAAGAAGAACAGTTCAGAATTTGATGTGTAATGAATTGCTAATCATTGCCACGTAACGACCAAATGCTTGCTTGCTTGGAGGCTTTGCGTGGCGTTTAGTTCTAGTTATTTAGAGGTAAAACGGGGTCAATAGAGATTTAAGGGGTGAATAGAAAAATAATATATAAGTTGCTTTCGGGGTGCCGCATAAGTTTGTTTACATGAACTCTCGTCTACTTTATCACTCAGTTAAGAATCTTGGAATTATAATTTTGTCTCGTAAAACTTGCAAAATTTAAGAAAAACTGTGTTTCCATTCACCCCCAAAAAGGTCTCTATTCATCCAGTTTTACGTATGAAACTACCTAATTCCACCGTCGAGGAGTTGGGTATCCATGATAATTCCGCCGCTTTACCAAATAAAGTTCCTACTGGTCACCATTTATGAAAATACCTATTTAAGTACTCTAGGTAGGTACTAAAACATTGCACCGTCCAGTCTAATGGCAGGTATACCCACCCATAAACTTGTATCTATTGAGCAGTCAAATTAATAGATTCCCCTAAAAACAAAAGAGTTTTTAGTCATCCCTCTTTAGAAAAGGGCTGTCTCTGTTTTAATAATATTCCACGACTTTTACACAACGTTATCTAGACGCAAACTAAGCAGAGCTTGTATTATGAGTACTAGACAACTGATACACATACTTACAGTCTTCTTAATACATACATACTACAGTTAAATTAAATTACACCCAGAAACAAAACAAATGCCTGTGCTCATCACACAAACATTTGTCCTGGGTGGGAATCGAACCCACGAAAATCTTACCTTAAATTTTTTTTTAAGACTCCCGCACTAAGGTTTTAAACACTTGCATTGCCGGGGGTTTCACAGACTTTAAATACATATGCACAAAGACACCTAGACTCAGAACAATCATTTGCGCACAAGTAGTTGCAGTCATTAAGTTCTATTTCGAACCATCATATAACTTAAAAATATTAGGAGCTTCAATACCGATTTAAAAAAAAGACAAGTTATAAAAAAAGATAAACCTAAAATAAATCCATCACAAACCTAAAACCCAAACAAAATACACCAAAAACTTAACACAGTCGTTTAAACCCAACACTACGTAAAACGATTAAATCTTTTAAAATAAAATCGTTACAAAAATCCCCCATACATATCGATAGGTACAGCCCTAACTAGAGGTGGCACCCGACGCGGCAATTATGCAAACTGCGCCCGCCTGCGCTCGCTTATTTGTAGAGTGTTTTCCCCGGAGAATAGAGGTGGGACATATCGATGGTTAATTGAGACGTAATTGATTTTAGATTGCTTGTCAATATCGATGTTTTTTTTTTGTTTGTTGTTTGTTGTTAATTAGTGAGCTGTTTGATGTTTTACACAGGCCCACGTATTATACGTCCCACTGCTGGGCACAGGCCTCTTCCTTGTTTTTAATGTGATGGTGGTAATTTTGTTGGCATGTAATGTTAATTAAAATGGTTGGTTAATTCGGTTTAGTTAGTTTGAAGTATTAAATCGAAATCTAACATTTTCCACTATAAAATTATCAGTCGATAACTGCCAGACATTTAGTATCTATTTAGATATATACCATTAAAAACTATAAGCTATTTAGCAACATAATATGCACAGTTTTAGGCACTAAGAATATGACAAACGTCATATTCTTAGTGCCTAAAACTCTAATTATATCTTTCAAAATATAGAACAATATAATCATACCAGCCCTTTAATGTTACACTGCTGGGAAATATATTGTTTCCAATAGAAAAGGATTTATCATTCAAAATCCAAACCGCGCTAAGCAAGAGTGGTGATACTTTAGCTTACTGCAGTTTAGAGATATTATTTTCCAACATTTCGAATCCTGATTACCTCACCATCTTTAATTTCAACGTATATGAAATTCTAAAATAAAAACCTTTTATTAAATCTCAAAGTATCGATAGTGTGTCCCATCACTAGCACTCTCATCACCGATGCGTCTATAGCGAGGCGTCGCATCGGAATCGTCTGCTTTGGCCTTCACTATCGGGCTTATCGACAACCTTATATATACTACATTGTTTTCCTTTTACAAAACAGCTTATTAAATACTTAAAAACTTCTGCCGAATACGAAGTACCTAAAATTTCGCGTATTTTGCATTTTTCAGCCAACATTATATGTTTTTGAGTACGTAATAATATGACAATCATTCTTCTCCATCCTTACCTCCTTCTTCGCCTTCATCTCTTTTCTCATCCATACCTTCGTCACCCGCACCATATGCAAATTCTGTTCACCAATCACCATCTCATGCTCAGTCATCATCACCATCGAGCCATCTCTCCGAGGATGTTGTGCAGGAGGCTATTGTGGCCAGTGACCCTGCATCCGCCTCCGGAGTAATTGGGAAACGCAAAATGTGGTCCGAAGAGATGAACATTTTTATTTTGCGAACCTACCTCATAATCACTTCATTAGAAACTAACACCAAACACTATTTAACACCACTTTACGAAACCTTCAAAGAAAAGTATCCGGAAATGCAAGCTAGTAAACAACGAGTAGGAGACCAGCGCAGAGCAATAGTTCGTAATAAATTACTTTCAGATGAAAAAATTTGCCAAATTCGATTAGATGTTCAAACTTATTTAAATGATAACCCTCAGACGAGCTTCACTCAAAGTAGTAATTCAGAAAGACTCAGATGGACTAATGACATAAACGAGAGTATCATGCGATCATATTTTAAAATTACTAACTTAGAAACCAATGTAACTGGTTATAGACAACAGTTGCACCAGCAAGTTATAGCGCTCTGCCCTGCTATAGCTCGTGTGTCTGCACAAAGGATATCTGATCAGAGAAGAGCTATTGTCAATAATAAATATATTTCATTAGAACGCTTAAACACGATAAGGGAAGAAGTAGCTGCCGAATTAAATGTTGACACGAACTTAACACATAGCCCTGAACCCATACATTTTTCTCATCCAATTTTAGAGCCCGATAGTCAAAGGCTTTTATCGCCTTCAGTTGCAGAATTGGAGTCGCAAACAGAAATTTTAGAATCCCAAGCAGTAGAAGTAGAAAATGAGAGGTTTTTACCTCCGTTAGAGACACAAAACCAAATAGATGAAACCTTTGTAGAAGTTTTTGAAAAATTTAAAGACTCTGATCCATGTAACCGACCAGCTATTCCAAAACAAAAGACCTCTAAAAAATTTAGCTGCATTGTGCACTACCTTAACTCGCGTGTCATCCCGAAAGTAATTTCTAATGAGACCGATTTTGTCACAACCCAACTAACTATCTACAGCGCAGCTTACGCAGCTGCTAAACACAATGGAGCCAAATTTAATGAAACATTCACGCCAAGAAGAACAGTGGAGACAGTTCCAAAGTGGCAAAGAAATTTACAGAAGAGAATTGAAAACCTAAGGGCATATATAGCTAGATTACATGAGTATATGAAGGGAAATCCAAGCCACTATCTACAAAAAAAGATAGAAGAAATAAAAAATAGATTTAAAATTCACTCTCAATACGAAGACCCTAATACAGACCTAACACATTTTTTAGATACTCTTAAGCAGAAGCTAAGCGTTTTAGTTAGTAGATTGCGTCGGTATAAGCAGACCACGCTTAGAAAAACACAGAATAGGTTATTCGCTAACAACGAAAAAGTGTTTTACAGAAATTTAGCCCAAAGTAGAATAAACAATTTGCCATCGGATACTAGATCTACACCAATACCAACAAAAGAGGGATTAGAAGCTTTTTGGAAAAATATATGGTCAAACCCAGCAGTGCACAGGGATAGTGAATGGATAAAGCTAGACAAGGAAAAAATTAAACATTTACCAGAAATGGAATACAAAGAAATTAGTTTAGAACTTTTAAAACTCGTCATAAATAGAACACACAATTGGAAAGCCACAGGATCAGATAACCTACATAATTACTGGTATAAAAAATTCACTAACATTCACCCTCTTCTTTTAACACACATAAACCAATTCATACATTCACCAGACACATTACCGAGATACATAACGGAAGGAATAACATATATGTTGCCCAAAGATCAGTCCGACACCGGTAATCCCGCTAAATACCGTCCCATAACTTGTTTACAGAGTATTTACAAAATAATAACATCATGTATTTGTGAAGTCATTTATAGACACGTAGACGAAAACAATATATTAGCTGAAGAGCAGAAAGGTTGCCGAAGGAGCAGCCAAGGATGTAAGGAGCAGCTCACTATTGACGCAATCGCCTGTAAACAAGCTCACTCGAAGAGCAGAAATATTTACACAATGTACATTGACTACAAAAAAGCATTTGATTCTGTCCCACATTCTTGGCTTATTTATATATTAAAACACTACCGCATTCATCCTTCAATAATATTATTTTTAGAAAACACAATGTCTTGCTGGAAAACTATGCTTAAATTATATGATAAAGGAGAGCCAATAGAAACCGGATTTTTAAATATTAAAAGAGGTATATTCCAAGGTGACGCCTTAAGCCCACTTTGGTTCTGTTTAGCTTTAAATCCACTGTCTACGCTACTTAATAACACAAACAAAGGTTTTAAAATTAAATACGATAATACTAATTACAGTTTGTCCCACCTATTGTACATGGACGATATTAAATTGTTCGGTACTACACTTGCTGATATTGAGACCCTAGCAGACATCACACAAACTTTTTCGTCGGATATTGGTATGGAATTTGGGATAGACAAATGTAAAATCCAATCTGTTCGAAAAGGCAGAGTTGAACCCAATTCTTACCAATTGTTTGACGAAGGACAAATTGAGCCAGTTGATGAGAGTGAGGGCTATAAATATCTAGGATACGTACAATCCCGACAGTTGCACCAGAAACAGATTAAACAGACACTAAAAGACAAATTTAAAACTAGACTCCATAAGATTTTTAATTCCTATCTTAATTCTCGAAATACAGTTAAAGCAGTTAACAGTTATGCCATACCCATACTTACATACTCCTTTGGTATTATTAAATGGTCCAAGTCGCAAATACAAAATTTACAGAGAATGGTCAACACCACCATGACTACATACCGTAAACACCACCCACGGGCATGCGTACAGCGACAAACGCTACCGAGAGCCGAAGGAGGCCGAGGAATTATTGATATTCAAAATTTGCACAACAAACAAATACAAACACTTCGAGCATTCTTTCACTCCAAATCAATTCACTCAGAACTTCACCTTGCAATAGCCCAAGTAGATTATAATTACACCCCACTTCACCTAGCAAAACCTTCAATTCAGACTGAACTTGTTACAAACCCACAGAAACTGGATGCCTGGGCTCAGAAGTCCCTCCACGGAAGGCATCGCCTCGACTTAGTAAACCCTATTGTTGACAAAATTGCGTCAAACATGTGGCTTAAGCGAGGCGAATTGTTTCCCGAAACGGAGGGATTTATGATTGCCATTCAGGACCAGACCATAGATACTAAAAACTACAGAAAACATATAATCCGAGATCCAACCGCGCAAAACGACTTCTGCCGACACTGTCACAGAAGTCCGGAAACAATTCAGCACATTACAGGAGCTTGTACATCTATTGCGCAATCGGATTATAAGCACAGACACGATCAAATAGCCGCAATAGTTCACCAATACCTAGCCTATAAATATAAATTAATATCAGAAAAAATAGCCTATTATAAATATACACCGCAAACTATTTTAGAATCCCCCGAGTTTAAAATGTATTGGGACAGGACTATAATGACAGATAAAACAATACACTACAATAGACCGGATATTACATTAGTTGACAAGCGAAAGAAAACAGTATTTCTTATTGACATAGCCGTACCTAATACCCATAATCTACAAACTACATACACAGAAAAAATAGCTAAATATACCGACCTAGCCATTGAGTTGAAAACTCAGTGGCGCGTAGACACTGTCCGCACGGTGCCGATAGTAATATCAGCAACCGGCGTGATACCCAAGTTTCTTCACAATAGCCTTAAAACCCTTGAAATACATCCTCTTACTTACATCCTCATTCAAAAAGCAGCCATTCTAAACACTTGTAGATTAGTCCGTAAATTTCTTTCAATACACAATACATAACTGGGTAATACCCATCAATTCCGTTTTGGCCACAAGCCCGCGGAATTGATTAATTCGCCAGCAATGGTAGATTATTTACAAAATACATATAAATAATAATAATAAACCCCTCGGGGCAAGTCGTTACCTCATCATGGGGATAACGCAAGACCTGAGGGCATATTAGTATGCTTTTTCAAACCTTGAGGTATAAATAAAAAATGTATCTGAAGGTCTATGTAGGAGCATACATCCGCAGGGCAGCTTGTGGCGAGCTGTTTGTGTGTGGCGACACAACGGAACCTGAATGCCCCAGGGGGTCACTCTTCATGAGGACTCCCAGCTCTTTCTTGCCTTAACTGGCTGGCTAGAGAGGGGTCGCAAGAGCTATATGCTCGGGGGTGGAAGTGTCTAATGGCGTAATAACGAGGAAACCCGCTCCGGGTCTGTGACCCGCGATGGCGAAATCGGTGTCGCACCTCTCTACACCCCTTAGCCTTACTCTCTGGTGTTGCCCACCTGCTGCCTATCGTGGCGGTATAATAGGGGGCCCATCTTGGAGTCGGCGAGTCACCGCCTGCCAATTTGAATTGCATTTTCATGTGTTTAAAGGCAGGTGCCATAGTTATCCATAGTTTGAAAAATAAACACATCCAACATATCCTATCCATAGCCCAAATTCGTTTTATCCATAATTTACAATAGTTTTGTAGCTACCTTGGGCCGTCCATGTCTGTTCTTTCATAGAGCAGGGGTGGATGGCCCTTGGTAGTTGCCCCATCACATATTAGATTAAAGTTCTCAACAAGGCCTCTGCATGTTGGACCTGTGTCCCCGTGTAAGCCTTTAAAAAGGACCGGGTTTCTTCCCTTGAAGTTATCCCGTGAATTAAAAGAGATACAAATAATAATAATAAAAATCTTTATTTTTCTCATCATCACTAATTAGTTACATAGTTAATTTGATCTATTCCGGTCCAATCCCAAAAACTAATACCACTTAATTAAACACGTAATTAAAAAGAACCTAAAATAAAACTAAATTATGAATGATTTTCTTATAACAGTTTCTTAGAAAACGTTTGTGTTAATGGGCTTTAGACTTAAAAGTCGCTACTTGGACAAAAGCTCGTAATTCCAAGAAATATGAAGGATATGGATTTTGATTAAAGGAATATTGTATTTCAAAGAAAATTAGAACTCATACTAATTTTGATCGGCTGTTGATAATTTTGTTCAGTTAATATTTTTTGGGACTTACTTGTTAAAGCGCTATAACAGCTATGGGCTGCTGTCAAGAATTATGTTGACATGGTGAATGATGATTGACATGATGAATTGGCGTGGTGTCCTATACCACTCGGCGATCCATAGAGTCAGTTTGAATCCCTATTCTCTACATATAGTCAATCAACGTACCCACTTCTTACTCGTGTAAGTCTAAGAAGCATTAATACTACACACTCAGTAACTAATGCTTCTTAGAATCCTACCCTTAGATTGTAACAATTTCCGTTTATAGCAATACTAAGAATTGCCTAATGGATGTAGGTATACCTAGGTTTAATACCTAAGCTTAAAACCATGTACCTCGTCTCAAAGATGTGTGAAAATAGATCTTATCGCGTTGACATAAGAGTGATTTAAAAAGCTTTTCTTAATTGTGATTGACTGTTCGTACAAGAAATCAAGAATATTAGGTTTAAAGGATCAATTATTATGAAGTGCCAATGTAAGTTTCGTTCGTGTTTAAAGACGTATTCTGATTAGCATATTATTTGATAAAACAATCTTTGAAAGGCTTAATAACGTCTACACGAAGGTTTTATCCAAATTCGTTCCGCCCTTAGAGTGTAATGATATAAAAAGTATAAAAAAATTGCGCCAATTTTGACTTTCCTGTTGGTCTAGTGGTTAGTGTCCCTGACTGCTACACCGGAGGTCGTGGGTTCGATTTCCACCCAGGACAAATGTTTGTGTGATGAACACGACCAATTGTTTTGTTTCGAGGCGCAAGTTTTCTATAATATTATGTTTGTACCTATTTTTTTAGAAATATTTATGTATGTTAATCCGTTGTCTAGTACTCATAATACAGGTTACTCTCGTATACTTGTCTTAATTTGAGACTAAATGGCTTTGCGGGAATTTTGAGGAATATATTCTACCTAATTTCGCTTTCATACTACTGAACCATGCCTATTACTTCAATACTTAACCTATTCAGCTTCCCTCCCATTTCAATCAATACATAAAACAGTATCAAGTAATACAATAAAAACAAATAGTTTTAGTTTCTTATGGAGTCTCAACAGTTGAGAAGATACGCGATCTAGAATTCTCTCGATAAAATTGATCCAGGGAATATTGAAAACAGTTTCAGTAGTTGCCTGTCTGGCAGTACTTTAAAACCTTACATAATTGAATGCTAAAGGTGCAATGGCCCTGTTGTGTTGCGAAGGAGTCTATAATAGAATATATATAGGTAGAATACTGAGCGTCTACCAATAGGGCGCTAGACAGACTGCAAATTGCAGATCAAACGTGCAGTCCGATTGCAGTTGAATGGCAGTCGGCGTGCAGTCGTGTTAACTGTTTGAATTGCAGTTTTATTGCAGTCGTGTCAACTGCATTCAAACTGCCCTTGAATTGCAATTTGCAGATGAAATGCAGTACGACGGTGTAAAGCCTTACTCGTTAAAGTAAGATTGCGATTAAGTGTTGCAGTTGTGGAAGAGAGACGGTGCTATATGTCGTATAGCGCGCTATCCCACTTTAAGAGGTGATAGGAAGCTTCTTGTATTGTTGGTGAGATATTTTTCTTTGTTCTTGAGTTACTAAGTATTCAGTTCAAAGTTTTGTACTAACGTTATAAGTGTGAGAATGAGTCTAACTTTTATACTGGAACGATAGCTCAACTGGTTTTGATTATGTATATTTGCTATGGAGATAGCTAGTTTGAAGAACATAGAACGGATGTAGTTTTCCCGTAATAATTGACATTCAAGCAACCAAAACCTCGAATAAAAGCTAGTGCTCAATTTTATTTATACGATATTGATATAAATGAAACATTAAACAAAGCAAAACATTTATAAAATCATTACCTTATCCAAACATCTGTATGTAAACCATAACATTTTTATCTAGTATTCCTAAACTTTTATTCCAAAGATAAAAAAACAAAAGATACCTGATTTTTATAACAATTTAGGTTATTATTCTTTTAAAGGAACCCTTTCTGGTTATTCCCAACGGTTATGCATTCAGTTCTTCTTTCTGTTTCAATTTGGGTAAATGTAAAAGGTCTTTAATCACCATTACAATTCGACGTGGCCTACAGTATGCAAACATTTGCCAGTAATAATAATTAGCTTTAATATAATAAAACAAAAGTACTAATTCCAGTAATGCATGACAATGTACAGGTTTTGGTGAAGAAGGTTTGGTCTGTTTGAGGATTGAAAGTTTACTTTAAGTTTCTGTAAGGATTATTCGAAGAAGATAAAATAAACAAGTCACTATCTGCCAAATGGCTCCATACGGCAGGAGTCCTAATTTGCCGGCAGTTTTAGTCTACTAATTAATTAATTATTTTATGTATGGACGGATGTGAAAGTCAAGAAACAGAGCAGAATAGCATCAACAAAGGTAAGGCTATGCCAAATAGCGGGTTATCTTAAGCAGATGATGATGGTGCGGACGAAAATAAGTTCAATGTGTTTAGTCAATAGTCACTTTGTATGTTGTTGTGTGCAAACTTACACCTTGAATTAAACACAGAGGCCTTTATCCATAAGCAACATCACTAGACGCAGGTGGTAAAATGAATAAATCCTTACCCAAACTTTTGAGCATGATAGTTTTGTTTAGTCAGTTCAATTACTACTGCAGTTTACCACCTTTTACTTGTACATCTGAATGGGTACCAACTTATACCAGCTTGGTAACAACTGGCTTCCCTCGAAGACACTGATTTTTATGATTGAACCTTCTGATTTTCCTCCACAGTGGGCCCACAGTAATTGTTATTGTGCTCCCCATTTAAGAAATGAACTGGATCGGCGGCATTTCGTTTCGTTGTTACAATAAGTGTTTGTTTTATATTTTAGTCCAGTCAAGCTTTTTCATGGTTACAATGCTAATGATGTTTTTGTTTTTTTGCTTTTCTAAATTACCTATTCTGAGTTTTTGTTTCAAGTTAAGTAGCACAGGTGTTGCTTACGGATTCTATAGGATCTAATTTAGTTTTATATACTTATTTCGTATTGTCTGTTTTGGAAAATTAAAAGATAAAAAGATATAAGTAGGTATCCAGTTATTTTGACTGGTCTGTTGGTCTAGTGGTTAGTGTCACTGACTGCTATTCCAGAGGTCGAGGGTTCGATTCCCAACTAGAACAAATGTTTGTGTGATGAACACGATCGCTTGTCTTTTCTATGTCTGGGTGTAATTTATCTATTACATGTATGTACTTAGAGGTATATAAGTATTTTTATCAGTTGTCTAGTACTCATAATACAACTACTTAGTTTAGACAAGATGGTGTTATACGAAACTCATGGAATATAAAAAAAAATATGTTCCAAATATTACAAAAATGGCTGACCAAATCAAATTAGATAAAAAAACTGCTTCGTACATCAAATCCAAGTTTTTAATTTGTATACACATACCTATTACATACATACAAATAGTCGCCACAAACCGATCGCTTAAAAAACCGTTCAGTACCTTAGCAACGTTTGAATTGATGATGATTGATTGCGACAAGTGATTACCTTGTAAGTACTTACGGCTGTAGGTTAAACTGAGGGCGAAGATTAAGACCGATGGCTGATGTTAAGCGAATGCCACAATGAGGCTTAATAGGCTGTTTAGTGTAGATAGTCTTTAACTTGAATTTGGTATTTATTTGAAAGTATTTTCATGGATTAGTTCTATGAGTTTGATTATTATGTTTTGATATTTTTAAAGGATTATAAGATCCTTACGGGCCGATTTTTAAAAACATGTACGTATACCTACACGACCAGTTACAGTAGATTTCGAATATTATACGAATTTAAAGAAATATTCCTGATATTGTTAATCGTGTTAAGTTTATGTTAAATTTGAATTATTTTTTTTACGATTTTAAAAATCATTTGGCTAGGACTTAAACTTTAACTGTTTGGTTGTGTATTTGCTCGTGACTGTACATCGTTATTTAAATTGAAGCTATCCCTAAAAATCCTATCCTAAGTTATTTCAATATCTAATACCTAACAGAAACACTAAAAAACAGACAAACAAGTCAATCGACCGAAGCACGATTATCACGCCACAGGATATCCTTACAACCAAGAATCGTTCTCTTAATAATAATTTCTTTTTTCCCTCGATGTTACCATGTAAGGTAGCTACTTGGTTGGCGCATCCCTGGCTCCCTGCCAAGCCCGACTCAGCCGAACGAGCCATGCACTTGGCCTAGTGATGAGCCAATCATCGATAATTTTATCGATAACGGTACGTGACTTCGTAAGATTTTAGGTTAAGATTGTGTTAGGTGGTGCTTTTAATGCTGGAGTGTTGTGTGTTTTATTTTTCGTGTCGATAAATGGTGTCGAAGTTTGTGATAATTCTTTTTTTTTTCACAATAAAAAAATATTGATAAATTCGCAAACAATTTACTTCATCATTAATCTTGAAGTCCTAAAGTCGTATAATATCTAAGTATACCAGCAAATAGGTAGCACAATGCCTTAAACAAAAACTAGTTGCAAAAACGAAACTCAAAAAACAACTTAAATTCATTGCACTCCAAACATTACTACCAATACATACTTTACCATCTTGAACTTTAAATTCTCTACCAACAAATAACCAATTTATCGAGAAAGTAGGGCCACATCCCTACAAGAATCGTTGTCAATAATCGACTAGGTATAGACCGCAGCTCCGCCTTATCTCCCATATACTTGTTACTCTTCTAGCCGCTCCTTGCTGGCCCAGCAGAACTCCTGCTTTAAATTCAAGAGGTTAGCTACAATGAAGAAGTTCTCCTTTGAGCTGTATTGTCTGTTGCGAGATCACGTTTTGTAATTCTTGTATTATATGTGAATGTGTTTATGAGATGGCGAATATGGATATATTGTGTGTCTGGTTTATCCGTTGTATTGAAAGGCAGATGACATAGTTTTCCATAGTTAGTGAAGGAAACACGTCTAAAATATCCTATCCATAGCCCAAATTTGCTTCATCTCCATAGTTAACAACAGTTTTGTAGCTACCTTGGGCCGTACATGTCTCTTCTTTCATAGAGCAGGGGTGGATGGCCCTTGGTAGGTGCCCCATCACTCTTTAGATTAAAGTTCTCAACAAGGCCTCTGCATGTTGGGCCTGTAACCCCGTGTAAGCCTTTAAAAAACACCGGGTTTCTTCCATTGAAGTTATCCCGTGAATTAAAAGAAATAATATTATCCTTTATTTTCAAACGTTTTGCTAACATTTTTAACTTAACCTATGAATGTCAAAGGTAAGCTACATTAAAGTTTAGGAGAGATGGCTTGTGAAGAAACGTATTTGCAAAATTTGTACTAAAAACTGACATCACGCATAATATAACTTTCATTGTCTGTACATTTTATTTGCGCCACGCAAAAGAAAAAAAGACTTATACAATATTAAACATTTAAAAAAAAATTGTCGTTACCCCTATTTCATTTGTTTTAGACTACAGTGTCTCAGAAAACTCCATCCAGTCTTCCAGCAAAATACCTCGAACTAAGAAAAGTACGTAATTATTATGATCGCGTAACTTCATCCTTATTTTGTAAACAGTAAGTAACTTTGTAACTCGAACACTGGAATATAAGTCGAAATTACCGTAACGTCGTTAACTCAACAGTTATCTAAGTTGAACCCAGAAATGTAGCCTTGAGGTAATTTTGTTCGTGGACATACCGCTAGCAAGAATAGGGAACCTTTTCATTTATTTACTTAGGTAGATGTGGTTAGTCTGTGAGACTGGCAATCGACAGAAAATATTGTAAGGAAGTTATTCCGAAATGGAATTTAGAATCGGTAAACTGTGGTAAAGCGTGCTGATCGATGCTCGTTTGTTTTTAGCGTAAAAAAGGTATCTGGCTTGCAGAGGTAGGTACATAGAGGGCAGTATTATCTATTTATGACTGCACGGGTAGCCAAGTGGTATAGACCACCATGTCAGTTACCACTGTGCGCGACGTGTCGCGGGCTCGCTTCCCGCGTAGGAAAAGAATTTGTGAGTTCCAAGGCTTGTTCTGTGTCTGGGTGTCTTTTCACTAATTTTGACACTGATTCAATTGCTAGACATGACTTGTCAAAACAGAATTGACTTGACAAATCATTTCCATACATTTGACCAATTCAATAAAAAAGAGACTTGTAAATCTCGTTATTTTTATGTAATATCGGAATACCGGCCGGCAATGATGCGGACGAATTTTGTGAACAATTTTTTAAGCTTTTATTAGTTAGTAGTTTTATAGCATAAATGTTCAAAGTACTTAATGTACATAGCTTATACTAAATCAATAAAACTTAAGTAGTCCTTGTAAATTAATGTGTATTTCGTCCAATATAAATATACCAATAGTTGCTCATCCTACAAGCCTGTATGCTTCACCTGCCGAAATATTTCCGTTATTAGGCATATTGTACTACAACTTAGACTGGGCTGACAGCTAAACATCCTCCCATTGAACTGCTTACCTCCCACTACCTTCTGCTGCCCTGGTACCGGTCATTAGCCTAATTAATTTTGTTTCCCTCCGCCTTAAAGAGGTTTTAAGTTTGCTAATGTATTAATTTAAATGGAATTAGGGAAGGTTAATTTGTGTGATGACAAAAATTAAGTAATTTGGATTTTGGTTGGAGGCAAACATGGGAGTCGATTTAAAATACAATAAGTAAGCTAGGATTTTGTACTAAAGATTATATAGGAATCTTAATATAGGTAGGTTTGTTAAAGAAAAGAATGAGGAACATGGTTGACTTAAATTTAATTACAAAAATAATTTATTTACAATTTTAAATTAATCTTAAATCTATTTATACGTCAAATACTTATTGATTTTTTCAATGAACTTATTCGATAGTATGGGCTTATTAATTAAATTGACTTTACTTTTTAAATTCGCGATTGTTGATACCAAGTATGAGCTAGGGGTCGAATAGGGCAAGGGAGCTGGGGTCACAGATACTAAATCTCTTATATTAGTATACAAATTCGACTTTTTAGGACTTATCACGACCACGTTTTCCGTCGTCGTCTCATAATTTGGCTTAAAAGTTGATACAATAGGCAATAACTCAGGCACTTTTCGTCTGTAATTTGTCACAAACAGATTTTTAAGTTCCTCATAAGTTGGTTTGACTGTTGGTTTAACCGTTTTTTGATTGTCATATTCAGAAAACTTGCTTTGATGTGGTTGGTAGCCTACATTAAACTCTGAGGAATAGTCTTTGATTTCCTTTGAAAATGGTATTTCATCGGTGTAGTGGAAATAGTCAGTGTCGTGTGCCCTGTCTATTTTCTCGTTGCTTAGAGCGTTCCTTTCGATGTAATGTTCTAAATATTCTTTGTTATGTTGTGTTAGGTCGCCAGATTTATCTGCATTTATTCCTTCATTACTTCGGTCAATGTATTCATTATTTTCAGAAAAATCATTTACTGATACTGCGTTAGAGTCATGACTCTTGTGTGCCAGGACTGTTGGTCGTTTACTTTCGTAATTGTAAGCTTGTGTTTTGTCATTTATCAGGTATTTTTGATTTACAGGAAATTCGTGGCTTGGTATTTCTCCTCGATCATTGTAATGTGTTCTAGCGTCGCTGACTGGGTGTTTATTGTTATACCTTTCCCGGCTTGTTTCAGGTGCATCAATACTATTATCATGCCCATCGTATCTTACGTCTGCTTTATATCCATTTTCATCGGCAGTGTAAGAGACTATCTGCATGCGGCCGTCAGGAAGTCGAACTCTGTACTCTCCGTTAGTTGCTGAACCCGTGCTCTGCTGTGAATGGGAGAAGTCATCGCCAGTTTTTCGGTCTTTCACCGTATAAGAGAAAGCGTAGTTTTCACCCTGTAAAGAGAGAAATAACGTCTTAAAATTGTTAAGAAGTCTTTTTGTCCGAGGATTTTGAAAAGCGTTGAAGGCCCATACAAAAAAACCGGATATTAAGAATGCCATGCCATGACTGCACGGAAGTTGTAAAATGTTGAAATTAGTTGTAAATTAAAATATTTTTTGATTTCGTCAGAAAGCGGTAATGTTTTTTAGTTATATCCGCGCGGGTAAAGTCGCAGGCACCAGCTAGTAGATATCAAATCTTTGGGAATATAAGGACATCAAAAGCTCAAAAATATTCAACATCTTAACGCACTTAGACCTTCTAACAATTTAATCTTTCCCAAAACGATTTAACAAGCAAAGACCTTTCTAGCAGTTCAAATAAAGCTCCTTTTACCAAGAACTCGACAAATATCATTTCGAAAACTCGCACTTAAGGTGCTATGGAGCCCGCCATGCTAGCTACACATAAAGGAATCATAAGACTGCAACCGTACAAACTTCCGGTGAACTGAGGAAATGTTACAAAATGTATAGCGTACAACGTACTTCTACACAACGAACGAAGCATTTTCTTGTGTGTATTTTTATATATTTTCCTTTGCAACTATATTTTTTGTTGTTGTTCAAAAGTAGTATAGAAGGATACGTGCTTTAAGTATCGGGGATATTAAAAATAATATGAGATACATCTTTGTATAGTAGTAGACTACAATAGTTTGAATTGGTTGAAATGGCGATATATTTTGGGATACTTAAATAAACATAGATAAATATTCCTCAACATTCTCACAACGCCATCTAGTCTCGAATTAAGTACATATACGAGAGTAACTTGTGTCATGAGTAGGTATTAGACAACTGATAAACATACTTATATATTTCTAAATACAGAATAAATGATCGTGCTCATCACACAAACATTTAATGTTGTCCTTGGTGGAAATCGAACCCACGACCTCCAGTATAGCAGTCAGGGCCTCTAACCACTAGACCAACAGGCCCTACTTAATGTATGGGGGATGTCAAAACTCACGTGGTGGTAGTCTTTACTGGAGTCACGGTCCTTTACGTCATACTGCGCGTAATCTGGTGTCTGAAATGTCAACAAAGAATTTTATTTAAAATAAAAATAAACCGAAATAATTCTAAATAGTCTACAGAGCTAAGATAACATTTTTTTTGAGATCGGTGCCAGTAATAAAATAAAATGTATGAGTGTAATGTTGTACTTATATATTTCTTTACTTTTAACGTAGTAAACAAAATATATCTACATTTAAAACTAAACTTATACCTATGACTATAAAATAGCATATTTACAAAGCGTCAAAAAAATTGTCGTCATCTCCGTCAATAGCGGGTAACGTGCCCAGCAGACTGGCAGAATAATATAATAATACATGTATTCCATTATTATATTAATTCTTTTTTTTTATATATTACCGACTCAAAAAAACATCTGAATTCCACCAACTGAAGAAGTTCCAAATGAGGTCTCAATGTCAAAAAAAACCCAAGATTACGTTTTTAAACTTAGCTCAGACTATTCAAGAACAAATTTTATAAAATGGGAGTGTAAAACAGCGTGTGCAATCGGATGCCTTCATAGGAAATCCACTTCAATGCGAGAATTGAGATTTGGTTTTTCGCAAGTCCTTGTTAATGTAAAATGGATAATTTTAAAAATTGCTTGATCATATTACAAGTAATTCTAATCTTTAACTACTCTACACTACAAATACTTGTACAGTCATGAGCAAAAACATGTATACGCGACCAAACAATTGAAGTTTAATTTCTAGTAAAATTATTTACGAAATCGTAATATTTTCTTTTTAAATTAAACAATTTATGTTTAGCTTGCAATATCAGGAATATTCTATGACAGCTTCAAAAATTTCGTATTGAAATCGACTGCAACTGTTTGGTCGATTATACATGTTTGTACTACATAATACTACAATATTGCTAAATGAAAATAGGTTGAACTTTTTTCTTTATCTTCCCATATTTACCTTCTTTGCTATACCATAGCGATCCTTAGTCTTGAAACGTTGCTGTAATAATAAATATATAATAATGGTTATATAATGTAAGGTGTATGGTTAAGCCGCACTAGCCGCGGTTGATTTGTGGATGGGTGACCATTTTTGAACGTATCGAGACATTTATGCTTTGGGCAGCACATAAAGTCATTGGTCACAGCTATCAAACATTTCTACAGCCATTAAGTCATTACAATTCTTACAACCAGTCTAACTATGGGATACAACCTCTTGTCAGAGTTTAAGCCGCTAGTAAACTTGACACAGCCTTAAAAAAATCTCCGTCATGTTTTCTCGCAACGGGCAATTACGTTATCTAGGCAAGAGTGCACTGCAGGTTAGATACAAAGATTCTTTAGCTAGTTAAAAGCAGAGTACAAATAAATACAGTGGTATCACTCGCCCGTTTCTAAAACACAAATGACTACACCCACGCGGCACGTAACAGCGATGGGGCTGCCCACCTACAGCATTTTAATTACATCAACAACACACCGTTCGTCACTGCGACACGCTGGCGGCTGTAGGATGCTGAGTTGATGCCACGACCCGAAAGCGAAGGCATAATTTGGGTAACGGCCGATTATATAAAGACTTCGTACTGTTTACAAATACTATCAGAAAAGGTAGAGGCTGAACTCAATTTTCTTCTTCTTCTTCTTAATAGCATAAGGGCAGGAAGAGGATAATGATTTCAATGTGGCCTTTTCCTACTCCTACTTTTAACTTAATCTAGAATCAGTATCATCATTGTTTATACCTGAAACTGACGGTTTGGTCTTCGATACATGCTTAGCTGGTTATTAACACGGTCTGATAGATACAGCGGTGGAACTGAATGTGACTGGAAAACAAATAATATATCAATTCCGGAGATGTACGGCCCGAAGTTCGCTAGTGAAAGCGATTTGAAGTTAGCCTAGTGGTAACACCATAGACCTGCTAAAGTCAAAGGTCTCGAGTTCATCCCCACGGCACGCACCGACCTTTCGAATTTTGTGTGCGGTTTAGAAATCTTCCGTGTTTCGAAAGGCACGTAAAATGTGTGTCCTGCGCCTGATCTGTCTCCAGTCGTGTCAGATTGCCGTCCCATCGGGCTATGAGAGTAAAGGAACAGAGGCCGAAATCGGTCAGGAGATTAGTGGAAGCGAGATGCCGCTCTACGCTTTGTAAAGCGCTTCAACGGTCTTACTGTAATACCAACATGCTAACTACGATTTCTTAAATCAGGATTGTCCCTGTTGTGAAAAAGAGACGCCGCTCTACCGTGTAGTGCTCTATCCCGCTTCCACAAAGTCATCAATTGTAACGAGATATCGTAATACATGCTTTGCATTCCTGTTAATTTGACTTGTTTGAAAAGTTTTGAGTAACAGCGTATAGTTTCTCCGTACGCAGTTGTAAACGTTCGTACAAATTTTCTAATTAGTCAAGTTAATTACGATTTCGTGGAAAACCTTTGTTTGACATACGATTTTAGTTAAGGTCATCCCAAACTTTTATGTTCGAAAGTAGAGCGAAGCTTCAAACCCGTTTTACTCTTAATTATTGAATTAGACAAGTGACAATATGTAATACCGGCATTATCACTAACTAAAAGGCTGATATACGGTCGAATTGAGACCCCCCTCCTTTTTGGAACTCCAGTGTAAAATGTAACATCTTATTTTGTACCCATTCTATGCAAAATAAATGTTTTGATTTGATTTTGAAGTTGGTTAAAAATCCCTCCAAGCCTTTCCACGATTCTCTATCTTGCGCCACTTTAAACCGGTCCTCGGTAATTATAAGAAAAAGGAAATTGTAATTTCTATCATTGTTAACCCTTTGAAATATTGGTCCTGACTTCATCATATTCAATGATATTTAATTAATAGATTAATTCAAGAGAAGAATATTTTGCAATAATGGAGATATTGGACTAAATAAGAAAGAAGGTTATGAAACAAAAAGTAATGTGTGGTTTGTTAAGGCCATTCAATGGGTTTTAAATAATATCAGGCTCTGTTTGAACACTTACCATTGAATCTTTTGCTGATTTCTTATCCGGCTGTCCAATAAAGAAAATAATAATAATTAATTAATTTAATAATTACTAGTCTTATATGTTCATTTGGAAAAAATATAAGAGTTTCATAGCATTCATCTCTTTTATCAAGATTAGCTTAGTTATTAATTTTAGCTATGTTTTACATTATAATATTTAAATCATACATACATACATACATAAACGTCACGCCTCTTTCCCTTGGGGGTAGGCAAGGGATCACATCTTTCCATTTGCTACGATCCTGGCATACCACTTTAGCTTCATCCACACTCATCAATCGCTTCATACACGCCCGTCGGTTTACCATATTTAAATCAGTCGTTGATTTGTGAGCCAGATCATATTATATTGTTATTGATATGGGATTGTAATAAGCAAATGACATGATTAACGTATGTCACGTAGTTTCCTAAATAATTTATGAACGCTAGTGTGAACTTTAAAGAGATAACATTCTAAACACTTAGATAATAATATGTCTGCATACGTCTAACAATGTTCTTTTAGACTCTACATTATTAGACTTCTGTATTCAATCAAACAATACAGCTAACATATGACACTAACCTTTTCCAATCTAGACTACCAAAATTCATCCAAACTACACAATATAAGACTGAGTTAAATAGATGCTGATTTGGTTTCATTATAAATAAAAATATGTTACGAAAAATAAATGAAAATGTCATGTTACGTGGAAATGAATCGATTTAGAAGTGCGATGATGATCAACCAAATCAGAAAATGACTTCTAGCTGTGATTAATTAAAATGTCATGCAATGCTAACTATTTTTTGAGAAAACGATGAAGTATGACACTTTAATGAACATAATGCTACAAGAGAGATTAAAGCAATGAATTTGAACAATATCAACGCAAGTAAAATGAAACCAGGGCAAGAAGACGATGATGATGGATTTGAACGATATAATTACAAAAAAATCCAACCTCTTTCCTTTCAACACTGGATTCAAACTTCGGTCTATTATTCCGTCTGCTCTTGTTTTCGTTCTCCTGTACATCTCGGTGTTTTTTGTCTTCTGATTCGCTAGCTCTGTATGTTGGGTTACTCCTGTGTATGCTGTAACTTTGCCTAGTTCTTCGAATCTTCATGTAAAGTATATAATTTTAATTATATTTCTGGTAATGGTATTAAAAAAGAAAAGAAGATTTGAAAGGTTTCTAGTTTGATCAATGTTGATGCATTCGATATCGCATCGGTTTTGTAAATTTTATACCTATCATCACCATTTTAGCCGTATCCCAAACTTTTTGATGAATGTTTTGGAATCGGCATCGCTTCGTCGTTCTCCTTATCGGAATATACACTTAGGCACCCAACGTTCCCTTAAGTTAAGTATGGAGGTGGATTTGCAGACTCACTAAATCGAGACTGCTCTCCAGACCTCCATAATCAAAACTGGGTAACAATATTCAGAGAAAGACTGACTGACTTTAGCATTAGTATTAGGTATGTAACTTGGCAAGAGTTAAAGCGAGAAGAGAGATGCGCAGAATACAAGTATGTATGTAAAATACTTCTGCCATCGCATGCCAAGAAGAGTATCAAAGAACCAGTTGGTAAAGAAAGACTTACAAGAGGATCATCATTGTAATCATTTTCCCTGCTGTATAGCGATCTGTGATGAACCCTTAGTTCTAGGGATCGATCCTCATCATCATAAAACATTCTTCGATCGTGATCTCTGTTTAGGTCCTATTTTAAGAGAAAATTAATTTAAACTATAGGAAAAAACCCCAAAATATTTAACCATAAAATAAAAAAAACCTAAGTGTCTTCATTTTTTTATCCCAGCTAAATTAATAAAAACTTCGTCTTTTTTTTAATAATAGGTACAGACGTGAGAATTATCCCGGAATACACTATTTAATTGCTATCCATATTTCTTGCTTCTGCAGAGCAAAACAAATGATCAACATTATTCCCAATCCCACACTGTCCCACTGCTGGGGCTAACTGGCCAGCATACACTGCATCTTGTAATTTTTTTCCAGCCGACTGACACCATTTTTACTCATCAATATATTTCCAAAGACGCTGTGTAAAACGAAATATTTGAAGACATAAGAAGATGACACACAAATGTCTAGTTCAGAAAATAGATTATAAATGTAACCTTATAATATATGGTTCTTCGGTATATAGGTTTGTTCCACCGTTCTTCCATTCTCTGGTCTTGCTTATTCCGCTCTATCGTATACTTTAAAATTCTCTATTAAAATAACAAAGTTTATTAATATTTTCCATAACTTAACAAATCAATACAATCTTCATGATTAAAATCTTTTATCAGTTACTATTTTAGATCATCATCATCATCGTCCTGAATAACTCACCGTTGGGCATAACCCTCAATTTGTTTTTCATACCTCTCTGTCTTTTGCTCTTTGCATCAATCTTATTGATGCTATATTTTATGTCATCTGCCCTTTATACTTGATCGCAAAAAACTTCGTCACCTACATCTTTATGAATAATTATTCATCTACCTAATTTAATAACCAAACTCTCATCATTCTTAACTTTTTTTAATCTTCTCTATCGATAAATATAGATAGAATATTTTTTATTGCACACTACATGAGAAACAGATTTGACAAGTTAAACTTAAAAGTTACATGGTGCCACAATGGGTGGTCTTATCGCTAAGAGCGATCTCTTACAGACAATCTTGGGATGGACTAGGTACTAAAGGAGGAACATTTGTGCTGGTAATCCGCGGTGCTCATACCACATAATATTTACGTAACAACTAATAAACCGGCAACAATGTTGTAACATGTACCAGTGTAACATATAGCTTTAATAGTATCGCTGCTCCCATGGCCCCGAACCCCGCTAGAACTAAGAAAAGATCGCAAGTCACTGTAAGAAAAGCCGGCGAAAATGTTCCACGGCCTAGATACCGGTTTGTTCTGTGAAATTATTGAATGGAAAATATCAGTAGATTTAGATTCTGACGATAGCAGAACTCACTGGACTGGTAAGACTTTATAAAGCTTTCATTGATTGTCGTAGCTTTGAAAACACAGGGTGACTTCGAAGTCGTGGGCAATATTTTAAACTAAGATACTATTAATGATACCTAAAAAAAATAATAATAACGTAGGTAGTTACTAAAAATGAAATGTATACTTAAATAATAAGTAACATACTACCTTAATAAATTACTATTGAAAAAAAACACAAATCTAATCAGATAATGCCAATGATTTAAAGTATCAAAATTACGCATCATCCACGGCCGCGCGGAACTTACAGATACTACTTACTTTTTTTTGCGTAAAAGTAGCCCTAACGCAATTAGTGTCATTAAAAGTGTCTTAGTTTAAAATGTTGGCCACGACTTCGAAGTCACCCTGTATAAAGACCATGTCAAGGAGATTGTATTTTTAGGTTTTTTTAAAGGATTTTGCAAGATAAACAAAAGTGAATCTATTTAAGGCTGACCTTAGCTTTGGATTTTTTTAGGATCTTTCAATTTTGTAGTACAGTTGAGCAGAAGTGATCAACATCAATGTATAAGTCGAAATATTATAAAAACAACAAAATTTAACTAAGACGTGCTTTAACCCTGCTATAGACGTTTTATCCATTTTTTGAACCTATCCTTTTTTCAAGGTTGGGCGTGCAGACACCTTAGATACAGACAAACTTCATATAGTACATTGGGCTATTGCAATCCTGGGTAACAGTATATTGCTTATTAAGGATCTTTAGGCACGTGGCTGAAATAGGAACTACTAACTAACTAACTAATGCCGTCATATATGAAAAATCATCACTTTAGACAGACAGTTGAGTTGATTCTTGTTGCGAATATGCACACCAATACTGTTATGGGTCCGCGAGACGATCAAGTGCGCTTGACAAGTCTACGACGATTTCACTTGACCAGGGACTTGACGCAACTTGAAGGTGCCGTCAAGTCCACATGCCGCAGTCGTTCACCGGCCTGTGCTCAGGAAAGTGATCGTCGCAAAAATTAATAATGGTTTCCAACGCAGACAAGGCATTCCTTGCTATAACTCTAGCGGTATCTATCACAGAAAAAGAGAAAAGAACGTCTCGGTCCGGTCCGTCGTCCGCCATCTTTGATGTTCCGGTCGCAAATGAATAAAACTTGTCAAGTCGCATCAAGCGACTTGACGCAACTTGACAATTATGGTCCAGCCCGTAGATACTTGACGGGACTTGTCAAGTCAACGCTGTAAACGATCAATATTCATTTCAAGCACGTAGACTCGCGGACCCATTAATGTCATCCACGTGTCAATAGATACTTGAAGCACCATAACCTACAGTGGCCTCAATAATATTGTCCGATTTGTAATGACTTAGCGACTGCCAAAACTCATTGTATGAGAGCATGTTTATTGTTTTAACTCGTGTTTGCAAGTAGTGTAGTTGTATAACAAATAATAACAATATTTATACCATTGTTTATACACAGACACACGATATAGTAGTTCAGTTGTGTTCTTAGACATAAATCATATTGCGATGTTATTCTCCTTTTAAGCAAAGTGTAAAAATTATGTTAAATGTCATTTTATTTTCCTCGCCTATAGAGTCTCACTGCTGGGCAAAGGCCTTTTCCAAGTCCTTCCACGATTTTCTATCTTGCACCGCTTCGAACCAGTTTTCACAGTGTACGTAAAAACGTCTATTTATTTCTAAAAAAGAAAATCAATAAACATACCTCATAATCCGTATAAAAATGATCATCTCTGACTCCTTGGAACCTTCTAGCATCAGTATACGGCGCTGCAGTGGAGACATACGGATACACCGGCGTCGAAGACACGTACGGAAACGGCTTGTAGTTGCTGACCCTTGTGAGGAACTGCGGGTAGTAAGACACGTGGTTCAACTGGGACTGGGCGGTGAGGGTGTTGTTTGGGTTCAGCTCGCTGCGTGCGATGGATTCGCTCAAAGGTCTGGAGGTCACGATGAGTGGGGTTGGTGGTGGCGGTGGTGCGTCGTTCGGGAAGAGTATTGGACCTTTTCTGTGAAAGAAGGAGCAAGTTACTTCTTGGTGTTATAGGTTTCGACATATTGATACTAGCTTTTGCCCGCGAAAAAAAATATTGATGAAAAATAGATAGTACCTTAGCCGTTTCTCAGACCTACTGAGAACGCATATAAAATTTGGTAAAAATTGGTAAAACCGTTTCGGAGAAGTACTAACGTTAGAAGAACTAACGTTGTGATTCAGAAATTTTATACATAAGATAAACTAGACTATTGAAGTGATTAGACGAAATTGAAGTACATTGAACTGCATATTCTGATCTGTTTTACACTAAAATAAGATCCATTGATCGACACACCAGAATTTTTCATTAATTACAAAAAATCCTCAAGTTATCATTATTTTAATCAACATCCGTTGTTATCTTACTGCTGGGCATAGTATAATTAAACGAAGAACATAAAATAATCCCCATTTTTTTCCCAATTTGACAAAAATTTTCGGTCACATCATAAAACTCAACCTCAAATCTATATCAACCTAAAACCAACCCAATGCACCAAAAAAGTCTTAATTATCCATCTCAACCCTCATAATTCTCCTTTCAAAGATTTCTCCACCACAATTCTAAAATTAATGACTCCTATAAAATGTGCAATAAGTCTTCAAACACGAACGGAGTCGTTAACGTTAACTTGGCAAGTTTAAATCGCACAGTTACCGACTATCGGTTATAGTGCAGATAGAACCGCTACCAGTATTGATTTTGCATTAGTAAGCAATTATTTTCTTGTATTGCTACTAGGTTAGTCTTTAAGGCAGTGTGAAAAGTCGGGCTAATGGTTTGTTTGAGATTAAAAAGAGTATTTATATTTCGTATGGATGGGATTTTATTATCTAACTTGCAGAGCTGAGGAATTACATTTCTGTTTGTGTTCCAATCCTACTAATAAACGTGAAATTTTGTAAATATGGATGGATGTTTGTTACTCTTTCACGCTTAATCGGCTGAATCAATTTGATGAAATTTCTTTACTCTTTCACGCTCAAACGGGTGGATCAATTTTGATAAATAATAGTAGAGTTAGCTGACAGCCTAGATTTACTCATAGGGTAGTTCTTAACCGACAGCGTCAGAGAGAGGGAACGTTTTCGAAGCTATAAGTAACATTCGCATAGGGGAATTGTGAATTCTCCAAAAAAAATTTTATTTTTGTAATTTTTTGCGTAATATGTAGTCGACTCGAGTCAGAGGATACTAATCACAGTTACCTTTCCGGTAGCGGTGGGCGGTATACGGGTATGCGACCCCGGCAGCTCGAGCTACTACTATTTCATTCATAGTTATCCGAGGTAGTAGTATCCTAAAACCCTTTTCCTCCCCCTTTCTTCCATTTCCTGTCCTGTAACGTCTATCCTTCCTTATATCCTTATCCTATCGGTCCATATCCAATCCAAGGTCTGCCGTGCCGATGGATGCGTGGCTAGGGGAGAGCCTAGTCTTAAGCGTGCCAAATTGTCCCGGGACTTGGTGACCCCGGAATGTGGCTAACCTTCTCCCGGCATGCGGGGCTCTGTCGGGATGGACAAATTTATTTCCCTTGCTACTCGTGGGAACGCATGAATACAAAAATAAAAGATATTCGGAATGGCGGCGACGTGGTTCGCAACCCGTCACGTCCCGTTTCCCGCGGGGGCGAAAAGTGGACTGCTGAGAGCCGGTTTGCTACGTTGAATGTTAGAGGAGGAATGGATAGTAAGATAGAGGAAGTATGTCAGATGATGGATGAGAAATGTCTAGATTTATTGTGCGTGACTGAGACCAAGCGGAAAGGATGTGGCACCACGGAACATGGACCCTACACGGCGTACTGGTCTGGGGTTCCCAGTAATAGTAGAGGCTGTCAGGGAGTTGGTGTGCTTCTTTCTGCTAGAATGAACGAGTGTGTGAATGAGTTTGAGAGTGTGAGTCCGCGGCTTCTCCGAATACGGCTAAAAGTTGGACTTACTCGGATTTGCATCTTAGGTGTCTATGCACCAACAGATGTGGGTTTGAGTGGGTTCGTTCAAGCAAAGACGGACAACAAAAAATTCTGGGACGATATGAGTGACTGCTTATTAAAATGCGAGAATAATGAAAGAATTATTATGCTAGGTGATTTTAATGCATGGATAGGTATTAAGCGAGATGGATATGAGAGAGTTCTTGGTATGTTTGGCGACGAAAGGGTTAACGAGAATGGCAGAAATTTGCTAGAGATATGCTTGGAGTGGAACCTTCGCGTGACAAATACTATGTTTGCTCACAAGAGGATACACATGTATACGAGAGAAGAAGGATGTTCGAAAAGCATGATTGATTTTGTGATAGTAGATGAAAGATTGAGAAAGTACCTGGTGGATACTCGAGTATTTCGGGGCATTTCCGTTGACACTGATCATTTTCTGGTGGTGACACGCTTTAAAGGTCTGTTCAAGCGGTGGAAACATAGAGCCAAAGAGCCCATCAGTGTACTAGAAAGGATAAAAGGAGAAAATTTGCAAGTACAGGAGGTGAAAGAAGATTATCGTGAAAGGCTGAAAGTAAGATTTGAGACATTGAACGAGGTGTGTGAAATAGAAGAAATGTGGAAATCGTTTAAAGAGGGAATCGTGAATGTTGCTATTGAAGTATGTGGAATATCTAAAAGAAAAAATGGAAGGAAAAATGGAAATGTTTGGATGGATAAAAGTGTGCAGAAGGCTGTGAACGATAAGAAGAAAGCATGGTTAAACTGGTTGGCAGGAAAAGCGAATAGACGAATGTTAAAGGCGACGGATGATGACGTGCATAAAGTAAGGTTGGAATATAAAAGATTGAAGAATGAAGTAAAGAACGTTGTGAATAAAAAGAAAGAGGTAATAAAAGACGAGTTTGATAGGAGATTATCTGAAGATTTCCGGAAAAATGTAAAAGTTTTCTGGAAATCCATAAGGACAGCCCGGGGAAAATGTTTAAACTCGGAGCTAACCAAAATCAGAGGTGCGGATGGAAGTATAATGAAAGGAGAAGCGTGTGTGCTAAGCAGATGGAAGGAATACTTTGAAAGTTTATTTGAAAGAGATGATTCGACTGTAGGTAAAATTGATGATACAGATGAAAGTATTAGTGAAAGTTGTCAGAATGAAAATATTGATATGGTTGAAATTGTGTCAGGGTTGAAAAGTATGAAAGTGGGGAAAGCTGCGGGATATGATAGGATAACCGTCGAGATGCTGAGAGCTGGAGGAGTGGTGGCTAGCCAGCTGCACCGCCTTTTTAACCTTTGCTGGACAAGTGGCCGAGTGCCGAACGATTGGAGTAAGGCGGTGATCGTGCCAATTTTCAAAGGAAAAGGGTCGCAGCAGGAATGCAAAAATTACCGCGGAATCAGTCTTCTCAGCGTCGTCGGTAAATTATTTGCAAAGATTTTGATTGAAAGGGTAAGAAAGGGTACGGATGACGGATTGTGGGATGCGCAAGCGGGATTTCGAAAGGGAATGGGATGTACGGATCAGGTCTTTTCTTTGCGGTGCTTAACTGAAAAATGTTTGGCCAAGAGTCAAAAAGTCTATTGCACATTCGTGGATTTAGAAAAGGCTTATGACAGAGTGTTGAGGAATGAATTGTGGTCGGCGTTGTGTTCGCATGGGGTAAGCAGGGCTCTGGTGCGGGCGCTAAAATCCCTTTACGAGGGTTCTAGCGCTTGCGTTAGGATAAATGGCAGGTGCACTGATTGGTTTAGCATCGATAAAGGTGTTAGACAGGGATGTGTTGCGTCACCATGGCTGTTCAACTTATTCTTAGACAACTGTCTGACAGGTCTGAAAGAGTGTGATAAAGGTTTGAGAATGAATGAGGTACTTGTCAAATGCCTCCTGTATGCTGATGATCAAGTTGTACTAGCCTCGTCAGCTGAGGAGTTACAAGAACTTATGACTGTGTTGTATGAGTCTTTGAAAGAGAAAGGTATGAATGTGAATGTGTCTAAGACAAAAGTTATGGTATTTGAAAGAGATGAGTGTGTGACAGCATGTAACGTAATGATTGGAGGTGAAAAAGTAGAACAAGTGAATGAATTTGTATATCTGGGCACGAAATTTACGAGAGATGGGAAGTGTGATAGTGGTATTGAAAGAAGAGTAAATGCTGGGAATATAGTGAATGGTGCACTGCATACCTTTATGAACAGCAAGAAAGTGTCCAATAAAGCACGTTTAGCAGTTCATAGGGGTGTGTTGGTACCGACACTAATGTATGGGAGTGAAAGTTGGGTGTGGCATAAGAAGCATGAAAGTAGAATAAATGCAGTTGAAATGATAGCTCTAATAAGTTTGCTAGGACTGAAATTGAGCGATAGGGTTAGAAATGATGTGATAAGGGAAAGATGTGGCGTGAAAGAAGATGTAGTCACAAGGATTGAGAAAGGGATGCTTAAATGGTTTGGGCATGTTGAGAGGATGAATGAAAGAAGACTAACGAAACAGATATATGAGTGTAGCTTGAATGGAGTTGTTGGGAGGGGAAGACCACGACAGACGTTCCATGAACAAATAGGGAAAGTCCTAAAAAAGGGTCAGGTCAGGAGTACCCTAAACCGACGGGCGTGTATGAAGCGATTGATGAGTGTGGATGAAGCTAAAGTGGTATGCCAGGATCGTAGCAAATGGAAAGATGTGATCTCTGCCTACCCCCAAGGGAAAGAGGCGTGACGTTTATGTATGTATGTATGTATATGTAAATACTGATCCAAGTTAGTGCAGAATTGTATTATTGTTATTTGAGCTCTTGTTGATTATAAATAGATTGTTGTTAGAACTGTTCAAATCGCTCAAATGTTTACAAATGACATTTCTTTGCAATAAGTCAGACTTTATCTTGTATTTTCAAGAGATATGAGCAATTCAATCATTACAATTTTTCTCAAATTATGAACAATGCGATGTCAGCACATAAAATAAACAGCAAAACCATATAATTACTCAATTAGTAGACATACCATTCAAAGGATAGGCCTAATAGCTAAACAACAATAGGTCCCAAGTTTTTATACATGTGAGAAAACTACCATCACATTATTTGACAGGCCTGTTGGTCTAGTGGTTAGTGGCCCTGGCGAAGCTGTGATAGCTTAGTGGCAAGACCGTAGGACTGCTAAGTCAAAGGTGTTGAGTCGATCCCCACGGGGCAAACTTTTCGAATGTTGTGTGCGATTTAGAAATAAATATCATAGTTTCCGTGTTTCGGAAGGCACGTAAAAATGTGGGTCCTGCGCCTAATCTCTGTCCGGTTGTGTCGGATTACCGTCCCACCAGGCTATGAGACAAAAGGAACAGAGCGTGCACCTGTGTTTGCGCACACGCTTGTGCACTATAATATGTCCCGCGTAGCTGGCTGGTATCATAGTAACACTAGCCGCCGTGGCCGAAATCGGTCTGCTATATCAGAGGTCGTGTGTTCCCACCCAGGAAAAATGTTCTTGTGATGAGCACGATCATTTGTTCTGTGTCTGGGTGTAATTTATCTATAACATGTATGTATTTAGAAATATTTATCGGGATAGCCCGACTAGTTTCGGACCCAACCGGAGTCCCTAATCATGAGCTGACGCGGCGCGCGCGAATCGGGCTATCCTCGAAGAAATATGTTTTTAAAATAAAATCTATTCATTAATAACAATAATGAAGGTGCAGACAATAATATTATCAAGGAAGATGAGTTTATTATGAAAACAACTGTACAGACATCCGGAATTCTTAAATAAGGGCTAATAGATTAGGAAGTATGAGGGCCATATTTAATAATATTGTGTTTTACTAAGTGTATCCTTCTGGGTTGCAAAGAGGTTGTTAAATTTAATTAAGATTGATTAGTCTCTGCATTGGAGATCGTATTCAAGTACTTGATATGGTTTAAGGTTCCTTGGATAGGAATGAAAATAAGAATCTATTCTTCTATTGTCAATCGGTACCTTTAATACACATAGTATTAAACAATGTCGCTTTCCGCGTTTGTCTGTTCCTGTGTGTGCTTAGATCTTTAAAACTACGCAATTTTGATGCGGTTTTTTTTTAAGTTAGAATGTTTTAAGAGGAAGGTTTGTAATTATAGAACAACAGTATTGCGCCCGCGCAAGGCTGGTATGTGTCGCTCGTTTGATAAATAAAAACTTGCTTAGGTTAAAGTAGTTGTGTAGCTCAATCAAGCAAACAATATAGGATTGTGTAGTTTGGTTACACTAAAGGCCTACCACCACTTATCATAGCAATTTTATTGCAGTGGTGGAAGCGTGACCACGCAGTACAGCATGTAAAAATTTATTGTATTATAAGCCATTTTTTTTGAATAAATTCTATCTTTTCAAACTCGTCAGCCTTATAGCGACTATGGAAACTGCCAACACCTCAAGGCAGTTACTCCCATATATATCCGTTAAATGTTCACATAGTCATGTTTATAGTTCAATTCCGTTGTGAGTTCACTTGATTAACTCCGCCGTTATTACACCAATAGAACAATGAAACTTTCCAACCTATAAATACATTAATTGGAGTAGTTTAGACCTAATTTTGGCAAGGTTAAGGAATTTGTGGTAGAAAACCTCAAAGTTTTGGTATTGTAAGTTGTAAATTTAGTGTAACTACCGGGTGATTGGATTAGGTAGGCCAAAAATGAGATGATCCAATGATAAAAAACCAATAAAAAACCCCGACATATGAACTAACTTATTCTATTCTATTCTAAAATACCTAAGAATGTATTAATAATTCAATTAAAAATACGTACCAAAAGGGGCGCGATAAGTGAGCATGAGCAAAACCGAGTAATCAAATAATAAAAAAAATAACACAATATTCAGTCTCTTCTTTTGTTTCTCTTTTTTTTTATAAAACGACTTCCGCACTAAGGAATTTAATACTTGTATCGCGGGGGGTTTCACAGACCTGCATTTTCACATGCACAGAGACACCCAGACTCAGAACAACCATCTGTGTATCACACAATTTTTTGTCCTACGCGGGGATCTAACCTGCGTCACGTTGCGCTCATTGGTAATTGGGTTGGTGACCTATACCACTCGGCTATCCGTGCAGTCAAAAGTCTAATATTTTTACAATTTGGCGAGTTTAGAGATAAGTTGCACCAATATTTGTTAATTTCTTGATTTTATTAAATAAAAAATATAGTATATCAGTTACTTACTTGACAGGCCTAGACTTGACAAACTTCACAGCATCGAACGGATGATGGTTGAAGTTCCTCGGACTGAGCAGGCTGGACGGCGTCGGCACGTCAGACCTCACTCCTGGCAGTAGCAGGAGGAACAGGACGAACATGGTGTACTGGTCTCAATCTATCTGGAAATCAAGAAGGAACGTTTTATTTATTTATATTTATGAGTTCTGGGCAAAGTTTCCGTGTGGTGTCCGGATATAAAGAATAGCACCACCCCATATCCTCCACTGGGTGTCGTAAAAGGCGACTAATGGACCTTAAGACCCAGTGCACTGTACAAAGCACCTTGGGTCACCCGAATAGTGGCGGGTAAACAACCAACAATCGCATTCCCAAAGAGGGTTAGTGTCAGGCAGGCGGCCGACTATAAAACCATAGCCAAAACTTTAAGCAACATGTCTAGAAGACGTGTTGCGCCGACCCCAAGTGAAATGGGATAAGGGCAGGAAGATGATGATGAGTTCTGGGCAAAATTAACCATACATTGGGTGCCAAATAACGTAAGAAGACCTCGCGGTAGACCCAGGAAAAGATGGCGCGATGAGCTCGACTCATTTGTACAAAACTGGCCCCAGTTAGCCATGGACCGGGATAGGTGGAAGGAGGGAAGGGAAGCCTTTGCCCTGCAGTGGGACACTAACGGCTAGTAATAATAAATAATATTAAGGATCTCAAGAAAGAATACGCAAGGTACATTCTTAGACAAAAGAGGATGCTATACATTTTGGCCTTATTTTACAAATATATTAATGTGTCTATGTGGCCTTGTGGTTCTATGTATGGATTTGTATGCACGAGGTGTAAGTTCGATCCTCAGCGCAGGTAAATACCAATGTGACTTTTTCAAAGTTATATGTACTTTCTTAATCATTCTAAGACACTACTGATAAACGGTGAAGGAAAACATCGCGAGGAAACCTGGGTTCCAAATATCGGAATCTGAAATCGTCAATCCGCAGAGAGCTAGCGTGGTGATTAATGCTCAAACCTTCTCTATTCTATAAGACCTCGAAACCCTATAACATTAAGTACTTTAAATTTAACCATACATGTTTCCTACCTAAAACTACATCACCCATTAAACCTTGTTCTGCGTTATAATATTACAGTTTTCATGCAGCTGTCTACAAGTAACCGGTACATTTACGGTTAAACTTTGACGGATCAAAAGTTCCGAGTTAGCGCAGTTAGCGAACTTATTGCACAACCTGACTTCACACGTTTATATCGAGTTATTGGTTATACTTAGTTAACCCATTCACTGAATGTAAAAAGATTAACAATGTTAGTTAACTATGTGATTTGGGGCGGTAGCGGTTAAGTAATAACTGTGGTTGTCGTTTTTGTTAATTAGTGGGATTTATTGGTTTTAAGATTTTGTCGCTTTTAGAATAATATTTTTAATGGATTATTTATATTTGTTTACTATAGACGTGTGGGTTAAAATGTACTATAAAGTGTTTATATAAACCTCGACCATATTTAAAAACTTGTTTCTTTTGTATTACCAAGTACACAGTCGATTTCCACTGTCTGTCTATCCCAATGTATGCTAAGATCTTTAAAACTGTACAATGGATTAAGATATGATTTTTTAAATAGATATAATGTTTTAATACGGAGGTTTATATGTATAATACAACAGAACGGCACCAGTGCGAAGCTGAAATATCGTCGCTACCTGACTATAAACTCCTTTTTCAACAATAATAATATTCCAAACAACAAAAAAATCATCCCTTCTTTATTAATTTCAAGCTTTAAAATCGTTTTATAACTTTTGAAGTTATTGTCACCAAACTTACATAAGTAATAATCGGATGTCAAATACCGTTACAAATTATATCTTGCAATAATATTTAAAGACACAAATTCAAAGTTAGATAAAAGCTTGCGATAGTACGTAAATTGAAAACAATCAATTCTAAACACTCTTATACAATACTTCAATACGTTTTCAAATAAAAAACTACCAATTTTTTATGACATAACCCAAATATCGAATTGCGAATCAAATTGAAGTCGTTATCAAATCTCTATCTACTATTTCACATGCACATCTTGACAAATAACGACATCTTAAAATTAATTGACGTTAGTATAGAACTACAAGTATCTTTTGGCACGTGGCCGAAATCGGAACTAACGCTGTCATACATAAAAAAACATTACTTTTGACAGGTGAGTTGATTCTTGTCAAAAATCCACACGAGCATGTTAATATCATCCACGTGCCAAAAGATTCTTGTAGCACTTAATACGGCCATTACATTTTACTACCTGTCAAATTTTACAACCATATCCATTGGAACATTTGATACACGATCTAAGATTTTATTGCTAATATTTAAATTTGATTGCAATTTATACTGTACAAGAAGTCTTAAGATGCATAATCTCGTCTCGTCACGCGACGTTGTGGGAAATAGGTAACTGTTACATACATTGTGAACTAACAGATGTAAGACTTGTAATCTAAAGATGACGTAACTTAGGTTTATTTGTTTAGCTGCTAGATTTATAGCTGGCATGCCTATCAACATTATAAGAGTTAAAAGGCTCTCGAATCTTCTATCAAATTCTATGTTAACGCGAAAGTTGTTAAATATCGATAAATGGATGTTTGTCACTCTTTCACGTTAAAACGGCTGAAGAAATTTGGATAAAATTTGGTTTGGGGTTAGCTGACACTCTGGATTAACACAAAGGTTACTTTTTACTAGTGTTTACCGGACTATGTAAAAAGAGGTTAATGTTTTGCAGCTATAACCGACTTCAACGCGGGGCTCTTGACGCTTAAACCTCAAATAATAGTAGTAGTTGAAATATTTTAGGAATGTTTTTTCGTAAATCTGCGTGTTTTATCAACTGTTATAATAATCATAAATTGTTGGAGAATAAACTATCTATTACTTTTATGTATTTTGAAAGGCTTAAAGGCAAAATGACTATACTTTCAAATACGATTTTGTATGATCTTATGGTTTAAAAACAATCCATTAAGTACAATAAAAAAATATTTTTTCTCCTGATAAACTACTTGATGGAGTTTCTTACCGGTTCTTTTCTATGAGAATTACATTTTGGAAACGCGCAACTAGAGTCAGTAAAGTTTTGAAAGTGCGTGAAAAAACTACTCGAAATGAAAACTTTCTGATTTGTTTTGACTTTTATCAGTTTTAAAGAAATTGAATTACTTTTAGTTTTCCTCAACTTTGAAATACTACTTTTGGAGAATTCACAATATGGAAGTGTCAGGCAAGACGCAATATCTTTACTTTCCCCATTTAACAAAACCTACTTAAACTTACCATCAAATATTTATTTTTAATCCACCACTCATACTATCATATTTCACGACAGTCATATTCCTTTCATTCATCAAAAATCTAACAAAAGCTACGCCATATGCGAATGGCGTTCGCACGGAGCGCGGGAAACAATTCGTCGCCATGACGACCGCAATATGGCCGCTGTGACACGAACTCTCGTAGAACAATGGACGATCAAGATAATACATACATTGTGTTTTACTTTTTTAGATTGATTGAGAGAATGATTATTGGTGTTTGCTTGGTATTAAATTGTTTGATAGTCTAGTGTCTATATTACTTTGCGTATACCAGTTAACACTAGTTAGTCGTGGTGAAGTTTTAAGTGGAGAAAGAAGAGAGTTAGAAGTGCAACAAAAACCTTTCGATCACAAAACAAAAATATTTTTTTTTTATCGTTATTGAATGGTATTTTTACTGGTCAACAACTGGGCAAAGGTTTTCTACATGACGGTATGCGTTTAATAGAAATTGTCTTGTCGGTTTAAAATTTTCTCAAATAAGGATAACAGGTTTAAAATTTTCTCAAATAAGGATAACAGGAACTGGATATGTAATATGTGTTTGATGTTTTCTGCGTATCAATTGAATTAAATAGATTGTCAGATCTCTATCTATCTTAAGTTACATTTAATGAGAAATAGTGTCCTGAATTTGACTTCGCATACTGAGATTTGAAAGAAGCTTATGAACAGCATTCTGCCGAATGTTGGGCAAAAGCCTATCTGTGAAAATTGTATTCTCCCGTTTCTCACTATTCACATCTCTTAAACTACCGAAACACTTCCAAAAAATACGACAAACTTTAAAGTAAACCAAATTGTTGTACACCAGTACCTACAAATAAATGGGATCAAAGTTTTAAACTTGAGATCGGACAAAGTTGCGATGTTCGGAGCGTAGCGGGTAAACCCGGGCGCTAGCTCATAGCTATTTATCAAACTTTCGTGTACAATGTGTTACAATACGTTTACGGTAAAACAACATCTAAGTTGTACGGTGTGATGTTTTTGTGTTAAAAAATGTTTTTAAAAGCGGAGACGATTAAGTTTTGTGGCTTTTCGTTTGGTGTCTTTGTAAATTGTGTAAATAAATAAACCAGCCTATATACATCCCACTGTCGCCTCGTCCTATATAGAGAAGGTTTGAGCATTGATCACCACGCTAGCTCGCCGTGGATTGGAGATTAAAGATTTCAATATTTGAAATCCAGGTTTCCTCATTATGTTTTCAAAATGTATGTTTTCATAACATTTGATATAACAAGATATAACATTTGTAAAATATACCACAACAAAAACATTATACTTTTATAACTATAGTCTTCTACTGAAATTTTATCGATAGTGCCGCGTCATAGATATCACTATTTTAATATTCACTAACGCAAGTCAAAATAGTTTTTTGCCTCATCTTCGAGATGTCATAGTCTAGCTTCTATATATCCAACTTTAAACTCAAATATCTTATATTCTAAGCTTCTGATAAAATTGAGACAAAATTGATCAAGAATTGAATACCATTCATATCATCAATGGATACTAAAGAAATATTTTCACTAGGTACATAGTTAAAAACAAAATTGCTTCCTGCTGCCTGTCGATAGGATAAACGGAGAATTATCCCCTTGTTTGGTAATCGAATATAAGTAATGGGGGTTTCACAAACATTCAAATCACATGCACACAATAACAACTAGATTAATAAGATCAAAGCAGGAATCGAACCCGTAACACGTCGCATAGTGACCTATTTCACTCGGCTATCCATGCAAGAAGTACTTTCTAATTTAACCTTTAGTTAAAATTAGAAATTGAAGTATAACTTTATTGAGAATCGTAAACTGTTTGAATAAGTTTCTTGCAAAGTTAAAGAGATTGCAGTTTTGATTTATGTGCTGATTGCAGTTTTGTTATTACTTTGAATTTGATATTATATTTTAACTGTGGTATTTAATTTTTAGTTTATGTGTAACAAGCGTTTTAAATATCTAAGCATACATAGACACAAACAAAAAAACAGACAGAGGTAAATGACTTTGTTTTTATATAATGTATTAATTGATTAATAATAAACCATCTTTTAATACCAGGTAAATTCTTAGTTATGAAAAACACAGTAAAAAACAAGCGCAGTGACAAATGGTGAAACAAAACACATTGAGGAAACTTATGTACCAAATATAAGCTAGCATGGTGATCTATATTCAAACCTTCCCTTAATTAGGAAGAGGCCTTTGCCCAGCAGTGGGGCATATATCTCGCTTAATTTACAGGATAACTTCAAGGGAAGAAACCAGGTTCTTTTTAAAGGTTTACATGGGGACACAGGTCCAACATGGAGAGGCCTTGTTGAGAACTTTAATCAAAAATGTGATGGAGCATCTACCAAGTGCCATCCACCCCTACTCTATGAAAGAACAGGCATGGACGGCCCAAAGAAGCTACAAAACAACTATGGAGATAAAACGAATTTTGGGCTACGGATAGGATATTTTAGTTGCATTTCCTTCCCTTGCTATGGAAAACTAGCACATATATTATTATTGACAAAAATAAACTTACCAATATCGAAATGCAATCACAAACTCTTACACAAAAACACCACCACAACAAAAAAGGAAAAGATAACTATATAAAAGGTATATTATATAAGATAGCTATAGCTAGTGTTTAGCGAGCCAGTCCGTAAGGAAATGACAATGTCTTAGCGAGGCGCTGTGTATATACACACGTGGATCATGTGTAGTGCAGGAGACTGGGTAAGTGTGATGCATCGTCATGTAGTTAAGAAATAATATGGAGTTTATGCGGTTCTTCTTTTTCAGTTTGTGGCCAGGAGCACAAAAGGCATTTTAAGGCTGTTATTTTTATTTATTAAACACATAATGAAGAAAATGACGTCAGATAGGAATGTATGGAAGAGGAATACTTCGAGGAATGCTTCGCCGACCCCAAGTAAAATTGGGATAAGAGCAGGGGAATGATGATGATAATGAAGAAAATGACTGTTCACCTAATGCATTTTTTTGTTAATAATGACTTATTTTGATAACTTGTACGACATGGGCACTTTTATATGTTGCAAATTTAACGTCTGCCTGTGTACTATGTAATTGCCGCTAATCTATATCACAGATTTAGGTGTGAAAGTGTACCGTCTTTCACACCTAAATCTTTTCTGGGTTGGAAAAAGTAAAGGACATCATTTTGGATAGACACACGCGGAGCTGCGGTAAAAAGCCAGTACTATTGCACAAAATTATGTGTAGTAAGTTTAACGGAACACAATAGTACAAAAATAAATCTAGTCGAATAAAACGAAAAGTTACAATATTTTAATAACATTATATGCACGAATGACAGTAAATTTCAACTGCGACTATTGAATAACTTTAATTCTATTAAAAGTTCAAAGTATAGAAACAATTTCATGTCGAATTAACGTTTTTTGCATTTATACAAGATGTTACAAGAAGCATTATCTGGTGAGGGATTTTTTTAGTGTCCTTTGGTATTATAATAATATGGGGAATTGCATAGCAGCAAGATCTTGAATAGGCTAGTTAAAAATGGTATTAAAACATGACCTTGCATTTCTGTAACACCCTGTATGTAAAACCTTGTTTTTCATATTGCAATAGTAAAAATAATAATTATACTTACCAAATACAAGTTTGAAAAACGCACAATAACAAATATTTTCTTTAAATTAAATCACATATCAACTCCACTAAACCACAGTAAAAAATATAAAGCTAATTTAAGTAAAAAACAATAGAAAATAAGTTATATCCCTTTAATAATAAGATTGTTTTTTGTGTAATAGATAAAACAATTTGGCTCAAGTGTAAGACAGTCTAGTTTGCAGGGAAATGACGGTTGTGCTGAGTTCACAGTTATTTATTACTAAAGCGTGGCTCATAGCTAGGCCAAGAGACGGGGGCTGTTATAAAACTTTCATCTTTGAATTTAGTTTATTTAGTTCCATACATAAAATAGAGTAGGTATGTTTGTTATTTATCTATAATTGTATGTATTTAAAAGTATATAAGTATGTTTATCAGTTGTCTACTACTCATAATACAAGCTCTGATTAGTTAGAGACTAGATAGCGTTTGAAAGTCGTAGAATACGGATACGAATATAATTCGTATGACTATGGATTATTTCTTGTTTCAGATATCCGATGGTTCTATTTACCGTTTTGGACACCAATCCGAGGTACAAAATAGTTTCAGATTAATATTTTTTTTCTTTGTTGGTTATGGTTTATAGATACGTGGGGATTACGTTCTATTATGTTAAGCTCAATATTCCCACATATTGACGTATATTAATCGATTATTCTCATAAATTACAAAGTACAATGGGATGTACAGATCCCATCGCAACTCTCAGATGAATCTACCGACTGGAAACCTACTTCAATGTGGTTTAATAAAAGGCTATTAAAGAACATTAGGTATAGTTTTATAGTCTTATCCCTTTTCAAGATGAATTTATGATTAAAATAATGCCTGTCATGACTGAGAATCGTGAAAGGAGTTCGGAGAGGCTTATGCCCCACGAATAACTGAATTACTTCCCCACCATAAGAAGCACCAGTTTTAAATGAAATTCCCCTATCAGGGGTCGCGGTAGTTTGCGAAGGCGTTCCCGCCTGGCCCCTGGCAATAGGGAACGGAGAAGCACTCCGATGGTTTTAGCCGGTAGGAGTCCGGCATACCCCTCCGTCTCCTAGCCACGGTGGAGGAAGTCCTATATGAAAAAAAGGCCTATGCCCCGTAACAAAATGACTTAAAACTTACCTTAAATAGTAAAAAGTATTGAATTGAAATGAATTTAAACTTTCCTATCACATTTCTTTAACTAATTAAATTTTAACAAAAAAACTGTAAAAACAATTAACTAATATTAAAATTTCACATTTATTTCAGTTTCCGTAGATACTGCCTTCCGTATCGGTAGTTATTTTATATGTCCAATATAATATTTATTGTCATAAAACATGTATATTTTTATTATTTATGTTTGAGAACATAAAATAAAGTGTGAAGTTTTTACGCAATTTTTATTTATGATATGGTTTTTGCCGCTGCACGCTGTTTGTTGGTATTTTTTTATTTATGTTTGAATAAAGGCAAATACTAATGATATACAGGTATTACGAGGTAAATTTTTAAACTACTGTCCAACAAATCAAAACTAGGAATTTTAAAACGTAAAGTAATCAAGCATGGTAGTTTTTATTTATTCGTATCTTTTTTATTTTAAAAACGACTTCCGCACTAATGATTTTAATCCTCGAATCGCGGGGGGTTTCATAGACATTCAATTCACATGCACAGGATATCCACACTCAGAACAAGCATTTGTGGAACGCTTATCTATGCTTACTGATTTTTTCCCTTGTCTATGGCAAAGATTTTCTTTTATTTCTGAGTTAATTGTTCAGTTTACTTTCCAAAAAGGCACAAAAAGTATGTCTTATCTACGTTTATTTTTATATTTAAATGCATTATATAGACAAACCAAGCTTATAATCCAAATCCACCAAATAAAAAACAAAACCGCATCACAATCTCCCGGCCTATAGAAAGTAAGTTCCTTATTATAAGTTAGAACCTTATCGCACTACGATGGCGGACCATTGTTCCTTCTTACTTTGCGGTCACGAGTTCCCAACTTAGTTTGACAGAGTACCAAGTGTCTATAAGTATAGACTTTAAGTTTATATATAAGGGTGGGTAATGTTAAGGAAGTTTTCTAAAGAATTGATGTAATTAATTGGTTTTTGTTTATCATGATCTCTTAGTTATTTACGTATTTTAAGATTAAAAGCTCAAGTTACATTGGCAATGTTGAGAGGAAAAAATAGAAATATATTTACCCCTGGTTTCTCATATGCTGATGAATACAAAAAATTGTTAATCGTTATTCAAATCTCATGAGCTCTATGATTGGTTGTAAGATTTATGGTCAAACACAGTCGTGATCAGTTGATTTGACAGCAGATTCAATTGATCAGCCTTCTAGAAATCTGGAATAAGTCTGTCAATTTAACACATAGTAAAAAAAGTCGTTTCGTGTTATCTGTCCTGATGTACGCTTTATAACTAGATCTTTAAAACTACGCAATGGTTTATGATACGTTTCTTTTTAGATAGAATGTTTTAAAAGGATGGTTTACATGCAAAATAGATCAGTATTGCACCTGTGGGAAGCTGTGGTGGATCGCTAGTAGGTAATAAAAAAACACATACAAATTTTATTGCTTTGTCGAAATAGCAAAAAATAATAGCCATTAGGATTAATCATAGCTGCAGACAGTAACCTATAAGTTTAACTAGTTAATCAGCTACCTCTATACCAACATTCACTAAAATTGACCCAGCCATTTAAGCGTGACGAAGAACCAAACATACGCATAATCTTTGTAATATTAGTGAGACATCCAAATCTATTGTAATTCGAATTATTCTGTGACAAATAACGGAAGCTTTGACGCACGACTTTTGATCACGAGTTATTTTGTCAATATAACCCAGATTTAAACATTGCGATCGATTATTTAATAGTTTTTAGAGATCCGCACAGCATGACGTAAAACGAAACTTCATTTGTTACAGTCGAGTTGTATTTTATCGATAAAAGTAATTAAATGTTGAAAGAAAGAATTCGCTGGAGGCGCTAGGCGTAATATGGGATTACTAATTTATTAATTAAAGTTATTTAACACATTTTTAGTTCTTAATTTAACTTTATTTAAGAAACTAACCAGGATAATGACTGCATATTAACTTCAATTAAATACATTTTACGTATGTACACCGCGAGGCCTAGTTCGAGGTGGTATAGGACAGAAAAACGTGGAAAGATTTGGGGGAGGCCTATGCTCAGCAGCGGGACACAATAGGCTAGGAAAAAAAACCATTTTACATATAGAAAGAGAGACGCTGCTTTATGTTGTGTAGTGGCCTGTCTCAGTGGTAAGAAATGTGTTGATTTTGCATATTACCTGAAATCTTGTTATTCAAATTCAAATCGTTTATTCTGCAAATAAGATAAATTTTATCACTTTTACATGACTGTCATCTTTTAAAATATAAGCTCGCTGGAATCGACATTTCCTAACTGGCTACCCTGAGAAGAAATGTCGAAACAAACTCAGGGGTCATCGCCTCTTTTAAAGTCCAGACAACAGTGTTATCATGGATATTACCTGAAATCTATAATAATGTGATCATGTCTTCCTACACCTACCTCTAATAAAAAAAACTTTATCAAAATCAGTCAATAATTATGAACGAAAAATCAAACTTACTTAAAACCTTTAAACCATAAAGTAAAAACAAGCGGAACCCATACAGGAAGTACGAAAACAAAGACAAGAATAGAATTCAAAGATTGATCAACGGATTTTGTTTTTGATGTCGCAACTTCCGGTGCGGAACGGATATTACGAAATGCTCCTTTAATAAATTAGAGGGTGGTTGCCTAGTAGGGTTGCCAATTCATATTTTTTTAAATAGAAAAGGTGGGAGTTTCAGGTTAATAGTAGGTAATAATAAATTGTATATCAGATATTGTCCTGTGATCAAAAGTAATATTTGGAACTGAAGGAAATATTCACCTAATAATGGGAATCTATAAGCCGAAGAAAAAATGAAAAAAAAAAAAATTACACAATTTTTATTTTTGCTGTCTATAAAAGACTATGTAGGTAAGTGCGTCACTCTTTTTTTCATATTGATGATACAAACAATACACAGACTATACTAAACATGCCATATCACCGCCATTTTTACTTGTTTTATTACAACAGAAAGACATTCACCTGTTTTCTTACATACCTATCTACCTATTTACTTTAAAACACGAACACGTGTATCAATATACTAAGTAGCGACCGCAAGCTCTTGAAATTAGCTGACTACTTAGCCCTCTACATTATACAGGGTGTGGCAACCCTGTACAAGTTAAAGGGGGTTGAAATCTGGGGGTGGAAGGGTTAATTATGTTTTGTTAGGGGTTTAATGTTATCTTTTTACGGCTGTTGTTCATCTTATCCGATTATGTTCTGAATGTTCCGTCTCGAGATTCGGATATACTTGTTTTCGATTGGGATGATTTTTGGTTTTTAATTAAAGTTTATTGGTTTGGTTTCGGCGAAGTATCGGAAGATATTTGGAAAGTAATTTTGGATTTGTATTTTAGAAAGCTTTTGTGTATCTAAATAGGTTTTGCAAATGCTTATTGTATAAATTAACTTATCGTTTAATAGATCTAGAACTAAAATTGTATTATCGCATTTTATTTTAACCGGGGTGATTATCATACAACATAAAAATATAATTTCAAAAGGAAATAATATAGTTATACTAATATACTTGGTACATAAGATATTATTATAGAAAAATAAAAAAAAATCGTGAAACATAACATACCAATACGTAAATTACAATAAAACGTATTTAATCCAAGTATAACAAACCGAACAAAATAATAGTTTATCACTAACGCCATCTATCGCTCTACCGCTGTACTACCAAGGTAATAACTAACGACTTTACCGCCATCTATGATTGAGTCGTGTAAGCTGGGATTAAGTCAATGAAAAGCCGTTTGTTTTAAATGCTGGCGCGGTGCCAGCGTGGTGTACAGGCGTTATTTTATTAGGAGCACGAGTATTTCAGTTTAACAAGTTTGAGGTAGCTTTGAACGATATTTCGTTAGTACGTTTTCGTGGGATTTTTGTAGAAATAGTTTAAGTGTAGAAGGAAAAAAACTAATAATTTTGTTTTGGAGAGAAAAAATACGTTGTTTCTTTTATATAATATTGGTGTGCTTGTCAAAGATAATTACAATGGAATGCATGTTTGTTTGTTTTTAAGTTGTCAATAGTAGATTATGTTTATCAGTTGTCTAGTACTCATAATACAAGCACTTGGTAGTGTTTAGTTTGAGACTAGATGGCGTTGTGTGAAAATCGTAGAACATTTATTTATTTATACTTTTACTGCTACAGAGTTCTTTAATAAACCTCTAAACTCCGTAACACAAATTGATTTCTCAAAATTCAAACAGTTCACTCGTCCAATTGATTCCACTGTAACCATTTACAGTTGTCGAACAGATGACTACTGCTTCATTATCATTTGTCTGTCTGTACATCTTTACATCGTTTGGCGAGCGCCCAATACTGGACTACACTTATTACTGAACACACTTATGGTTATGTATATACTAGCTTTTTATCGTGGCTTTGCCTGCGTGGATATCGGTAATTATAGTTACAAAATTAAACATCTCCTTTTACGTAGTCAGGTAAAAAGTAGTTGTGTTAAATCAGGGTATCAGCTTAAGTCTTATCAAATTTCATTTAGATTGGTTTAGCCGTTTAAGAGCGTGAAAGAGTAACAAACATCCATTCCACCTTCCAGGATGTTGATGTTGTAATACTTTTCAAAGTCGGTCTAGTCGTTCACTTAGTGCTTTGAATAAAGTAATTAAAAAAATAAATTATTCCCTTCATACTTACAAAAGTTCGCGATTTATTATCCTCAGTATTGCAATTTGTATAATCGTCAAATTTTCTTTCAAATGAAACATTTATGTTTAGTTTACAATAACAGGAATATTCTATAACAGCTTCAGAAATTTCGCATAAGAAATCCAATGCAACTGTTTAGTCGAGTATACATGTTTTTGCTTGTGATTCTACATATTCTAAAACACATTAAATACACACAATAACTTATTCACAATGTCAAAAATTGTCCTTGAACTAACGACTTTCCCAAAAACCTTGTCAAGATTAAAACAGCTTTAAAGCTAAAGTCTAATATTTCTAAAGTGAGGTCACACACTGAAGCTTCGAGATATTTATGTAAGAGTTTAAACCTCGTTTAAACGAACGCAAACACAGATAATATTTAAATTATTGTTTATCCATTATTATATGGCACGTAAAAGTCGTGTTACTGGATGTGGCTGACATTTTTAGGTAGAAAAAAATGTACTAGAAATGGACCAACGGATGTTATGAGCAGAAAATTATTTTTTATTCTCATATTAAGAGCAGACATTATCTCAATTGGAAATGTTAGATAGTCACCGTTAAATAAATCCTGATTTCTTCATGGTGTTTTTTTTTGTGAATTCTGTTGTTACTTCATTAAATTGTAAGTTTATAGATAATGTCGAATAAGTTAAATAAGTACTAGATCTTTATTGCAGCTGCTACTATTTGCCTACTGCCACTAAGAGATAAATTAATTGCTGATATCTTTTGTAACCATGTAATTAAACAACAAATACCTATCAATACAGTTTCCCTACAAAAAGCAAAATCATATATTAAAAAACTGTCCCTATCCCTACTTATCTCTAACCTCACATTTACTCCTACGAAATTTAAAACCAAACACCTCTACTTCACATGAACAACCTACAACTTACAAGCAATTTTAAGTCTCTTCCAGCCTTTAAACGTCCAAAATCCGTGTACATATAGTTATGCAAAAGCACGTGTCGTTATAACACACAGACGGGTAACTCAGTCACCGCTGTATTTTTGTGTTTGCATCGCACGCTGCTGTGTAAGACCTGCTTACATTTCCAATTTTATCACGTAATGTAATGATTTTTTGATGAGGTTTTAACACTTTTAAATGTGGTTCTATAATGTAGTAACAATTTCGTGGTGGCCTTGTGGTTCTATGTATGGATTTTGATCCCCAGCGCAAGCAAGCAAGCGGAGTCTTTCTTCTGAAACTTACTTTCGGTTATTAACTAACCATCCTTTTGAAACATGCTATCTATGAAAGAAAAAGATCTAAGCATACATAGGGACAGGCAGCGGAAAGCGACTTATGGTACCAAAGGCTTAGTGTAGTGACACGACATACCTTTATTCATACCGCGTATTGCATAAGAACTACCATATGATGACAACGTGCAATGACTGCACGGATTTACCGAATGGTATAGGCCACCACGCCAATTAAAGCTGTACGCGACGTGTCGCGGTTTCGATCCCTGCGTAGGGCAAGAATTTGTGCGATCCACAAAGGCTTGTTCTGAGTCTGGGTGTCTTTGGGCATGTGAATTGAATGTCTGTGAAATCCCCGTAAAACAAGAATTAAATTTCTTAGTCCTTTAAAAAAAATATGCTATATAACTCTACCCACCTCTGCCTATTCTCCATTCATTTAATGTTAAGTCCATATAGGAAACCGTAACTTTTCTTTGTTTTAAACTCCAAAACCTCAGTCTGTTTTATAGCAGCATTACATGGTTTTATAAGGTTATATATTCTGTAAATTATTGCAAGGAGTGTTCGCTGTTCACTTAGTCAGGCCGGGAGGAACAAATTTGCGGAGCTTGGGTTAAAACTAAAATATGTGCAGTAAATATCCGCGGCTTGCTATTTAAAACAAGACAGGATATAAAATTAAGTTAGTTGTCCAGTTTTATTCGGAGAAAAGAATGAAAGTAAGAGTCGTATTAAGTAGATTGTGGTTTAAAAGGTAAACTTGGTAAGCTGTTAAAAAAACAAAACGATAGGTTATTATTCTCGTGAAAAATAATGGCTGTTGAGACAAATAAAAACGAATAGTTTTTATTTCCAGTAGGTACTTTAGAAACGTTTAAATTACAAATTACTAACTCTAGGAGCACGATTCCAAAATGTCATTTGTATGGAGGGGAACAGGCGAGTAGATGAATAAAACTTATTTTATATATCGCAATTACATTAAATATTTTAAAATCCATCTTTCACCGAACGAATTACAGACTTTAAAGCATAATATACCTCGATCAAATAAAGCGTAATAAGCATCAAAAACATACTCCACACCTATAGCGCAATAGCTTTAACTCAACGAACACAGGCGTACTATTCTGAACTCTTTAGACTAATACGTGGATAATTTTTCGTTTTACTTCGGGTAAATTCGGCTATGGTCGGCAAACTCCGGCTAAGTTCGGACACGTTCGGCAAACATCGTTTCTTTAACGAAGAAAGTTTTTTTTTGGGAGATTTTGTGTTTTCTGTAGTAGTTTAATTTGTGTTAGATTTTCGGATTTATGTGGTGCTAAGAGGTGATTTAAGGCTAAAACGAAACGAACAAAAGAGGCGATGACCCCTGAGTTTGTTTCGACGTTTCTTCCCAGGGTAGCCAGTTAGGAAATGTCGAATCCAGCGAGCTTATAATTGAGAAGATGACATGTAAAAGTAATAAAATTTATCCTATTTGCAGAATTTGAATTTGAACGATTAATTGTTGTTGTAACGCCTAACATGTGCGATCTAACCTAGTATGGATCTTATCTTACTTTTGCCGTGCCCGACAGTAACAAATAGACTTAACAAAATATTACAATTAAAAATTAAATCCATTCACATCGTATAAACATATTCCTAAATATTTAATCCAACCAAACCCCTTGTAAATCAGAATAAGTCTCCAGACCCAACCTTGCATACAGGCTGAAGGACAAAGTTTAATATATGCATTTTGCGCCCTCGCTGCACTCCCACTTCAACATCTAGCATATACATGCCATGCCATACATGCTACACATGCGCACGTGCATGAAAATGTATGCATATTTATGCATGGAGCCGCACTGCACACTTTTAGCAAATTGCGAATCAATTTTATATGTTTAGATAACAGATGGCGGTAGTGGATTGGGTGAAATATAAAGGTGTGGTTTAAAATCTGTCTTGTTGTGCCCATTAGGGTCTATAAGTCCGAATTGCAATCCGTTTGTACTAGTACATAACATAACTTGTTAAACCTAGATAGAGGAGTCCTGGTGATCTGAAATACAGGCTCGAGCCTAGTTTAGGCACCAGTCTCCCACAATATAAAATGCAAATAAGTTAACAATTAAGAGTAATATTGTGGAAAAAAATAAACTATTTTCTATATGTGTGACAATAATTTTGCATGAAATGCAGTAAACGATATGAATATGAAAATTATAAATTTATGATTGTAGGTTTGTATAATTATTATAGGTTCGGATTTTTAATATAGGTACTTAAGTGTTGTTAATATAGGTACGTATGTGTAAAAGAGAAGGTTGTACTAAAATTTACATAGGGGGTTTCTGGATTGTTCTTTTCAGTGGTAACGGAAGCTTCCAGTTTGTGCTGATAAAGACCAATGGGGTAGCCAGCAAAAAACCAACGCATTGGTGAGGTAAGAATCCCATTCTCCCTGGGCTTATTTATCCACATAAGGCCGGGCAATTTGAAAGATGCTCCCTTCCAAGGCACGCATATATTTTATTTGTTTTTATACATTCACATAACGCCATCTAGTCTCAAATTTAAACGTCAAAATGATAATAGACAGCACCTCATCACTCACCCTTCACCGGTTCCTGTGCTTTCGCTGCGGGAGAAGAAACGGTGCAACACACTCCCCAGCAGCACACTGTCTTCCTATTACAGTATGCACCGAATTTCTAGTGCTAGGACACTCCTCCACGCACTGTGTTGTGGGAAGTCTCGCTTCTGCAATGGCAATTGCCTTACTCAAAGACTTAGCAGTATTAACACTGATACCATCTCAATGACAATAAATCTGATGAATGGAAGTACAATAAGCCTTAAATGCCAAACCAAACTAATTTAACATCACAATACTATTCAAAACCACCTTTAAATATCAAAATAGATCACTTAAACCTTTTGGAATATCTTAATACAATTTCGGACTGTCCGTTAACAGTTCGAAGTCTTAATATCTATATCTTAGGAGCCCTTTCAATACAGGGTCTATTAAGTAAGGTGTTAGCTATAAAGGGGGATTTAAGCCCTAAATCCTCGCATTGTCTTCATGGATTGGTGAGTCCATTTAAAGGCTATTTTGAATGGTCTTTAGTTATGATTCTTAGTCTTACTAAGGGATAGTGTTTGATAGTAAGTGTTGATGGTCATTTTATGATATACTAGTTTTATTCCGTGGCTTTGCTCGTATGAAAGACGGTTATAGCTGCAAAAAAATGACCTCCTTTTACGGAGTCGGGTAAAGAGTAGCGAACTTATATGCGTTAATGTAGTGTGTCAGGTAACTCCATACCAATTTTTTTCATGGAAGTCGGTTATATTATTATAGCTGCAAGCATTAACTTAACTTTAGGAATTTGGTAAAAAGTATCTTATGTGTTAATCTAGTGTGTCAGCTAACTCCATATAAATTTTCCCGTGGAAGTCCTGTATAGCTGCAAAAATATTAACGTCTTTTCAGACAGTCGGGAAAAAGAAGCTTATGCGGGAAAATAGACTATTTTTATTAAGAAAACATGTTTTTTTTTTTATTTTGGTCCTCCTAAACGTAATTTTAGTTGATTTCTGACTTTTTAGTAGGCACAGAAAGCCCGTAGATGTCTTGCCGGAAGGATGAAGGATAATTCGTTCAGTGAAAGGTGGATTTGAAAATATTTAATGTAATTGCAATGTATAAAATAAGTTTAACTCATTAACTTGCAGGTTCTTCTCCATATGAATAACATTTTGGAACTGCACAGCTACATTTCGAAAATGTCTCAGAAATCTTAATTAAAATAAAAACTTTTTTATTTTTATGTATTTCGCGCTGAACCTATTTTAGTTAAAATGAAAATATTTTTTTTAATACGTTGCGGATATGTGGTATTTTTCGTAAGTATTGGTCAAAAGCACGTTGAAGTAACTATAAAATTCTTGAGACGGGTTGAAAGCACAGAACGAAAATGGTTTTAATCAGTATTACAGCTCGCAGAGCAAATCTAATTTCGGAAACCGACAAGCGACTTCCACAAAATGCGGTTTGCCGAGCAAACGGGATAGGGATGGGGGATAGTCGATAAATAATACGATTTTAATTATGATGAATCATACATTATTTAGGTATTTAGACAGAAACTATACTAAACAAAAAATATACACACTTAAAACTAAACTTGTATAACTTTAAAGTAACATATTTACAAAGCGTCGAAAAATATGTCGTCATTTCCGTCAAGGGTGGGAAATGTGCCCAGGAGACTGGTGGCATTACCACGTTGAATGGTAATGCCAATTCTTTGCGTAAAATACATAATGATGATTTATTAGGAATACTATTTGTTTTGACACAAAAGTGTGTTTCGTAAAATAAAGGGACCTCGTAGTAGGCCCAGAATGAGATGTTTATATTATTTTGATAGATAGATAGAATATTCTTTATTGCACATCACATGAGAAACAGAATTGACAAACGTAAAAATTACATGGTGCCGAAATGGGCGGTCTGGCTCTTACAGACAACCACAACTTATTTAGTCATTTCTCTAAATGTAAACGTACCTTAAAAGTTGGTAACATAACATGCAAAACTCCTTTCTCCATACTCTTGTATATTTCTAAATAGTTACCAAGAAATTACTGCACTACATCTTTTCCAGAAACACTTATTTCACTCCACGATAAAATAAATCACTTGAATCTATCGACATTATCCCATCACTAGTCAAAAGCAAAGAGTCTCTTGCACCGAGCGTCGGCAGGAATCTGACTTGTAAACATAATATATAGGGCTCCGGGAGACACGGAGGACTAATTTGGCTTATTGCAGTCCTTCTAGACTTTGTGCCTTAAAAGGGAAGGGATCAAAGGACCAAAGTTAGTGCTTTCAAATAGTGTTGTTAAATGAAACTTTAAGTTGAAACACGTAGTTTGAAATCCAACTAATATTGTTAAGGTGAAAGTTTGTGAGTATGGAAGGATGTTTGTTACTCTTTCAAGCTTAAAGGGCTGGATACATTTTGATTAAATTTGGCTATTTGTTACGGAGTTAGCTGACACCTTGGATTAACACATTACTTTTTGACCGGCTGCGTTAGAGGAGGTAATGTTTTTACAGCTATAACTGACTTTTGCGCGTGTAACGTCATGAGTAAACACTGGTAATACCAGAAGTACTCAAGCTGTTGATACAAAAGCAGCAATATAAAAAACTGTTTCACTGATGGCAGAACATTTCTCTTTTGACTCTAGACTGGTCAGTCTTAAGACTATTTTATAATATCTATAAACCAGCTTTTCCCTAGTTCCTTACAAGTATAGAACCCCTTCCTGACATACATATATATATATTATATACCTATGTATGTCTGTATGTCAAAGTTATAAGCCACACTTGACATTATAATACGAACAATAACTATATTTCTGACGGGTTGTGTTCTGCGGTCTCATAAATTGTTGGCAGACGTTCGTTGAATGAATTATTAGGTTTCCCTTTGATTTATATCTCTTCTAAACCTCAACCCTTGAAGAGTATTGAGTTCTGGCAGTTAAGAACTTCAAAAAAAGTAAAATAACTGTAAAGTAAAATGTTAAGTAAAGTAACTGTAAATAGTAATAGTATGTCGTGGCAAGTTGTATGTATGGGTTTGTGTGCACGAAGTGCAAGTTTGATCCCCAGCGCAATCCCAATGCGACTTTATCAAAGTTGTATGTACTTTCTTAATCTTATATGTTTGACACAGGTGCACTCTCTGTTCTTTTAAATCAATATCAAAGGCAGTAGGCATTTTTAAGAACTTTCAAAACGTTACTGAACGTGGTTCCAAAATGTCATTCTTATGGAGAAGAACCAGCAAGAAACTCCATTTCTCTCCTTTACTCTCATAGCCCAATGGGATGGCAATCCGACACGACCGGAGAAATATCAGGCGCAGGACCTACATTTTAACGAGCCTTCTGAAACACGGAAGCATGTAATATAACAAACTAAAACGCATAATAGTCCTTTAATGTACATTATTTATCAGTAGCAGTTACATTATCACATAACACCGTTGTCAGTAGGTAGGGACAGCATAAAAGTGCAAAGGTAACAGAATGGTGTGTGTTTAGAGCTGTGCTGAGTTTTGTGCAGTGAGGCGGAGTGCGAGTGTAGGTGAAGACAGGTGTACGGATAGCAAAAAAGTGTTTGGAATTTGAAGTTCGTTGTGAATAAAAAATATCTACAGAAACTTTTGCAGTTGGTAATTTAGTAGATATATTTTATGGTAATATTATAAATGCTAATATAACTATATTCTGTCGCCCCCCGATAACTGACACTTCCCTAGGCTATAGATTAATTACACCCAGACACAGGACAAATTAACATTTGTCCGGGGTGGAGATCGAACCCCCGACGACCATCGTACCGGAGTTAGGGCCACTAACCATTGGACCAACAGATCATTTTAGAAAGTAATTTTTAAGTTCATTTAAGAATAACTTTTGTAAATTACTAACACTTCTATTCAATTATCATATATTCGCCGCTGAAAATTGATTTACACACATTATTCAAATAAAAAAAACGATCTACTGTTTCTGCTACCGCTACTTGGCAACAAAGGTGCGATGACGTCACCCAAATATTTGTTCGTTAGTGCCTGGCGCGGTGGAAACTGATCATTTTGTACATAACCCTTGTTTATTGAACTGACGAACACTGACATACCATATACAATACATACGATACAGATATATCTTATGTATAAAATTCTCATGTCACAATTTTCGTTACCGTACTTCTCCGAAAGGGCTTTACTAATTGTTACCAAATTTTATAAGCGTATTCAGTAGGTCTGAAAATGGGGCAAAATCTATTTTTATGCATTCCTATTTTTGTTTCTCGCGAATGGACTTGACCGATTTTCCTTTTACATTGGCATCTCTGCTACCTCAACAACATTTTTCATCAAAATAGGTTCTGCTGTTAACCTATAAAAAATACACACACCTTTAGAAACATCATCCTTTTGTACTTTTCAACTTCAGGACCCAAATAAAACACACACCGTCCAGCAAAAGCATTTATCCCAATCAAAAACAACTCCATTGTCCTTACTAGCCATCCCTCATGTAACTAAACTTTTAACATCCTACCTCTGCCTAATTATAGAATGTTCTAGCACCTAGCCCCCCCCCTTTAGCCAACACGCGTGTGTACAGTCACAAGCAAAAACATGTATACACGACCAAACAGTTGCAGTTGTTTTCTTATGCGAAATTTTGAGAAGCTGTTATGGAATATTCCTAATATTGTAAGCTAAACATAAAATGTTTAATTCGAAAGTAAATTTCACGATTTCATTAATCATTTGACTGGGACCTAAACTTCAATTGTTTGGTCGTGTGTACATGTTTTCGCTCGTGACTGTACACTATCAAAAGACACAAATTACAGTGCACGCCCAGCTTTATTACATCGCCGTAATGAGATAGAACAGGGAACGGTGTGGAGATGGCTTTTGAGGTTAAACTAAAATAATTAAAAAACATTAGCATACTAAGTATCTTGTGTTTTAAGTACTAAACAACTGATAAACATACTTATACATTTCTAAATACATACATATTATAGATGACTTACCTACAACCAGACACAGATCAAATTATTTGTCCTGGGAATCGAACCCATGGCCTCCGGTGTAGTAGTCAGGGCTACTAACTACTAGAACTAAGGGCCAGTAAAGTTTTAAGTTTTGCAAAAAATGCTTTAATACTGAAATTTGAATAAACCGTGATTGGAATGAACAAGGACCAACCATTTGGCGACCACCAAAAAATAGCATTTTGAGTAGTAATGAATAATTTGACATATTTGATGACTTCTGTTAATGGGAAATTACTTGCATACAATATGGTGATTTAAATTGAGAGTCTGGACGACTGGAAAATTCTTACTAAAGAATAAGATTTTTGACTGACTAATCAATATTTAAAAAATAGAAAAACATAGTAGGAAATTATTATACTGATGAAGGTATTACTTAAGAAATTGTTAAAACATTATTGTTTATTTATGTTTCCACAATATCAATATTCATCCATTTTATAAAACTGACTAAAATACTTCAAATCGCCATAAAAAAAAACAATTACGAAACTACAACTACTACAACAAAACTCAAATTTCTTCTAACCTCAAAAAAAGACACCCACAATCCATCTCCATACCTTTCCTTATCATACGCAATGCGCACATGCCGGCGATCAGTCATGATACATAAACACCCCACTCTTTGTGCCTTTGTTAATTAACAACCTCTGTTTACACACAGGTGTAATGTGTAAGCTTAGGCCCGAACTATTCTGCCCATTTTTCGTACTAACATATGTTGGGTTATCGTTCATAGTAGAGTGTGGTTTCGTGGTACCTGGTGGCTAGATCGTGGTAGAGGGTGTAAAGTAAAGTACTGCAATATCCACCATATCTATACATCTTATCATCATTCCTCCAATTATCATTTTGGGGTGGGTGCAGCATGCCTTCTTCTTCCACGCGTTCCTATCTGACGTCATCTCGCAAGACACTCTTTGCAACCACATCATCTTTCACACAATCTATCCATCGTTTCTTTGATCATCTTCTTCCCCTATATCCATCCACATTCATGTCCAGCACCATCTATATGTACATATAAATAATATTGAACTGTTCGTAATATTGAAATAACCGTTTTACGCAATTTGCATATGAATATGCGGTACATACACCAAAATATTTAATTCTTAAATTTTTTGTTTATCTGTTTGTTTCCGCTTATCTCTGAAATTGCTGTTATGTTAATGGCGCTCATGTTAATGTCGTCTCATCTATTAAAAAAAGATTTAAGCGGTTGAAGGGACACGAGGACAGAAAAAGTGACTTCGTTTTATACTATGCAGTGATTCACAGTTTTTCTATTGTATATTTAGTATTACACCCGTGCGAAGCCGGGACAGGTCACTAGTTGGGTATAAAAAATAACAATAAAGCTTTAATTATTTACAAATCAATATCCCTCAATGAGATTTCCGTACCAAACATTATAATTATTGAACTAAATATTCTGTATAGGAGGATCAAAATTTTGGCCAGGCTTCACCAAAACGTTGTATGTCATGTAAAGATGATAAATACATGTATCTCTGTCGGTTGCCACAAAGGCATCGTCCATTAATAGCTAGTACATAGAAGCCGCATTTTGAATTGTAATGTGCGCGCGGTTAAATGACTGCCTGCGGTTACAAGCGTTCAGAACGACTGCCCATGTAAATTTGCCCTAGAATTACAGTGAAACTATTGGTTTTGAGGTAGTAATATAGGTAGGTGATATTATATTTCATATTTATTTTAAAAATATTCATACATACATACATACATATATGTCACGCCTCTTTCCCTTGGGGGTAGGCAGAGATCACATCTTTCCAGTTGCTACGATCCTGGCATACCACTTTAGCTTCATCCACACTCATCAATCGCTTCATACACGCCCGTCGGTTTAGGGTTTTAAAAATATGTTACAAATTTATTATATTTCACGACTTTCAAACAACGCCATCTAGTCTCAAACTAAGCAGAGCTTGTATAATGAGACTAGACAACTGAGAAATATACTTATATACTTCTAAATACATACATACTATAGATAAATTACACCCAGATACAGAACGACTAATCGTGCTCATCACACAAACATTTGTCCTGGGTGGGAATCGAACCCACGACCTCCGGTATAGCAGTCAGGGCCACTAACCACTAGACCAACAAGCCCGTCACTACATAGCTATAAAAATGTACACCAGTATTTATCACTTCATAATAAACTCATCACATTACAACAAAAACAAATGGTTATTTTCACTGTGATGTGCTCAGTGTAGGGAGGTGTTGCCCTGTAACTAACTATCAATAAATATGTGCGGACTGGCAGGTATCGATGGAGGCCATTTGCAGACACTACGACGGATCTGTAGCTTAGTAGGGATGGGATAGGGTTCATGTCGATGGTTTTTTCGATTTAATTTCTTTATATTTTAGTAATGTTTCGTTTTGTGAAGTATGTCTTAAACTTTAAAGGCATTTTTTTCTCACTAGTAAAGGATTTTTTTATAATTTTTATGTATATTTTTTACCCACATTCAATGTTTGTTATATCTCTAGTGGAGAAAAAAATGTGGCTTATATCTTTCACTACTGATTAAGAATATCAAAAAAAATAAAAACCACCAAACTTATTCTTTGAAATCAATATAATTATCGAATGCTTGGATGTGTAGAAGTTGTCAGTCTAAACCACGACGATCAACAGTAATACTAATATTATTTTACAGTAATGTACTGACTAAATTTTGTAAACTAACAAAATATAATAATAACGAGTATCAAATACCAATACAGACTTCGATACAAACACATCACTAAACTAGACAAAAAGCCGTCGATTTGTTTCTAAAAATGTTTTTTTCTTGATTCGCTGGAGGAAGAGGTCTACTCCCTTATTGCTATCACGATTTATATCCCCCAGGCTCCATTTTATTAGACACTGAGGGCCATGGATCGGAGCCCAAATTTGATTTTCGGAAACATTTATTTGTCACCTGAAGATAGTTATTTAATGTCACATTGAATACATTTCTGAATCCATTATTGCATAGATCGGATAGATCCGTTAAAGAATATTTTTATATATTTTGCAGGGTTGCTTCCTTGGGATGTGAGATGTCATCTTACTACAGCTGCTCTACAAAGGGTAAAATGTGCTTCAAGACCACTATTATTTATTTCTAATGTTTAGGAAAAGAAGAGATCTTCAAAGAGAGAGTCGCGCGCAATAGCTACTTTCTTATACAACGTTGATAAAAGCGAGAGGCATTAAATGAAACCACATATTCTGTATATCATTATAAGGCTACACAACAAAAATCAAATCAATGTAAGCAATAGTTTAGTCACAGGATATTTTTTTAGTTTTTTTTTAGTTTGAACATGCTGTATCTACCTGATTAGGTGACTAAGTTTTATAGGCATAGTTATCTAGTTGGCTCCGGTTGGGTCAGAAACTAGTCGGGCTATCCCGATAAATACGCGTGAGTAAACCGTTATAACGTTTTAAGTATGAATCATCCTCACGAAAGTTATTATAAAAATATTGCTTACATTGATTTGATTTTTGTTGTGTAGCCTCATAATGATATACAGAATATGTGGTTTCATTTAATGCCTCTCGCTTTTATCAACGTTGTATTTTGGAAAAGAAGTGAAGTCCCTTAGTAAATCGCATCATATTAAATTTTATGCGGTTATATAAATAATTCTTCTCCATTAAGTTTAAACAAAAAAAAACGCATTCCTCTTTGTTGGTTATTATATTATTATAATGGAGAATCTACGTTTTTCACTCTCTCACGAATCACTCACGATCACTCTCAAATAAACTTTTTCATATCCTACTTCAAAAAATAACCTCCACCACACATTTTCAATCTATTTTCGAACTACACAAATCTAAAAATAACCTTTCGTGAACAAAAAAAAGCCGATACACCTTCCTAAAATACGTCACCCAATAAATAATTTAAAATGGAACTATCCGATATAAAATGTATCGCAAAGTTGTGAGTACAAGCCATTTCACTTAGAGGCATAGTGAGGCGCGAGTCCCGTGTAATTGAGACGGGTTCCGTAGAATATTCGAATAGCGCTGAATTATTTATTCAGAGTTCCGTAGCGGAATACTAAAGTTGTGTCCCGTTTCCTCTTGTATTGTGGTGTCTTTAAATGTATTGTGTCCTGTTCGTTGTTGGTAATTATTTAGTGATTTACTGATTAGTATCAAATTACTCATGTAAGTCGTGGTGGCCTTGCGGTTTTATGTGTGGATTTGTGAGCACGAGGTGCAAGTTCGATTCCCAGTGCAGGCAAGTACTTAAGTGACTTTTTCAAAGTTATATGTACTTTCTTAATTATTCTAAGATACTACTGACAAATGGTGAAGGAAAACATCGTGAGGAGACCTGACTTCCAAATATTGGCATCTCAAATCAATGCGTGGTGATCAATGCTCAATTTTTTTATATGGAAAGAGACCTGTGCCCATTAGTGGCACCTGGTATATTTTTAAGTTATTTCGTCCAAGTAATTTGAAGAGGCTGTGGCAACTTATGGCACTATGAAGCTCAAAAGGCAGAACCGAGTTAGATACATTTTTTATTTACCAAAAGGCGTCCGACCGATGGTTTTTTGATATTGAATATTAAAAGAAAACAAAATTAGTCGGTTTATTTAAAAAACCATGTTTTGTTTTCATTTTAAGCTATCTTTGTCGTACTAAATGAAATATTAAGGAAAAATACGTTTAAATTAAATAATTCTAAGTCATAAATCATTGGTACAACTACATACCTAGCCTTTTTTACCAAGACCCAAAAAAGGGACTAAAAAAGGGCCTTAATTCCAAAGGTCCTGGCTACCACTAAATAGTGGCATAACATATAAGGGTACCAAAAGTGTAATATCAGCGGTTAGAAACAAATAAAACCGGCGAACATTGGTCTGTGGCAAGACAGACGTGAATGAAGAATGGGACGAGTTTTATATGGGACGATACGACTACGATACGATATTGGCACGACTGGTGTAAAGAAGTATTGTGTAAAGAGGTTATTTTCTTCCATAAGATAACATGATTTCAAATACATAGTTTAAGGCTGGCTTTTACCTCGCACTGAGTATAAACGTTGCCATTCACCGTGGCAATGCATCTTTTAGGCAAAACATTTGAGAGTACCTGTTTTTTTTTAAAGTAATGTTTATTAATTTTGAGGTCGGTATATTTAGATACTGACACTTGATAGGCCTTTTGATCTAGCTAGTGGTTGGTGGCCCTGACTGCTATTAATACTCGTCGTGGTTTGGTCCCCACCCAGGACAAACGTTTGTGTGATGAGCACGATCATTTGTTCTGTATCTGGGTGTAAATTATCTGCAATATGTATGTATTTAGAAGAATATACGTATGTTTATCAGTTGTGTAGTACTCATAATACAAGTTCTGCTTAGTTTGAAACTAGATGCCGTTGCGTGAAAGTCGTGGAATATTATATTACATTAGATGCAGTTATGTGTAGTCAATTTATTACCGTTAGTCTTCTGATTAAAAAAAATCTTCACATCTTTAGACAAGCTTTAGTATTCTGCAGAATTAATAATGTAAGCTTACTATGTAGCTTACGGCAACACTAACTTACTTGATGCAGTTACTCACCTAAGTTAGGTGACTACAGTGAGACAATTTACTTTGAATCAGTGCCTGTTAAAGCCTGCTACGAGATGCCGCCATCTTGTAGGCCGTAGCTGTGGTTTGCTACGCCGTAGAATATGTAGCTACGTCGTAGCAATTAGTTCCAGGCATGGGTTTCTAATACAATCAGGAAATAAGGTTGTAGTTTAGATTAAATGTTTTAAGAGTGCAAAAGTGAACGATAAGAGATGACCGCAAAATGTAATACGTTTAGCCTATACCATTAGATTTATTAACCAAAATTCTATAGCTGTCATACAAATTTGTGAAATTTTACGAGAATTATATTTTTAAATTTTATGAAATAATCCTAAATACTGAAACTAGAGCTGGTGACGTAACAGGGAGACGTCATGTCAATTTCTTTTTTACTGTATCTTGATCATTTCATGATTGCAAGCCAAAAAAATACGTACACAATATATGTAATTCATTGATCTTAATAAATCTATCTTTTGACTACACAGACAGCTGAGTGGTATAGATCACCAATCAACCACACTGTGCGTGACGTATAACGGGTTCGATTCGGTTTTTTATTCTATCCTTACCACATGCAAATAAAAACAAAAGTCGTACAATATAAAAGCCTCCGACATTAGGCAGATTAAAATTGCTTTTTTTGCTGACGAGACTATGATGCGTTGTGTTTTGATAACCATATTGCTTTTCGGTGTTCCTTTAATTCGTTTTTTTCCCCAGAGCAATGTAAATATGTCCAAGGTTGGTTTATTTGGCCAAAGTGATATATATTAAAAGGTATTTGTATTTTGCGCCTTTTCCTCTTGTTTGTGGTTATTGAAAATGCTGGTTGTAATATTTATGAGTTATTTTCGCGGCTGTTGAGGTTATAAGGCTGTTTTGTTATATGTGAAGGTTTTAGGATTGTTTTGGTTATATAATTTGTTGGGTTAATAATTTTTTGTATGAACAAGACAGAACAGTAGCCATTACGCTTGTTAACTACGGGTTCATATAAAAGGGACACTGTCTTTTTAAATTATTTTTGACAGTATTTTTATGCTTGTTTTAGTTTTACTGAAAAAGAAAAAATCATTTTTTTTTACTCATAAAATACAAAAAAATAATGTAAGCCTAGACTCGAACTTATAATCATCTATGAGCAACTGCAATAAATAAGACCACTATGTTATGTATAAAATAGTCCGTTTTTTCCCTCAATTTTAGTATATTTTCTATACTAACTTAAGTTTAACAGACATATTTTTTTTTTTACTAGTCAAATTCTGAAAAATGTATGTTAGCTTAGATTCGAACTTGTAATCTGTAAGCAACTGTAATAAATAAAACTATTGCGCTACCATTGTCTTAGCTTAGATTCGAACTTGTAATCATCTATGAGCAACTCACTGCAATAAATAAGACCACTACGCTACCAAAGCCTTTCCAAATCTTCCCAAGACTTTTTCATCTATTTTTATACAAAAACAAGTTGAGAATCTTGAAGCTCACATTACTTAGCCTGCAAACCACGACAATACTGATTAAGGGACTCCGCTTCAGGGGACCGCAATAATTTAATATTAAACGGCCGATTTCTATGCGTGGAGACCCTCCCGAATTTTATAGCCGCTGATAATGTATCGAATATGCTCAAATATTCATAAATTATGAACTCTGTACGAAAATCACGGGTTTTTTTTAAAGGATCGGGATTTGATGACAGGTTCAAACTTGATTTTGGGCTTTTGGGAATGTGTTTATGTTAGATAGAAGTGTAGAAGGCTATTTTGTTTTGTAGATAGAGCATGGGGCCTTGAAAAGAATTAGTACTATAAGTGGCATATATTTATCTCAAGATATTTAGGTTGTGTGTCTCACTATTAGATGGCAATACATCCACACATCTTTTATTATATAGGTTATGTAATAAAAAGTGTATAAAGCATAATAACTTCTTTTGATTCACGGGATAACTTCAAGGGAAGAATCTCAAACCCTTTTAAAGGCTTACACGGGGAGACAGGTCCAACATGCAGAGGCCTTGTTGAGAACTTTAATCTTATGTTATATCTATTAAATAAATTTATCAATCTATCCTAAACATACTACTGGGCTTAAGAAAGATCTTCTCAAATAGACAAGAGAAGAAAGTAAGAGGCATGGCTAGCAAAGAAAACAGCATCACACATCTGCTAGACACAGGCCTCTTCCCATATGATTACAGTGAAGCATTTAATATTGACTACACAAACCAAACCGAAAAATTGTATTACTTATAAATGTAGTTCGGAAATGCACAGCTCTTTCAATAGATCAATCAATTTACCGACAGTGTCTTGATAAGAAACCCGCATGCTCTATCTCACTTAAGCCGAAATCTTTACTTAGTATGGTGAAGCCTTTTCACATTATAGTTTTAGCTTAGTAGGTACAATATTTGACAATTGGGTGTTTGAAAAAATCTAATTACTCCGTCAGATAGATTTCCAAAAAGGTAGAGATACGTATTTTTTCTTTTGTCACCTTGATGTGATACGGTAAGTTGAAATCTCGAGTGACGTCACATACAAGTACACTTTTTACTGGCAAGTGACGTTGGTAGCCCCTACTTTCATACGTTTCACCACCTTTGTTGTGTTTTATCTTTGTAATTTTTTTATTGATTTAATAAAATAAAACATACGTGTCCAATATTTTTTTGAAACGTGACGGACTAATTAGTTTTATTAGTCAACTGGCCTTTTTCATATTTTTGACTGTTTTTTTTGTCATATGGTATATTTTGCACGTTATGTCAGTTCGAACTGAAAAGGGTTTAATTTGTTCTAGATCTTAGCCTATTCACGCTACCTATGATAGTTTATAAAAGTTCATTATTTCAAGATTTTTCATTAAAGACAGATTTGAACTAAAATTAACAAATTCCTAAGCTTTAAATTGAGATGTTAATTTCCAAATGAAGAGACCGTAATTTATAATCAAAATGAATCAAGATTATTTATAATTTGTGTCAAATATACGAAGAACTTAAAAATAAATGAGGAGAGGCGGGAGCCGTTAACTAGAATAATAAGGTCAGTAGTGAGGGGAAAGTCGGCTTTCGGCCTTGCGAAGTAATGTTTGGAAGACAATTCTCGGTACTCAATTACTATCGAGAATTTTGTCTAGCCATATTTTATGATTTACAACTGTTTAGCTTTGAGTAATTTTAATTTTTTTTTTTTACTTAGACTAATGGAAAAGGAATCAAAAGTTGACTTGATTTAACATTAACTAAATGTTAAATCAAGTCGACTTTTGAACGCAATAAAGTTTTCAAAGAGAAAAATTCTTTAGGAGGAAATTAAGTTTTTTGGCAAACTGAACAGGTGACACAATTTTTGTCCATAAAAATAAAATAATGCAACCAGTAACTTGATTAAATAAGTTAACGTATCTAAAGTGTCTGTAAAGGCCTAGTTGACATAAGAACTTTTTGGTTTCGACTGGGTGATTATTGAAGGGAAATGCAATACAGCAACAAAGTCAATACTTTCAGAGATTATCTAACAATTTATCAATAACTAGCTGTCCCTGCAAACTTCGTTTCGCTGACAAAAATAGTATGAAAACTATCATTTTATTTATGACGAAAAATCCAAATATCTTACGGAACCCTATTTTTTTCCAAAATAAAATATAGTCTATGTTACTCGTGGATAATGTAGCTTTAGAATGGTGTAAGAATTTTTAAAATCGGTCCAGTAGTTTTTGAGTTTTCCTCTTTATAATATTAGTGTAGATAAGCCATTGTGGCTTTATTCCAAAGCCCTAAGGTTTATTTTTGTAGGACGTAATTCTTAAAACCATTTGTTGTTTAACAGAAAGTTCTTACTACAAATGTGTCAGTAAAGTTAATACAGGCCTATTTATAACACGAAAACTATCGAATTCAGTTTAAAACTAAGTTTACTCATGAAATAGAAATGGTACTAGGTAATACTTTTTTTTTTATAATAACTTTCGTGAGGATGATTCATACTTAAACGTTATAACGGTTTACTCACGCGTATTTATCGGGATAGCCCGACTAGTTTCGGACCAAACCGGAGTCCTTAATCATGAGCTGACGCGGCGGCGGGGTCGCGAGTCGAACTCGGTCGAACTAGTCGGGCTATCCCGATAAATACGCGTGAGTAAACCGTTATAACGTTTAGGTACTAATACTGTATTATTATTTCAATATGTAGTGCTGTTGTAGTGTGTGACGCATCGCCCCCATATATTGTAACGTAGTTCGTAAGATTAGTCATTATAAACCTAACATTAGAAAGAGCAACATCTTTTATTTGCTGTCCCCAACGCCCCACATTGCATGGCGACCCTGCCAGTGCTGCCTTTGGGCAGTACTGAGCACGTGGTTTGGTGCGAAAATAATTAATAAATGTTTGTTTTGTGCATAAATTGAACTATTTGAAAAAACTACTATATTAAATCGTGTTAAAAATCTGCAATATGCGATATATCTGATTTCTGGACTGCTACGTACTGTGGTTAGCAATTGATGCTGCCGGGAGTGATGTGATCCTGGAACCTGGTGCCTGTCGAGGCATATGAAGCGGAGATGCTGCCAAGAGGCCAAAGGGATTTCCGTGATGTGTTACGTGAGGTGTGAGGAGTTATGTGAGGTGACAATTATTTATTCTTTATTGCAGCGGACAATTTTTTATTTGAAATGCTATTCTAAGAGAAGACGAAAGAAATTACGAGATGGGTTAATTTGTGGTGGCTCAAGGGTTTTATAAATGGGTTTGTAAAAATCAAAAATCACTTTCAAAACGTTACTGACTCTAGTTGCGCTGTAGATCTTACACCTTTTTTTTAATGATTTTAATCCTTGTGTCGCGGGAGGGTTTCTCAAGCTTTCATTTCATAATATGCACTGCAACACCCAGACTCAAAAATAGTATTAATTTGTCAATCAGAAAAATACTTGTCTTGTACCATATCAAATTTCATCAAAATTGCTAGATCAATTTAAGCGTGAAAGAATAACAAACATCCATCCATACTTACAAACTTTAGCCTTAATAATATTAGAAGGACAACAACGATACAACACAACATTACCTCATCAGAATACCGCCACATTATCCCATTGATACCAATGACTATATCACCATATATCGTTCGTTTTCCATACAACAATGGGCCGGAAAATGCTAGAACGATGGCATTCGGCCCTCGGCCTCCCGCCCATCCTTAATTGCGTTTTTCCGCAAAATAATTCCCACACTAATTGCAAGCTTTGAAAGTTCATTAGTACGCAGAATGAATTTTTATTTCTTGCCTTTTACATACACAGTACATCGCTTAGGTTTTAATTTTTTATTACTTTGTCATTATTCTGATTACAATACTTAAGGGTATTGAAAGTAATTTGGGCTTTGTTTTGTTTTTTGGACAGCAATTTTTGGTTGTCAAATTGAATATACTTTTTATTACTTAGACGGAGGGCCTAAGAAGGCCTATGTCGTGATGGCCTGGCGGTTTTATGTATGGATTCATTTGCACGAGGTGCAGGTTTGATCCCCGGCGCAGGTAAGTACCAATGTGACTTTTTAAAGGTTATATGTACTTATATGTAGCATAGGTGATCAATGCTCAAAACCTTCTCAATATAAGAAAAGGCCTGTGCCTTGCAGTGTGACGTTTATAGGCTGGTATTATTATACTATTGGCATTATTACATCGGTTCTAGGTAATGTTACATCGCTTACGTAGTAACTTGGGAAATTTCTTTTCGATATCTTTGTAAGTTTGACTTGCCAGTTCAATGCAATTGAGCGATTCAATTATGTAGTTAGCGTGGAGCTTGGAGATTTTATATAACTTGTGTACGTACTTATGCCCTCTGTCATGAATAGGTACAGATGTTTTTGCTTCAGTTATTAGTCATTTATCAGTAACTAACTTAATCACGTGTGTCTTAGGGTCCCCGAATAGTTCGATTTGCGACCACCGCATCAGCAATTCTCTTCCATATTTGTCACATATACCATAAAATACACTTGGACACCACCACATAACTATAATAGTAGGTATCTCCTACAAAACACGTTCCATCATTTAACAAACTTAGTTCATATATGTCGTTTATTAATCGAATGAAATGTTATAAACTGGGACTAGATAGTGCTAGACTCGCTGCGGCATTAAAAGTACAGTGATGGAATTATTTCCGCAAAACTTATTTGACACTAACTTATTGTGTTGCTAGGTGGTAAAAATTACCATTAATCGTGGGAAAATTGAAGTCTTGTAACTTATAGGGAAAGAGATAAGATAGAAGAAGGTAGTTTATCTCTTGTTTTTTTCTTTCTTCTTTTAAAGTTTTTGTATTATAATTAATGATCGTAAAATAGTAGACAGTTTACAGAGTATTGGAAATGCTGTTTGCTTTCCTATTAAGCTATTTAAACTAACTTCAAATGCATTAACCTAAGGTTGATATAAAAAATCCGAAAGGAAACACAAAGTTTAACAAAAAAGGATTTTTCATGTTTAACTTACAGTTAAGACAAATCTAACAGCACATCCAAAGCGAATCAAAAATTTGAGCTATTGTGCGTAAAAAAAATACTTTACAAACACTTCCATTTTGCCGTTGTAGAGTAAATATCCTGGAAATTTCCTACCAAACACAATCACTTACCCACATCTAGGGTAACTGTCTTCATTGAACTGACAACACTCCACCCCGAAGTGTGTGTAACTACATAATCCGGGACGTTAGTTAGTTAGTTGTTATAACTCGACGCGATAGGTTCCACAGTAAGTAGGATTAGTATTTATTGCTTACTAATCATTCGTTACATGATCAAAAGTTTGCTAGAATTTGGTTGAAATGAGCTAGTTTCATATTTGAGTTTTCGTGAATACTCCGCTTTAGTAAAACAAAAGACAAACGTAGAAACGGTTCCTTTTTCAATTGTCCTCGACGCCGACGATATAATGTCGGAGAATCAATAACTGTTGTTAGTAAATTATTTACTAACAACAGTTAGTATGTAGGTAGTAGTTATGGGGAACATTGTCATATTTTTTTGAAAATTGACAGATTTTTTTATTATATTTTTATGCGCAGCGTACGATTTTTTTCAGGGTGTGTTTTCAGGTTGTGAACACGGTTTGCAAAAACATGTGTTAGTTAGGTACCTACTATTCAAAATAACAGTATTTTAATAATGTTTGGTTTGTCGCAACTTTTGAATAGGACTTATAATGGGTACTATTCAAGGCAGTTTTAAATATATATCTCTAGAAACACTATAGAAACATATACTGCAACTACGGTGTACAATAAAGAGTATTCTATTCTATTCTATTCTTTTCTTACACATCTTGAACCTACTCTACCAGCCACCAGAAACTATACAAGTAAAACCATAGCTCACAACTATACCTACATAAGTACATAATTATATTAAAATACATCAAACAGGTCGAAGTATCGTTCGTAATTATACATTCATTACTGGCATGACAACCTCTTTGGAGCGTATACGCGTATATTATATGTATATATTATAATACTGGAAGAGGTCCTACCTCATACTCAAAGTAATATTATAGATGGTGTGGAAAAGAGATGCCGCTCTATACCGTGTAGTGCGTTGTCTCGCTTCCACAACTGCAATGATATTGTTTTAAGATCTAGTGGTAGTACCCTTACTTGATATTGACAGAGTGTGTTATTAATTCAGATATGTGAGCTGTTCTGTTCTTATTATGTTGGCAGTGGGTTATTTTAATTGGAACTTGAAAGTAAGTTATTTCTTATGTTGGTAATTGGATATTTGACTGAAAAACAACTGACGAGTGCGTCAGATAGATTTTCAAAAAATGTAAGATGCGTACTTTATTCTTTTCGCGTAACTAAAAAATTCAACACAGTAAGTTGAAATCTTGTGAGACGTTATATTGTCTCAGTGCATTTTTTACTGATAAGTGACATGACTAGCGATTCATCATCTTTTATGCGTTATGTTCTGGCATAGCAGTCTGACTAAGATACTACAATTTTATTTTAAAGCCAGTTTTTCAAAAAGAACATAAAAAAGGTCAGGTAAAACCTACAACTAAATAATAAATTAAACCAATTACACTAAACACTCCAAATTAATTTACCGTTTACAGCTCCGGTAGAAAAACACCTACACGCATAAAATCTTTACCTCAATAAAAGTGTAAACGGGGATGCTCTCCAATGTAACCAATACCGCTACTAACCAATAGGCTGCAGACAGTTCCATTCAATAAACGAGAAAACCCAAGTGCCAATGTGTAGGGGTAACGCAGAAGGATAGGTTTGTACAAGAGTTTAAGTAAAAAAGGGATGAATGAAATACATTTGCATGCAGCTGAGATGAGAATGTTAAGAGGCGTGTGTGGTGTTACGAGAGCGGCAAAAGTTTGTGGTAACCGGTTGTCATGGTATGGGCATGTCATGCGGAAAGGAGAGAATCACGTGGTAAGGAAGGTGCTGGACATAAATGTGGATGGATATAGGGGAAGAGGACGACCAAATGAACGATGGAAGGATTGTGTGAAAGATGATATGGCTGCAAAGAGTGTCACGTGCGAGATGACGTCAGATAGGAACGTGTGGAAGAAGAAGACATGCTGCACCGACCCCGAATAATAATTGGGATAATGGCAGGGGAATGATGAAGAGTTGAAGCGGTATATACACATAAATCTAAATAAACAGGTAGTTAGTTATAAATACAAGTATTGTTAGAAATTATGAGTTCCTTCAAGTACAGTGCAGTGTCGGAAAGTGTACACTCAATATGAGCTATCACAGCGTTTGTCACGTCATCAGAACATTAATTTACAACAATCCATAAACTATTTATTTATATCCTTAACGTCAGAAAAAATATATCCTAGGGCTAGCAAATACATATACTCGTGCAAGTAACTAGTCTCAAATTTTATTGTTAACCTTCTGCAGTATACTTGCTTTGTAATTTAGTTCCGTCAAAAATATTGGACGGACGTGGTTCAAACTGAACCAATTTGGGAGGAGGCAAGTAAATAACCAAGATAGGTTTTCGAACTAGATTTCAGTAACTCACTTATTAATCGTGAATCAAAACTCACTTATTAATCATTTATAAATCACGTAGTCTTATTAATCGGCATTATCACAAACGAGCCCCATATCCATTCTGACATTATAAAACTGAAGAGAATTTCCGATAATTTAATAAATATTTCACAATATTCACACAACGCCATCTAGTCTCAAATTAAGTATACGATAGTAACTTGTGTTATGAGTACTAGACAACTAATAAAGATACTTACTATACATATAAAATATGTATTTCTAAATACATGCATATTATGGATAAATTACAGAAAAAAATATCGTGCTCATCTCTTAAACAGTTTTCGTGTGTGGGAATGGCAGTCAGGGCCACTATCCACTAGACCAACAGGCCAGTCATAATTCTAGGAACTAAACATTAAAATATTTTTGTTTCAGACAGTTCATTTATTAAAAAGCATATAAGCTATCATCATCATCATCAGCCCGTTGCAGTCCACTGCTGGACATAGGCCTCTCCCAAGGTACACCACAGAGCCCGATCTGCTGCTTAAGTGCATAAGCTATAATACATCATATTATTATATGCGTTAGTCCATTTATCTGATAGGGCCGCATATCATCACGTTACAATCAATAGCTAGCATCAAAAACACGCCCTCAACAACAACAATTTCTATCGTTTTAAAACATAAAACTGCACCTAAAATCGTCTTTGATACACCTTTAAATCCTCGTCATTTCATAGTTCTAAGCTCCTTATACCTTAACAAAGGGCAGTGCAAGGAGTTCGCACCTCCCACCACCTCCCACTCCTCTTAAAGCAAGACTGTCGAGATACAAGTGAGATAGCGCGCTACAAAACGTAGAGCGCTGTCTCGTTTCCACAGATACTTAAGTTTTAGTTTAAGATGTGATGGTATACTGTAATACACCGTGACTTTTAGGTCGTTTTAAAAAAGCAGCCCAGTTCATGTATCCAATGACTAGTAAACGTTTATAATAAAAAAATATGTTTTTTTTAAGATTTGAATGAATAAAAATATTATTCATTATTATGACACAAGGCAGTTTTACGAACACTCTGTAGTGAGCGCGGTCCGAACCTTGTGCCAAAGGGGCCGCGCGGGCGGCGCGGCGGCGTCTTATCACAGGTCATTCACCTTAGCGTAAAACAGCTGTCTTACTATTGCAATCATAATGTTCGCAGTAAGTATGTAGCATGTATCTTCAACAGTTTGATACGTAAACATTTTTAACAGGATGTTTCATATTTCCAATGTATTATTTATTTTTTTCATGCATATTATTTTAATTAATGATAAAAAAATTATATTCGCGCCTAGAGGTATTTTATGACGGATACATTGTGTGGACGACTTTTTTAAAACGACCTAAAAATCACGGTGTATAAGGTGTTACATATAAGAGACACGTACAAGTGCCACTTAGGAACAAAAGGGGAATTTAATTTTTTTTTTAACTTTTGTGGAATTGTGTTGTGAAAGTATGGAGAGAGATTCGTTTGTAAAGTACCTTACAAACGTAACGTAGTGGTAAGTGGTAACGTAGTATTTGGAGAGCTTTACAATATTTATTATTCGTAGTTACAAAATTGTGTATAACAGTAATTGTCGGTCTTTTGTTTTGGAGTGGGTTTAGTTTTTGACTCGACCCCTGGTCAGAAGGCGGCTGGGCTGTATTTTGCACAAAGAATTGGCATTGCCATTCAACGTGGTAATGCCGCCAGTCTCCTGGGCATGATTTCTGACGGAGATGCCGATATGTTTTTGACGCTTTGCAAATATGTTATTTTATAGTAGGTATTGCTTTATTAAACAGAAACTATACAAAACAAAAATATCTAAATTTAAAACTAAACTTATATAACTATAAAAAGTATAAAAATAGATTTTTTATTCATCCCAATAACCATAGCCATACTTTTATTTTTAATAATCTATTTATTAAAGAGTCTTCTTCCACACAACTGACCATGTCTAAACCTCCCAGTGTCGCAGCTCGCATCATTAAAACACTACCTTTTACTAATGCACGTTTGATTCTCGGCCGACAGATGTATGGGACTTACTGTGTTTTGGGTTCCATCGTGTTTTAATGTAGAGATTTATAGTTTAGACTAAATCTTAATTCTTTACGCTGTTTATAAAAGGTCATGATTTATATTAAAATTATAATTATCTTTCTTATCTGCACTACATAATAAAAGTCGCCTTCCTCTGTTTTTCTATCTCTGCATTATGTGTAGATCTTTTCTGAATTAACTCATAGGCTTCTTATTAACTGACTACGTCAAAAGAAGTTAATGTTTGTTAAAACAAAGAATACCGTCTAACGAAGTAGAAGCAGATCTTGTAAAAAATAAAAATGCAAATCGGTCCAGGCGTCTTTAAGTAGTCGGCAAACACACATAAATAAAAAAAAAGAGATAACAACGAATCGAGAATCTTTTTGAAGTCGGTTGAAAATCGTCAATAATTGCTACCAAAAACAACGTATAAAATAATACAATTATTGATGAAATAATGAAAGAACACGATTCGTTTCAGTTCTGAATTTCAGCCACCCTGATTGGTGGTAACGTTGGTCAACCACTGAAACCCAATACCGGGGAAATTATTTTTAACAACGTTATTTCATCACAAAAAACAGTTAGTTGTTAATGAAATTGATTTTTATTTTACCACAAAGTTATCACTACTTTTACTATACAATACAATTCTTTAAAAATATCTTCATAATAACAATGTCCTGACCGATTTCGGCCACGGCGGCCAGTGTTGCTCAGACACCAGCCAGCTACGCAGGACACATCATAGTGCACAAGCGTGTGCGCAAACACAGGTGCACTCTCTGTTCCTTAATTCCTTTATTCTCATAGCCCTTTCCTCTCATAGCCCGATGGGACGGCAATCCGACACGACTGGAGATCAGGCGCAGGACCCACATTTTTATGTGTCTCCTAAAAAACGGTACGATTCGTCAAGAAAAGTTAATAATTTTTTTTATTCTTAAAATCTAATTCGGGTAATCCGTTTCGGAGATACAAACTGACATACAAACAAACTTTCATCCCAAACTCGTATACCACCTTCTTCTACCGTGGAAAAAAGCAACTCTTATCTTTTAACATTTCTTTAACTCAAACGCTTATACCACCTTTTTGTGTTGGTAAAATTTGTTCTTTTCCTTTATATAAACAGAATTGAAACAGATACCTATATAAACACACTATTGCCGGTTTAAAATCTTACATGATGTATAGCCTATCCTTTGATGTCCGCGATGAGGTAAAGGGAACTACAATCGGTTTTGGACTGTGGATAAAATATAATACAATTTTGTTATTCGCAGGTTACATTTGAACATATTTGATAAATGATGAATTTTGACTGCAACGACTTAAATGTCCGTATATTAATGGAATAATACTTTTTTCTGTTTTATGACGTAATATACAGGGTGACTTTGAAGTCGTGGGCAATATTTTAAACTAAGACACTATTAATGATACTAATAACGTTAGGGCTACTTTTACGCAAAAAAAAATGAAAAAAAAAGTGGTGGAGTGTGGGGCTTAGGCCGTGAGGCGGCCCCGTACCCACTAAAACCCCCGGGTTTTCGGCGTGCGCCACCATGGAGGGGTCACGGGAAACCAAGAAAATTACTTCCGCGACCCCTCCGGCGCCTGGCCGGGCGTCGGATGCCCGGCCCCGCCGGGGGGGAACTAGGTAACTACCTGCATTATTATTTTTTTTTAAGTAAAAATAGCCCTAACGCAATTAGTATCATTAATAGTGTCTTAGTTTAAAATATTGCCCACGACTTCAAAGTCACCCTGTATAAGTACTTTCATTTACTGTATTAACATAAGGTACTTTATAGACTTTTAAAATAGAATCAGCCTATAGCCACACGGTTGCTAGGCACAAGTCCATGGTTGCTTACTTACAGATTGTCTAAAATAAAAACAAAAGCCTACTATAACTACTCTATTAATATCTTTTACACTATGGACTTACAACTTGTATCTCCTAAATAATTAATCGTAACCTCCTAAAACTGGCGCAACATTAGTGAATTACTTCATTATATGTATAATCCACTCTCGAAGTTAATTCTTGCAAATTTGTAATCCTACTAATTGTACGATGGATTCAGCTTAGCAATTTTGTTTAAGCACTGTTTTCTTCATTTAGCCTTTTGGTAAATAAGATTTAGTGTAAGTGCTGTTTTCCTAAGAGACGTGTGATGTATTTTTTGTTAATTTACAAGAAAATGATGTGATTTTGTGGTCCTGAGTTTTGCCTAAAATATTAAAAAGTAAGATTAAAATACTAGTGGAAGCGAGATAGAAGAATATTCCTAGTAGAACGGTGTCTCTCTCTAACAACTGCAATAGTGATATTTTGAATGCTGATAGCAACCAGTGATAAAGTGAAACGAGGAATGCTTGCTTTCGATTCTTTGTATGAATAATAATACTATGTGGACCGATTTCGGCCACGGCGTCTAGAGTTACTATGACACCAGCCAGCTACGCAGGATATACTACAGTGCACAAACGTAGGCCAGGCAAAAAAGTATAATCATATAATATTTCACGACTTTCACACAACGCCATCTAATCGAAAACTAAGCAGAACTTGTATTATGAGTACTATACAACTGATAGCCATACTTACATATTTCTTAATACAAACATCTTAAAGATAAGTTACACACATTGTTAATCAAACACATCATTGAACACCAAAATAAAACAATTACTTTTGACAAATTTTCTCATATCACATCTCGGTAAGCAGGCGAGTATCGTATTTATCACGTGATATTACAGGCGCGGGAGATAAAAACAAAATAACGTTTTAATTCAATTTGTGTAGTGAGGCCGATAATTACAACACTCACCCTAGTCTGGTGTGTGGTCTAAGTTAGAAGAAATATAAACAAATATATAGAAATAGAAAAAAGTAAACCAGCCAATATACATCCCACCGCTGGGCACAGGCGTCTTCCCATATAGGAAAGGTTTAAGCATTGATCACCACGCTAGCTCACTGCGGATTGGCGATTACAGATTCCGATGTTTGGAATCTAGGTTTCCTCACGATGTTTTTAGATCGATGTTTTCCTTCAACGTTTGTCAGTAGTGTCTTAGAATAATTAAGAAAGTACACATAACTTAAAAACAATCATATATTGGTATTTGTCTGTGCTAGGGATCGAACCTGCACCACGTGCATACAAATCCATACATAGAACCGCAAGGTCATCACGACGTTTGAATGTTATTAAATTATGTTTGAAAATTGGTTAGTTGTGGAATATTATTATATTAATTTCATGCCACAAAGCAGGTCACGCATTATACCGCAGTTGTTCTGTATCTACACTATTAAAAACCGTTTTATTATATTTTCAAACGTCTATAAGTTATTTTTAAGCTAATACAAATCCAAATAATAAAGAATAGTAACCCGCTTCCTCTCTCACCTTAGCCCACATAAATAGTTGCAGAGCTTAGATGCAATTTCGGCCGCGGTACACTCAAGCACGGTAGACCGCGCCATCGCGCGCATTTAATAGGATTTTAGGGGCTTTTACCGTCCACTATGTATGTACAACTGGTTATAATGTCTGCTTTTTAGGTTGTATATGTTAAGACGAGACGGGGAGAAGTCGGGAAGTGTGTGTAAGGGATGTTTGGATGTAAAAGAGGATAGTTTGATAGGTAGGTGTAATATTAGCGTAAAGGTCCAACCTTCCTTATATGGAAAGAGGCCTGTGTCCAGCAGTGGGATATTTATAGGCTGGTTATTATTGTACCTAATTAGGTTTGATTGAAAAATATGTCGTCTTTAAGAAACGACGAGATATTTTTGGTCGTTTTGTAAATAATAATATTTTATTTTATAGTTATTAGCATAGTTTCTGTCACACATTGTACTGTTTTATTAAACCAATTTGTCTATTAGATTGATTTCTAGGCAATATTGAACATGCATTATTACTTTTATCGCGTAAGTCAACAAAGGACGATAGAGTGAGTTGAAATCTTGTGTGATGATATTATGTCTTAATGCACTTTTCAATGACAAGTGACGTTACTATCCCCTACTTCCATAACATTCACCATCAAAATTCGTTAAATCTTCATATTTTTTATTGAATTAACAAATGGAGAATTACGTTCAAATGTTTTTTCAAATCTATTTATCTGACGGACTAATTCGATTTTTTAAGTCAAATACAATAGACAATGATAATAATACTACTTTAGTGCACATTTGCATACGTTTATACAGTGTCTGAACGCTTCTAGACTAAATTCCACAATGTCTTCTGAATACTGAAGTCGATTTTGTGCAAGATATCGTGAATCTTTACTTGACTGCGAGTGACATTGACTTTATTCAGTTAGTTTTGTAACAGAATGTTATGTGAAGAAATTGTTTAATTTTCTAGAAGGTAGTTGTGCTTTTAATTTTTCAATGATGTGATTACATATTAGCTAATAATAATAAGGTGCCTCATCTGTCCATGTCTGTTCTTCCATAGAGCAGGGGTGGATGGCCCTTGGTAGATGACCCATCACATTTTAGATTAAAGTTCTCAACTAGGCCTCTTTATGTTAGACCTGTGTCTCCGTGTAAGTCTTTAAAAAGGACCAGGTTTTTTTTCCCTTGAAGTTAACCCGGAATTAAAAGAGATATAATGTCCGGACCAATTTCAGCCACGGTGACTAGTGCTACTATGACACCAGCCAGCTACGCAGGACCTATTACAGTGCACAAGTGTGTGCGCAAACACAAGTGCACTCTCTGTTCCTTTTCTACTTTGCTTCTTTAGGGGATGGCAAACCTGACACGACCGGAGAGAGATCATCTGGCCAATATAGTTTACCTGCAAGCAGAATTTTACTGCTTTACGACTGAGTAATTGAAAACCCATTTTAATTAACAAAATACCAATTAAATAATATTATAAACAAAAAGGTTTTCCCCGAAAATTCTCGTTAAACGACCACAACTCGCAGTGGCTGTGTTTGATATCAAATGAAATTTTTCGTAAACAAAAATATATGAATAAAACGTAGGTTCGTAAATATTATAGAAAAACACGAGCGTATCGAAATGCAACGTTGTATTGAAATTTCTATTCAATCGAGTTTCAAGCCACAAATACAGAGGCTGAATTTTGATTTTTAGTACACTGTTTTTTATATGTAACCTAATATTTTTGTGGTAAACTGTAAGTGTTCCTTTATCGCATTATTTACCAAGTAGGTAATGTAACATTTTAGATTCGACTTCAAACAATAGCATCGACAAGCTTGTTGGTCTAGTGATTAGTGGCACTGACTGCTATTACCGGAGGTTGTGTGTTCGATTCCCACCCAGGACAAGTGTTTGTGTGATGAGAAAGATCATAATATATTTTGTTCTATGTCTAGGTGTAATTTAAATGTACTCGTAACATACATTACTATCGTGTCCTTAATTTGAGACTAGATGGCGTTGTGTGAATGTTGTGGAATATTTATTTCCTCAACAAAAATCCGGCTTCAAGAACTCATAGTTAGCATGGCTTTATATGCTTTGTAAAGCATAGACTCTAAAACTTCCTACCACAACCTCTTAAACTAGTATTACGGCGAATGTGTAAGAGAGACGCCGCTCTACGCCGTGTAGTGCGCTGTCTCGCTTCCACAACTGCAATTATATTACTTTAAGACCTGGTAGAGGGTGTTTCTGTACTGAAACTCTAACTTTGGACGTTTATTGGAAGTTTGTGCTTTGTGGAGAAGCCTTGGTGCTAAAGCATGTTCAAAGCAATGTTGCCTTTAATCCAAGTAGGTATCTAATCTTTGAGTGACTAGGTAGAATTAATCTTCGAGTGATGAGATTAAAGTACCAATGTGTATTTTTTCATTCCACTTTTATAGTTTCGTGGATGATATTAAAAATTACTTTTGGTGCAAAGGATCTCAATGGGGGAAGAGATTCTGACATAATAAATCGTACTGTCTATCTAGCTGACGATTATTTTCTACTAGTTCTTCCCGTGGCCCCATCCACGTAGATGTCGGATATAACTGCAAAAAATAACGTTCTTTAACATAGTCTTGATTGAAGTATTTGGTTTTCATACTATTTTGGTATAGAGTAAGCTGACACCAGGATGCTAGCTGTACCCAAATTTTAGCCTAATTGATTGAGCCGTTTAAGCATGCAAAAGGAACAAAGATCCATCCATACTCAGAAGCTTTCGTATTTATAAGTAAGATACTAAGCTTATTTTCAGATTTTTATCCATAGCTACTTTGATAGTTGTGAGAAGGGATATTAATTTAACTTTTTACTACTTATCAGTAAGTAAAGAAATAAAAAAGGATTCATTCAAAACATAACATTTAAAGAAATACAAAAAAGCCCGGAGTGCTTACGTTCGGTTGTAACAGTTATTGAACCTTTTTTTCACACGTACTCTTTACTCCTAATAACCGTTTGCTTAACGATAATCAGGATAGCACCATTTGAAGCGAAAAACCTTTGACTAACTTTAAAAAAAGAAGAGTTCCATTTTAGCTACGTGGATAAATAGGTTTCGATGCTCAAACCTTCCTTTTATAGGAAGAGGCCCATGCCCAGCCGTGAGACGTATATTAGGCGGGTTTATTTATGTGTTTACCAAATCATACTAACACATCTGTTGATGTTGTAATTATTAGATAGTTATTAATGGAACAATGTCATTTGTCTTATTTGTAGTTTGTCCAAACTAACCTCAAAATATATCTACTAGGATCTAAAGATAATAACTTTTATACAAAGCACTTTATTTTCCCCAGCTTAAACCAAAGCACCGCGCATAAAATACAAATTAACCTCTGCCCTTATACCTTCAAAGACAAAACACTCATTAGAATTAAAATCTTATAATTTTATCCAATAAGTAAGTCAAGTCGTACAGGGCTCTAGATTATGCCCTTTTTTCTTTGCAGCGCCCGTTACATCTGATACAACGGAATTCCCTTGATGAGGAGGCAGAGAACTGAGTGGAAATGGATGCGGTAAAAGGGGCTCTAAGGGATAAAAAGGGGCTAGGATAGAGGGAGGAAATTCCTCTTTGTAGATGAATGAAATTGTAAAAATCTTAAAGTGAACTTTGTAGTACTCGTAGTCAGTACCTAGGTGATATAATGATATTTTTGTCATTTAAATTATTTTCAAGTTTTTAGTGCCGTTGTTTTAGAATGTCGATTGGAACTTGGTATTTTGTTTGGTATGGTGCCTCGCTTTAATAATTGCAATAATATCGATTAAGTCGGTGGTAGGCCCAGCAAATTGTTCTACAGCTTAAGTCTAAGTAATGTTATTTAGCTCAGGGAAAAGGTACTAAAATTTTCAACTAGGTATTTGATTGTGCAATGTGCATCTTTTACTCGTGATTCTAAATCCACTTATAGAGTAACCTAGCTAATATGCGTGCCCAAACATTGGTTTTTCAAAAACAAAAAAATATCACTGTTTAAAATATAGCAAAATAAAACCTAGGCGTCTTCAATGTTTCTGACAATGGTCTGCAAATAATATTTGAACTAAAATACACAGCTTTTCTCATTTACAACAGTTTTTCTCGTTTTTTTCTATAAATACCATTTCCAAGTACTAGAATAACACAGAGACAAATTTCATCGGTAATTTCAATCACAAACATGTGACGTGACACAAAACCTTTGATCATACCCTACTTTATGCTTTCCAATCGAAACTGGAGTCAATTCACGTTTATAGAGAGCCTCATAATAAAAAACATACGACCTTTACTTTACAACTAGGGGTAGGAATCTGGTGTAGAGTTCATTGAAATTATAATATGGTGTACCTAAGTTAAAATATTGTTTGAGATACTTTCTTACACGACTGCCAAAAAAGGCGAACTTTTTTCAGGCTTCTAGATAGAGAAATGAGAGATATTGTTTTTTTTTTATTTGTACCGACTTTGGTGATATGCAAGTCTTACTACACAAATAAAAGCCTAAAAGAGAAATTTTGAGTATATTGTAGGTAGTATTTACTCGTAATATCTATTGTGAAGTGAATTAAACATTATTTGTTAACGGTTTACTCACCCGTATTATTTTGTCGGGTTAGCCTGACTAGTTTCGGACACAAAAGGACCCAGCTTAATCATGAGCTGCGCGGTCCGAAACTAGTAAACCATTACCATAACAATACAATAAATTACTCAAAAAAAGGCGGTGTGATATAGTAGCCTCCACTTACACTGCACGGACAGTTTTTGCTAGTCGGCAAAATGTAGCCCAAGCCCCTCGCGTTTATAACAAAATAAATCGTACACTAAATATTTACCCCATGAAGCTGTATGAGTGTAAGAAAAGTCTGGCTGAATGGCTCTTTACTCTTAATTATGAAGAAGTGGAAGATATTTTGGTGACTTTGGTTTGAGATTGATGCTCTGCTAAAAGTGTACACAGTCACAAGCACCAATTTGGTAGGTAGGAATATGTTACTTCGTCACACACCAACACATCGACATTAACATACACACACATGCGCGCACACTCACTCACTCACACATACACACTCACACACACACACACACACACACATACACATCTTTACACATACACACTACAACTTACTAATTACTCACTGCAGACACATAGCCACTCGACAAGTATGCTTTTATTTCTGTATTATGTATTATTTTTTATTTTTTATTTTTTTTCTTCATTTTTATTACAGGCATATTTTGACTTCCGAAGACCAAAGTTTAAATTCGTGAAAAAAACTTCGCTATCTTACAATTTTGATTTTAAAATGCTTAGTCTGCTTCCTCCATATCTTTATATTTTGTGCTGGTTCATAAACCTACCTAAAAATCATATTTTATTTGTGTATTACAAATGGCTAGAATAATATAAACACAATACATACGCTTTGTTTCGTTATTTTCCTTATCAAGATAAAATCATGCCATACATCTAAAACACCGGTGTCTCTCGCATCCATACCTGCCCAGTTTTATAAGGATACCTCATCACATACATACTCAAGCCCTGTATTTTACGGCCCATGACCCTAAGATCGATATGGTTTATAATCAGGATCACGGTTACATCTCCTATAAAGCCATAACATCATACTTTTTATCACTTACGAGATCAGCAGATGTTTGTACAAGTTTTTCTAGTCTTGTGACATTTTGTGAGTGAGTTGGATAGTATTTGGGAGATAAATTTGACCTTTTGTAAAATCGTCATCATCATTCCCCTACACATATCCCAATTACTATTTGGGGTCGGCGCAGCAAGTCTTCTTCTTCCATTACAGATTCCAATATTTGAAATCCAGGTTTCCTCACGATGTTTTCCTTCATTTTGTCGGTAGTATCTTAGGATAATCAAGAAAGTACCTATAAGTTTGAAAAAGTCCAAGTACTTGCCTGGGCTGGGGATCAAACCTGCACCTAGTGCGCCCAAATCCACACATAGAACCGCAAGGCCACCATGACACAATTTTATCTTCATCATCATCATTCCCCTGCCCTTATCCCAATTATTATTACGGGTCGGCGCAGCATGTCTCCTTCTTCCACAAGTTCCTATTTGCCAACCTTGTCTTATTAAAACTGCACGAAGAACACCCTAAAAATCTTTCAAACTTTCAAATTTCATCACAAACTGCCACATCCAAACCCCAATTCTTTTCATCAACGCTAAAGTCATTCATTAACTCAGAAATGGTTTAATTCGAGTCAGAACAACTTAATGAGACGTGGCACTCCGAGAGAATACTTTTTAATTTTATACCTCCTTTAGCTCGCCCGTGACTCTCTCTGTTCTATCATCATTGTACCTGGTATTAGATTTTTGTAAGGTAAAGTTTTTAGTTGGATAAGTGTTTTTAAACGGATTTGTTTGAAATTTCTTGGAAGGATTTAGATTTTGATTCTTTATTTTGTTTAGTATTTGTTACTAATATCGTAAATATAAAAAGATAAGATAAAAAATCATTTATTCTGCAAGTATGGGTACAAAATGTTGTCATTATAAATTATAAATGTGAGTTGGTTCGTCACGCTTTTGTGGCTTAATGATTTTGTTAAATTTGTCTTGTTTAAAAATCTTAAAGGCCCAAATAGGACATAGGAGCAGGAAGACTGGTTTATATCGTTATAATAACAAACTTTGGAAAAACCAAACGGTTTCAAATAGAGCTTAAAAGAAAATATAGATGTATAACCAACACCTTTTTCCAAGCTACTGCAAGCGAACCAGTATTTTTTTTATAAAACTGAATGGGCACCTGTGTAATGTATAATTGTGCAGAAATAAGAACATTTTTATACCTACTAACTACTTACCTAGAAGACACCTTCAACAATCGATCCTATTTGCTAAGACACGACAAGAAACCTACCACCTCTCAAAGTAACACTATTACAATTGTACAAGCAAGATAGCGCGCTACACGGCTTAGATCGTTGTCTCTCTCCCACTACTGCTAGAGCTGTACTTTAATAGCTGTTGGTAGGCAACTGGTTAGATGTTCCGTGAGTTAAATCATGGGCCAAGAGCTTTGTAGACTGACCTCTATTTAGGCTATTGTATTTAGTAGTTATGCGTATATACATGTATGTAAGGTAGCTATATAGCCATGTGAAACTAGAATGTGTATTCCTAGAGGGAGAGGTTCTTAGTCTATAATGATTATAATTAAAGGCGAATATACTTGTGACCAGGCCACTGGCCGGTACAAACGTTGATAAATTAATGGTAAATGCATGTTACAAGTTAATTTATAAATGTTTTAATATTATTATAGTTCTTTGTCTGTTTTCAATAATATGGGTGTAATTTATCTGTAATATGTATGTATTTAAAAATATATAAGTATGTTCATCGGTTGTCTAGTACTCATAACACAAGCAACTATGCTTAACTTGAAACTAGATGGCATGAACAATGTGTGAAAGTTTACAATTTTTTTTTATTAAATTTCTCCTCACGCTAACGCTGTCAAATTGCTCCAATGTATTGAACTGACAAGTCAAAGTCACGTGACTTGTCAAAACGGAATGTCATACCCATACATATGAAATTAACAATACGATATCCATTCTCGACCGGTATGGCATTCAAAGACTTAAAAGGCTTCCATTGAAATATGATCTATATTAAATAACATTAAAGTCACCTACCAAAAGTCAAAAGCTTTCATTAAATGCACGAGTGTTCTCAATTTTACATTAATTAATTAAATACCCCTTTTGCTCAGATATTGGATTATTATACTTTACCAAATTAAGTTTTAATCAGAGTGAAATTTGCTTGTTTTCTCCTGTTATTAATATACAATTAAGGTGTCGTTTCATGTTTTAATATTAAAATTATATTAATGGGATTTCTACGTAAGCGCTTATTGTTAAACTTGGTGGTATTGTAACAATGATTTTTGATAGGATATTTTAATTCACGTCACTTCAAGGGAAGAAATCCGATCCTTTTTAAAGACTTACACGAGTACCTACACAGGTCCATTATGCATAGGCCTTGTTGAGATTTTTTCTAAAATGTGACGTGGCATGTTGATGAATCTATTTACTTTAAGTACTAGTTATAGAAAACAATGGCACCTGCCTTTCAATACATGAAAATGAAATGAAATTTGCATTTTTATTACATGCATATGGAACATAAATCAAATTAACATTTTTATATTTTTTGTCTTTCTAATCGTTTTATCTCTGAAAAAGCTAGACCGATTTTGTCGGCCTTTGTTTGGCAGGTAGCTGGTATAATAAGAAGTAGGTAACTTAGCTACTTTTATTAAAAAAAAAAAAACTACCTAATAAACTTTTTGTTAAATTCCACTGTGACAAAATCGAGCTATGTCAAAATAAAAATTAACAGATCCTCCTTTTTCAAAGTTGGTTTAAAACAGTGATTAACATGATATAACCAGACTACCGTCAGACACGTCACGGATTGATGACGTCACTCGACCATTATACCCACTCCTGAAATTAAAAAAGTTAGAGTGTTGAAGTTTCACGAATTTTGGCTTCCTTACTCAGATTGGTTCAATGTTTTTGGTTAAGAGATACTTGAAAAGATGGTAGAATTATTTAGTTTATGTACTGTAAAAGATAAGAATTTCAGATCTATATAATTATGTTTTTAAATTAAGATTTTTAACATACATATCCTACTAAATTTGATATGGAGTTAGCTGACAACCAGAATTAACACTTAGGCTTAGATTTTTTGACCGGCGGTGTCATGGGATAATGTTTTTGCAGGTATAACCGAAATTCGTAAGTCGATGGCCATAACTAGTTTAAAATATAATTTTAGCCTTCAACTGTCCAACGACTGGACGGACCCATACAAGTGTAATTTAGAAATATGTAATGTGTCTAGTAGTTATATGAAAATGTAAATAAGTAATATTCAACTAGGAAATTTCAATCCCGGTCACTGTCAACACAATAATGCCTTTTTAAATTCATGAGCATATGATAGCGTAGGCATAACCTACTATGCCTCCGTTTAAATAAGAATTCATACTGTATATATTATTACACTGTGCCCACAGGCAGTTTAAAAATTAACACGAGAATAGAGTATACATACTTCCTTTTTCCTATCGGGTAAACACGATGAAAAAGACACTGCATGTATATTATGACAATTTCAGTGTTATTGCCGAGTTCTTTCAATCTCGCGTTACAATTCTCAGAATGCCAGGCATATGAAATACTTTATTATTTTATATGTTAAAAGAAGAACATGAGCATTCTTTGTTTATAAATATTTTCATTGGGAACATTATAACGACCTGTCAGTATTGCGTTGCCTCTTTTCATTTGTTTTATTTATTTATTTATATCTCTTTTAGTTCACGGGATAACTTTTAGGGAAGAAACTCGGTCCTTTTTGAAGGTTACACGGGGACACAGGTCCAACATGTAAAAGCCTTGTTGAGCCTAAAATGTGATGGGGCACCTACCAAGGGTCATCTACCCGTGCTCTATGAAAGAACAGACATGGACGGCCCATTTTCAAATGTTGTGTGGGCTTTAGAATTGAATATCACAGCTTCCATGTTTCGGAAGGCTCGTAAAAATGTGGGTCCCACGCTTAATCTCTCTCCTCATGGTCATGTCGAATTGCCGTCCCATCGGGCTATGAGAGTAAAGTAATAGAGAGTGCATCTGCGTTTGCACTAACACTAGCTGCTGTGGCCGAAATCAGTCCGAACATTATTATTATTATATCACAAGTACCACAAAAAATACAAAAACTACATCAGTCAAACCAAACAAACGTAGATTCCATAACAAAAAAGCAAAGTTGATAATAACATTTCTATCATAGAAAAATATACATTAAAAGCACGAAGCTTCCATTTGGGCGTAATAAAAATGTCTGCCTACCCTCTATCCGCGTTTTTCTGTGCCCGTGACGTCATTAAAGAATTGATTGATGTTTCCGTTGGAAATATGAGTTAGGGTGACCATGGTTAAGGCCGGATAGTGTAATTAATATTTGTATGGATAGTGTAACTAGTTTTCTTAGTGCACTGTACCAAGCATATACCCAGTGCACTGTACCAAGCACCTTGGGTCACCCGAATGGTGGCGGGTAAACAACCAACAATCGCATTCCCAAAGAGGGTTAGTGTCAGGCAGGCGGCCGACTATAAAACCATAGCCAAAACTTTAAGCAACATGTCTAGAAGACGTGTTGCGCCGACCCCAAGTGAAATGGGATAAGGGCAGGAAGATGATAATGATGTTACTAGTTTTCTTGTGCGTTTTTGTACGAGCCACAGGGCGAAGCGTAATGTGTGGTGCCAGAAATGTCTTGAAGCCATAAGTATGAAATTCAAAATAGTTTTTTTTTTATAAATGTTTCTGAAACTGGATTAGAGTAGGTATAAAACATGTTAAATATTTCTTGTATCCCAATTGTTATTTGGGGTCGGCGCAGCATGTCTTCTTCTTCCACACGTTCCTATCTGACGTCATCTCGCAAGTAACACTCGTTGCAGCCATATCATCTTTATCATTTTTTATAACCAATTACTTCCTCGATGAACGTTGTTAAATATAAGCACGCCTGTATTAGAAAAAAAAAATAAGTAAAAGCTTAGAACAGATACCTACAGATCATACCATAACATGTCTATTTATAACTATGTTAAAGTTCAAAGAAAATCCTCACTCTTTCAAAATTTATAGTCACAACACTAGAAAAAATACCGACCAAGTAAAGTCGGTTCAAAAGTTAACAGGCTCTTGACACACGCGTGTTAAACCAAGAGTTACGGTTATACGTAACCGTCAAGTTTTAACCGAAGTTTTACAAGAAGTCTAACTATCAAACTGTTTGATGGTGTGTAGTGGAAAACTTTTCCAACATTTTATGATGTTTTAGTTAGTTTTAGTCTGTGTATGATGTGGCTTGAGATCTAGGTTATTTAGTTACGAAAAGTAACTTATTAGTGCTTATATTTATTATAATAGTTGTGCCCCGCGGTGTTGCTTGCGGATTATTTTGTACTTTGATTTTTGTTCATCACATGAAATAGGTAATGTTTTTGGGTTCAAAGTTGGATACGTGTAGTCGTCTGCATGTTTCTCCATACCGAGATTATAACTATAGTGAATCGCCCCAGCTTCGCACTGGTTAAATACTGATGTAAATATTATACATAAAAAACTCCCATTTGAAACCATTAATTAAAAATCGCATCATACGTTCTGAGTTTGTGTTGGTTATTCAAGCTAATTTCGGAAATTATTAATCAAGATTATTTCACTGAAAATGAGACATATTTTTAGGGCGCTCAGTTATAAATACACATAATAAGGAAAATATATTATATTCCTTTTTCAGTAAAAGTTAAAGATACAAAATTTGCTACTCACTCTTTTTGATCTAAATATAGAAACACGACATCTGCGTAATTTTCCTTAACCAACAATTTCCTTAACAATGTCAAAAGCTAAGAAAATCTGCCCGATCTTTCTAAAAATTATGACAATCAAAATCAATAATCTCGCTGTCAAAACTTTTGATAGGTTTTCTGTCATCGAGTCAAACTTGCTCGATCGTGTGTAAAAGTCCTTAGACGGTTGCTTTTGGCGTTCCAGTAAATTACTTTTCCAACTTAATGAGTACTTATTTAAAGAAATATAAGCATTTAATAACTTGGAAAGCCTGTATATATCTGATTCATGTGTAAATAATTAATAGTAAGGTGTTAGTGAATATTGACAGCGCCTGTCAAAAAAGTAATATCATTTTCGTAAATCGTTGTTATCACTATTGCGTTTGTGTTCGGTACATAACTGGTGTCAAGAAAATCCAAAAATAATATTTACAATTATTGTTTAGGGCATCTTAATTAAGATGTTCGTATCAGGACTACATTTAATCTATCTATAATTATTGTAACGAAATAAATATGTCCTAAGATAAAAACGTATGAGACGCAGGTATCACAAAAAACAATTATAACAAAAGAAGCCATCCATTTCAAATCATATTCAGCCATATTGTTAGTCCAATACGAGAACTATTCATTTTTAACTTCCCTAAAACCAGCCTTTCATCACCACTTTCACAATGTCGAGGTTTTATTTACCTTCTTTGAAGAACAATTCAGTAATATTTTCTGTAACGCCTGATAAAAAACACATACTTAAGAAAAATACATGCAATTCACACACAACTACAAAAACGACTTACACATTGAATCTAACACCTACCTATCTACTAGAAGTACCTACGTATATCACACAACCCCCATTCCTATAGAGCTAAAAAATCAATCAGGCAGCTGAGTAGTGTTGCACACGAAGCGACACGATGCGTCGATCGTGACACGTATCGCGATAACGACACGTCACACTTTAACTAGGAACTAGGTACAACACTATGCCGGGGGTGTATTATGAAGATTTGGATTTAATTTTTTGTTTCTTGCCGGTTCTTTTCCATAAGAATGACATTTTGGAACCGCGCAACTAGAGTCAGTAACTTTTTAAAAGTGCCTGAAAAGATCTACACAAAATAAAAACCTTTTGATTTTGATTTTTTATGATTATGGAGATTTGATTTTTTTTTCCTTTGCCATAGTGTTCCAATACTCAGATTCGTCCACCCTTTAGCACGTAAGCGGAAGGCTGGGTGAATCCGAGTATCCATTATATTTTGACCTATTTATGATACTACTTTGTAGCCTAATTTGAATGCATTATATTTTTATGTTGATTTTTATCATGGTTGGATTTTTATTATTGGTTCATAATACTTCATAATCACGGTCCTATTATTACAATCATCTTCACTTTTGAATGACAACGAATAAACAAGAAAAAGATTCCTTATTAACATGTAAGAAAAGTTACCGAAAACTTTTCTTACATGTTAACTAACTAGCTACACAAATAACAATCACAACACACTTTTCCATACATCTCTACAAAAAAAGTCGCTCGACAGTCGCGCAACTTTCCCGATTTCCATAATAGCCCCCACTTCGGGATGTAGTGCAGCTGTCAAAGTAGGCTATACTCTATAATACGAGCGCTAGCATTGATGGTACAGATACGTAGAAAAACAGACACCTACCTATAGTATACACCTATGTGACGCAAAGAAATTAAAGCCTTTCAGTTTAGTATCAAAAGAACCATAATTTTGATGTAATGTATGAGTGATTTTAGGTAGGTTTGTTTAGATTATTAATGGAATTAAGGCTCCTAGTTTTAAATTGCCGTTAATTGTCATGCTTAATGATGTTGAGAAGTATAGTCGGTGAGTGAGATTTCTTATTTATTTATTTACTAGCTGTTGCCCGCGAATTAGTCCGCGAAAAAAAAAGAAAGTGGTGATAAAAATTGATGTTATCGATTTTCAGTTTTACTCAATATGCTCACAAAATGTTAATCGGTCAACCCGTTTCGGAGAAGTGCGGGAATGAACATTGTGACACGTATATGTGACACATAATATGTTCACCCTTAACCACTATTATTATAGGTATTACCCAACGTGATACAGACCTTACGTAACATTAATATACAAAAAAAAACACAATACTTATTGCTATGCTACGGAAATTCTTTGGTAGAGTAGTAGCAAAATAGTGTAGAATAAATAGTATCTTGCGCTTACATAATAATATTGATATATTCCAATATTAGTAATTATTTTGTATCTAAATTTGCATTATTCAACAAATAAAGTTATTTTGATAAAATGCAAGCGCCTGATAAAAATATTATTGCAAGTTGGCGTTACGCGTAATAGGTACCGAGGCATTGTAGGTACTTTATTCCCATTAAATTAATAAAATAACACGTTTCCAGCATTAAATAGATATAAAATGCATAAATAAATATACCTACGTCTGTAATATACCCAAAACAATGTATAATATCATCTCATAATATCACTACATCGTTAAATTGTAACAAAATATACTACTAACAAATACCTACGGCAAAAGTTTACGCTTTTTCAAACTAGATGTCACTGTGCATTGAGAGCGCGTTTCTGAATCGCGGTGTTAAGATTTTCCTGCGTTTGGTGGGGTCGCGCGGCACACTGTTCTACCTTAACTCTGGTCTCCCTTCAAAACGCATAAATCTTTCGCCTTTTACTAAAGATTTCCGTGGAGGGGGACACTCAAATGAGTCTATCATATTTTTTGAAAAGCTCAACTTCGGTTGAGTTTGTAATACCCTTGAAAAATCACGTTACGTGTTAGTTGAGGAGTGTAATATTGATATTGAGTTCCGTTATTTAAACAGAGCTCGATTAGAATGACTATAACGATGTTTGTTTAGTATGGTAGCTATTAGTTTTTATTTGTATCGCCCAGGGCCAGTACTAATAGCTATTTTTTTTAAAGTATCAGTCTATTGATGCATTTATCTATCATTTTTATACCTAGTTTTTATTTCTAAGTATATAATAATATAATAAATGATTTTTTAGTATGTTACTAAGTTTAAATATTAAAACTGTTGTGGTTCTGTAGTGTGTTCTTGGGCTCATTTTAAATATTACCTCCAATATTACTAGCCTTACACCGTAATAATCGTATGTATAATCGCATAGTGAAAACTTACACTATTCAGCAAAACAAAATCAATAAAAAATAAAACACAGTCAAACCCATCAAAATCCAAACCTAACCAACAGTTGCTTAACCTAAAATTAGTAATAAATAACATACATTACCAATTTGACTTTAACCGCAACAGGCCGTATATTACTACTGCCACACAGACAAGTAATTATTGGAGCGGGTTTTAGCTATTCGTTAATCATTATTATATTAGCCCTCATTATGGTACCAATGTTAATTGTGTGGTTTTCTACATGTTCATTGACCATTTAAATAGGTAATAAACTGATATTGCAATTGAGATGACTTGTTTAGTTGAGATTGACTGTTTGTTACCTGATCGCGCTAGAAAGAGGTTTTGTCTCGCCTGCATTAATTTTTAAGGTGTAAATTGTATTTTTAATACATTAAAATATGTTTGTTGTTTATGGAAGTATTGAATAAAATATAATGTACAGTGATGTATATATACTATAAATATACCCTTCACACTAAATTATAAACCTTGTTTTGGTGGTTCTTTATGCCGTGGGGTTTTTGTTTTCTTAAAAAAACATTATTTAATCGGTTGAAAAGTTACAATTTCTCAACCGCTAAGATTGAATCACTCCAATTTCGTAATTAAGAACTTTGATGTCATAGATAGCCGAATGGTATAGTTCACCACGCCAATTATCACTGTGCGTGACGTGTCGTGGGTTCGAACGCCGCGTAGAACAAGTATTTGTGCGATCCACAGATACTAGTTCTGAGTCTGGGTGTCATTTCACCTTAATCAATAAAAAAAATCGAGACCAATTAAAGTTTTAAGCGAATAGACAGACTGGCAGACAATGACTGCGACTTCGCTTTATACTATGTAGTAATACTACATGACGTAATTCATTATAATGATATTAAAAGAAATTTAGTGTACCCTATTAAATACAAATACCGCCTTACCTTAGGCCCATCAATCTTGCAATTGTAGAAGCTTAGAGAGTGGTCTAGGAGCCAAGTCATGGCTTGTGGCCTAGGACTAATCTCTTGCATAATATTACGGTATTGTCCACAAATTGGACTAGCTAGGTGCTTCTCATCATAATTTGGGTTATAGCAGGTATGACAATCTTATTAGATAATAATGTAGTATACAATTTGGTATAGTTATGCTTAATACTACTAATGTTATAAAGGTTTTTAAGTATGGATGGATGGATGTTTGTTACTCTTTCACGATAAAACGGCTGGATGAGTTTTGATGATATTTGGCATGGAGTTAGCTGACACTCTAAATTACCACATAGACTACTTTTTGACTGACTGCGTTAGATGAGTTATGTTTTTGTAACTAAAACATTTTTTTTTAACCGATCCTTTTGAGCCTGAAAGAGTAAAAAACCATCCATCCATTTATCCATACTTACAAACTTTTGCGTTTTAAGATATTAGCAGGATATGTTGGGCACAGTGGTAAAACCATCATACCAAATTTAAATTTATTTTCCTAGCTTAAAAAAGAGATTATGAAACTTCAAAATACAGTACTAGGAATCAATATTCTTCACCACAACACTATAAAACGAAACTACACACGATCATAAAACCGAAAAAAACAACTTGACCAAACCAAAACAAGCCTTCAAAAAGTATACTTTCCGAGTGTTTTATCAACTACGGGGCGTCATCTGGCCCCAAAACTTCGGCAAAAAGTGTTACTAGAGAAAGTATTTATCTAAGAAAAAAACTATCAACAACTCGCTAAGATATTAACGTAGACTTTCTAGTAAGTTCGTCTGAAAAGTTTTGATTGACATCCAAGGCACAGTGTATTAGAAAATAGGTAGTATGAAGTCTTCATAAATACGGGTGCAACGCGAGTTATGATTATGCTATCGGAACGGACTGGTGACCAGTCTTATCGCTGCTATTCTATAGTCAGCATCAGAAGTCGGTTAACACAAACCGATTTACAAAGTGTCATTATTTTTCTATGACATATAGGAATTGGTACGATACCAATACGAGTCTATTTTGCTACCTAATAGCACAACAGTTATTCATTGAATTCGATTGTATACAGTTCGTTTGAAAATCTAATCATATTAATCGACTTTTGATGCAGACCGTACTAAGCGGTTGTAGGTTGCATTTAATTTTTTAAATCAGTTGAGTTCATCTACTTTACGTATCTAAACTATGGCAATACGAATCTCATTCTTTTCCATCTTTCACGTACTTGTATATCCCAAATTAAAATTTTATTGATATTTTACAAAACTCTAAATTCATCACCCAAACACAATCCAACTCACTCACAAAATGTTACAAAACTAGAAAAACAGAGTTAAACTACTGTATGTATTTACACTGTGTCTAAGGTGAGATTTATTTGTAAGTCAAATGAAATTGCGAGTAAATGAGAAGATGTTTAGCAGAATATGTATTGAAATTACGTGACTTTTAGCTTTCAATGTTAAGTGCCTATCTTGTAAATTATTAGTTTAGGTAGTTTTAGACAATTGACTATATTGAATGTCTAGTCCAGAGTAAGTTTTGCGTCCCGCATTTAGGTAGATTAGACTTAAGTATCAATTGAAAAATAAACTTTCTGTTTCACCTATTTTTTAACATGACTTTGGTATGAAATCGTGCTAAATAAGATCTGTGCAGCTATCCCAATTGAGGTTTCTAATAAGATTAATGCTTCCATAACAATTTTGATCAACTGATTACAATTATGTTCAAAGAAAATAAGAATTTTAATAAAGGCGGTCATTTCAATGCACAGAATCTATATCCAATTAATATTATAAACGGGTAAGTATGGTAAATAGATAGATGGATGAATGTTTGTTACTCTTTCACGCTCAAATAACTGGAGCAAGTTTGACAAAATTTGGAATGGAGCTAGCTCACACCTTGGGTTACCACAACGCTTCTTTTTAATGTTATGGAGTTTCTTGCCGGTTTTTTTCCATAAAAATGACTTCTTCGAACCTCGCAACTAGAGTCAGTATTTTATGAAAGTATCTGACAAGGCCTATTCGAAATAAAAACCAATTTTAATTTTGAACCGACAGCGTCAGACATTTGCGCGGGCAATAGCTAGTTAAAATCGTAACCAACGTTTGCTCAAAAACGTTCTACTTACACATAAATATGCATTGATAAACATCCACCTACCCCTCACAGTCATACCGAACTATTTACTGAAATTCACTGGCCATGAATGTCAATTTGCTTTTATTTTGCGGCCGCAGTCGGCTGACAGGCAGGCGGTTGGTTGCGACGTAACAAACAAGTCTAGTGTGAGCTGCAACATGTCGCGAGCTGTTTAGTTCGCATACAATTTTTAGGGCTGACACTTGATGATGTTTTTTTGATGTTATTCTGTGTGGTGTCCGGATATAAAGGATAGCACCACCCCATATCCTCCACTGGGTGTCGTAAAAGGCGACTAATGGACCTTAAGACCCAGTGCATTGTACCAAGCACCTTGGGTCACCCGAATGGTGGCGGGTAAACAACCAATAATCGCATTCCCAAAGAGGGTTAGTGTCAGGCAGGCGGCCGACTATAAAACCATAGCCAAAACCATTAGCAATATGTTTAGAAAAAAAAACGTGTTGCGCCGACCCCAAGTAAAATGGGATAAGGGCAGGAAGATGATGATGAGGTGAGACTGATTCATATTTAAGAGATGTATAACGGTTTACTCAGGCGTATTTATCGGGATAGCCCGACTAGTTTCGGACCCAACCGGAGTCCTTAATCATGAGCTGACGCGGCGGCGGGCGAGCGAGTCGAACTGGTCCCGACTCTGGTTGGGTCCGAAACTAATCGGGCTATCCCGATAAATACGCGTGAGTAAACCGTTTTACAGCTCTTAAATACCAAAATGTATGTCAGAAATTCGATCTTCTTCGAAAGTCAGAGCAAGGTAATTGCCTTATCTTTAAGAGTAGCCACTGTACTGCTTGTAGTAAGATGAGTGTCTTACTATAAGCAGAAAGGGAACTGTGAAGGTTAAGCGTATCAAGCTCCATTCAATAATACTTACAGAATTCGACTTCAACGTGGTTTGAAACTTCTTTAACCTTTGTTGAAAAGAGAATAAAACTGCTACTTGGATGTTTATAATTTTTGGAACCATTCCTATATTTCCTTTAACTATCTACTAATTATAATAAAAAAGTGTCTGTGACGTACGAACGGACATACAGGCATGACGAATCTATAAGGGTTTAGTTTTTTGCCATTTTGCTACGGAACCCTAAAAATGGTGTTTTATACACTTTAGCCAAACCTTCCCGGGTTCAAAACAATTGATTACCAATCTTCAAAATTTTCATAATATACCTAAGTCAACTTTTAATATCTCTATCCTTTCATCCCGGACACAAATCTTAGCCCAAACTTCAATAACAAAAGGCAGTCTGAAAACTTTCAAATTTTTGTATTATCCACAATAGTTATACCCGTGCCAACCCTCACAGTTAGTTTAAAGTTTTGACAAAAATACTCGACACACGGCTGTGTGAATATCGAAAATTATTTGTATCTGTTGAAGTTTTAGTGTGGTGCTCTGCTTAAAACTGTCTCATGCCAGGATTGTTTTAGCGAAAATATTGTCAGAGCGCAAAATATAATATTGGAGAATGGAAGCACTTGACTGTGACCAAGGGAGTTTTGTTTTTGTTTCTCATTGGGGTTTGCTATTGGACTTTTGAAGGAAGTTTTTTGGAACTTTGACGTTTTTGAAGCCTTTTAGAGATTTGTTGAATCATGTCCTCAGTAATTTTTAGATTCGATTGGATTTGTATTGCATTGTACATTTTAATGTAACGTTTTATAAAGAAGAAGACATGTTGCGCCGACCCCAAATAATAATTGGGATAAGGGCAGGGGAATGATGATGATGATGTTTATAATGCTATATAGACTTTCTTTACTATTCTTAGATATATTTGATAAATAGTGAAAATAAAAATTGTTCAGAAACTTAGACCATTAATATTAGATTCTAAAATCACCAATTCTCAAAAGACTTGAAGTCCTTCTCGTTTTTTCTGAAAAGGTTTAGTATCTAAATAACGAGGTTTATCAAAACATATACACACCAAAAACTAAACCATAACAATAACAGCCATAACCACCATTAATCAGGTATACAAAGCTGCGATTAATCGCAACAGACTGCGACAAAAAAATCGCAGCGCTCGGCACCAAACGCCGTGACGTCACCAAATGATTTATGTGCACGAAGCAGTGTTGTCAAATGTATGGCTCAAGCTTTTGTTCAGTGTTTTATGCGAGGTGAGTAATGGCACAGGCGCTTGTTAAATATCATGGCGGGTTTAACTTATGGCGTTTTCACGTACTGCTTTAAATACTTGGGGCGGTTAAACAAATATAAATGGTAGGGGATCGGAATAAGAAATGAGAATTTTGGAAGACTGAATGTATTGCTTGGGAAGGAATAGGTAAAAGGTGAGCGGTTGTTGTGGTGTGGACATGTTATGACGAGGAATTAAAGTTAGAATAGAACATTAAAAAGTATAGAATTAAATAAGCTGAAAGTATGACTGAAAGGGTATTCGAGTAGTGTGAGACAAGAAAGAGATTGATGGTTCTAAAAGATGATATGAGAAAGAAAGAGTTGAATTTTGTACGCGTTTCTTCGACTTCATAATATTTTCATGTCTTCAGTTCTCTTATCTCAGTGTAACGTCTTTATGACGGGCCTGTAGGTCTAGTGGTTAGTGGTCCTGACTACTATACCGGAGGTCGTGATTTCGATTCCCACCCAGGGCAAATGTTAGTGTGATGACCACGATGATTTGTTCTGTGTCTGGGTGCACTATATCTATAATATGTATGTATGTATGTATGGATGTATGTAGGTATGTATGTATTTAGAAACATATAAGTATGTTTATCAGTTGTCTCGTACTCATACAACAAGTTACTCTCATATACTTAATTTGGGACTAGATGGTGTTGTGGAAATGTAGAGGAATATTTTTTTATCTTTCGACGAAAGTTATCTTTAAAATTCTCACAACTGCTCTTACAATGGAAGATTGTATTATGAGTTATCAGTGAGATGTGGAGTCAGGCAAGCAATTGCTCCATAAAGTCTGTGGAATCCCGTAAGACTGAAATTTGGAAGAAGTCTAGCCTCAAAAGAAATCTATTTAAATTTCCTTAATTTTATACCACATAAACATTTGCCGGCAGTACTTAACCTACCTTTGACGCAGTTTTCTTTTTAAAGCAAAGCTTCCATTAAATGGTTTACTCTTAATAGTATGGCAAGGTTCCAGCTCCAAGTGATCTAGTTCGCAGTTACATATCTTAATGTTTTTTACTTATCTAACACGTGCTTATTTAAACTATGATCGTAGTTTAATTTATATGTTACTGTACTGGTATTTTCCTTTCATCTTAAACTGTTTGGATATCAAAAAAAAATCTTCTTTCTGATACGATTTTAAATATATTGCCGATAACTTATTTACTGAATGAGGTTGTTTAGATTTGTTTTTAATGGCTTTTTAGAGATCCTTGTAGAAACTTCATATATACTAAGTAAGTAATCGGACCCACTTTGTCAGATTTAATTTTGTTTGGACTCTGCCACCGGCTAAAGACGTCACAAGCTCTAAAATTTTGAAATGCATGATTAAAGTGATTTTGTAACTATCAACAAATTTCTGATAGAAATGTAATGTAACATACCCAATTGCTGATACTATCATCTGTACTCCCTCAAAAATGAACAAAAATACATTAAAAATCAACACGTTTTTGATTAAATCTAAATATAGCTTCAAACATGGCGTTAAAACAACATGGCTTACTTTGTTCCCGCCAAATTGAGTCTTGAATCCGGCATTATGTAAAGGCAAGCTTATTTCCATGGATTAGGGGGGCTTATCTAAATGTTGGTGACTTTGTAATAAAAGTAGGAAGGGCAGATGAATGGTAGTTATAAATGATGATGGAGATAATATTACGATTTGGTAGTCCTTAATACCAGACTGTATCTGCCATATAGGGAAGGTTTTGAGCTTTGATTACCACTGATCGCAGAAGAATAAAATCTCCAGATTGTAGGTACCAATATTTTGGAATCCAGGTTTCCTCATAGAATGTAATTTAATATCGTCTGACAAGCGGCTTGATGTAACATACACCAATAAATATTTAACTTAAATAAGCTATCATTGTCTATTTTTATTTTATTATTTTGTTGCTATTAAGCATAGCGTTATTCATTAAAAATATCACTTACTTATCATAATATTACAGATTTATTTCAGTAACATGCAACAATTATTATACAAAAGCACATACAACAATAAATTTATTCCAAAATATTTTGATCAAAACTCCAGTCGAAATTCTCATTCAAACTATTTCGCTATCTTCAGTTAGCTGACTATACAATCCTTTCCGGTTCAGATAAAGCATATTAATGTGGTTCTGTATGCTATAATTTTAAGGTTACAATGCAAAATAATAAAACTTTCAGCGTATTCATTGTTATGTAGTGGCTGAGAGCAATTTATTCGAGAAGTTAGTATTTGTGGCTGCTGTTTGTAGCATTTATGTTTGTGTTAAGGCGAGGGTAGATAAAAAAATACGATGAATAACATATTGTGGTATTAAAATAGACAAGCATCTAAGTGATCCTGAAGTAAAAATCTCTAATAAAAGAAGATTTTTGCGATGTAAATAAGCGGGTGTAAATGTGGGTAGTTATTAAAAAACTTTTAGGACTTTTAAGCATCTTGTCTTAGCATTATTTTCACCAACTTAGCAGTCGTTATCACAAAAAAAAATATACTTAACGAAAAGCTTTTGACTAAAGTTGATTCAAAAATTAAATCCGCATTAAAAATGTAAACGGAATTCCTGAAATATCTAAAGGAACCTTAAAACCTCGCACTTTTATCTCAAAGGTAATGAATTTTTAAATCTGACTGGTTCAAGAATGTTGTGAGATTAGAATTAGGCTGAACGTTGTTGGCGCCCAGACAGGGGCCGCTACCTTTTGTAATAAAAACGAACTCCCATTAAATTATAGCATTAGGGGAAGGCCAGTAGTTTAAGTTTGTTGAGATAAAAGCGTTAATAGGTCAAATTCGGTAGCAAGTTTTGGGAAAAATATTGGTGGCGCCCACCGTGGGGCAAGTAAATGAATGTTGTTTTTGTTTGTTAGTTAAACGAATACCCTTTTTAGCTTACGGGAAAGGAGTTTCCTTAATGAAACCCATGTTAAAGTAGCTAATACAACATTTCTTTTTTTGCATTTTGATAGGACTAAATTAACATCGTAAATATTATTTTTTTACTTCGTCCACAAAAATACACAATTCTTTATTAATAGTAACACAATCAAACCTTCATCAAAATGAAATATGCAAACATATAAACAAGTACCTTATCCCCAAATAATTATAATGCGCGGGTAGATCCGAAATTAATAAATAAATAGTCGACTGCAGTGCGTCACGACCGTCAAGCCGTCATTCGTATGAAAGCCCGCGGTTAGCGCAGTCGTGTAAAATGCAGTTTATATTACATGAAGCCTTTTGTTCTGTCAGTATTAAACTGCGGGATTAATTGAATGCGCGTACCTGCAATTTAGAGGGTAGTTGAGTGTTTTATAGCTTCAATAGAAATTTGAATTGTTAAGGTAGGGGATTTTGGTTGTGGTTTTGTTAGATTAAATCTTATTAATTAATGTTCATTTTATGTAGAAAGTCATCGCTTAGAAAATAGTATCACACTGTCATCGATTAGATCTAAGCTACTTTTATTTCTAATTTAAAAAATCAGTAGTCTTATTCCTGAAAGTAAAACGGAGAAATAGTACTTGTTGTAATAAGCCAAGAGAAATGCACAAAGCGTTAAAATGAAAAAAAAAAAACCAGTTGTAGCCTCACTAGCCTGTAGCCCGCGACCTCACCCGAGAGAGCATCGGTTAAAGCTGCAAAAACATTCCCCGTCTCTTACGCAGTTAGCTAAAAGTAGCCCATGTATTAATTTAAGATGTCAGCTAACTAGATATATCAAAGCTCATCAGAATTGATCCAGCCGTTTGAGCGTAAAAGAGAAACAACTATCTATCCACACATTCATACTTACAAACATTCGCGTTTATAACAATAGTAGTATAATGAGTTATCATCTGTTCATTTCAATGTATTTAAAAACATAAATCTCTCCTTCACCTAGTAAAAAACTGGTCAAAGAAACCAAATTTAATCTTACAACACTTCTATCAAAGTTACAGTATGATTGCGATAGTTTTAAAATACATAATAAAACATATTCGAATAACAATAAAGTTAAACGTTCGCCACAACTTAAAACGATGAATAACTATGAATTTTAAAATTTAAATTGGATAAGATATGCTAAATTTTGATTTAAACGACGCTAGTTAGGAACGTCTTACACAGACCATCCAGAATTTATTCAACTTTCGCTAAATAAAAGACAACGCCTGCTATAATATACTCCACGACTTTCACACAACGCCATCTAGCGTCAAATTAAGCAGAGCTTGTATTATGAGTAAATCAAAATCAAAATGTTTTTATTCTGATTAGGCCTTTTCAGGCACTTTCAAAATGTTACTGACTCTAGTTGCACGGTTCCAAAATGTCATTCTTATGGAGAAGAACCGGCAAGAAACTCCATAAGTTACTCTTTTAAAAATATAAAATACAGTTTTAGTACTAGACAACTAAAAAACTTACTTGTATACTTCTAAATACAGACATATTTTATAATAAATATTAGCGCTGGGTGGGAATCGAACCCGACCTCTAGTTATGTTTTTTGACAGATCGAAAAATGTTAAAAAGACCGTTATCGAAAAACGTAAATTTGCTTAATGTATTTTGTCACTAGATGGCGTTGCAATCAACATTGGGACCCGGCAAGTGTGAGCTCACCCGCAAAGCTACATTGAAACTGGCACAAGAGTCTCTCCCGCCAAGTTCGACTGTGAATTTTATAATTTTACTTTGAAATTTGTTGAAATGTATCTTTCTAGTTGCCGCGATATAGTGTAAAATGTCGCATGAAATATTTCGAGTTGAAAAACTTCTTCCATCTTGTTGAGTTTGAATGCAATTTGTGTAATTGTGTTAAGTAGTTTTAAAGAACAAAAATATGTTGCTATCAGACTAAGTTGAGAGTTTTCAAAGTGAAAATAGTGGAGCCGAACATCAAATAAGGAACTGAGAGACTGACTAAATATCTTAGATTTTTCTTTTGTAGTTAGTAAAGACTACGCGTATTTACATAATTGTGAAGTTTTCAATCGTGATTGTAATATAAGTTATTACCCACCCCAGATTTTGGTGCAGGGTAACTGCAGTTTATCCAAATATCTGGAAAAAGTTTGTTTTTTTTTGTTTTCTCGACGAAATTGTGTTGTCTGTTTTAATACGTTATATACCTATTTTACTGTCAGAAGTTATTCCTTGACCGTTTGACGTGAATAAAGGCACCGTTAAGTTCTGCTTATTATTTCAGTCTTTGTAAATGCAAATTAAATAGGGAAAATGGTGTTTTAGGGGTAGTTCAAAGTTTACTTACTGTGTCAAAAGCTAGGTGTTTATTTATTTTGCCATAGGAAGTGTTAATGTTTTTACTGTGGTAACTAAGGATATCCAAAGTAATTAAGTAAGATTTGATTCTTACCTAATTTTTTTGGACTTGTCTTACTACTGCTACTAGAAGTCTTGATTAAGTTCGTTAAGGGATCATTTTCGATTTTTTTATTTACAGCATGTATTGAAAAATTAAGTTTCTTTGTGAAATGTCACGCACCATGCAAGAACGTGTAGTCTATAAAAGGTAATTTATTTTATCAAAAAAAGGTACTCAGACAAGATTTCTAGCGACTACTAGATACAATTTATTGTGCGTATTTTCATCATAATTCGTAAACTTTCATTTATTTCAATTACACCAATTTTGTTATAAAAATACTTTCACATTATTTATATGTAACTTGGCAATATTTCATACGTTACAATCAAAAATTTATGAAATAAAATACGAAAGCAATAATCAATTTCAATTAAATATATTGAAACAACTAAAATATGTATACTAATCAAATGTTAACAAAGTTTAATGGAATAAAAATATTATTTAAAATTGTTATTTTTATTCTATCTACGTGTACTTTTTGTGATAGATGTTTTTAAAAGGCTTGATATATTACTTTTCGAGATCCACACGTTTTAGTACTCATCTCTACATAGGTACATAAAATTCTCGTGTCAAAATGTTAGTTACCGTACTCGGCCAAAACGGCTGGACCGATTCTCTTGAAATTTTGTGAGCATATTGAGTAGGTCTGAGAATCGGTCAACATCTATTTTTATCTCCAGATATTTTTTTTCTTAGATGATTACTATTGCGTACGCAATCGCGGGCAACAGCTAATACTTTTATGAATTAACTAGCTCTTGCCCGCGACTTTTACCGCATCAATATCGGTTATAGCTGAAAACTATTCCCATCAGACGCTGTCAGTTGAAAACTTAGACCTTTTTGTCTAACCGTTCATCCAGGGTGTCAACTGACTCCATACCAAACTTCATCTAAATCGCTTTAGCCTAAGCGTAAAGAAACAAGAGAAAATCCTAAAATAGAATTTGGTTGTTACCAACCAAAATAGAACACAAGTATTCAGTACTTAACTGTTAAAAACGTCTTACCTCAACACACAGCTAACATTCTTTTTCTTTAACCACTTTCTACCTTTTACAAAATATAATTTTCAAGTAAAAATTCTTTGCAAAACATTTTATCCTTCGAAATTCTTTAACGAGTACTGTCTAGTTAGGTATCTTCCAATTGTTTCTATTATAATAGGTGTAAGAGATTAACTTTCTTGGTTTACAATAGGCAGGGATTTTAAAAGACTGTTTTGTCTTCAAAATTAAGGTAAGTAGCTTTTATTTTGGCTTAGAATTGTTTTTAGTGTCTCTTTCTTGAATCTTTTGTGTATTAATATGGAATGTTTATAAAGTGGTTTCTTCTTTTTATCCTTGCTTAAGAGCAGTTTATGTTTCAGGGTTCAACTATGTATTAGTCTGTTTTTTTTTATTCCTCCATAACTTCTGAAAAGCAGTGTTAGCCTAGTGGTATGACTGTTTGACTGCCAAGTCATGGGATGGTCATGGGTCCAAATACGTCACGGCTCGGCCCTAGTAGCCAACTGTACTAATACTTAGCTTGCCGAATAATATTACAATCAAACATTTCAAAACTTTATCAGAATCGTTTAAAATGACATCTGCACGTCACGACTTACAATTTACGCCCAATTTACAATTTAATAGGTACAAAATTATACTTATCCAAACATTCTTCTAATTCACTTATATCTTAACTTTTAAAACACTAGAAATCTACATTAAGAATAGTAAAATCGAATTGTGGCGTCCGTTGGCCACAAAGTAGACTAAATTATGCCCCATTTTGAGCCAAAGAAGCGACAAGCCGGATAAATCCAGTCGTAACCGGCTCTGGAATCGACCCGGGGGGTAGACCGGGAGACTGGATCGCGATTTCTAAAAGATTTTTTTACTTACTAATAAATTGTAAAATTTTCATGTGTGAAAGATGATATGGCTGCATGACGTCAGATGGGTACGTGTGGAAGAAAAAGACATGCTGCGCCGACCCCAAATAATAATTGAGATAAGGGCAGGGGAAATGATGATGATGATGAATAAATAGACAATAATGAAATACTTATTGCTTCTTAAAAGTACTAATAATGTGTGTACCTCACATTATTAGTACCTTCCGTTTTTCTTCTAAACATCTCGAAATATTTAGCGATTATAATGCACTTACAGGTTAAAACTTATTTAATTAGCCTAGCATTTTAGTGCCTATTATTAGACGAAAAAACAACATCAGAAAACCTTTTTACAAAATTTACAGACACTCATCTCATCAAAAAAATCTAAGCATCCATCCACAAAACAAAACATAACACAATCATCATTATTAAGATTAAAACAGACATTATTAAAACCCCAAACACAGTCCCGACTCCCGGTAGATCGGTTTTAAAGCGACCGCGGCACATAAATCACGAATACTTTTCTCCTCACCCTATATATATTTGCAATTGGCCGGCGATAAATTTGAACCAAATTAACACCCGAAGCAATATTCGATGAGATTTAAATAGGATTTTTATGTACATAGCTTTTGTTCGTGAACGCCTGTTAAGAATTTAGAATTAACTGCGTTTTGTCGAATTAATGGATGACATTGATTTCTTATTGGTAAGGTTAAAGATTCGCCGCAAACCACAGGGTGTTTGATTTAGTAACGTTTATTGATGTCTATTTAAATAATAAGAAATACATATTCTTAGATCCACATAAGGCTATCAAGTCTCAAGTTAAGCATACTGAGTAGCTTGTGTTATCAATATACTTATTTCTTCTAAATACATACATATTATTATAGACAAATTACACCTAAACACAGAACAAATGATCGTGCTCATCACACAAACATTTTTCCTGGGTGGGAATAGAACCCACGACCTCTGGTATAGCTGTCAGGGCCACTAACCACTAGACCAACAAACAGGCCAGTTAAATAAAATATCCTCTTCATCACTCCTCTTGATTTACTAACTATCGAAGCCACACTTTTCAACCAACCTTATCCTTCTGTAGCTGTTAAAGCATGGGCTCAAATATAAACCCTTTATGGGACCCTTTAAGTAGACGTAATGCAAGGAAGTAACTCCGCACTCATCATCGATGCCTTGCACGTACAATCTGGGTTCACTTAATCCAGTATAAATATGGATAAAGGACTCTAAGATGTGTGGAATAGAGTACAGTTTACAATGATAGGATTTTCTGGATATTTGTTTTGTATTGTAAGGGACAAATTACGTTTGTTTTTTGTAGTTTTGGTGGTAAATAATTTAACAAGCTGTATAAGAATGACTATTTGGAAGTTGACAACTTAATTTTACTAATATTATAAACGCGGAAGTTTTTAAGTATAGCTAGATGTTTGTTAATCTTTCACGCTCAAAGGGCAGGATTAATTTTGATGAATTTTGGCATCGAGTTAGCTGATGCACTGGATTTACACATAAGCTATTTTTTAACCGACTGCGTTAGACGGAGTACGTTAGAGTAATGTTTTTGCAGCTATAACCAACATCGGTACTGACTGAGTTGCGGGTAACAGCTAGGTAACTATAAAATAGATAAAATTAATGCTTTTCTAGAATACTAATAAATCCCGATACAATACAAAAGAAAAGATAAGAGGGGGGCCTTTGCCCAGCTGTGGGACAATAACAATATAGGCTTATAATAATATTCTAACACAATCTCAAAATCTCACATAATTTTTAAAGTTAAACAGCGTTACATCATCTATCTAGGTCAGGGTCGAACCTTGGACCCCGAGAGGTAAACAGGAAGTGTTGGGAGACGGACCATTGTGCCGCGATGCCCCATTGCCTTTATTGATCTCATACGGATTGCCAGTAAGTGGGCCCGGGTTTGACTTCCGGGGCGGTTTCGTGGAAGGTGGATTTTGAAGTTGATTTTTGCGCAGGTTTTGAGATTGATTTTAAGTGGCTGTTAGATTCTGACGTCATCAATAGGATGTGTGAGTAAATAATACTAGACAGTCTGTTAGATAGCTTTCCTAAAAGCAGAAGGTACGTGTTTTTGCTTTATCTAATCAATAACAAAATACGAAGACTAACGAATCAAAGATAGTGAATCATATCGAAATGTGACGATTTTAAAACCATAGTATCATTTTCAGTTTTTATTTATACAATAAAAAAAAATCGTGTCAATATTTTTATTTCAAAATCTATCTGACGGGCTAATTGGCAACAAAAATAATATCAAAATTGATCGTGCCGTTAGCAATTTTCCTTCCATCCATCGGTACTTAAAAACTTTCGGATGTCTAATATTATCAAGATAAATTACAATATCAATTTCAGAAACATTATTACCCCTCTAAGATTCAAGACACAGAGACCACGGCATTTCAGCGGGGTGCCCTCGATAACCACGGATACGTCGCCACAGACCACACCACGATACCGTCACCACACCGCCACTGTCTTGTGTAGTGTGGTGGGGAAATCTATCGGAGGTGATTATTATGATGGCATGTATAATGTATTTGTGTATAATGTGTATGGTGATAGATAAGTGGGCTAAGTATAAAAATATGGACTACAACAACACCTCGTGTGTTAAAATGCGAAGTGTTTAGGCTAAAGAGTATTTACTGAACTAAGCAAGATAATCGTTACTGTTAAATATGGCAAAATAATTAACTCTCCGTAACACTATTAAAAAAAGCTAATTACATCATAAGCAATCATTACCAATAAACATATTAAATTACAAACCCCTATTCGCAAACCCAATAACTAACCAAAAAAATAAATAAAACAAAAACCACAAAAATTTAACACTAAAACGTTCACGATAATTCCCAAAAGAATTCGTATCAGTGTGACATCATTTAATCCCGGGATTTATAAAAAAACGAATGAAAGAACACGACTCCTAAAATTTGAATTTCATGAACGTATTCGCCGTTTGAAATTAGAACGTGGAATTCCATGTTCCAACGTATTTTCTGGCGTTTCAGGTAGAAACGCGCCGAGCGTCGAGTGAGCTCTCACTTGGGCACGTAATTTATTTTTAATTGGTCAGCCTGCCTTTTCGAAATTTTAAAATTAAAAATTACAAATGCCAGGATTAAAAATGTCTATCGGTGTTTGGTGGGTTAACCGTGTGGTTTGACTAGGCAAGTTTGTGATTAAAATGTGTTGAGGTGTGAAATTGATTTTTAATTTTTGATGTTATTGGAAGTTTATACCAAGTTTATATAGGAACGTGTGGAAGTAGACATGCTGCGCCGACTCTAAATAATTATTGGGTAAGGGCAGGGGAATGATGATGATTTGTAGTTTATGTCAACTAGTTTTTGTGAAATGATTTATTTGGAGATACCTGCAGTACTCCATGAAAATGCCTATAATATCTTCATGTACTACACAATAGCATTAAACGTATTTGGAAAGCAGTTCAACTACTTAATTAAACCTATGAATACCAATAAACGTCTCTAGACCTCTTTTGTTTCCAGTAAGACACTTAAGGCGAATTCACAAGACTGGCCTGTTGGTCTAGTGGTTAGTGGTCCTGACTACTATTCCAGATGTCGTGGGTTCGATCCCCACCCAGGACAAATGTTTTGCGTGATGACCATGATCATTTGCCCAGTGTCTGGGTGTAATTTATGTATGGTATGTATGTATTTAGATATAAGTATGTTTATCAGTTGTCTAGTACTCATAATACTAGCTCTGCTTAGTTTAAGACTAGATGGCGTTGTATAAAAGTTGTGAAATATTTACTTGAAATTGTCGTATTATTTCTGGTGTTTTTAATTCTTATTTAAAATTCGTGATACTTCCAAGGCTCAAATATGAGCAAGTCCTAAGTATTAATACTCCAAGTATTAAACTCCGTATGTACTTTATGTTTTCATTACTGAGATGCATTTAAAACACAGTGCAGTATTAGTAAGCTATATTGAAAGGGTAACATTCACTTTTATTCGTTTTAAAGCTAGACACCAAGACAAGTAAGAGAGATTTTAATAAGTCTGAAATATAGGTATGTTGCTGATGACAAACTATTAGCACTACATAATATTATTATTTTGTAGAATGTTTACATTAATCTGCGCGAACTGCCGAAATTACTGATGGCACGGGCTTAGGCCGAGTAACCATCAAAAGTATTAAATTAATTATAGAAGATAATTATATATAAACCAGCCTATATACGTCCCACTGCTGGGCATAGGCCTCTTCCCATATAGGGAGGGTTTGAGCATTGATCACCACGCTAGCTCACTGCGGATTGGCGATTTCAGATTCCAATATTTGGAATCTAGGTTTCCTTACGATGTTTTCCTTCACCGTTTGTCAGTAGCGTCTTAGAATAATTAAGAAAGTACATATAACTTTGAAAAAGTCACATTGGTACTTGCCTGTGCTGGGGATCGAACTTGCAACTCGTGCATTCAGATCCACACATAGATCCACAAGGCCAACACGACATTCTATATCATTATAGAAGATAGCATGGGTTACACTGTAGATTGTGTGTTAGTGTTGAGTTGTGTGGTGTCCGACTCACACTGCAGGAATTTACGAACTGTCCTATACGTATTTAATCTACATATTATATTATTATAAAATAAAATCCTCCGCCTGGTCTATCTGTGTACTTGTTTGCGAAAAATTCTTAAACTACTGCACCAATTTTCATACTGTTTTACCAATGTAAAACAAAAATTATCCTTAATCTCAAAAAACACAAAATTTCCTTTCCTACAATGACCTTACCCCAATCTGACCCCCTGAAACTATAACCTCATTATGACCCAATGTCCCCGACCCCAACTCCAAACAACCCTCTTCGATCATTAAAAGCATTAATTCATAAAAATATCGTTATCATAATGGCGTTTGTAAAAAACTAAGGAGCGAAAGACACTGGATAATATCGGTCCCGGACCCCGGACTCCGGGATTCCCGGATAACGGGAACTGAGCAAATGAGAATTTTATGACATGTCCGCGTTCAGGGGGTTAGTTTGGTAATGTGGAGAAAGATTCTGTATTATTCTTTTGTATTATGTAGCTTTTTCTTAGGCTATTTTTAAGAGACCGAGGTGTATTTAAAAAGTCAGTTCTGTGTACGGAAATAACAAAAAATCTCTAAGAAAAATAAACTATTCTCAAAAAATATAATCAGATTTATGTCGTTTGATAAAGTTTTTTTTAATTGAAGACCAGATTTGTTACAGAGTTCATTATAGCTTTTTGTGATCATGTACGGAAGCGGTAAGTAAAATATAACAGTGGACAGATTCAACACGTTTTGTAAATAAAATAATATACAATAGCGGTCCTGACCGATTTCGGCCACGGCGGCCAGTGTTACTATGACACCAGCCAGCTACGCAGGACATATTATAGTGCACAAGCGTGTGCGCAAACACAGGTGCACTCTCTATTCCTTTTACTCTCATAGCCCGATGGGACGGTAATCCGACACGACCGGAGAGAGATCAGGCGCAGGACCCACATTTTTACGTGCCTTCCGAAACACGGAAGCTGTGATATCTATTCTTAAACACACACAACATTCGAAAAGTCGGTGCGCGCCGTGGGTATCGAACTCAAAACCTCTGACTTAGCAGTCCTACGGTCTTGCCACTAAGCTATCACAGCTTCAAACTACAATACTGATATATTAAACTTGAAAACCTTCCTTTTAAAACATTTTATCTATTTCAAATTTATAAAATCAGCATCAAAATCCATTGCGTAGTTTGAAAGATCCAAGCATATAAAAACAGACAGAATAATAGTGTTCATCTAAAAAAAGCTTAACATTTTTAGTTTTGAAATTGCTTAACCACTACTATATCCTATTCCACTTTAATCGAGCAGTAAATTTTCGCATTGACCGCAACGCGACATTATTAAAACATTATTTACGTAGAAAAATGTATTTTTGACTATGAAATGCTTTTCGTTTGCATCTCGGCCTAAAACTTTCCTTGCCAAACATGACTTGTGCCAGAATTGAGAAATAATCTGCGTTTTTACATATTCTTACTATTCATTTATTAATTTTAAGACTAGGTATGGAGAAAATTGTTGAGGTTAGGTAAAAGAAAACAGCTTAAAAAATAAGTAGTTGTGATAGCCTAGTGGTAAGACCGCAGGATTGCCAAATCAAAGGTCTCGAGTTCGATTCCTATGGCGCGCACACACTTTTCGAATGCTGTTTGAGTTTTAGAAATAAATATCACAGCTTCCGTGTTTCTGAAGGCACGATTAAACGTCAGCTAACTTCTTATCTTTCATCGAAAATTCTCCAGCTGTTTGAGCGTGAAGGAGTATCCTAAATCCATTCATCCTTTTTTTGTTTAAAATATCAGTAGTATCTGTGAGCTACCACAATAAAAATAATAATGTGATAAGTGTCACTTGGTGTACTGAAAGTTATTTTGAGTAACTGTAGAAAAAGTTTCATAATTACATTCTTACAATTTTTTCAACCAAACCCTAGCTTTATCATTTATATTATATGCTATTCCTAAGTCTTTCAGCTGACATAAATAAGAAAACGAACTAACCACATTAGTCGCATAGAATCAAAATTTTATATCCTAGCAAACGTCAAAACACCTGAAACACTCAATAACTTTAAAACATCAAGATTTCAAACGGAAGCATACCAACTTATACCTTTAAATGCACAAAGGATCCCGCATAAAGCTATTATTATCAAATACGGACCCTTACCACTAGACCATACATCAAAACATTAACACTTGCGGAAGCGAGACAACACTGTGTAAATGTAGAGCGCCATCTCTCTTTTATCTATCTTTTACAACGACATTTTTCGACAGGCTGTTGATCTAGTGGTTAGTGACCCTGACTGCTATACCGGAGATCGTGTGTTCGATTTCCACCCAGGATTGTTTGTGTGATGAGAACGATCGTTTGTTCCGTGTCTGGGTATAATTTGTCTATAATTATGTATGTACTTAGCAATTTATAAGTATGTTTATCATTTGTCTAGTACCTACTCATAACACAAGCCACATTAGTATGTTTAACTTGAGACTAGATGGCGTTGTGTGAATGTGGTGAAATATTCTACTATTATTTTTTACATGAGTTTCATGGTAGGAGGTTAAACTTAACTATGAGGAACAGGAAATGGGTCCTAAGGTAAAACAAACTGTTGATTGAACTTCCTGAGGATATTGTGGCCGACAAAGGATAACCAGAACTTTGCTTTCAATACTGTTTCTTAGGTACTGACCCCGACGCTGATATAAAGAACGTATAATAGACTGTTGTGGGGGAAGGCAGAAGGTTTAATAATGATTTGTAGATAATTAAATACTTCATAAACAAAATATACCATTTTGTTTTTGAAGTATTCACTTCTTGGGTATTACTTGTACAGCTTTGTAAAAGCATAGATCGATTTTTGTGTTTAGAGTTATATTTATTTGTACGTTGTATATTTGATATTGGGCTGTGTTGTTTTATCTTATAAAATTATGTTTTTACATCTATACTACTAATATTATAAATGTAAAAATTTGTGAGTATGAATGTTTGTTACTCTAACACGCTCAAACGGTTACATCAATTTTAATGACATATAGTATGGAGTAAGCTGACACTCTAGATTAACAAATAGGCTACTTTTAACCGACTGTGTCTGACGAGGGAATGTTTTTGCATCTATAAGCGACTTCGACCGACGAAGTCGCGGGCAACAGCTAGTACCAAATAATTCACTACTGATTAATTTTAAAACATTTTATTCTAATTGCAGGGCAAATTACTGCCTGCCAACTGTCTCGTTTTGGACTATTATTTTAGTATGGAATTCAACCATGAAAAAAACACTTTATATACATTTTGGTTTTTAAATTAAAACAATCGTAAATAATAATTAATAACTAGTCGTCTTATTATAACCAATCCAACTGAACCTTCTGTTAGTTCCCTGTACAGTGGGATAGAGATCATTCTCTTTTGGGCGGTGTCTTCGTATTGTATTTTTTGTAAGTAATGGGTTTGTTAAAGTATTTACTTGTTTTTCCTTCCTTATCCTATTTATCTAAAGGTTTTCTTATTCATCGGGACAATAAACTTGAAGGTACTTTTTATTATTAGCAAAATAATTATAATAGCTTTATTCTTAAAGGTTATCTTTATTTGACTGCACGGATAGCTGAGTGGTATAGGATACCATGCCAATTTATTACCACTGTATCATGGGTTCGATCCCCGCGTAGGACAAGAATTTGTGCATTTAACAAATTCTTGTTCTGAGTCTGGGTGTTACTGTGCATGTGATTTAAATGTTTGTAAAACTAGCCGCGATACAAGCATTAAATTCCTTAGTGTGGGAAAGATTTTCGTCCTATTCAGCAGTCTAAGCTATTGCTTGACACGTTTTATCGTGCCACTGGCGGTATCGTCATGTTTCGGGTTCTGCAGCTCCCTCAAAAATGGTTGAGCTGCATGGCCTATTCGGGACTTGCGTGCCGCCTGTTGGCACAGGCTTCCTCAAATCGATCTGGCTCTTTCTTCTAAAGGCTAGTCCAGGCACTGCATTTGTTTCCTCGATATGAAAACACTTAATTAACCTCAGAGCTTGTTTCAACATTTCTTCAGGGTAGTCAATTAGGAAATGTCGAGTCTAGCGGACAAATATATCACCAACATTTTGGGTAGTACGTTTAAAATTTTAATGCAATTAGTCAGTGTTAATTTTAAGGAAGGTGCTGGACATAAATGTGGCTAGATATACAGGAAGTGGACGACCAAAGAAACGATGGATGGATTGTGTGAAAGATATTATGGCTGCTTCAGATAGGAACGTGTGAAAGAATAAGACATGCTGCACCGACCCCAAATAATAATTAGGATAATGGCAGGGGAATGATGATGATGATGAGTCAAAGTATTAATCTGGTTTTATCTATATCTATACATATAATAAAATTATAAAAACCTCATGTCTGTACATTAAAGATATTAAAGAAAAAATTAGATAGGGGATCTTCATACAACCCATAGAAGCCAAAAATATGAAAAAAAAAATTTTTGTCTGTCTGTTTGTTGTCCGCGATTCACGCAAAAACTACTGGACGGATTTTGATGAAACTTTTTTTATTATGTAGCTTTTAGTCCTCGCTAACATTTAAACTATCTTTTTTTTTAATTTTGCTCTTTATGGGGGTAAAAAGGGGCGGGTAAGTTTGTATAAAACTCCGTCAGTTTTGAAGCTAATTCGATTAAAATTAATGTTTGGCTATTTAGATAGAAGTTAAGAATGACACAATAAGGTTTTTTGGTAATTCTGCCTTAACGGGGGTGAAAAGGGGGAGGTAAGTTTCTATAAAACTCCCGACTGTTTTGAAGCTAAGTCGACAAAAATTAAAGCTGTTTACGTGAATACTAAGCCTTTCTGCCCATCGTTTTGTGACGGTTACCTGTTGAAAGAACTATTGTCATAAAATTGTTAAACTATCCGTAAATACGAGTATATGTCCAGGATAATCCCAAAAAAATAATGTACAGATTTCATTTTCATTTCATTTCATTTCAAATTTTCAGAAAATATTGACTAGAGGTCATGACAACATAAATTCTACATATTATTGCGCTATTTGATATGGAGGGTGAGCAATCACGATTTTTATGACAATTACCGGCTAATCGAAAAAACTACTTAATATACATAAGTATTCAAATTTTGCATGAAGATTAAGGACAGGTCTAGACAACATATAGGCTATTTATTATCAGGTTATTAACCATGGGGTCTTAGCAATAAACCTTTATTTTTAAAGAACACGTATCTGGTGTAACTGAAAATGTCACCATAGCGACCAAAATACTGTTGCTATGGTTTTATGTTTTGACATTAATAATAACATGCTATTTGGCTTACAATATAGAAATTAAAATAGCGGGCTCAGGGAAGTACGAGCTTCGTATTTTTTTACTCTAAGTTCAAATTTCAATTCAACACACATTTTTTTTAATTTTTATTTTTAATAATTTTTGAGTACGAATCGAATCTCAGTCAAGCATAACATTTTTTTTCTTCTATCGTTTTTGGTAGTGCAAAAGTATTGTAAGAAGCGCTTGGATTTTTTTAACATACCTAAAATTGTTCTTTAAAATACTTTTATATGGTATCTGGTATATGATACTTACTGTTTAAGCTAGGACAGTCTCTTCCTATTTAGGAGGAGCTGTGGATATGAAATGAAAGAAAACCAACTACACCAAAACAAAAAATTGTGTGGACGGTAAATGATTTACTATACTTAATTAACTACTTAGTTGTTGACTGCAATTTTGTTGTGTGTGACACGTGGTTTTGAAGATTTGATAGTACCTATACACTACAAAATTGTGCACCAATTGCGATGGTATAGGGTAGTTGCATAAGTGAAAGTGTGTTGATATTCGAGCATTCATGTCTATTAAATTTCGAGAACGAGTATGCCCCGCATGCGTACTCCCGCGATTGTTTTGTATGTGTACGTAACATTAACAGGCTCAGTCGGGTCAGCTCAAACTACTAGTAAGCACTAAGACATGTTTAAAAAAAAATCATCTGTCAAAGGTAGAAAGAAAACGAAAAAGAAGAAGAATGAGGAGCAGCGCCTGCTGTTCTCCGCACCACAGCGCACTGTGCAAACGTGTCGAATAATATCTGGCTGTTAAGGACCAACCCCGCACAATAAGTTCTCCTCCTGGTTGGCACTGCTCTTCGTGACATTAGAAGAGACTTAAAACGGGTAGACTTAAGAGCCAAAAGAGCTTTTTCCAATACTACTATTGCAACTCCAACTCGAGCCCGGTGCAAGATCTGGGCAGATCGACAACTGCCACCTACTACTTATGTCCTACTTCAGGAACATTTGCCGCCCGGTTTACCGGCCCACCTTGCAGTGGCCTGTTCGGAAAGCATTCAACCGTCTCAGAAGCCAAAAGGGTAGGCAAACAAAATTTGGCAAATTTGGGTACTCAACCCCTCTCACATCCAGTGAGAATGCGACATCTTCGTAACGACGATGTCACACCGCCTAGAGTGGCCAAAGTGTCCGCGGTTAGTTAGTGCGTCGTCACCAAGTTCTGCGAAGAAGTGATGACGCTCAAGGAAAAGTGGAAAGAGCACGGCAGGCTCCATCTGACCACCTGATCCATGTTCGACAAGCAAGGGATAGAAGAAGGGCCTTATTTGCCCTCCTCCAACCACCATAAATAACCTACGCCAGTAGTCTCAGGGCAGTCTACTGTACTGGATAGAGGCTAAGACGGAATGCGTGGTGCTTCCACGCGCCTCATAAGGGCTGGCAAAAGCTGGCTCCACATTAATGAAGAAGCTCCCGTTAAAAAGACCTCTCCTGTCGGGGCTTGCGGTAGATTGCGAAAGCGTTCCCGTGGCCCCCGACAATAGAATACGGTGAAGCAATCCGGCGGTTTAGCCAGTAAGAGACCAGCACACTTCTTTGCCATCGCCCGTTCTCAAGTCCTTCAATCCAAATTGTCAAATCAGTGCAAGATAGTGGCCACAGCAAAAAAGTAGCAGTGTTAACTAACAATCAAATATGTTTGTAAGACTAGAGGTTAGGATAAGGAAGTTAAGAAATTAGGTAGTTTGGAACGGAACAGGATTAGAGAGTTGGCATTAAACATTATTTAGCTTTACTTTTTGTACTGCACTACACATCTTGAACACCACGCAGACGAAGTCGCGGGCAGCAGCTAGTGTTCTATAAAATAGCAATTTATCATCTTAATCCTGCTAATAAACTTATGCACATAATTAATAGATCTGTAGTTTTGTTCAGCATTGGCATTTAATTGTTTTGAACTAATAAAATTAGAATTTGGAATTATGTTTTTTTAATTTTATATTTCAATTATACCAAAACCAGCCAGATACAAATACTATAGCTAAAAAGTTTTTGTTACAAGTTCATACATACTATAATGCGAAAAACTTTTTCCCCAACCTAATATTAATACTAATCTCTATTAATTTTAATTCGCTTGTTTATTTGAGTCCATTTTTTTTAATATTTTGTATTTCTAATGAATATCAAAAGGATGAATATTACTTCTATATATTTTATTTACTTAATGCATTTATTTTACTTTACTCCAATAAATAAAATAAACCATATAGGGAAGGTTTGACCATTTATATCCGTGTTGACGATTTCAGATTCCACCATTTGGTATCCAGATTTCCTTATGATATTTTCTTTCACCGTTTGTCAGTAGCGTATTAGAATATAGTACATAACTTCGAAAAAAATACATTGGTACTTGACTACTCTGGGGATCTAACTGCAAGGTCACCACGACTTTAATAACTTCCGTTTTTTCATGTCATGATAGCTTTCGCACGAGTAAAGTACTGGTGTATTATACATTATAATTCAATAAACCTACCTCTTGAAGTCTATAAAAAAAACGTTTTAAAATCACTAGCCTAGTTTAAAAAAGGACAAGCAAACTGACAGACAGCGACTTTGTTTTACACGATGCATAGATACTTTATTTAATAAAATGCAAAAATATCAAAGTTATTTTTATCAAGCAACAAGATACGATAAATCAATAAGTCCACAGTACGGTGTCTGACCACATAAAACTCAAGAATATCGGAGATATTATCTATACGTTTAGCTAAATCCTCATAAAATTGAATATCGCTCCTCCCACACAGCTTAGAAGAGTAGAGGGAAGTGCCATTACATTGCCTTATAAGAGACAATGATAACAATATACATACAATAATAGCGCAGTCATTATTTAAAACTTCGAGCGACCCCGCCGCCGCGTCAGCTCATGTTTAAGGACTCCGGTTGGGTCCGAAACTAGTCGGGCTATCCCGATAAATACGCGTGAGTAAACCATTATAACGTTCAAGTATATAAATTATACTCTTTTTCAGTGGTAGTCATTATTTTACATGAGAAAAGGCCTAATAATGTTATAATATCATATAATAAAACATTGCCCACCAAATGAACTACCTAGCACGCCTGCACACGCGAGAATCTTTACAACGTCACCGACTATGCTTAACAGAAAGAAAAAATGTAATTTGACTGGCCTGTTGATGTAGTGGTTAGTGGCCCTTATTGCTATATGGTCATGGGTTCGATTCCTACCCAACACAAATGTTTGTGTGATGAGCACGATCACTTGTTCTGTGTCTGGGTGTAATTTATCTATAATATGTATTTAGAAATAACGTATAATTATCAGTTGTCTAGTACTCTTAATACAAGCTCTGCTAAGTTTGAGACTAAAATTAAATGACGTTGTGTGAAAGTCGTGGAATCTTTATATTTTGGTTTTAGTTTACAAAATACAACTCATTTCAATCACATCGTCATAAGCTAAGGTTGATCATCACCTCCAAACTCTACTTACCTACCTTAAATACCTGTTCCTTCTATTTTCCTATTCTCGTCCATTATTTGAAGTGCACTTCAATATACCAGTGCCGTCTTAACGGCGAGGTGAAAGATTTTTGGCAATGTTCGACGTTTACGACTATCGGTTCATAGATGGCGTGTTACTTCGACAGCGAAGATTGGATTATTTGCTCTTTAGTGCGTTTTATTAGCTAGATTTGTGATGGGTAGTTTAATTTTATAGCACGTTGTTATAGACTGGAATATTAGTTCAATACTTGGTTTGAAATGTTTTAAATATGGTAATGTATATATTTTGATTTTTTATAGAAGTGAGTGTTATTCTGTAGAAAATTGCTTTGAACTGTATATTGAAGTCCATCTAAGTTTTTTATTAAAGCACGCAATTAAGTGTAAAATAATTGTGTATAATATATTAAAATACCAAATTATCTTCATATTTCCCTCTGTATTAAAATCTAAGTTTTCAGAAATGATTAAAAAACTAAATAGATACTCAATAGCCGTGAACTCATTTTTTTTTAATTAACCCCTTTTTCTTAAACAGGCCCTTAAAAAACCTACTCTCTGCCCTCTTATACCCTAAAACCTAGGCCCAAACAACCACCAGGAGTGGGGTCAAGCCTCGAGTGCAATACTAACAGATATTCCGTGCGATTACACCGGCCTTGTCGTTTCGCGAGCGGTTTAACATAACTAGCCCCTTAAATTGCCGTTGTAATCCGGCACGCGAATTTAGTGATAGTTTTAAATATTGGACTTTAATTTTTGGCTGTTTTATAATAATATGTGTGTTAAATTTTGAGATGAAGAGAAATTGTAAAACTTTTTTTATGTAGCTTGTCTGAGAACTCACTGCTGGGCAAAAGACTTCCCCATTTTTTTCCAAAACTTTATTCACTAAAAAAGAATACTAACTTCATAACTGCAATAGTTTTGCCCTTACCACGTGGCCACCATACATGAACCGCAAGTGTTTATCTAAGAAACTTGTGTATTTTTTTTATACCTTTTCTCTCAAACTTAATACAAATTGAGTCTCTATGATCTAGTGCACCGTTACGTTACGCTATTTTTAACAGTTATTGTTGCAATAAAAATAAATTTAAATATTGTGTTTGGCTAAGAATAAATAAACTTGTTAGTTAAAATAATTTATAAATATTTATTTGTAAAGTTTGACGCTGACTTTGACATGTTTAAGACAGTCAATTGCGTCGAGTATAAACGGTATATTTCATTCAAGGTCAACACGATTTTCGTAGCAAAGTTGACTTGACGTTAGTTGCAGAGTAGATCTAACTTGACATTCGTAGCTAGGATGATTTGACGTTCGTAGTAATTTTAACTGGACTTTTGTAAGGTCGACTTGACGTTTGTAGCAAATCTTTACGTTGTTGGCAAATATGACAAATGATCACGCATCAAACATATAATAGACTCTAACTGACATTTGTACAGATCTCTATAAAAACTAAAGTAAGGGTAAATACCACACGATATGCATATTTCACTTTTATATTAGCTCATTACAAATACCTACGAAACAGACCACAAAATTGAAATTCTGCTTACCCCATAAAAACAAACGATCTTAAACCAAAGGTAAGAAACAAAGAAAGAAACGTTAAGAAAACTGGCATTTTTATAACGATTGCTTTTTACTGGGGATGGTTCGAAATAATATCCAATTGGGATACAACTTCATTTTTTGTTGTCTTTCGAAAATTTAGGCTTTTTCTAAACCTGCCTGGGCTGCGGGATGTTCGTGAGAGTTACCGCGACCCCTCAAAGGGCTCCAGGAGGAACATAGTGGATTTTAGTCAGTACAAGTTAGTGATACGTACTGCTGCACCCACAGTGGGCGGGGTCGTCGTATTATTTTTCGTGGGAAATCATCAATGATTTCCCACGAAAAATAAGGTTTTTTTAAACAGGGTAAGTGTCCAATAATCGATGACAATAGTCTCTGCTTTACAATTATGTTTATAATTTGCTCCAAGAACGCAATAATCTCAAAAGTCTACTACGGAAAATATTTTTTATTGACCCAAAGCAATTTTGTTCCACTGATGACAATTTTGATGGTCAGTGTGATTGGCTAATGTCCTCAAGGATCCTATGTACCTAAAACTCTTCAATCACTAATCAGTTTAATTAAGTAACTTTAAAAAGAAAGAAAAATATCTCTTGGGATCATATTATAGAATTCGTTTCAAATCTAAATTATGCTTCGGGTAAAGGTCCGTGCTATCTTCTACCATTTTCAAGACGGCACCTGCCCTCAAAATGCTCAGACTTTCTTCGCAAAGATAGGGTACATTAGCCATCTTCGGGCGCATGGACGTCAAAATACCGAATAGAAGTTCAAGCGATCGCCATGGCCGAAATCGGTCGGATAATGATATATTACATGCTAAAGTTGATCGTTATCTCTTAACAGTAACACTTCCTACAACTTCCCTCAGATCCACACATGACACAGTGCCAAATAAAGGTGATACAACAAATTATCAGTAACATTGCTTGTCCAAAAAGGTACATACAATTATGATCGCGAATGCAGCGCGTAATGGCGCGGAAGCCTCTTTTCCAACTCGCTACTAACGTTAATGATATTTTCTTGCAAGCTTGATGAGCTTTCTAATGGATGGTGTTGTGCTGTATGGAACTAATAAATAATTTGAGTAATTTTAATTAGAATAAACAGTTTTGGTTGTGATTTAATTGTCTGTTTGTAATGTTCTTTGTTATTAATAACGTCAGCGAGGCAGACCCAGGCGGAGATGGCGAGATGACTTGGATTATTTTTTACCGAAACGGTCACTCGTGGCTCTTGAGAGAGACAAGTGGAAGAAGAGTAAGGAGGCCTTCGCCCAGCAGTGGGACATCTCAGGCTAGTAATAATAATCTTGGTGTAAATTCTTTTGCAAAGTAGTACCTATTAATGGAGTGTGGATTGAGATCACGCCGTAGGTAAATCATCTCCAATAATACTTAGTTGACAGATGAAACATCATTTTGTATAAATGTGGCAAGAATACAACTAAGCTAAAACATGCGTTTATGTATGATAATTTCCATACTAAAGTAATCTTATCAGCTTAACGCTTATAGAGATGTATTATTTGTACATATCCTTATATATTTAGACTCGTTTATTGTCTAAAATACTCAATTGCTAAAAAAATCTTCCTCTTCTTGTCTCACCGCGCATACTACTATCCATACTAACCGACTGTATCTGTACAAATTAATTCTGTTACTTACTTCCACCGTGGGCACAATCGTCGTCTGTGCCCTCCGGTCGCCATTTTACATGCTTAATGAGTGAACAAAAAGCCCTTCAAAGGACTTTCGAGAACACTTATTTTAAAATATCAGTTTAATTACGATGTAAGACTAGAGTTTGCGCCACGTCTTGAAGTTCTCTTGGAGACGGTGTGAAGTTGTTGAAAAGAGATGCTGATATATGCCGTGAGGTGTGTAGTTTTGTTTCTACAACGGCATATACCTACACTACTATTTGCGGGAAATTCAACAAAAAAATATTTTTTTGAAAAAAAAAGTTGACAGTTATATAGAAAATTACATAAAAATCGATAAACCTTTCCATAATAATGAAATATGTAATAACAGACCAATCTATACACGTCCTACTACTGGCAGGCACAGGCCTCTTCCCATATAGGTGAAGTATAAATAGTTCGCATTTTCGAGTTTATTTTTCTGTTTACTGTAATATTGAAAACTAAACTTTTATACTATTCTATAGGCAAAGTTTGAGCATTGACCACGTTAGTTTTAGACGATTTCATATACCTACAAATATTTAAAAGCCTAAGGTAAACCTTTCCAGAGAATTTTAATACTAAACAATAACATGCGATTTGTACTACAGATAAAACAGTTTTAACTCAGCCGAATAAAACTACTTAGGCAATAAATTTATCTGTCTACCCCATCCATACAACCAGTGTGTATGTTATATTAAAACATACCCGTATAGTGACTGCGTTCACTTTTAACTGTGTTTTTATATGGAGCAATTAAATTTTACGAGTACCACCGAGGGTCCCGGATAAACGAATGCTACTATTAATTTTATTACAGAAAAAAGCTGTTTCCAATTCAATATACTGGTTTTTGCTGGTTTTAAAAGGCTGTTGTCAAAAGTTTGCTGTAATACTATTAATTTTGTCTGGTTCGTGGTTGTTTGACGGTTTTCTTGACGCCTGAGATTAAATGCATGATGTTGAATCTTGGAGAAATCGAGAAAGCTCTACAAATTTTAAAGTAAAACGTACAGCATTTATGGTATTTTTGGCGTTAAGATTTAATAAACATTTGTGATGAAAAACCAGCCAAGTGCAAGTCGGTCTCGCACACGAAGGGTTCCGTACTATCATCTATAATAAAAAATCTCGCTTGTTGTAGGTATACTAATTTTTAGTCTGTTAATCTACCCGTTTATTAAGATCAAGTAAAAATTACTTAATATTTTTTTTTTTTTTTAGCATTTGTTATTATAGCGGCAACGGAAACATCATTTGTGAAAATTTCAGCTTTCTAGCCATCACAATTTATGAGACACAGCCTCGAGACAGACAGACAGACAGACAGACAGATAGCGGAGGCATAGTAATAGTGTCCCGTTTTACTCTGTGGGTACGGAATCCTAAAAATGATTCAAAAAAGTTTGGAACTCAGTTAAAAAAAGAGTTTATTTTAAGAAATTGTCCACTTCATTGCCCATTCATTCTGGGATTTGACTGAGGTTCTTAAACTTATATATTCAACAGACTAAGACATACTATCCTATATACTGTAGAATACTCCAAAGTAACAACATTTAGATAATCCGGAATACGGAAGACATGTATAGCCGCGGGCATCGCACAAAGTTGCGGATCAAAACGTGTCTGAATTCATACCTTTTTGGATGTCATATCATGTTACTGTGCTTCAAAGTTGGAGAATGTGATGTTGGCTGTGTAGGATGGTATGTATAGATACTAGGTGTGTATCGCGATGTTTCCTGTGGTTTTTAGGTAGATTCCCTGTTCTTGTCAAGGGAATTCTATGTATTTAGTGTTAGTCTAAGGCGTTAGCTATAAGAAATCATATTAATAAAAAAAACAGTGGATTTACATAAATGGCTCTTGTTGTATATTCTTGCGAGTGATGTATCATTTATCTAGCTACTTAGTTATTAAAAGAACTGTATTAATTTTTGCAATATTCAGTGCGAATACAACATAATTCAATGTTTATATGTACTTTCTTAATTATTCTAAGACACTACTGAAAAACGATGAACATAAAGTAAACATCGTGAGGAAAACTGGATTACTAATATTGAAACCTGAAACCGCCCACTCGCAGTGAGCTACCGTGGTGATCAATTCCCAAAACTTACCTATATGGGAAGAGGCCTGTGCTCAGCTGTGGGACGTGTTAAGTTGGTTTATTATATTATACATATTTTGTGTCTCTTTTAATTCACGGGATAACTTCAAGGTAAGAAACCCGGTCCTTTTAAAAGTTTTACACGGGGACACAGGTCCAACATCTAGAGGCCTTGTTGAGAACTTTAATCTAAAATGTGATGGGGCAGACCAAGGGCTATCTTCCCCTGCTCTATGGAAGAACAGACTTGGACGGCCCAAGGTAGCTACAAGACTATTGTTAATTATGGTGATGAAACGAATTCGGGATAGGGTTAGGATAATATGTTAGACGTGTTCCCTTCCCCAACTATAGAAAATTATGGCCTTTCAAGATATTAAAATACATAATATTATATCATTAATTGGCTGTTCGTACAGCCATACAGTTTGTAGCTCACGGTATATACAAGCACGTTAGTAGACTCTACAATTCCACATACCTTACAAATCAAAATACACTTTATCGTAATCACATCAAACGCAATTCTAAAGGTACTAAAATCAATTAATTTGTTAGAAAAGTATTTTAATCATGATTCCAAACCCCATAGCGAGTTCTAAAGAAAAACCCAAGTTTCATTATACACGTTTTTAAAGACCCCTGGATTCATTTGAAGAGGTCATTTAAAGGCTATTTTGGGGTCCCTTTCAATTTTTTATGTAATTGAAAGCTCTTATTGTGTTATACGTAATTATTTTTGGTTGTATTATTTAAGGCTTTTATATGCTGAGCTTGTAAAATAAATACAATTCTCTAAGACATCACAGTTTTAGTAGGTATCTAACGCTTGTACGAACCTCTGAGTTTGTATCGCTGCAGACTGGCCTGTTAGTCTAGTGGTTAGTGGTCCTGACTATGTGGGTGAACTTAGCAGATCAATGTCCAGCAGATCAAAAAAAAAGGGAGTTCTATTCGCATGGAGCTGAGTTCTATAGTTCCTGATAGTTTTTAGAAATAGTTCTGCTGTTTTTACCCCAAAAAATTAAATTAATGAAATGCTCTGCTAACTTCCCGTAGCAGATCAATTTGCAGCAGATCAAAAAAAAGTGTGTTCCTTTCGCATGCAGGTAAGTTCTATAGTTCCTGATAGTTTTCAAAAATAGTTCTGACGTTTTTGTCCCAAAAAATGACAATTTAAAAATGGTCTGCTAACTTCCCGTAGCAGATCGAAAACTCGAAAATATCATTTTCATTGCCTTATAATAATTATGTTCCCACAGCCTAGAACTCTTTTGTTTTAGACAGAACTAGGTATAGCAGAACTGCGATGCACAATTCGATTCGAGTCCAGAACTCACGTCCTAGTGCCAGCAGAGCATGTAAGAATGTTTCAAAACTCGAAAAATATCATTTTTAACATTTGTAAATCTGCTCACAGGCTAGAACTCTTTCGTTTTAGACAGAACTATAGCAGAACTGCAATGCACAATTCGATTCGAGTCCAGAACTCACGTCCCAATGCCAGCAGAGCATGTAAGAATGTAACAAAACTCAAAAAATATTATTTTTATCACTTGTAAACTTGCTCACAGGCTAGAACTCTTTTGCGATCCGCCCACATCTGCAACAGTGTTCGGAGAGGCGGTACGGAAAACTGACGTACCGCCTCACGCAGGTGTTGACTGGACACGGGGCCTTCGGGCACTACTTGTGCCGGGTGGACCGCAGAGAGGCCACCACAGCGTGTCACCAGTGCGGTGATCCTGACGACACCGCACTGCACACGCTGGCCCTGTGTCCGGCCTTCGATGGGCCTCGCGCCGTCCTTGTGTCTGCGCTGGGCGGAATAGACGTCTCCGCGCTGCCGGCTGTTGTCACAGCCGCGCTCAGCAGCCGCGTAGCGTGGAACGCACTGGCCTCCTTCTGCGAGACCGTTATGTCGCAGAAGGAGGCCGCAGAGTGCGTCCGGGAAAAGGATTCGGACGCGCCCCAAATACACAAAAAACCGACAAAAAAGAAAGCAAAAAAGGGTTAGGTTAGGTTAGGTTTGGTTTTTGGTTAGGTTAGGTTTGGTTTTTAGTTAGGTTGGGTTTGGTTTTTCGTTAGGTTAGGTTAGGTTTTGAGTTAGGTTAGGTTAGGTTTGGTTTTTAGTTAAGTTAGGTTAGGTTTTTAGTAAGGTTAGATTAGGTTTTTAGTTAGGTTAGGTTAGGTTTGGTTTTTGGTTAGGTTAGGTTTGGTTTTTAGTTAGGTTGGGTTTGGTTTTTCGTTAGGTTAGGTTAGGTTTTGAGTTAGGTTAGGTTAGGTTTGGTTTTTAGTTAGGTTAGGTTAGGTTTGGTTTTTAGTTAGGTTAGGTTTGGTTTGGTTTTTAGTTAGGTTAGGTTAGGTTTGGTTTTTGGTTAGGTTAGGTTTGGTTTTTAGTTAGGTTAGGTTAGGTTTGGTTTTTGGTTAGATTTGGTTTGGTTTTAAGCCTAATTCTAACCTAACCTAACCTAACCTAACTAAAATCCAAACCTAACCTAACCTAACTAAAAACCAAACCTAACCTAACCTAACTAAAAACCAAACCAAACCTAACCTAACTAAAAACCAAACCTAACCTAACCTAACTAAAAACCAAACCTAACCTAACTAAAAACCAAACCTAACCTAACCTAACTAAAAACCTAATCTAACCTTACTAAAAACCTAACCTAACTTAACTAAAAACCAAACCTAACCTAACCTTACTCAAAACCTAACCTAACCTAACTAAAAACCAAACCCAACCTAACCTAACTAAAAACCTAACCTAACCTAACCTAACTAAAAACCAAACCTAACCTAACCTAACTAAAAACCAAACCTAACCTAATTAAAAACGTAACCTAACCTAACCTAACTAAAAACCAAACCTAACCTATCCTAACTAAAAACCAAACCTAACCTAACTAAAAACCTAACCTAACTAAAAACCTAACCTAACCTAACCTATCTAAAAACCAAACCTAACCTAACTAAAAACCTAACCTAGACTAACCTTACTAAAAACCTAACCTAACCTAATTAAAAACGTAACCTAACCTAACCTAACTAAAAACCAAACCTAACCTAACTAAAAACCAAACCTAACCTAACCTAACTAAAAACCTAACCTAACCTAACCTAACTAAAAACCAAACCTAACCTAACCTAACTAAAAACCAAACCTAACCTAACTAAAAACCTAACCTTACTGAAAACCTAACCTAACCTAACGTGTCGCGGTGTCGTCTGGATCACCGCACTGGTGACACGCTGTGGTGGCCTTTCTGCGGGCCACCCGGCACAAGTAGTGCCCGAAGGCGCCGTGTCCGGTCAACACCTGCGTGAGGTGGTACGTCAGTTTTCCGTACCGCCTCTCCGCCTACTGTTGCAGATGTGGGCGGATCGCAAAAGAGTTCTAGCCTGTGAGCAATTTTACAAGTGATAAAAATGATATTTTTTGAGTTTTGAAACATTTTTACATGCTCTGCTGGCACTTGGACGTGAGTTCTGGACTCAAATCGAATCATGCATTGCAGTTCTGCTATAGTTCTGTCTAAAACAAAAGAGTTCTAGCCTGTGAGCAGTTTTACAAATGATAAAAAATATATTTTTCGAGTTTTTAAGTGTTTGGACATGCTCTGCTGGCACTGGGACGTGAGTTCTGGACTCGAATCAAATTGTGCATTGCAGTTCTGCTATAGTTCTGTCTAAAACGAAAGAGTTCTAGCCTGTGAGCAGATTTACAAATGATAAAAATGATATTTTTCGAGTTTTGAAACATTCTTACATGCTCTGCTGGCACTGGGACGTGAGTTCTGGACTCGAATCGAATTGTGCATTGCAGTTCTGCTGTAGTTCTGTCTAAAACAAAAGAGTTCTAGGCTGTGGGAATATATTATAAGGCAATGAAAATGATATTTTCGAGTTTTCGATCTGCTACGGGAAGTTAGCAGACCATTTTTTAAATTGTCATTTTTTGGGACAAAAACGTTAGAACTATTTTTGAAAACTATCAGGAACTATAGAACTTACCTGCATGCGAAAGGAACACACTTTTTTTTTGATCTGCTCCAAATTGATCTGCTACGGGAAGTTAGCAGAGCATTTCATTAATTTAATTTTTTGGGGTAAAAACAGCAGAACTATTTCTAAAAACTATCAGGAACTATAGAACTCAGCTGCATGCGAATAGAACTCTCTTATTTTTGATCTGCTGGACATTGATCTGCTAAGTTTACCCACATGTACTGACTGCTATACCAGAGTTGTGGATTCGATTCCCACACAAGACAAATGATTTTGTGATGAGCATGATACTTCGTTCTGTGTCTGGGGGTAATTTATCTTTAATTTGTATTTATTCAATATTATACACTCCTAAGTGGGGATCGAACCCGCGACACGTCGCGTACAGTGGAAATTAGCGTGGTGATCTATACCACTCGGCTATCCGTGCTATCCGTAAAAGTTCTCCAAATCCAAGCACAAAGGATATTATTATAAACAACAAATAATCTGTGCTTAATTAAACAAGCTGCAAATTTCAAATAAAATCACAATCTCGCACGTAACGAATAAACTTTAAGGCCTGAAACCAAGAATCATACATATCTAATGAGGCCACAAAAGATGAGGTCACAAAATAACCTCTGTAATGATGTACGCCCAAAAATATTCCCGTTTATCGAACATAGGGAATGTAAAGAGCTGACCTCCGCAAGGGTCCCTATATTGTTTCACATAAAGAACTTGTGACGGAATCTAAACTAAGCTTTTCGGTAAGGTCTGAAAAAAATCGAAGGTTAAATTTTTTGGTGATTTTTTTTTGTACTTAAATGATATGACGGTTGTGCTCTTATGTATTTATCGGGATAGCCCGATTAGTTTCCATTCCATAATATTTTCGTATTTTATATTGATTTGGTAAATATAAAATACGTATTTAATGTTTTTTGGAAATCTATCTGACGGACTTATTAGATTTTTTTGTCAAATATTTATTTCTTATTGCAGGTTGATTAGGCGAAAATATTTTTAAGTTAAGTATATCAAAAATATGTAAAAAAATAAATCCATAACCAGGCTAAATATGAAGTTGAAATAATTGTCGATTTAATAGAACAACATGTAAATTACTTCCTATCACAATAGAACGTGATCAAAACTGATAATGACAAACTAAAACGACAAGTTTAATACAAAAGCATCAAATTATAATTAAAACAATTCATTTCTGTCTAAACCATTAAATCATAAAGCTATATTAATTTTCCAATGCCCCAATTAGGAACAAAATCACGCTAAATACGCCTCGATCTATTTACAGTCCAATGTCGCATTATTAACGTTTATGAACAATGTGTCATATTAATGGCCATATTTATTACATCGTTGGGTATACGTAATTATGTTGAAGCTTGAAATACACAGAATAGGTGTGATACTAGGTTTTAAAATGGCTAAATGTTAGTTTGACAATTCATTTAGAATTCACAGACATTTAGTTTTATATAATTGAGCAGTCAATGTACATACTATAATTTCATTTTTTTATACCAGCTCATGCACGTTCCACTGCTGGGCCTTTTCTTATTTAGAAAGGGTTTGAGCATTCATCACCACGCTAGCTCACTGCAGACTAGCGATTACGGATTCTAATACTAAGAATGTAGGTTTCCTCACGCTGCTTTCCTTCACTGATTGTTAGTAGTCTTGAAATAATAAAAAAGTACATATATTATATCCCTAAAAAAGTTTCCCGCATAGAGCCTCAAGAGTACAACGATAAAAAAAATTACACTTCCTTGCACGCAATCATGTAAAAAAGCCTGTTAATGAAAGGAAGTCCTATCCAAAGTCAGTTAAGTTCCATTCGACCGTTCCAGTTTAGATGAAATTTGGTGTCAAATAGACAGTTCAACAGACTGACTCCATACTTCATCAAAACTGATCCTGCGAAAAGCGTGAAAGAGTAACAAACATTCATACATTCAAACATAGAACAAATGATCGGCCTCATCACACAAACATTTGAGCTGGGTAAGAATCGAACCCACGACCTCAGGTATAGCAGTCAGGGCCACTAACCACTAGACCATCAGGCCAGATAGAAGTTTTAGATATCTTCACGTTTATACTATTAGTAGGATCATTCTATCCAACACCATGACATACAAAAATCCCAAAAAAAAAAATCGAATTCTTTTTTTTCTGTTGACGGTAAACGTATTTCATCAAATATAGGTAGGAAGGAATGGGCAGAGGGTACCAAACGATTATTGGATGCGAAGCCCTACCGTACTGGAATCATATTTTATTGCTTTCAAATAATATTTTGATAAATATTCCTAAGGTAATAACCGAACCAGGAAAAATATACATAGAACATTGGAATCTGGAAATCTAGATCTAAATGTATATCAAGACTTTGTTAAGTGATAGATTTCGTAAAATCTAGACTTATACGAGTCCTGGAGTTTGTCAAGACTTGGATTTCAAAGGGATTTCAAGATTCCTGGATATAGTCATGTGCTAGAGATCCTAAAAATCAAGGATATTAAGAATTTCAAATGATTAAAGTACTAGATTCCAAGTAGTTCCTGGAAAGCCTCGAACTATAGGAGTACTGATACTCGTAAAGTTCCGAATTTTGAATCTTAATATATTGTTTTTATGGATTGGAACACAATTTGTGTATTTAACTGTCCTGATACGCAAATTTCGAGAAGTCCCGGGTTTTGAGGAGACCGGAATTTCAGGAAGATTTCGATTCTGTGTAGTCCAAAATTTCAAGAAGTCCTGAATGTTGATATGTCACGAATTTAGACTACTGAATTTTAAGAACCCAAAATGCATGTGTCCGGGAGACCTGGATTCTGATGAGTTCGAATTTCGAAAAATCTTAGACATGAAGCAAAAACAAAGGAATGAATGTAACACAGTTTTCGCGTGTCACACATTCGCATGTAACACATAAATATCATAGTCTACTTACCTTAAATAGATGGTTACTATGCTTGGGCTTGTTTGATTTAACTTTATCAGAAATCTTGATCAAAGTACACTTAATATTTTCGATATAATTTTAATAAGATTTTCTATCATACTTCTTAAGGAAAATCGCCTTAGAAACAACTACGTATCAATTCTACCGTCGCTGTGATCTGAGAGGCGTTATTATAAAGATTTGGGTTACGAATGACTTGTTTGTTGTTCATAAATAAATCTTATATTAATCTTGATTTATTCGTCATAAATATTAGCGAGAAACGAATAAGGGGAACTTATAAGAATGCGGCTAAGGTGGATTGTTTTTGGTTGTCTATTAGAGATTGTTTGGGATGAACTGTGTTTAAATAAAGTAGTTTTAGTTAAATATCATGTAATTTCATGGTACAGCTCCACTAGTGTAAATTGTAAACCAAAGATCTAACTTCAGACTTTTTGTTGTGTAACTACAACAATATTTTGTGAGGATTGTTTTAAAAATATTCAATCAAATACACAATACCTGTCGTCACTCAGTCTTACAACTATTTTTAGATCTCATAATGTCTTATTCTCGATTTCGATTGTCGATCTCATACTCTACGATGTTGCGTATTTGTAGATAGCTAACACTACTCGAATAAGATCGGCTTAATTCAAAAATTCCAACACATAATGTTGTAATGTTCCAACGTTTTTATATACTTAAACACTTAGAATGACTAAAATTGACCAATAAAGTAACTTATCACAAACTACTTATGCCATTTGACAAGCAATCGACTAACTCTCACATTGATAACGTTTTCGAAAATAAACGCATAGTTTAACTTAAAAAAAAACGAATCTAAGAGTATTTTACATACATACAACTTCTAAAAATAAATCTAGAGTATATATTCGTCCTCAAATTTTAATATTCATCTAATGTTAGCTTGCTGGTTCACGTCCGATACACTAATGCAAAGTACAGGGTTTTCCTTTTAGCCAAGTTTGGTGGCCATAGAATATATTGAAGTAGATTTTCGCCCGTGGTTCCGCCCGTGAATGGCAGTGGCTTGTAAAAGTATACTGGGTCTTTTTTTAGATGTATATTTGAATATGCTAGATTTTTCTGTCAATATTGTGTGAGAGGCCAGAAGGATAGAGTTTTTAAGTATTTGATATTTTATAAGGATTCCTTTGACTTGTTTTTTTTTCTTAAGTATTTTATTTTTGGTGTGTTCGATTCCCGCTCAGGACAAATGTTTGTGTGGTGAGCACGATAATTTGTTCTGTGTCTGGGTGAAAATTATCTACAATACAATCAGTTTTCCTTACCTACAAGCTACTCAGTATGTTTAACTTGAGACTAGATGGCATTGTGGGAATGTTGAGGATTATTTTACCTATTTGTCATAGTATTATCATTCTGGACTTTAAAAAACCTACATAATTTAAATTTCATCTTTAGATTTTTAAATTAATACTTCTAAGGCTTTTAGAGGGAAGGGAAGACTTGGTTAAACCTTGGTTCAACCTCCCCCTTTTCCCTAGATCAGCCAGCGCATATAACCTGTGTGTTAGGCCTAAATTCAGTTCAGTCGCACATCACATGCAAAATTGAATATAAATACTCGTACCTCGGCACAATTTCACACACCAAAACATCTAATTTATTCATAGCAATAATCAAATGCAAGAATCGAGCCATCCTGTATATTCAGGTAATAAACAACAGCCTGTATATAGGTGTATATATATAAAATGGTGGGTGCTATCGCTTCGTATGCCACGCTGCTATTAACATATCAATATGGTACCAAACTCACGCGTATTTTTGACTGTGGTACAAGGAATATAAGGTAGAGATTTACGTTGCGATAACAAAATAAAAACACAGGTTAAAAATACTAATTTAAGAATAATAAAAAGGTTACGGAAACCCTTGATTAACCACGGATTAACAAAACATATAGATAAAAACATGGCTTAGTATTCAACCAAAATAACGATTTTTGGATGATAGAAATCGTTATTTTGGAACAAGCAATTTAAGCATCCTTAACGCTTCAAAATTCACTAAAGTAATTCTTATGATAGTGACATTAATATAAAAAAAAAATCTGATTATTATAATTACACCAACAAAAACTAATCATAATGAACATTTTTACTAATCTAAGCTCCAAAAATGTAACATCAATTGTCTAATATCTTTATTTAGGCTTAAAAGCCTTCGGTTTAAAGCCTAGTTAATCCATTACGATGTCAGATACTAGAAAGGATTAAAACTGTAACTTTTGTCTCGAGTTCAGAAAGTTTGGCCGCTATCAGAAATATCGTCTGGACGATTCTAGATTAACATCGTGATAAGGTCGTGACTTTAGATGTTTGTTTTTAATACTTTTTAATAAGAATTTTCTAAGTATTTTTGTTTTAAAATGTTGCGTCTTTTTGAGTCGTAAACCTTGTTTGAAAAGATGTATAAAATATTGTTGTGTTAATAAAATTTAGAAAACATTGTCGTTAGTTGTGTATTGAACGAGAAAACTGAATTGGTTAAAAAAAACTTGGTCCACGCAAGGTATTGCTAAAAATCATAAAGACAATTATTTAAAAAAAAAGAAACATTTATATCTGCTTATCCTAATCATCCATAAAATACCCCAAAGTTTCACAAAGACCTCCCACTTCTTCCAGAAAATTTTATCTTTTGCAATTCTTGACCACGTGCATGTTCGACAACATCGTCGCCCCATCTATTCTAATAATCATGAAAAAAAAAACACTTTTTTCCCTAGCCTATAGTATCCCACAGCTAGGCAAAGCCAAAAAATACTTTAACCAACAACAAAATTTACTCACCACAAAACATCCTTTAACTACTAACATATGTCGGAAACAGCAAAATATTTTGAACCAAAATTTTCTATAACAACTTTCCCGTACCATATATCCACAAACAAAGATATTCTATTCTTAAAATCCGCTACCAACTTCAATCCGCTCCCGCTTCCACCTCGCACCACACACCACACAGATCTGCATTTGACGGTAGACCTGTATTTAGCATATTAGCCACGGATTTACACTTCCGAATTAACACGAGTAATCCTTTGGCTTTCTGAAATTATCATTCTCACTCACAATCTGACCTAACCCCCTAGTTTAACTTGCATTTGTTTGTATAATTTGTAATAGGTATTTTAAGCGTTTGATCATCATCATCATTCCCCTGCCCTTGTTCCAATTATTATTTGGGGTCGGCGCAGCATGTATTCTTCTTCCTCACGTTTCCATCTGACGTCATCTCGCAAGTGACACTCTAAAATAATTAGTATAGTAGTAGTAGTAGCAAAATAATTTTGTGGTACAAACTATTTTAGTATCGCGTAGAGTCAGTAACGTTTTGAAAGTGCCTGAGAAGGCCTACTCGAAATAAAAACCTTTTGATTTTGAGTAATTCATATCGAGTAACAATTTAGTCCTAACCCCTTTTTTATTGGTAAAGCGGGGGAATCCTCATGGACAACCACCTCCTCGGGCGAGTAAGCGGGTAGTGTCAGACTCTTTCTGAGTAAACCTGAAACGCTGTGCTACGTCATCCGCGTTTTGGTGGCGGTGCATGGCAGCGCATAGCATTACTTCATGCACCCAGTGCTAACCCTTGAATTTGTTTCGACATTTCTTTTAAGAGTAGTCAGGTAGGTAATATTAACTCCAGTGAACTAACAAAAATGCTATATTCTAGACATGTAAAAGTGGTAGAATTGTCTTACTAACATAATAAATGATTTTATTTCATTTCTAAAATGAATCTGAGTAATTTGATGTCAAGTTTTAAGTTAATGTAAAAAAATGACTGCTCGGATAGCTGAGCGGTATAAGGTCACCACAGACGGACCTAATATTGCTTATTTTTATAATTCATTTATCGAGAAGTCTGAAAATGTAGACTTATGTACCTAAATATTTATTTATAAATCGTTTTTTTTTAAATAACTACACTGTAATTAAAACAACACTTAACATATACGCTTTATTTCAATTTTATGCTGATTACACAAACGAGCTTTATGTAAGTACGTAATATCAAAGTCACATTTTTTTTTTGGAATTACAGAACAATTTACAACCTTATATCATTATTGATTGGGCTTATATTACAATGACCGCTGAAAATGAGTTACCTTAATCTGAAAACTGGCTTCATCAAATTGCTTTAATAAAAGATAAAGAAAAAAAAACTATCTTTTATTAAAAGAAAAGAAGAAACAATTTGATGAAACCTTTAAGATTAATTAGTATTTATTTTAACAATATTAAATTATTAGAAAATATTTTTTTGCTAAGATGTGGTTGTTTAAAACTGAAAATTTTGTATTTTTATTTTTAATGACCGTAAATAGATAATATATTTGAAATTAAAAGATAAAACCACATCTTAATAATTATAATTTTTAAATCGACGATATTTACCGAAGTTTTTTTTTAACATTGACTCGTTTAATTAATTAATTATTTTATTTAATTATCTTATTCGTATTGACAATATGTTTTGAACATTCGATTAGCTCTTAACACTAAATGACAAGCTCATATTTTTTAAACAAAATCGTTAAAAAATGAGCAATATTTTGCAACAAAATTATGATGTAAAACATTTTTTTACAAGAGGCCTTTATTTTTTTATTTTTTCGACAAGGACAAAATCAAAATGAATAAACGAAAATTATATTTTTATTTATTTGTTCAAAACGATTTTGAATTAAAGCCTCTATTCACAATGATTTAATTTTAATAAAATTTGAATGAAATAAATGCACTTATGACTAAAAGTTCGTTTTATATCATTTATGACTAAATTGGCAATATTTAAAGTGATATTTTATTCTCAAAATGGCGTAAAAGTATAAGGCACGGTTTTAATATTTCACTAAATTTACTTAATTATAGAAGGACGTCAACCCAGCTAATATTTAATATCTAAGTGGTTAGTTACTCGCGAAATAAAACTGTTTTGGCACATTTTCAGTTTAAAATCATAAAAAGAAAACTAAAAAATGTTACTCAGTTGATATGTTTTAATAATTGGATTTTATGACAAAGGAAAAAAAGGAACAAAATAAAACAAAAAAATATGATTAGATTTTTTATTTTTATTCGAAATGTAACAATAGAACTTTTTTTTTGTAAATATAAAATCGTATTTTGTCATTGGATGGATTCTCAAAATTGGAGAACAAAAATTATGCTTTTCATGAAAATCATTGCAATTGTTACAAATTCGATGTGAAGAAAAATATAATAGAAAATAATTAAGTATCTTAATAACTTAAAGTTTAAAATTAATAAAACTTTGGCATGTGTATTATGACCGATTAAATTTTGGGACTGAAATGCTATTAATTTAAAAAAATACAATTAGGTACATATATTATTTACATAATTATACTCGAGGTGTGCATAAATTAAAAATTAATTGAACTTATTTTATTGTCAGTTCGCGTTTTGAGTATTAATATTCTTATTTACATCGTAAAAATGCAGAGAAAAAGTAACTTACGAGTAAAAATTTACAAAATAATAATAAAACTGTAAATATGTATACAGTTATTTTTTGTAAAAAATTACAATTTACAGTTCATAAATGACAGTCGTTTAATATTTGACACATTACGTAATGGGGTCTTTATAATAGTTTAATATTTAATTGAGAAGTTTTGAGATGAATAAAATATAGTAAAAAAAGTAATACAAAATTGTAATTTTTACCGAATACCTCAAAGTAATAAGAAAATCGTCAGGAACAACTTTTCAAGTTTAGAAAACCATTTTTAACAATAAAAATGTATTTTTACATTTTTCTAAAGAACAATTTTAATCAAAAAACTACAGGATAAAATTCAAAATTTTTCCCGATACAATAATTTTCTCGTTTTCAAAAATCGTATTTTTATAACAATCATAATTATCTTAAAAACTTAATTAAGAGATCCTTTTATGGAATCAATAATGATTTGGATTCGCATATCAGTAAGTTGTTCGACAATTTGCGAATGTCGAAAAACAAAATCTAAAAAAGAAAAAATCAATCACTAAATAAAAAAACAGCGACAGTTTTTTGAAAAGTCACATTTTGATTAAAAATTCAATTAAATCTTAAAATGACCTTACAATAATTATTATTTTAATTAATCAACAACAAATTGTCGAACAACGCAAGATCCAGCCTTGAAACAAATTAAAAATTAATAAAATCGTACATTAATTTCTAAATGTATTATCTAAAAATGATTTTACAATTGGACATTGAAAAAAATCATATTTTTTTTGTTCACCTAGGTCGTTTGGACGTATTACCTATTACGATATTGATAAGTCAGTCGAACTTTTTTTAATACAACCCGACTAGCCCAAATACTAATTTAGGCAACATTGTCATGACTATCTATGAAATGGACACTAATCGAATAAGAGTTCGTTCATGTATCACATTCAATTATTATAAATCTATCTACAATTTTATCTAGTCCTTATTTACACTTCACTTACACTCATAGCCACTTTACAATTTTTTAGTCACTTTGCAATTTTTGAAGTCACTTTATACTTTTTTTTAGTCACTTTACACTTGTTTTTAGTCACTTTGTTTTTAGACAACGTGTGTTTCGCTTCTTTTGTTGAATGATTCGTCGATGGTGACGTTTTGTTTCTTGTTTTCTTTTTTGATGGTCCCGTATTGTGGGACGTCTGAGGTCAGGTTTTGCACCGTTAGGATCTGACTTGAGTTCTGTGGGGTACTAGTGGAGATTGGGCTGCCGTACTGGTTCCCATATTTGTGACGCGATGGGTCCTTCAAGATGGATTGAGGCTGCTTTGGAGCTGGTGTTTGGACTAGATGCTGAAACAAAATGGTTTATTTAGTAAAAGGTTTATACAAATTATTTTTCGACCTATCGGTCAACCTGTGCGTTTAAAGTTTACAATAATACTTTAATTTCTACTTGAATAATTATTTTTTTATGTGTAAATATTAAATCGACGGGTCCTACGTAGACTAGTACAAGTGCAAAAACACAACTTTTCAAGAGAGCTGTTTAAAGGTTCTAAAGCTTGTAACTTTGTCGTAAATCAATAAAAACACTTGAAATTTTAGTATGTCATATTTAAATATTTAAGAAATAAGACTGCATTATTGGTTTTTGTTATTTTTTCATACTTTGGAAAATAGGTTAACTTGCATTGATGTAGCCTGTTTTCTTTACTACGGTAGAACCTGTAAACTGATACAAGTGGCCACTTATACCAGTATATAGTGTACTTGCTCATACTTATAATAAAGGAAATCTGAAGGATTTTAGTCTTTAAACATAGTATTTCCGTATTATTGACCAATATGAGGTTATAATATTAAAAATAATATCTACTTTTATCTACTTTTAACGACTTTTTAACACTTACAACAGTTTACTCAGTACTGGAAATCTACTTGCAACAGTTTTCTGTATTATTATTAACTGTAAATATTTAAATTAGTGTCGCAAGAAGTTAAATAAAAACATTTAAAATACAAAATAACACTTTATTTTAGATAGTAGCATTCTTAATAATGAAAAATAAAATCATTGGCCTTGCCATCTTAAAAATAATAACACAAAAAAATGTAATCTTCTTAATTTCAATTAAAAAAAAGGTTTGATTTATAAAGAGGTTTTCTTACGATAATACCTAATTGTTTTTTTTTTATTTTTAAGACTAGCTTGTCTTGAATTTCCTGTAATTTTTCCTAGAAATAGCATTTCCACTATTTTTTTTCAGTTACTTGTACGTTGATGTTTCTAATTTATTTCTCCCTTTGGAGATCCGCTAGAAAAGGTATCTTAAAGAAATTAGTATAACCTTTGTGCAACTCTATTCGAACTATGTGCTTCTATTAAGTGTATAGTTGTGTACATAACTTGTTAAATGTATAAAAAAGTAACACAACCCCTAAAAACAGGGCAATAAGACCTTAGAGTCTAAATCAGATGATGGAAAATTCATTAGATTTTTACAACTCAAAATCAAAATCAAAATCAAAAAATCAAAAGGTTTTTATTTCGAGTAGGCCTTCTCAGGCACTTTCAAAACGTTACTGACTCTAGTTGCGCGGTTCCAAAATGTCATTCTTATGGAGAAGAACCGGCAAGAAACTCCATAAGTTACTCTTTTAAAAAATAGAAAATACAATTTATGTTTTACAACAATAATTATGCAACAACAACGCAAATTAGCAAAATGTACAGATTGCCAACTATAGATAAAATATCCTTTAAATAAAGAAAATAGAAAATAATTACAAAAGAAAGGGGAACCCGACTATTTTACCAAGTTAACGATGTTGATACATGTACAATGCTTATGGGCACAAAGAAATAAAATAATAATAATCTTACATACAAAAAATATGTAGTCCTAATCGAACCCTAACAGGAATGTCAAGGCATGTCAAAGCTTCTCAAAATAGACGCTAAGGGAAAGCTGAAAATTACGCAGTAATAAGAATACTATATTATATTATAATAAAAAGCTAGCAGACTGCCAGGGAGACCACATGTGCAGAGATACTACATCCACGCGCGCCTATCCTCTACGTAATCACTAATCGAATAGTACGCTTTACTTAACAGCTGAGATCTTACGGCATTTTTAAATTTATTGTTTTGTAATTTAATAATACTATCAGGCAGTTTGTTATAAAAACGGATAGAATTTCAACAAAAACTTGTATTAAATGGTGATTTGTGTAGGACACCCTTCATACGAATGCCTTATCACATCACCACACTCGTGATACTTGTTTTAATATGCATATTATACATTTGAAAATATCCTGCTAATATAGTTAACGCGAAAGTTGTATAAGTATAGATTGGATGTTTGTTACTCTTTGACGCTCAAACGACTTAACCAATTTTGAAGAAATTTCGTATGGAGTTAGCTGATAACCTGGATTAAAACATAAACTTTTTTCCCAACTGCGTCAGACGAGGGCAATTTTTTGCAGCTATAACCGACACTCGTGCGGTCGAAGTTGCGGGCGACCACTAAATCCTTTATAAGTTTTATTTGAATGTCTTTGTATTACTACACGTAAGTTTTGATTGAACTTAATTGTTTTTTCAATACTATAACTTTACCAAAATAAACTGAGGTTGCGAATATTGTTTACCTCTGGAACATACTTACACCTTTAAAAATTATGTAGGTACTTGGGTACATAAAAAAAAAATTGTCTCGTCAGTTACCAAGTAGCAAAATTTGGTAACTCCTTACGTTAATTGCTGCAAAAAATGTATTAAAAGTAGTATCGCTATTTATTTTATTAGTAAATAGATATTATTATTAAAATAATGTAAGTTACGTCAGATAACGATATCACGAAAATAAAACAAAGTCACATGTGACTTTGTATATTACTACTTTGTATACCTACTGATATAAATGTAAAAATTATTGAAAAAATAAAATAGTAATTAAAAAAACAAAAAACCCGACTGTAAAAAACAACCACTAACTAAAAAAGGAAAAACAAACTACAATTTAGTGTGAAGAGTAGGTATACAGTATACCGTGTGTCTACCTTATATAATTTATACGTTTAAAATTAATGCAGGCGGGACAAACAAATCTACAATCAGTACAATCTGTATCTAGCATTAGTCGAACATTAATTAAAGCCTTTTGTAGAAATCTTAGTACTGTCAATTTAGTAATTTATTTCTCAATTTTTAACGCATAAATTTATTAATAATTGACCTCGCGAGCCCTTAATTGTTGTTACTTCTTACCACTACTTACTCAAAGCTAACAAAACTTGTTAAATATGTAAAAAAGTAACACAACCCCTACAAACAGGGCACGGAATAGTTTTAATACAAATGAATACGTTGGCAGTTAACGCAGTTATACCAGTGTTAGCGTGCTCCCGACTCCGTCGCAGCGCGCATACTGGAGTAAATGGCACTTGCACGTACGTGACGCGGCGCACGCGACTACCTACACTGGTGCAAGTGACTTACATCAGTGTAGATAGTCGTGTGGCCGAAAATCATGTCACTTATGTTAGTTTACAGGTTTGTATCTCTGAAATTACTGAACAGAATAATATAATTTTTACAGGATATAAAGTTAAGGTAATTTTAAGGCTATTGGTGCAAAAAAACGTATTTTGATGTTTTGCGGGTTACACCAGTATACGTAGGACCCGTCGAAATGCAGTCTTCAATTTGGGCAAGCAGACAGCAGTATAATTATACTGCTGTCAGTATCCAAATAATAATTTATTTCTCAGAAATAGGTCACCTACAAATTCTATAACAACATTTAATTCTATAATTCCTAACGAGCACAAAATTCTCATTAATCTAACATCGAAAATCAAAATTGAAATGACAAAATATTCTATTTCAATTAAGGCCGATAGAATTTTAGTCACGTCCAAATTCTACGGCATTTACTCAATTATGTTTTGGCCCAAAATGACAAAGTTTTCGCAAAAAGTTCGCAAAATTCTCGAATCCACTCGAAACTTCCAGAAGATTGGAATTCAAGGGAAGGGGGAATTGTTGTTAATTAATCTGCAATTACGAAATTGTTCTACCCGATTTGATAAGAAAACGGTTTGAATAGAACGGAATATTTTAATGTCATCAAAGGGTTTGAAATTTCGTTATACATACTCTTGAAGAAATTTAATACTCGATGTTACAGGATTTTTGTTGAAGGAGTTTATTTATATTTATAGCTACACAATTTACTTGCAAGAATTATAATGTTATCTTCTTCTTTACTAAAAGCCCCATAAAACTTAATTTCTTTGCTTTTGTTTTGACTAGTACAATATTAGCTAATTTAAAAACTTGTGTTTTAAAGTACATTTTAGTGCATTGCATAATACAAGATGATTTTGTCAATGTAGGTTCTAATGCACAAAATAATCATTTCAAAATGATAATACCTACTTATAATGTAAATGATGACAACAGTAAATAGATAAAGAGATAGGTGGACAGAAAGAGAATATCGAAAAGAAAGGGGTGAGGGCTGAAATGATTATTTAAAGAAATGTTATATAATTATTGGAAACAGGGCAAGGAGAAGCAGTTTTAACACCAACTTTCACAGTCAACCTCTTTAGGTTAACTGTTCATTCAAAAATCAACCGTCTACAGATAGATTCAGAACACAAAATCGTAGACAACGCTAGTACATCTAATATACAGATATTAGATGTACTAGCTTTATCTGAGGTAGTACAATCTATCCTGCAAGTCTAAGGTTACTAGTCGATAACACCGATCTGTAACCACTTGCCAGTGCCGTCCGAAGTAATAAAACAGTATCAAATGACGACACGCTTTAAGCGATTTTGTGTTCTGAATCTAGTTATAGAAGGTTGGTTTTTGAATGCTGTCGATAGGTGGAATTGTTTAATATTTTATAGGTAAAAATGAGAAATTTTGTTGGATTTACAGAACAAAATAATTCGATAAGTACTTAACTCATAATTTTATTGTGACAAAAGAGAAGATTATTAAAACAGGCGAAACTAACTAGACAGAGAGAAAATGCATGAAGTAGGTATATAGAGAGGCAAAATTTTAGACGTGGCCTATAACTGAAGGGGAAAATTAAAGGGCTGACTTGATGATAACAGCAGAGGTGATTACTGTTGATCAAGATAATATTGATGGCAATAACGATGATATCGGATCGGGCCAGTTGGTCTAGTGGTTAAAGGCCCTGACTGCTATACCGGAGGTCATGGGTTCGATTCCCATCCAGAACAAATCGACGGGTCCTACGTAGACTAGTACAAGTGCAAAAACACAACTTTTCAAGAGAGCTGTTTAAAGGTTCTAAAGCTTGTAACTTTGTCGTAAATAAATAAAAACACTTGAAATTTTAGTATGTTATATTTTATTTTTTAAGAAATAAGACTGCATTATTGGTTTTTATTATTTTTTCATACTTTGGAAAATAGGGCAACTTGCATTGATGTAGCCTGTTTTCTTTACTACGGTAGAACCTGTAAACTGATACAAGTGGCCACTTATACCAGTATATAGTGTACTTGCTCATACTTATAATAAAGGAAATCTGAAGGATTTTAGTCTTTAAACATAGTATTTCCGTATTATTGACCAATATGAGGTTATAATATTAAAAATAATATCTACTTTTATCTACTTTTAACGACTTTTTAACACTTACAACAGTTTACTCAGTACTGGAAAGCTACTTGCAACAGTTTTCTGTATTATTATTAACTGTAAATATTTAAATTAGTGTGGCAAGAAGTTAAATAAAAACATTTAAAATACAAAATAACACTTTATTATTAGATAGTAGCATTCTTAATAATGAAAAATAAAATCATTGGCCTTGCCATCTTAAAAATAATAACACAAAAAAATGTAATCTTCTTAATTTCAGTTAAAAAAAGGTTTGATTTATAAAGAGGTTTTCTTAAGATAATACCTAATTGTTTTTTTTTTATTTTTAAGACTAACTTGTCTTGAATTTCCTGTATTTTTTCCTATAAATAGCATTTCCACTATTTTTTTTCAGTTACTTGTACGTTGATGTTTCTAATTTATTTCTCCCTTTGGAGATCCGCTAGAAAAGGTATTTTAAAGAAATTAGTATAACCTTTGTGCAACTCTATTCGAACTATGTGCTTCTATTAAGTGTATAGTTGTGTACATAACTTGTTAAATGTATAAAAAAGTAACCCAACCCCTAAAAACAGGGCAATGAGACCTTAGAGTCTAAATCAGATGATGGAAAATTCATTAGATTTTTACAACTTGTATTAAATGGTGATTTGTGTAGGACACCCTTCATACGAATGCCTTATCACATCACCACACTCGTGATACTTGTTTAAATATGCATATTATACATTTGAAAATATCCTGCTAATATAGTTAACGCGAAAGTTGTATAAGTATAGATTGGATGTTTGTTACTCTTTGACGCTCAAACGACTTAACCAATTTTGAAGAAATTTCGTATAGAGTTAGCTGATAACCTGGATTAAAACATAAACTTTTTTCCCAACTGCGTCAGAGGAGGGCAATTTTTTGCAGCTATAACCGACACTCGTGCGGTCGAAGTTGCGGGCGACCACTAAGTCCTTTATGAGTTTTATTTGAATGTCTTTGTATTACTACACGTAAGTTTTGATTGAACTTAATTTTTTTTTCAATACTAAACTTTACCAAAATAAACTGACTATTTATTTTATTAGTAAATTAAAATAATGTAAGTTACGTCAGATAACAATATCACGAAAATAAAACAAAGTCACATGTGACTTGGTATATTACTACTTTGTATACCTACAGTTACTGATATAAATGTAAAATTTATTGAAAAAATAAAATAGTAATTAAAAAAACAAAAAACCCGACTGTAAAAAACAACCACTAACTAAAAAAGGAAAAACAAACTACAATTTAGTGTGAAGAGTAGGTATACAGTATACCGTGTGTCTACCTTATATAATTTATACGTTTAAAATTAATGCAGGCGGGACAAACAAATCTACAATCAGTACAATCTGTATCTAGCATTAGTGGAACATTAATTAAAGCCTTTTGTAGAAATCCTAGTACTGTCAATTTAGTAATTTGTTTGTCAATTTTTAACGCATAAATTTATTAATAATTGACCTCGTGAGCCCTTAATTGTTGTTACTTCTTACCACTACTTACTCAAAGCAAACAAAACTTGTTAAATATGTAAAAAAGTAACACAACCCTAAAAACAGGGCACGGAATAGTTTTAATACAAATGAATACGTTGGCAGTTAACGCAGTTATACCAGTGTTAACGTGCTCCCGACTCCGTCGCAGCGCGCATACTGGAGTAAATGGCACTTGCGCGTACGTGACGCGGCGCACGCGACTACCTACACTGGTGCAAGTGACTTACATCAGTGTAGATAGTCGTGTGGCCGAAAATCATGTCACTTATGTTAGTTTACAGGTTTGTATCTCTGAAATTACTGAACAGAATAATATAATTTTTACAGGATATAAAGTTAAGGTAATTTTAAGGCTATTGGTGCAAAAAAACGTATTTTGATGTTTTGCGGGTTACACCAGTATACGTAGGACCCGTCGAAATGTTGTGTGATGAGCACGATCATTTTGTTCCGTATTTAGAAATATATAAGTATGTTTATCAGTTGTCTGGTACTCATAACACAAGTTACTCTCGTATACTTAATTTGAGACTAGATGGCGTTGTGGGAATGTTGAGGAATATTTATTGTTATGCTTACCTGTGCACAATTACCCTGATGCAGGACTGTGACGTCAGGCGGCGGCACGGCGGCCATCTTGTCCAACCGCTGCCGCCTTAGAGTGCCACCAGCTGATTGTCTGTCTGAACACAAAGGTACTTATTTAGTAAATTCCCTATACATGGGGGCTTGGTATTAGCAATTTGTTAAAATTATGGTTATATACTCTCTAGAAGATGTTATTAGTTTGTAAGAATTCCTTGAAAAAAAAATCGTCAATGTCAAAAATATAACTAAGGCCTATATAAAAAACAGACAAAAATGGACAGTAATTATTCTGATTTACCTAACTATACTTAAACTGCTTCATAATGGGGAATTTACACCGGTTGAATTTTGCGGCGAAGATCGACCCCGTAAAAATTCTAGAATTGCCGTTTATTTATATTTCGGCTTTATTTATATTATTAAGCCTAAAAGCTAATAAAGAACGAAAAATAAAGTGCGATTACAATACATTGCCAACAATGATCTAACTCTGTTGATACTTGAGCTGTGTGACTTCGCAATGTATAACAAATCACGCGATTTCTCTGATCTGAACAAGTCTTCATAGTACCTGTAGCGTACTATGAAGTTCATAATACTTACTCATGTATTCACTTGTTCATAGTAGTTACTAGTTCTTAATAGGACTTACCATCAAGCGCATAGCTGTGAGGTGGGCTGGCCATGTGGGAAGGGGAGCCGACTGGCAGGCCGCCGTTCATGAGGTGAGGCTTTGGCAGCTGACCACCGTATTGTTGCGGAGGAGTCGGTGTACGGCCTTGTTGCTATGGAAGAATAGAACATATTAGAAAATAGGAAAAAAAACAGTCAAAGATTTGCTGTCAAAGGAGAAAAAAATATTTTTGTAGGTACTAGAAAAATGATTTCGAATTCCAGTTCAACTCGCGACCCCACCGCGTCAGCTCTTGATTAAAGATTTCTGATCTTTGATTCTTTTGGGCCCGAAACTAGTCGGGCTATCCCGATAAATACACGTAAGTAAACCGAACCATTTCAGTATGAATCATCCACACGAAAGTTATTATAAAAGACGTCATACTGTATATCTTTTCAAGGAAAGACACCCGGTTCTTTTAAAACGCTTACACGGGGACACTAAGTCCAACATGCAGAGTCCTTGAGAACTTGAATCTAAAATGATATGGGGCACCTACCAATCTTTTATTATTATACTGTGCTACACAAACTTACCTGCTGCAAATACTCTCCGATGAGTGGTGGGTAGGACAGGTAGCGATCGGACGCCATGTTGTAATACGAGCCGTCGAGAGGCGGCATCGGGCTCGGCGCTGGTACGTAGTTCGTTTTACCTGCGCCATACACTGCCCAGTTAGGATTACATGACAAGTTTGGAATATGTATGGGTTCGAGATGGGGAAGTTTTGTCTATTATGTTGGAGATCGAGTGAATTTAAAGCCATAGAGTATGCAAGGCGAGCTATATAAAAATAAAAGAGGTTGATATGTAGGCGTGATTGTGAAATTTCGGTCTACTTAAAAAAGATAAAGCACGTCTTAGTCTGCAGGTGCAAACAAGAATTTAAATAAAAGAAATCGTTTAAATGTTCAACTTATATGACAAAAAAAAACATTTATTTGTTGATTTAAAAGTGTGGAAGAAGCAGACATGCTGCGCCGACCCCAAATAATAATGGGATAAGGCCAGGGAAATGAATGACTGTACATGTTAACTATCGGCGAAATACTCAGTGATCATTTTAAACTTTATTATTTTTTGGTCCATGCAAAAAAATCTGAGATTTTTCTTTCAAAAATTCCTTACCAGCACTTCGTCCCAGCGTGCTATGGCCACTAATATCCTTGTGTCGATGTGGGTGCGGCAGCGTGCGAGCGTGGTCACCGCCATCGTACACCGCGTAGTTCGGCGGGGGGTAGTCCAATGGAGGAGGGATGACCAGGCCCTGGTCATCCATTAGGAAGGCGTCGGTTGTCTGTTGGAAGAAAGTTGTGTTGTAGAAGTGGAGCTGAGGGATGTTGATAAAGAAGTAGTTGAGATGAATTGATAAAGTGGAGGCAAGATAAATAAAGAAGATTGTATAGATAAACTCTTGAATGGAAGAACGGAAAAAGTTGAGTTCTTGAGTATCTCAATAAAAGAAATCCAGTATAAAGGTAATACTTTACGCGACATTTAAAACAAGAATATCGGTGTAGTCACAACTCATTTAAATGCACGTAAAGTAAGTATACAAAGAAAATGAAACACAACTAAACAAAAAAACGCATTTCTAAAAAGTGAAGGATACAAAATTGACAATTGATATACCGTCTGATTTTATAAATGTAGAAAATGTAAATGAGACAGACACAAAACAAATGATCGTGCTTATTACACAAATATTTATCCTGGGTGGGGTATGTATCCATCGAACCCACGATTTCTGGTACAGCAGTCAGGGCCACTAAGCACTAGACCAACAAGCCAATCTATTGATACACCGTCACATTTTATAAATGCAGAGCTCTTAAAACTACAAAATGAATAAAAATAATTAATAGTCAATAAACATACAGAAAATCTATTCACCTGCGACAGCATATGCCTGGTCGGCATCGACGGGACTTCAGGTATCGGTGGAGGCTGTCGATCATCCACGCCTTCATCTTGTGAATACGTCTCCGACTTCTCTGACACAGAGCTTAATGTCTCTCCAGTCATCGTGTCGTTGTAAGAAGATGGCGCGTACATCTCGATAGTGGCTGATTTTGATGCCTGGCCTGCTTGTTCTGTGGATAATTTTGGGTTTTTAGAGGATTTTGAGTGATAAAAGTGTGATGAATGGAAGTGTTTTATGGATGTTTAAAAGTTTGGATTGATGGAAGTCATTATAATGTTCGAATTTGTACTTCATTTGAATGTAATAATAATATGTTTGTTTGTTAATATCTAAGTGCTATCTGGTTTCACTATATGTCAACATTATTTTGTTTAATTCTTAAGAAAAAATACATTTTATCTCATATTCAGGATACTATATTCTGTATTGAATTAAGTATTCTATAATAAAAAATGATTTTTGCCTAAATAATATGTATTCCGTAAAAGCCTTTTAAGGACATTATTCAAGTTGCCAAAAAAAAATATTAGAAAAATATTATTATTGAGAACGATGACCAAAAAACAAATAATTACGAAGACGAATATCCAAAAAACAATCCACAAAATGATTCCATTCATATCACATAAGACGGTCCAGGCAATAAAATACTCATAACAACTGAACTATTAATACTATATGAAGCAAAACTAAATGATAATAAATTAACCACATCGTTAATATTTATTATTGATATCAATGCCTTTATGAAATCTCATGTTTTTACGTCCGGCAGCCTAGCTTTGTATATTAATTAATGTTCAATGGTATTGTAATTAATTATAATAAGTATTTCTTTTTTTATTGAATTGTATTAATACGAGTTCAGCTTTAGCTGATTTTCGTTTCAACCTTTATATTGAAAAGTATTGCTGTTTGTTAGTCTTCTAAAATGTCAAAAACAGCTGGATCAATTTGACTTATCTTGGTTTTGTTTCATTCAGAAAATTATACGATAACTTTTTAAGAATTTTCATTTAATATTACCCGATTCATCTTTATAAATATCATATTTAAAGGCTTTACAACAATATAAAGCCTAATTATATGTGATGTAACAAACGAATCAGGGAAGATTATTACAAAAATATTTTAAGCCCAAGTTTCTGTATGAAAGGTAAGAAAATGCCAGACAAGGTCGAAATAATTAGCCAAAGTAAGGAAAATTACTCCGAAAATAATATTTTTGGTATGAATTTATATATTACATACATTCCTTTAGACTAGACGTTACCCCAAGGTTGTAATCTTTTTGTAACCCAAGATCACGTATCAACAATTTCCGAAACGATAAAACATTTACAGAAGCTACTAAAATAAAACAAAATATATCTAAAGACGCTTTTGTTACAAAAATACCAACTATTATCTTAACTCACAATACCACTGAACATTCTTAAACAATACCAAATTTACTAAAGCACAACAGCCAATCAACTACAGACAGACGAAAAACAAATGAAAAAAAAAGCAAGAAAATAAAAGAAATCTTACCTTTGAGGCGTCTTGAACGTCTTTTGAATACGAAGCAAGCAACTAAAGCAGCATTGATAAGTACTAATACAACGCCAGTTATGGACACGTATATAACAACGGATTTTGACACATCAGCTGTTTCTACGTACTCAGTGGATACTACGTTTAATTCTCCTACCTCTGATGAAGCTTTAAAGAAAGGAAATAAAAATAATTAGCAAAGAAAAGTAACAATGATTGATGATGGTTTTGATTTTGATAGTGTGTCGGTAAATGTAGAAAGTAATTTCGAATATTGCGCTATTTATTCAAAACGATCGCAAATTTTCATGTGTTTAGTACGGTTTACGAATGTCGTTTTATAAATGTAATATTGGATAACGGTATTAAAAGGCAATTAATACATTTTTTATTGTTTTGACTAAAAAAAAATATTGTTTCGCACTTCTAATTCTATTTCGTAACCTTTACGATAAAATCATTGAAACTTTAAGTTTTCATTTAAGAATCTTCAATTAAGCCAAAAATATTTTATACTCGTTTTCTACTCGTATCGTCAGTAATTTCTAGGCAACTATTTTTAAGAATCAATTTCTGGTTACTATTCAATTTACGTCTATATTAAGACATTAGATAAACGTATGAGTTCAAGGATTGAAGAAAACTTTCTAAACACATCAAAGCAAGAAGAACAAACATGTTTTAGGTTAAAACAAAGTACGCTTTGCCAAATTCTCTTTAAAACACTAACACCATTCCCAACCACTTGAAAAATATCTTATTTCAGTTGAATTCACAAAGCTACGAAGTTCCTGTGAACTTTTCACGATGCCCTTGACTGTAATATAATTTCATGGTTCCTCTTTGTAACTGAAAGCTGAAAAGCTTTCGTGACAGTAGATATGCTTTTAACGTCGACGAGTACTACCTCCGACCATAATTTTTGTAATGCGTTCTTTAAAGTTACTGGAAAATTTAATTTTATAGTATTTTCTAAGTTTTTACTCGACTATGATGAAAAGATAAGTTGTAAATAAAATTTGAATGATAAATTATGATTTATATGAAAACGAAAAGAAATATACAGCATAATAAGAAAAAAAAATGCAAATAGCAGCGCTTCTACTTAACATTAAATGATAGACAACAATCTACAGACACACTACCAACATCAATACAAACAAAAATACACCTAAACACAAAGAAAATAAGACTTAAAATCTAACACCAAATGATCCAAACCTCTTATCCTTTTATTCGTCCGTTTGTGCAGACAGAATCCGATCAGCAATACATTTAGTAGTATTAATGCTGTACCAACTATAGTGCCAGTTATTATGAAAACACCAGGCACATTGTAATTATACTCTTCGGAGGAAGACTGAATTGATGAAGGGATCATGTCTGATGCAGCGTGGAAAGAATATTAACATTAGACCAAGTTTGATACCTTGAGGGACCCTTAATATATTTTGTATCATTATTGCAATAATTTTGTCTTTAAACTTGGTTGGAAGGTATTTTTTTCATGGGATTCGAACCCGAATTTTGTTGTTTTATAAATAGGTGTTAGATTTTCTTTTAATTTCTTATATCTCGACATTTTAATCTTATCACACCCTTGTCAAAAGCTTTAGCTCATAATCGTAATAACACAATTTTCACTTTTATAAAGTAATAATTTTAACAATATTATCAATTAAAATATAGGAAAATAAAAATTAAATAAATACTTACTCAGTGTAGTAACTTTAGTATCATCAGGCCTATATTTGCTTTGCCCAATTTTGTTGATAGCCATTACAGAGAAAACATAGTCGGTACTCCTTTCGAGACCACCGATAGTAAATGTAGTCGCATTTCTAGGTACAACGTCTTCGTATTTATATGATTCTTCAAAGATTCTCCTAAAAATAAAATATTTCATTAGTACTGCAATAAGTAATAAAATATGTAGCATTAACGGATGCTTTCTATTGGAACTTATTGCTAAAAGGTATTCAATACTGATGTCTTGAACTATTTACAAAGTGATTGGCAGCAGAATTATCTAAGTAGCAAAACCAACGCGATAATACAATTAAAATTGAGATTTGCACGAGGAAGCTATGGCATTTCACTCAGCTATTTTGTTGTCGCATTGATTTTAGTAAGTAGTTAGAAAATAGGTCTTTAGAAATAGAATTATTTTAAAATAAAGTTTCGACACTTTGTTTACGTAGCTACATTTACACACACACAAAGTTTACGAACCTACATTTGATTAAAAGATGCCTAAAATTAATTATTTCTTAAAGATTTAGAACTACAGCTTACCTGTATCGTATCCTATACCAAGATGGCAGACCACCATCGAATCCAGGAACCCATTGCAGCGTCACAGTATTGTGGGTTATGTTCGTCACCATCAGAGATATTACTTGATCTAAAACAAAATATAAATTATGTTACAACATTATGTTATGTTATACATCATTATAGGTTAAAGAAGAATTTGATTGACCAAGGATTTTCTTGACTTAAACACCACCTTGGGAGGAACTTTTTTGTCTAAATTTTGATGTTTCTATAAAAACTGAACTTAATTATTTATACTGTAATACAATAAAATGCTAAAGATGCAGTAGCAGCAAGTTATCTCATGACATATTAAACAGTTATATCTATTGAATGTTGACCCTAACCAAAAGTTACCCACAAAAAACATTTTCCAGCTTTCAATGAAACTAAAAGTCACAACATATAAACGACCTTGGAAAACGACGAAAGTCTATAATAAAAGACCATACTCACCAGGTGCGCTAGTAATATCCAGCTTAACGGACGTGGTAGAGAATCCCAAATCGTTTCTAGACCCGCATTCATAGCTTCCATAGTCTGAGGAACTGACGTCATTGATGAGGAGCACCGAGGTGTACGTCACGGCGTCCAGTTTGTGGTACTCCGCGAAGTATTTGGTGGAGGTGTTGACTGGCAGCTTGGCACCGTTCTTGGACCAGGTGAAGTTTGGTGCGGGAGCTGCTTTGCATCTGTTTTGGAGTTGGTATTTAGTATTGAGGGTTTGAGGTTTTGAAGGTTGATTTTTTTGGGTCATGCTTTGAAGTGTATAATTCTTTTTCGAGAATTTTTTGTTTGTAAATAGTCAAATTCGATATCAAATGAAAGCAAAATTCAAAATAATGAAACATTTTTGATATTTTAAACTAAATAAAAAAAATATATCAAAACAGCTAATTGATGTAGACCTAAATTCGAGTTCTATTCTTCTTTCCTTTTTCCTCAAAAAAAGAATATTATTATCGATTTTAATGCAAAAATATATGAATGTTGACTTCACAATTTAAGCTTTTATAAAAAAACACAATTCTCTTTTACAACGGAAATACAATCAGATTCTATACTTCACTCATACATAACAGTAGCTATAAATTAATATGTATATAGTGCTCATTGAACATTATTAACAGTCATTACTGCTAATACTACTATTATAGTTTCCATATTAATATAAATTATATTTTGTTCAACGTTGATCTCTTAATGCACAAATTGACTAATGGCGACAGCTTAACACTAAAATTTAATTGCCATTATTTGAATATCATTGTTAATTTTATTAATACCACTGTTGGTTAGGCTTTATTATGATAAATGGTCGCTTTTTTTAAATATTACTATGAAATGAACCAAATATTGTGTACACATTTTAATCTGTCATTATTTATAGCCTATAGGGTCCCACAGCTGGGCAAAGGTTTGCCCTGAGCCCTTCCACAATTATTTAATTTAAAAATCCAGTGCGCAGTTTTAAAGATCTAAGTGTACATCCCTATTTACACTCAGATCTTTAGGGACAAATTGACTGCGGGAAGTGACTTTATTTTATACTATGTAGTGATAAGCATTATAGAAAGCTAAAATACTTGAAAAATAATATAGCTAAACCTTCAGTACAATAGGTATGACTTAAAACCTATCTGGCTTAAGTTGAACGCCCTTAGTTTCACGATACAAAGCTAAATGGACTTGCTTTACATTCATAAATCATTCCTAACATAGCTGTCCTATTTCACAGCCATAATTCAGTCTTAGCCTCTCCTGGCCTATTTTCTATCTTTACAATACTTTACACTTAAAGGATAAAGATAGTTAAAGCTGTTTGAAATGTCACTTACAATCGTACTTAAAATCTTTTTGTAGTATAGAAAAAAAGTATTTTTTTAAAAGCTAAAAGGCAAAGGTTGAATAAAATCTATTTTTGGCACGCTTTTGTCTACTCCTAATTTAATACATGAATGCTCACAAAAAGATTTTTATTTAACTGATAAATAAAAAGGAATCTGAACAAGATATCGCTTTGAAAAATAACTTAAATCAATATTCAAAAAATGCTTGACAATTCACACAAACGCTTGAAGTTGGTTTAAAAGACAACGTGACCAAAAAATCTCAAAAATCTCCATCCAATCTTTCTATCTCTGAACCAACTTCAAAAAAATTGTCAAACTTTCTAATTTTATATCAATACCGTAAAAAGTCAAATCCTACTTACTTGCACGTCAACCTCCCAACTTGTCCGACATTCGACGCTGACTTCATCAGGCTCGGTGAACCGTCCAACTCTGGTTTGAACCTTACAACCAGCATTACTTCTTTCCTTGTCTCACCACCGATACCATTGTCTACTACACACTGGAAGTTTCCCACATCTTCTCTTTTCGCTTGCTTTATGACTAGGCTACTGGTTAGGTTCCTAGGTTCGAAAGTCACGTGGTTAGGGTTGATTTTGTAGCCTTCGCGCTCCCATCGTATGTTGTCTGCTGTTAGTGGGTTTCCTGTAATTTTTAGTTGGTTGTAATTGTGTGTTTTGAGTTCAATTTGTTGGACTGTTTGAGGTTTTTGAATGGTTTAAAGATTATTATCATGGCTGATATTGAATTTATCTATGCCTTTCATCTATCTCTTATCCGAATGCAACGAAATGTTGGTATCGACAATTTTACTAAAATTAGTTTGACCTACACTCTCCTACAATTGTGCAAACTTGACGTTTGCACAACTTTCATAAAATTCATTTCCTCGTAAATTTGTTACTATGTAACCAATACTAAAAATAGTTTCCTCGTTCATGGAAATGTAGCTTTCAATCAGACAAAGATAGTTTATGAATCTACATCTAGTTTCATTATTCTACATTTTGATCTTAGAGTAAGTTTTCATTACAGATACTAATATTACTCGAAAAATATTTAATGGAAAAAATAAAGCAAAAATAGATGCTCATTACATTTTAGATTAAAGTTCTCAACAAGGCCTCTACATGTTGGACCCGTGTCCCCGTGTAAGCCTTTAAAAAGGACCGGGTTTCTTCCCTTGAAGTTAGTCCTTTTACTAAAAGAGAAGCTAATATAGACTTACCAGTAGCAGTACAGTATAGCGTAGCATCAGTGTTAGGGCTGGATACCTCACTCTGGGACACCGACTTTATACCAGCTGGATCTAAAACAAAAATACATTATAGTTATATTATCAATGAAAAAGGAGTAAATGGGTAATGTGACGTCTGATAGGGGAGAATGGAAAAAAGAACGTGTTGCGCCGACCCCAAGTAAAATGGGATAAGGGCAGGAAGATGATAATGATTATCAAGGCACATTGTAGTTCTAGAATAGGAATAGGTTATGATATAATGGAACACGAAACAGCTAGACCACAGGAAGAGGTGAAGAGTGGGTGATACAGGGTGCTGTTTATTATAAGCTTGACATTTGAACAGTGCTACTTAAAAAAATATTTTTGTTTTTGACTTTAAATGTTTGATACTGGCAGTAGTGTGGTATTAGTAGCAAAAATTAACAAGACTATCGACACAATAGTAGATTTTTTTAAGCGATGACAGTAATTGTTAGAATGTAAGGAAATTACAAGTGATTTTGATAATTCTCGTGTCTTAAACTTGTCAAATTCATACAATTGAGTGATTCCATCATTCATTTTCTAAGCTAAGCTAATGCAGAAATAGTTTTTTTTACAAAACTCAGATTAATTGCTCTTTCTCCTTTTACATTCTTGTAAAAAACACTATCTATGTAGAATTCAATTTCTTTTCTTTGTGAAGTCAGTTTTAAATAAATTTGCCATTGGAAGTCGCTGTAATTAACCTGAGGAAGATCTTTGAAGCCTCCATTAAGAGAACTAAAATACTCCAATTTGTAACCCTCTGCAAGTTTGATAGGTAGAGATAGCAACGAAAGGAGGTACTTTTACATACTTTTAATTTTCACTCAAATGCAATGTAAAACGTATTAGTGAATATTTTTGATTTAAATATCGTTCCTGTGCATGTGAACGAATTTCTCTAAGCAACTAATATTTTATTCCGAAAAGGAGAATTATTCTCATACAAATATTGGATGAAATTATTGGTGATAAGCGAAATATTTTTTTTTTTTAGAATAGACAGACCTTTTTTAGGAAATCTGTTATTTTTATACTTAGAAGTGAAACAAGAATGTTATGGATATTTTACTGTCATATTTACAAGAGATTTTTTTGCATTATTATTAATTGAAGTTAGATGCAAATATCATAAAATCAAAAAGAAATGAACGCTGAAATGAGTAGGTAATATAAATAAATTATAAAGAAAAACACGCACAGCATCTAATAATAAGGAACAGGAAGATAATATTTATCTAGTTGATATACCGTCTGTACTATAAACAATAGTTGAACAACAATCCTGTTTTGGAAGCATTGAAGTTTGAATTTGCGGGCACAGTCTATTATGTTTCCGAGGTTAGCAATACGTCAAAATGTAATGGAATGGTAACCTACATTACAAGTAGTGCTACTGTTTACCCTGCTTCTGTAGTACTAATATTGTCATTTAAATATTATATGAGCTTACGACTATAGTCCGTAGATTTGATTCTTTTTGCGTCTTGTTCCCTGATATGCCAATAAATGGGGTGTACTGAATTTTAAGCTCACAACATCTAAATGCTTAAATGGTTAGATGCTGAGTGCTTTCTAAATTCTTAGATGTCTGTGATATCGATAGAATCTTTACTTTACTGCAGGTAACTACTTAAATTTTTCGATCTTTTCAGAGTTAAGGTTTCTATCTAGAACATTCTGGTTCATCTTCTTAAATGTTTCGAAAACTTTAATGTTCCATTTACATTTACGTTCTAACTACCCTCCTACTACTATAGACACTGTTCGGTACATCTTATACATTAAGTTCCATGACCCAATATTATTTACCGTACTCCTCCAAAACGGTTTGACCGATTCTCTTAAAATTTGGTATATTCATTTAGTAGGTCTGAGAATCGGCCAACATCTCAATATCTATTTTTCATCCCCATTTTTTTATCCTTATGAAACAGCTCGTCAAATTATAATACTTACAATGCACAGACACGCTGATATTAGCCACAGCAGCACCCTGTGAGTTGACCGCCTCACACGTGTAGATGCCAGCGTCATGACGTGTTAGTCTCGTCATGTTTAGCATACTGCCTTCAGAGATGATCCTGTCGTCTGGAGAGAGAAGAAAATTATGAATAAAGACCATTTTCCTAAAAATCGCAGTCAAATTGGTCGTGGAAGTGAAATAGGACTATGATGGATGTAGGACTTGACTACTATACCATATTCATTCCTTTATTTGCTTACCACAATGTATGTACATAGTCAGGTGTTAGTCTTAATTCAAGTAACAATTATGGACCCTGTTTGGGCACAGCAAACCAGATAGTAGGGTTTGATTTCCACCCCGGACAAATGATTGTGTGACAAGCATGATCATTTGTTACGTGTCTGGGTTTAATTTATCTATTATATGTATTTAGAAATATATTAGTATGTTTATAAATTGTCTAGTATTCAAAACACAAGTTACTCTAGTATACTTAATTGAAACTAGATGGCGTAGTGGGAATGTTGAGGAATGAGGAATCATCATCATTCCCCTACCCTTATCCCAAGTATTATTTGGGGTGATGAATGAGGAATTACAACTCGAGAAAAGATCTCAAGAGCTATTTCGACAAAAGCCTGGTCCAACATCTAGACTGTGAATAAAATACCATCGCTAGTTAGGTAACCCTATAGCCCGCATGCATACTCACTAAACAAACAAAGCTAGCTCCTAATCCACTACTTCGTTATTCGGTCCACAACAAACCGTGTGTTTAACGTTCATACTTCATTTGTTTGCTGTAGTAGGTTTAATATGTGTTTTATAAGCAGTTAGGTTTGTAACTATTGTTCTGTGTTATGATATAATGTGAACAGAGAACATAGCTATGTTTTTGAGTACTGCTTTTAATTGTCGAAATAGGCAATTTTTTAAGAGAGCATTAGTCTACTGAAATATAAATTTAACAACACGAAACGAATAAGTTACTTGTTAAAATTAACTGATATTAATTATGAATTAGTAAGCGAATTCCAATTAATTTTGCCATTTAAGTAAAGAAGAGTACGAAGCATGTTATCATACATTTCGTTGTAAATTAATATTTAATTTAAAGACTCTTAAACGATACGTCGGCATTTAAGATGGAAATATCAATTTCTAACTCGGAATGTTTTACATAAATTAACCTACTTCTTCGTAAATTGCTTGAAATATGAAATAACATGAATATTTTGAGTAATACAATATGTATTTTATTTTAGACTGGAAGTACACGCGGGTTCACTTGTTATTCCTTTTTCCATGTTACCGTTAATTTACTATTAATACTAATAGTAGACAGTAAAGTCAGGCAAAAAGACGGTATGTTGCATTTGTAATTAAAAGGTAGAAAGTGGATATAAATTGGTCGAATTAAACTACTGTGTTTTCATACTGTGGTATTACCATCTTTCTTCCACAATCACTCAAAAACAAGATTCTTACTTATTTTAGACAACAAACGGATTTAGACAAAATTCGCGATATAACTCGTCAATCCACTTCTGACCACCGGGAGAAAATAAATATCGAATTATATCGCGAATAAGTCCCGTTTGTCGTCTAAAACATGTGTCTAATTCGCGAAAGTCCAAAAACATTTAAAACAAGGTACTTACTTCCAGTGCTATAAGAAGACTGTGTGATCGGCAGTCCATCCTTTGTCCATGTGTATGTGATGCTGCCAGGGTTACCATCAGCTCGTAACACTATGATGAGAGGCTCGTTCTCAACCCCTACTGTCGTGTAGGGGGTCGTTTCGTCGAATATAGGGGAATCTGTGGAGAATAGGGGTGTTAGTTGGGTGTACTTGGGGTTTTTTGTCAGATCTATGAAAATATTAAAAAAAAATATCTACGAAGGTAGTCTTAGAGCTGAGATTGACTGCTTCAATGGATTATGATACCCGTTCAATGGTAAAAAGAAAGATTGAAAGATTTTGACTGCATGGATAACTGTAATTACTGCTGTGTGCGACGTGTCGCGGGTTCGATTTTCGCTAGAAAAAGAATTTGTGCAATCCACAGCTGATGCTTGTTCTAAGTCTGGGTGTCTTTGTGCACGTGAATTGATTGTATGTAAGACCACCCGCGATACAAGGATTTAATTACTAAGTACGGGAGTCATTTAAACAAAAATATTGGTACAGGTAGCTGGTAGGTACAGGGTGTGACACAAAAACGTGGATATATTATTATTGTAAGACTCATTTCTGTGCATTGAAATTTCTAAGCATCTATAAAATAAATAAGGAACAAAAAATCGAGTCGTAGCTATTGTATTTAACCTACTATGTATAGGCCTTTCTACATTACACACCACACAAATCACAGATGTGAAATCACAATATTCCTATCTCAAATACGAATATCTAGACAACTTTAAGATAGACCGAAAAAACAAAAAAAAATCACAAATGGCATAGGTATATTCCAAAGGTACTTACACAAAACCTTCAAAGACAATGCATCGTGCACACTCCGTTGTAACGCCTCGTTCATTGCTTGGCAGGTGTAGACGGCACCGTTCAGATCCTTGGTAATGTTGAGTTTCAGCTCGATGGTGGATACAGTGCCCCCGTGAAGACCTTTCTTTAGTTGCATTGGTTGACCTGGAGAAGGTTTTTATGGTGAGAATGGGTAACGCAATCAGTCACAGCAAAATGATAATTATGAAGTTTAAGTAGAAATGTTTAAGGAACCCTTAAAACTGTTGTGGTTTTGTGTACACGAGATGCAAGTTCTATCCCTAGCGCACGAGAAGTATTAATGTGATTATTTCAGAATTATATGTATTTTATTAATTTAAGATAATACTGACAAACGGTGAAGAAAAGCATCGTGAGGATCCTGGATTCAGAAGATTGGGATGTGAAATTGCCAATCGACAGTGATCAATGCTCAAACCTTCCCAATATGGGAATAGGCTTGTGCCCAGCAGTGGGATAGGTTGTTATTATTATTTTTATTAGAAACCCTCCAAAAAATTTAATACATTCGAATCATCTGTTCTTGGTCTATAAAATCGCGTTTTAATGCAAACATTCGAAAACTATTAGATAGTCTATTTCAACATTATAGACTGACAAACTAAATTTTAATTAAAATTATACTTTAAATGAACTGCCATAATTTAGTCCATATAGGTGATACCATCGTGTGAACTAAAACTTTTCGAAATATAATACGGTAGAATTCCACGGATGCTTATGATTAAACACCCCGGTTGGTTTTGATACTTCCTAATAATAACTTTCCGGTAGTCGGTAGTCTAGTTTTAACTATTATCACTTTTCGTTGTGTCGAGACCCACTTCGGGTATAATTTGTGTGATTAAGAGTGTTATTAATACTTCTAGTCGTCGTAATTAGCTTGTGCGAATGTCGGTTATAGCTGCAAAAACATCACCCCTGTCTGACGCTGTTGGTTTAAAAGTAGCCTATGTTTGAATCCAGGGTGTCAGTTGATTCCGTACCAAATTTCATCAATATTAATCCAACCATTTGGGCGTGAAAGAGTAACAAACATTCATGCATACTTATCTTTCGCGTTTTTGGACAGATATGGGTACGATATGCAATCGCTACAACTCTCAAAAAGAACTCTAGTAATTTCTTAAATCAAAACTAAAATATACCTTAACAGCTTGTCTATAAGATTTAAAGTTCCTTACCTTGCACGGGGATGCCATCTCGCCACCACGACAGCGTGGCGTGAGGGTTGCTGGAGGCTGCGTCGCAGTACAGCGTGGCTTCGATGCCCACCTTCAACTCTTCAGGCTCCACACGTACCTTCACCGCTTCAGGAGCAACTGTTTAAGAAATATTATGTCAGAAATCATCATTCCCCCTTGTTTTCCGTGGTCAAATGCTAATGACTTCGACCCACGCCGAGGGCACGGTGTGGGGATATGTCGGACTCCCACCGACTAAAAACACCCCGGGCCCCTTTTGCTAACTAAGCCAGCGTCACAGGATCACTCGCGCATGCTCTGCGTGACACATCATTCCCCTGCCCTTATCCTGATTATTATTTGGGGTCGGCGCAGCATGTCTCCTTCTTCCACACGTTCCTATCTGATATCGTCTCGCAAGTCACTCTTTGCAGCCATATCATCTTTTATCCATCCATCGTTTCTTTGGTCGTATATTAATATTATGTCAGAAATGTGAAAGAATATGTTATTTGTGCTATCATGTTGTTTTTATTTATTTACTTTTACCACTTACAACTATTATTACAGATTATACCTGATCAAATAGAGACATAAGTGAAAAAAAAAAAGAAAGCAAACTCAGTAACATGATCCTAGGTTAACATAATAAGTCTGATATTCAACTAAATATCCAACTAGACCTTAAAGATATAACTGCTAACCAATCAAAGTGTATATTATAAACTTGTGCTAGCGAAACATATACGCTGACGCTGAATTGCTCTAAACAAGCTAACTTCGAACCCGTGAGTAAAACAAAGTTCTATTTGATAATATTCCTACGGCTTTGCATTATTTTCGACTGAATCATAACTAGATTGTAAAGGTGTTGGCCGTATCGTTAATTTGAACACTTCATATAATGCTCAAGTATTTTATGAAATGGTGACATGTTATGATGCGGGTAACTCAATTCGATCAGATCATTAAATCATTTGACTATTTTAGTATATGATGAAGTAGTCAATCACATATAACATACATATTTCCCACAGTGTTCTGATCTCATTTTCTATGAAGTGAAGTCTAGAGAGTAAACCATTAAATTATAAACTAATATTATTGCAGCTCTGGAATCGTGACAGCAGACTTCGCGGCGAAGAGTGGTCACTTTTCAACAACTGCAATAATATTACTTTAAAAGCCGGTAGGTAGGTGAGAAGGGGCATACTTTTTTTGTCGTGGGAAATCATCAAATGACCCCGCCCGCTGTGGGAGCAGCGGGATCCCAGTGTCAGACTTATACTGACTAAAACCCACTATGTTCCTTCTGGAGCCCTTTGAGTGCCAGGGTCGCGGTAACTTTTACGAACATACAACCCGAGAAGGTATATACTTACAGTAAACATTCAAAGTGACAGTTTCGAAGAGTGGTATTTCCGTGGCACTATTAGTGGCTTCGCAGCGGTACTGCGCCTGGTTGTCCGTCACATTCGTTAAGATCGAGATCTCCGCTGACACTGAACGTTCAGTCGTTTTTGTTACTGAATGTATCTGAAACAAAAGAAGAGGGTTTTGATTTTGAAACACAAAAAATGATATAAATAATTACGGTGGACTGAAAGGGCAAGTGATTTTTTTTATTTTATCTTAGCCTATGCCATCTATGGTATACCATCCCACTACTGGCTCAAATTCAGTCTATTTCAAAACGATTTTTTGTATTTTCTCCCAAATAGTGAAGTGCTTCTGGACGGGACAGTCTGGAGTCAAATAGAAGATAATTTAGGCCAACAGTGGGCTACATAAAAAACGTCAAATCCGTAGAAAACCTACATCAATATAATAAATAGCCTCAATTTATTGTAAAATGTACTAAAAATAGTATTATTCACATCTGAGTACAGTACTGAAAATAGACTGAAATCCAGGCAAGTTGTAACAACTGTAAATACTTTTCCAGTCTGATGCCTTTATGGACACATTCCGGTCTATTTCACTTATTGACAAAGACTAAAAGCGAAACGATTCAATGCAATAATAATTCAATTGTTTTACACTTTATAAAAAGAAAACTCTTTCATTTTATTAATGTCAGTTATTTCGCTGACATTTTTTGAGTCAAAGAATATTCATTTAATTATATTCCTAGTATTTTATTAACTCAAGTGAAGTGAGAAATCACGTAACTTGCAAAGGCAACGCAAAAAGTAAAATTGCGATACCGATGTCAAAATATCAATATATTTTATCTTATTGGTTTTGACAGCAGTATCGCTAAATAATCACTGTAACATTGCTTTTACGAGATAGATAATACTGATGCAAGCATACCAATTCAGGTTTCAGAAAGTTTCAAATGATTCTTCTATTTACCAAGCAAAACTCGAAAACGTTTTTTAAACTCTATCTGTCTCAGCATTACATCTATACATATAATAAAATTCTAGAAAAGTGGTGTTTGTGCACGCTAATCTCAGTAACGGCTTATTCGATTGAAATGCGGTTTTCACTAATATGTTGTAGTAAGCTTCCCATCACATTTAGTGTTTATTTCATGTCAATCGGTTGATTAATAAAAAAGTTATGCCAATATAAAGAATCACCTCGAACATTTGTTAAGATTCTAATATTCTATCAGATTACGTACACGCCTCGCGCCTGCGCGTCCGTGGCTAAATAGTGCGGGTTACAGTTGCCTGTATGACGTTGACGTCTCTCAGTACCACATGACTAGGGATGGACATTCGAAAAATATTTATATCGCTGTCGATACTCGCAGCATACATTTAATTCTCTTTCATTTTGTTATAAAAATTAGTGTGTTATTTAGTTGTGCAGTGTAACTACGTGTATATACCTGTCAATATAAATATTTTATGACTACTTATTTTGACTTAGATATGAGTTTGGACGAATAAAATGTTAATATTTTTCCTTAGCAACTTTTTAACCAATCTTATAATGTTGCGTTGTTTTATCATTATAATTAGACGCTTTTAAAAAATAAAAATTGAACTACGCACGATATATATTTCTTATTCCAGAAACATATCGACTACCTATGTCCGTGTGGTGTCCGGATATAAAGAATAGCACCACCCCATATCCTCCACTGGGTGTCGTAAAAGGCGACTAATGGACCTTAAGACCCAGTGCACTGTACCAAGCACCGTGGGTCACCCGAATGGTGGCGGGTAAACAACCAACAATCGCATTCCCAAAGAGGGTTAGTGTCAGGCAGGCGGCCGACTATAAAACCATAGCCAAAACTTTAAGCAACATGTCTAAAAGACGTGTTGCGCCGACCCCAAGTAAAAATTGGGATAAGGGCAGGGGAATGATGATGATATCGACTACCTATCCATCGTAGCACTACATCCCATCACTAAAGAAGTCTATCCCGTTACATTATACGCATAACACTTTATTTTTCATTCCATTAAAATTTATTTGAAGATTTTTCATTCTATTAGATTTGATTTGAAGATTTATTTATTATCACTTTATTAATTGTCTCATTTGGATCTTAGCAATAAACCTTTATTTTTAAAGAACACGTAACTTTTTTTACTGAAAATGTCACCGTAGCGACCAAAATACTGTTGCTATGGTTTTATGTTCTGACGTCAAATATTAACATGTTATTTGGCTTACAATAGAAATGAAAATAGCCGGGTCATGGAAGTACGAGCTTTGTATTTTTCAAAACAAAAAAAATAATAGTTTGGACGGTAAAAGATTTACTATACTTTATTAACTAGCTGTTGATTGCAATATTGTTTTGTATAACGCGTGGCTTTAAAGACTTGATAGTGCGTATACACTACCACAATTGTGCACCAATTGCGATGGTATAGGGTAGTTGCGTATGTAAAAGTATAATAAAAATAGGCTGTTATTATTAATATCTGCTTAATATTTTGTTCCTACGAGTATGCTTCGCACGCGTACTCCCGCGAATGTTTTATGTGTGCGTAACACAGCTCAAACTACTAGAACTAGAAACTTGAAACTTTGATAGTAATGTAAGTAAGCACTAAGACGGGATTTTGAAAATTCGTCCGTCAAGGGGTAGAAAGAAAGGAAAATAAAAGATCGGTGCCCGGAATAATTTGCTGCACGTACAAACATCCACCAAATGGAGAGCGGCGCTTGCCGTTCTCCACACCACAGCGCACAGAGCTCAACGAAACGTGTCGAATAATATCTAATTAGGTGTTTAAAAACAACCCCGCTCAATAAGTTCTCCCCCAGGTTAGCATTGCTCTACCTGACGTTAGAATAGTCTTAATTTGGGTAGACTTAAGAGCCAAAAGAGCTTCCTCCGATGTACACTGGCTACTATTGAAACTCCAACTCGAGCTCAGTGCAAGATCTGAGCAGATCGACATCTACCACCTACTACTTATGTCCTACCTCAGGAACATTTGCCGCCCGGAGAAACCTTGCAGTGGTCTTTTCGGAAAACATTCAACTGTCTAAGAACCCAAGTAGGTAGGCAAACAAAATTTAGCAAATTTGGCTCTACAGACCCCTCTCACATCCAGTGAGAATGCGACATCTCCGTACAGACGATGTCACATCACTTAGAGTGGGCAAAGTGTCCGCGGTTAGTTGGTGTGCCGTCACCAAGTTCTACGAAGAAGTGATGACACTCAAAGAAAAAGTGGAAAGAGCACGGCAGGCTTCATCTGACCACCCGATTCGTGTCCGACGAGCAAGGGGTAGAAGAAGGGCCTAATGGGCCTCCTCCCACCACCATAAATAGCCTACGGCAGTAGTTTCGGGGCAGTCTACTGTACTGGATAAAGGTAAAGACGGCGTGCGCGGTGCTTCCACGCGCCTCTTAATAAGGACTGGAGAAAGCTGGCTGCACATTAATGAAGAAGCTCCCCTTAAAAAGAGCTCTCCTTTCGGGGTTCGCGGTAGTTTGCTGAAGCGTTCCCGTGGCCCCGGACTATAGGAAACGGAGAAGCACTCCGGCGGTTTAGCCAGTAAGAGTCCGGCACACTTCTTTGCCATCGTCCGTTTTCAAGCCCTTTAATCCAAATTGTCAAATCAGTGCAAGATAGCGGCCACAGCAAAAAACTAGCATTGTTAACTAACAGTCAAATGTGTTTGTAAGACTAGAGGTTATGATTAGGAAGTTAAGAAATTAGTTTTGGATAGAACTGGATTAGGGAGCTGGCATTAAACGTTATTTAGCTTTACTTTTTGTACAGCACTACACATCTTCAATACCTCGCAGACAAAGTCGCGGGCAGAAGCTAGTCTTAGAATAAAAGAGATAGCATGAGAACGTAAAATTTGAACGTCGAATGCAGAATATTCAAGCATTGTCTACTAGTAGCCATAAATCGTCTGGTACAGACGTAAAGAGCGTAGCGTGGAACATACAGGATTATCTTTCAAATGGCATGCATACTTCTATATCTATACATATAATAAAATTCTAGAAAAGTGGTGTTTGTGCACGCTAATCTCAGTAACGGCTTATTCGATTGAAATGCGGTTTTCACTAATATGTTGTAGTAAGCTTCCCATCACATTTAGTGTTTATTTCATGTCAATCGGTTGATTAATAAAAAAGTTATGCCAATATAAAGAATCACCTCGAACATTTGTTAAGATTCTAATATTCTATCAGATTACGTACACGCCTCGCGCCTGCGCGTCCGTGGCTAAATAGTGCGGGTTACAGTTGCCTGTATGACGTTGACGTCTCTCAGTACCACATGACTAGGGATGGACATTCGAAAAATATTTATATCGCTGTCGATACTCGCAGCATACATTTAATTCTCTTTCATTTTGTTATAAAAATTAGTGTGTTATTTAGTTGTGCAGTGTAACTACGTGTATATACCTGTCAATATAAATATTTTATGACTACTTATTTTGACTTAGATATGAGTTTGGACGAATAAAATGTTAATATTTTTCCTTAGCAACTTTTTAACCAATCTTATAATGTTGCGTTGTTTTATCATTATAATTAGACGCTTTTAAAAAATAAAAATTGAACTACGCACGATATATATTTCTTATTCCAGAAACATATCGACTACCTATGTCCGTGTGGTGTCCGGATATAAAGAATAGCACCACCCCATATCCTCCACTGGGTGTCGTAAAAGGCGACTAATGGACCTTAAGACCCAGTGCACTGTACCAAGCACCGTGGGTCACCCGAATGGTGGCGGGTAAACAACCAACAATCGCATTCCCAAAGAGGGTTAGTGTCAGGCAGGCGGCCGACTATAAAACCATAGCCAAAACTTTAAGCAACATGTCTAAAAGACGTGTTGCGCCGACTCCAAGTAAAAATTGGGATAAGGGCAGGGGAATGATGATGATATCGACTACCTATCCATCGTAGCACTACATCCCATCACTAAAGAAGTCTATCCCGTTACATTATACGCATAACACTTTATTTTTCATTCCATTAAAATTTATTTGAAGATTTTTCATTCTATTAGATTTGATTTGAAGATTTATTTATTATCACTTTATTAATTGTCTCATTTGGATCTTAGCAATAAACCTTTATTTTTAAAGAACACGTAACTTTTTTTACTGAAAATGTCACCGTAGCGACCAAAATACTGTTGCTATGGTTTTATGTTCTGACGTCAAATATTAACATGTTATTTGGCTTACAATAGAAATGAAAATAGCCGGGTCATGGAAGTACGAGCTTTGTATTTTTCAAAACAAAAAAAATAATAGTTTGGACGGTAAAAGATTTACTATACTTTATTAACTAGCTGTTGATTGCAATATTGTTTTGTATAACGCGTGGCTTTAAAGACTTGATAGTGCGTATACACTACCACAATTGTGCACCAATTGCGATGGTATAGGGTAGTTGCGTATGTAAAAGTATAATAAAAATAGGCTGTTATTATTAATATCTGCTTAATATTTTGTTCCTACGAGTATGCTTCGCACGCGTACTCCCGCGAATGTTTTATGTGTGCGTAACACAGCTCAAACTACTAGAACTAGAAACTTGAAACTTTGATAGTAATGTAAGTAAGCACTAAGACGGGATTTTGAAAATTCGTCCGTCAAGGGGTAGAAAGAAAGGAAAATAAAAGATCGGTGCCCGGAATAATTTGCTGCACGTACAAACATCCACCAAATGGAGAGCGGCGCTTGCCGTTCTCCACACCACAGCGCACAGAGCTCAACGAAACGTGTCGAATAATATCTAATTAGGTGTTTAAAAACAACCCCGCTCAATAAGTTCTCCCCCAGGTTAGCATTGCTCTACCTGACGTTAGAATAGTCTTAATTTGGGTAGACTTAAGAGCCAAAAGAGCTTCCTCCGATGTACACTGGCTACTATTGAAACTCCAACTCGAGCTCAGTGCAAGATCTGAGCAGATCGACATCTACCACCTACTACTTATGTCCTACCTCAGGAACATTTGCCGCCCGGAGAAACCTTGCAGTGGTCTTTTCGGAAAACATTCAACTGTCTAAGAACCCAAGTAGGTAGGCAAACAAAATTTAGCAAATTTGGCTCTACAGACCCCTCTCACATCCAGTGAGAATGCGACATCTCCGTACAGACGATGTCACATCACTTAGAGTGGGCAAAGTGTCCGCGGTTAGTTGGTGTGCCGTCACCAAGTTCTACGAAGAAGTGATGACACTCAAAGAAAAAGTGGAAAGAGCACGGCAGGCTTCATCTGACCACCCGATTCGTGTCCGACGAGCAAGGGGTAGAAGAAGGGCCTAATGGGCCTCCTCCCACCACCATAAATAGCCTACGGCAGTAGTTTCGGGGCAGTCTACTGTACTGGATAAAGGTAAAGACGGCGTGCGCGGTGCTTCCACGCGCCTCTTAATAAGGACTGGAGAAAGCTGGCTGCACATTAATGAAGAAGCTCCCCTTAAAAAGAGCTCTCCTTTCGGGGTTCGCGGTAGTTTGCTGAAGCGTTCCCGTGGCCCCGGACTATAGGAAACGGAGAAGCACTCCGGCGGTTTAGCCAGTAAGAGTCCGGCACACTTCTTTGCCATCGTCCGTTTTCAAGCCCTTTAATCCAAATTGTCAAATCAGTGCAAGATAGCGGCCACAGCAAAAAACTAGCATTGTTAACTAACAGTCAAATGTGTTTGTAAGACTAGAGGTTATGATTAGGAAGTTAAGAAATTAGTTTTGGATAGAACTGGATTAGGGAGCTGGCATTAAACGTTATTTAGCTTTACTTTTTGTACAGCACTACACATCTTCAATACCTCGCAGACAAAGTCGCGGGCAGAAGCTAGTCTATAATAACTAGTCAGCTAGTTAGTATGTAGAAGTATTAGTATAATCTCTCTCCGGTCGTGTCGGATTGCCGTCCCATCGGGCTATGAGAGTAAAGGAACAAAGAGTGCACGTGTGTTTGCATATGCTTGTGCACTATAATTTGTCCTGCGTAGCTGGCTGGTGTCATAGTTACACTAGCTGCCGTGGCCGAAATCGGTCCGGATACAGGAAGACAATTCTGTATGCCCGCTACTTCGTTCGCGAAATAAAAGAAAATTGGGATGAAAAATAGATAGTAGCCAATTCTCAGACCTTCTGAATGCACATTCAAAATTTCAAAAGAATCAGTCCAGCCATTTCGGAGGAGTACCGTTACTAACATTGTGACACGGGACTTTTATATATAAGTTGTGACGCTGTCTATCTATTATGCTTTCAAAGCTAAACCTTCGTTAGTGAGGTCGGTGACTTACATATCATTTACTAGTTCAAAATCAAAAATCAAAATCAAAAGGTTTTTATTTCGAGTAGGCCTTCTCCGGCACTTTCAAAACGTTACTGACTCTAGTTGCGCGGTTCCAAAATGTCATTCTTATGGAGAAGAACCGGCAAGAAACTCCATAAGTTACTCTTTTAAAAATTGAAAATACAAGTTTTACAATAATAGTTATGCAGCAACAACGAAAATTAGTAAAATGTGCAGATTACAGACAAATATAGGATTAAGTATTCTTTGAATAAAGAAAATAGAAATGATATTCAAAAAATGGGAACCCGACTATTTTACCAAGTTTACGATGTTGATACATGTACAAAGCATAGCTTACAAGGAAATAAAATAATAATAGTTTACATACAAAAAATATGTAGTCCTAATCAAACCCTAACAGGAATGTCAAGGCATGTCAAAGCTCCTCAAGTAGACGCTAAGGGAAAGCTAAGGAAATATTAAATTATAATAAAAGGCTAGCCGACTGCCAGGGAGACGACATGTGCAGAGATACTACATCCACGCGCGCCTATCATCTACGTAATCACTAATCGAATAGTACGCTTTACTAATCAGCTTGGCTCTCACGGCATTTTTAAACTTATTGCTTGGTAATTTAATAATACTACCAGGCAGTTTGTTATAAAAACGGATAGAATTATTAGTTTCAGAAACTTATAACCTCCTTTTTTTCAGTCGATTAAGAAAAATGTTTTAAACACTTACCTTTTTATCATTCTTAAACCACGTAAGCGTAGCCAGTGGGTTTCCACCGGAGGAGATACAGGACAGCCTCTGGACCGTACCAGCTGAGAGAGTGGTACCAGGGATGTAGCCGGTGATCATCGGCGCCGTCGGCGGGTCTGTGGAGTAAAGAACGTGGTTACCCATCATTTTCTAAGACGTAAGGAAGGGTTGCTTAACTTTGGTGATATTTTTTTGTTTGTGGGAGTTTTGGTTTAGAATGGTAAATAATGTTGTTGGAATGGATGTTTTGTTAAAACAATTTTTTGTGGTTTTGGTTATGTTGAAGAAATTGTTTGATTTTCGCAGTTACACTGAAAGGTTCACATCCTAACAAGGAAAAGCGGATAATAAAGAAAAAAGGAAAACACAACAATGACGGAAACATGACGTCATCAAAGATAAAATCAACATCCATCGTAATTAGAATGCTCCAATTAACCCAATTCGTATACGGAGCAAATTAAAGGCAAAAGCTTCACGCTTGGTCACCCATCAAAATACAGACCTTCTTGCCTACTACTTAACCGGGGTTGAAAACACAATTAAGTGCGATCTCTTTCATAGCCCGCCCTGTCATTCGTCGCCGGAATTATGTTGTAAATGATCGTTAATTATCAGAAGAAAATGACAAGGGAAGGAAGATGTGGTTGTATACTTGCGATTTTGCGTTTTCGGTTTGCGATTGAATGGTAAAATGCGGAATAGTCGCATAGTGTAAGTATTGATAAATGGGGAATTTTTGATCTTTAGATTGAACGTCAAAAATATTTTTAAATTATTTTATTTGTTAATTTTAACTAACTTAATGATTAAAAAGAAAATTAATGTATGTCTTAGAAATAGATCTATACCTACTTGTGTAGTCACTTAACGTAAAAAGACTGATATTAGACAAAAAACAAAATGTATTTTTTTTGACTACCCAATTTATTTTATTTTTTTTTACATTTATTACACATTTAATAATCTACTCATACTACATCTATCTCGAACTATCTATCCACAAAAATCATCCATTACATTCCCACTCATACATATTTATACAGCGCAGTTCCCTTACATCCTCAAAGCATGACCTACTTCGCAAAAAAAATCTTTATTTTTAACAAAATTTACTGAAACGATTAAACGCAAGTCAGGGAGTTTACAGCGAGCCTTACAATTATAAATTATAAGGAAGGGTCTAGTCACGGAGTGGTGATTAAAATAATGGGTACAACCCTAGTTTAGGGCTGTCACTAATTGGATCCCATGTACGTGTTTGTATAACATTGTAATTATAGTGAGATGGTCTATTAGTTTTGAAAATAATGCACCCGTGTCGGCTTGGAGATATTCTGCTTTTAAGCTAAAAATGTATGAAACTTTGCGCCTGGATTGTACAGAAAAAGGTTTTATATAAAAAGGTTTTTCTTTACGCCTAACAAAGTCTTATATTGTAATGCTGTTTAGCCTTTTCAGGGTTCCAACACGTTATATTTACAATAATATTGACTCAACTGCAAATATTTTCACGCATAATTTTGCTGTATATTGCTATGCCACTTAATTAAAGACAGATTTAATGAGCATCCATCGTCCTAATTTGTTTTCTTTTCCATACTTCCATAAAATTCAATTCATATGTTTCTTTTTTAATAGAATGTTATCTACCTTTCGTTCTTTCAGTGCAAGTAAACTTAAACTTACTATTCATTGAAAAAAAGAGCATTAATCACCACATTTTGCGAGATAGCGATACCAGAATCCATATCACCTCCCAAAATTTCCCTCCACCGTTCCCCTATATAACTTAACCTCGAAATAAACAAATCAAGTGAAGGTTTAACCTAATCTAAAAAGCTCTCCGGTCAAGACAACCAACAACCAGCCGAAATAACCAGAGATTTATCCAATAAATAACCGTTTACGGTATCAGATAGCGGTTAAAGTGTTATTCATGTCACGCGCGCCTGCAATCAGGATTCATGCGACAACCCTAGCGGGTTATACGGGTGGAGAGTTGACGCGGTTACGGGAATGAAAAGGAGCTTTTATTTTGGACTGGTGGGTTGTTTGTTTGAATGTGAAGATACTAAGAATTTTCTCTTGAGTTATATCGTATGAAAATTGGCTTTGTTAAGCTAAAAAACCAATGAATTATTGTAAAGATTCTAAGTATTTTTCTGTATTGTGAGTTTTATGTGAATATTGGCTTGGTGATGCTATTTTGGCTATTTGCATCTGCAACGGCATTGTACTTCACAGTTTGATGATTTTTTAGATAGTTTTTTTGAATAGATAGTTTTTGATGTCCAAAAAATATCTAAAGTAGGGTAAAGAAGTTAATGATTGTTTGTTGTTGTCAACCAAAACAAATTACAACAGTATATGTTGGTTTTTGAGAACTTTACATCATACAAGACAGGACTTTAAAGTTTTTCAATAATAAAATCAGGTACCACATACAACATTAAAACACACAATATTCCAGTGCAGAAATATTCGTCACACATTTAAAACAAGTACCAACATCAGACCGCGTCCGCACACAAACTTCCCACCCCTATGTTTCTAAGGCCCACAAAAACTCGCGTTTCTAATTTGCGCCCCGCGTAGGCTGTTTTACGATACTGTATATTAACTAGGGCTGTGAGATTAATACAGGTGGCGTTTGACCCCCAAATTGGGGGATTGACGTCTGAATTTTGTATTTTGGGGGCTCGTGTTTTCGAGTTTGTAATGCGGAATTGAGTGATCATTTCTATGTAACTGGTTAGTAAGTTAATATAGTTTTTGTTACACGAATTTTGTATGTAATTTTGTCTCCATTACTGATATTTTTTGGTTTTGTTTTTTATTAGCTGAAAATTCACTCTATACCTTCAAATATTATGTAATTTAGTTTAGTCATGTAAACGATAGTCCAGTAATATTGTATTTAAAGAACACTTTAGTGAATTGTCTTTGTATTTTAGTCAAATAAATTTATATTAAGTCCATTTTGCTATGCCAATGCCTTCAGAGTGTGTAAATTTCACATCCTTCAAAAAGCTTTAATTTTCAATTTATATTCACGCACCGTTGTAAAAGAGTTTTAAAGTAGTTTTAAAGGTTCATATTTTATTTAGTAAGAGTAGAGTGGTAATTATGTGTACGTGTAATATGAACTCTTAAAGCAAGGTTGGACTGCACGGATAGTCGAGTGGTATAGGTCGCCACGCCAATTACCATTGTGCGCGACGTGTCGTGGGTTCGATCCCCACGTAGGACAAAAATATGTGCGTTCCATAAATACTTGTTCTGAGTCTGGGTGTGCATGTGAATTGAATGTCTGTGCTCCCCACGATACAAGGATTAAATTTCTTAATGCAGGAGACATTTAAAAAAAGATATGCGAGATACCGCTCTATATTCCATATAGCGTTGTCCTACTTCCACAACGAATATAAGTTACAGTTTTCAGCCTTAACGATCAATTCACTCAAATATATTAAACTGACAAGTCAAAGTCACGTCACTTATCGAAAGGAAATGTCATCCCAAATATTTAGAAGTTCTCCATTTTTGACTACTAATACATTAAAATATATATTTCGTTTCGTTTTTAAACTGTAAGTTTAGTATTATGATTAGGTACAAATTAGTAGTAGTTACCCTCACTTGTCCTTATTTGGCCGTGCCCGACAGGGTTCACAATTGTTACCTATATACTTAATATAAGACCTATGTATACATTGTAAAGAGCAAATAAATATTAAGTGTTGAGATACTGTTTAAGCCCTCAGTCATCAAACTTTATAGTAAGACTTACTAATCGTAAAATCCATTTAAAAACGATAATATTCACAAACAGTTTCATTTCTTGCAACCATCATTATCACAAATAACTGTATATTGTAAGCAAACCTTACCACGATATCTTAACAAACAAATATAGTAGCTGTTAGAAAGAGATGGCGTGTTATACAGCGTAGAGCGTCGTCTCTCTTTCTCAGTCTTACTTTAAGACGTGGTATGGTACAGTAATGTAACGTGTCATGATTAATGTTTTTGCGGACGTATTACAGATAGACGTTATTATGTCAGAATGTTTGTTTGTTTATTGCGATGTGTACGATGTAAACAGGCCTTGGGTGTTCTGTTGAGGAAATCGATGTGGATTTTAATTTATGTTAAGTGTAGGTATGTTGTTTTGATTGACTTTAAAAGGAGGTTTTAGGAATTTCGATGCATTTTATAAAAGTGCAAACACTTTTGTACCTGATTCTTCAGATGAAATCAAAATTATGTATGGATTTACCAATTTTTTATGCTATAATTTATTAGCTATACAATTCATTGGAAAGGTATGAAAATTCAGTTGAACATAAGAAAATTCAAATTTTCAGCAAAACAAATAATTGGATAGCTAAATTCATGTTTCAGAAATAGATATCTATAAGTTTCAACATATCAAATATTAGGACAACACAAGTAAACACACACAAACGCCTTGCAAATACATACTAAAGTAACACAGCCAAAACCACGTTCGCAAACTAGTATAGCCTCATATATTTGCGTCACCTAATGCGTCTATTGTGACTTGAATTTCTAATGCATGGCACGATGATACAGAGCAATATTGGTTACTTTCCTACACCATATTATTTTCCTTTTTACCCGACTGCTACGGAAAGGAGGGTAATGTTTTTTTATACATTCTGATGACTTTCACGACGTATTGTATGTATTGTTGTATGTATACACATTAGCCTTATTTTCTACTTGATATAGTTTTATTGGATCTTGAAGTAAAACTTGCTATTGTGCAATGGAGACGTCGGTCTATATTGTAGAGCGGCATCTCTCTCTTCCATAGTTGTAACAGTACTTCAAAAAGTAGTGATAGTTTGTTCGTAAATATTCTATTGTGCAAAAGCTTTTTCCAATTCTCATCAGCCTATCACAGTCTACTACAGGACATATCAATCCAGTGATTTAAGATTCGATTTTGAAATTTAGGTTTTTTTACTATATTTTTTATCATAATAACTTTAGCCCGTTTCATTGATTTATAAGTTGGATTTAAGCCTCGTATACTCTGACCTAATTACTCAGTTTTCTTATCAGTATAAAACATAAAAACGAAATAGCTTCACTGACCTAAAAAAAAAAAGAAATTCACATCTTGACATGAAAACCGTCTTCAACTTCAATCGGGCATCAAACCCGCTGTCAAGTTATGAAACCCATTTATCATGACAAGTGATCCCATGGGTACATGATGGATGGCAAACATGTTGTTAATGTGAAAACATTCGGTTTTGATTTGTATATTTACGAATTCATTGCGGTTGCTATTCTCGGAGGGTCGGCAGAAATGGTAGGAAGTTTCAAGGTCATAAGGATTTTATAAATGTCGAGATATTTATCCTTATTTATTGGTATATTATGGATCAACGCGTTTCTATGATTTTGACGGACACACAGACGGACAATGAAAGGATTTGTTTAGAGTTTTTTTTTTTGAGGTACAAAATTGATAGGAAACGAAAAACATGTTTGAACACCAGTGAAAATCTCAAAAACCTAGATTAAAATCAAATCAAATTTCAAAAACCTCGAAAAGCGCAAAATTTCATCATACCATCAAAAAACAAAAAAAACGCGACATAATTTAACTAAAAACAAACACTAACAAGAGAAGAGTACATTAAAAACAAAATTTTAGGGACCCAACAATTATCTCGCACTTGTATAGAATAGGGCTGTCACCGCAGGGAGCAATTAATTCGTGCGATGTCCACAGACTCATTACTTTAATGAGGGGACGTGGACGGAGCAACCCTACATGTAAGGCCGGTGCACAAAGGTCGCTTAGTTTTTTATTTTTTTAGTTGAGCTGTGGATTTTTGCTGTGGTGGAAATATTATTAAGGTCTTAAAAAAGGTGTAAGTTTGACGCTTATGGCATCGAAACATTTCAGTTTTGAGGAAATATTCACACTATGATTTCGACGAATGGCAATTTACCAATTAATTGTATGACTAAGTGTAAAGGTCTATTGAATTATTTATTTTTATTATATTAACATCTAGTGATTTTTCGTCCTTTTCTTATATCATTCACAATGTATTTAACTAAAATTCAAATTCTTTAATCATAATCACATAACTAGAAATATACAAAAGTTAATTATAAAATATTTATCAAAAACACTCGTCAATCCATGCCATCAAACTACATGTATAGAAACAATAATAAAACAATCAAAGCTTTAATCTAAATTTTATCAACGAATACAAAAACTAAATAAATAAAAAAGCAATTTGTTGTGCACACAGCTTAACAGTCGCGTACAATCGAGTTCAAAATAATTTTGATGTTTATTCAGCGGACGAAATTTTTATATGTACGCATTATACCGTGTATGGTAATCACTGTTGGTCTGAAGTGTACTATTAAGCTTAGTTAAGGATGGTAGAACATATATTTTTTTAAATATATAGCATTCTTGATGATGTTTTTGGAAAGAAAAAGTGATAATTTAGAAAATACTGAAATATGTTTATCTTAATTTCCTCATCAAGTATCTTCTGCATGGCTCAACCGATTTGACGAAATAAATCTTAAAACTATACAAAAAAACACGCTTTCATACAACGTAACAATATCAAAATCGGTCTATCCATTTAAGAGCTATGATGGTATAAAAAAATCGTCATCATCATCATCATTCCTGCCCTCACACCAATTATTTTTTGGGGTCGGCGCATCATGTCTTCTTCTTCTACATAAATAAATAATATAAAAAAATAGTACCAAACTTATTACATATTACACTAGCTAAGTAAAGTAGGAACTAACATACAAGACCAGTTTCAATGCCGTTACCTTGGCACGTGGAAACCTTTAGTTCAAACTGCTGAATAGGTTATTTTTAACGCAGTATGTAGCTAGGTTTTGAATGTTTTGAACATACAGCTAGTATACTTTTTAACCGACTGCTTAAGATCAGTGGGGGTTATGTTTTTGCAGATGTACTTTTTTTTTCTTTGACATTCATTATACGATATTCAAACACGAATGATTTATAGCCTCTAAAACTAATTAGATCCTTCCATGGCCGTTTAGACAAAATTTTATTTATTTCTTTAATAATATATTTGAAATCGAATAATCTACATTTATTTTTGACAAATTGCTGTTTTTTACAATAAATGGGCGACATCTATTTTGGAAATCTATCTGACGGATTATTTAGTCTTTTAAATACCCAAGTCATTCAAATAATTACAGCTGATGCCATGCAGTGGCTGCAGAGTAGATCTACAATTTGTTTGTATACATAATATGTTTAGTATTTAACAGACAAACGGACTGAACATCCATCATGTTAGTACAAGATAAGGGAATCAACACAATCTGGACGACTGAACTACATACGGTTCTGTGGTATATCCTGAGACTGGCTAATCTCTTAAAGGGTTTAGAAGTAGGGATGAAGCGACTAATACTGAAAAACGTGATTTAAGGTATTTTAATGACCTGATGAATTTAAAAATGTATAGATAACAAAAAAATCATAAGACGCGTTTAGTAATTTCAGTTTTTTTTTTAAAGAAAAAGTATGATACGAAAAATTCAAAATTCTTGGTATGGAACTTGTATTTAATTATTATTTTTTTACAAGTCAACGGATCTGTGATACGTTTTCTTCTATTTATGTGTCTAAAATTCTATCCTTATTCCTACTATAAAAACTGACTTAAAACAAAATCGTAAGACCAATAAAAAAGAAAACACTGTCAAAGTTTTTATTGCTTATAATTTAACTCGCCACCTCTTATGCCCTTAGTCCAACCCTTAAGAAATGATTAATGCCTCAGATAACAAAACGGCCAGTACCTTACACATGTTTAATGAACAACTACTAACAAATATGTTCCCCTAGTATTACAACTTGGGTTATCAAGGCTAGTCAAAGAGAGCTTACTATATTAAAGTTATAAACTAGTCCCGGCGGTATTACGTATATAGGAATGGCGAAACAACAGCGAAAGTTTTACGAATATTGCTTTCAAAATCGCACCATACTGAGGGCCTACAAATATGTACCTCTTATTGTGATAGAATTGCAGTTATGGAAGAGAGATAATGCTCGTGCACGCGTCACAACTGCAGTAATATTACTTTCAGTAAATAGTAAGCCCTTAGAAATTAAGCAGCAATAAAAGTACAATTTAAGATAGTTTAAAAGCTTTGACTTAGCTTCTAGTTCCTACCTATTAGAATAATTGAATAATTAAAATAGAAAGACAGCGCGGTGTGCTACTGAGGTTTGTTGCGTTATTTCTTCTCTCGTAGCAATAGCGCAAAATATTCTGCAATTATTTAATTTTTCGTTTAAAAAAAGCACACCTTTATACAGTCGAATTGAGAAACCACCTCCTTTTTGAAGTCGGTTAAAAAGTGCTTCATTGTAGTCTCCTCATTTTCCTGCCCTTATCCTATTTTACATGGCTACAATGGCTTTGCTTTGGCTTGATTTGCTTTTAATACATCAATATGTTACTAACATAGTATGTCGTTACTGATATATTTCCCATCAAAATCTCAAAGAAAAACCAACAACATCAAAAACCATCACATTAGTTTGTCAAAACCTAACACTTTTCACATACTGAACACAAAAATCCACCCTACATTTACAGAAACGCATCAAAAGCCTTGAATAGCGTAGTAGGTTCTTTAAAGTGGGGGTCTATAAATAAAAAAACTGTTTTCAGTCGACCCTCTGAAACGTACTGCATTGACTCTGCGACCCCAGTAGACGTTGCTGAATTAAACATTTACTTGCTAGTGTAAATGTAAATTAGAAAGCTCAAATTTCTGCTGGATTATTCTATATGACGTGTTATTTTTGACTGGTGATATCTTAGCATTAGCATGCTCGATTATTTTTGCTAATACAGATAGAAATAATTTGACAATTTTGTACAAGATATCAATTGCCTATACTAGATTATTATGGACCTCGAACACAATTTTTGATCAGCTGATGACAATTGTGAATGACAATGCCAATTTTATTTGGAAAATTGTTGTTTTCAAGTATTGAAACTGCATTTAAAGTAAGAATAAGTGGCCGATCCGTTACAAGTCGTCGTTGTTATTTTACTAATAGATTCTGAACATCTCATTCAAGCCTATCCAATTCTTTTTCATTTGTGGATTATGAAAAATCTAGATTATCTTTGTATTTTTATTATCATCACATTTTTAAGAGCAAAACTAGATAGGAAACTACTCCTTCCAATTGGAAAAGCTGAACCTAGAGAATACCAGTGATTTTTTTCGTATTATTCAAAAAAACATTGCACCGCCGCCAATTTTCAACTTCACAAAAACCTGCTGCAAAAACTTTAAACCACTGAAAAACGCCAACTTCAATAGGAGGGAAAGAGATGGAAAATAAAAGGTACTGTGAGTGAAAGAGACGGTAGGCTCAAAAAAGCTGTTTAATCCAACCTAGGGTTTATCACGTTAGGCGTCCGGAAAAAATACGGGATGTAATGAATTTAAACGGTTAGGTTCCGTAGGATTTTTTTTGGGAAAGATTTAAAAGCGATTGCGTTCTGTAACTTTATTTGAATCTGTTGCGATCGTTGCTTGAAAAAGAATTATTGATTTGGAATGTCGTTTAGATGAAAATTTTGCAGTAGTTAGTAGATACTAATCAGCTTTTTAGTTATTTTATTAAATTCAATTGTCATTGCCGTTATGGGAGCTACTTTGGGTCGAAGACAAGACTATTATTTCAAACACCTTTTTTAAATCTAAATTCATATTTAAAAGGCATTAATTATATTATAGTTTTCATCAATAATTAAGACTTGTATCCAAACTATCCAAAAACCGACACGATTAAACTGCAAACAAATTAACAATTCCAAAATATAATAGACTTAGTTGAAAACTGGAGTTTACCCGAATATATTATGTATAAAAGTCCACTATTGCGGTTAACACAATGCCTCGCCAGGCAGTGAACCCTGAACGGTCGACAGCTGTGTTTCCGCCGCGTCGCGAATATTATGATAATTCGCCACCGGACGTACAGAACGTTGTTTATTTGGTAGTTTTATCATTTTATATGTCGTGTTATTGCAGGTTTGGGATATAGGCTGGGTTTTAAATTGTTTAAACGATTATTTTTAATGTATGATTGATTTCTATCCATTGTATGTTTGTTCTGCTCCTAACTATTTTTTGGTGGAATGTATATTTTCTCCCATACATCTTTGTCCATGTCATTCTATTTTTCGCTCTCCCTATACCCATTCACTGTCATACTCATTCTTATACCTACCGTGAGTTTCTTTATTTTTTATTTGTTAATTTTGTTGTGTTTAAAATAAAACACTCTGGTTTAACGAGGCTTTATTTATCTTCTAATATTAAATTCTAATTTCTTAAAAAAACGGTTTTTATTCTGTCATTGTAAATTTTTTCGACATGCCATCAATCTATTTCACCTCCTTTATTTTTTGGGTTCTTTTAAAAGATTTTTTCATCCGACATACTGTTGCGAGCCATGTAGCTGTAGTATTGTTTCTCACCGCTGAGCAAAGGCCTCCCCCAAATCCTTTCACATTTTTCTGTCCTGCTTCATCTCAAACCAGTACATCGAACTATACAAAAACAATACCCAAAAACGCTACTAATAAATCTGCATTAAAAATCAAATAAGTTTGAATCCATAGGATTACTACTCACACCCCACATCACTCGCGGTCGGGCCCCAACATCGTGGTAACTAAGATTACCCTCTAAATCATTTCTAGTCGGGTTTAGACCCCTTTTTAGCCCTTGTGGTGGTAGAGGGTCCTTTGTAAATCGTATGTGGTTGTTTAGTAGATGATATCAGACGTTTGGACCCACCAGGATATGTAGCAGTTGGAAAAAATGGAGGTCGCCTTGGTGGTTTTCTGGTTTTGAGCGCTTTTTAATGGTATGTATTTGAAAATGGACCTTAGTTGTTTGAAATAGAGTCTGTTATTGGCAAAAATTAAATAAAGATACTCATTAATACAGTAGTTGATATTAAAGATACTCATGTTATAAGTTACGAAATTACATCAGGTTTAATACCCGATGATTAAAGTACAAAATTTCTCTAAACTCACATTTATAAACGAAGTTAAATACTAGTTTAAAAAAGTCTACAAAACGAATACTATAAAGAAAAACCGATAGAAAATATAGAGAATTCGTTCACATGAGGAAACCGTGAAATTTACTTTAAAAAGAAAACTTGAAACGATCGGTGCATTTACAGAATATTTCTGTTTTCAACGTTCTGTTAGTCGAGCGTTATTTCCAATTATTTCTTTGAAGGCCTTTCATTCACTTTCAGCAGTTTACGACAGCTTTAAAAATAAACCTACCATCGTGGGAGAGAGACACCGCTATATGAAGCATAGTGCCGTCTCGCTTGCACAGTGCGACAGTCTTGTTTTTTCAGTTCCTTAGTACAGGTTTTGTTATTGGAAATATTGGTTTTGAAGTTTCTCTGATTTGATTCTAGGAATTTTGTAGGAATGTCAATCTTTGGCTGAACAGTTTTACAAAATCACGGTTGGTTGTAATTGGTAAAAGTGAGGAAGATATTTTTATCGTATATGTAAGTATCTATTGAAAAATCTCGTGAAGCGTGTTATTTCGCAACAATTTTGGTATGTTATTAGATGATACCTTGGATAAACACATAGGTTAGGTTTTTACGTACGTTTTTACGTTTCAAGTCACGTATTCAAGGTAAAAGGTCAAAAGGCAAATTGACTACTGAAGTTTTGAGATCACTGTAAAAATGAATAGCCTTTAGGCTTTTAAAGTCGTTTTGAAAGTTTGAGGAGTAACGTTTTAATTTAAAAGTGAAGTGTTAGGGTTTTTGAAGCTCTTTAGTTTTTCTAGTGTTGTTAGTTTGTTTATTGAATTGGATAAAAATTATGGTAAAAGCTAAGCTGTTGGAGAAAATTTTTAAAATTAAATGAAAAAAAAGTGTCTGTGACATACGTTCGGACAAACAGACATTAGAAACTATAAGGGTTCCGTTTTTTGCCATTCGGCTACGCAACTCTAAAAAAGGTAGGTACTGATAGGCTAAATAACGAGCTGTCATAGTCCCATTGCTGGGAAAACCTTCTTTCTATGTAGAGACGAAACAACGTAGGTGTTACACACTAAAAAATTTGGAACCTCTACTAAATGTCAAACTTTATACATTAAGCCTTAATAATCCTAGCCAATGACAGTTCATGAAATCCAACATGGCGCCTGTAACGTCATTCAGCCATGTCAAATGTCTGTATAGCTTCATTCATCATACAACAACAGATCTTGTATGTAAGATATAGTATAGGTTTATGTACGGTCAGCAGAAAAAGTTGATTAAGTATAATGGCACGTCTGTCTAGAAAAGAGTGGTTTTTGATGTGGCTGGTTCTAGGTAATTCAAGATAAGAAATAGTGGAATTATTGCGCAAAAAAAAATAATTTGAGAAAACATACACTACGACGTGTACCTTGCAAAAATAAAACAACTGCAATATGATTTTAATTTCCAATTTGTGAGAGAGCAGTCGTGTTTATAATTTTTCCCCTTCGGATAGAGCGATGTTTTCACATTTCCTGATTGTTATATAACTGTACTAGCTGTTGCCCGTAACTTCTAACTTTGAACACATAAAAAATGTGTCCAAAAAAGCAGAATTCGATCATATAAAATAGACTTAAGCCGATTCTCAAACCAACCTGATATGCAAAGAAAATATCATGAAAATCGGTCAAGCCCTTTCGGAAGACTATGATAACTAACACTGCGACACGAGAATTTTATATACTTTATAAGATCAATCTCCCTTCGCTGCTGACCGTACAACACGGAGTAGATTGCCAAGCTCAAGAAGTGACAGTTAATCAGGAAACTAGGCATATTATTGTTATTCCGTTTAGTACGTTGTAATTACATTGTTAGACAAGGATACACATACAAAGACCTATAATATACTCGCGTTAGATAAGGATGGATAGAGTGATATTATTGCTACTGTATTTATAGATTAAGATCGAGCTTTAAGACTATTTCTGTGTTATTAGTTAGGTTTTATGTGAGATCTTTTGTCTATTTTGGGGCTTATAAAAATGTATATGTGTTGATTAAGTAGGTTACAAGTGTTAGGTGTATTGATATACAGTAAAACAATCAACCTGTTTGAAATAACAATAATTAATGCCCAGTCGGGCAGCTACATTATTAATTGTTACAAAATTATAAAATATGAATTGCATGAAAAAAAATTATCGGTCGGTTTGAGTAGTAATAGTTAAACTGCGCATACTACGGTTGATATTTAGATGGGTGGCCATTTTAAACCGCAAATCATTGACGGTCTTCAGAAAATATTTGAAATGAAACTCAGAAACACTAAACTCAATAGTTTATACACCGTGTAACATAATTAACGCACATCCTGAAACTTCTTTGTTCAGAATCGATAACAGAATCCATTTCATTAATAAAAATAAATATTTTTTTTTACCAAAAAATTATTTAGAAATAATTAAATTGTAGACACTATTTTCATAAAGCACTCGAAGTAAACGAAAATGAGCCTTAAGTCGATGCAATAAGGCTATAAGGCTATAGGCTATAAGTAACGTATTGAGCAATAGGGCGCCCACGCGTTTTGCCAATTATTTGTACAAATTATTCTGACAATATGTAATAAAAACAAATATCTAAGAAAATGATAAAAATGTTTCAATACATTAATTGTGGATAAAAAAGGATATTCTTTTTGGGGTGTCTGTGGATGTGCGTTATTTCCGTTACACGTTGTATAGGATAAGTTTCTCCTTGATAATGTAACACATAACTCTCAACTCCATTCCTATAACAGCAGAACATACCATAAAATTACGAACTTAAGCGTTTAATATAAATATTTCTTCAAAATCCGAGTTATCGTCGATATCTTGAACACCTATCGATGCTCTGTGCCTGACAGGGATCTAATCAAATATGTTTGGATGGAAAATCCTTGGTTTACAGCTACGATTATAATATTATTCCCCGGTAATGGATTCTCGCGATTTTCTGGAGATGGTCTATTTATATTTTAGGTAGTTGGTGATGTATTCAAATATGTAAATGTGGATAAAATTATCTAAATATACGCTTGTAGTCTGTAAGAGATAAAAAATAGTATTGGAAGATGAGAAAATGCAGTGTCATCTGTACAATTAGACTTATAATTAAACATCAAGCTATTAGTGTGCTTGGTGTAACCAGTCCGAGGTGAACGAAGACAATTTAAGTACAAACCGAAATGTTGGTGCCTTCAATTAGAAGATTGTACTTACTTTTGAGTGTTTATATTCGTTAAAATACATAAAAAGAACGCTGGCCTTCGACTATTACGCCTTCAGAGGCAGATTTTGGCTGTACTATTTATTTAAAACTATGATCTTGTGTAATACCCAAAATGTAAATGAATAAATAAATTGATTGATTGATTGATTGACTATTATACTACATTAGAAACAAAATTTAAATATACACTATTATATACACACTCCCAAATCATCATCATCTTCCTGCCCTTATCTCATTTTATTCGGGGTCGGCGCAACACGTTTTTTTCTTCTATACTCCCCTATCAGACGTCACAGTATCATTTAATAAAAAAATCCAAAAGATACAATTAAGTATTAATAAAATACTTACATAGAACATTGATGGTGTGTGTAGCGACCACATTCTCGGTGAGCTGCCCATTGATCCCGTGGCAGACCACCACAATAGATCTCTTGTTTGGTTCAACCATTACAGTAATATTCGAAGTTGTGATCCAGCCTCCTGAGAAAGATATAAAAAGTTAAAATATTTCATATAAACCAGCCATATAATAAACGTCTCACTGCTAGGCACAACCCTCTTCCAATATAGGGAAGGCTACATTTCAAAAATCTTGAAAAATTCATCAATTAATTAACAAATCAAATTAATTAATTATTACCGTATAATTAACGGTTAACCAAATTATTTCCTCGGAGAGGCCTATATCAAGCAATCAATTGCAAGAGTTTGATAACAAAACCAATTTTTATTAAGATAGCAAATAACTACCAGCATCACATAAAACAGAAGACATTTTATTAATATCGATCCAAAGTATACGAAAGCGCCATCCGTCTATTTTTGAATATCAAGTTTCCTCTCAATATTTTCCTTAACCAATTCTCAGTACCTACAATGATTTCCTGACATTGAAAACGGGAAAACCTTAAACATCTTCAAAAATCTCCAGAATTCCATTTACTTATTCTACTTCATAATAACATTACAAGTAAAACAGCACTACACCAACTTTCCCGTTTTCTATGCAAATATATGTATGATTACAAAAACATATAGCTGTTCCCAACGATCTTGAGTTTCTTGAGGAAACTTACACTTTACTGCGAAAATACTTGAAGGTAGCTAATTTGATGGCACTCTGAGGAAATTTAACGGGTCTTAGACAAATCTAAAGGTTTTGAGAGGTATAATATCAATTGGTTTAGGAAATCAAAGGAAAATTTGTGCCATTTGAGGTGTTATTGTATACGAGAATGGAAATATAGGTTTTTGGTTTGTTGCTAGGCAAATTTCTGTAAATTTAGACAGCAAAAATCGACAAAATTTGTGTGGGAAGTACAGATTTTTTTTTTCTTTTCTGGATTAAGTGATTTATTTTTCTGCCTAGATGCGGTATTTAAACATGATCAAGGTCTTTTTAAACACTTTGTATGAGGACTCATGACCATAATTTTGAGGCATATGCCTAGCAGAAGACTGTGCAGCAGAAGTGCTGTTGAAGAATTATGAACAAAGATAAAGTAAAACATATCTTACCTTCAGGGGAGATCACAGTCCTATTACTCGCTTCTTTATGATGCTTGCCGAGGACTAGCCACTTGATATCTGCTGCAGGATTGGACGGTGCTGTGCTGCATGTCAGGGGCACTGGATCCCCGACCCTGGCTTCCGAAGGTCCTGATATCGTCACATGGGATGGGGCAACTGAAACAAAAAAAGGTTCTGGTTACTACTGGAAGTTATAATCTAACTTTGAAATTAATTAGGTTTTTTTTGGGGCTTATTTGGTGTACTACTGGGTAAAAGTCTCGCTCATTTGGTACTAGACAGTTATAATTCGGCCTAGTAGGAAAATGATAAAATTAAAGTGACCGATAGGGTCAGTAAAGTGTCTACCGGAGTCAATTGCTAAGCAGAACTGGTAAACCAATTACATTTGTCCGAGCGCAAACGCTGAGTGAACTAAAAAGTCAAACCCACGTCTTTTGTCGACAAGGAATGTTATGACATGCCCATACATTTAGGAGGTTCAATCAGTGATGACGCTTGTAAAAATGTATCTTATCCAGAGATCCAAAACATTGGTAAGAAATATATTGGCTCCGGTAAAGACAAGAAGAGGATTTTTAACAAGTACAGGTCGATGATGAAGTTAGGTATTTATGTCAAAGGATTTTAATCCTATGACAAAAATAATGATAAAAGGCAAAAAGGTTTGTGTTAAAACTAAATTTCATTACAGTTTGAACAATGAAAATACAACACACAATATTGGTCTAGATTTTTGATAATTATGATTAATTACCTAATTAGCTAGCTTAATTAATCCCTGGCCTATGCTATACGAAACCTGACAGAGTTAATATTTTTCAGTGGAAATTTGAATGAAAATAATTCGTTGAAACTGTGTTTGTCGGTGATCTGGGATAATGTATTTAGTAAAAACTGGATTAAAATGTCATTTCAACTATAGATTACTTTAAATGACATAATTGCCGACTAATAGTATAAAGAGGTAAAGTTTTTGAGTTCGTGAGGCTTTATTGTGTAAAATCTGGATACATAAATGATCTTTAATGTCTTTCTATGGAAAGTTGTTTTTGAGTACAAAGGCTATATATTAACCCAAAATATATCGCTCGTCAAAGCGAACTCGTCTCAGCCAGTTAGTCATATTGATTCCAAACTTTATTCTCATAAATAAAACGTTCATAAACAAATACCTATCAATGATCAAACTTCTCAAGTTAAAGTATTCACAATATTTATTCTCGAAAAAACCTCACTTATTTGATCTCGAAATCAAAAATCCAAGCCTAAATTTAAAATTTATAAGACTAATCCGAAAAAAGTTTAAATTAGATCAGTTAGTATCGCAAAACTTTATAATTAAACTGTGACTTCTATTAGAGAGGCAATTTTTTAAGTGTATCTTCTAAGAATACCCTAATATTAAAGGTTTTTAAATAAGCTTAATAAATGTAAAAAAAGCTTTTGATCTATATCTAACTTTTAAGACAACTGATTTATGACAAAAAATATTTTTTCAACTTGTTTTTTTTTTGTAAAAGATACCAGGAATAGGTTGGATGCGAAGGTCAAGAGACAGAAAAGAAGGGCAATAATAATGGAAGGCCAGTGGCTAGCAGTGAGTGATTCAGGGCTGATGATGATGATTTTTCTACTTAAATGATATAAACTAGGTAGGTTATTACAAGGTATAAATCATTCTCACGAAAGTTCTACAAGGGCAGTTACTATGGTAGAAGTTCTACAGTAGCAACAATCTTGTTTTAAACAAATCCCAATAAGATTAAAGACCTGAATAGTGCTTTTAAATCGGCATGACATAAAACTAGTTCATATGCATCACGTATGAAATTATCAAGTATGATAATGGAGCAATAAGACTAAAAATAACCGATAAAATTTTACTACAATAGGCATGCTTTAGCCAACCCTTTTCGAAGAAGACTAAAGAAAACTCATAAATACATAACAAAAGCTGAATTAATTATTGGATTTTTACATCATAAGGTTGTCTCAAGGACAAATAGTTCACAGACTCGAATTATTTTAAAGATAATGCCCGAACAAATCTTAGGCAATCTTGAGGTTTAAAAGGCTAAATAAAATTCATTGTAAAAAAGTGAATGTAAAATGAATCACTTCAATTTTGTTTCAGAGAGATTGAATTTGAATAAATCTGATGTACAAATTGCATTATGCGTGCAATTTTACTAGATAAGTGATATTTTTATGAGCGGTTATTTTGATCAGATATTTCAAATTTATAGAAGTGACAATGTAAATTCTTTTGAATATGTTTGGACAAACGTGGAAGGATTTGGGGATGACTTAGCTCAGCAGTGGGACACAATAGGCTAGGAAAAAGTAGGACATGGTTAAAAATAAGTATAAAGCAATAGACTTAACCTAAATTATTTAAGTTATTAAAATAACATAATTATACAGTGGTGTATTCATTGTTGTTAAAAATTCGTCTTATTTTCTTGTTCAATAAAAACTTTACAATTTTACAATGAATATTTTAAGTGTCTATTTAAATACGAAGCACTTAGTTTTATGAACTTCACTTGACATTGTTTGAGTATTATTCAAAGCATTTGACAAAGCTAATACAAACAGAGACACTTTAAAATTTAATTTTAAAATTAAAAAGATTTTTTTTTTGCGTACAGTCAGCAACAAAAATATGATAAAAACAGTCTAATATTGACATATTTTTTTGTTTAATTTCGACTTACAGCTAATTGCCTAGTGCATAAACGTTGTGAATATAACCTATCTGTATTACACAGATATTTTTGCCAACCGTACATTTCGAAATGGAGAAATTCCATCGACGTAGAAGCAAGAGTTTAACGTAAAAATACGGTCGCAAAACTTCTGGTGGGCGTCAATGGACTCCGAACAAATTAAAACTTTGCCCTCTTCGTATAAATGTCAAATAAATTTGAATGTCGTTTTGGAAACCAGTGATTTGTGTTCCTGTCAGTGTTTCGTTTGTTTGTTGATGAAATTGTTGCTGTTTGTTGAAATAATACGATGGGGATTTGGTCTTAGAAAATTTGTATGACAGGCAGTTGAATACAAAATATTATATTTAGATTTTTTTCTTGTTGCACTCATACATGGCTCCTTAGTTAAATTTTATGAAGAGCTTGCACGATATCTTGTAGAAAACTAATAAGTCTAATTGCAGTACACAATAAGTAAACTTTAAATAGCTCCATAAGTAATGAGAGATCCAAAACATGACATTTTAAAACCTATTGGCCGTTATGTTACATTAAAAGTAAAAATAAACGCGAAAAAGAGAGAAACAAATTGACAGATTAAAGAACTAAAACAAGTAAAACAAAACACAAGTGCAGTCGTTTAAATAAATACATATAATGTCGCTATAAGCCTTGACTTTTTGTGAACTCCAGCAAAAACGCTGCCAAGTGAAGCTTAAATAATAAGTAACTTAAGGTTATCTGCAGTAACTGTAAAATAAACCTGCAGTAGGTGATATTAAACGGAAGCTTGTTAACTTATGTGATATTCGAGAAGTGAGAAAATCTAGGACGATTATAAATGAGGATTAGCAAAAAGTTTGCATGAGTAAAATTGGTGCAGTTGGCAAGATATGAAGGATAGCTATAGTAATTGGATGAGATATGCCAAACTAAATGACGAAAACGAATAAAAATATATTGGGTAATAGAAATCATTTCGCAAAGCAAAAGAAACTTGGACTTGAATCAAAGATTTCGATAATAACCTTCCAGTCTCACCAAAACTCATCTCGATGTTGTATACACATAGAGTGACTATTATTTTTTTTCCTTTAAACTGTCCCTTAGTAACACAATGTCCCATTCCAAGACTACCAACACCAACGATATTTAAATCGAAACTCCTTTCCTAGCAACAACCCATCGATAAAACCCAATACACTTCAACAGGCATATAATAACAGCTTTCAAAACTGCTTACATAACAATCACTAATAACGAAACCGATTTCAGTTAATTAGTGTATCGACCGATTAGACGCTAACAAACCCCGAATAGGGCCGAAAGTCAATTTCGTATCACCCACGGATTTCAGGGGTAAGCTAAAGCCAATTAATACTAATTAATTTGGGATATAAGTAGATAGTAATCCTCGAATCTCTGTTGATCTAGGAGAGGGCTTTCGTCAAGCGAAAGTTGTGGTGGAAGCATTGTTCGGGGTGGGTTTGCTGCTAAATGGCTTTGATGGAGGATTTTTGAACTATTTTTATATAGCTTGGTGAAAGAAAAGTCTCAATTCCAATTTAGTTTGGTTTTTTAGGTAGGGACGTCTAACATACAGTGTCTAGTTTCCTTATATAAAAAACATGTAGACATTCAGATGGCATGACAAAATGCCATTGTGAATCTAGTCTGATAATAACGCCAAAAGAACTTCTATGTCGAGAAATTTTGGACAGAAAGGGATCGATAGATAGCAAAAAACGTATTTGAAATGGATGTCATTTTTTATTTTAAGCGAATATTTGACAACCGCCTTGGTTAAAGCCAATACATAAAAGCAATAAATTAAAAACAAAGACGATCAATCACATATAACTGAAAACACTCAGTAGTCCTTTCCCAGAATAAATTCAGACTGCTTTTACATACCTACATGTATCATATTAATGCCTACTGAAAATCACATTACTATACGAATTCCAATTGATCGAAAGTCTTTGACAAGTCAAGCAGATGTGTTTTACGTAGAAAAGAAGATCCCTTAATGGTTCAGTGGGCATGTCTGACTACCTGCTTGATCTTTGTAAATAAACAATGAGACAAAATTTCGGGCTCGATAGCAAAGTGAGTCATACGTCATTCAATGATTGGTTTAATTTTACTTTTAGTTTTGTTTCGAACAAGATCACTGAGTTTATTATTAGCTTTGAAAGTTTTGCTATCGTTGTTGGAGTCAGATGCCACTATTTGCAGAGTATAGTGCTCTCTCGCTTCCATAATGGGAACAATTTGTGCTCTAAGATCTAATAGTACCTACTAAAGTTGTTATTTATTTTTTATTTTAAGTGTCTTTTTTCTCTATATGGGAAGAGGATTGTGCCCAGCAGTGGGATATTGTGGTATACAGTCTTGTATTATTATACTAAAGTATCTTTAATAGTACTAGACCAATTTTGCCCATCAGTGAAATACATGACTTCTTCTCTTTTTATTCCTAAAATAAAACAAGTTCAATTTATACTAATTTCGTTTTGGGATCGTGTGGAAAATATTTCTGCTCGTTTGTATTCAAATCAAATGTAACTTTAGGCACTATTTAATTCCTTTGTCCTTCAACAATATGTTGAGCATTGTTCCCTTCAATTAATCTATCCTCATCCACAATATTATACAAACATTTGAAACTGAAATTTTCAGTTTAAAATCTTATTGTTCTAACAATTCTGGTATTTATTACTTTGATACAATCTAATTGCTTTGAGGTTCTCGTTTATTTCCCAAAGGATTCGGTCTTTGATGGGTTTATTCAAAATACGATCCAAGTCTGTTTCTTATTAGGTTTGACAAATATTATTAACTTTGTCTGTTTTAGTTACATTGAATAGTTTGTCTTGTGAAGTGACAGTTCTTTCTTCTTTATAATAATTTTGCATGTTATCTTCAAAACCCTGGTTTTCATTATTGGTATTATAAAGCAATACGAGATTCTATAGAAAATAAAAAAAAATATTCTGAATGATACTTGTTTTGAAATATTCCAGTCATTGTAAAAACATAAAAATGTTATGCCTAAGTTTGAATATGAGAAGTGATAATTTTAAGTCCTTATATTAAAATAAGTAAACAAAAACTTAACAAACAGCGCTATAATCACCTAATACTAATATAGATGATGATGGTAGGTGCCCTATCACATTGTAGATTAAAGTTCTCAACAAGGCGGTTGCATGTTTGACCTGTGTTAACGTATAAACCTTTAAGAGGGACCGGGTTTCTTTCCTTAAAGTTATCCCGTGAATTAAAAAATAATGATGGTGATAATAAATAAGAAATACTTACACAGCACAGTCAAGTCGATCTCAGCCTTCAAAGTGTTGCTGATCATAATGTTCTTGGCTTCGCAGGTGTACCTCGCCTTGTTATCAGACGCATCAGCTTTAAACGATAGTACATTCTCCGACATCCTACCACTGGTTCTGTAACAAAAGAAAATGAATGTGAGATCAAATGGTTTTGTAGGATTTTCAATTATCAGTCTTAATGCTATGAGATTACAGTATCATTTACAATAATTTGCTTCAGCGTCTATAAGACAATCTGTGTTAATGACTGTCAATCATATTGCTATTATTATAGAGTATCAATTACAATAATTTTCGTAGACTGTGCGCCTGTTTCTGCCGTTCGGTCGCCGCATATCAATTCTATGATGAGATGGTTAAAGTTGGTCAATACGATGATATTGACTAAAGAGTTGCAGTAGACAAACGTTCTCAGAATTCTGATTCAACCAAAAATATTCTCAACATGTTTTAAAATTTAAAACGCAGAAGTTAATCCATTCCTATCCAGTAAATTATAATTAACCAAATAGCTGGATGGAAATAATCTTACAGTATTTTACTTCCAGCAAACATTCTGAAATTAAAATACGTGAAAATGCTGAAACATTTCTCCATACTAATTATTTCATTTTAATAAGTCCATTTTCGTAGAATCCGTTTATTATTTTTTCGGGAATCTCGTAAAAATTTCGCCTGGACAAAGGTTTTCACGTAGGTACTACCGAAATTTTAAAAGAATTTCATTTAAGGTTTTTTTTTTTTGTATGTGTAAGGTTTCTAAATTGTGTGTTTGTGCAACTATTCATTAAATTATCGTTATCGATGACTATCAAAACAGGTTTACTTTACATACTATCTTTGTGATTTAGAAACTTATGATATTTTTTCGACTTTGGACTGACTTAGAACACAACAGCTTTTGTGATTATCAGTAAATGAGAAAATCAAATAAATAACAGTCACCACACCAAAGATTTATCAAAATCCATCTTTAAGTTTTCAGATAAAAGTCTAACAAAAATCCATACTACTAAAAAAATATCAGTAGCAAGCCATTTAAATACATCGACATAAAATCATTAAATAAAATTGAAGTTCCTGCAATTATCTCAACAAGCTAGACTTCAAAATTAAATAGTCTTATTTAAGTTCCTTTATATTTCCATTTGATCTGAGTTCTTATTAAATTCCAGACTCACCTATAGGAACATTATATTGTAATACGGATTCTCGTGTCGGGTTACTCTTATTTCTTTTTAACTATAACTCCAGTACTAGTTAATTTTCAATTGTATTTAATGTTATTTTATTTTTAGATTTGAATGAAGCTTTTGATAGAGTATCGTTTACTAGTTTTATTCGATTTCTTTTAATATTGCTATTTGATTAAAATCAAATCTTTCATTTTGTACTTGAACATTGTGTGATTAAAGCTGTTAGGTTCAAATTTGTTTTTACCGGTTTCAATGGATTACCATATTTTACTTAAGGTTACTGTTAATATAAAAAATATATTCAACGTTGTCAGAATTGAATAATTTTAACTTAAAAAACTGATTATAGGTGAAAATATGAATCATGTCTCAAAAAGTATAAAAAGACCTAAACAATTTATTTTACAATAAATGTAGTCCAAAATATAATTACTCAGACTATAAATAATCCCCCACTTCCTACAAAATTTCTTTCGAAAAAAACCTAAATGAGAACCTAGATTCCGCTACGAATTGATAAAATATTTAATAGTTTTATGCAAAAGCTTGGGTAAACGCCAAGAACAAGGAATAAGTAATAGATTTTTTATGAAATACCCATTACACGGCACACAGGGTTTCATATTAATATTGAAATTCATGGTCCGGTGGTTTTCCCACGGTGGAACCTGATAGAAATATCGCCGTCTCCTTCTTTCAGTGGTGTCTGAGTTAAATAGAGGGTGACGAATATGTTTTTTATTGTTCTTGTGGTAATTAGAGACTTAGTTTGGACTTATCAGGGTAAGATTTTTATAGACGTTTTTAATTATTCCCGTACTCTTGAGCAAAGTATCGAATGCTTTATATTTCATTTTGACGAGATTTCAGTACGTTTTCATAATAATTATATTTAATTACCATTGTATCTTTGTTCAATAAAATGAGAATTCTAACTAATTAATAAAAAGTCATACTAATAAATTAAAGCCAATACAATAGCTGTTCACTGAACGTATAAAATTAATGAATGATTTCATATTAAATGCAAATAACATTTAATTTATTTAATTAGCGGTTAGCTTTTATCATTTTCAATTTAAATGTCTATATTATTTTTTATAGGAAAATTAATTGGGTCTTGGCAAAAGTATAAAATATGTAAGTATACGATTTTAATCAGAGTTCGGTTATATTCTAGGTTCCTTTTCAGAAACTGGACATATAAAATTTCTTCGAGGACTTAATGATTCCATCGATTGATCAGCCTTAGCAGGCGATACTTATCCTACAAATCCAGGTATTTTATCTAAAAATCATTGTTTATAGTAGGTATAAAGCTGTAGACTTCGTTTTGGTTCAAATTGAAAAGGTTAAATAACATGCTACGACCAATAGGAGCATAAACAAACGCAGGCGAAATAGCAATCTCAGCTAGTCTCAAATAGGCCTTCGATACATATTATAAAACAAAGTCGCTTCCTGCGTCTGTCCGTCCATTGCTGCTATATTCTGTCCGTCCGTATGCTTATTATCATTTAAACTACGCAATGGTTTTTGATGCGGTTTTTTAAATCGAATATTTCAAGAGGAAAATTATGCGATACATATAAACTGCTGTAGTGGGTCTATGTATAGTATATCTTCTGCAATCGACAATCTATCGTCTATGGACAGACTCACAAACAGCGATGATTAGGGTTTCATCAAAATATTTCAATTACAATCTAAAAATAATAAATCAAAAAACAAACATCCGTCAGTCACTTCGTAACATTTGCAAACACTTTAAAATTTAAACAGCCCAAGTATTTTCAGTTATTATTCATTCTGCGAGCGGCGAAACTTTGGACTCCAAGTTTTTCCGAGTTTGAATTACCTTCGCAATATTTATAGGAAGTATAAAATGGAAGGATGTGTTTAAGCGGTTTTTTAGAACTTCCTATTTTGCCTTTTACCTGTATACTAAACTTTTAAGGCAGATTTTCTCGAAGTTCGTCTTTTGTTTTCGTTTTTTTTGGTTTAGATGGGGAAGTTTTTGTTTTTTAAGTTATTTGGTTTTCGTTTTGTGTTTGTATTGAATTGTTTTATTGGTAAAGGGTATTTTAATTGGACGTTTATGTATGATGAATTTGGTTCAATTTTTCTGCTAAACCAGAAATTTTATGAGACTTAAAATGATTCGCTTTAAGCAAAGACTTTATTAAAAAGTATCATTATTAAAAGGTTTTATTTCAAGTAGCCCTCATTCAGTCACTACTATAACTATGACTGTAATGATGATTTTTTTCAAGAGGTTACTTTTACCACATTAGTACTACGAAACTGACTGAATCGTTATTATCGTATTTATTTGTAAATACTTACGAACATAATAAATAACAGTTCTCAAACTTGCACTGAACCCGAACAATATCAAATAGACCGCGTACATTTATAATGGTACGGTTAGCAACAAAAGCGCTTAACGTAATCACATTTACAAAACAACTATGAACAAATTTTGACATGCCTTTTGGTCTAATGGTTAGTGGCCCTGACTGCTGTACCAGAAGTCGTGGGTTCGATTCCCACCCAGGACATATTTTTGTGTGATAAGCACTTTGTGTCATTTGTTTTGTGTGAGACTAGATGGCGTTGTGTAAATATTGAGGAATATTTAACCAAATTGCTTAACACCTATTATTGTGAAAACATACTAAACACCAATTCTTACACCACTGAAAAGTAGGTACTGACACTTTGCAAATCGGACAAAGAGTATTCAAGCCGAGTTCTGCTCTACCACCTCATAAATTAATACTATTGCGGTTGTGGACAAAAGAAGATTAAAAGAGTAACTTATGGAGTTTCTTGCCGGTTCTTCTCCATAAGAATGACATTTTGGAACCGCGCAACTAGAGTCAGTTACGTTTAGAACGTGCCTGAGAAGGCCTACTTAAAATAAAAACCTTTTATTTAATGTTGGCGTCTCTCTTCTACACCAGCAATATTACTTTAAGATGTTTTGCTCTGTGTTGCTGACGGTACATAAGACCATAGCCCCAATTCTCATCAACGGATACCATAACACGATCCCGTGGGATAATATGACCACAAAGCGTTTTTATTACAAACAACAGCAGTTTAGGGTTACATTGGGTGATTCTGATACCGAAAGCATTTGTGGGTTGGATTGAGAAGTTGTGTAACGCAGTGATTCAGTGGTTGGTTGTGTTATTAGAGTTTGGATATTCGGTCAAATATACTCTTGCATCCATTAAAAAAGATTTCAGGGACACGTTAGAAAAAAAGAAACAAAAAATAAAAATTTTGTTTCTTATTTTCAAAACATTTATGCAATTGTTGTTGTGCAACAAAATAATTGTGGCCACGGCACCTAGTACACTAATACTAGGTGCCGTGGCCCAAATCCTTCAACGCAGGACATATTATAGTGCTCAAGCGTATGCGCAAACTAAAATGCATACTGTTCCTATCTATCTTGAAGGGCCATGCCGTGGCAAAAGCCACCAAAATACCTATATACCTACTACTTTTTCTTATTTAAAGATATTCTACAAATAATAAGAAAAAAATATCTTGTAAACGATACCATCTTTTTGAAATCGTATTTTGATCTCATTCAATACGTTTCGTGTTCCCAAATTGACATTTGAACTTAGATTTCATCCAAAATCGTGAAGGTCGAAGGTCATTTATTTATATTCTATTAAAATTATTACTGGCTTATAAAAGGTCAAAGTACAATCAATTGAGCGCTTATTTAAATATTATATTTGAGTAAATTGGCTATTCATGAAATAAGACCGTTTAGGATATTTTTACACGAGGCAACTTAACTCTACGGTACCTTTTAAATTTAGTTGCCAACGACGGGTCCCTTTTCTACGACGGTAGCCGCTTGGAGACTGAAAATGACGGGTTTCAAAGACTGGCGTTGCGTAGTGTAAGAAGGGTCTTAGAGAGTATATTTTGGGACCATTTAATTAATTATAGAGTTTAGTCTTCAATATAAACTAGCTTGAAACCTCCACCTCTTTAAGAAAGTTAGAAGTCTGTGTAAAGCTTGGTAAATGACGTCACTTTAATGGTGCCGAACAACATATACAGCTACAATTGAAGTGGAAAATGGACTTATCGGAGTATAAAGTAATTAATGTTTCTAAACCTTTGCGACTTGTACACATATTTTAGATAACAAACGGGTCTTATTCGTGATATAATTCGACCACGTGCCAAAAGAGCCTTGTAGCACTGTATAGAGCTGTTGATATCTTTAAAATGGTTTCTTTTGTTTAATTATGCTCTTTTTGGACTTAATGCATACCTACATTTTTATAAACGCGGAAATATGGTTTACTCATGGTAAAACAACATACTTACATATAAGCATACCTACTTTCAAATGTTATTACAGATTTCCCTTCCATTACTTAAAGATTTATTTGCTTGACATTCTTGCCTTTAATTAACAATTGCTAATAATACACGTTCTCTAAATATACGCTTTAGGTTTACACTTTGTAATTACGAGTGTATTCTGTTGATTTATTAAAATTATACCCTGTTGCCATGGTGATTATCGTACGTTTGAAACACGCTGTATGTTTTATAGAGCGTGTTTGGGAAAAACGTGGACGTGTTTTAAACATGGTTACATTTATATGGGGAATATTTGAGAAAGGGAATTTTGTAATGTCTTAAAATAATTTGAGGACATAATATATTTTGAACTTATTTCAGAGAAGTCTATTTGTTTTAAGTAACAATCCTATGTGAGAAAATTAACGATTTTTACAGAAAAGGATGCTGAAAATTGACATTGAAAACTGAAAAAGGACAAATTTTAATCAGCTCAGTCAATATTGCGTGTCAAGTCAAATATTGAAAAAATAAAACGGTTGACTTAAGAATCAAACTTTAGCCTCTAGAAGATAGGGCATTAGCATATCGACATAGGACCTACATACCGTCGGCTAAAAAACCGTGATTGCTACATTTCTCACCTAATTTCTTTTATAATTAAATAACTATTATCATCAGACAACTAATTAAAATCCCATGCTGTAAGTAACCAATATATCTTCCGTTATGGTTCAGGAGCTCTGCTCGTGGGAAGATCTCTATCTATAAAGACTCCTGGACTGGGTTTGAACTTTCATCGTGTACATTTATAAGGTCAAGTTTCTTTTGAATTTTTATGTGCTATTTTTTATTATAATTTTCTAGATCTTCGTTCGAAAAATGTTATTGTATTTCATGATATTTATTAGTAATCTCACGCAAGTTTTCTCTTTCCGTATAGAGAAGGGACAAGCATTGGTCAACACGCTAACGTTTATCAGTTTCTTACAAATGTGTGTTTTACTATTTTATCAAGGCTTTTGGCATTTATCTGTCTAGAGGTTCGTTTGTTAATTAGTAGATTGACAAGTATAAGAAATGTTTTTTGCTGTCATACATGTAACATGATTCGAACTTAATAATAGGGGTGATGATAACTTTTTTAATGGCCGTCATATAGTTTATTAAATAATATTTGAAGTGTTTTTTTATGTTTTGTCCCGCAAATAGATATTAACCAAGGTACACTCAATGAATGTTACTCGTGACGTCACTTTTTCGTACAATTTTTGTCGTTTTACGTCACAAGCCTCTCATCCTAAACTTTGAAGCACCATAATTTTGACATTACTTATTGTTCAGATAAACGCAAAAATATGTATCTAATATTTTTTATTATCTATCTGGCGGAATTAGATTCTTACTTTTCGTACCCTGTCTGATGATAGGGTTAAGATAATAGGGAATAATCCATTAAAATACAAAACAGTGACATTAAAACTACAACCAGAAATGTAAGCGCCTTTTCAAGGAAACATAAAATAAATGCCACCAATTTATTAGATCAAGAAAAACTTGCAACGTATTTACAGTGGCAATGTACTTGAGAGATGTGGTTCAAAGTTCGGAACTTCGTTGCATACACAGACGTTTAACTTTTGCAACTGAACGAAAAATTCCAAGTTAACTGGGATATGTGACTAACTGTTTAGTTATATCGAGTTGTGTGGGGCGATTTGACTAAGAATAGGAACGTAGAGTTACTTGCGAATGAATTTATAGTGGAAACTACGATGATTACGTAGTACTGGAATATTACTGGTTTTTTTTAATACATGTTAATAAGATTCTTTCTTGTCTCAGTTTTTGTTTTTGTAGGTTTAATTGGTTCCAACATAATTTAAATTATATTTGTGAAATAATAATGTATACCTTCCTCTTTTGTCTAATAATGTATCTTGTGTATTCTTTGTTGGAGATCCTTATTATAAATAAATAAATCCTTGGTTTTATCTATATAAAAATCAGCCCAGACTTAAAAAAAAACAATCCGCTTAAGCAACAAAAAACTCTATTGAATAAATAAGTAAAGATGTTAGTTTCAAATAACGTGAATAACACATAAAATGACTTTTTTTTAATTTTATCAATGCGTCTACGTATTGGCAAAAAATATATCTATATAAAAGAAAATATCTTAAGTAAGAACCTAAAAAATGTTTTCTAAATAAGAGTAGATGTTTATGATACACCCATTTCTCTGCTAACTCGAAACCCCAGCTAAATAATTCAAGCAATTTCAAAAGAAATAAAAAAGATTAAAAGTACTTTCGAAATGATAGGACCGTAAAAGAACAAGCAAAGGAAAGCATTGTTAATTTCTATATAAAGTAGAGATATCTTTTAGTTATTATGACTGAGATAAATCAAATTGAACGTGTGGAAGACACTGCTGGTACTATTGTGTGGTGCAAGGGACGAGAGGACAATTATATGTAATAACTAGCTTTTTTTAACAAGAAATTTTCGCATTAAAATATTAGAAGGATACCAATGATAACTGAACCACTGCGCCACCAAAACCACCACCTACCCCTAGCCCAAACAAAACACTATTCTAGAGCAGAAATTCGAGCACTTATTTACATTTAGTTTACTTCTTATTTCTAAAATATCCACGTAATTATATTAAACTATACATTCATCAACATTCACACAACATCCTCAAATCTCAAGCCTGGGTGGGAATCGAACCCACGACCTCCGGTATAGCAGTCAGGGCCACTGGCCACTAGACCAAAAAGCCACTCGAATTTAAACAAGTAAAATAATTCATTAATTTACCAACCTATTTTATTACAAATCTTAACAACGCTTCTCAGTAAGTAAGTCTTCTTCAAAGATCCTATCGACAACCAATGGGATCAGAAGTCAAGACATCACAGAATCGCTCTCGCTCCTCAGTGACACGGCATTTTATAAATTTCTCTCTAAATTTTTCGAGGCGTTATTTATAACTTAATCTCGAAGCTCGGTAAATGTTTTAAGCGCTAACTGCCAAGGATATATCTTTTTAAGATCCACTGAAATGTATTTTTGTAGGAGAAAATAGAAGTATCACGGCTCTGTAGTGGAGAGGATAAGTAGTAAGCTCCCAACACGATTCGAGCCAGAAATTAGAACTCGGTTAATATATTTTTGAGTGCACAACTTTCGTATCTCTTGAAGAAAATTCTTTTAAATGCTGGAAATTTTTAAACTAGTTTGTTTGAGGTTATAAGTCTAGAGTTTAGTGCTTGAAAATCGGTGCTCTTGAATCATAAACCTCGTTTAAAATTCTAACAAAACAAAACTAAAATTAGATCAACTATTTTATACAGAAATGACAATACAATACGCTCAAATAATTGGGTATACAATACCAAATGTCAGGCCATCTCAAGTAATAGAAGATGTGATTGGTTTAAGTACCAAGCCAAATACAGAAAATACCCGAAATAGCTTCCGCCCACAAAGAAAAACCAAAATAAAAACTAAGTGCAAAAAGTTATAAAGAAAAACACAAGCCACTCACAATCTATTACTTTCCCATAATACTTCAAAAACAGCAAAAAAAATACAAAAAGATACCTCGTGACAAAGTCACACGTCTTGATGTGGTCCATTAATCAATCTATCGTTAAGACGGAACACGTTTTTACAAGGTTACATTTGAAGAGTACTTGGGGAAGTTGGCCGACGTTTTTGGGGAACTAACGGTATGAGTTTACTAAGTAATATGGTTTTATTGATCGGTGTTTAAACGGAGTTAAACTTGGGACATTTAGAAGGATATAGCGTCAAGTTGAGTAGACTTTAGAGAAGCGTTTGATACTGTTAGAATGAATTGTCTGGGAGCTGTTGATGGTTATTTTTATTGCGGTAGAATCTAGAATATGGAAAGTTGGGAGTTGTTTTTGTTTTTATGACATTTGTTGTTAAATAAGACCTATTTTGGCTTCATGGAAAAGACTAAAAAAAAAACGAGAATTGTTGTGCAAATCGACCATATAAATTCATAAAAAATTGACCTCTCATAGCAAAATTCGATATCAAAAACATTGCAAATTCATCTTTGAAAACAGATACGGAACTAAAACAAGCAAATAAACTAACCTCTCAACAAGAAACGGAATCACAATATGAAACCGATACTGTAGATAAAAAAAACTTTGGAATCGACGAAACAAACAGAATCCTACACAAAGAACTAAACTATGAGAAGATTATGGCTCAGTCGTTTTCCTGAGTATTTCTCTTCGACTCGGTTTTGAGTTACAAAGGAAAACCGTCTACGTTAAACTCCTTGGTACGTGTTAAGACATAAGACGTTGGAGGAATACGTGTCCTATTTTCTTTGTGTGATGGTTCAATTTTGATTGTAGTGCGATCTTCGGTGTTAAGTGTATTGTTATCTTTTGTCTTCGTTGTTATTTTTTTCTTATAGATTAAATTGGAGATTTTTTTAATCTCTCGCTTTCGATCTTGAACCATCCGATCCTTTATCTTCAGCAACTTAGTCATCAGTACACTTTGAGAAATATCTATGAATTCCAAATCAAAATTGAGATTATTGTAATGTCATGTCAGTCTCTATCAGTCTATCTGTTTCTTGCTATACTTACTATATTGACACAATCATTCACCTGTGAGATTAGCATTTCTTATATTTAATTACACTATTCTTGCATAATATCACAATTTGGCTCTCTACCTAAAGGATCTCCATTTACAGAACCAAAATCATTTTCACATGTCCCCTTATCATCCATATATTCTCCAAGATCACTTATACCAGCAACATCTCCTAACTTGCGCCACCCATACACGTCATCTCAAAGTCTATTATCTTTCTGCTTTGGTATAATACCGTGATATCACCGCGCTATGTCTCAAAGGGGATGGCTTGTAGTTCAGCTATATCAGAATAGAGGTGGGTATGCATGATATGTTAGGGATACGTTTTAGAAACTTCACTGTTTAGGGTTTTGGGCTTGATTTTTGGAGAAAAAGGATTCCTACGGCATACAGCTTGGGCCTGAAAATGTTTTCTACCTTAAGTTTTTTAATGGTACTGACAAGTATACGACACAACATCGATACATAGATTGCTTTTTATTTTTTTTTTCATTCATTATGGACTATACGTTCTAATACTATGAGTTCTGGGCAAAATCAACCACACATTGGGTGCCAAACAACAGAAGGAGACCTCGCGGTAGACCCAGGAAGAGATGGCGCGATGAGCTCGACTCATTTGTTCAAAACTGGCCCCAGTTAGCCATAGACCGGGATAGGTGGAAAGAGGGAAGGGAGGCCTTTGCCCTGCAGTGGGACACTAACGGCTAGTAATAATAATAATAATAATGGACTATACAGAACACTGATAAATAATCAAAGAAATGTTTTTGGACCCTAACTAGTATATTTATGACATATATTTTTTTTGTATTCTAGATAAAGGACAGAAAAATGCAGTACATATTCAGTAATAGGTCACCAAATATGTAAGTAACAAAGTTTGAGACGTAAAAAAATAATAATCTATTACTGAACACCCCGAGACTACATAATTCTAATAAACCTCCCAATCCCAAGAACAGATGGCACAAAAAAGCACCATTATCAACAAAATCAACTCCAAACATTGTCCAAAACGAAATCCCCATAAAAACAGCTGATAATGATCACTAGAAAACATAAAAACCCATCTATAGGATGCAAAATAACCTGATAATTTCCTTATCAAGGCATCCAGACAGTTGGCTGACAGGATGATAAATAGACCGAGATTAAGGACGCCGTAGGGCGAGAGGCCGTGTTAAGAAAAACCACGTTAAGTAACCACGTAAACAAATAAATTAATGAACAGTACAATTTTAAACTACAATATCGAACAAACCAATGTTATCGATATCAAAAAATACTAAAATATTGTAAAGGAAAGTCAATATAAAAGTATAAAAATAACTTTTAACAAAAAGGGAATAAAAATACACATTCCATATATTCTATTCACCACACTAATTGAATGTCAATCCATAACGCAAAGTCTACAAAAACATATCAAAACAAATCCATGCAAAGAAACCTAATAAAATAACCAAACAGAAAATAAAATCAATATACATAAGTATTTTAGTGATGCGACACCTATGTATCGATAATCGATAAATATCGACTAAGACTTTGTTACGATGTCGACGTCACAAAATTTTCGTCGAGTTTTTTGAGTTATTATTTTGCTTTATGGTGTGTAAGACATTGTTGGTTTAAGATTAAAGAATTTTGGAAATTATTTATTGTGTGATACGTGGAAAATGAACACAGTTTGGGCGTGGATAAAATTGCGGTGCGTTGTGAACGTACAAGTCTTTATCGAGCCTTTTCAAAGGATGAAATATTGGGATCGGTTTTTTATTCGGATGCAATTGTCAGTTTTATAGTACGTGAAGTTTACGAACGCGTATCGGGCTCGTTTGATTGAGTACTAGGAACCGTATGGAGCTTTGTTCAAAACGTTTTATGCATACATTTTTGACAAAAATATTAGATTGTAGGGTTTCATTAAACTATCGGATATTATTTAATAAGTAAATTCTAGTATTCTACACATATTTTTTGTTTTGATATTTTAACCAGCTATTTTATATAGATTTAAACAAAGTTAATATATAATTTAATACTAAGTAACCAAAATTACATAGAAGACTAATAAAACACGTTTCAGAGACTTATCGATTTGCTCCTCATTTCCCATCACTAAACACATTCAGTACATACCTAACACACAAAAAAGGTTACATAAGAAGTAATCCCTTCCCTATATAGATTCTCGTTTTGTTTGCCTAATAAATTCTAATAACAGTAGTCGATGTCCCATCACTAGCTCACATTATTATTCGTTAGGATCTTGTTTATAAGAATGATAATATATTATTGATGTTTTTGAGAATTTTCCCTTTTGTGTCTGAGTAGGGTTGAGGAAAATGGACGTAAATGTATAAATGTATCAAAGTTGTACTAAATGTATACTGAGTAGAAGGACAATGTACACAACACGTTTTTGAAAAACTTGATCAATTTATTTTGTCCCGACTGTGATTTTTTGAAATAAAAACTTACATTTAAGAAAAAAAGTGTTCAGGATGTCGTTTGTGTCAATATTAGGAGACGACAATCAACTTTAGCAAAATATAAAATTAACAGATATGCTTACAAATAATCAGTATTTGACATGAAGTTTTGATAACAAATTAATAATTATTATTTTGACCAATATTTTTGAAACCGAGGCTAAGTATTCTATTTTTGCTTAGAATTATTTACAGACAGGAAAATGAAAATTATAACCTACAATTATCTTTTACCTCACAAAACCTATACACCTACATACTTACCTACCAAACTATAACGAAAACTTATACTGAAAAATCTTTCCACATAAAACAATTTACACTGAAAAGCCCGAGCCAATATTTAACCCTAAACAGAGATACGGCCTATTCGACCAAGGGGACGAGCAAAATATGACAGCATATTTTCCCAGTAAGAAAGGCGGTGTGCATGCATACGATCAATGTTAATATGTGCCGCAAAGAACGTGGTAGGAATATACAAGTTCTACATATTTATATGGGCAGAGCCTTGAATACAAGATTTTTTCTCATTTTCTGTGTATGCACGTAGTCTAGGTTTTGAAGTGTTGGGGTATTACGCTGTTGTGCTAGTTTATGTTGTAGTTTTGATACAAGGTTTTTAATGTTGGTTTTGATTGATTCTAAGGCATTTAGTTGCCTGCGTTGGGAATCGAACCAGCACTACGTGCTCACAGATCCATACGTAGAACCATAAGGCCACCACGACTTGGATATATGTATAAATATGTAAAAAAGGCAAGAAAAAGTGACAATAGTGGTACAATAACTTCTTCTATCCATTACTATTTAGCATTTAGCATTTAAAGTGAAAAAAATCAGCATAATACTTAACGCTGACCTAAAACTGAATGTAGCCGTTTTAATATTGTATAAAACAGTTTCCTTTTTCCAAACCACCTGAACAAAATATAACAAAAAGTCATAGACAGCAAAAACTGTCTAGATTTATCAGTCTAGACCCGTTTTTCAGACCAATATTGAATAGAGCAGACGGATGGCTACATTACTCGCCCTTTCAAATATATAACTAATAGATATGACCTGACCTATTGAGGGGTGATGAGGTACAAAAAGGTTTAAAAAATGTCTGTCAGTTTAATACTGAAAAAATATTTGAAGTTAGCTGTCGCCCGTGACTTCACCCACGTGAATGTTAGTTATCGCTTCAAAAACATAACACTCTCTAACGCAGTCGATTAAAAAGTAACTTATGTGTAAGCTCCATGTTAAAAAGCAACCTTTATGTCAGTTAGCTCCATGCCAAATTACATAAAAATTGCTTTCCCAATATGTTTCATTAATATACTTGAAAGATGTTAATAAAATCATCAATCGGCTTCTTTTAAAATGATTTAAGGCAATACAATATAAGTTCTACATCCATGCCTCCTAACAATGCGGCATCTAGCATTCACTCCTTTTTTCTCATATAGTTTTATTCACACTCCATTCACTTCTTTTTCTTCTTCATCTAACATCCATACAAGTAAATACTCTGTTTAAAGAATTGCCATCATCATCAGCCTTAAATATCTCACAGCTGAGTCTAAGACTTATTTTATATTTGCTATATTTCTTTAAGCCGCATCCATCTATATTCCAAGCTAAAAGAATACTTATTTATAATGTCAATATACTTTAATATTAAGGTGAGTCCCAAAGGGGTAGGCAGAGAGTAAATAATGGAACACCCACGGTAACGGTTGCTTAAAACAAATAAAACTGGGTTTACCTTAAGGCTACGTAGCAGTACAGTTTGTATATTATTATGGTTTAAATATTGAAAGCTGAGTTCCGGAGTAAGTTCATGTATGATAGTTAAGCTATCAAAATGTTAGTAAAATTCCATGATCAATTATGGCTGGACTGTTGGTCTGGTGGCTAGTGGCCGTGACTGCTATACTAGATGTCGTGGGTTCGATCCTCACCCAGGACATTAATGTTTGTGTGATGAGCATGATCGTTAGTTTTGTGTCTGGATGTAATTGATCTATAATACGCATGTGTTTAGAAATATAAAAGTTTGTTTATCAGTTGTCTAGTATTCATAATACACGCTCTGCTTAGTTTGAGACTAGATGGCGTTAGATGAAAGTCAGATAGACAGACAAAAATAAATCAAAATAAGTACCAATTACTTTTCTTCGATTGATTCTATCATAAAAGGTGGGTTGTATAGGGTATGGCGGTGATGTCCAAAAAGTACTTCTTAGTGGTTTATCTTGAATAAATAGATTTTGATTTGATATCGTGTTAGCATCCCTAGTGCACTTTCTAATAAAATTACCTCAAGCAAGCAACAAGAAAAATTAATAAGAAAAATTTACATCCCGTAGAAGCTTTCATCAGCCAATAATTTATTTAATAAATAAACAGCTAAAAAGGCTAAGAAAACTAAATTACGCTTCAAACTAAATAAATCTACAAGCGAAGGTGAAAAGTGAAGGGAAAAAAGGTAAAATATTATCGAGATAGGACCACTTTTGAACCTAGTGCTGGGAATCGATTATCGATAAAAAGCGATAAGGCTATTTTCCGGTAGGTTAACTCTGTACGTTCGGGAATTCAATTGAATTGTTATTAAATGAATGTATAACAGATTTAGGGAGGTCCCAATGAATTCTATATTACATTTTAATGGAATAATTTAGGTTATTATCGAGAGAAAGGGATTTAATTGAAGATATACATTGAACTTAAAAATGGTAAATAATTTTGTATTGTCATCGTTATTAGTTTTAATTGCAGTAGTGCTAAAAGGGCCTTATAAAGTGAAAATTTCACCACTGTGATAGAGATGCCACTATACGCCGTGTAATTCGCAGACCCGCTTTTACAACTGCATAAGCCTAATAAAGGTGTTGTTAGACTTTGGTTCACCGAGTGTAAGAAAACTAATTGACAAATACCATTTCCTTACTTAATATACTGTCGATATAATATAACATCATTTTGCTATTAATATTATTTTGAAGTGCATAATTTGTATATTTGTTGATTTCTTATTTCAGTAATAAGTTTTAGTTTTCATATTTTTTTAAGATTTTTGTTTGGGTTTGTAAGTGTATTTTATTTTTCTATGAAGTTAATTTTGCATGTTTGTTTTATTGGGTATTTCCCTTTTAAGATGGTGTTGCACATGAACCAAACAAACAAATTAACGCAACAATGATGCATGTCGTTCTAGTGAGGAAAATCTCCACCATATTAGAGAAATTCCAAGAAACACCTATCTTTAAGACCTCTGATGTTACGAATATTCTTGGAAAACGGTATTTACTAACATGATACGATAGTGTTACGCTTGCTTAGCTTTCCTAGGTATAGCTATGTGTGATAGCACAATATAGAAAAGAATATACTTTAAAATACACTGCATGAGTAACGGCATTCATACACAGAGATGTGATACCGTAGAGGATAGTAAAATCACTTCAATGCATGCACGATAATATATCAAATACTAGCGACCTACTAGCTACACACAGTTGAAATACTGATATATATTATAAACCTTCGTTTTGATATATTCTATCTACCAAAAAACTACATCAAAATCCGTTGCGATCTGTTTTTTATAACGACTCCCGCACTAAGGAATTTAATCCCTGTATCGAGGGGAATTTCACAGACATTCAATTCACATGCACAGAGATACCCAGACTCAGAACAAGCATTTAATTTTGTGGAATTCAAAAATACTTGTCCTACGCGGGAATCGAACCCGCGACAGGTCGCGTACAGTGATAATTGACGTGGTGACCTATATCAATCGGCTATCCTTGCAAAAAAATCTAAGCGTACATAGGGATAGACGATAGAAGCGACTTTGTTTTTTACTACTTTGTGATGACCAGGATAAACATGTATCTTATTTAAATATTCTTCACGACTTTTACCAATTTAAGTCAAAAGCCAGCCAAGTAAACACTAACAGACATTCCACGTCTCGCCAACTGTCAAGTATTTTCAACAATTAATATAATTTATTCATTCCTACATCCAACAATGAAAATATTACAACAAAAGGAATCTCGGAATTATTTAAGAGATAAACAAACGGACAGAAGTTATGTGAACTATGAGCAAGCAGGTCAGAATTAATAAAGAACTTTTTATTCAAACAAAAGGAGGTTTTCATTGACTTTGTTAAGCACTTACTGGGAAATGTATTAACATAATTTATTAATGTTTAGTAAGCAGAAGTTAGAAGTTTTTGAGAACTGAAAAGTGTAAAGAGAATAGTTTTAAAACTGTTATAAGTTAAACATGTCTTACTCTACCTTTATTTTATGTTGTTGCTTTGAAGACATTTATTTTTCTGTAAACTTAAATTTATTTGTGGCTCATAATACAAGCTCTGCTTAGTTTGAGACTAGATGGCGTTATGTGAAAGTCGTGGAATATGAAAAAGTGTCAAATTTTGTGGAAATGAGTCTATCAGAAACGTATGGGTACTAATATATTTAGCTATTACTAAGCGCATCAAATATAATGGAACCGTGCCATCGACATCAAAAGAAGAGAAAGAATATTTAGCCAACATTTATTCTATTCACTGATCTATAATCAGATAGGGACATCTAAAAATAATCCACTACAGTGAAAGGTTCAGTAATTAATAATAATATTATGAATGAGGATAATGTCCCTAGTTCCATGAAAAGGCCTCAAGCGAATAATACTTACATAGTCTTATGTATAGATATATCTATCAAAATCAAAAAGGTTATATTTGGACGTCACAAACGAATGGCACAACCTCCAGAGTCACCAAGAACACAATTCCTTTGTAGACTTTGCGACCGGCGTTGTCGCTCCCGTATAGGCCTTGTTAGCTACTAGCGTAAGTGCCAAAAGCTAATAAATTAACACGGCTGCTGTTTCCATCATCTGTCATAGATGTTAGAGGCTGATGGCACTGATGATGATGATATTTGGACAACTGCTTCTGCTGATAACCTAGTTTTCCCAAAAACAAAAATAATTTCCATCGATATCAATCAAAGTATCTTAGCAGACATTACTAAATTTTATTACAAAAGGCAATATAAATATAAAAACTACAACACTAACAGTTAAATACTAAACGCAACTTCCGACCAAATTGTATTAACAAATCCCAAATTAGATTTTAACAATACGTTACATTGGGATGTATTGAATCGGAAACAATTGCAACTCTATTAAATTCCTAATATAAGTCAATACAAAACACCACACAATTCAGTCAAATCCCATCCAATACCATTCAATTCAGTTTTGTTAATGAGTATTTACTTTAGTACTTATAATACCATCTCATTATCCGAATACCGTTATTATACAAACCCAATTATGTTCAGTAAACATTTCTATTTATACCACCCAATATTGAGGTCAATAGTTCAGTTTCCTAAGCAAAAACATCGATAAAATAGTCAAGACGTTATCGAAAAAACCACAAACATTCGATTCTACAAATAAGTATAAGAACTGTTCACAATTGGAATGAAATTCAAATTTCTCCAGGGAGTAAAGTCGCTTTATTTATGTTTTTATCGATATGTGGAACATCACTAGAGAGTGCAGTTAGTGAAACTCATAAATCAGTTTCCGTAGCCTGTAGGCACGTCTTAATACAATTTTATTAGTGACGGATGTAAGCTGCGGGGTTATGTCGATACTTTTTATCGATATACATTATTTTATATGTGCCTATAACTGTATAGCTTAAGGAAATCATATTCAACATTTGACATATAATATGCGACGTAAAATACAAAAAAAATATTTTTGCTTTCTTTTAAAACAAAATGTTACTTACTACATTTTTTTATGAAAATAGTTCTAGCTTTTAATTTTAGCATAAGGATCATTAACAATACACTCATTAAACCAACGAAAACAAAATGTCAAGCAACTAAGAAAAGCTTTAATTCTCCATCAAAAAAATACTGTCGACAATTTTTTCGATAAACAAAAAAAAACATCGACAATGTTGACCCATCACTAAACATCAGCTTACATAAATCATGGAGACATACGCCCTATCTGTTGCCAGCTTAATACGACCCCCCCTAAAAGGGGGAAACGGTAGGGGGGGAATTTTTTATACGCAAAAAGCTGAGTCTGCCTTCGTATTGTATACTTTACTTTATATCGGCAATCTTTAAACGGTTTACTCAGCAGATTTTAAGAATATCGCGATGATAGTTTTTGTATTATTTTGTTGTATTGAAATTGTCGTTTTGATCGATTTTCTAGAAGAAGATTTATCAGTGTATTACTACGGATATGAGAGTGGACATATTATGTGGCTTAGGATGTTTGTAACTGTAACAAAAGTGTAATTAGAAAAGAAAAGATATCCGGGAATTTTAAAATCGCAATAAACGAATGAATAGTTTTCAGTTTTCCATGTCATACTAAATCCATTCAGTCTTCTTATCATTTTTTTGGGCAAAAACCAAGATCAAAAGGTTTTTATTTCGAGTAGGCCTTTTCAGGCACTTTTAAGACGATACTGACTCTAGTTGTCCTTTTCTAAAATACAACAAGCTATTTTGACTTTTAAAATTAATGCCTGACCAGTTTTTGTACAATAAACAGGACAGTTGCCGTTCTGAAAGCAGGACACTATCACTTTACGTATATCACTATCTCGTTTCTACATTATCAACAACCCTCTAACAATTCAACACACATTTTCAGTTAGACTTCACAGGAACAGCTAAAAACACCCAGTCTATATTAATAGAGCTTACACGAACAATTTGAAACGTATGCCATCAACGTAACGTAGGTCCTAATAGAGCCCTTTGTTCATAAGTTACAGGCTTCATATAACTCCGTGCATTTGATGTCGGACACGCTACGCAGTGCAGTTGTGTTATTATATTAAGCTTAGTATATTCCAAGTTGGTTGGTCAGTAGCTTGATGCAGTAGAAATAATGCTTCTGTATAGACTAGAGTTTGTAATATAAGGAATATTATTATCATAGATTTAGTTAAATTAAAATATTAATATATCATTATAGTTTTAAGACGATGAAATCGGAGTTTCTAAAAAAATACCATTGATAAAAATGATGATTGTTAAAATGGATTACGTATATTAGTATTAGGGTAGGATTATGTATATGGATAGGTTATTTAGTTTTAAAGGTCTAGCGCATTTCGTTTTAAAGGTTTACTTTAGAAAACTGCCGTAAAATTTTTCAGCATAATTGTTCAATTCGATAAACCATTATGGCTCTGCGGGATCACTACATCTTAAAGTACGCTCTATGCTTTATTATTTGCGTGGCTTGCCTCCAGTTCGCCGTGAAGTTTCTAGTAAAACATCATCATATACTTAGTTTGATAGCCTAGTGGTAAGGCCATAGGACGTCAAAGTCAAAGGTCTAAGTCGGATTGCCATCCCATCGGGCTATGAGAGTTAAGGAAGAGAGAGTGCACCTGTGTTTGCGCATTCGCTTGTGCACTATTACATGTCCCGCGTAGCTGGCTGGAATTATAGTAACGCTGTCCACCGTGATCGTGGTCGAAGTCGGTCCGGACATTATAAGCCTTATTCCAATGACCAAAACTACCATCTTTTGACTTACCGGTAAGCCATTCGTATTTGCTCTCCATTCTTGTACCAGATGAGCTGTGCTGGTGGGTTGCCACCACGACTTCTGCAGACCAGCTCCAGGCTCTGGCCGCGGCGTACTGTCTCCCCTTCCGCGTAACCTTCAATGTATGGTGCTCCGGGGGGATCTGATGACAAAAAAAAAGGTTTATTATAATTATGAAATTGGTTAGACATGGTTGAACAACATTGGCTGGCTGATAGGCTAACATTGGTTAGAAAATGAAAGATGGAAATTTTTGCCGCGATTTGGAAAAACTGGAGAATTTACTGTGTAATAGTGGTATGTTGGTCTAGTGGTCAGTGGCCCTGACTGCTATATCGGAGGTCGTGGGTTCGATTCTCACCTAGGACAAATGTGTGTGTGATGAGCACGATCATTTGCCGAATTTAAACCATAATCTTATTTAGATCTTCTTAATTACCAGACAAGATATTTTCTTTTATAAAAAATAACTTGTAATATACTTTACATAATTAGACTTGATACGGGCAAGTAAATTATCCCATACAGATCGATTGCTTTCTAAGAAATATCTAAATAATAGGAAGTTTCCTCATAGCAACAGATATTGTTATAGACATCAGAAATTCGATACTATTGTGTCATGAAAACAATATCATATAATGGTTTTCACAAGAGGTAAAACGTGATATTCTATATATTTTGTCAAACTTACTGCTAAAGAAAATTTGGTTGTTGGTTGAAGTTCCGGATCCATTTAGATCAAAATAGGAAATGAAAGGCAGGTCTTTTTTAGCACATTTTTTAAAAACCTAATATGGTGAGTTAAAATTAAAAAATGTGGAAGGAAATAAGGGTGGTATAGCATAAATATAATCAGAAAGAATTATTTTATTAGGAAGTCAAAAAAGAAGATATTGGTATTTGAATATTTAGTAAATAGTGTTATATTATTTAATTGTGCAAGTACGAATTTAATACGCGTTGTTTTTTAAGTCGGTTTTCTTTATTAAAAACAATAATTTAGTTGAATTCACATTTCGGGTTACCATTCCAGAAAAATTACCGACTATATAATTATTCAGTTATAGAATACATAAGACCCACACTTTAACATATTCTAAGTAATTTCAGTACTATTTCATGTTAATGCTTTTAGCTCCATGTTTCAGTATTAGTATTTCACATGAAGCTACAGCCGATATGATTCCAGGTAGTAGGTACCCACTGATTAGGTTGTACGGCTCACGGTCGTGCCTGTAAAGTCATTCTGTGTTAGTTTCGTATCGAGTAGGAATATGTGACATAGGGATATGGCGATACAAATGTGTTTTACAGATTCGGAAAAACCTGTATTTGAGAGACAGGTTTTGTACGTTTTTTAAGAAAATGATAGAGTTCTAATAGAAATTGTAAGATGCTCAGAATTTGTATTAGAGGGCGACAATTATTTTGACAATAGAAATTGGTTATCTTCGTACACAAAAGCATATGTGAACATGACTATTGTCGTTCTAAAATTGTTTTATTTTAGTGAACGCAAGCGAGTCTTGGTCTACAAACTAGTATCGAAACAAATAAGAAATTCTCCTCAAAATTTTCTTAATTATACAAACGTACAGCTTTGCCAAAGAGTAATGAGTTCATTAAATAAAAGACGGCCCTCTAAACACTCACTCAGAAACTAATTTATCAAAATCAAAACATTTTAAGTCGAAAGTAAAATTAATGAACAGCATATCTTGAAAACAAATGACAACAAACAAAATACGGAGCGTTTTAATATTTTTCCTAAGGATCCCTTATTAATAACGTTACGGAACCCCACTTTTGGGGTTAATGAACTCAAGTCGGAGGCAATTTTCCCGTACAGTCGCGTGGAAAAGTGTTCCTTTGTGGTGAAAAATCTTTATGAGATTTTTTTCAGCCTTTGAATTATTCGAAACATCTTTATAACGTAAAAGGATTTTTTAAAACAAAAGAGTTGTATTGTCGCGAGGAAAAGTGATATTATTGAGTTGTAAAAAACAAATATTGCGTGTGATATAATATTTCTTATGAAGGCTTTTTGCGTGGGTTTCCTTATGACTTTAGAGATTAACCTTGTAAAGCTTCAAGGAGGGTTTTAAAATCGAGATTTCCTTGTTATTTTTTGTGTTTACTCTTTCGAAAAAAGCCTGCGTAGATGATAGATTAGAAGTAGGCACCTACTATTTTAAAAGGAAAAGAAACGCTGGCTGTTTTTGGGTGGTATCTTTGCTAATCATTTTAACAACTAAATATTTTGGGCTCGTGTATCAAAGTGTAATTACATAAATTTCTTGGAACAATTTCACCTTTTTTTTTGTAAAGCGGGGGATCCCGATGGATACCTACATCCTCGAGGGAGAAAGCGGTTGGTATCAGACTTTTACTGACTATACCTAAACCTGAACCGCGGACTAGCTATTTTTTAAATATCCGATTGAATGTAAGTGTTATTTCGTTTATCATCATTATCAGTGACCTCTAGCATCTATGACAGATAATTGAAACAGCAGCCGTGATAAATTATTTGCTTTTGGCACTTGCGCTGCTAAACAAGGCTTTTAGGCTTTTTCGTATCTAAAAAGGTCCTGTAAAATGCCCTGTTCTTCGAAATCGAACAAGTTAACTACTACGATATACCCTTAGGGATAAAAGGCGATATATTTTTATCACGGGACCCTCAATATTCAAGGCTGGATTGTTTTATACGCTCTCCTTTTGGAGGGTCAGCTCATACGATATGATCCATTGGGTTAATGTTATGATCGTATGCTTCTATGCCTTTTGTGATTCTGAGTGATTTTTTTTTGGAATTGATTAGTATGGGTATTACCGGTTTATATTTATTCATCTTTTTCCAAAAAAGAAAATAGTTTCTTCGTTATTTTTTATCATACGTTGAAGTGATTTTTGATTCGACAAAATTAAGTGAGACTTTGCTAAGTCATGTCTTAAAATGTTTGTGTTGTAGGTTTTGGCAATTAAAGTCTACAACGGCTTTACTGTCTATCCAAGCAACAAAAAACATATTGCAAAAAAATAAATTGCCACCCATCCAAATCCAAACCTCGATCCGAGCCGCTTAACTTCATCAACTTGTAAGTTTTATTACCACAACATACAGTACAATGTCTTAATAAATAAACTATCTAATAGATGGCGACTCGGATTCTGTGTTTAACCGCTCTACCCACCCCCTACCGCCCCTCTCCTCCCCCCCTTAACATCCATTCGCCAGTAGGCGAATAATTAAGTTCAGAGCAGGGTTGCCTAGTCCGACCTAGATTTATTAAAAGCTTTGTTCATTAGGCAATATATTTTTTTTGTGATTTATTTCAAAATTCACTTAACAGTTTGAATAAAATACCTTTTTTGTAAAATTAACTAGATTTGAATAACGTTTTAGTATCTGTTTTTTTTTTCTTTTTACTTAAAAAATATATGATTGTCCTGAGGCAATTTATGTGTAGCCGATATTAGTATTAATTGCATAAAACAAAGTTGTTTCCCGCGACGGTCCGTCCCTATGTATGCGCAGATCTTTAAAACTACGCAATGGATTTTGATGTGGTTTTTTACTGTTAAAATATTTCAGTAAGACGCTAGACGACCTGTACAAGCTAGGGCGGATCGTTAGTTTCTTATAAAAGAGATCGCTAAACCTAAATACTTGACGACTCTACCAACCAACATGTGCTTATGTATCAATTTGTAAGGCTGTAATGGGTTTGAAACTAAACTTCAAGTGTGTTACTAAAATGTTAACAAACAGCTTTATGCAAAATCCTACTAATATTATAAACGTGTAGATTTGTAAGTATACATGTCATGGATGTTTGTTACTTTTTCACGTTAAAATAACTGGACCAATTTCGATGAAATTTAGTATGATTTCAGCTGATACCCTGGATTAACAACTAGGGGTGTTAAGTAGCTATGACTGAAATACGCCGGCGCAGTCACGGGTAACAGCTAGTAATACTATATAAAAGTTCCCTAACTAACATAGACAACTTTTAAATCACGTCCACAAAAAAAATCACACAAATATGACTTCACAAAAAAATCACGTCACGTAAAATCGCATTGTTCCCAAGCCTCAAAATTCAAACAATACGGTCCCATACAATACACAGCATCGTTTTAATTCGGTTAAACTTTCCCAATACATAACCCTGTTTGAATGGCAAATCTCGCGTAGTACGCGGTACCACTACGCCGTAGCAGTACGCCGTAGCAATACGCAAGTAATACGCGTGTCAACTCTAGAGTTTGTAATTAAGCGGGCATTGTAGCGAGAAACGACGAATTTGTTACTCGAGAGCCCCTGTCACACCGAACTGTAATTTTAATTAAGTTTCAATGTTGATGTGTTACGGTGAATGTTCGGTGTGGATTAGGTATGTGATGGGTTTATTTACGTGTAAATGTTTTTGGTTTGAATTTAAGAGTAGTATTGTCATAAGCTTCTGATTATTACGTTTGTGATTTAAAATAATTCATCGTACGGGTGGAATTGAAACATATTTTTTTGAATTAGCTTTTTTCTTACTTTGAAATTAAATAATTTCTAACTAGTATAATTATGTCACTTTTACATGTCTCATATATTTATTATGTTTCGAGCTCGCTGAATTCGACATTTCCTAACTGACTAGCCTGAGAATAATTTCGAAACAAATTCAGGGGTCCAGACAATTGTTGTTAAAATAAATACCAAATAAACTAACAGAGAAAATGAGCACAATAAACAATTGAATATAGTTTTACCAAAGCCAAAACCACGAGTAAATATTTTGTTATAAAATAGTTCAAATCCGTTACCTACACAAATGACATACAAAAATAAATATTTAACCACTAACCGCAAATGCCTAAAGCTGTTTAAACCTATCTGTGGTGTAACATCGATTTTAAATGTCATCTATTAATTACTAAAACTACTAACTAACAAGATCACAATTATTATAGCAAAGGTCAAAGTTATACAGTTAAATGAATATAAAAGGCATGACCTTTAACAGAAATGTGTATTTTGGGACATGTCCAAAAATAACTTGAAAAAACAGTTCGCACTAAAATTCTAAAAATAAAGAAGAACAATTTGCTAGCTAACTATTAGTTAATCTTTTAGTTTGTGAGTACACCTTACTATTTACTTTACAAAACATTATACTTTTTAATCCGACGTAATCATTTATTATCAATGTGATTTCTTCAAAGTTACACATTTGTACTTTCTTAAGAATTCTGAGACACTACTGAAAAACGAAACTTCTGAAAGAAAAACATCGGCAGTATACCTGGATTTCAAATATTAAAAACTGAAATCGCCATTCCGTAGTGAGCAAGCGTTTTGATCAATGGTGACCAAGCATTCCTTATAATAATATGAGAAGAGGCCTGTGCCCAGCTGTGGGAAATTCATAGGCTGATATGATTTAAATTTGTTATCATAAAACAATAATACAGGTCTATAAATACTCATAATCTAGGCAAAGACTTTTTCCCATAAAAAAAGACATTGTTATTTCAATGTTTCACTACGGTGTGAGCCACAGCCATTTGAAGGCAATGTTTTGCTGTAAAAACTTGATATGTGTTAGCGTGTAGAACTTTTATTATAATTCGTATAAATTGTTGAGACGAGATCGTAATTACAAAGTACATCGGCGGTTTCCTAAAACATTTACGAGGCTGGGAAATTACAGGGAGTTACAAAGGGGTTTAAATGAGCGTAATTATATACAGGGTGGTTTTAATTTGTGGTCATATTTTAAGTACTTGTGCCCTTAGGCACGCATAAGTTGTGTGTGATATTGCATCGTCTTGCCTCGCAACGATCCAAATCAAAAGGTTTTTATTTCAAGTGGGCATTCTCAGGCAATTCCAAATCGTTACTGACTCAAGTTACGCGGTTCCAAAATGTCAGTTATATGGAAAAGAACCGGCAAGAATCTCTAACCGACTAAACGCGGGAGACGTTGCATAGCGGTTCAGGTTTAGTTAATCCAAACTCTGATACTACCCGCTTTTTCTCTCGAGGTGTCTATGATTACATTACCAAAATTAATGACAAGACAAGTATGCAGAAAAATATTGGTCCTCCTTAACAAACTACGGTAATGGAGACAGTAAACTCAATATTTAGAAACCCTTGAAGTTTAGGGAGACAACATTAACATACGGTTCACATGCCAAAATCTATTATAATAACTAACTATTTGGTACAGTGAAAATATTATAGCACGAAAAAGGTATTTTTTTCCAAGAATCGACATTTTCCTCGAAAAAAAGTTTATTTCCCTGCGTATTAGAAAAATATGACCATGTATTTATGACTACACCCTGTATATGCTTTGTATGTTCAGATTGTTCAGGTTTAGTGTACGTGACTGTAATTGTCCTGTAAAGACATCTTGTTTATACAGAGTACGCATATTGATCAGCCATACATACAGGTTCATACATATAGGTACAGATACATGAAGGTACATGCTCATAGGTTGTCTATTTCATATAGTGAAAGGACTTGTTCAGAATTCTATTAATTGAAAGCTTTTAGAGAGTTTTAGACTGAAAATGAATCAATATCCTATCTACCTTCATATTTTTATTGGATTTGGTAAAAAATTGACTTTTTTTATTTAATTCTTGGCCAAAACTAGTAAGTAGGTACCATGGGACTGAAGACTTGAACAATATAGCTGGTTGGGATTAGATGCAAAAGTAAGCAAAACTAATTTTGTGTAGGAACTTTGTGCATATAAAATGTTATAACAAAATTGTTATATGCCTTTAGGTCAAACCAAATTAACTAGTATTGAGATTTATTTTATGGAGTTAATAAAAAGGAAACTTTTACAGTTAGTAAATTAATTAATAAATTGTCCTCAGGTAAAATTAGAAGAATCCATCGCCAAAAAGTCATGGTTTAAGACATTGCTTCAAAACTAAACAACGGTTTTTGGACGATTTTTAGTTTTTCCTGTTCCTCCAAGCAAAACCGTCGCAATCAATTAAAATATTCATTAATTAAAGCTTTATACCTTTGAAAATTACTTTTCTAAAATCCTTTTTTTTCATTAGAACAAAAGTGGGGAAAATAAATACAGTGAGAATGAAAATAAAAATGTTGTAATGTTATTATACTGAATTACAATGGAGCCACATTGGCTGTAGGCTATTTTACTTTGTCTACTTGCTTTATGCTTTAGCCTTTGTTTTTGTGGGCTGTACTTGTTTTTTTTTTGCGCTTTTTTAAATACTTTTGCCCCCTATAGAGTGTAGGGATGGGATGTGGTCGATAGTTTTAGGTGTCGATGTTTTATTGTCAACAGTTTACGAAGTAGTGTTTTAATTTGATGTTACGATTCATGAAATTGGAAAGTAATTGTAAGTACAAATGTTAGTGATTTTAGTTGAATCGTGATAAATGTTATTTCTGGAAGGATCCAAAAAATTCAGTATTCTGTGAAATTCTAAGAATAAGTTAAAAGGTTTTAAATACTTAAATCCTTCAAGATCTTAAAACCTACTATCATTAATCTACAAAACTAATAGGATTAAAAGAGATTACGAACACTAACAAACTCTTTTTTTAAACAAATATTCAAATAGCCAAGATTTAGTCTTCGAACCGAAAATGACCAAACTTATTTCATTTATCTGCACACATAAATATCATTGGAATGTCTGTCTATAACATTGAAATAACCGGTTTTAATACAATGATATGCATACGAATATAATATATACGTCACATATACCAAATTAGCCATTTTTAATTTTGTTCCCCTCTCTGTCTGTTTGTTTCACGTATCTCTGAAATAGCAGGAACGAGCTGATATAATTAAGAGTAATTTAGGCTACTTTAACTATTAAAAAATATTTTGCTTAAAAAAAATACTTAACTTTTTTGTTAAATGTCACGCAAATGAAGTCGCGAGATCAGCTAGTTTATTAAATTTATTATACAAAAAAACGAAAAAAAAAGAAATCCACCAAATTTTGGCAGAGGATTGCGAGAAAGTAATACTTGATTCAATCAATTAAGACTAAGGTATCTCAAGAAAATAAAATACAGCCTAATAAATTAAATTTCAAGTTCAGAAATTGTGTTATTTGTGGTAAGATAAGATACAAAAAAAGGTTTTTATTTCCTGTAGCTTGAGGGCTGAATATAAATGTTGACGAAATCTGTTAATGTAAGAATTGATAATCTTGTGAAACATAACGGTTTGATGTTGTAAAATTTGAGATGAAAGATGTTTTTGATATTATAAGACTTGTAATTGGCTGTGTTTTGTAAATTCGTGTCATTTTACCTATTGTAGTAACTGTTAGTCTTTCTTATGATTTATATAAATGAATCATGTTTTTAAGAAAGATTTTGTCGTAATATTATTGAGTTGGAGATTTTATTGGATTTTTGATTTTCAGGAAATTCTTTTCCGAATTAAGTTTCATCATTTATGCACTTGAATCAGGCTATAGGCAGAATAAAATCACGCCATAACTTACGATTTATATAATATTCGGTACATAGCTGCAGCGCCAGTTCTTAGTTTTAATTTTAGATATTTAAGCACTTGAAATAAAAAAATATATGTTAGAAACAAAAACTTTATCAAAAAAAAAAATTCAATCAACCATAATTTCCTCAACCAACTCCAAATAAATCCAAACATTCAAGAATCAAACTCGTTTAAAAAAAAAACATTCTAGATAATTTGAAAATTAAATCTCAGTAACAAGCTGTGAGTTTTCATTAAAAATTAATTAAAATTATCGATATCATCACGTCGCGCCCCTACGCTATGTAAGCTGAGTATAGGGGAAAGAAAACAAAGTGGCTGATGTAATTTTAAGATGGAATTTAACGGGTTCATAAAACTCTCTATTTAAAGAAAAATGTACTATAATTAGATATTTTAGCTAATAATAATTTGCTCTGTTTTATTAAGTTGGTTATTTAATATGTTTAATTTTATATGGTATTCTCGGAGTTTATTCTGTTAAAGGTTTTTTGATTATTATGAAAGTATTTTGTCTGCTTTTGTTCAATATATCGATGGTATTTTTTTTGTAGTCTGCCTACATTAAATAACGATGTTTGTAGAATAGATTTAAAAACCTCTGGAAACGACTTTTTTTTAAACCAGACACAAAATAAAAATTATCACCAAAATGGACATAAACTTAACATTTTTTTTCGGAATAGACTAATTCTTTCTGAGTTTGAAATTGGTTATTTCCATACACTGAAGTACTATTTTAAATAAAAGCAAAACCAAAGCTGAAATATCTTATTTCGGCGGAATTTCATTCGAACGTCAATAAACATAAATTTTGTGTATATTTTCTGTCAGGATGACATGAAAACACTAACGATTTAACCCCAATAATACGTAGAAAAGCATTAAATAGCTTAACCCATTATTTCCCTACATGCAGTACAAAAATATCACAAACGACACCCAAATATCAAAGCTGAACAGCTGATTCCGGCGGCATCCGCATAAAAATTCAACCACGGCACAAAAATATTTGCAACAAACAAAATCCAATCATAATTTCGAACAAATTACATTTTTGCACTGAGTAGGTTGGGGTAAAACAAACAGGCCACTTCAAACGCTACGACACGGTACCGACGCGAACTTAGGGGCATGAATTATTAATTTTCCATTTAAACCGGCACCAGCTATGTTTGCTTTGCCCCGATGTCCCCCTATTGACTTTATCGCTATTCGATGCTGGGGGAATTAATTGCGTAACGTTTGCGAGCCGAAATTTTCGAGACTGATCAATTTCGTCAATTCCGTCAATTTCGCAATTGTAGCTTTTAGGCCTTTGAATGAGAGGTTTTATCCTATTTACTCTGAGAGAAATCTTTTCTTAAACGCTCTGGTTTTAGAAGTATTTGTGAACTTAACGAAAGCATTTTTTAAAGGTTTATTATTAAAATTTAAAGGTCAAACGTTGGTAATGGCATATTTTGACACCTAATAAAGTATAAAATCTATAATACCTAAGGCATTTTATCTTCTACACAGACATCTACATATATAAAAGTCAGAAAAGAGTGAGAAAACCACAAATACTTTTATTCTGCACGGATTTCGAACCCACAATTTTTAAACCCAAGTCGTTGCGATTTACTTCATAACGTAAGAAGCTGATGAGCTGCAGGCACTTAAAAGCAGTGAAGGGGAATTTGTGACAGACTTTACGCTATTAAACCTTACATAAACGCAGAATAAAAAAGTATATATTGAGCAAAACCATATCAAGTACTAAGGTATTGAAACAGACCAAAATCCGACGAAACTTGTATGTAATAAAATTGGAGTCTTAATTTTTTTGGTTAACAATATAAATATGATGATGATAAAAATGGAATTCATTGGTGTCTATTTGATACCAATTTTATTGCTATGGCAGAAAAAGATTCACAAAATTCATTAAAAAAATAAGAGTTTGTATCAATTATATAGAATTCGTTGTTTAAAATCCGTCCATTTTTTTTCTGAGTCAAAGTAAAACACAAGCAACGTAATAACAAAAGTAATAATAGAAAATTAAGTTAAACAAAACAAAATTAAACAGATGAACTCTGTAATTTTACTTCTAATACCTTTTCTCGGCTTCCTCTATTCAAATTTTCTAAATTTAGGTCAAAACTATTAAGAAAACATGTGCCTTATGTTAAGAAAATTTTATTTTAAACTTAATTTTGCTATGTAAGTAGCTTAGGTTAGGAGGCTGTAAATAACAACTTGGACTTGACCATAACTTAAAGTTGAAATAACTTAATCTAAGTTTAAAAGATGGGGTGCAAGGAAAGGCTCCAATTTCTTTGCGACTTGGGGCGGTTTACATAAAGATTTTACAAATAGACAGCGTTCTGATGGGGGCAATTTTTGTTCCATATTTACTTTCTCAATAAAGCTTTACTAAGAAGTAACATAATATCACAGATAATATGTAGAAGATTTTATGTGCACTTAATATTGATTTGATTTTACTAACAAAATAAGTCTGTAATTTGTTCTAAACAGATCTGTTAAAATTATACAATCTATTTGATATGGTGTCCCACAAGGAAGTGTCTTAGGTCCATTATTTTCATCTACGACTAGTACTAAACAAAATTGGTCTATCCCACTGTTTGTTGCAATACCTATTTCTAATACAAGAAAAAACTTAAAAGGCTTTGAAGGTAACCTCAATACCAACCCGAAACTCCAATAGTCGAACACACAAACACCACTAGATGGCGTTGAAATAACGGTTACAGTGGCAAATGTAAACGTTGAACCAGCGGTCTCAATCGAAGCATTTATTAATAATTCATGCCAGTCGTCCTCGTGTCGTCATGAGAAAACAAACCGCTCTGACGGTCTACCACCATCACTGAAAGTAATATTATTGCTGATGTAGAAGAGAGAAGCCGCTTTACAGCGTGTAGTGCGCTGTCTCGCTTCCACAACTGCAATGATATTTCTCCAAGAGGTGGTAGGCCCCTGGTCTCTGCCCAGTTGCGAATGTTCTGAACTGTTTTATGTTGACTTGTTTTTGCAAGGATCAGTAGAACTTTAGCTACGAGTACGTTTGAAAGGACTGTTTGCCTTCAAACTGTGTATTATTTTGTGAGGTTTAAAGTTCATTAAACTCTTGACAAAAGATTTTCTTGTTTGTTTAGTCAGGTAATGTGTAAGAGAAACTGGTCTTTGTAATAGTTGCTTTATGAGAGGAGATTGACCTTAGGTCTTTTTGAAGAATGAACTATAATGTAGCCATTTTTCCCCCATTTCCCCTGAGAAAAAAAATAAAGACTCGTCAGATGTATAGAATACCTAGGTATTCTATACAATGCCGGATTATACATATTGCATATAACATAGTAATACGCCACTGTTAAACTCTCGAACTTCTTTAAGCTGTATCCTAAAGGGTCCATATTGATTCTAGACTATAAAATGTGTCATATGGAATACCAATAAAGAATTAGTATTGAGTATTAGTTTCGTCTAATTTTTTACTTAATCTGATAGTTCTCCTTTCGTAACTAATACCTCCTTTCTAAAAATCTCTTACAACATTATTAAATATTCTCCATCTTTACCAGAAATACTAGCACTTTTGTCAAACTCTGCCAGCTTAGTGGAAGCTGCATGTTTCTATATTGGAGCAAATATTAATAATTCATGAGATCGTGGCGTGGCCGTGTCGTATTGTCAAAATAAACCTTCTGCTTAGAATTAGTTTATTTTTCAGATAGAGCGGGGATTTTAACTTTTCCCTGGCGTTTTTGTATGGACATATTTTAGAAGGAAATATCGACTTATACGTGTCAGATTTTTTCTTCAACTTTGTGATTGAATATCGGTTATCGCAATAAAAAGTACCTCTTCTTCTTCTCTTAGTACAAGCTCATACCAAATTTCATCAAAATCGGTTGAATAAACCACTGTACTGATTTTTCCGCTGCAAAAATGTAACAAATCATCACGTATGGGTACAAAACTTTTTACTATACTTTACCGATTTTACCACTTAATCATCATCAACCCCAAAAAATAATGTAACTGCTTCATGAAGCTTTTTCCAGACTTTAGTAGCTCTTTTGGATTCCTTAAATAATCATATTAAATAGTTTTAGTGACATAACATAAATATTAATGCTCACCAAACATCACCCGCGTAGATAATATTCCTGTTACAATCGTATCGAATTAGGTCGAGCCTCCCGCCGCGCGACAAATATGTTAAATTAGCTTGTCGCGTTCGGTATGGTATGGATATGTGTTTTTATGATTGTGTAGCTTATGTAGAAGGCCATAAAGTTGAAAGTAATTAACCATTTATTTATTTCTAGATTTTTAGGTATTATGGTTCATACTTGTATGACTAATCAACTCTAGCTAAGCAAATATTCAAGTTGTTCCTAATCAGATCATGATAATCAAGCGGTGTATTTTTGTTTTTTTTTTTTTTATGTTCCTAACTTATTATATGCCCCACTGCTGGGCAAAGGTATCACCACTTACACCAACCAAAAACATATCTACCATTTAATAAAGCTAAATCAATAAATATACTGCTATACCAGTTATCATACTAATCACCTAATCACCACTTATCACCAAATTAATCACCACACTACTTACATAACACGCTGAGCTGCACAGTACTCCTCATAGGACTGTCTCTCTGCAACGCTTCGTGTCTCGCCTCGCATGTAAAATCAGCGTAATCATCGTCAGCTGTCGCTTTAAAGTTGACCCTGTGGATAAGGAAATAAAGTTTAATATTGGTTGTAAATATATTGTACTTATAAGATGTATTTTTCTGAGATTTCTGTAAAAGACTCCCGCATTGTGGAATGTACTTTACTTGGAACATAGAGAAGTAGTAAGAAGTTTCTCTGAGGCTGCGAAAGTCAGTTATATTATTAGGAGATAACGGTCAATTTAATACATATAACACATATAAAATTGCCAGATTTCAAAAGAATTTTATGTAAAAATCAACAATCTTTTTTTGACTTTACATGAAAGAATAAACGAAACAAAATTTTATGACATAGAATTTAATTTTAAGTCGTTGTCAAATTTTACTATCATTTTCATTTTAGGTATAACATACCTAGTGACAGGTAGACTAAAATCAAGTAACATTTTATGACAAAACGTAATCCCAATCTCACTAGACTTTACCGTCCATCCTTATCCAGTATATAAATAAAGATTTCATCCAAGGAATATTTTGAACACATGGGTCATATTACTCCTCACTGGCTATTACAGGCATCTGCTGCAAGCCGTTTACTTACAGATGTAAATAAAATATACTTTGTTAGGTATTAAGAGGTTTTCTTGGTGAAAAACCCTTTGTGAGCCCAGTAGTTGATGTTTTTAGTATGTTGTCCTCATAGATTAATTAGGCAATATTTTTCGGTTAAAAAAACTTTCTTTGGATCACGGATATAAACAATTTTCCTCAGAGAAAATTATAGTCTATCAAAAAGAAAAGGATTAGATAATAATGAAATTGATACACACTGGTTGGTTGAACGTACCTTCGTAAAAAAACTATTCTTTTTTAAACCTTTGTGTTGTATGGATTATTACTGTAACTAAATAAAAGTGAAACAGCAATATTCATTAAACCTATGTTAAAATCTGCAAGTGACAATGATTTACCAAATATAATATCGATAATACAAAATATTGTTACTATAAATTAATTACAAGCACTATTTAGTTTCAATTTAATCGTTACAAATCCCTCAGGAAATTCTCCGAACAGATATAATTATAGAATCTACTTTACACTAGAATTATAGTTTACTATTAAATACAAATTTTATTAGTTTATAGAGAAAACATTAATCTAACACAAGATTCGATCTTTGAAACAACTGGAATCTTCGATGGCTTTACATATTAAGCTACGAGGTTATTGACCGAGAGTAAAAATATTTCCGTTATAACATTTTCCATAATAAAAATATTAAAACCGCTTTATAGGATAAAGGTATAAGTTATTCTTTTGTTTACTGACCCATATGGATACTGCTTATCCAAAATACAGATTATTTTATTTTATGTAACAAATGAATATTATGTGCAAACCTTGTCAAAAATTAGTCTATAACCCTTTTCTAAAATTAAAACTACCGGTGTACATTTTCTTTCACAAAATCAGTTTAGCAATTTAGACGTCAAAGTGTATCAAACACACGAAAATTTCACGATAATATTAGTTAGGTTAACCCAGATTTCCTTTACATATTTACACAAATGGCTTTCTGTAGTATTTTCTTATAAATAGCTACATAAATATACGGAAAACATTACCAAAGGACGTGCTACAGGCGGGTATGGAAAAGATTTGTGCTATTGCAAATATTCTATGCATTTTAGATTTTTAAGGAAATCTTCGCTTGAAATTGGACAAACAGATGTTGTTTTAGAAATACTTTTTGGTTTCTGTTATAAGATTAATTTTAGTTTCTAGTGTGTTGTTGAATAAAAGATTCGGAGAGGTTTTTACTAGCCCTGATTTGATTTATAATACTTCATACGATTCACTTCAAAATTAAACTTGAACATTACAATTTCAATATTTGACGTCTGTAATGACTTTTCTTTTTACCCGTTTATCCAGATTTTAAACATATTTCGTCGCCTACTTTCAATCGAAAATATACATGCTTAGTTAAGTCTTTAACTCAAAGGTCTTTTACAAAACATTAATGCTACAAATACACATTTTATATTCTTCTAAATCAAAATCTTCCTCAACTAAAAAAAGACAACTATCCTTATCTAAAACCAACTTATAGCCACCCACTAAAACTCTGAATATTCCTTAAAACATTCACATTTTGTGGGCACGCATTTAATTTCAGACGGGACAAGTCCCGTAATTCCCTTGCTGTCACTTGCGCGACGTCCCGGATCCGGTTTAATCCGGTTATATCGGGTTAAATCTGCAATAATGCGGAATTTATTTTGCTTTAGACTTTTGGAGTACTGTTTTTAATAGTTGCAGTACGTTTTTGTATGGTTGGGTTAGTATTTTGTGGGGAGTTTCTATTATTCAGATTTTTAGTCTGTTTTTTTTTTAATAATTGGTCACCATGCCAATTACCACTATGCGCGACGTATCGCAGTTTTGATTCATTAGTAGTTCTGCATCTGAGTGTGTTAATAGAAAAGAAAGAAAATTTTGTATCCTTCACAGTTTCACTTCATGAATTGCTGTATTATTTATAATCAGCAATGATTAACTGAGACTCTGATGGCAGTTTATGATTATATTTTCTGCCCCGATAGTATCGGGGCGATACATGTATTTAGTCGCTTTTACCGACCCATGAACAGAGATAATACAGAATCATATATCTCAATCAAAATACGTCTTTGTAGTTTCCAAATGTCTTTTCATATTTACTTCAGACTAAGCCTTAAACCACCTCAAACGAATTTAACATTAAGAAACTATTATACAAAAAGTAAATCAATTTAAAGAATAATAAAAATCGAATTGGATTGTAAACAGAAATTTTAATTAAAAAAACCATTTTTAAACTACCTCAAACCGAATGAACTACCGCCATCTTTGCTATCAATATTTATTCCAATTAAAATAAAAAACAAGTAAACACATACCTACAATTACATACAAAGATTAAAAAAAGCGATTTAAATCGGTTGCAATTCATACAAAAACTTCATTCGACGTTATTTATTGGTGATACAAAATAAAAATATTGAACGAAAGACATAAAAACGGAGGCATATCAGAAAACTTGTGACAAAAATGAAATAAACTGCAATGCGTTAAATTTCGTCTGACAGGTAGACGTATCGTAGCAAAACCCAGTTTTATTACGAAAAGGATTCACTAATATACATACTAGCTGAACACCCACGGTTCCGTTCGCGTTAAATTTCCGCAGAGCTCAATTTTCCTGATTTAGTGCACAGAAAAGAACTCTTCTCATTAACGGTTTCAAGATATTCCTATCATAGAAATTTACTAATTTTGCGGAAATTCTCACACAAATTTCCATCCTCTTTTTTGGGAAAAGATTCCCAAAGAATAAGGCAAGTATTTTTCGTCGGTAATACAGAGTCGGGCTATCCCGATAAATACGCGTGAGTAAACCGTTATATATCTCTTAAATATGAATCATTCTCACGAAAGTTATTATAAAAATACAGAGTCTGAAGATGTCAAAATGATCCATACAAACTAACAGCATCCATTTTAGAAAAGTGAGAGTTTAAAAGGAGACATAAAGTAGTCTATCGGTCTCCCCATCAATTCAGCTATGCTATAAAAAAAACTCGTCGATTCGTCGCTCTCTTTTGCCGTGAAAAACGGACAAACAAAGAGATACATACACTATCGCATTTCTAATATTAATATGGATAAGGATTGTGTCTTTGTACAAAAATGTTACATTGTTCGCTATGTTGCACACTATATTTTCCTCCAAAATAGTTTAAGTAATTAGCTCATTTTATTGCAAGTAAACTTACGCATATTTCTGTTTACTTAATATTATTCTAACTACACTAAGTTATTCAGTAAAAAAGGATTTGTAAAAAAGGCTTAACTCTAAAAGGAGACAAGTCAAGAGAGGACACTTTTATTAAGTCCTTAAATAAGCCAAGCAATTTGTCTGCAAAATGTAGCTTGGAGGTACTACCATCCACTCAAGTATTATCATTGCAATTTCTTGGAGTTTCTTGCCGGTTCTTCTCCATAAGAATGACATTTTGGAACCGCGCAACTAGAGTCAGTAACGTTTTGAAAGTGCCTGAGAAGGCCTACTCGAAATAAAAACCTTTTGATTTTGATTTTTTTGATTTTGCAATTGTGAAAGAGAGACGCCGCTCTACGCCATGTAGTGCTATCTCTTTTACACACCCTCTATAATATTCCTTTAGTAGCGGTAGACTGAAGGAGCATTGTAACATATTGCAGTCTACTCCTTGGGAGCAACCGAAATTAATTTAACTGCTAGAATAGTTGACTGGTATAGGTTATGTCCTCTTCCAATAAGCGACGTATTGTCTGACAAATATTTGTAAGGCACAAATGTTTGGATCAAGTCTGGGTGTTCTTTGTGTATATGAACAGTATTGTAACAGACCGATTCTTGACATTGGATAATTTAACTATGCTGGTGCCAGTTCGACTCGCGACCCTGCCGCCGCGTCCGCTCATGATTAAGGACTCCAGTTGGGGACGAAACTAGCCGAGTTATCCCGATAAATACGCGTGAGTAAACTGTTTCATTATTTAGTTCCACCAAACACACCTAGGTTCCACCACATTTCCACCAAATAAAAATGTTTGTGTGATAAGCACGATCATTTGTTCTGTGTCTGGGTGTAATTTACCTATATTTATGTATTTAGGGGTATAAAAGTAGGTTTATCAGTTGTCTAGTACTCAAAATACAAGCTCTGCTTAGTTAGAAACTAGATGATGTTGCGTGAAGGTTGTGGCTTAAATTGTTATTAATACAAGTTACGTGCCTTTTCATTTAGTGTACACGTTAGTTTGTTGATTTTAAATAAACTAAAGTTTTCGTGTTGAATTCAAACCGGCTTAACTGCTTGCAAAGTTAAATACCGAGGCTTAAACGTCAGACATAATACTACTAGAGTTAAAATTAATTGATAGAAGAATACGAAAACAAAGTATAATGCAGATTAATATTAATATATTAATATTGTTAAGTAAATTCAGAGTGCAATTGTTTTTATCTGTGAAGAAAAAGGAATATTTTAAAGTGGAGAGCAAAGCTATGTTAAGTTTTAAATCGGCTCTACTTTATTGCGAAATTACCTTTTAAGTTTAAAGGTAAACGCATACTTATCTGAGCCGAACACAAAAGTTTCGAATGAAACCAACTTTAGAATTTTGTATTTGAAATTTTCTTCTGATTGGGATGATTCGTCGCGATGTTTCTTGTAATTATATACAGATTTTTTATCGGATAAGTACCTATGCGTCCATCTTAACTCTTCTTTGAATGCAACTGTAATATTACTATATCTGACTTATTATCCGACTTTATCAGATGGATAGTTATGTTCTTAGTGTAACTGTTTGTAATATATTGTGAGTAGGCTATTTCTTCTTTTAAATTACTAATTGTATACTTTAAAGAAAAAAATCATAACCCAAAAAATTAACAACAACTTGTCACACGCAAAAACCAACTTTACACTCAAGCTCATAAAGTCCATAACACATCGCCACAACACTGCGGTCACATGATGAGCCTAATCCAAGATGGCCGCTTACCTCAGCAAAAGTATTCGCGAAGTAAAAGGACAAGGTTAGTTAAAGTTTAGCTATTTCTCATGGAGTTCACAAAGTATTTAGGTTACTGAATATGTTACATGACTTAATCCCTTATTGTTTAGAATGTTAAATGTTTGTGAATTCTTCGATTTACTTGGACTATAGTTGGACAATTTTGAAAGTTTCGAAAGAATTTTGTTTTTTTTTGTCTTGGGATTAATCTTCTCAGGGCGAAAAAGGGATTCTGTTGTATCTTGTGATGGATACAAAATACCGATTGATTTTATTTGAAATTATAGTCACAATATGAAACGTCTCTCTGGATTCCACAAGACCATAGGAGATCTAGCGGAGATTGCGTAATCGGCAATAAAAAGTGTTTACGTTTACGTAGTCCCTAAAAGATTGAAACAAACTGACAGACTATCCATAATTCAAACTTTGTTTAATAAGTGATGAGAAAATATGGAGTACAAATTTCTAGTAAATATAAAATAACTCTTCTAATTCAGTACCTATACTTTTCAGTACTCCTATTTGTGATAAAAGATATTTTCATTCCAAAAAAAACCAAGGACCTAAAAAAAATAGCAACTTTTTTTTAGTAACACGTTAGTGTCAACAACAAAAAACTTCAAAAAGGGACCTAATTTATATCCCAATAAAGTTTCATTTACAGTGTCCCTAAGCATTAAACAACATGCAAATATGTCGTGGAACTCTATAACACGTATCCGTATGATGGAAGTTTCGAGAACTTTCAAATTGATGTCGGCAACGAATGACAATGTCGTAGATTTATTTAACTTATTTCTGACACTTTTGTGAATAGTTGTGTAACTTGTTTTGGCTTGGTTCTGTTTTAAATACCGTTTTGTGGAATATTCATACTTCATGGAAATAATATTATAACGTTGACAATGGAAAAAATATGTTTTTGAAAAAAAATGTCGGCTGTAAATATTCATTTTGATTATCTGATGACAATTATTACACGGTAAGACTAGTTTCATCCTGGAATCGTCTACTTCTAGGTATACCTAACTCCTTTCTTCTTTTCTGTCACTTTTTTTTGGTCTACGGAGGCCTCATAAAAGACTAGTTAATTCTTTTTTTGAGAATAGTGTCATTATTTCACACCACATGAAAAACAGATTTAACACACAAAACATATATTAAAAAGCGACTCCCGCACTAAAGAATCTAATTCTTATATCGAGAGAGATTTCATAAATTCGTATAAATTCTTGTCCTACGCGGGGATCAAAAACGCGACACGTCGCGCACAATTGTTAATTGGCGTGGTGACCTATACACTCGGCGATTCGTGCAGTCAAAAAATGCTCTAAACTAGCATCATGAATCAGACACGTAGAGGTTTGACAAACTTTTCACATGAGGTGAACACAAAACGATAAAACTTAACTGTCAAATCAAAAACTATGTAGGTATTTGAAGTATGATCTATTTTAGGGGCCTCAAACTAATCACCTAAAAATTAAAAAGTTGTTATTTCGAATAGGCCTTCTCAGGCACTTTCAAAACGTTACCGACTCTAGTCGCGCGGTTCCAAGATGTCATTGTTATAAAGAAAAAACGGCAAAAAAACCCCACTTGACTTTGCCGTAAGCTATTTCAATTAGAGCCGTATTAAATAAATTAAAATAAAATACATACTTTATAAAGAATGAGTACTTACCGAAGAAATAAAACTAAAGTGTGTATAAAATTCAGCAAATTGTTTCCAGGAAAACAAATCTACCGACTTGTATGGAAAGCTTAGGTAATGACGTATGTTTTATGGAAAACACGTGTAAGATGAGTAAGGGAGAGGGTATAGTGTATGAGCGGTAGCGAGAGCGGACGCGAGAGCGGTTAAAGCGATGATAAGAATAATAATGTCTCCTGACCAATTTTGAAAATTATAGGACCTCAAAGTCTCGAGTTCGATCCTCACGGGGCGCACCGACTTTTTTAATGTTGTGTGCGGTTTAGAAATAAATATCACAGCTTCCGTGTTTCGGAAGGCACGTAGAAATCTGTGTCCTACGTCTGATCACTCTTTAGTCGTGTCGAATTGTCGTCCCAAAGGGCTATGAGAATAAAGGAACAAAGAGTGCACCTGTGTTTGCGTATACTCTTGTGCACTATAATATAGCTGGCTGGTGTCACAGTAACACTAGCTTCCGTGGCCGAAATCGGTCCGGACATTATTAAAAAACGATTGCCGTCTAATCTGTTCTCTCGCTCTCGATATATCGCGCTCTCTATCACAATATTCACACCCGCCAGTATATCTCATGACCGACATTTCAAAAGCCAGGGAAATTATAAATTGAAATTACAAGACATTAAATACATCTGCAAATATATTTGAAAATTAATTGCAAATGTTGAAGAGAATTTGAATACCATTAACAAAACATTTTAGAACGTCTGTCATTAAAAAACTGTATAATTATAAGCTAATATAAAAGGTATGTATAAAGAAATAAGATACAATTTTGCCTCGGTTGACCTATGTCATGTTTTGACAGTTTATCCCAACAACAAATTAGTTTTGGGGTACAGGACCATTTCCTTTATAATATTATATTTAACCAAAATGATGGGACATTTTGGCTTCGTAAATTTGAACCCTAGTTAGAGTTATGTTCACCTGAATATTAGTTTCAGTCACGATTCATATTATTATGGCGACTGGGGTATGCATGAAAGGAAGTAGGTACTAATTCTCGTGGGTTTACAATGTAGGTAGGGATTAAAAATCTCGTGTAGATGGAAAAGCAAGCGTTGAATGCATAAAAAGTTAAACCTTTGGTAAGTAGATAGATAGATAATCTTCATACGGGTCTTGTCGTCGTAGATACCGATAGTAAGTACAGACAACAACGTAAGTTAATGAATCCGTCAGAATGTTTTTCTGTCATCTTAGGTTTTAAACAATTGAGGAGACTTGCATTCGATTTGTTTTATTAAAAACTCTTTTTCTAACAGTTTCTTATTGTTTCTTTTAATTATTGCACATTACTGTTTTATGTTTAAAAAAACGTTGACTAAAAGAAAGTGCGTTTGCGGCTTTTTTTTTTCACATTAAGTGAAGTTTTGGATAACTCTTTCCGTGCTTCATCAGTATTAAGATTATTTTTACATTAATAGGTTTGTCTTCAGCTAAGGTATCTTAAGCCTGTAAAGAAGTATCTTATGGTCAATTTTAACAACTTTTAAAGACCTTATAAACATCATACCTATATATTTATTTCCGATACATTCTTTATCTATTTTCTACAACGTGTACACAAACTTTTGCAGTTGCCAGTACAAACCACTTTTTGTTCCTAGTCTATCATAACCTGTTCGCAATTACTGTGAAGTCCCAGGTTCCTGTCCCGGGCTTTTTGTTTACCTTTAAAGGACTACCTATTAAACGTAGTATTCCTGTTTTTAAACTGCGTAAGAACTTGATTTTTTATCCAGCTTGTGTAATAGAGACTGTTAAATTACTTGGATGGGTTACTATTTTATCTCTTTTATGTGGTGTTAGGAAATTAAATCCTCTACTTTCATTACAATCAAATTATATGTATAAGTTATATTTAATTTTAATGGAATGTCTAATCTAATATTAGACATTCCATTATATATTTAGCGTAACTTATATAAAAAACACGTTGACATAAAGTGATTTGACAAGTACATACTTAGGTTTAGTAACTAATTATTGAACTTTTGTCTGCAATTAGAGAAGTATACATAAAAACAATTAACGTACCTGGATATAGTGGTGTAACGGACAGACTTTGGGTTTCCGTTCACATTCTCCACCTCACGGATTTCTTCCTTGGACACTGTAACAATAAAACACGAGTATTAATTAAAGAGCTAAGCTTATCAACAAAAATGTTTAGACCTCCCAAATATAGAGAAATTTGTAGGGATTATCACTATAATCGTCCTTAACGAGATCCTATTATAATATTGATTTTTCTCAAATACTAATCCTAATATTATAAATGCGAAATTTTGTAAGTATGGATGTTTGTTACTCTTTCACGCTGGTAGGGATAAAATAATTTGAATAAAATTTGATATGAAGTTAGTTGACAGCATGGATTAACACATAGGTTACTTTTTAGTCAGCTGCGAAAAAAACAGCTCAATGTTTTGCAGCGGAAAAAGCTAATAATAAGCGTTCCCGTTTCCTAAATATCGAAGTACTAATATCAACATCGCGTTAGTGTCAAATGCAGTTTCATATACTTTACTTCTCTACACCGATATTGCCGTAATAGGATTGCAGGTTCTACAAGCAATGCGACGCAACGGGAGCTATTTCCGAGTACCTTGACTGGTGTAGAATCAGAGTTTTCTCGCTTATTTATTTATTTATTTATTTATACTTCTTATACAAAATATGTACAATGGCGGACTTAATGCCTGAGGCATTCTCTACCAGTCAACCATAGGGGGGTGCAGAGAAATTCAGAAGTAGGTATTAGGCTTATGTATTGTGATACTAAGTGGTGTGCAATTCGAGAGGCCTATGTTCAATAGAGGACTGTGATGGGCAACTGATGTTAATTTAGAAAGGAGAAAAAAGGAAAGATCGTTCTTTTTTTTTCTGTTTAATTGTACACCTGCCTATGTTTCTAATGTCTGCTGAAAGTGATCTTTTGTAAGAATAAGTAATACCTTTACACCTCTTTTCAATTAAAGTGCTTCCATTAATTTATTTGTGTATATGAACTTAAATAAATAAAGAACACCTATCGGATCATTCTGTTTTATCTATTAGTAGATTAGTGATATCCATATAAGGATTTTTATAACACCATTCATCAAAACCACAAGAAGCATTCAAAAGTTATTGTGGAAAGAAACTCCCGTACACACAAAACCCTTTTTCGACACTAGTAAAAAGTTACAAATTAAAACAAAAACACAATAAATTCCAAACAATATTAAAACTAAACTGTAAAGGCCGTTCCACATTAGCATAACAACTATTTTAAGCAAACGCTTTATTCTCGTTGTAAAGGTGTGATCACACACGCGGGACCACTTGTACTTAATTTAAGCTATCCAGGCACTGACAGTGGCCCGCTGAGGATGTAGGAGGCGTGTAAACTCGAATTAAAATTTAGGATAAAATCAGGACTTTAAAGCAAAATTTGGAGGGATCTAAATCAAGGTATTTTTTTTGTTTTTTGGGTGTTTAAGCTTTGGATTTATTAAGAGCTGATAATTTGTCTGTATGTTATCCTTACCATTTAATGTGTAACTGATAACTCGCCCCAGTTTCGCTCTACTTATGTAGGTATTATACACATTAAACTTCCTCTTGCAATTAGGTCTGGCAATGCGTCATTAAAAAAAACCGCATCAAAATCCATTGCATTGTTTCGAAGTTACGTAAGTAATACGGTATACGAAAAAGTATACGAATGAAGCGACTTTGTTTTATACTACGTAGTGAAGTGAAGACAGGAGGCGTAATTTAGAAACATTTTGACGGATTTACCGATACCGATACCGGACGATTATTTATTGGACATTTCTATAAAGAACTGGTAAAAAAACTCCATACCTAACCTTTTAAAAATGCCCGATCACCAATACTTATAAAAATGATAGATTTACAAACTTATAAAGTAACTCCACACAATCAACAATCTGCTTTCAAATCAAAAAGGTTCCATTGATGCAAAACAAACAAAACCGATGAAATCTTATTTTTCTGCGCACTATAAGGAAATGAAGACAAAGTTCCAAAAATAACATATTTACTTAAAGAACTGCGCACTTGCTATGAAACTGTTATAGAAATACTGGGAGCGAGACGGCGTTATCTGATCAAAAAATCAGTTTCTTATGTGCTGCCATCGTTGCATTCAATCATAGGAAAAGAGTGGATGCGTTGCCTCATGTATAAAATAGATAATTATTTACCTATACATATTTACTTAGACCAGTAGTATCATAATCGTTTTTCGCTCATTCCGACATTATCTTATATATTTATCTCATGTTATTAAAACCTCTAATAAGACTGAAGGAATGTACGTCTATACATTATTCATGTCAAAACAATTGAAAATCCTCCTAATAAACATCATCAAGTATTTCTTACGGATTCGTTCCTATCAAAAAGAAAAATATGACAGACAAGCACTTTCGTTTCCCATAAGTGATCCATGGGCCATTTTCCTTAAGGGTACAATTTTTTCCAATTTGCGGAACAGTACAATATGTCCTCTGCGCCGTGTGTTTACTGTAGCGGTGACGTCATAACACAGTAATGCGTTGCGATCTCTGGTGCGCGAATTTGTCGAAACGCCGCCATTTTGTGCAGGAATAAAGTGCTCTGTTACGTTAATGTTCTGTTTATACCCCTATGGCTGGTATTAGTCGCTCTGCGGGTGTTCCACGAAGAATGAGTTGCAAATTTGATTATTTTACGTACACTTGGTGTGTTTTTGGCAACGTGAATACTCTGAGACAATATACAGCAACAACCAAGTTAGAAATCTAGCTACATTATTAGTATCTCTTTTAATTCACGGGATAGCTTCAAGGGAAGAAACCCGGTCCTTTTTAAAGGCTTACACGGGGACACAGGTCCAACATGCAGAGGCCTTGTTGAGAACTTTAATCTAATATGTGATGGGGCAACTACCAAGGGCCATCCACCCCTGCTCTATGAAAGAACAGACATGGACGGCCCAAGGTAGCTACAAAATTATTGTAAATTATGGATAAAACGAATTTGGGCTATGGATAGGGTATGTTGGATGTGTTTATTTCTCAAACTATGGATAACTATGGCACCTGCCTTTCAACACATGAAAATGCAATTAAAATTGGCAGGCGGTGACTCGCCGACTCCAAGATGGGCCCCCTATTATACCGCCACGATAGGCAGCAGGTGGGCAACACCAGAGAGTAAAGGCTAAGGGGTGTAGAGAGGTGCGACACCGATTTCGCCATCGCGGGTCACAGACCCGGAGCGGGTTTCCTCGTTATTACGCCATTAGACACTTCCACCCCCGAGCATATAGCTCTTGCGACCCCTCTCTAGCCAGCCAGTTAAGGCAAGAAAGAGCTGGGAGTCCTCATGAAGAGTGACCCCCTGGGGCATTCAGGTTCCGTTGTGTCGCCACACACAAACAGCTCGCCACAAGCTGCCCTGCGGATGTATGCTCCCACATAGACCTTCAGATACATTTTTTATTTATACCTCAAGGTTTGAAAAAGCATACTAATATGCCCTCAGGTCTTGCGTTATCCCCATGATGAGGTAACGACTTGCCCCGAGGGGTTTATTAGTATCTCTTTCAATTCACGGGATAACTTCTAGGGAAGAAACCCGGTCCCTTTTAAAGGCTTACACGGGGACACAGGTCCAACATGCAGAGGCCTTGTTGAGAACTTTAATCTAAAATGTGATGGGGCACCTACCAAGGGCCATCCACCCCTGCTCTATAAAAGAACAGACATGGACGGCCCAAGGTAGCTACAAAACTATTGCAAATTATGGATAAAACGAATTTGGGCTATGGATAGGATATGTTGGATGTGTTTATTATTCAAACTATGGATAACTATGGCACCTGCCTTTAAACACATGAAAATGCAATTCAAATTGGCAGGCGGTGACTCGCCGACTCCAAGATGGGCCCCCTATTATACCGCCACGATAGGCAGCAGGTGGGCAACACCAGAGAGTAAAGGCTAAGGGGTGTAGAGAGGTGCGACACCGATTTCGCCATCGCGGGTCACAGACCCGGAGCGGGTTTCCTCGTTATTACGCCATTAGACACTTCCACCCCCGAGCATATAGCTCTTGCGACCCCCCTCTAGCCAGCCAGTTAAGGCAAGAAAGAGCTGGGAGTCCTCATGAAGAGTGACCCCCTGGGGCATTCAGGTTCCGTTGTGTCGCCACACACAAACAGCTCGCCACAAGCTGCCCTGCGGATGTATGCTCCTACCTAGACCTTCAGATACATTTTTTATTTATACCTTAAGGTTTGAAAAAGCATACTAATATGCCCTCAGGTCTTGCGTTATCCCCATGATGAGGTAACGACTTGCCCCGAGGGGTTATTAGTATTATTATTAGTAGTATTGATCCTAAATTTTGTTCTAGACTTTAAACGAATACCTATAAACATTTTACTATGAACGAGGATCAAACCAAAACATAAGCACTAAAACCTAAGCACTCGGGCACTGCGCCAAAACTGTATCAAAATTGGTTTGACAACGATACCTTTGAAAACAATAGCTTCCGATTTTCATACAAAAATCAACTAATAAGACAATTCAAATACTCGAGAACATAAAATACATAAAAACAATCTAACAGATGAATATTTATTCCTAGTTGATAAATAAAATAACGTAGATAAACTAAACGTTCAAAATTCGTATTATTATCGCCCAAACACACAACTTCGCAAAACTTGATGGCAAGTATCAGCCGAACCACTACGAAATCCGGATCAACGGCGAAATAATTAAATCTCAATAAATCCTATCACGGCTAGGAATATCAGAAGCCAATTAAATCTACTCGTTTTAAATCTGTCAACCCTGCTTCAGTGTGGTCGTAATGAAAATTTTCGGGCCAACTTATCGGCATGAACGTGTATTCGACAGATTCGGCACGACACGACGGTATTAATTAGAGAATCTTTGAAATATTTTCTGGCTACCTAAAATTTTGAGGAGCAAAAAGTTTTTTTCGTTTGTCGTCGGATTTCTAGTTTTGATTTTCGATAAATGGATTTAAACTTTCGCGACTTGGACTCATATTTTAGACAACAAATGGGTTTTACTCGTAAGTAATCCACCCGTGACCACGGTCAGTGTATTTCAGCCAAAATGTTGGTAGAAAAGAAGTATAAATTTTCGATGTCAAAAAGGTTTTATTTTGTTTGATGCATATGAAAACTTATTTAACAATTGCCCTACTAGTTTAGAATTTATTTACATAGATATCTAGTAACTAACTAAGATACAGATTTTGATGCTTAGTGATAAAAATTAAATAACTTTGGCAGACTCAAGTCTTATTACGCGGATAATTGTGCTAAGCGAGGATCGAACCCGTAGAAAGACGTGCTGTAGGTAATTGGTGTGTTGACCTACGCCACTTGCTTGTTTGCGCAGTCGCCTCCACTTACTTTATCAGAGTATAAAACATTACCATCGTACTAAACTAATTACTTAGCCTTCTTACTTCATCGTCATTTCAATTATAATTTGTGTTTCAGTTACTTCAACACTTAAATATTTCCATTAACCTAATTAGTTTCAGGAAGAAAACTTAGTTTCATACAATCATGTTTGTATGACCATGTATGTACGTTTCTACTATATCATGAACTTTCAGGAGCTTTTTCATTATTAACTTTATCTAAACACATTTCTATTATAGAAAATTTCAGTGTAAGACGATTTTTGATTAAAGTATTGTCTATTTGCCAAATCTTATCTTTTATATCACTTTGTATCTAGGCATACATGATTACCGTCCACATCTGTTAAATTAATTTGTCCAAAGAACCCAAATAATCAATGAATAGAACCTCAAAACGAGATCTAATAAATCTCAATATCGAATCTGGGACGTTCACTAAAAAAGTAATTCCATCTAGAGACATTTCGAATTGTGTCTTCACTTTTTTGTCAGTTACATAAGTATTAATAAGTCCCAATGAGTTGCCATCTGCCATAAGCCCAGCTATTGGGGGCGGCCACAAAAACTCCTTTCCTCCAATAAATAGACGGTTTGAAAACCGCAAAATGATCACAAATGTCTTCGTCGGCAGTTTAATCTATAGGCAACAGCGATTTCTCGTCTGTTAATTGTTGTATCGCTATTCTGATGTACTCCATATTACAAACTTTTGTCTTGTCAAATATAACAATTTGATTTTTTTGCCATCTCTCTTCATTCTTTCAAAAATCCAGAAATAACTTTAGATCTAAATCTCGATTTGCATACAACTTGCTTAATTAATTAAATTTGTATTTATCTTAATTTTGTTTTCTTCCAGAACTCATATGGCTTGAATTTTTTCCTACTGTTGTTGTTTGAATCCATCATTCCTATTGAACATTATTTCCTCTTTTGTATCGAAGTCTTATAACTTGTATCCTTGAGATAACAAAACGAGCCTTCTACATCGGTCCTTTGATGGTTTCTGTGTTATTGCTGCCATTATCAACAAGATATAAGTATATATTTATATTCACCGATACATTACTTATATGGATTGCTTGCCAAGATGTTATCGAAGGAGAATGGGTTTTCTTATGGATTCCTTCATTCAATGCATGTTATTTTTAATTTATCCGTACGTTTCTATATTTTCATAAAGGTTTCTCATTTAGTATGGCTATGTTTTAAATGTTCTTCAATAATTGAAGTAAGATTTTTCTTACGTCAAATATAATTCAACCAATGAGGCTTATACTCCAGCCACTTTTCTTTGTTTTCCTTATCAAAGATTAATATATGTGTAAACGTGGATGTTTTATTATGGTAATGTTAGGAAACTCCGTAGCAAAGATAACGTTTTCTAAGAAATTACAATCTCGTTATTTTGACGATATAATGACATGCCTAAATACTACTTTCCTTATCATTTGTAAAATATTTTCAAGTGTGTTCTCTAGCCTAAAACCTAAAATAAAATTTCCAGGTCGAAATTTCAAATTCAATGGTTTATTGGAAATTTTTGGAACCGAAATTCTGGGAAGCAGTACTAGTTTGGAACGTAGAGGAAGCAAGCTTGTCTCAATTGCAAAACGAAATTTCATCATTGAAGAATTTGAAGTCTAACTTCGTAAGCAAAAATGTATGATGTCCGAGGTTTTTGAAAATCCGATAAATATTTGGTGACCACCCGTATTTATATGTAGATACTATGGTTAATAGTACTCTGCACATTTATGTATACATAGACTCGACAAAATTAGGTATCTGGAAAATTTCGCCAGACTGCCTAAAACCAGGATTTATTAACGAAAAGTTTTCAAAAGCCTATATTTAGAAGCCCTTAAACACCAAATAACTTATACTCTCAGAAACAAATGAAATTAAAGGGACCGATATTCCGAAAATACCCGATCAAAAGTTTATAAAGCGCAAAGAAATCAAATTAAAAACTTCAATGATTCCCGAGGCTGATAAAATTGAGGTTGGGAAGGAAATTAGTTTTTTTTTCCTTCGCTGTACCTCGGAATATGGAACGAGGCGTACTTTTGGAGGGTCATGTCACTGTCACACGATGTTATTACGAGCAGAGCTGCGGTATAGACTTATAGATGCTAGATGTGCCTTCAAAAATACCCAATAAAAACATGGGTTTAGTAAAGGATTTCTATGAAACGCCCACGTACGTAAATGTTTAGGACTGGATTATTTAGTAAAATCTTTTAACTTTACACATTTTGGAGTACTTATTTTTTGTAGGTTTTTTATCTGTTTTCAGCCTATCACTAAGCAAGAAATAAGATATTTCAAATGTCGGCAGGTCGGTGATTTTATAACGTACGTCCTTTAATATAAAACATTTCTTCTTTTCCTTGAAAATAACATGTACTAATGTGCCGTATTTTGATGTAAGTAGTTTTCTTATCAAACATTTTTAGCATCTCACCGCTGGGCCAAGATTTCTCCCTTGTTTGACTCCTAGATTTTTCTGCCCAAAGCCTTTTCTCAATCCCTTAAGATATTCCTAGGTTATTTTGGAACCTTGTTCTAGACCTATGCCTGTAGGCAAGCTACATTTATCCGAACTGACAACTCAATGTCAGTTCTCTTGTCACTACGGAATATTATTCCAGGAAATTTAAAGTTTTCTTTTTTAATGCGTTGTATTATACATTGTCTTTATTTGCGAGATTGAACCAACTCAGTAGCTATTCTTGAAACCTATCTATCATTGTAACGGAATGAAGATTCGAAGTTACAAGAAAAAAGTCAAAATATACCAAAGACAAGATAAGTTTTTAATATTTATGACTGTATCACGTCTATCAGAATTATGTAAACCGTATCACGATGCCACATCTAGTGATGTGCCTAAACCAGATCTCTAGTGATGCAACTAACGAATATCGACATCTAATATTTTATGCCATGGAACTCTGAGTGTTGTGACGGGTTTGATATCGACTTTTTTCTATTAATATTTGTCAAACTTTAACATGGTGTCAGTTTGCTTGATTTTGCTTAACATGCGTATAAATTGGGATTGGGTTTTGACGGAAAGATTTTTTGTGATGATATTTAAAATTGTATTATGGTTTACATCAACCTATCATCGTTGACTTTTTTAATATTGTCCGGGTTAGTGGTTGTTTGAGATGAGAAAGACAACAAGGAATAATAACAGTTGGCAGTGTTTGTATAAAAATTGTTGATAAAGCAGTGTTATTTTCTGTCTTATTAAAACTGATACAAAATATAATAAGCCTTGTTCTCGACTGTTAAACATTGCTTGCTTGACAGTAGTTAATACATTTTTTAAAGTTACACTAGTACTACAAGTATCGGCAAAATTAGTTAGGTTGGCTTGTAGGTATAGTTCGTAAACTATGTGATTATTGTAGCGAATGATATCGTCAAGCGTTTGAAAAATATCTTTGTACAAATAAGACTGTTTGGCGTTGTAATTGTTTGTCAATCAGTTCGACTCGCAACCATGCCATGTTAGTGCATGAGGCTATACCGATAAAATACGCGTGAGTAAACTAAACCGTTAACGGATAAAAATAAATTCATCTGACGGTAGTTATTATAATGAGTAGAAAATTAATAGTTTTAAAATTAGTGTTGCGTTGTCCGTCATACATTTGCAAAGTTGTTTAGGAACTAAAGTTGAGATTATTCTGGTTAGCAATATAGAATTAGCATACAGGCAAAGACACATCTGGTTCAAATATAATTTATATTCTAAACTGTACGCTACTATCTACTAAAAAGAAACACTATAATGAGACTTTACGGTGTTCGTTTTTTCTAATTTAGGTACTAATAACATATACAAGATAGTAGTGCTGCTATTATCAGTCTGTTGTCAATTCAACCTATCAGGTATTTTATTAGTTGACCGTAAGATATTTAACCAATCATAGCGAAAGACAACGAAACACAAAAGAATTGGGAGATGACTATACTGTTGAAATGATCACAAAAAACAGGGGTTCAATTCAATCAAAATTTTATTTCTAAAAACCTATTTTTAGAACAGTAATTTAGTCTAGATGCTTAGTTTCTAGAATCCATCAACGAACAGGGCTCAAATTGAGAATCTATTTTAGGTATTGATCAATACATGTAATTATCAATACAAATATTTTGACAGCAATACATTCTCGCAAACTTAACTCATCACCGAGCTGTAAAAATTCCCTGAATCGATGACTAACAGACGACCCCAAGGGAAATATCGTTGTATTTAAACCCACATCACTATCTACAGTTAATTATATCGATATCACGACATCACTTCGTCGAGCCTCGTTAAAGCACAGTGCAATTGTTTACTAATTGAAATCGAAAACTTGTTTAATTAATGACCGTAGCTGCGATGAGCCAATTAGTGTTGTGCCAACCAATTATCGACGAGTGTTTAAATAAAACAGACTAATATTAATTTCGTATTGTTTGTAAGTGTTTTGGAGATCGAAAGTTGTTGAAAATAAACACTTTATTGTTGGTATATTAAGTTGGAGATTCGTTTGTTTATTATTGGTTTGAAGGACAATGGAGAGCTAGCTGGATTATGTATCGGATGAAAGCCAAGTAATTTCAAAATGTTCACAAAAATTGTTGTTGGAATTATAATCCGCAGCGGTTGTTGTATGAAAATTTTACCATAATCACTGTAGAATTTTTGGTAGCAATTGATATTGCAACATTCTGCCAGTTTTCCAATTGTTTGTCACTCCTAAGTTTAGTCACAGGTACCTACTACTAATATTACACACGCGAAATTTTGTAAGTATAGTTTAATGATTTTTTACGTTTTAACGGCTGGATCAATTGTGATGAAAATTCGTTTTGAGTTAGTTGGTACCCTAAATACATAGGCTTCTTTTGACTAGACTGTGTAAGAGGAGGTTTGTAGTTTCTCAGTTTTAATCGACACTCAAGCAGGCGAACCCGCAGAAAAACCTTATAGATTATAATATGACCATATCTGTAAATTCAGTATCCTTTTCATCCCTTACATTCCCGAAATCAAAATGAAAACCATTGAATTAAAAATCTGAAAACAATTTCACAAGCCAGTGGTTTGATCAGCAATATCTTTGAATATTTCATTATGGTTCGAAAAGCACTGGATATATCTAGATATACTATTAATTGGAAACTCTTGGACTTTGGAAAACATTATTGGATGTTTTTTAATCAGACTCCTTTTTTACGAGGATAAATGTTTATATTTATACGCTACGAGATTACTACTGCTGCTGAAAACTATTTTTTTTAATTCTTTTAGTTTTAATATATAACATTCAGAGATGGCATGAGATTAAACATCTACCAAAAACTGATTGTCGTTTAAGTTTTCAGATATACCAAAGTCTCTTTCAAATGTGTTCGTATTAATTTTAGTTTTTTAAATACTATCACTTGAGGTAAATTCAATTTAAAAAAAGTACTTAATTACTGAACAACGTTTAAAAAATTCACAGGGGAACGTTAGTATTCATAAAAAAGACTACCTACATGTTAAATCTGTATCCCATTTTAAATACTACGAATAACCAATTAAAACTCAATAAACGTACCCAGTACTCCCAGTATAAACGTGTTGAAATAATATCTTTTGCTCGTCGTATAAACGCCCTCCCTAGCGTATACAATGCAGTATGGTTTCAACACCTTGCCTTGTCGATGTGGTCCCACGGGTACAATAACGAGCTTCCTCTTTGCTATTAAAGCGAACTTTAGCTAAAAATCTAATTATACTGACTTCTGTAGCTTTGATAACTGCTTTTTTATGTTTATTGGGTAGAAGGACTAGTATTTGTAGGTGATAATAAAAATTTTATATTTAAAAAAATATGCAAAAGTAACTGAAGAAGCTGTTTTTAACTTTAATACAGGCAAAAATCATGGTTTTACTGATATTACATTTCTATTAATATGTAACGGATATTATTTAATTCTGATCTACTGTATGGATTTTAAAGATGGTACTAACATAAAATTACACATTTTTAATTCAGAACGCGCTAGAGAAAAAGCCCAACCTGTGTGTCTAGATATTACAACATTCCTATTTCAGCAAATTTACCGACAAATTACTACAAAAGCCAAAATCTCTCCATCACATACCTAAACATCTATCCCCAATTTCACTTTACAATCGCAGTACCTATTATCATTGCCAAATTTCACTTCACCTATAATTGCAGTACAACCATTGCCATCGTAACCGAACTATTCAACTAAAACTGCTTCACCTACATCAACACTAAGTACAAAAGGAACAGCTCTAAGATCTAAAGTAACCATATCCTCACCTTTGTCTCCTTTGAGTTCCACATTCCCTCTGAACCATACGATCTTGGCTGCTGGTTTGGCATTCTTCACAAGGCACTCGAGAGACACGTCCTCCCCCTCTTTTACTTCGAGTTTCGAACTTGGAGGGTGATTCGTGATTTCGACTGCGTTTGGTGGAGCTGAGGACAAAAAATGAAATTAGTGATTTTGTAATTTGGTTTTTAATGGTAGGTGTTTTAGGTTGGGTTTTGATTGTAGTTTATGAAGAGGTTGAAGGTATGGAAGGTTAAGCTCATATTAACAATTTTGAATCCATATTGACAATTAACATCTTAAGGCAGTAAGGATTGATGTGATTAATGTAAGTTCTTTGAAAGGAAATTTTGGCCTTAAAAAGGACTTGTAATACATAATTGCTAAAGATCACATCTATCTAACAAAACGATATAACGATGTTCTAAATTTATCGATATCAATGAAAACTGAACTCCTTAGATAAAAGGACCAATAAATATAACTCCAGCCGACCTGACATTATCAGCCAGTCGCATTATTTCATTAATTCAAAAAGCATTAATTATTATTAATCACGACCATTTGAGGGATGGTTCAAAGGTGAGAGGGGGGTTAAATACTGAACATCGTAAATTAAAATATAATCCTAAGGGATGGCGAGTTATTTTCCTGATGAATTTTTCGCGTAAAAATTTGGGAGTTCAATTATCGCGCTTTGGTTAAGCCACAAAAATAATTGTCAAATTACCATTACATTTGTTAATTTGTGGAATAGCGATAAAATGGCGTAATAATTAGCTGAAAATTCTGAAATTAAATTTAAATCCAATTTGGATACAAATGTCTATCAGTCGCGACTAACGTATTTAAATTTTAAGTAACAGTTAACAGGGACTTCTAATATGAAAATTCCGTATTCGTTCATTAGACGTCGTTTCAAATGTTTTTCCATATTAAAATAATTGCCATCCAAACATAACGGGGTAAAATTTATTTCCCACTTCGTAGCGTGTATGAAGTGCACTTCAAGTAAATAAATGTAACAAAACTCTCAGTGTAACTTGTCACAACCATTTAAAAGCATAATACATTAAAACAGACGTAATTTACAAGTCATAGCGATTAAAACACAAGACATTTTATAAATAATAGCATAGATGTAGTACAAAAACTTGATGATCAATGCTTTTTTGTATAAGAATGTTGTGAAAGCAAATCTTTTATATCATAAATTACTTGCGAAAACGCTCTATACACAGATACTGATATTAATATGTCGAGTGAAAGACCTCGACATAAAGGGATGCCTGAAAAGCGGTTATATTGGTCCTCGTAGACACAAAAACAGATTTAATGCCCGTAAAGGATAGCCTCGTCGACCTTATTTCCGAAGTTTAATATAGGGTGTTTAATTATATGTAAATCTATTCAGGTTTAGCATCAAGGTTACTAAGCTCATTCTCAAAATGGTCCTTTCGCCTTAAAGGACCAAAATAGATCTTGGAGCAAAAAGTTTACTGGCGTTGTTTATAGATGGAGTCCGAGTCGACATCGAGGTCAAACACTGAATCATAATTTCCGGAATTTGGCTGCCAATTTATTCTGATTTTTATCCTCAATGATTAGGAACGAGGAAAGAGATTAGGTTAAATCAACAAAATGTATTTACTGAGTAATAGTAAAGGCGAATGAAAGAAAAATACTACATTGACACCGAATGATTGGGAGCAAGGATATAATTAGGTGTGTTGTATTTAACCCATACAGACTCTTGGTAAAGAATTACTTAGCAGTTAAAAGGATCAATCTTCTGAAATCCAAATTTTCTGAAAAGCTGTTTTTATTTTTCATTTTAGCGATAAGTTAACCGTCCGTTTCCAAAACAAAGGACCAGTTTTGTCTAAAAATAAATAGTAATATTGAAGGAAACACCTCGTAACACTTAGACCAAGGCCCGCTACACACTTATAGCTTGTGGTTCAGTCACCGGATACTGTTGTCTGACAAGCGACGCTTCACAAAGGTGGGAACCTGCCTTTGTTGCGGTCCGCGTGGCACTTTGTATTGGTTTTGTGTCTTGGTTAAAAAATAAATGGGTATATTTGTGTAGGCAAATGTCTTTTGATAGGTGGATAACGCAATTGTTTTTCCAGTTCCTAGATTAAGGCCTAAAAGTCCAAAGGTTCGTTTAAAGTCGAGAATCGTATTGGAATATTAGATCGATCGCTCGATTTTTTCAATTTGCAATGAAAAGATTTAAAGTATGTAATTTTCGATGTTTTGTAACCTATTTGAATTCTTGTAAGACCTAACGTGCTAGCTCAAAAGCCTTAGAAAATGGGTAGGAAATATAAAACCCAGAGTTTCTATAGTTCTCGAGTTTGATCAGGATGTGAAAACGCCGGCAGGTAGTTGAATGAATTCCGCTCAACTTATTTCCGATGTCTTTCACCTTTGAAAAAGAAACACGACGCGCCACCCTTGCACCTGACACGTTATCACGTAATTATTTTTCCAAAACTAAACGCGACACATTTTTCTCCGGGACCTAGTTGAAAAATAGCAATATTTTGTAAGCAGCGACAAAAGTTGAACAAAGAACTGTAGGTACTATCATATTTTTTTGGTCCTTACATCCGCAATAACAGGCAGAGCCACGAAAAACAACTAGTTTCCCTATAAAGCGGTACACAGGCTTCGTAACAATACATTCCATCAATGCCCCATGAATGGCGTATTCTTTGTGAGCCGTTATGGTTTCGTTGTCATGGAAACGGGGGGATGTATAGGAAGATTCCAACAATAAAATATGGATTAGATTATAGTGGGGAGTGGGATATAGGTCGTAATATATGAGTTTTTTATGTATATAGATACAAACGCAGATATTTATGAGCGAATCTTTAACCCTAATGAAAAAAGAAACAGTGACGTCATCGGTCAAACTACATATTTTTATTGTTGTATACAAGTTTTTGTATCAGCTCAACATCCTTTTAAAAATCATAAATATGGAAATAATTAACTTGTCTACGCATTAAAACAATAACGGAATCTATTTAAAGCAAGATTTTCACACGAATATTTCGAGGTGACAATGATATTAAAACCAAACAGGAATCAAAAGGAGATTAAAAAAGATAAATCAAACAATGCTAACGATACCAAATAAAAAGATAATAATAAAAATACCACCTTCTATCCAATTAAGGATAAAGATGTTCACAAAACTGACTTTCCTAATTTCTCAAATACCCGTCACTTATTCTGAACATCTACGAAAGTTTCCAAAGAAAAAGGGTCTTACGAATATACAGTTAGCCAGTTACTTTAGTAAATGCCTCGACGAAACTTGAATAGTAAATAGTTAAAGTGGATCGAGCTTTCAAGAGGCATCGGTAATGGAAGAGTGACCTGTGATAGAGGATTGCTTTATCAATGTAAACTTTGCTACCTCTTGACTGTCTTTAACTAAATCAAGTTACGATGAAGAATTTCGAGTGTTTGAACTTTTTATTAACAGACACAATCGGATTAGCTCCAGTGATTGGAATTAGATCTTCCAGAAAATGTTTTAGAATTCAAATCCATTTTGTAGCTTCCTAAAAAGGTTTTCAATTTTAGTGGAAGGAAATTTTATCCCATCTACTTTATATTGGTTGTTCATGTTTGCTTTCAAATAGGTCATGTAGGTACTCAAAAAAAAAGTCCCAAACAATCCAATTACGAGAAAAACAACTCGTACGAAAATTTCAGATTTCATAACAAAATAAAAATCTCCCGATTCGTTCTACAAACAGAATCAGAATTGAAATTACCTTTTGAAATTCTCGGGAGGCTAAACAAAACAAATCTGTGTACTTCAATGTAAAAGAAAAACGCCCAAACTTAGCATCCTAAGGAGACCTGTTTCGTTAAAATAGATTTAAATAATTCTGTAATCCAATTCCAAAGAAGCGATTCCCGGGGAACCCTAAAAAACGAGAAACAAAAGGGTTCCGCCGATCGAAATGTGCCAGGTTAATAATGCAATTAGAAGTGCCGCTTGTAAGGTAGGGCTGGGGTCGTAACGGTAAGCGGAAGCGGGTAGCTAACTACTGCGGTTGAGATTCTTAAGTGGAGTAGGATACTACAGTGATTATAAGATGAAATTGGTGGGAAAATTACTGTTATTTACAAAAACTTTAGTACAGAAATATAGTTGTGAATTGAAATATTTGAAAAACCTTCTAATCAGACAATAAACTATGTTATATCATGGAAAATACAGAGAAATTTGGACCTATTGAAGTACTTGTAAAATGTAATGATACTGACAAATCGCTCATTGACTCTCCGTTAATCGCTTGCTTTCCAACCAAAGGCATCTACTAAAAGCCACTTCTGACCGTGGGAAAAGGTAATTATTGACTTTTTCAACTTCCTTCCCTCTAGACGCCTGGCGAAAGTAGATAAGACGAGCCTAATTAAAACCCAACTGTGTAGTTCTTTTCGAGACTTTGACGCGCTCAAGAATACGAAAGAATCTTCGCTTTTGTGTGAAAACATCGGGCAATGTTACATAGAACATAATCATTTTTAGACGAGAATAAAAGTATTGAAGCAAACTTTATTGAAAAAAGTGACTAATTATGAAACTCTGAACTAGAGGGGTCGTACGCTTGAACTTTTCAACATTAAATTAAAATTAAACAGTCTGTAAACTTTGAAATCTTTAAAAAAGGCAAGTTAAAATTCACGTCGAGTAGCGACTCGTGTGTAACAAAAATGGCAAGACAAACAAAACTAATTCCACCCAAACATTCGTCTAAATACGGGGTACGTACTTAAATATGATCCCAAAACGAGAGAAGTCTAATAACCAGAGAACTAAAGCCCATGTCCGTAATCAAGAAACACAATAGATCCACAATTCCGCACAAATAGTGTCAAGAGGGCAAACACAGCCACAGCTAAATGAGGTATCAAAGCGTAGGTCAAGCCTTTATTGTTCTTATTTGGGACATTTTGGTCCTTAGCTCCGAATTCTTTTTTGTCCATTGGTCCTGCAGTACGCGGGCTCGGATCGAAGGATAGATTGTGATGTAATTAGATCGGCAAAAAGAGTAGAAATAAAATCTGGACTGGTAATGAGAATTCTTTCGAATGAAAATCAAATGTTTAAGGTAGTTTTAAACTTAAGACTTTTCTAATTTAATGACAAAAATATTAATTCATTCTTTTTAGTTTCAAAAACTTCTTAAATATAAAATTAATTCTTTTAAAGTCGATTCCAGTTTCAAGAATTGTACGGTACATAAGCAAATACCTGCACTTTATAATTCTTTCAGAGGTCCAGAGTAAATTGAGGAAGTTGCCATTCCCCTGAGGGATAAAGTCAAACGGCAGTGACTTCTGCCAAAAACCGGGGTTTAATAAGATGACGTCATTTGTTAATTAATTCTTAACCTTTTGTTTTAGATTAAATTGGGTAAGGTGAAACGGTGCATGCTTAAAAAATGTTGAAGACTGTTTATAATTAATTGTTTTAATTAGGCCTATAAGCAGCATTTTTTTAAGTATTTTTTTTGTAATTATAATAAAAATCTGTTCCGATAAAGGAAAGTTCTGATCGAATTCGGAAGCTTTCATTCCAAATACTTTAGAACAAAAATTTCAACACAAAAATTAAACATGATACTTTAGAAATAAAAACACATTAGTTCCCGTCACCTTCCGAAAATATTCCCAAAAATTTACTGCAAAACATAGCTTAAATGTTCAGTGAAAAATTACTTTGGCTTTTACCCTTTTAATAAACAGTCGTGCTGCCCTCTATCAAATTTTTGAGGCAAAAACAAAGCTCGTAGCTTTTAATAAACAACGAGCATATATTGACACGCTTCAAAGGCATACAGCAGTACTGTGAGTCCTGAATGCGTTGGCCCGAAGCACAAAGGGGAAAGGTCAAAAAAAGAGATTTGTCGTCGATTTTTTTCCTGAGCTTGGAGCAAAAATTTTTATTGACTGTTCGGTTGAACATTTTTGTATTTTGGGCAAACTGTTTCCAGTATATGCGTAGGTGTTTGAAGGCTTCAAGTTTCTTTTTTTAAATAGTAAAGTGGGGCGGAGGTATGGACCGTTATGACTAAGCTTTGGTAGTACGATATTTTGGCAAAATTGCGTAGCCTGACAGCTTAAATGAAACAAAGACTTGAGTGGAAAATGTCTGTCAAAGCAATATAGCAAACTAACTTGACTTGCTCGAAACAAATATATTCAGCGAAAAACCGTTGATCCGTTACTCGAAGGACTTTCTAATCAAAAGGACCAGCCCTCGTATTTGCCTCTAGCTAAACCTTTGCCAACGGTTTCGGTCAGTTTTTATTTTCGTTCGGAAAGCTACTACAAAATACGGTCTTCCAACTATACAGGAAGTTTCGAGATAAAAATCTGTATTGATACAGCCCCTGCATCGGTATAAGTGCCAACATTCACGATTGGACCGATTTATCGTGTTGTGTTGATACTATTCATGCGACTTAGGGTTCGAGCTTAATAGAGTTGAAAAGGGATTTTTTAGAATTTAAATACTCGGCTTTGGATGGCATTGAATGGTCGCCCGCTTATTGTCGTGGCATTCTATAGATTTATATCTACTTGAACGGTTTTTGTCATTCATTCTTTAATCTTGAGACGTAATTAAGGGTTTCGTTTCTTTTTGATTAGGTCTTTTTCAATATTATCATTTGGAACTTTATCGTATTCTTCTGATATTGTATGGAACGTAAATACAATTGTCTATTTATAACTTATCTATTCATGAAGTTATTTAAGTTCGACTTAACCCTACGTATATAGTAAATTGATGATAGGACCGAGCGTCGATTAAAGATTTTATCTCCATAAGCAGAACAAATACATGAGCCAGCAATAAACTTAAAATCAAAGAAACAAACAACAAATCATAACTCATCCGCTCAAAACCAATTTCGGAAACGTCAACGGAAACTACTACTCTCAAATCTAAAATTTCCTACTCCATATTGTAATTTTTATCAAGAAAATCAACGCGGGTAGTCAAGGAGCCCGTTTTCACAAAGCCGTGTGCCAAGAGTACAGCGATATGCATCAATGAAACAAAGATAGTTGGCAACCCACCAACTTGGATTGTTTAATTTTTAGTTTTACTGTGCTCCGGAATTTGGCTCGCTTTAAACGGACTATCGATTTTTTTGAGTTATATGTCCTAGTGGACAAGCTCACTTAGTTATGTGTGTAAGGAGGACAGGCAAATTATTTTTTGGTGGATTCTTATTTGGTTTGGTCAGTTTAGTTTATGATTTATATGAAACGTATTGTTGTGGACTGTTCACAAATTTCAGATTATTCGAATTGGAGTTTATATGTACTAAAGATTGCATAGATAAATGGTATTTGTATTTGTTTTCTAGGTACCTTAAAAATAAACGTATCATCTGAATTCGTCAGTTTTATATTATTGTCATACTTAACATTAGTCAAGTCTGTGAAATTCCGATTATTGCATTTAAGCCGCATAGCGTCTCTAATCCGCAGATAATCGTTAAGTTTATCATACTTAAGCTTCACCATATAATCTACTTCAGTGCATTCCACAACTATAACCATCAAAAGTTTATCGTCATAAATGATTTAATGCCCGTCAAAGTCAATAAAAACGACAGGCATTTTGTAATGACTTACGAGCATGCATTTTAATATTTTGGAAATGCATAAAGCGTCAGCTGACAATACGGATGTGATAAATTAAATTTATGCAATGTCATATATATGGGATTTATTTTATAGATAATAATGATAATTAACGATGATTGGTAGTTAAATTGACACTTAAGTGCCGCAGATGTGCAGGTACGATTTTGGTTTTATTTCTTTAGTTCGAAGTATAGAGGCAAGTGTTAATAAAATCTGTCAAGAAGCTGATCTAGGTTCAATAATCCTTAATTTACCGGTTTTAGTGGACGCGGAAGGTGCTATAACTCAGTGACGATTGTATAATATAGAAGTGGCAGCTGATTCAAAGATAGACGGCGTTAGTTTCAGGGTTCAATTAAAAACAGATACCATCGCTGATACTAAAACTGGATCTTGCTTTATTATTCATGCTTATATTAAAGACGGTATAGGAAACACAGCCTATTATTAGTTTTAGTACCAATCTCGTTAAAGTAAATACAGAAGACCTATCAAAGACACATTATCCTGATAGACAAGAAAATATATTTACTTTCAAAGATGGTTTAAGTCCATCGGGAACAAGTACCTTCATTAGTACCGTCTCCTGCCGTTCGTAAATTTCATCAAATTATTTGCTCATTGATAAAAATGTTTGACGGAAAATAAAACTCACTCGCAATAAACTTTTAATTAGGTTTATACCGAATATTCGAACATTCTCGAAGTTTGACAAACTTTTCTTGGATTTCGATTTCGGATGCAATGTTTGGTTGGACGCTAATCAGTTTTAATGGAAATTTTGATGTCAACACCAATAATTCGTACGTTGAAAATTGATTCTGTGTAGTAACACTAGTTAGGAATAGATTAAATATATAGTTCGAATTACTAAACCCTATTTAGTTACCGCGGATTTTCAATTGGTGCGATCCTGACATTCCTCTTCCACGTGAATGGATTTCAACAAATCGTGGCTACTGACTATGTTACAGACACCTGGCCATTTCCAATTTCGTTGGAGAATTTTGATTCACGTTTGGTGTTTTGTAGAATTTGAATGGAATCTACTAAACGTTTCTGCTGACCAAACAGCAATTCTATGGAAAGTTTGTCATGTGATCTGATTATCATGCTATGGTAAAAATTGAGGCAATGTCGTCAAATGTACCATCTAAAATCAATTGGAACCCGCAATGCGCATTCAGCGTTCTCAAGAGAAATAGATCTCAAAAATTCTTGACCATTGGCATTTTAAAATGTATTCTGAGTTTCAGCAAATAGTAAGTCACGTATAGCCTAGATTTTAGCAAAAACATCTGAACTAGGAATTTGATCTGAAAATTGTATGTACAAAAAATCGAGTAGACACAAAATCGAAAACCAGGATTAGGTTTTCGCTATTCTTAAAATATTCAAAAACCTTGTGTGTAGAAAAATGATACATAACAACATTATAAAATACACCGATGAGGCTACAAGTCTACCGCATAAAGCTTGGGAGAAAAAGCTAAAATAAGTTAAAAGAAAAAAAACCGAAGAAATTTTATTCGACCCTAAATCGGAAACAACGTTAACGACACAAGATTTTTCATTTCCTCCCAAGTTATAATATTAACAAATCATATATATATCGCGCCTATCCACTGGTCGTTCTCCGTCGTTCGTTGGCTTCCCTCCAAAACTGGCCATAGCGAACGCATTTCTACTGCGCTTGCTTGTGGCGTAGAGTAAAAGCGGAAAGCTGTATGTTAAAGATGTCTACTCTAAATCATTCTGTTGTTCAATGCAGAAATTTTGGAATGTTGGGCTCTGGGGTAATGTCGCTGTGTTAATAGGTCATGGTTTAGACTTGTTGGCGACATCAATTTTCGACTACAAGCCCTATAACGTGTACATTAGCATTGGAAAGTTGAATTGAATACGTTCTTCAAATGTTTTGCTCATTGTATGTCATACATGCACTTCAGAAATTGTTGTATGGTGTTTTATTTTTATTATGAATCACGTCGATTTGTAAAAATCAAGTGTCTGTGCTATTTTTTGTAATATCAAGTTTGGTTTAAGCCAGAATTTAGTGTACTGGAACTATTATTGTATTGAAACTATTAATGCTTATACTTTTAATTTAGTCTCTCTAAACTCAAACATCATCAGTAAATCTTTGGGTATTTATGAGACAATTGGAACCATGATCATTTCTATTTTACGGATCAAACAAATATTTTTCTGCTATACCAAGGAACGGACCATACAGTTTGTCAATCTTGATATGGTTGACAAAGACGCCACACGCCGTCAATTGCGCCATCTTTGCTTGACCTACGTTAAGTAATTTATATACTGTGGTAGGAACGTCTAAAACAGACGTTAGCCGAAATAATTGGGCCATCAAACATAAGACTCATGCCATCCATAATATTTGCTAACAGAATAATAAAAATATATTTCGGAAGTGTGACCACGAAAATAATGTGCGGGGAAAATTGCTCCATTTGTTTTATAGTAAGGAATTATATCTTTTAGTTCATTTTACTGTTATTTCTGGAAATGGTTGAAATGACTTATAAGATGTTTTGCATAGTTTAAGTGTTTTATGAAACTGAAGTTTTTTGCCGGTTTTTCATAGAAGTGATACTTGAAACGGCGCAACTAGAGACACTAATATACGAGCACAGTTTGGAAATTTGATTTGCTTAAAAAAATACCGAATGTTTTCTAAAATGTCTGTTTGGAAAAGTAAACGCTTTATCGTGACTTAAAACCATATTCGAAACTAATTGACATATCACATTTGAAAAGCAGAAATTTGAGTACTTGCGCAGAAATTAATCAACTAGAATATTACATTTAATATTTGGATTCGGTTAATATTTAGCAGACCACAAGTATCGTGAATTCGTTGAACGATTGCAGCATTAATTATAATTACTTCAGAAATAGTTTGTTTGATATTAATATTTAAATTGCATTGAGAGATATTACATGGATTTTCTGTTGGAGAATGTTTTTTTAGCACCACTTCTTCTCCATAGCTGGAAAAATTTGAAAATTATAAAAGGTTATACGGAGTACTTAAATTTTGCAAGTTCACCTAGTGGGCAGCCTGTATTTAAAAGTACATTTTAATATAAGAATACATATCTAAGTCTTTATTATGCCGTTTTCTTATAGCATTATATCTGTCGGTCTATGTATTAAGAAATCAATTTTCTTTCTATCTATCAAGTCGATTTCTCTATATTTAGTAAGTGTAATTTCCCTGTTTACTTCAATTTCACTCTTAGCTATTTCCTTATCATATTCTCAACACATACAACTATGCTTATGTGTAAGATATTTCCAATAACTCAAAGTTTCGAAGCTGCATTTCCTTTCATCGTCCATAGCTGTTATAGCTTCAGTACCTACTATCTCTACAATCTTGTGAATCACAGTCTATGAGCTAAGTAATTTATATAATGTGGCTTCCATGCGGCGTCCGATGTATTGCATCTCGGAGACTGGCCCGTGGCTTTGAGATATATAGAGATATTCAACCCTCTTGTGTTGGCTTTATTATGTAACTATTATAGTTGGGTTCCTTGGATAATTATGTGCCTTCAATGTTATTTAAGACTGTATGACAAAATATGGATACCAGTTCTCTAATTTTAGTAAATTAAGTAAGAGTACAAGTAAGTTCTTACTATCGTATGTTTGGTTTATAATTTGGTATCAGAGTTTAAAATACCCGTAGACCACCAATTAGGCTTATGAAAACTTAAAAAAAAATATCACATACATATTTTATGAATATAAAAGAGAAAAATACTTCATAGCCAAATTAAGAAATTTAACAAACAGACTTACTAATCACAAACAAAACAACTCAAAACTCAACCCCATATATCAATAAAAGAAAACCCGGCAAAACATTTAAAAAATAATAAAAAGTTAATAATTGAATGACAATAATAATTCAAGAGGCACCCTCGTAATTAAAAATGCTGGCATTAAGCAATCACGGACAAAGGGGTAAAATAGAGGGGTTGAAATAAAGGCAGGCACACACAGCAATTAGAGGAGTGTGCCAAATGTCGCATTCATTGCTTGATGGCTTTATTTTATGGGAAATAGCGTTTGTATGGTTTACTATTGGGAATAATGAACGGGAATGATTAGCGATTTTGGGTGACTTTCGTCTTAGATGTTTCATATTTATCTGAGATCTATCTTAGGTAATTTAAAAAAGGGTATTTTGAGTTTCTAATTGATCGTCAATAGGTATGAATTTATAGTATAAAAAAGTAATTTTTAATTTAACCAGCAATCTTTAAAAGCAAATGGAAAGGTATTTAAAATCATCGTATATGTTTGAAGTAGGATATGTGCTGGTAATGAGGACAATAAATCTGATGTAGTAGTATACTTTTCCAAGAAGAAATTAAAGTTTCAGGGAAATTCGTAATACACGAGAAAAACATATCGTCCAAAAAATAAAGTCCGGAGAGGTTTAATATCAAAGAGATAATTAATCTCTTTACACTCCAGTCAATATTTACACATATTGCATCTCAACCCGTCCCGTAATAGGTCAGCCATACACAATCAAAAATCAATAATTACTATTAATTAACATTCAAATTAAAACCAGAATCGCCACTCAAAACTTGGACCATATGTGGTTGTCCACCAACAAATTTAAATCCGCACTTAACCCCACTCTTAAAGTAAGAGGTATAAGGTTGAAATTCGCTTAACAGAGGTGAAAACCTTTATCATTTCGACAGGTCCTACGTAGACTGGTGTAACCCGCAAAACATCAAAATACGTTTTTTTGCACCAAAAGCCTTAAAATTACCTTAACTTTATATCCTGTAAAAATTATATTATTTTATTCAGTAATTTCAGAGATACAAACTTGTAAACTAACATAAGTGACATGATTTTCGGCCGCACGACCATCATCACTGATGTAAGTCACTTGCACCAGTGTAGGTAGTCGCGTGCGCCGCGTGACGTACGCGCAAGTGCCATTTACTCCAGTATGCGCGCTGCGACGGAGTTAGGAGCACGTTAACACTGGTATAACTGCGTTAACTGCTAACGTATTCTTCTGTATAAAAACTATTTCGTGGCCTGTTTTTAGGGGTTGTGTTACTTTTTTACATATTTAACAAGTTTTGTTTGCTTTGAGTAAGTAGTGGTGAGAATTCACAACAATTAAGGGCTCACTAGGTCAATTATTAAAAAATGTATGCGTTAAAAATTGACAAACAAATTACTAAGTTGACAGTACTAATATTTCTACAAAAGGGTTTAATTAATGTTCACCTAATGCAAGATACAGATTGTACTGCTTGTAGATTTGTTTGTGCCGCCTGCATTATTTTTTTTCGTATAAATTATATAATGTAGACGCACGGTGTACTGCATACTCTTCACACTAAATTATAGAGTTTGTTTTTCCCTTTTTAGTTAGGGGTTGTTTTTTTACAGTCGGGTTTTTTTGTTTTTTTTTATTATTATTTTATTCTTTCAATAAATTTTACACTTATATTAGTAGGAATACAAAGTAGTAGTATACAAAGTCACATGTGACTTTGTTCTATTTTCTTGATATTGTTATCTGACGTAACCTACATTATTTTAATAATAACATTTATTTACTAATAAAATAAATAGCGATACTACTTTTAACACATTTTTTGCAGCAATTAAAGTAAGAAGCTACCAAATTTTGCTACTTGGTAACTAACGAGACAATTTTTTTTATGTACCCAAGTACATCATTTTTAAAGATGTAAAAATATTCCAGAGCTAAACAATATAACAATATTCGCAACCTCAGTTTATTTTGGTAAAGTTGTAGTATTGAAAAAACAATTAAGTACAATCAAAACTTAAGTATAGTGATACAAAAGACATTCAAATTAAACTAATAAAGGACTTAGTGGTCGCCCGTAACTTCGACCGCACGAGTGTCGGTTACAACTGGAAAACATTGCCCTCCTCTGACGTAGGTAGTCGGTTAAAAAGTCTATGTTTTAATCCAGGTTGTCAGCTAACCCTATACGAAATTTCTTCAAAATTGGTTAAGTCGTTTGAGCGTCAAAGAGTAACAAACATCTAATCCACACTTATGCAACTTTCGCGTTAACTATATTAGTAGGATATTTTCAAATGTATACAATGCATATTTAAACAAGTATGACGAGTGTGGTGATGTGATGAGGCATTCGTATGAAGGGTGACACAAATCACCATTACATACATTACAAGTTGTAAAAATGTAATTAGTTTTCCATCATCTGATTTAGAGTCTAAGGTCTCATTGCCCTGTTTTTAGGGGTTGTGTTACTTGTTTATACATTTAACAAGTTATGTACACAACTATACACTTAATAGAAGCACATAGTTCGAAAGGAGTTGCACAAAGGTTATACTAATTTCTTTAAAATACCTTTTCTAGCGAATCTGCAAAGGGAGAAATAAATTAGAAACATCAACGTACAAAAACTAGTGGACGTAACTGAACAGACGTAACGTATGTAACTGAAAAAAAATAGTGGATATGATATTTATAAGAAAAATAACATGAAATTCAAGACAAGCTAGTCTTAAAAATAAAAAAAAACAATTAGGTATTATCGTAAGAAAACCTCTTTAAAAATCAAACCTTTTTTTAACTTAAAATAAGAAGATTACATTTTTTGTTTTATTATTTTTAAGATTGCAAGGCCAATGATTTTATTTTTCATTATTAAGAATGTTACTATCTAATAATAAAGTGTAATTTTGTATTTTAAATGTTTTTATTTAACTTCTTGCCACACTAATTTAAATATTCACAGTTAATAATAATACAGTAAACTGTTGCAAGTAGCTTTCCACTACTGAGTAAACTGTTGTAAGTGTTAAAAAGTCGATAAAAGTAGATAAATGTAGGTATTTTTTTAAATATTATAACCTCATATTGGTCAATAACACGGAAATACTATGTTTAAGGAGTAAAATTCTTCAGATTTGCTTTATTATAAGTATAAGCAAGTACACTATATACTGGTATAAGTGGCCACTTGTATCAGTTTACAGGTTCTACTGTAGTAAAAAAAACAAGCTACATCAATGCAAGTCAACCTATTTTCCAAAGTATAAAAAAATAAGTAAAACCAATAATGCAGTCTTATTTCTTAAATATCAAAATATAACATACTAAAATTTCAAGTGTTTTTATTGATTTACGACAAAGTTACAAGCTTTTGAACCTTCAAACCGCTCTCTTGAAAAGTTGCATTTTTGCACTTGTACTAGTCTACGTAGGACCCGTCGATTTGTCGGGATAGAATTGCATTGAATACAAGCGATGTAAGCGCCATCTGTTCGGATGACGATTCCATTGGTTTAACCGATTTCACCTAACACTTGTGGCAATTAGGGGCTACACCACGAATCAAAAGAATTGTTTGAGGGTTAAACAAATAAAATAGTGGGGTTGACGTTTTGCTAAGTAGTCTGTTGTAGTTAATGGGTTGGTTGTTTCTTGGGGAGAAATTTAATTTATACTAGGTTCTTAATGGTCGCCGGAGAGGGTCTGGAAGTAAAGGCTTGGCCGGTTTCCCAGGTCCTTTCCACTAGGGCGATGATGCTATGGGTTTCTTGTTGATCTACTGGGAGCCTTTTAGTTCCAACAATGCTCTCTGAACTTGGAGGGAATGCGTCATGGATTTTTCCTCAGCAAAACCAAAAAAGTTCTTACTAATTAAGGCATGGTTTCTTCTCTATGTAGAAAAGAGGTTTACAGATAAATAATATTCTGTATTAGGTTCCTAAAAGAAAAACTCAGTCTTCTGTTTACTAAGCATGGCTTTTGACCTTATATTCATTTTTTCTTTTACTATTTCTGTACATAGCAACAAGATATATATAACCTGGAGATGTTTATTTTATGTTAATAACAATTTCTATAATTGATACCTACATAGACATATCCTTTTCAGTATGCTCGGTTTTCTTTTATATACGTAATGGTCTTTATTAAGCACAGAAACATATATAAACCTTCTATCAGAATCCAGTTTCATACAAAGATCCATTCAATTTCAATCGAAAACAAAACAACCTCTCCGAATTTCAACCCGAAACCTACTGTCTATTGTTACTTGAAATTATACACGTGTTTAAAATCCCTTTGTCTGAACCACGCCCAAGGGAAACCAGTTCTTTTTCAATTTCTTCCACAGAATGTTTCGATCAGGATTCTTGTTGACTACTCTATTCTCAAGGGAAGGGTCTCTAGTGATGTGCAGGCCTGGGATTGGCACGGGATTCTTTTTTGCTTTTTTTTTGTATTTTTTCGGGAAAATGTTGAGGGAGTTTGTGTAAACGTGACGTGATATGCGTATGAGATAATTGGATTTTTATTAAATGGTGGTTATCATAGTATTTGTTTGTGATTTTTGGTGGATTTAGTAATGCTTGCTAATTGGATGATTGGCGTTATTTTAGTTTTGACAGCAAACCTGATTTATGTTTTGAACATTTTAGACAGATTTTTAGCGGCTTTTTCAACAAGTAATATGTATGTAAAGTTAATAGGTCAATGTTTTTTTATTGATTGTATAAAAGTTTAATATTATAATTAAAACGTATTTAAGTTTGCTTAATAGTTTATAGGTATTTGCTATTAAATTCTCCTTCACACATGCCTGTAAACAAATTAATTAAAACAATAACATTTCTGCTAAATTAATTCCAATTTATCAGAAATACACTGCAATGGAATTGTACGTCAAATTAATCTTAAATCCAATTATTAAAATGAAAATTAACGTGAATAAAATTAAAACTAATTATAGCAGGACATAAACAAAAGAATTTCTACGAAACCGTTATGTGCTTGTCAATCCAAAAACATACCGTAATTTCCACGTATGTAAATATCCCGGGATCCCGGGAATTGTGTGGCACAACACTAGTGTCAGATTTTAGCGTTTCCCTTGTATCAACAAGGTTTTCGTAAATTGATATATCTCGTGTGTGTTATCATTGTTTATTTTCTTTCAATATAGTTATGGGAAATAAATTGAATTTGAAAAATAGATTCAGTTCTTTTGATATCAAAGTGTTTGTAATTAACTGAGTGGAAATTAATGTATTCGTATTATAAAATCAGATGTTATTTCGTCAATCAATCTCTATTGAGAATCACAATTGAATACCGTCCATCAATTAACACTGTTTTGTGTAGGTTTCCAAACATTTGAGATTTAAATAATGTTATACTAATCACATTTTCCATGACGGAATAATTTTACAGATGGTTGCAATTTTAAATAATTCCGTCATATTTAAAATAGTCAAAGATGCCCCTGACTATCCACGAAAGATCGAATCGTGAGGAAAAATGGATTCTAAAATACCTTAAACGTTCAGTCAACGTTGTTGACAGAAGGCCTAAAAAAGGTTTCAAAATGTCACTCCTACAGAGTTCATCAATGCTTGTTCTTTTTCTATACGGGAATGGGCCTAATATACATCATCATTCCCCTGCCCTTATCCCAATTATTATTTGGGGTCGGCGCAGCATGTATTCTTCCTCCACACGTTCCTATCGGAAGTCATCTCGCAAGTCACACTCTTTGCAGCCATATCCTCTTTCACACAATGCACCCATCGTTTCTTTGGTCGTCCTCTTCTTCTTCTTTGGGCCTTATATACATATAAAAGAGATATCATATAAGGTATACAATAGAGCTCAAATAAAAATAAAACTCAAAGTTATCTCCCAAAAAAAAAATACAAAAGTATTTCCCAGTGAACTAAAATCGACCTTAAAAATCCAATTAATATCGGCATCAAATTGGCAAGCGTTCGAGTGAGCAGAATAAAATTTATTCACCCAATAAATTACATAGATAACAATTCACTGTTTGTTTAATTCCCGAAACATTCACGAAAACGTTTTGAACGAATATTCAAGAGAATATACATAATTTTAATCGATGAGGGAAAGACTTAGTAGCTCATATTCTGGCTCTTGGCCTATCAACGGGAATAATTGTACCGAAAAGTTAAAGGTGGTGGAAAAAGCTCCGTCAATTATACTTGGAAAATCATAGATTTAACCGACCTCCTGTGAAACAGAAATAGTAAAAAGAAGGATGGACTAAAATGTCTGCAAGATGGAGGTATTGATCAGCACAAGATTTGCAAAAAATTGATCTAAACGCCCAACAAGAGCATTGTCGGGTTAATAGTCTATGTGTCCAATATCAATATGTGCTTTCTTAACTATTCTAAGACACTACTGACAAGTGGTGAAGGAAACCGTCGTGCGGAAACCTAGAATCCAAATATTGGAATCTGAAATCGCCAATCCGCAGTGAGCTAGCGTGGTGATCAATGATCAAATCTTTCCTATACGGAAAGAAGCCCATACCCAGCAGTGGGACGTTTATAGGCTGGGATTATTGTTTATAGTGGGCATTGCTTGACATTTAAGAAGGAACATAAGCATTTGTTGCCCTAATTAGTATCTTAACAGTCAAAACCGCAGTCAAAAGTCTTGTATATCCTACAAGAAAACCAAGATTTCCCTCAAAACAAATAAGGAAAGACAACGTTAACTTAATCTACTGCAGTCATTTAATAATAACACGAAGAGAATACACCTCAAGGCGCCATTGTTTTAACTTCACCAAGGAATTAATTAAAGAAGTACCACAGCTTCATGATAAGACACATAAATATCTGGGGCAGTAAAACAAGGGTTAAATTACACGACATGAAGATCTCAAGTATTGTTCAGAGTGAGAATTCTGACGATATTTCTGCTTTGTGTCAGAAGTGAAAGATAAAAAATAATTACATTTCGTCGTTCTCAGTCAGGACAAAAGCCTAATATACTTTTATTAACTACGTTTGTCGAAAAAAAAAAGATTCTTTATGTATTTTTTCGTCCGTTTTAACCCCGGGCTAATTGGGCTCTTTTTCTATAAATTAAATCAAATTTCTACGAGTCGGAATGTCGACTTTAGTTGAATAAAAGCTGAAGAACATTTTTTGCTTTCTAACCGTTCGTTATTACGTATCTTGCAATAGCAATCTAGCAGCAAAAATTTAACAAGATTTGCTGTTAAATTGAAAATGTAGATTAACATTGTCGCAAATTAGTAACAGAACAGCAATAATTGCGTGAATTTTGTACCCACTTTTGCTTTTGCAGAACACATAATCCCACTTCAAATTCGAATCTAAAACTGCATCTTACTGTTAAAATAATCCGCGTAACAGTAACATTTCTAAGATAACCAGAAAACGCTGATATTTTACACACAGCAAGATAGGGTTGTCTATAAGGAAAACAGAAATTTATAATAAATTGCTAGGGTGAATAAAGAAATGTATTTTTTCTGTAATTATGTAATTTATGGGTAATATAAGGAAAAGAGGGGAATTATTCAATAGCTGTACGGATGAGTAGGTCCAAAGTTAAAGGCAATTTGTTTCCTTAAATATATTAAAAAGAATAATGCTTTGTATTGTTATTTTAGACCAATTTTTAATTTGCTTTTGTATAATTTTTACCGATTTCAAAAAGGAAGGAAGTTCTCAATTCGACTGTTTTTTTTTTGTATGCTTGTTATGCGACCACTTCACTAGATAAGACTATTTTTTTGATAGAAAAAAACATATTTTAAAGGTGGCCCACAGTCCACTGCTGGACATAGGCGTCTCCAAGTGCACGCCACTGAGCTCAATCGAATCATCATTGAATCGGCATGTCTCGCCAGAATCAGTTAAATACTATATTTTAAATCGCGAGTGCCCCCACAACCTTTTTCTGAGAGATAATAAAAAAAAAAACAAACAAATGATCCAAGTATTTTCCCACATAGAGAAGAATTAAACTCCAACTTTGACTCAATAAAAGAATATTTAAAAGAAAACTAAATATCCTTTGCTAGCATTTTCCATATGCATCTATTATTTTAATATGAGAATTCCTTGCATTCTTTGGCAACCCTTGTACGGAGCATTTCTGTAGCAATTTATAAGTTCTACCCCTGTTGTTTTCATTTTGCAGTGTAATATATAGTGGCGTATCTCAGCGCTTTGTCATTCGGGGGTAGGCAGGGAGCGAGTGAGGTTGTGTACCTCGTTTTTAGACGTGTAATTTATTAAATATCATTATAAATTTGGTTGTGATGTATTTTATTGCGTTAAATCAAAATTATGTTAACGTGAAATTGTAGAATTATCAGTTAGAAATGATAACCTAGCTTTTATCTTTTCGTGCCCGTTTTTTTTCTTGCCCAGTGTATGTTACCTACCTACTTCTATTTGGAATTACTACAAATATCTAACAATTGGTCTTGGTTGGTTGGTTATTGGTTAGGCATCCTTACCTAAATATCATTAAAATTACAAGCAAAAGGGGCAATATTATTTCATCTAGCTTACTTGTTAAGTTCATCAGATTCCACATATTGCATTACATGCAGCGACTGCCTATTTGTCTACCAGAAACCTTCTGCTCAATAACATAATATCCTACAGCAAGACTGCACATCAGGTCTTTTTTTCCTAGCCTATTGTGTCCCACAACTGAACAAAAGTCTGCATATCAGAATTAGGTCTCTTAAAATACTATACACAAAAAACAAAACTGTTTACTTACTTTCTTGCATAGAGAAACCACAAAACATTTGTATATTTCCGTATTTTTCTAGTTCCGAAACTACCGGCGTGAGGTCTGTCTTGCCCTAAGTGATTCAATTTATCATAAGTGATAAAATGGAGGAAGATAAGACAGACATTTATACCAGAGAGTGGGTAGTTAGGCATTATTGTGTGTTGTTATTATTTTTATGAGGGCCCATCGTCGGTGTGGGCTGTATTATTAGATCGGTAAATAAACGTGCTTTTACTCTGTTTTGTCGGTAAATAAGAGATGACTTTTGGCGTTATGTGAAGACATTTTATTAGGCGATACAAGTTTTAAAACTAGAACTGTTCTTAAATGAACATATGGGTTATCGTATTATAATTAGAATTTATTGTTATCCTTTTTTATCCTGCTTATATTATAAACGGATGGATGTTTGTTACTTTTTGACGCTTAAACAGTTAAATAAAACTTATTTGAATGAAATTTGGTACGGAGCTAGCTGACACTCAGATTTTGGCCTCCAACAAAGGCTGTATATATTTAAAGCTTAAAATCAAGTACATATCCTTGTACGAAAAGACCGTGAAGATGTTAATATTTTTTCCTATAATTTTTATAAGGTAACTTGAAAGATAAATTTATACAAACAAAGATTCAAAATTAAAAGGAAAATTGACCTTTGTAATTTCTTGGTAGCGATCATATTTATGAAAGTAATGTTTTCAAACACAATTCTAAGAAAAATATTAGATTTCATGTACTTGAAAAAACATGTAAAACGTAACCTTTTTAAAATTATTTGTATAAAAAGTAATGTCTAAACACCTTCAAATTTGAATAGTAACGCCAACTACGGATTTCAAAAAGGACGGATTTAAAAAAAAACCACTTCAAAAAGGAGGAATTCGATACGCCTGTAAGTATATGCTTCTTTCTATTATTTATAATTTCATATACTTACCTATAATAAAAACCCATTTCTAACTGTATGTATACGTTAAGGCCTTACGATTAAACTATTGAACCAATTTTCATGGAAATTCTGAATAAAATAAGCTGCCCTTTGTCGCGTTTCTATTATATTAAAGCTAGAGAAAATATTAAAGTGTATTTTGACTATGTGTAAAGATAGCATGGTTACAAAAAAACATCGATTTCATTATGATAATATGAAGTTAATTGGAACTCCAAGTAAAAACGAATTTTTACTCGGAGTTCCAAACGTTAAAAACGAAACAAATGACAAGCAAAGACGGCTGAAAAATCGAGTTTTAAAAATACACTTTTCTCAAAATCATTAATTTACGTAAATTGTATGCATTATTATAAACATATATTTAACTAAAACTTTAAGCGAAGTTTAACTAAATTAGTTAAAGTTAGACAAAGTTACAAACGGTTTACTTAAGTGTTTTAATGTGTACGGAGACTTAAGATTTATGTGGAACTTTAAAAGCCTTGTACATAAGCGTTTAGGTACTTTATACACTTATATAATGAGATTTGACCTTAGAAACGATGACGTGTACTAAAGTGTTGAATTGAATGTTTGACGTTTATTTTTTAATTATCTTTATAAGGACATAAATAAAGATATGATCAGGTCTTACCAAGAAGTACCAACTAAACAGAGACCAATGACAGCAAACGCGGCTACACATATATGTCGGTCAATTTTTACTATGATCTAGGTGCCACTGAGTTATGAGCACCTGTTTAGACGTCAACTTCAATAAAAAATAATAATAAATCAGCCTATACACGTCCCACTACTAGTCATATAAAGTACTAGGAATCTTCCCATAAAGAGAGGGATATTATTATGAGCATTGATCACCACGCTAGCTCACTGTGGATTAACGATTTCAGATTCCAATATTTGGAATCCGGGTTTCCTTACGGTGTTTTCTTTCACCGTTTGTCAGTAGTGTCTTAGAATAATAAAGAAAGTATAACTTTGAAAAAGTCACATTGGTTCTTGTCTGCGCTGAGGATCGAACTTGCACCACGTGCACACAATTCCATAAACAGAACTGCAAGGCCACCACGACACCTCAACGCCAAGACATCAACATCAATAAATTACAAAAAAGAAGATATCCAGAAAAGGAGATAAAATTGACGTGAAAAACGTTGCTAACATCACGAAAAGTCAAATAAATCATTAAACAAGGCATTCTAAAACAACGCAAATAACAACCGCATTTAAATTCCACATGAAGCTAATTCAAGTTAGCGAGATAAATCTAGGGAAACTTTTAGAATATATCGCCGCCTTCAATCGGTTTCCAAGGGAAGTTAATTTGGACTGGATTAGGGTGACACCCCTATCTAGTTTCAAAGAGACTTTTATTTATGTAAAGCTGTACTGATCTCTCTCTCCGGTCGTCTCGGATTGCCGTCCCATCGCGCTATGAGAGTAAAAGGAACAGAGAGTGCACCTGTATTTGCGCACACGCTTGTGCACTATAATATATCCTGCGTAGCTGGCTGGCGTCATAGTAACACTAGTCGCCGTGGCCGAAATCGGTCCAGACACATTATTACTTACTGTGCTCGTATTACAGAAGTAAGACAGGACTACTGGCCCTTGATGTTAAGACTGTTGCAGTTGTGAAAGCGAGATGGCGCACTACTTATTGTGGAGCAGCATTTTTGCCATGGTCTACAGTTGCATCAAAACTGCTTAAATGTCTCCTGTCGGAGACTCTACGCGGGGCTCGTGCGGTTTATGGGGCCCCGGTAAGGGCCCATTCAGGAGGTAGTAGAGATATCCTATCTCGTGCTACCGTCATGAAAACGAGACAGAAAAGTACAATGCATGTAGTGGCGTCTCGCTTCTATAATGCCTTCATGCTTGAAATTATAAGCGCACTGGACGAGTCGTAAATTACTTACCCAATATCAAAATCTAAGAAATAATGAAATAACTTTTTTACTACAAGTGCAAAAGATTCCAACAACCTAATTAAATTAAAACCGCGATAACCAGAATCCAGGCCAATCATTCAATCTCCTTAAAACCTATGATAATATTAGCCTCTCGTATTTGAGTTTCAGCCATTAATGCAGTGGTATCCCGAAAGATGGCGCTGTAATTAAAGAAAGCACTTACGCAAAGTTTACGAGCGTCACTTGAGGACTGTCTTTCTAATGGATGGAGATGATGGCTCGTAAATCACTGGGCTTTGAACTGATATTCACTTAGTGTGGAAGATTTTAAGAACTGAGTGATTTTTGTTCGGTAGTGCTTTTTGTAGCAGTTATGGAGTGGAGATTTTTGGCTTCGAGATCTTGTGGTTTGTTAGCTTTGGCAAATAATGAAAAGGATTGAAGAAGTTTTGTGGCATAAGAATGTAGTAAATTCCTGGGATGAGATGTTTTACTCAATGTCAGAAAAACAGACGTTATATTAAATCCAGTAATCCGGAATCGGAGCTAAATCCGTTTATTCTTACATTAAAATTCAAATAATTAGCAATTATTAGCCACAAGCATCATTTTTTTCTTTGCTGAGCAGATTATTTGGGTTTCCAGGAAAGTCTCACCCAGTACCAAATCATACACATCCCACACAAGTTCTATCTAGGCGTGCGTTTCAAACGTTTTGGAAAACCTCCTCAACTGAAGGCTATTGAGTTGATTAATTAATTGCTCTCGAGTTCGCTAATTGGCTAGTTTTTGGGTTCATACTTAACGGATCAATTTGATTGGTTCAACTTTGTAAGGGTTAGATATCAAGATTAAACGAACATTAGCCACAGATAACTACTTAAAACTTCGGTTCAGATATCGCTGTAACAGCAAAAGTTTTTGATCAAAATGCTTTGAGTTAGATTCGTAAAGGAATTTTGGATTTTTGCTGTGTTTTAGATAAAGAATTATACGTTTTCGTAGAATCTAAACTAAAACGTACGCTGTCTTTGTAATTAATTTAGTTTGTCTATTAACCGACCGAAAATCGGTTCTTTTTTACCTCGTGCTTTGTCCAAAACGGTATATATTTATACCTTAAAAAGCGACCCGCCAAAGCTTCGCGCAGGTGTAATACTGCTGGACTATTCACATCAACAAACCGTTTTAAAAAAACTGACTCTATTGTGTAGTTTTAAAGATCTAAACATACATAGGGACAGAACGACGCGGGAAGCTACTCTATTTTATACTAGGTATGTATTAATATACCATTTATTCACTTGCAGATTTTTTACTTTAAATATTCTCCCATTCAAATTTCTTCAGCACACATACAATTTGAAACACCTCCTTTTAGACTCGTTTAAAACAACAGTTCCACCAAAATCACAACGTAACAGCTATTATCATTGGTCTCGTGATTTATAAGGAGAGGCCCCGAATATATTAGGGTACTGCCAGAATATACGGCTGCTATCTGATGGGAATCTAACGTGTTTTGTGATACTTATGGTTTTTGTGTATCCCTAACAAAACTGCTCTAAATCAGGGTAAGTGCAAGGGAGATACCGATATGTAGAATGTAGAGCGCTGTCTTGCTTCCACAATAGTTAAACTGTACAGCTATTGTTAAAACCGAAAGATGTCGCTTAAGGTTATGGTAGATTTGTAACTAAATTGCTACTGTAAACTTTTAACATAAGATACTGTTAGGGATGCTGATGAGTTGGTGTTTATTATAGACTGGCCCTAGTGGTTAGTAGAACTGATTGCTATACTAGAGGTCGTGGGTTCGATTCTCACCCAAGACAAATGTTTGTGTGATGAGCACGACCATTTATTTGTTCTGTGTCTGGGTGTAATATATCTATAATATTATTATGTATGTATTTAGAAGTATGCATGTATGTTTATCAGTTGTCTAGTATTCATACCACAAGTTACTCTCGCATATTTAATTTGACCCTAGATGGTGCTGTGAGAATTTGAAGGAATATTTATTTATTGTATAAACCAACTATACAAAAAGGCATATCCAATAACGTTACATACCAAAAAATACAACAGAAAATCCTACACAACTTCATAAGCCTCAAACTCTTATCTCAAACCAAAATCTTCCAAAATAATTATTTTCTTTGCCCGTAAAACAGAGGGTAGTCCTAACTTTATAACTCTAAGACAATGATTTATCGGCAGACCCTGAGGTCGGATATCTTTTGATAAAGGTACCTCAGACTGTGGGCTATTGCTATCGGAACTTAGATGACCAGTTTAAATTAGCTTTTTGTTGTATTTTTGCTATGATATTTGTGGATATTGGGAAGTAAATAATGTTAATACATAACTTGAAAATAGTCACCTATGATAAAGAAACGAAGGAAATTGCGAATGTATTTTCTTCTGTGATATTAAGTTTAGCATTTTCAATTCTTGTAAGTATAAGTAGATTATGTTTAAAGAAATATATAAATTATCAGTTAAGTAATTAAATGTGATTGACCAATTTTTTTTTTAGTTTTCTTAATATCTAAGTTACCTTACCAATCAATTCTTTGTAAAATCTCCGATCATGATTTACTTACCTGAAATAAAGAAAAGACTAAATTAGTACAAATAAAAAATAAAAAGGACTAATACTAAAACAAGATTCTAATACAAGTCTGCCTACCTATACCAAAGTAAAGCGTTATAAAACAGACAAGAACAACTCTTTCCAATTATAATTATCAATATAAGAGTACTTAAGCTTACAAAGCTCCTAAATAATCCACCATAATCTTTTCTTAAGAAAAAAGGAAACGAAAACTTCAAAAGGAAACGTAATAAAGAATTAAAAATTCAACAAAAAGATTCTTAAATAAAGGTAACATTACACTAGGGTATAACTTGAAACTTAATAAAATTCTTGTTACATGTCCGCGTCTAAACGTTCTTAAGTTCAGTTACTTAAACTTAGCCTACAGTACTTAAACTTTTGACATTAATCTACTTAAAACAGTTTAACTGGAGTATAACTAAAATAAGGTACAGGCGCCGTCAAAATTATTAGCGGTAATTTTTTTTTGGACTTTTATGAGGTATTTTTTGGGACAAATTTGAACGAGTTAGTTCAAGATGTTGCGGTTTTGTAAAGACTACTCATCATCATCATTAATTTATGAGCTTAGCTCTTGTTGGTGCAACTCTCTCCATCTCTTTCTATTTTGTGCTAACTCCCGGTCTTTTTTGTACGTCCTTGTCGTAAGACTATTCAAATTATATTTAGTTTAAAGTCGCTCATTATCTTTAGGTGCTAATCACAGTACCTACGTATTTTAATGTAATTCAGTTAACTTAAACATAAATAAATACATTAAAATTCTTAGGGGACCCAGGAATTTCAACGTTGAATATTGAAGACCTGGAATTTTATTTTTCAAATACTAAGAAGTGTTTTTGTAAGCGGTGCGAGACAGAAAGACGTAGAAATATGGGGAGGCCTTTGCTCAGCAGTGGGGCACAATAGGCTAGGAAGAAAAATGTACGAACTTATGATAAAAAGAAGGAAACATTTATTCTTCTTAGAGTAAAGCTTAAATACTACCAAAACATGTTTATAATACATAACATATTAAACAGTAAACTCTTAAAGCTCCCTTGTGTATACAAAATATCATTAATTTAAATGATTGACAAATATTTGCGCGACCCAGTTACTCCTGAAAACGTGTGCATGACATACATGTAACATATAGTATATGTCAACTGTGACGTCACTTGTAAACTGGAAGTGGGGACAAAGTAATATAAAATGGATTTTCAGTGAAAGTAATTATGGAATTAAAAAATACTCAATTCAGCGGCCAAAATAGTGTTATTTTTACAATCAAAAACGCTAATCAAATCGCTTAAATGTATGTAGGTAAATAGGTAATTGACAAACCTAAAACACACAACTTTAAAAGATAAATCTAATTTCTATACATTAACTGATTTCTATCATATAAAACGATTTTAATGCAGTCATTTGTCTACGAAGACTATTTTCCCTCTCTATTTTCTCTTATCTGTTCCATCTCTTGAAGACTATCTTAGATCTCCCAATTTCTATGTAAAGAATGTCCCTAAGACATGCCTAGAATAAAACACAAGCACTAAATTAGCAAAGAACCTATATATTAACCCTAAACAATGATTCTGTATAATAAAACGATTAAAAAGACCAGACTCCAAGGCCTTTATTCGTGTTCTAACCTAAACGAGGGACTTTGTTACCGTGTAACTTGTAACGTCTTTAAAACTAGAATATTCGAGAATTTTCTTCCGCCTTTACGACAGCTTCGTAATAAAAAGAAAATAAAAATGGCGGCGTTAAATTTTTATCGTTCTACGCTCGAGATTCGAAAAATTAAATAATAAATTTATGTTTTGAGAGGAATTATATGTTTTGATAACCGTTTTATGTTTAAATACGAATGTTGTGCATGTTGAGGTAAGTTATATGAAAATAATAGGGAAATTCAGTTTTTCAACCTGTTCTATGTACCGCAGGTATGAGAAGAAATCGTAGGTTTTTTTTTTAATGTGCTACAGAAATCATTTAGATAGAAAAATAAAACAATAAGCAAAATCGAGTACCAACGCCCTATTAACAACCATTTATTTACACAAAAAAAATCCTTCCTCTAAAGTCGGTAATTTATAACAACAAAGCAATCCATAACTCTTAACTGCAACATAACGCAACCTGAAAAAAGAAACATCACACACAAACATACAAATAAGCAAAAAAAGCAAATCCCAAAACGCTTTTCCACCCGACAGTACTCTTCCTTCAAGTTTCCTTGCAGTAAAATTTATTGTTCGCACAATAAATCTTAAATATAAAACGAAGGATCGCGTAAGACAGGCGGAGTTTTATCACTTCTGGAACAGCCATTTTGAGGCACTTTGAGGCTTTATATAAACTATTTTTGGGTTAAAATTTTGTGTGGATGAATTAAAATTTTGTATTTCAGATCGTTTTAAAAGATTTGTTGTGAGATTAGCTATTTTATTTCATGTGATATCTTCTTACTTAATAAGAAGGTTTCATTTTATATTGGTATTCATGTAGTGATAAACTATTTTTCATAGACGTTCTCAAGCTTTTCGAAACGTAGAACTATAGAGAAGAACTGGCAAGAAACTCTTACGGAGTTTCTTGCCAGTTCTTATATAACTGACAAATTCCTCACAAATCATTTATACTAAAAATATATTTAAATGCAATCTGAAAATCATACCACTTAAATCCTAACATGGCAGTTTTTAAATACCCTTTTCACCTTTTTATTCATTAAATTATTACGTTTACTGCGTTTACACACATGGTTAAACAAATAAATAGCTCATTAAAAGAGAAAGACAAAAAAAAGAAAAAAAAATCTATAATCAAATTACAATTTTATTAAAAGACAGTTTCCTAAACCACAAACACAATATTTTAGTTCCTAAATATTTGCAAGCTAACAATATCAAAACGATCACAACCCTAGACCGAAACCCGGTCTTATTGAAACTATTCCCTATTAAAGTTCTCTAACGAAATGTTTGCCGAATTTCCGTTAGAAACCTAGTTTGTTAGTTTGTTCTGCTTTGTGACTAAGATTAATGATTCATGGTATGCAGTTGTGGTAAGACAGGTAGCTGCTTGTTTTAAACCCATTTTATTGAAGGAGATTGTCATTGGTAGTATTTTGACTGCAGGTATTCAATTAAACTATATTCAAAATCAAAAGATTTTTATTTCGAGTTGGCCTTCTCAGGCACTTTCAGAACGTTACTGACTCTAGTTGCGCGGTTCCAAAATTTCATTGTTACGGAAAAGAACTGGCAAGAAACTCTATATTTACGAATAGCTGTGATGTTTGCGCACGCACTTGTGCATTATAGTATGTCCCGCGTGGCTGACGGTGCTATGGTAAGTGACTAGCTGTAGCCTAAAACAATAAACGATCTCTTTTACATATCTAGAATAATTAACGTAGCGACTTAAAGACCGCAGCAAACAAACAACTTGAACACCTAACTGAATCCATTTATAAAAATGTAAAATAAAAATCAACTGCCTCAAAACATCCACCTGAAACTCAAGCCAAACATTCAAAAACAACAAATACTTGAAAGCCACTAATATTCCGTATTCCAGCCTCGTATATCCTAAGAGGAGAGAAACGCAACTTCAAAAAAAAAGGAAAGAAAACTTTTCTAAACAAATACCCAAGTTGGGGATTGATGACTTAACCTCCGGAGGTAGATGCTGTGGTACACACAGACGGATGGATAGACAACATTGTTATATTGAATGAAGAAATGTGTAAGGAATGTTATAAAAATGAAGCATCAATTAAAATTGATGTACATGAAGAGGGAGAGGTTGAAATATCATAAAGTTTTAAGTGAGTGGAAATAGATCTCAGTGGCGTGCACTTGGATAGGCATGTCCAGCTGTGGACTGCGATAGGCATGATGACGATGAAAATTTTCATTGTAAATCTCTTAATACAGTTGAAATAAATGAATGACCAAAAGAGAATCCACGACAAGAAATCGTCGTGTTTGGTTTGACTAAAAAACATGGTTACGTTACTGGTTCATAGGAAAAAAAAGTGAAATCTTCCTTTAAAACTCTCAAATCTATGCATCAAAATATGAAATGTTACATGTCCAATATATGTTTTCAAGGTTTTGAATCTGCTTATAATGCAAATAACTTGTGTCTGTAACTTACCATTAAATATTTATATAATTTTCTTCTCAAAATAAATTCATCAAACGAATATGTCATATTTTCTTGCATTTGTACAAAAATTAAAAAATCTTTATACATACAAAATTTATTATTTCATACATTTGAAAAACGACAAAAAGCAACGCACATGCAGATGAATTCATTTTATAAAATAACGCAGGAATAGGATGGTTGCGAAGGGCAATAGATAGAGGAGTATGGCATAAACGAAGAGATTTCATTACCCAAGAGTGGGATTTCCAAGGTTTATGATTATGATATCAGGAATTTAAATTGGTGACGCTAATTCTAGTACTATAATAGCAATGTTGAAGCACTTTCCTCTTCTTCTATGTCCCATGGTACTATACCAAAGCACTAATTTTAATAGATCTGTAATGGAGTCGAATCCTTCATATCCAAACACCGAAACTTGTGCATCATTTAAATGTTTGCCGAAGCAGTAATCAAACCTTGGTTATTCTATTAAGCGGCCTTTGACGGAGCTAACTGTACCAATAAGATCGACCAATGTTTGTCCAATGTTCCAATCGTTGGATGTTGGCTGTGTTTATTTCGTTGATTGGAATTGGAGTAAAGGACAATATATATCGTTAAATGACGAGGTTCCCAACAAGCTTCAATGCTTCTGGAGAATTTATAAAAGTAATGAAAAGTAAAGTAGGTAATGTCACTGTCAGTCGTAACAAAAAAAAATGCGATTCCAAAATCCAAATTTGGAAAATCTAGTTTTACAATAGATGAGACAGACAGAAAACGGAGACAACGAAACGTGCAAATAGGGCTTATGCTCAGGTGTGGGATGACAAAAACTGAGAATGATAATTTACCATTTATAGAGCGGTAAAAGGTAGACATCACAAGCTACTGTTTGACCTAATAACCTACTTTGAATAAAGGAATTTTGATTTAACATTACTTAAGTTTTTATCTAGCCCAATTAATTCTAGACCTATATATCAGATTGTCGGGCATTTTGGCCAGCTTTCTGAATGTCAGGAATATTTACTAGCCCCTAGGCAGGCTTAATTAAATTGTTTCAGACAAAAGGGATCCCACAAAATACATAGATTCGAAGTTAATAAAGTTGTTCAGGCTCTGCCTTCTAATACATACTTTAAGGTACTTTAAAAACAAAATGATCAAGCATTTTTTTTAACCTAGTTCTTGGAATCCATGTTCATCATAAGATTGTTTCTTCCATTGCGATCATCAAAAAATACTTTTCCATAGTACCTAATTTCTGAAATCCGAAAGTAATTTTTCTGTTTAATGCCTATCTGCTACTTTTTCGGCGCAAATTTTAGCGTAGCTTAACCATTTTGAGAGTCTTTTACCTATATGACCTTAGCTTTAATTCAAGAAATATGATAGAATAGTATATAAGACCTACATTTATACCACGCAAGCTAATCGCAGACCAATGTTCACCAGAGCAAAAATCGTTGCCAAAATATTTCCCCGTGTGTCCCAAAAAAAAAATGTTGGAACAAATCTCAGCAAAAGATTCGAAACTCGGCCCCTCACAAATACTTTGTATCAACGGAGAAAATACCGATCAATCAATCAGTACCTTCTGTTGGAGTTGCAAAATAATGTGTCACAAACTTGCCTGCCTAAGACAAAGGGAAACTCTTTTGTTGGAAAATTTTTCAGTGGTTACTTGAAGAAAACTGATGTGTCATCTTTAAGTGGGTATTTTTTCTTACTTCATCTGACAGGTTAAGCAACCCTTGACAAGGTTTATTTTTGGATGGGTGACCATCGTTTTTTGCTTTGCTTGTACCAAACCAGATAACTAGAAATTTGAATCGAGAGTTTTGGAAGAGTTGTTTAGTTTGAAGATATGAAATACTCGAAAATATGACAAATTATTTAAATTCACGCGAGAAACCAATTAACTTAACGATTTAATCATCCAGGAAAAAAATGACGCTAACTACTTAAGGACTATATCCAAATATCATTTCTCAATACATCATCATATCAAAAATTCTTTTTAAACCTCTCATCTGTTAAATTTTAAATTTCTATTTCACTTCTCAATTATTTCTATTGACGAATTTCGATAGCCGATTTCCGAGTTTTAGAAGTGTACCAAAACATTTCACATTGCAGTTCTAATATTAAAATAATTGTCAATTTCTCTTTAACTACGACATGACCATTATTATCGTCCATTTATGCAAATACAATAAGAGTCTTATGGCCATTTTTTTAAAGACCAAATTTATAATTTGGGTCAAGGGTTTTTATATAAAATTGTTTATCAGTTGTGTTTCTTTTTTCATTGTTAATTTTTTTTTAATATTCAACGACTTTCACACAACGCCATCAAGTCTGACCAAACAGAGCTCAGTGAAATAAGTAATAGACAGCTAATAAACGTGGTTATCACGCAAACATTAAAATTTGTCCTTGGTGAGAATCAAACCCACGACCTCTAGTATAGCAGTCAGGGCCACTAAGTACCACACCAACAGGCCAGTCAAACGTTCATACGGCGACATGTTACTGCGATACTTCTTTTTGTTAGTAATCAAAATAGTTAAATAATTAAAATAAATTATTTTAAGTATATTTGATATTATGCAGCGTAATGGTGCCTTTCTTGTTCCTCCCGCTCCTATAATTGATCGCAGCGTAATATTATACAATTTTTGATAAATAAAACCTAATTCAAAAATATTTTCTCAAATTCAACCTACAGTTTTAGAGATAATCATTTAATTAAACTTTAATTTTCCGACAAACGTTACAACACAGAAACATACATTTTCACACTATAATTTAAATGACTGTTTCTTGTACCTACAGTGAGAACTGCAAAACACATACAAATAAAGGACACAAACATTTAAGATTAACATTAATACGACACATACTTAAACTCAAACAAAATTGTATCTAACAGAGGCAATTACAAGCCAACTATGTATATTTCTCAAGCGACTAAACACAAAAGTACATAGTTTTATTAAATTATATGTTATTACGAAATCAAGGCTATTTAATAATTTAGCTCCGTATATTTCTTTCATTTGAACGCGGCTCTTGATACAGCATGAAGATTCTTGTCGTACTCCTAGTTTACTTACTCAGTAAGTTCTAAATTACCTTTTAATGTTTTTAATCATGTGGAAAGTTATAGTGGTGATATTACAGCTAATTAGTGTTTGCTAGTGGAGTGGTCCTTTGAGTATAGTTTCAGTAACTTAACTCTTTTCGGCGTTACGTGTGACTCTCTCGGGAGACGTCGAGTGTTGCAGTAGCCCAAAAGTCAGCTACAATTTGCTCATGTTAAACGTTTTAGATTTGAGAATTAAAGGACTGGGAATTTTAGTTGTGTGATCCGAAAATAAAAATATTTTCCAATTTTATAATTACTTTGCATTAAATAGAAAAATAAATTTTATTATGATTAGTAAATGGATAATACTCGTCTACTAACGAGCCCATACTGGGCACAGCCCTCTTCCCTTATAAAGAAGGTTTGAGTTTTGATCATCGCGCTAGATCACTGTGGGCGATTTCCGATACAAAATTTTAGAATCTAGATTTTCACGATGATTTTCTATGCTGTTTATCAGCGGTGTCTAAAATAGTCAAAGAAATACATTTCACTTTTAAGAAGTAACATTGATACTTTAATGCGTTAAAATCGAACCAGCAATATTGTAAATACAAATCCATACATTGGTATATGAGAACTGACACGAAACTAAATTAACTACTCATTGTTTTTTACCAAGAAAAAGCATTTCAAATTCATAAAGTTTATTTTAAAGGTGAAAATACAGCAGAAACAGTTTTAAACAATGACGTGACAACAATAGACTTAGTCCTAAAAGGACTAAACAACCAGTCCTGGGAGGCAGACGAAAGCCCGTGTTTGGACGATACAAAATTAATATTAAACAATGCAAGAAATTATACAGTATGGGCAGTCTGGGGTAAGTACAAATTTGTTATGGTAAATATACAAATTTCTGCCGGTTTTGCATAGCTAGAAGTTAGGAAAAACCGATGGACTAAAGTGGAGGTGTTTAGAAATACTGGGATTGTTTTGAACAACCTCTGCTCATTTCTATAATATTCAAATATTTTTGTATTGATATTTTACCTTACATAAGGATAGGAATATTTTTCTTGCCTTACACGTTTTTGAGTAATTTCAAATCGTGTTTTCGCCGTCGTATCGTTAATCAGGACTTGAGTTTTATCAACTAACCTTCTCAAATTATCCAATAATATAAATTGTCTATAATTATGTATATTCATATCTACTAATTTTTAATCTAAATGATCCAAAAAAAATAACTCGTTTTTACCTGAACCACGTAGTTTTAAAAATTGGCTTCATCATGTTGTTGAAACATTCACGTTTGATGTTTTTTTTGTATCATTCAATTTGCTCTGGTTATGCAGTTTAGTTTAGATGGTTCCGGGAAACACTTAACATCATCACTTTTATTTTCTTGTTTGCTTTCAACACTCTAACAATTAATGGGTTTGTAAACTGGAGTCAGTAACGTTTTGCAAGTGCCTAAAAAGGCCTACTCGAAATAAAAACTTTTTGATTTTGAATTATAATTTTTCAGTTTGGAATTCAATGCAGAATTTGGTCGGTACGTTTTATGGATCTCCCTACAACCTAGGCAATTACGATCAATGTTTAGATGCACCTACGATTTCAAGTAATATAAGAACACAGTACTGCCTTTCAGAAGTTAAATTAACAGGAAAAGTATTTGAGGATGCTGAAATAAGTGTTATGGGATCTACTGAACCTTTTCTATCCGTGAGTATTGTAATACATTTTTGAACAATATCTTTTCGTATGGCTTGAGTCAGTACCATTTTAATAATTTAATAGGCAATCAATTATCTGGAAAAAATTGGTTCTCGTACAAATTTTGGTCAGCGCTTGAAAATTTTGGGTGTTACGCCAATTTTTTACAAAGCTGCCTGTAAAAAATTGTAGAGCATATGCAGTGGACAAACATATGCTATCGAAGGATTAGTAATTTTTTATTGGTTATTCACTTGTTTTTTTTTTTGAAGTTTGTTCAATCCATGCGTAGAGGCGTTAATTGAAACATGTCTGGGGTCTCTTTAAACCCGCCTACGCCTGGATTCGGTCGGTTATTTTAGGCCCAATTTCGATGCTAGTTTTTTGTACAAAACTGATGTAATCAAGATAGCTACTTATTATAATTACCCAGAAAACTTTCCGATTCTAAAAAAATCTTGTCAATGTCAAAAAAAATAATGACATAAATTGAATAATTATATAAGTATGATATGTACACGTAGTTAGTAGTTAGAGTTACGTAATGAAGACGGCCTAGTAATTTTTTTCTTGGATAAAAGATGTTTACCAAGAAAAATACCATAAATAGCGGGTGTATATTATATTTAATGTCATCATTATGAATGATTAGAATTGTTGTTTATTTACCTTATTTACCTATTTGCGTTTATCTGCTTCATAATTTTTGTGCTCTTATGGATTATATAATCTAAATATTTTTGTTTTGGAATATTTGTAGTGGGCACTTTTCGTGATTTTCTTGATTTTCATCATTTTCAAAAAGGAGAAATATATTTATTTTAAATTAAATGCACAATATTTACAAACTTATAAAACTAAAATTAAAATATTTACAAACATATATATACAAAGATATTATATACAAGGCTTAAAAAATCGCATCAAAAAATTCGTCCGCATCATTGCCAGCCGGGAGTGTACCCAAAAGGCTGGCGGCATTGCCACGTTGGATGGCAATGCTTATCCTCTGTGCGAGGTAAACGCCAGCCTTTGGGTCACGAGAAGTGTCAACAAGTCGCTTTGCTAGATCTTTAAAAAGCGACTTGGCACTCGGGCCCCACGGTCCGAGAGTTTCGACCCCAAACGGCTCAAACAAATAACTACCAACTAGTTTAGTATATTTGCGCCGCTTGAGGTTCTCAGCGGCCGCAGCAGCAGCGCCAGCACAGCTAGACGAACCGGGAAGATGAGATGGCGCAAGAGTATCGACACAGGTAGCGTCCCACACTAAAGGCCTACCCATCTTCCAAGGGAACAAGGACATACCGTCTGGTCTCTTGCCATCGTCGCGTGCCAAACCATTAGGTTCTAAAACGGCTGGTACGCCGACAGCAACAAGAGCACGACGGATGATGTCATTAATGTTCGCATGACGAGCCAAGCGACCCGCACTACGGCTGCATGACAAACCGTGGTGTCCGAGGCTGTTGACAACTTCTCCACAGAGACAATGATGCGGAGAACAACAAGCAGCGCCAAGGCGAAGAGCAGCAGCAAGGCGGAAAGTAGTGTCGTCGAACAAGGTGCCTATATTCGACGACGGAAGAGCATGGAGCCAAAGACCTGACTCCCATTCACCAACAGCCAGGAGGCGTGCACGCTCCGCAGGAGAGGTAGAAGAAGAAATTAGATTTTCTTGAGTGATTCTGCAAAGCGGCTCGTCCCACTGTCTCTGTGATGATGGGTAGTCAGGAATATTGGAACTTGGGCAAGCAAGTCTCCAGGCATCCACAGCCTCAGTAAAGCACGGCACATCAAAATCAACCAGTGTGGAAGCTAGAATATTCCTGGTTAATTTATCAGTGCCGCACACAGAGGATATGAATGCAGGGAGGCTGAAACTCGAAATTTTGCGGATGCCGAGCCCCCCCATGCGAATGGGAAGAGTAGCTTGAGTCCAAGCCCGGTCATCCAAGATCATATTTAAAACCAAAGAAAGGGTGTGTTTAATAATTTGGTCCAATTTTACCAAAAGATTAGGGTGCTTCCATAAGTGGGAAGCACGGAGGAAATAAGTTAATTTTGGGCCGAAACAACAAAAACGAATTAAAGTAATAGCCGAATGCATATTAATTTGAACGAGTCTTTCCGAAACGTCGTTGAAATTTTGAATTTTCTCTTCTATGAAATTTTCAAAGGAATCATCAAAGATAGGAGACCCAAGAAGGCGTAGAGAAGATTTATTTATAATTTTGATTGCTGGAGCTATGGCATTAAATTTGGAAACGGTCAGTCTGTCAGTATGGTCAGAAAGGAAAAGTTCACATTTAGAAAAGTTTAGTTCAAGACCAATAGTGTCGAAATGGTTTTTTAAAAACAGCAAATCATCCAGAACCGAATCTACATCGCCTCCGAGGGTCCCATCATCGAGATGGGACCCTCATTTTCATCATTTTATATTAGACATCTAGATTCACAACTGATTTTCGAGTTCTGGAAAATCCGATTATCATCCTACAAAAACAGTTATCAATCTTTTTAAATGACAATTTTTATCATTTCCAGACCAAGACAAAAATCGGTAGATCTTTCAACCAAGTAACATGGGGGACATGTCTACCAGCCACCTGCAAACACCATTCTATCTCCAAGATTCTGAAGGCTTTGTACTTGGCAAATCCCATAACACCATCAGTACCAGAAATATCAGTGGAATCTTGTACTATTGCTGGCAGAGACACGGAATTCGATCAAGGGTTTTACTGGTTCATGTAAGATTTTGTCCTTTCCGTATCCAATCAATAATTACTATTTATGTTAATGCCACTACTGAAATTATGAAAGATTGGCTTTTTCCCGCGGTTCCGACTGCCAAAATATTGATCTCTTTTTTATGGAGTCGGGTGTACCGTCTCAATGTTAATCTAGGGCTCTGGCTAACTCCATACCAAATTTCAATAATATCGGTATAGACATTTGAGCGTAAAAGAGCTACGAAAATCCATCTATCTTTAATGCTTCCAAACTTACGTGTTTATAATATCTGCAAGAGATTTAGAATTTTAATGGTAGTTATTTGTGGTTTTTATCGGCAACTTTTAGTAATACTTATCTGTCAATGTTTCTCGCATGGTCGCCATAACACCAGATCTATTGTAGTTGGCCGAATGTGAGTGAGAAAAGTCGTTATCATACTAATTAGTAAATGTCAAATCCAGCATGTTTTATTCCAGTTATCTTACCGCTAGATCACCTTGTCATTCTCACGTATTGTTTCTTTTAGATTATTAATAACTTCGCTAGTCGCCATGGCTGTTTATTCAACGTATTATTTTCAAGTAAATAGTCCTAAATCAAGAGGTGAGTCTTTAAAATCTACTTGTATGATAACTTTTACAAATGGTTCGCTATTCTCTTCATCATCTTTAAATTCGTTTCCTTTAGTTTCAGAGAAACACAGTGTGTTAAATGCATTCTGCTTATCGCAGAATTGGACATCATTGACAAAGAAATCTAAACATGAGATTAATTTTCTTAATTTATTGAAACTGTCAGTTGCTATTCTCGCTGTCACCGTCCATACAACGTTTTTCGAAATTATGGCTCCTTATAGCAATGGAGTAAAATTTGACGAGGTATTTTTAGATTCAACATATTTTGTATTTAAAATAATAATAATTTTTAAACATAACTTATTACAATGTATGGTAGAAACAATTCTGAAAAACATATCTAAAATTAAACTCACAATAAAATGGCTTGATATTTACAAAGCGTCAAAAATTTGTCGTCATCTCTGTCAATGGCAGATAAAGTGCCTAGACTGGCGGTATTACCACGTTAAATAGCACATTTTTTGTACAAAAAGCAGGCCAATTTTCTATTGAAGATGCAATGATCTGAAGTCTTTATCAAAGCAAACTGATTACTTAATTTTAACCATTTCAGTTTTTAATGGACACGGGAAATTTATTATCTAGTGCTGCGAAACATATAGATTTACCAGTAGATGTTTTTATTATGATCTCAGGATTATTACTTGTAACTGGATTTATGGAAAAGAGAAAAAGCCCACTTGTGGGGTTGGTCAACCGTTATTTCAGGTACGACCGAAATTTTTCAAACTTACTTTGGATTGCAAACTATTGTGTATTGAAATTCTATGAAGAAATTTGGAGTGTACTGCAAATATATTATTGAATTTTATTGAAATATTCAGCTGTACGCCCTGAAAGGCGTTTTCTAGTTGGAAATTGTCAAGTATTAAGTTGGACTTAGTTAGATTTTTGTACAAGATGGCTTCTAAAACTACTGAATGTATTATAATAGCTTGACATTTCTGTTCATACTTGTTTTTCAAATACCAATGTGGAACGTAACCAAAACAAATTTGCTCCATAAAATTATAGCCTAAACCAAAAATCACTGGACTTTCATTAACTAAGCCATTCAACACAAAATCATTACCTAGTACAGAAAAACCAACAGTTTCAATAGCATATTTAGAAAAGAAAATCATATTGGTAGAAACTATATCACAAATATTTCTAGATACGTCCAATACACTATTCTTCCAACTAAGTGCATCATTTTCTCTTTCCCAGACTGATGACAACATACGCTGTCATAATGTTCTTTATGTCATCCGTGTCAATGCACACGGGCGATGGTCCTGTGTGGAAACGGTACATGGGGAAGGAGCAGAAAGCTTGCTCCGATAACTGGCTTGTCAGCCTTTTCATGCTCAATAACTTCATTAACAGTGACAATATTGTAAGTATTTTGTGGAATAGTTTTGGGATCAAAGGACCAGATTTTTGGTCCTTTGTTGCTACGTACAGATTTTTTTTTTTGAGTAATTATAAGAATGTTTTTTTCATCAAACGGGTCTTATTCGCGATGTAATTCGATACTTTTTTTCTCCCGACGTTTCGGCCAAGTTGCACCGACCGTGGTCACGGGTAGTCTGCTTTTTCATTCTAGTTATGATAGCAATATAAACTTATACGTCCTAAATTCCATTGACGATTATTTGAACCTATAAATATATCAAGCCATAATTCTCTTATCATAATTCCAGTGCCTAATAGTCAGTTGGTACATCCCATGTGATTACCAATTAGCTGTCATGGGAACCATACTGTACATTGTATGGCAGAAAAACAAGACAGTGGGAAAAGTCGTTACCATCGCAGCTGTGATTACGGGATTCCTGACGCCTGCGATCGTGACGTATGTGAAGAAGTTACCGGGATTAGTATTATACCATGATATCGAGTAAGTGGTGTTGCAGTTTTTGTTTATATCCATCACTACTACTACACATACTAAACGCAATAGTTTTCTCTGACCTCTAAATCAAATATCAAAATCAAAAGCCATATATTCAAATTAGGGTACAATGTAGCACTTTTCGACCGTCAATAATTTTAATAGATAGTACCCCATCGCCCACCTTTCACCGCTTCCTGTGCTTTCGCTACGGGAGAAGAAACGGCGCAACAAACTCCCCAGCAGCACGTTGTCTTTCTAATACATTATAATAATTTAGCAAAGTAGCAAAGTAGATGACACTAAAATATCTCTTATTGTAAAAAATATTAGAGAAAATTTAATTATTATTCTAATATTCCAGGAAAATCGTTGACTTTAGAAAGAATGAAGTATATTTGGATACCTACATTCGATTCTACAATCGCACTGGACCATATTTTATAGGAATGGCTATGGGCTACATATTGCATGTTTATAAGCCTAAAGATTACAGGCACACCATTTCTAAGGTAATTACACTGATTTTATTAAATTTGTGACTTTAACTAACCAACTCTCTGTTAGTAAAGCTTATGCCCGCGTCTTTGCCTGCGTGAACTTCGGTAATAGCTGCAAAAAAATACCCCCAAGACGCAGTCACTATACAAAGTTTAATAGTTTGAGCGGGAAATAGTTACAAACATCCATCTAGCCTTTCTATTCTTATTCCATCCATCAATAATCACAAATTTTCGCGTTTATAATATTAGAAAGACAAGCAGTCGCTTCATTATATGAATTTCAGATTGAAGCTATTGAATCTGAAAGCCAATGAAATGGCTACCCATCTGACTTATCAACACAACGATCATTAGTACAAGCGACTATATTTGCAAAGCCTTATTCTTCTACAATTATTTGATTGATTACCTCTCTATACTTACATTCAATACCAACAGCTTTGCTTGCTATAACATTCTCAAGATTTTTAACTTCATGTATTACTTCTTTATTCTTAACTTTGTCTTTCCTTTTACAGAAAGCATCGATCATTCTCCTTGCTATAGCCAGTTTAATATCAATTAAAATCATTTCGTCACCTTTATCCTGGTCTACCTTGGAGTACGATCATTTAAGTGCGGCCATTTTCACATTGTTTCGCAGGAATCTATGGGCTCTTTCTACATGTATGGCCGTTGTTGTAGTTGAGTATGGGCATATTGGTAAGTTAATAATTACTTATATTTAACTAGTCACTCGTGGCGCTTGAGAGATACAAATGGAATATTAGGGAGGTCTTTACCCAGCATTGGGACATTTAAGGCTAGTAACAATTGACCTAAATGCCTCACTGTTGAATAAATTCCCTTCCCTGTTTTTTCTCAAAATAAATTCGTAAACAGTTATTACATATTTAAGAGATAAATTACTCCTAGACACGGAACAAATAGTCGTGCTCATAACACAAACGTTTTTCCTGCTTGGGGATCGAACCCACGATTTCTGGTATAGCTGTCCGGGCTACTAACCGCTAGATCGACAAGTCAGCCATTTAATTACCAACACTTGAAACTGTTTCATTTGTTTTTTTTTTGTTTACAGGATTCATTCGCAAATTCATAGACTGGCATCTCATTACAATTCTGAGCCGGTTAACTTTTGGAATATATCTAACCCACTCACTAGTAATACAACAATACTTGTATTCTCGAAGAAATCTAGGACAATTCGATTTGATTTACTCTGAGGTAAGTTGGACAAACAGTCCAAGTTTGTTAGGGTTAAGTTTACCGATCTCTGGCCGGTAAGTAAAAGGACCTACTATCTACCATCACGACTAAAAGTAATAATATTTCGAGTGTGGGAGAGAGACGCCGCTCTACGCTGTATAGAGCACTATCTCGCTTCTTCTCTTGTAATGATATTTAAGGAAAAGGTAGATATTCCAGGATTGGTCCTTCCTCTGATTATATATTTGTTTGAGTTATTTACTCTAGTCGAAGGAAAACATTGGGATGACACCTGGGTATAATATCTTGAATCGGGAAAATCGGGTTTTCTCGATTGGCAATTGTTTTTAGTTTTTACACAATTGCCAGAAATATGGTGTGTAATGTTTTTAAAGTTCATGTTCTCATTTCAAATGCTTTAAGTGATTTTGCGATGGTTCTGTAATAAAGCTAAGATCCTTGAATCACAGCGAGATACATAGCCTATACATATACATAGTTTGCAAAAAGTTTTTTTTTTATTTTTCAGTTTATATTGGCCGTCGGATTCTTCGTGATATCACTTTTGCTTTCTATATTACTGTATCTGTTTGTCGAAGCACCCATCAATAATGTTGTTAATTTAATCATTAATAGGTAAGTACAAAACGATTATTTCAACGTCAGATGAATGTAGAAGAATCTTTTTATCAAAAGACAGAACCAATCATATAAAACATTAAGAAGGTACTTCCTTTTTGAAGTCGGTTAATAAAATTACTTTTCATTTTAATACAACTGAAAAAAAATACTTTGATGCAACAAATAATTGTGATGAAAGAATAAAACGGGATCAAAGGATTTGTGAGCGACAGGTAAACGAAAATATTTAATTAAAAATGTATTATAATTTTATTTACAGAACAAAAGATGAAAGGAACTTAACGGTTGATGAAACGCAAACAAATGGTATTAAGGATAAAAATACGTGATAGGAACAAAGATAATATAACTGCGTTTAAACTGACGCGGAAGTAGGAGTGAGCGGAGGAAACTACAATCATAAATAATTACCATATATTGATACTAATATTATAAAGAGACAAAGTTCGAGAGCTTGTGTTATAAGGGGATTACCCCTTATAACACAAGCTCTCGAACTTTGTCTCAGGATCTACTAAACCGATTTTGGAAATTCTTTTACCAAGAGACAGCTGCGTTATTTGTGAGTGTTTGGATGTATATTAACCGGAAAAATAAAGCGTAACAAAGTGGTTATGAACCAGTTTTGTCGGACGTTGTTTTCAAATTTAAGATTCCACCAGTACCTTCTTATCTAATGAATAACAGTTTATTATAAACTGTGTTTTGGCCAATTTGCATCAGTGGAAACAATGTAAATTACATAAGCAACAGTGCAAATTGTGGTCTACTCTGTAATATTCTGCTCAGCTCTGCAAAAGTGGAAACGCACTGTAATTTTAAGTAACAATTTATTTAATAAGCAGTATTTTAAGAAGAAAACCAACTATTTGAAATAAGTGTTAATTAATAAATAAATTGAATTATTATTTGAAGTATTTTAATGTAGATTAAAACACCTATGCGCCATAATTATGTTCTTAGACTAAAATTCCAGCTAGTCTAAACAGACAAAAATAAACAGACCGTTTCTTGGAAAAAGTCATAGACAATTAACTATTATTTTCTAAAGACAATACAATCTGTTTTATCTTTATTAGAAATACCAAGCCTTATTGGAATAATTTGTAGCCTATTAGCAATTAAATATTGTTGATATTCGAGGCTCGACCTACTTAAATGTATTTGATACTGAATATATACAGTAGGTAGTAGAATAGAAAATATTTTCTGAAATATATTGGCTTAGTAATTTTGCTGTGGGTAAAACATATTATATGAGGCAAAAAAACTAGTCGTAGTGTCTTTAAGTTAAAGGATAACATAACCAGTCTGTATATATGCCATAGTTGGGTAAATGTTAGCTTTATTTTGGTTAACAGTCCAGTCAAAGGAAACAAAAAAAAATTTGACCTACATCTATGTACTTTTTATTCAAGAACTCTTTTTTTTCAACCTTACTGATACGGACGAAGTCGCGGGCAACAGCTAGCACGTACATAAAATATACCAATGAATTGAGAACCTCCTCCGTTTTCAAAGTCGGTTAAAAAATATGTGAATAAAGACTTTTAAAAATACTTTCGAGATTCAATCAACAACACAAATAGGATTGAGATGATCTTGTTGTTTGCACGGTATTATCTGATTATGCATTCTCTTTAGAAATATGCAAAACCTTTTCAATGGATTTAAACAATTTAGACAGTTGTTTGCCTTTTGAAGCCAAATATAAACGATTATAAAGGACTTAACTTGTCTTATTGTTTATTTTTCAATAAGTATTTATTTTTTTAGTTAAGTTCTAGTTTGGTTTAGGGTTTTCTCGGCTTTAAGGATTACAGGATTAGGTTAACAGCTATTTTAAGATTTTTATTTTATCTTTCTAGAAAAGACTTGAGTAGATACCAACAAAATAGTGTGTTATTCAGTTTCATACATTACACACTTCAACACAAACTAAATTAAATACTAACTCAAAATTGAAATTATGAAATTTATTTATAATCACACTAATATTGAAATGTCTGTGCAGATTCCTAACTACTTCACGCAAAACCAATACCAGAAATTTTTTATTTTGAGTAGGCCTTCGCAGGCACTTTTAAAACGTTACTGACTCTAGTTGCGTGGCTTCAAAATGACATTCTTATTGAAAAGGAAAACGTTTAAGCAGCTTCACAAAATTTGATGAAATTTTGCATGGAGTTAACCTTACCTTAGATTAACACATAGGTATATTTACCTAACCGCGTAACAAGATAAGAACATTTTTGCTATAACGCGGACGAAGTCGCAAGAAAAAACTACTTAAAACAAAAGTAAGTATAAAAACAAGTTCCAACAGTAAAACTCAAATAATTCGTACCGAAACAATAAATTAAGGCCGATCAAGAGAGATCAATACGAAATATATCGTTAATACTGAACCGTCATTATATCCCGATACTTACTCAAAATTGCACAGACATTACTTCGACTGAAAATATGGACTTTCGTTTATCCCAATTTGCGCTTTTCACATTGTATTGACAAGATAAACTGTTGAAAGATAAAAACGAAACATTTTACTATGTGGAAGGGAGAGGAGTAAACCCATAGTGTATAGCACTGTCTCTCTTACGCATTGGTAACTGTTCTGTTTTAAATTCTCGTAGTACAGGCATTGAAAATCAATTAGTATTTTTTTAAATATGGCTTGAGATAAATGTAATGTAATTCATTGTGCTCTGTATAATAACTCTTTATAAAGTAATTGAAATACTATCACCCAAAATAACATGTTTTACAATTTTTGTCTGTCTGCATGTTTGTCCCCGTTAATCTTTAAAATGGCTGGATTGATTTTGACAGGACTTTTATTTTCGGGTAGCTAATGCATTATGGGTAGAACTTAGAAAGACTATTCTAGAAAACTTTAACTTTTTGATAAATTCAGGCAGGAACTAGTATCTACATATTATTATTTCTATCTACTAGAAACAATAGGGAGCAAAGTAACAAAGATACTATTACTTAAACACAATTTACTTGATATGTAAGGGAAGCCCTTTTTTCTAATTTCCCTCGAGAATTCTTAGTTTTCCTCGATCAAAATACCGGTATTATATTTTTATAAAGATATGAATGAAGGTTGTATCAAAATACGTTTATTATTTCTCTGATTAGATTCTTTGAATGTATTATTTTGGGAGTTTTTTGAGGGCCAAAGTTGTTATTAAATGTTTGGAAATTCTGTGAAATTAATTTGTGAATTTTGATGGATTATTTTAAGCATTTAATTTATTTATAATATATGCCTGTAAAACTCACTGCTGTGTAAACGTTCCATCATGTATAAAAAACCATCACTTTTGACAGACAAGTAAATTGATTCTTGTTGCGAAAATGCACACCAGTGCCCTTATATTAATGTCGTCTATATCCCAAAAGATCCTTGTAGCTCTGTATTATAATATCGAAGGACATGACATTTTCTTGAGTGAACATAGACAAAACTAACGTACGAGTATATTAAATCTAAATCCTCTTTTGATCAGTATCAACATTTCCATACACCACCCTATCAAACGCAATTTATACATGTGAAACTAATAACAGCTTTACACAAGATATCGTTAAGGCGAAGTTTGAACCGAAATCTGAAATGCTACACCAGTATCTATAAGTAATTATTAACTTGTAGCGACAAGTTACTGCCTCGTGTACTTGTTAATGTATGTGGAGTTACAAGAACCGCTTAATGTTGCAATTTAATATAAGTGGAATAATCAAATTAATCTGGTAAATAGGTGAAGAAATCTGTATAAAGAAGGATTGGTTGATCACGACGGCTTGTTACTTTGACGGGCCTGTTGGTCCAGTGGAAAACGGACTGCTATACCAGAGGTCATTTGATTCTCACCCAGGGCAAATGGTTGTGTGTACATAATTTTGTGCAGTGATAATAGGTGTTGCATCTACATTTTTCACGATAAAAAATCATAAAAAAAAACACGATATAATATAATATTTCCTCATAGCATTTGATTCTAAACTAGAATCCCGTGCATATAATTCCTATGATTATAATGATTTAAATAACTAACTGATTTTACTAACTCTTTGTTAAGTTTCAAATCACGATTTCAGACCCCAATATTTGAAATCAAGGTTTCCTTACGATATTTTCCTTCACCGTTTGTCAGTATCTTAGAATAATTAAAAAACTACATATACCTTTGGAAAAGTTACATTGGTACTTGCCAGCGTTGAGGGCCGAATTTGCACCACGTGGATACAAATCCATACATAAAACTACAGGGCCATCAAGACAACCACGTTAATTAATTACTCCACAAAATTCTTACAACTACAATTACTTTTCAAGAATAACACATCTATAGATAAGGAAACAGTGTACTTGTAACATTATAAAAGCAATTTTCTTACAAAAGGATATATTTCTAACGTACCGGAATGCAATACGATATGTTTCCAGCTATTTATGATCGCCTAGTACATGGAATTTCAATTTCAGAAAGTTGTACCGAATTAGAATTCGCTGTAAGTTAAATTGTGTGTGATTTTAATTAAAAACTGTTTGGTGTGTTTATATTGTAAACGTTTTTAGTTGTAATCCGTTAACGAATGGTTGAATTTCTATGAATTTCCTGTTATGCATGGATACAAATAAGTAATTGTAATTTTAGGAATTATATTCGACCCGTCAACTTAACTGAGTCAGTCTGTCAAAATAAATGGATAGTCACTTGTTTTCCATGTATGACGGCCATTCGTTCCGATTTGGATTTTACGTTTTTAAATCAATAAAAAATATATGGAGATAAAGAGCGCTATTATCGCCAAAAACTATTTCACAGTTTTGCTTTTTTTGTACATCGTAATTGTAATGTGTTTTTTTCGATAAATAAATAAATAAAAATAAGAAAAAACATCAAGTTTATCAAGCAAAATATTTTTAGTAATGTCATTTCGGGAACCAAGCATGTTAATTTTGTTTAACGTTGAAAATTTCACAAAAATACTACAAAATCATACCCTAAGCTACCAGATAACTAACTTCATCCATAACTGTATTATTGCCAACGAATTGATCAAAGGGAAACTGTTAGCAAGACGTAAACGTATCAAATTAAACTACAGACTGTCCGATCAGTTTCAGTGTTTGTCTAGTCTAAAACATACAGTTTGTAATTGATTTCTAGTTAGTATACTACTACACTACTTTACTTTGTATCTTCATTTAGCAAGCAAGCATTTCTTAGTATTGATAAGTTATTCACATTCCGCGTTAAAGACAAGAGTATTAGTTTTAAGAAAAAGAAATTCTACTCAACATTCACACGCTATCTAGTCTTAAGTTAAGCATACTTGTGTTATGAGTACTATTAATACAACTGACAAACATACTTACATATCTCTAAATGCATACCTTACATAGATAAACAACACCCAGACACAGAAAAAATTTAATGATCGTGCTCATCACACAAACATTTGTCCAAGGTGGGGACCGAACCCACGACCTCCGGTATAGCAGTCAGGGTTACTAACCACTGGCTAGTCACCAAGCAACAAGCCAGTCATTAAATTCATCAGAAAAATGAAACTAAGACAAAAGCGTTTCACGACGGAATAAAATATTGTGTAACGCCTGATAAAAAATACTGAGCAACGTGTGTACGATAAGTGACTAATCATCTGTTTTTAATAAGGCATTTAGATAAGGCGTCTGCTTTGTGTAAAAGGTATTAAATCTTTGTAATCACATCAATAGAATTAAAACTAGAAGATAGATCGATTGACAAAACTTCTTAATACATGTCGATTTGTTAATCCTAAAGTTTTTGTCAGTTCTCGGTAATTTTCGGACATTGTCACGGTATATTATGGAGCATATAAATAGGGATGGCGTAGATTAAAAGTTTTCACAGTGAGAAATGACATACGCTTTGTTAGGTTATCTCCGGATCTAAACTTGCGCTTTTCGCCATACGAGTAATTTGGAACATATTGTAATAGAAATGTTACGCATCACTGTAGCAATTGTATATTCAGACTTGCACTGTAGCAATGGCCGGAAAATGCTCACAGAGACCCTCAGACTCTCTGAGACTCCGCATGAGGGGATCGAGCCCGCAACACGAGGCGCACAGTGGTCATTGGTGTGGTGACCTGACCTATACCGCTCGCCTATCCTTGCAGTCGAGTTTAAACCGTAGATACAAAGTCTACCCCTAGAATGGGTTTGACACTACAGTATTTTAATTAGATTCAAATTAGGTTACTTAATTAATACTTTCGTACGTCTAGATTACACTTTCCGACACCCTGACCTTTACTGCTTAATAAACTGTGAAGGAGATAGGGCACAAACTCTACAGCAGGTTATTTAATAATGACATTCGATCCATAAAAATCTATTACAACAGTTTGATTGAAGAATCAGAACGAAAGAAACCACACAAATGTATACAGAATACAATTTAACTTGATCGAATTTCATCTTTTATTGGATTGAAAGGTAAGTAACATTAATCCCAGCACGATTCCGATCGAGAAACGAATAGGTTTATTTGTGTCACCCTGTATACGCTGTTGTTTTTTCATTTGTTAAATAGACAATGTATGGAGTAGAATATTAAGGTCTTGTATATAAACCTGCCAAGTGTTAAATGTATATTATGAAAGCAATAAAAAATAAGTATTGAATATCAACCTGTTAGTATAAATTATTTAACTTACGTCGAGTTGAAGATGTGTAATAATACCCTGCATTAGTTTATACACTTACACTCGTTTAACATTGTATGGACTTAAAAGAGACTGGGACCCCTGAGTTTGGTTTAACATTTCTTGTCAGGGTAGTCAGTTACGAAATGTCAAATAAAGCGAGCTCGAAATATATATAAGACAATATGTAAAAGTGATGTTATTATCCTAGTTACAAAATAAATGATTAATTTTCAGTTGTTACCCGCGTGAACGCGGTTATAGCTGCAAAAACATCACCCTTTTCAAACGCAGTCAGGTAAAAAGTAGCCTATGTATTAATCCAGGGTGTCAGCTAACTCCATACCAAATTTCATCAAATGATTCAGCCGTTGTGTATGAAAGAGTAAGAAACATCTATCCATCCATCCATCCATTCTTACGAACTTTCGCGTTTTTAATATTAGTAGGATCATTAAAATTTGAGCTAAGGAGAACCGAAATGATTTCGTGGAAAATACAAGCTTTGATCTGATTTTAGAAGATTATGAGAAAACCTTAACGGGATTAATTGTAATATAATAACTCGACTACCGCCCATTTTAAATAAATGGCATTTTAGTAGAAATTCTTTCAAACGTTAGTTTAACTGCGAGTAGTAATAAGTAATAATGTTGATAAGTAATAATAACTTTATACAGCAAAATCGTTATTCATCGATTAAAAAAATCACGTTACTTATATTTAAAACACGTTTGATGCTATATTATTTTCTACCAAAAATAATAATATAGTTAAAACGCGTCATAATTAGCAGTAGACAATATAAAGTCGAGACCACACTGACTTTGTCACGCTGCGAGCTGTCACGCCGCTCCGCCATATTGGATGTCTCCGTTAATTAACGCTTGTGTGTATACCGCCTAATTAACTCAAGTTTTGTATGAGTTATATGTTATTTTATATCATTTGTCACTTGTTTGGGATATTTTGTGTTTTTTTATTTCTTTAACATGTATGTAAAATCTGGTGTTTTATCTTAAATACAAAGAACGCTGGTCCTCAAATTGACCTCAAACAATATTTTTTTTAAAGCTTATACGTTATTATTGTTTAATACACGCTTACTTCTTAGAGAATATTTTTTTTGTACTTTCGCGACTTGTGCACATATTTTTGACCATCTGTTCACCCGTGACCACGTTTTTTTTATTTCCATGTCAAAAAGTCAATTTATATATGACAGGGGTTTACATAAACTCATTGTATTTCGAGCCCTATAAATGTCAAATTGACGGGCAGAAAATTTGCGGAAAATTAACGAGTATCTATCCTACTATACATGCTAATATAGGGTCAGCAATTACATACCCATTCATAACCTTTTACCACCAAAAAAGGGTAGCAAAGTTAAATCACTGCAAAAACTAACAACGTACAGGATCACCAGACATTGTATTACATAAATACTCGTTGATTGTACCAAAAATGTCGCACGTTATGAGAAACTCGAGCCCTCTCATTTGTCCCATTCATCATTGTTCTCAAAATGACACTGTTGAGATGAATCAGAAGGTCTATTTAGATATTTAATGGAGTTAGACTATGTTACGAGAGGTCGAGTTGACTGATTGTGAGTGGGCTTGTGAGATTCTATGTCAATGTAAAACGATTTGGTATTTTTGGTCAGCGTCTGCCTAAGCTTAGCGTAATAGCATGTTGTGAGCTATCATCATCTTCCTGCCCTTATTCCATTTTACTCGGGGTCGATGCAACATGTTTTGATCTTCTATTCTCCCCTATCAGACGTCACAGTATCATTTACCAGCGAGTATAGGAGTAGCGAACATGTATACCAGTCAAATTTTGAAAACTGCGTGTAAATATAAAAAATAACAATTTCAACAAAGAAAACCTGTCAATTCTCAATTAAACAGATTACTAACTTTTACACGAAATTTAGCTGATCAAAACTTGTATAAAAGGATCAATTTTTTTATTACAGTTATCCCTACATTTTTCGAGTTTGCCGTCTCAGAAATATTTGGACACTTCTATCCAAAAACATAAATGAGATACCTACTTACGACCGCGGTCTTTAAAACTGAGCTACATCTAACACTCCCCAGATTCACACAAACTGGTACTTCTGCAAACGTCTCTATCTCAAGGTTTTACTACATGTAACGTATGTTTTCTGCTACGAGGGTTATTAATAGCTCTATGGGGGTGTAATATGTGGGTAGGCAGAGCCCGAAGCACCTGTTGACTGAGATAAAATCGCCTGTTAAAAATGGCACGAATTAGCACCATGGAGGTTGGTTATTGAATTTTTTCGCTAAACTTCCATTTTTATGTGGTTTTAAGGCTATTAAGGAAGTGAGATTGAGTGGTATGGGTCTTGGTATAAACTCATTGCGATCTACGTAATGGTATTAATGTATTTTGTAAAAGAAAGATGATAGCTCAGATAGAACAAATCTGGCTGTCAAAATCGTGACAAATTTGACAACAAAAAAATGAATTTGTTATGTAAATTCTTGACATTTTGCCTTTGACCATTTCTCTTTACACCTCCAAAGATTTATTAATACACTATAAAGTTATGAATGTCTTACAAAATTATCCTAATCATAGAACACGAGAAACTCCACCTGAATTCACTAGTATAGCCCCAAACATTTTCATTTAAACGAAAAAACTGGGTTCAAGTCTTATCTCTTAAGATAAGCGCTACAGAGACCTTCAGTGACGAAAACGTGACAAAAAAAGTCACAAAAACTCTATTTTTTGTGACTCTTTTTGTCACGTTACAAAAATGAATCCGACATAATGTTTTTCTCTGAGTGTACTTTAATATTAATGCCGTGCCGCTTTTAGGCGACTGTACCGTGTAAATTTCGTCCTTTTTCCCTTTTTTTGTAGGAATTAATTACTTCAGCCGTTTCAGAGGATGTCGCAATGCTGTGTTTGATTTTTCGTTTATTGTTTGGCAGGACAGGGGTAAACAACTGGTAGAGTGCGAGTCTGATTCTTGTAACTAAGAATCCCGTACAAATAGGCTAAAGTTTAACAAATTAACATACATTATACTATATGATGTAGCTCTAGGTAACTAACAATTTAGGTTTTCGAATTTTATCCTTTATCCGTGCTTCGAACCAAATTTCAACATTCTGAGGTTTTGATTCCCTTACGAATTTTATAAAAGGCTATCAACTATTCACAAGTACATAGGCTACTTTTTACCAGAACTTATAAAAGGATATTAATATTTTTCTTCTATAAGCAACTTCCACACAAAGACTTGACAAAAAGCTAGTAAAACAATAAAACTACAACCCCAATAACAGTTACACAAAAATCTAAGCTACAAAAGTGATCGGTATGCAACCAGAACATTTAATTAAACCTACGTCCTACACGCGAATTAATCAATACCGTTAGTTAAACTTCCGAGCAAATTTGGACGCGGGCTGTAAAGCTAGCGGAGATATTATTTGATAGTACTTTGATATACCTACCGTAAAACGGGGTGAACAGAGACATTTTAGGGGCGAATGAATATAATATTTCTTAAATTTTGCAAGTTTAAGAGAAAACAGTTAAGCATTTTGAAATAATTATTTGCAAGATGCCTAACTGTGTGACAAGAGTTCATGTAAACAAACTTATGCGACTCCCCGAAAGCAACATTATATTATTTTTCTATTCACCCCTTAAATCTCTAATCACCTCGTTTTACTGTTACAAATATTATGTATGTATATGTGTGTGTCGTAATGAAGAGGTGGTGAAAAGGATATGACACTAGTGACCAGCCCCAGAATGAAAAGACCGCACCGGTAAAATATTAGTACATTCTTACATATAAACCTTCCTCTAGAATCACTGTATCTATTAAAAGTAACCGCTTCAAAATCCGTTGAAAAGATAGCAAATATCACCACAATAAATAGATTATAATTGTGTAGAATCTTTGGGCTAAGACAAACATTAAGTGTTACTATGTGACAGCCAAATATTGAATCTACTCTACACATGTTTGCTCTAATTCAATTGTTTTTAAACTTTCACGACTTGTATACATATTTTAAACAACAAACGATTATTACTCGCGACGTAATTATAAAGGTTTTCAATACTTCTTTTCCACCGACGTTTCAAGCGAATTGCACAGACCGTGGTCACGGGTGAACTGGTTACTAGATTTAATCAACTTTATCAAATTTATGTAAAAGAATACCTTCTATCACAGTTTACCCCAAAAAGATACATAGCCCAATCAAATTAGGTAAAATAAGGGGTCAACCTCGGAATGAAAGATAATAAGCTGAAAATTGGTGAGAACCTTTGTTTGGTCGCCCTAAATATTGTCTCAAAAGTCACAAGTTCTATCGTGTCCGCGTCTTAAGATATTCAAGGTCAAAGGTCACGAAAAACCATTTTTCGCGAATATCTCGGTTCCTATTGCTTAAATGATATTTTCACCAATATCAAAATTGTAGAATATAAAATTCTCTACAACTTTTGTCTAAACTTTTTTTTTATACGATCAACCGTTTTTGAGGTAGAGCGCGACGAGTGCGCAGCGTACGGTCACATAATATATGAGGTAATGCAGGGTCAAGCGTGAGTTTCGGTTGTCAGTACGTTGTATAAAATCAATTACTGACAAAAAAAAATATAATTATTAAGCAATGCCTATTATTTCTGTACATAATAGGTCGGAAAAAAAGTCTTTTCGCATTATAGTATGTATGAACTTATAATAAAATCTTTCTCTCTCTAATAAAATTAGAATTTGGAATTATGTTTTTTTTAATTTTAACTTTCAATTGTACCAAAACCTGCCACACACAAATACTATAAACCAAAAAAAAAATTATCAGAAGTTCATACATACTATAATGCGAAAAGACTTTTTCCCCGACTTATTATGTACACAAATAATGGGCATTGCTTAATAATTATATTTTTTTTGTCAATAATTGACTTTATACAACGTACTGATAACCGAAACTCACGCTTGACCCTGCATTACCTTTATATATATGACTGTAAGCTGCGCACTTGTCGCGCTCTACCTCAAAAACGGGTGATCGTATAAAAAAAAAGTTTAGACAAAAGTTGTAGAGAATTTTATACTCTACAACTTTGATATTGGTGAAAATATCATTTAAGCAATAGGAACCGAGATATTCGTGAAAAATGGTTTTTCGTGACCTTTGACCTTGAATATCTTAAGACGCGGACACGATAGAAATTGTGACTTTTGAGACAATATTTAGGGCAACCAAATAAAGGTTCTCACCAATTTTCAGCTTATTATCTTTCATTCCGAGGTGAAACCCCTAATTTGACTGGGCTAACACCCACAATATATTTGTAGCTACATTAGCAATTAAGATCGAATAGCAATAGACCCTTTTCAGCTATTGTTATAATATTCTTTGTTATATAAAATGTTGTACCGAGTTACGCCCTTGGGATTTACACCGGTGGCTAGTGAAGGGAAATGTTTCAATAAATGTATCGATAGTTGGAGGCCGAAAGCCGAAATAAAAATGGCTACTCGTATAGTAAATTAAAGTTTTACATTTAAAAGGGCCAGTCAATCTTTTGACGCTCGTTAAATATAAATATTATGGATAAAATTTAAATGTAACTTTACTGTACCATTGTCTTACGAATACAGGAGTAATTAAACATTATTAATAAAACAAGCCGCCAGATCTCAATCTACAAATACATCAAACACATTTATAATTCATACAAACCCATAACAATGTTAATTATCTTAAAGCCGTGTCAATGTGTCAAATAAATTAAACACCAAGGGATACGGAAGCCGAGAGCCGAAAACCGAAAGCCGAAACCGTATTCACCACTAGCAGACATATTTTATATCGTTTGAAAAGGGTTGGCATCGGCCTGAGGGACGTCACTAGTCATTGTCGTTATTTTGATCTTAATATTAAGGTTGTGTTCAAACTAAACGTATCGCCAGTCGTAGTATCTTCTCTATAAGAAAGAGATTTTAGTAACCACGCATGTTAGGGTTATTAGATTTATAATTAAGTAAGGACCCGTCTCAGTTTCGTACGGGTGCAATACTGATGTTTTATACCTACATATAAAACTTCCTTTAGAAACATTCTTCCTATTAAAAAACCGCATTAAAATTCTTTGCGTAATTTTTAAGTAATATGCATACATAGGGACAGACAGACGACAGTGAAAAGCGACTTTGTTTTACCTATACTATGTAGTGATGTTTCCAAAACAACATTTAGGTTTTGATTCTGTGAGCAAAAGCTACGCATTACGGATAGCGGATTGTATTTCTTACATTTTTTTTCTTTTCACTTCAAGAATTCGCTACGCGGTCTCTATGCTACGCTTATTCGTAGTCGGCGTAGTAGCTGACGAAATACCTTCCACAACCGCATTAACATTTCTTTAAAAGGCGTTGCTAGGGCCATTAGTTCCAAATATATTTGGTTTGAACGCGCAAGGACTCAAACAGTATTACGTTGTATATCAACCACGAGACAATAAACTTATAACAATGATACGGTCTTTATTACAAAGAGTTAAGGTCTATTTTTGGATATCATTTGTTGTGTGTCATATAGAGATGAATGGTTTCAAAAATAGATTTTCTAGATTTTTGTGCCTTGTTTAAGACTAAAAGGTTATGTGAATGTCAAGTCAGGTTTATTAAGAATGTGTCTAATATCAGACTAATATTATAAAACGGGAAAGTTTGTGATTATGGATTGTTAGTCCTTTACGCTTAAACAATTGGATCAATTTCGAAGAAATTGGCGTGAATTTTGGTACTGAGTTAACTTCTTACCTAGCTTAGCTTAGATACCTTGGATCAACACATAGGCTACTTTTTTAACGACTGCGTTGAAAGAGGTTTTGTTTGTTGAGGTTTGTTTTCATAGCTATAACAGACATTTGCGTAGACGAAGTCGCGGTTAAGATCTAGTAAAACATTATTCTTTGGATATATCTGTAAAACTACCAGTAATATTAGAAAAAAAAATACCGAAATTATATGATAGTGGATATAACGGGACTATACACTACATGACTTAAAACAAGCTCTCGTTTTCACAAATTGAACAAATCTTAAAGAGGTAAAATTAGGCCCCCTAACCAAAGTTACATCACACGTCCGAGAAAGTTTCACGTAAAGTCGAAAAGATAACCTCTTTACAAGGCCACTTCAATGTAACAGATGTCACAATTACTTTTATTGCTATAACCGCGAGACAAAGTGTCATAAAAACCCTCCAACTTCGCTCCCTTAACCTGTTTAACCTAGAACATGTCTCGGGGGTCCAATTGACCCCTTAAACTGTGGTTAAGACTTGTACCGACGCCCAACTCTTTTTAAAAGGTTACTAAAAGATTTTTTTTTTCTTGTAAGTTTTTTGGTGTGAAATATGATGTATCCGTGGAAATACGGTTTTCTTTTACGGTTGTTTTTTTTACCTGTAACATCTTTTTTGTCTTTAAAAACTGATTTTTAATTTGACCATTAGTTGGATAATCTATGTATGATTTTCTCTTCACTAAAGTGCTATTTTTAATTTGACTATGAGAGGGATAGTCTATGCAGGATAGTGATGATAAAAGCCAACCTCTTGATCATCATCATCGTTTTTGTGCCTAAAATGTCATGTGAATGTCAAATCAAGTTTATTTAAAATGTGTCCAATAACCGACTAACCTAATAGTTGAAAGGAAAATTTATACAAAATTTTATATTACTCTTTTTAATTATATTCAGCCAACTTAGACTCAATTGTCATATGCTTACAGCTGAAAATTGTAAAACATTATCTACAATTTCAACAAGGATTTGGTTTCTTTAGTAAAGTTTATGTATCACAAAATATTTAAACAACTTCCTGTATCCAAGGAATATTTGATAAAAAAGATAGCATGTTTAACAGCTACCAAATTAACACGGCGATTTAAATCGATTCCTCTCGGTAATCGAGTAAGAATCGAATGGAACCGATTAGTAATCGTTTTAACTGTAACAGTCAGCACGTGTCTTTAAACCATGGTTTAACTATAGCTTTGAGATTTTGTAGTTAAAGAAAGTTTAAATGGTAAACTTTTTTTTAAAGTTTGGAAGAAAGTGAGGAAGGCCTTTGTCCAGCAGTGGGATCTCACAATGGCTACATAAAAAAAAGCATTTTACCCAATTTTCTTTTAAATGTGTCTGATAACTTTACTTATAGACGACCTAAGGGAATTTCTGGGAATAGTTTTAATTTTAGACTCAATTATTGCTAAGTTATTCCTTGTGTAGGCTTAGGCATTAGTGCTATTTTTTTAACGTTAATAAAAACCTTCCCTACATGCAAAGAGGCCTGTGCCCAACAGTAGGACGTACATAGGTTGGTTTATATTAAAAAACTATGTATAGCTGACTTAGAGGCGTCATCATCGTCATCTATTTTCTTTTTGAAAGATTTTTTTTTTACAATCAGTTCAAATTATATACACTATGGTAGCCAAATGCATGTTTGCGAAGAAAAAATTCTCTCTTTCACAGATGACTACACCGGGAGTCGAACCCAAACTTTTCAGACATCACATCAAATATTTATCTTACGCGTACAAAAACGCTCTGATTGACTTCACACAAGGGATGTTTGTTTATTCTTCCTTTATGCCTTATGTTATTGTTTACGTGTGAATAGATTCACGATTTGAGTTTAGGGGGTAAGCAGTTGTCATGATTTTATGTGTGTAAACTGCATATTGCGCGTCATTAAACAAAAGAACAAGCTTTTAAAAATTGTATATTTATAGTCCAACAAATCTAAGAAGTACCGTTTGACGTTTCATCATTTTCAAACCGAAACAACTTTGTTCATGCGTACAATACTCAGTTTGCAATACCTTTGTCATAAAACCATGAATTTAGAAAGATTTTATTATTGTATCTAAAAATTTTCAATTTTTAATACCCTAATTTAATTGAAAACTTTCAAACAAAGCAAAATAACACATATTTACATAGTAAATAATTTATAATAGTTCTATTTTTGACCTCATTGCAAAGTCACGTAGTTAGGTCACTGCTTGTAGTGTTGTGACTCTTCAGATACACTTGTATGCGAAAAAATCGATTACAAATACGAAAAATCGAATGTATTACTTTCAAATTATCAATTGACGACACGTTACTGCGCGACCGCATTATGCACTTAATACATAGGTACCCTAAAATAAATTACGACTTCGACAGAGACGTACACTTTGATAATTTCATAGGTAGATAATCAACTAGTCATTAATTTAAATGACGATGATGACGAAGACGACGACGATTCTAGTACTAGTAGTGTATAAATAAAATATCCTAAACATAACTTTTATTTCATTATGACAATTGATCTCTTAAAATTCGTATGTTATAGTAATCGATCTCATAAAAATCGGATATTATAGTAATCGATTTTTTTACTCCCAACCCTATTATCCTATTTGTCATAACTGTCAAACGGTACTTCTTAGATTTGTTGGACTATAGGTAGGTATTTTGTTTTTGGCATTCAAATTGACGGAAAGATAATTTTAAAACAATGACAATTTTGATTCAATTTCTACATAGGTTTATATTTTATTTGTATAATTCTTGTTACAGAAATAACTGGAAAGTTTTTAAGGTGCTTAAATTATATTTATCATCTTTTCTTTTACACCGTAAGTTCCGTATAATAATAGTACGTAATCAAATTGGTAATCCCAGAAATACAATAAGTACTTATCTAAAAGGTAACGGAATTAAAGTAGGTGTATTATTTGAAAAGAAAATAATAACAAGGAACCTTTAACATAAACATATACAGAACAATCTTCGCAGGTAAAAATACGAAAAACACTGAAAATTCCGAAACAGAATTTCAGAATTAAAATACATCACGAATTACATAATAATTGGGCCTGTATCTGGCAATAGGGAAAAATAAATTTACGCACCGCTGAAAAGAGACAACGCTATACAGGAATGGCAAGAGAGAAAAGGACAAAGATAGGGTAGGTTTCAAATTGTCGCCATTGCAATATTCGAGATTAAAAGTAACGCGTCGCTTGGCAACACAGTTCTGTCGGACAGTCGCGGACAGAAGTGCTATCTTTTTTTTACATTTTTTGCTGTTTTTTGTAACTTTTTCCCGTTTTTTTTTTGCGAGTTTTTTTATTATTTTCCCGCGAAGGTAATTGGATTTTTTCGGGCTGTCCCGTTTGTGACGGGTCGTTGAGCTATTTTATTGTTACCTGGACAACTATACGGAGAGCCAAATTATAGGGGGACGTTAACATTTTAGTAAAATTGTTATTGCTCCTGTTTTTAGAACTAGTTAATTGTTTGAATGGGATTGGATGATCTGTTTTTTAACGTTGTATGTTTATTTTATTCCAGTAATATGACTTTAATAATGAAAAAAAAATGTTTTATTATATACACGGATTCCTTTTTTTAAACACAAGTATTTAAATATAATTCCTCTATACTACAAAATTGATAACTACGGAAAAACAAAATCCTATATTAAAATTCATATTGGTTACCAGAATTCAAACCTAATAATTTAAACATCAACGTACGACATATACAATTTTTGAAGCACACAAAACTCTCGCTACATTCAAAAACAGCCACCCATCTATAAACCAACCTCAGCGAGCACAGCTTAACCTCCACCACCCATCGCAACCATAATTACAAAATCATTCATTACACATAACTTCAAACTATTCTAATACACCTAAACTTAGTAATAATATAACATATAATAACATAAATATATATGTATATAACAGATACCGACCCACGTCAGAACGTTTAATAGTCGACGTCCCTGTATCGAAGTCCTTTGTAATATTTTACGGGTTGGTATTAACAAGATGGCGGATGAATGAATGGAATGAACGATTGAGGGAGTCGTTCATTCGTTCTTTGCTTTGGTGTTTATTTAATTACAATGATTATTAGTTTTTAGATTGATTTTGTATTTCTTTGTCACTACTACTTGGTATACATAAGTGGTATCTCCGTATAAATATATTTTAGAGGTTATTAATAACAAGATGGCGATTAAATGGAGGGAATGAATGATTGAGCGAACTGTTCTTTCGTTCTCTGGATGTTTGTTCTTTGATCTTGGCGAAGATTTGTTAATCAGGAAAAATGGATTTTCTATTTTCATGTTAAAAAAAATATAATAATAAGTTTGTAAATATTAATCAAAAGTAGTCACACATAACAGGATATCTAATAATATTCTGTGTGTATAAAAACGGAAGATTATTTTTCTATATCGTAAATTGTTACCTGTCATTCTATCTTATCAATAAAGTGGATTATTCTGGATCAGAAGTACTTACCTGAAACAAAGAAAATTATTTATTAATACAACATTATAAGACACATTTCTTCCAAGAAAAAACCAGATCACAAATAACTTGTAACACTTTATAATCACGTGTATCTCTTTTAATTCACGGGCTAACTTCAAGGGAAGAAACCCGATATATTTTAAAGGCTTACACGGGAACACAGGTCCAACATGCTGAAGCCTTGTTCAGAACTTTAATCTAAATTGTGATGAGGCACCTACGATTTTTTCTTATAAACCAATATTGTCCCACTGCTGGGCAAACGCCTCCCTCTCATCTTTAACATCTGTATCGCTTTGGTGGAAAACAAATAATGGCATTCGATTAAGTTATTCGTAACACTTCTGTTCTCGATAGTACCACGTCCTATATACATGGTCAGCCGTACAGTAACACTTTAATTCACGTTGCCATTACAAACTGGCATTTCAAACTAAAATTACAGCGTGCTTTAAAAGCGTTTGTTATGTAACTAAATATTCACATACAAAGTCACTTTAGTTTCTTTTGTAATAACAATGTTAATATCAATTAATTGTAGAAGTCAAATTTAATCAAAAGAATGGAAAACATTACTCTTCTTTCAGATGAAGTCGGGTAATAATTACAAGATCCGACTGGCCTGTTGGTTTTGTGGTTAGTGGTCCTGACTGCTATGCCAAAAGTCGTGGGTTCGAACCCCACCCAGGACAAATGTTTGCGTGATGAGCACGATCATTTGTTCTGTGTCTGGGTGTAATATATTTATAATATGTATGTACAGGAGTTTGATTATCAGTCGTTTAGTACTTATAAAGTTCTGCTTAGTTTGAGACTAGATGGCGTTGTGTGAAAATCATGAAAATATTATACGTCATAATTCGTTTTTTTTTTGTTTTATCATTATTAAATCAGTTAAACAAACAAGGACTAAGATTTTAAAATCAGCTGATACGCGTCAACCTTTAAAGTTTAAACCTCGCTTTAAAAAGCGGAAAAAAAGCTTTGAAATGACTTGCGGTGCCGCCTGTACTAACAAGTGCCCAGATACACGGCCGGGCATACCGTTACAGGCAAACCGCGCTTTTACCGACCGCAGTTACACAAAACGTGGCCAGTTTTAGGGATCCGTACGAAAATTATAAAACGGAATGTTAAAACTGCTGTTTTTTTGACTATCTATCCAAATTTACTAATGACCATCTGTCTGTCGTCAATTCGTTTTTCCGCGTGTCGCCAAGCTGTAGGTATGATATCCATGATAGAGAGAAGACATTTTTACCGACATAAACACTACAAAAGAAGTTAAGGAAATTGACATAAATCGAACATGATTATACAACGAAAATCGTCTACCCGTGACCGTAATGCAATTCGGCTGAAACGTCGGGAGAAAAGAAATATCGAATTACATCGCGAATGTCTAAAATATGTGTATAAGTTTATGAAACATTTACAACGAAAATGTTTGACTTTCCATTAAAAAATGGTACGTGACCCTTTGCGCGCGTCCGACTCGCACTTGACCAGTCATATCGCGGCCATTTTCCTGCCGTGGCGATTCTACAAGCACCTGAATTCAAGCGTCTCCAAATTTCTTTACCGAGAATATTTTTGTGTGAAAAATTACTTTTTTCAGACAAGTTTCATAAGTCTTTATGTTTAAGACTTGTCGTGTCGGTTTGGGAGAAAGATAAATGTAATGAATAGTGTTGTGTTTAACCTTTTAAGGTCAAAATAGGGCTGTCCAGGGATATGTTACGTCATGTCCTTGTCTGAGTTATAGCGCTTAAAATCTCTTAGGAATTGCTTGTTTTTATGTACCTACTATGATTGTCTTAGTCAGAGTATTGGATTAAGTAAAATGTGTAAGTAAAATAAATGCCATAAACATGTATCATTGATAAATTATTAGCTTAATCAATTCAAGTTAATAATTTATCCATGATACATGAACTTTCGAGCAAGCAAATGCATATATCAAATCACTAGACCACTATGATATTTAACAACTAGGATCTCTCATTAGGAAAAATCATTACTTTTCAATTTTCATAGACTAAGACTAAGCTTCCTTTCCCATCATACTGTAGCCTATACTTCCTACTAATATTATAAACGCGAAAATTTGTGAGTATAGATGGATGGATATTTGTTACTCTTTCACGCTAAAACAACTGCAACAATTTTGATGTAATTTGATATGGAGTTAGCTGACACCTTGGATTAACATACAGGCTACTCTTAAACCGACTACGTGAAATAGGGGTCACGTTTTGTTTTTGCAGTTATCGCGTTGTAATAGTTAGTTTAATATATACTAAATCAATCTTAGCCAGTACAAGTAGGCACAGGCCACCCTTGAAATCAGGGTGAAATAACCCCGCCTCGTATATTTGGGTACAAAGCTTTATACCGATAATAATACGTCTTCGATCAAGCATAGCGTTTCATAGTTATTGTACACGGAAAATAAGAGAACGAGGAAGTGGTGTTTGTGTCACAGTTAGAAGATGTGGATCGACCTTACTTCGGTAAAATGTAACTGCAGAGGGTCGGGGTTGTGTGATCTTATAAATCGTTGTGTGAGGTATGGGTGTTACATAATAATAGGCATGTTTGTAAACCTCTCGCGAAAGAAAGATACATTCCTTAATGGTTTTATTGAGTGTCTTTTAAAATAGAAAATTATGACATTTGAAACAAGTTATTTTTTTATAGCTTATCACATGGTAAACTAAACTAATAAAAATAATAAATTTCCTAACTGAAATTGACTTATTTTACCCGTATTAGACAGATGACAAGGAGCCACTACTACCAAATTGCAAATAAGTACTTATTGACAGTAATTCCAGTACTACGTCACTGGCACTTCCCTCCACTCGTATACTCCATGTTCTCCATCCCCTAACTATAGAGGAGGGATGGAGGGCACAAATAATTCCTCCGCAATACATTTTAATACTTTTTTGTTGCGTTGCTTATTCGGGAATGGTTTGAGGGTAGTTATTGTGTAGGGTTCGTTCTGTTATGTAAAGCTTTGCGTATGAAAATTGTAGAAAAACTTGCTTTTTTAGATATTTTAGTAATAGAGTAGTTCTGGATCGGAATGGTAATTCTTGGAATAGATTTTTTGAGATTTATTCCAATATTTATATTGGTTGATAGAACTGGAAAAGAATGTATCTGTGATCACATAATTGTTTTTTTTTTTTGGGACAGTTTAATTTGGAGTCAAACGGAACAGATCTTTGCCCAGCAGTGGGGTACGTATTAGGGTAATTTGCATATCAAAGTATAAAGTTTTTTATGGTCATTTCTTAAATCGTCGCTTTAATGTCTCACTGGACACAGGTCTCCGAAATTTCAGATGTAAAACGCTACTCATTTTCCTGCATTTTTCCTTCCACCCTCTAGTTTCAACTACCCATAACATTATCCATACGAACAAACATAACAACCCATCCCGACATAGTATTAATCAAGTCACCTTGCCAAACTTCTACAATCACGAACAAAACGAATCCAATAAATATACGAACTCCGTCAGACATCGGGCAGACTCGGCAATCTTCGTGCACCATTCGTTAAATCGACACAATACGGAGATACAACCAAGGAGGCCTGAAATACCTTTTTTTCCTTTTTTTACGCAACGATATTGTCCACTTTGTGTTATAAATGGGCAGAGTGTGTAATCTTTATTACTTTTACGTAAACAGAGTTATCTTTCACGGCTAGTTTTTCTTTTGTCCGCGTGATTATTGAGCATTGACGATTTTGGTTTAAGAAGGGATGGCTGCTTGTAATAGATGGCCGTCTATAAGTCGCGGGAATGTTTGTGACTAATAAAAAAGGATTTTATTTTTGCTGTGCTGTTTTTTGGTTTTGCTTGAATTTACGATTGCGGGGATAGCCGAGTGGTATAAGTCGCTACGCTGATTTCCATTCCGCAAGACGTTTCGCGGGTTTGATCCCCACGTAGGACAAGAATTGCGATTCACAGACGCTTATTCTTAGTCTAGGTGTCTTTGGGCATGTGGATTGATTTAATTGTGGCATTGAAATCAGGATTGAACGTCTGTAAAACCCGCCGTTATACAAGGACTAAATTGCTTAGTGCAAAAATTAAGAGTAAAGTGTATTTCAGAGTAAAGAAATAACAAACATACGCACAATTAATTATATCGTAAGTTTGACCTTTCACATGATTGTTAATTCCGCAAATAAAAAAATACAGCTCTCTAGACCTCTAGGGCTATAAGGTTGAGAATAATTATAAGTAACATCTTTTAAACTGCCTAGAAACTAGGTAATATAAACTAGTTAACTTTATACTGTTACTATGTAAACATAACCGGTATAAGAGGGTTAATGTTATAACCAATGTTTGCTCAACGATTCACCTTTAGATTGGCACCCACTGACATTAAGTCTCAGCTAGTTGTATTACAACATCAAGTAAATATTTTACAGGTAATGTAATCGTAAATATTCTGTAGATAAATGTTACTACTGCAAGAAAAATCTTTAAGCCTATTAGCTTACTAATATTATAAACGCGAAAGCTAGTGAAAGGTTTTAAACATCGATAATGTTTGGAACTCTTTTACGCTCAAATTCATAGAGCAATATTAATGAAATTTGGTATGTAGTTAGCGGATACAGTGCAATAATATAAATCTAGGGTGCTTTTTACCTGTGTCAAAAGGGGCCCCTTTTGACAGCTCAGTCACACATACAGCAGTCAGGGCCACCAACCACTAGACCAACGGGCCTGTCAGATAAGTTAACTGTACGCTTTTTTTAACTGCGTCAGTTAGAGATAATATTAGTGCAGTTTTATGTTAGCTACGCGGGCGAAGTCGCAAGTAAAAACAATTATTTTATAGTTAATGGACTAAGGTATGCGATAATAGAACTGTAAAAAGAAATACCTTTAACTGTTAAAAAGATATAACCTACCTTACCTAATCATTATTTTGTTACGCAAAATAATAATTAGGTAAGTTAAAAGATTTAATGATCAACTTGTCTTAAAACCTACAATTTATTTTATGTACGAAAGATTTTATAATATATCGTCAATTTATGAGCTATTGACAGAAATATTAAAACTTGATTGCCGGTTGATGGGGTCTTAAAAGAGTACCGTTAAGAAAAAGAGTACGTAGAGAATAAGAAGGACTATGGTAGGGACCATACAATCTAGACAATGTTATAGCATTAAAGAAAAATTAAAGAGAATGCGTCAAACATCTGAAAATGACGTTTCTGTTCGACAAGTGACGTGACTGTGACTTGTCAGTTCAATACATTGGAGAGTTTCGTGGTCGTTAGCTATCGGCAGTCTAAAATTAAAATAAAAAGGTTTTTATTTCGAGTAGGCCTTCTCAGGCATTTTCAAAACGTTACTGACTCTAGTTGCGCGGTTCCAAAATGACATTCTTATGGAGAAGAACCGGCAAGAAACTCTACGTAACTTGTCTATAGAATAATATAGCTATAAATTCTTAAAACGTTCCATCTGTCATAGTGGCCTCGTGGTTCGATATGGATTTGTATATGTTATGGACCAAGTGATTAATGCGGGCATTATTTATAATGCTCGGGCATTATGAATAATGCCTAGCAATATCGGGCTAAGTGATTAATTAATTTCTTAACTTCATTATTATCATATCGCTCGGTCATTATTATATTGCTAAATGATAGTTTTCACCTCAATAAATATAGATTTTGATAAATAAAAAAAAAACCTAACCTCACCTAATTTAGGTTAGGTTAGGTTAGGTTTTTTTTTTATTTCTTCCATCATTACGACCGCAATCAACATCGGAACTCAAACTCTTACGGTGTCCCCAATTGCAGCCATGGTTTATTTAGCGCTTGATACAACTTAAATATAGCATTGGTATCAAATTGCCCAACTATCATTTAGCAATATAATAATGACCGAGCGATATGATAATAATGAAGTTAAGATAGTAATTAATCACTTAGCCCGATAATGCTAGGCATTATTCATAGTGCCCGGGCATTATGTATACTGCCCAATTTATCACTTGGTCCATAACATATACACGAGGTGCAGGTTTGATCCCAAAGCAGGCCGTACCAATGCGACCTTTTTAAGTTTCGTGCTATAACTACATTTTGTTTTTATTAGTTTGAGTGGTTAGCCGTTCTAATAATAATAAATATGTTTAATCAATCTAAGACACTACAGACAAACGGTTACCTAAGGAAAATATCGTAATGAAACCTGGTTTCCAAATATCGGAATTTGAAATCGTCAAACGCAGTGAGCTAGCGTGGTGATCAATGCTTAAGCTTTCCCTATATGGGAAAAGGCCTGTGCCTAGCAGTGGGACGTTTATAGGCTGGTTTTTATTATTACACTACTGTAATAGAAATTGAGGCTCCATAGTGCTTTAGCCAGTATAAAACGAATGAGTATTTTGACCCAAAAAAACACTACACACGAGAGTAGGGAAACATATTTTTTATATGTAATGGCAGGCTTCTATCCTACCTCGCATATTACGAGAAAACACAAGCAAATGTAACAATACCACACTGACAAATGTCCGCCATTATAGCCACGATACTTCAGCAGGTATAACTAAGTAAATATAATTCAATGTAGACCAAAATGTGGGTGTTTGTGTACTGTAGGTACATATACCACGGCTTTATGTAAGATTGTTGCAATTGTGGAAGAGAGATGACGCTCTATGTTATGCAGTGTGCTATCTCACTTTTTTGTACAAGTTATTCTTTTAAGAGTTGGTGGTAGGTTTCTATCACTATGAAAATTTACTTGTTTATTATAATAGCTAACAAACTAATCTAGTTAAAAAAAAAAACAAAACCTTTTAGCATTTTTAACCGAACTCCAAAAAGGAGGTTTCTTAATTCGACCGTACCCTCTCACTTTTACTACAGCAATAGTACTGTTTTAAAAGCTCATAGTAGAGACACAAGTCTTAACAACAGAGATATACCCCATAGTAACCCGAAAACGCGTACACACGTATAATTGAACGAAATACTCCAATTCACTTCGTCAAGTAATTTTCTTAATATTTCCTCAGGAACAATAAAGGTATAAAGTATTGTGAATATAGCCACAATTCCTCTTTTATTTCCCATCGTAAAAATAACCCTATCTCACTGTGCGTGCGAGGGCACAGTTCAACGTTTGAAGTATGAAAATAAAAATTAAATTAAATTGTGTTATTCGGGTTTAAAAACATGGTTTGTGAGTTCTGTGGAAAGGGTTGGATAAGTAAAAGTAACAAATGCTATGCTAGTATGACTTATTGACAGCAAAAATTGTCCAATGGTTGCTGTCAAAATGGCTTTTGAATGATACGTTATAACGATATCGTCACTAACAGCTATACTTGTGCAATTTATGCGATCATCTTGCGGCTAATCATTTTCTTTGTAATCTTCTATTACAGCTTATACTTCATTAACGTAAGCTATATCAGGCTTTAAAATCTCTACGTCCTTTCAACCAATTAATAAACACATCGTCATTTTTCCCAAATTCTCGCTTGCAAATTTCATTTTTTTGTTGGAATTTCGTTTGTTTTTTCCCTCGTGATGAATGACATACGTTCAGTGTGAGGTAATTTGCATAGGCCTGTTTACTCTGCCCGGATATCCGTGTTTTACCAGGATAATAGCGAGTTTACTTTCATGGTGTTTGCATTCACTTTTTTATGATTCGTGTTACCAACTGGTTAGGCAGATTTTTTTTTGGGTAAGTCCATTTTTGGACGATCAATCATTGAGATTTAGTGTGTCAGATTTTTGATTGATAAAAGTGAAATACAAGAGGAAAACGGCATAGCTCCTTTAAAATATTGTTTTATAGAAGAGGTATAGCATAAACGCCATAGATCAAACTCTCAAAGTGAACTTTGAATCGCTCTTTAGCACCAAAACGACTCGGCTACCCAATACCCCATCAAGCAAATGTCTTAACAGTTCCAACAATCACATTAGTACGCATTACAGAACTGCCATAACCGTCAAACCCTTCGAGCACCATAAAACCGGAGCGAGCCATTCCAACACCCCTTTACAACTCCGAACCAATCCGCATAAAATATGAGCGAAAATTTCAATTTTCCAAAAAAATATGTTACCTAATTTTACGACAGAAAGCAAATAGGCAGCCATAATTTTAATTCAGAAATTGTAAAAATGGAATTCAGGAAATGATTGTGTCAGGTAGAAACCTTGTAGTGAATTATTACTTTGGAGCACGAAACTCATATTGTTCGGTATAATGGCGAATGGAATTATTTTCTTGAAATTGCTGTTAGCTTGAATGGGGTTTTGTCCTGTAATGTCATAATTGATGGTTGGAATTCTTTAGGACGGTAATCCGTCTGTTTGGGGTCGAAAATGAGAAGTATTGTCGCCTTTTTATGGACGGCTTGGCTAATTGAGACGGATAATATTTTTACCGATTTTGTTTTAGAGGGGTCGGAATTTTAATACGTTGTAATTTTTTTGTACCTATAACATTAAATGGTGTAGTGACTTAACTTCAATTCATCGCGAATGTCAGTTGTTCATAATTGGTCTTTGAGTTACTGTCTTTAAAAGTAGAGTAACAGCGTGCTGTGTTGTAGAGTTTGTTGCGCCGTTTTTTCCCCACAGCTAGACCACAGGAATAGCGCTAGCCTTATCTATCTTATCTTAAATAAATAGATTTTGATTTAGTTTATCAACTATCCAATGATCGCTTCAATTCACACATTCCTTTTTTACACGATTCTGACTTCTTTCAAACTAATAATTATTGTATTTAAACGATTACACAATTCTAATTATCAAGCAATTTAATATAGATCCTTAGGGATGCAAACAATGTCCACAGGTACCAAGATATTTGCAACCCCACTTCCATTACGGCTACGGCTAAAATATCATGGTAGGGGGTTAAAGGAGTATTTCCTATGACCCCCTACCATGATATCTTTGCATGTCGCAAATTGATTTTTCGGGTGTCCCATTGCCATTTTAATGCTAATTTGCGGTGTCTTTTAGAAGTTAATAGTGATAGTGATAAGCACACTTAGTGCATAAATTTGAAACAGTATTTTCGTGTTGAAATTTTTGGACTTCGACATTGTACTTAGTAATTTTTGTAAATGGGGAAAGAAGACATTATTGGAGAATTAGGTGATAGGTGCATGGCAGGCTAAATAAGGACCTTTTTTGGGATTTATAGGATTAGAGAAAATATAATTAATGGTACAGGTATTACCTGATAAAAATCGAACCTTCAAAAAAGCTAGGACTTCGTCTAAAATACAAAAAAAAAACCTCTGAACACACAGAAACAAGTACCAAAAGATTTCCAACAGGAATTTGAATCTGCTGCCAACTTTACGAGCAAAAAACCATTAAGTACCAACACTTAAAAAAAAAATCGAGCTAAAAGCAGCATGTTCAAGCGTCTTCAACCTTTTGAATAAGAAAAAGGGGGGAATGAGATAAACTTAATGTATCTGAGTGCCGGTAAATCCCGGTGGAGGCTGCGGAGTAAATTGAACAATCATAACATAACACTGAACTCTACTTATAAAACGTACCGAGATTAATCCGAGCTTTTAGGAGTAGTGGAAAGGCTTGGGAGAAACATGGGTTAGATGTTTTGAATTCTTTTGTTGGTATGGTGTTTTGACCTATGAACTTAAGATAAGGAAAACTAAAAACTGTGTGTCAGCTTTTTTTAATGTACATTGTTAAGAATAATTTTGATTTGGTTTAAATTGAAGGAAGAGCATTAACACTCATCTGTCGTTTCTTTATTTTTGGAATAGTATCGATAATTATTATATCACTATTACATTATTAAGCTTTCAAAACGACTCTATACATAGAACATAAATGTAACCAGAAAGTTATCTAATAATAACAAATACACTTACACCGACTTTCTAGTCTTATAAACTGAAACGAAAAAAAGGCACTATACTGAAAAAATCATACCAGATACATAGACCACAAACTAGACGAGACAGCGGCAATCCGTGCCTAGAATCTCTAAAAAAAGATAAGTGCCAAAATAAGACATGACCTAGAAACTCATAATGTAGAAAAAAACTGGCTAAGTGCGAGTCGAACTCGTGCACGAAGGGTTCCGTACTATCATCTATACACAGCGATAGTTTGAAGAGTCTACCTGTTACCGTTGTATTTGGACCTTCTTAATATTTTTTTTCTGAATTATTAGTATTTGTAGTTATAGCGGCAACGGAAATACATTATTTGTGAAAATTTCAGCTTTTCAGCTATCATGGTTTATGAGATACAGCCTGGAGACAAACAGACAGACAGACAGCGGTGTCTTAGTAATAGGGTTCCGTTTTACCCTTTGGGTACGAAACCCTAAAAGCGTACCTAAACAAAACAAGCCGAAATAAAAATAACTGTCGTCCTTTACCAAATAAAAACATTCCTACAGAATTTACTGCGAAGATATCTAAGAAATACATACGTATGATAACTTTAAAATATTTCAAAAATGTTAAATAAATCAGTCCCTATCTAGATATTTATGAGACCTAAAATGTGTGGTCGATAAAGCGGGGTCTAAAGAATGGGGAAATTGTATCTTTCTTGGTATTTTATAGGAATATGTTAATATGGGACTTGGTTAAAAATGTACTATATTTCTATTTTACATTAAGTGTTGGTGCATATCATGTAGTTTCACCATGAAGAATGACATTCTTCTGCCTGATAAAGACAATTTTGTTTAAAGGAGTACCTAGTTTTATTTCACATTTACTATCTCACTGTATGGCGAATTTTGTACAGAAACAGAGCTTTAATCATCGTAATATGGTAACTCGATTTATTTTAATGTCGGTGAGAGATAAAGAGGTAGATCAATACAATAATTACTATCTAAAATGTCACAGATTCCTAATGAAGATCAGAAAACAGTCTAAAACATTAAAAAGAATATATTTGGTCTACGTGATAAATCCAGAGCTCTGCTTAAAAATCTAGGTATAGCAATTATGACGAACTCATCATTAGTGGTTGAAAATCCAAATTAAAAAACGGAAAGAGATTTCCTCTGGGAAATAGAACGGAACCCGATGCCGGCTGGTTTTCCAAAACGCTGGGCTTGGTTTTAAAGCATACTAAGTATATTTCTAGGTATTTTTGTGTAATATTTTGCGTAGTCAGAAAAATATGGAGGCCTGGATAAATGTTGTATAGATTTTCATAATTGTGTTATGGTAACACGAATAAGGCTAATAAAGCAGTTATATTCTTAACTAGCAACCGCCCCACCTTCACACGGGTGCAATATTGACGATATGGATTTATTCCAATAAAAAAAGGATCAAAATTCAACTTAGAACAGGTTGCGGGAAACGACTTTGTTTTATACTCCGTAGTAATTTGCAAAACAATATAGACTATTTCATCCGCAATGATGTAAAGATATACGTTAAACCAGATTAAGTACTCAGAAATAGAATAAAACAAACTGGCATAGAAACATGAACCCAGAAATCCTTGAAACACGACTCTTTGGGTAGGCGTGTAAAAAATATCATTATAAATAAATCCTCAAAAGCAAACACATAATTGAAAGCAACAAAACGAATATAAAATCGAGTCTCCACATCCAAAGTGACAAAAAAATGACTGAAACGACGACCCAAACAATTACTTCACACGATTCTTCGGTATCCTAGCAACGGGAATCAAAGTCTCGGATAATATGACAATAAGGAAAATATATAAGGTTTACCGAACAACAATTACGGTTATATTTCGTTTAAACCATCCAACGTTACCTACAAAAGGAAAATGGAACCTGATATATTTTCCGTGCGGTTGCTTTCTGAATAATTCAACAGTATTTTAGTGACACCGGAAAAAAAATATCAAGAAAATCTTCCCTTGTAAACGCTAGTTTTTAGAGTGTAGATAAATTTGGATTGTTATACTGTTCTTATTGGGCTATGTGCACGGCTGGGAAATCTTGGCGGGTTTGTTAATGTGAAGCTTGTATGGTCTGCGATTCATTTTTTAACAGTTTCTTTGCTTTTGGGATTCGGAATTGTTCTTTTGGCATGGTTACAAGCAGCATGTATTTTGTACATTTGGCCTGTTTCTGGAAGTGGGCTACACATGCGGTTTACTTCCTTTCCGTACTTTAAACATTTCCCAAGAGACGTGGATTGTGGAGAACTCTAAAATAAAGTTTTAAGTTTCATCAACAGCTTGAATGTCTAGGAGGCCATGTTGAGTATTCAATGTACCTTTTATACAGTCAAAAGTCATCCAGCATTTGTTTTGTCTTTACCCTTTTTGTTATGCATACTATTATGAATCTGAGTTCTAACTTCCAAACATTGGAACAAAGCTCGTCCTTTTCCATTACGAGACAGATCTTTTTCAAAATTAACTTTCGCAGTCCAGAAAGTTAGCCACTTCATTTCCACACAAGTAAATAGTTGGTTTTATATTTTCATTTTCTGATGTAGCTAGCTATGTAGGTACTAGGACATCAGAATAGCAAGGAGAACTTTTAAAATTGTACTTACAGAGGTGACGCGTTCTATCCATTGGGAAATCTCGCTCTAACATTAATGTTACAAATACATACGTTATTTACTGCGTTATTCGAATATAAAGGTCGTGTAGTCGCTTTAAGTATTAATGGGAATATGGAGAAACGAAAGAAAAGTGGAAAAGATTATACAATGTGTAGATAAAACTACGTTTATAGAAAAGATTCGACGAAAATATATCTTAAAAAGAAAGCATAAAAGGATGATATTTAAGCGTCGGAAAATACTCAGATTGTGGAATAATTATTGATCGCACAATTACTTCTTTTCAAATTGATCAAAATACTTCAACCTTCGTCTAAGGTTAATCCTATAAAAGATTTGTCAGCTAAGTGCCACCTCAGTCAGCAAACAAAAAAAATATCTTTCGCAGTTTCACACATATGGGATCTCGCAGTTCGTGAAAGTATTCACAAAAGGTAACCAATACCGTATCTGTCCTATTAGCTTAGTTGGATGGGTTACCCGAAATTTATTCCCCGCAATTTATTTAATAAAACGTTTTTATCGTCTTTCGGTTGTACCAGGCTCGCAGTGCCGTTAGGAGCAGTTTTAATAAATGGTGCAAACACTTTTTTCATTTCTCGATTTATTAGGGGTAGTTAATTTTTGTTGTTGGTGTAAAAATTATCGGAAAACGGTTGATTTTGAACGAGGTTAGCGGGAATTTTCATTATTTTGGATATGTAATGTTGTATAAGAAATTACAGCAGATGCAATAAATCACTGAAACAAAATATCGAAAGAAGATAAATAATTTTCTTCTTACTTAAATCAAGCATAAAAAACACCACACAAAGATTGTTTTCATCCAAACTAAATACGAAAAGTACCAGGCGCATAGAAAAGCAAGAAGCAACTTCTAAACACATTAGAGAAACGCAAGAAGATAATTTGTCTAACTAAAACATTTACAAGAGTTCAAAGGCTAGGAGAACTTATAAACCACATTAGAACCTATTGCTCGAGAACCTCTTGATGAAAAGATACTAGGAGCACAAGAATTGTAAGAGTTTCAACTGCGCTTTGCAGATAGTAAATTCAGTGGGGAAATTTACCAGCTATCTGTGCGAAGGAAATTCGTTGTGTATACTTGACACTTTATTTAAAAACTAGACAGTTGGCAGACTGGTTTTAGAATGAAATATGTCTGGATTTAAGTACTTGTTTTTTTTTTGTGAATTTACTTCAATGCTAGTAAATTTAAAATCATTTTTATTTTTCACGATCATAATATCAAACATAAACACATATTTTTTTTATTCTGCCTTGCTTTTCATCGATCAATGATGTAATTATGTAAGTAACACTTAAGTAAAGAAAATAATCCTGCTTAGACTTTTTAGCTGAAGCTTCTGTAGTTCTGTATTTTGATAAAATTTGCTATGGTGCCAGGTAGTTGACACCCTGAACTGAATTGGCTACTTTTAAACCGACTGCATCAAAAAGGGGTGATGTTTTTTGCAGTTACAACCGAAATTCACGCGAGCAAAATTGCGGGCAACAGCTGATCTTAAATATTATATATCTATCGTTTCTTCGTTTAACAAATTTAAAGTTACAGAGTATTTGGTCATCACCCATTTTAATAATCACCATAAACACGCTTCCACCCAAGTAACACATCTTAAAGCACTACAGACAAGTGATACAGTTAGGTTACGGAATATGAAACGGTCCCATGGGAATATTAGAGGCACAATGCCTTCATTGAGACCATGAGAGTTAAGATGTGAACTTGATTTCAAGTGATTTAATTGATTTGGAGTTGGTATCACGAGTTCATTAAAAGGGTTTCGATGTGGCTACTGATTTTTTTGTATGTGATATGATGGTCAGTTTTTATGGGTATTTTTATTATTAGTACTTATATTTCTCGATTTTGATGGATTTTGAATTTGAATTGTTCAATGAGTGCCATACAATTTTTTTTTGTGTCCCAGTGGAAATCCTCATGGACTATCCTCCGTCAAGGGGTTGACAGAAAAGGTGTACCAGACTCTTACTGGCTATGGCTAAAACCACTGAAGCGTCCTCATCTTCCTATGGCCGGGGGCATTGGGTTTGCTTTCACATTCACCACACCCCCGGCAGGACACCAGATGACTTGTAAGCTTATATTGATTATGACTATTGTGGTCTATTACTTACGACATATGGTCAATAGGTCATATGGGCATAGGGATGCCTAAGTTGCTTCGCAAAACAGGATACCCATACTTCTAGATCCAGACAAGTCATTGGTTTTTTAGCATTTTTCAAACAGAATATTTTTTGTTATTAATACACAAGTTCCTAATATCCCTGTTGCAAGTCAAAAGCATCTTCTTTAAGAGAAAGAAGAAGTTTAATCACCGTTCTTGCTCACTTATCCACTACTAACATTAACGTTCTCTACATTGCTAAAGAATTTGTACTCGCTGAGATAAATGTAGGTAATACACGACACAATACATAAGCACACACATAATTTACTTTGCAGAGAGATTCGAGAGAGAAATGTTCAGGAAAAGCTTTATGTACGCCTAATAATCTAGAAGGAGATAAGAATAATAATGCTGGCGCTATTTGGAATAATAAACATGTTCAAATGTAAACATATGGTTTTAGAAAGTTAAGAAGGAAAGGGGTAAGACAGAGACGTTCTGTCCGCTGGAATACATTACACTGGAATCATACGATTGCACAGATAGCAGAGTGGGAGGGCACCACGCCAATTATCAGTGTGCGCGACATGTCGCGGATTTGATTCCTGCGTAGGACAAGAATTGTGTGTTCCATAAATGCTGGTTGATTCTGAATTGAATCTCTGTAAAACCCCCCGCGATACAAGGATTAAAATTCGTGTGCCGTTTTAAAAAAAGTGCGGAAGCCGTTTAAAAAAAAAAATACCAGTCAGTAATTTTTTCACAGTTTAGCAAGGGCCTAAGGTCTTAGGTCCGTACAGGATTGAGCATTGACCCCTGGGTGAATCCTAATTTTCGCAAAATTTTTAGCAGGATTCAACTGCATAGATACCGAGTGTGGTACAGACTCGATCCCTTTTGGACATTTTTCTAGCATTGCACAAGTCTTTGCATAACCCACAAATGCTTTTCCTATGTCTGACTAATCATCAAAACGTACAGGTAAAGGGTGTTACTTTTTTGCCGAGACTACTGCATGTATTTATACTACACAAACTGCGATGGTACGTTCAAAATGCCTTTGACGCAACGTTATGTGACAGAATTTCTGCAAAAGTACGAATAAATTGGCTCGATAGGTTGACTGCTCCGGCAGGTGACGGCTTCGATTTCCGTTTGTGGAATATATTTCGATGCCCTTTTTACAAGTCAAAGTTATTACATTTCAAGGAATTTATGAAGAACTGTTATTTAAAACTGTCAAATGGATGTAGTAGTATCGAAATAATCGAGGATGTGAAAGAAGTATTTGATGCAATAAATAGCGGTACTAAATATTTTGTATTAGCAAAGAAACAACCCAATTCTTACAATAATTGCTAATAAAAAAAAATGGTAATGAAGATAATGATATATTGTAAGCAAAAATTCGACAAATCGAATGCATTATTTTTGCTAACCTTTCTTCTACAAGTTACCCAATATTAAGTACCTACCTGTTTCAAAAAAAGCTATTTCTAAAACTAAGATTAGGTTTCAGGAAAAATGCATTAACGCTTAAAATAAGTACTTTCTTAGCACTTTATGTAAAATTAATAAACTCATAAAGTAGACGACGTGATAATTAATTTCTCTTAGAATACTTTCCTAACTTTAATTATGTTCTACTAAGTAACCAGTTTAAATACTTGCTTTTATTATAGAAACCAAAATACTTAATCCTTTTACGTAAGCTTTTATGCAGTTTAAAATGTATTTTGGGGAGAAAATGTTCTGGGTACGTTAAAGGAAGATTTTTGACTGCTTAAGAAGAAAAAAATCACTTAGGAAAGAAGAAAAATAAAGTCATGGTTCCATAACCTTTCCCGTGATATCCCATGATACCCGAATCGGAGACTCACTTTATTTTATTTAAATCGATTTTGTAGACGCATTTTCTGGAAAACTAGATTCTAAGGTGTCCCGTACTAATTTTTTATGTCCATAAACCCTAAAATCTATTGTTAACATAATATACAGCACAATCCAAAAAACCATTCTCCTTAACTATATTAACTCCACAAACCGGTGAATTTGTCCAAACATAACAATACTATAAGAAACAACCACTCCTTTAGAACTCTAATTACATCCTCGCAATCTCAAACAAAACATTATCACATAAACAATTTCTTTATCTCAACAAAATGGCTTCCAGTTCCCCCTTACTTTAAAATGGCGGCATCTCAGTTTAATTTCAAACTTTGGTCTTGAATAAACTGTAAAGTTTTTACGTTAGCCCCATTGAGTGTTTCCACCTTTATAAAAAGGTTAAATCTAGACTGGTAAGTGGGTGGGGTTTTAGTACTTACCTACTTGCATTTTTGAGGGGAATTGCGGTATTTGTTTTTGAAGTTTTATTATTTTATGAAGAGAAATATACGAATTAATTTTTTTAAGTATTGTGAGGTAATATAGATTTGAGTTATTGGAACCTAGCTTCACCAATTTGCAGTGATCTGTGCTTAATTTTCCCCTATATGGAAAGAGTTCTTTGCCCAGTATAGAGAAAAACAGGCTGATATTGTTATACGATTTGTTCTTAAAGTTTAATAGACATCTCCCTGCCCAAATCAATATATCTGTTTATATTGGTGGTTAGCTTGAAGCTTAATTTACATCCATGCTTAATGGCAGTGCAGAAATCAATATTTATTGTAACAGATGTTTGTTACCTTGTAAGTGTGGGTTATAAATAAATAAAAAAAACTATTAATTTGATCTATTTCAGTAGCTTCATTAATAAATTATTCAAGCTGAAAAGACGATTTCTTATCACCAAAATCTTCATCATCTGTTTAAACAACTCCACCACCATCTTCCCTATTTACTTAAAATACAACTACTAGGTATGCATCATATTCCATACCAAAATTCTATTCCAACCACATTCCTGCTCACTTCGTTCACGCTGAACGTCGTTAAGATAACTGAAGTTGCTAAGCAAGACCAAGTTAAGTGAATCTAAATAGTTGGCAACTCCAATACGAGTTATACCCAACTTTAAATTAACATGGAACATGAGTGTTTAGACTATTATAGCAGTTTCAGTTCCGAAAGCAGTACTGTTTTGTTATTTAAAATTTACTGGTTTTATTTAAGTTGGGTATAGCTTGGGTACTTTGTAATGAAGTTTTCTAGCTGTTGGTGGAGGGACTTGAAGTCTCAGCAGGTATTGTGAATACTATTTTAATAATATTCCACGACTTTTTATACAACGCCATCTAGTCTCAAACTTAGCAGAGCTTGTATTGTGAGTACTAGACAACTGATATACATACTTACTTATATAGGTACTCCTAATGGGTACTAGACACAGAACAAATAATCGTGCTCATCACACAAACATTTGTCCTGGGTGGGAATCGAACCCTTTCATATTTCCAAGTAAATATAAACAAATAGACCATAAAGACGAAGAAACTACTTTTAAAATCATACACAGACTTGTGACGCGCATCCGACCACGGACAACATGGAAAGAATAAAAACTTTTTCGTGTGACTATGAATTTTTGAAAGGTTTTGTTTTCAAGGAATTTAAGCTCTATGTGTTTTACACAAGGTTCATATTATTTCAACAGTGTTAATGAAATAATTATTAAGATACGTTTGCGAAGGTTTGAATTTGGATGCAACATCGTTCGTTGTGGTGTTTTTTAAGATTTTTAATTTTAAACTAAGTATTACAAGAAATATGAAAATTTAGATACTATTTTAACCTCTAAGTTATATTTTTTAGATTTAACCTGGCATATTATTTTTCAAGTTACATCAAAGAAATCAACCCTTGCACTTTTCATTTACAGCCATTTAACCACTGTACATACGCAACAATATTTCTAAACTACATTCACAAAGGTTTCTATTTCTTTACTCTTAACACGACAAACTTCAAACGGGTTGAAACGAAGTCTGTTTATCATAGGGAACGCAAAACTTATCAATATTTCAGTCAGGTTTGTAACAAAACTCACAGTATAAATACATACAGTAGTCTAACTCAGCCATTTCCAAAAAAATAAATACCTATAGCTGCGTGGTACGTAAAAGCGATAGGGCTGCCCACCTATACTCCATTTGTTTAGGTAATTAACTAAATGTAAACAATCTTGGTACGTCTTTTAAACAAGATGTGATCTTGAAAAATGTAAAATACGTTTTATAACTTGAAATACATTCAGATTTTCTAAAACTATAGTTATTTGATTTGTAAGTAGTAATATCCAAGTTAAAAATTATTTTTTTGGTTAAAAAGTAACACCAAGATTGTTTACATTTAGTTAATTACCTAAACAAATGGAGTATACAGCATTTTAATTACATCAACAACATACCGTCCGTTCGTCACTGCGACACACTCGCGACTGTATCATGCCACAATCCGATAGCGTAGGCATAACTCGCATTGCGACCGCTTATATGAAGTCTTCATACTGTATTATATTATTATACTATGAAAAAACGTGGCCTTTTCCAGATTTCGATTGCAAATTTCATGCCTTACAAGATAGTGTAAAAGAGTGAGACAGCAATATAGGTAAGAAGAGTACAGCGATAGAGCAAAGCGTGCCCCGAACACGATTACCCAGTTATGATTCTTAATTTGAATGTTTTTACTAAATCACGCACGCGCGGTTTCGAATGGAATTTGATTTAAATGTGGAATGTATCTCGAATTTGGAATTCTAAGGACCGACGACCGTTATTTTTTTTCACTATTTTTTTTATACTAGCTTCTGTTTTGCAACTACTTTTTTTTAATACCTAAGAAGAATGATTCTAGTCAAAAAATATGCAAATCTATTATATTTCAATATTATTTTGTTGGTTTAAATACTTGAGATCTGCTACAACATCAAAATAAAAAAAAGATTTTGTTGCCGCAAAAAGGCAAAAACCTAAACAAAAATCATAAAACACAGATTTAACCATCTCTTAATAAAAAGGTGAAGTAGAAGTTAAAAATATACACAAAAAATATAAAATATCTCGAGGCTATGCAATAAAAATGAAAGCTGACGCGATGACAGGGTTAAATGTCGTTTTAATATTACACGCCTTGTTTATTGGTATTCGAGGAGAAGAGGGTTACGGGTACATTCGACCAAACAGAACATTTTTATCCTTGTAAAAAAATTTGCAAAAATGGACCTTACTGCTTCGGAATAAGGGTGTTGTTAAGTCGAGTTAAATCTGTGACAAGGGTAAAATAATTGCAAAAATGAACTCTAATGCCTTGGAATAAGGGTGATACGTTGTTGAGTTAAATCTGTGTGGTGTACTGTATTGTTTTTGAATAGAGATAAGCTTTATTAAATGTTGGTAAAGGTTTTTTAAGAAACAACGTGACCCGGAAAACGTTTTGCCATAAAAATTGTATCTAGGGGTAGGCACTAGGCCTCAAGTCATTTTTTAAAGCATAGAATATCCATATTATTATAACAAAAAAAAACATCCTAAAATTGATCAAGCCGATTTGGAAGATTTCATTTTCGGTAAAAAAAGAAAAACATTTTTCATAAAAGATAAATTACTTTAAGAATTTGGTACTATGGTATAAATTTAAAAATTGAGGATGACCTTTGTATAAATTGTATAGCGCAAATAAATTGAGTATTGAGTGTTTTTACTTCAAATATATAATTACGTACCTACATAACAAAGTACTTAAGTTTTTATTTAAACACTGCATACTATCATTCATTGAAACATTTTACGCAATAACAATACAACAGATTGCCTTAAAACAGCATTGCAACTATCCTCTTTATTCAAATACAAAAATTAAACTATTTCCTCCTTGTCTCGCGACAATTCCTGGCCAGTAGCGAATGCCAACCACAATAAAATAAAAAGAACCTATCAAGTTATCTGCCAAAAGGCATTACCAACGCATGTTTCTTTCAAAAATAAATAAAATAAAACTGGCCAAGTGCGAGTTGGACTTGCGCACGAAGGGTTCCGTACTATCTATACACAGCGAAAATTTGAAACGTCTTTTACCGTTTTTAATATTGAGCAAAACAAAAAAAAAGCGTTTATTGTTCTTTAACATTTTTTTTTTTAAATTTGTTGTTATTTTGGAAACGGAAATACAATATCATTTATTTTGTGATAATTTCAGCTTTCTAGCTATCATAGTTTATGAGATACAGCCTGGAGACAGACAGCGAAGGTTTAGTAATAGGGTTCAGTTTAACTCTTTGAGTACGGAACCCTAAAAACGGTCGCCTTAAGAAAGTCCTTTTTTTCGTCGGGTAGAAATATGTGACATCTTGTCTGGAGATAATCGCTTCGTTTTTATGGTTTTTAGTACTTTCTGCGATGTACTTAGGTTTTTACTGATAATTTAAGTATCAATAAATAAGTACTTTATTGTAACCATGGTGTACAATAAAGAGTATGCTATTCTATTCTATTCTATTCAAATTTAATTGCGCTTTAGGTAAGTTGAATTGGTCCTTTGATTTTGAATTTGGCCTTAAATTTCATAGATTTATTGATCGTTACTAGAAAATTAGCCTAAAAGACAGACATGTTCGATCCCCGTGTCCGACAAGAATTCGTACAATCTACAAAAGTTTGTTCTGAGTCTTGTGCATGTGAATTGAATGTTTTTGACACCCCGGACTAAACTCCCTATTGCTGGATTCGATTAAAAAAAAACAAAACAGTACTCTTGCCATTGTGAAAGCGAGACGGCACAATACACTGCATATCCCCATCCCGCTTCTACAACGCCAATACTCACACGTCAAGCACTCAAAGTACAGGCTCATATATTCTCTCACTACAACCATATCGTATCTTTTATTTACAACCAACATATATCAAAAAAGTTCCTTTTTTAACTGTCACGGCAACAGGAAACGGATTTCAGCCAGACTAATTTTCTATGCCCTCAAAAAACTACAGTTTGGCAAAAAAAGGTTGTTTTACAAAAAAAGAGGTTTGTTTCGCAAAAAGAAAAAAGATAGTGTTAGTCGGACTTAGTAGAACTTTTATACAAAATGTAGAGCTTTGTTTAAGTTGAAAGTATTTTTTAAATGTTAAATTAGTTCATTCATTTTGCTTTATGAATGTTTTCAAGCTTTCGGAGTAACACCTACGGACATATGCATACGTATTTTGTAAAAGTTGGTAAACTGAGCAATAATTTTTACGAGTTACGAGTGTTTTGTTGAAAAGGGAGAAATAAAATAGTTGAACATGTATTAAGTACTGTTATAAAATACTGTTTAAATAAAAAGTTGGATGTCCATTCCAACTTTTTATTTGAACAGTACTATTCTATTTAATTTAGGATCAGCTATCAATAAAAACGGCAAAATCTATTCAACCTTTAAAAATATGAGACATATAAATGTTTGCAACCACATTACAATTGTACCCATGCCTCTGTCGTCCAACTCTTCAACACCCTGCAATTTCAAGAAAATCTTAAGACCCCATTGGGGTCAAAACAACCCCACCCAAAAATCATAGTCACAATTTATTCCAATTTTAGTTTTTATCAGATCCACGTTCATTTCTTTACTTTATCATTCAAGAGGGTCTATAATACAAAATTCTTATCTAATTCTGTCTCTTTAACGATCAATTAACAATGTTATAACCCTGCGAATGACGGCGAGGGGTCTAAATGACCCGAATCCGTAACATTAAGTGTTATTTGGTAGATGTACGTGTTACGTAGTTTTTGTTGGACGTGACAATCGCTAGTGTTAACTAGATTTCTTGGTTCTTTGAATATTTTGGAGTTTATTGTGATATCTTTAGCTTTTGATTCTGTTGCTTATATTCTAGCAAATAGGACTTTTGTAAGGGATTTTCGTAAAAGACTACCTAAGCTTCGTCTTCTTTCTGGTACGTACTTATAGGCTTTTTAAATTAAAACGTGTTTGTTGTTCTCGAGTTTTGAGCTTACTAGTTGATATCATAAAGCCTTTATAATAAAGTAGTAAGTAAATACTCATATTATTCATACTTTTGTTTTTGTATATTGTACAGCAGTTAAATTAAGAATAAAATCGTTTAAATTGAATTATTGTTCATTTTATTTGTGTTAGAAGAAAAAATAATAAAAACAATATACATCGCAATACTAATAATAATACAGCTTTCATCGAAATTCTTAAAGAATATTCAGTTTTTATCTAGAAAATAGAACATCTCAAGTTATTCAGAGAGCTAATACATATAATACTTTCAATAAACGACCCAATTTCGTATAATTCCCACCTTTTCCTACAAAGGTGGGTCATAAAACTTTACTTTACATAATTATATTTTTGGGTCCCTTCAGTCCATGTATGTAGGGTCCAAAAATATACGAGGTCCGATTGGTTATTGGCAAAGAAACGGCGAATTTGAATAAAGGACCCCATAAAATAGTAAAGCTATTATTGTGACAGAGGCTTAGCGAGAGGCTAAAAAGTATCGATAGTTGAAATAATATTGTCTTTTGGGACTACTTGCCTTTTTAGGGTTAAGACTGTTTGGGGATTTTCAGTTGGCATTTTAGGGTTAAATGTGCGTTTGGTCTTTCAATTCGTGATTTAGATCCAAACCTTAGGTAATTGTTTAAAAAATCACTTATTTCTCAGTAATGAAAATGTTGATGTATATTTGATGTTTAATTTCATAAGCAAATTTTATCTATACATATAATAAAATTCTAGAAAAGTGGTGTTTGTGCACGATAATCTCAGTAACGGCTTATTCGATTGAAATGCGGTTTTCACTAATATGTTGTAGTAAGCTTCCCATCACATTTAGTGTTTATTTTATGGCAATCGGTTGATTAATAAAAAAGTTATGCCAATTTAAAGAATCACCTCGAACATTTGTTAAGATTCTAATATTCTATCAGATTACGTACTGACACGCCTCGCGCCTGCGCGTCCGTGGCTAAATAGTGCGGGTGACAGTTGCCTGTATGACGTTGACGTCTCTCAGTACCACATGACTAGGGATGGACATTCGAAAAATATTTATATCCCTGTCGATACTCGCAGCATACATTTAATTCTCTTTCATTTTGTTATGAAAATTTGTATGTTATTTAGTTGTGCAGTGTAACTACGTGTTTATACCTGTCAATATAAATATTTTATGACTACTTATCTTGACTTAGATATGAGTTTGGACGAATAAAATGTAAATATTTTTCCTTAGCAACTTTTTAAACAATCTTATAATGTTGCGTTGTTTCATCATTATAATTAGACGCTTTTTAAAAAATAAAAATTGCACTACGCACGATATACATTTCTTATTCCAAAAACATATCGACTACCTATCCATCGTAGCACTACATCCCATCACTAGAGAAGTCTATCCCGTTACGTTAAACGCATAACACTTTACTTTATTTTCGAATCCATTAGATTTTATTTGAAGATTTTTCATTTCATTAGATTTGAAGATTAGAATATTCTGATTGGTTTTAATTGAATTTACTACAGTTATGAATTTATACATATAATAAAATTCTAGAAAAGTGGCGTCTGTACAATGAAAATATACGAAAAAAGAAGCAGGGGTTGTGATAAAATCGATGCCGAACCCGAAATTGTACTTGGATTTTTTTAACATAAAATTGTCTTAAAATACTTTTATATGGTATCTACTTACTGTTAAGCTACGACAGTCTCATCCAATTTAAATGTAGCTGTGGAAATGAAATGAAAGAAAACCAACTAACTCAAAAAAAAAAAATTGGATGGTAAAAGATTTACTATACTTTATTAAGTAGCTGTTGACTGCAATTTTGTTTTGTTTAATTCGTGTCTTTAAAGACTTGATGGTGCGTATACACTACCACAATTGTGCACCAATTGCGATGGTATAGGGTAGTTGTATAGGTAAAAGTATAATAAAGATAGGCTGTTATAATTAATATCTATATAATATTGCGTACCTACGAGTATGTGCCGCACGCGTACTCCCGCGAATGTTTTGTTATGTGTGCGTAACATTAACCTTCTTCAAGCTCAGTTGGCTCAGCTCAAACTACTAGAACTAGAAACTTTGATAGTAATGTAAGTAAGCACTAAGACGGGATTTTGAAATTCGTCCGTCAAGGGGTAGAAAGAAAACGAAATAAAAAATCGGTGCCCGAAATAATTTGCTGCACATGCATACATCCACCAAATGAAGAACGGCGCCTGCCGTTCTCCACACCACAGCACACAGTGCTCAAAGAAACGTGTCGAATATTATGTAGGTGTTTAAAAACAACCCCGCTCAATAAGTTCTCCCCCTGGTTAGCATTCCTCTACCTGACGTTAGAATAGACTTAATTTGGGTAGACTTAAGAGCCAAAAGAACTTCCTCCGATGTACACTGGCTACTATTGAAATTCCAACTCGAGCTCGGTGCAAGATCTGGGCACATCGATATCTACCACCTACTACTTATATCCTACCTCAGGAACATCTGCCGCCCGGAGGTACCTTGCAGTGGTCTTTTCGGACAGTATTCAACTGTCTGAGAACCCAAGTAGGTAGGCAAATAAAATTTAGCAAATTTGGCTCTACAGACCCCTCTCACATCCAGTGAGAATGCGATATCTCCGTACAGACGATGTCACATCGCCTAGAGTGACCAAAGTGTCCGCGGTTAGTTGGAGCGTCGCCGCGTCGTCACCAAGTTCTACGAAGAAGTGATGACCCCCAAAGAAAAAGTGGAAAGAGTACGGCCGGCTTCATCTGACCACCCGATTCGTGTCTGACGAGCAAGGGATAGAAGAAGGGCCTAATGGGCCTCCTCCAACAACCATAAATAGCCTACGGCAGTAGTTTCGGGGCAGTCGACTGTACTGATAAAGGCAAATGCGGCGTGCGCGGTGCTTCCTATTAATAAGGACTGGAGAAAGCTGGCTGCACATTAATGAAGAAGCTCCCCTTAAAAAAAGGCCCTTCTGTCGGGGTTCGCGGTAGTTTGCTAAAGCGTTCCCGTGGCCCCCGACAATAGGTAACGGAGAAGCACTCCCGCGGTTTAGCCAGTAAGAGTCCGGCACACTTCTTTGCCATCGTCCGTTTTCAAGCCCTTCAATCCACATTGTCAAATCAGGGCAAGATAGCGGCCACAGCAAAAAACTAGCAGTGTTAACTAACAGTCAAATGTGTTTGTAAGACTAGAGGTTATGATTAGGAAGTTAAGAAATTATTTTTGAATGGAACTGGATTAGGGAGCTCGCATTAAACATTATTTAGCTTTACTTTTTGTAAAGCACTACACATCTTCAATACCACGCAGACAAAGTCGCGGGCAGCAGCTAGTGTGTACATAACATTAACTTTCTTCAGGCTCAGTTGGCTCAGCTCAAGCTACCAGAATTAGAAGCTTGAAACATTTATAACCATGTAAGTAAGCACTAAGACGGGATTTTTTAAAAGTCGTCCGTTAAGGGGTACAAAGAAAACAAAATAGAAGATCAGTCCGAAATAATCTGCTGCGCATCCACCAAATGGGGAGCCGTGCCTGATGTTCTCCGCACCACAGCTCACAGTGCTCAACAAAACGTGTCGAATAATATCTGGCTGTTTAAAACTAACCCCGCTCAATAAGATCTTCCTCTGGTTGGCATTGCTCTACCTGACTTTAGAAGAGAAATTTCGCGCTTGAAAAACATGTCGAAAAATCAGACACACGACATCCCCTATACCAAAATTTGCACCCGGGTAAACTTAAGAGCCAAAAGAGCTTCCTCCGATGTACACTGGCTACTATCAAATTTCGATAGTTAAACCAGAGGGTATTAGTTTTCCGTAAGCGATAGCTGGTGCGCCGTCACCGAGTTCTGCGAAGCAGTGATGACGCTCAAAAAAAACGTAGAAAGAGCATGGGGGGCCTCACCTGACCACCCGATCTGTGCCCGTCGAGTAAGAGATGGAAGAAGGGTTCTATTTCTGCGTCTTCCAACCACCATTAATAGCCTACAGGCAGTAGTCATGGGGCAGTCTACTGTACTGGATAAAAGCAGAGGCGGGAAAAACTGACTCCACGTCAATGAAGAAGCTCCCGTTAAAACGAGCTACCCTGCCGGGGTTCGTGATAGTTTGCAAAAACGTTCCCGTGGCCCCCGACAATAAGGAACGGAGAAGCATTCCGTTGGTTTTACTCGGTAAGAGTCCGGCACACCGGGAAACAAAAAAAAGGGTATTAGTTTGTGAAGCCCGTTTTCAAGTCTTTCAATCCAAATTATCAAATTAGTGCAAGATAGTGGCCACAGCAAAAATATAATGCGACCTTTCCTCATGTGAATGTATGACAAACCTTTAAAACTAGCAGTGTTAACAGTCAAATATGTTTTTAAGACTACAGGTTATGAGTAAGAAGTTAAGAGATTATTTTGGAACAGAACTGGATTAAGGACCTTGCATTAAACTTATTAAGCTTTACTTTTTGTACAGCACTACACATCTTTAATACCACGCAGACAAAGTCGCGGGCAACAGCTAGTTAGAATATAAAAAAGCAATCTAACGTATACACAAAAACAAGAGACAAAAAATTTCCGCCCTATCTAAAAACATGTCAAAACCATTTAACCTAACACCCGTTATCTTTCAACGAAAATCATAAAAAACAATACACTACAATCAACCCTAAAACACCGAGGTTCAACCCTAACCCGCTATCATCGTAACCCTCTATAAACGGGCGGGGTATAACTGACCCTGCTAGGGTTAAACCGTTTCGACATGATGTATCTTTAAGCGAGAATTTTGTGAACCTCACAAGAGTTTGTGCTTACCGGCAGATTGGCTTCTGTTATTTATTTTTAGAAGAATTCGTCGCTGCTTTTGTAAGGAAAATTGATTAGAAAAGATAAAAGATAGTTCAAGTAGTTCGTATTAAATATAATAACATAAGTACTCCAGTTTTCGTAAAAGTTTATTAATTACTACCGTACTATACTCTAATTTTCATACGTACTCTAGTTTTTATTTGCTGGCCTTGACTATCTACTTTCTTATAATCAATAAAATTAGGAATCTAATTAAGATTTTGGGTCTGTTTAACTAATTAGCTTTTCCAATCGAGACTGGAAATTTCAAATTTCGTGACATCAAATTTGTAAGTATACTGTGCCCAGTCACATTTACTCCCATGCCAATAGAGTAATATCAGCACTAATGAAATATATTCTAGTAAATATGTAAGACATACATAAAATTCTTAATTATGTAAGTTAACACACGAACATACACATCTTAAGAAATATTCATCCCAAATCACACCTCAAATATCCAATTATCCAAACGAAATTCGATAAAACTCAACCCATACCTGCAATTCGCACATACTTCAAGCCAACCCAAGGGATGAAACCAATAAGTAAGAGGGGTGAAATAATAAAAAATTCACATCAAATTGAATGTCAACCCCTTGGAGGGGATGTTATTAGGAAATTTACGAGCTCAACCCCGGAGCACCATATTATGTTTATAACCAGTCTGTCATTGTGGCACACGTTTTATATGGTACTATAAAATATATTATGCGCGCTCTAGGGTTAAAAGATTGAATCGACAATTTTTGCGATGTAATTGTTGAGGACAATCTTGGGGGTGAGATTAAGAAATTATACGGTTTTTCAAGTGAAAAGCTTGAATTATTTTGTGGTTTTTTGAACCTTATTTTATACTACTACTGTAACATTTTTATTAAATAGTTAAGGCAAATAGAAATTGTACAGAATTGGAGAGTGAAATAGGTTTGTTAATTATATTTTAATAATATTAACTATTTTAAGTTTGAAAACAAACCTTTTTTTAAAATTCAGAGACTATGGTCCGCTATTTTTACTCATCTAAAAATCTAGAAACTAAAAGATAACGATTCTGCTCTTTAAGAAGTTATTTATTCAGTAACTTAAATCTTCAACAACCACATTAATTCAACCCCCTCTATCACCAAACACAGGCTGTTACATTTTCCCTTTAAAAGAAACGTTATCTTTTTCACAGCAATTAAAAAAGGTACCGTCGTTAAATGTTATTTGGTAATTATCTGAAGAAAATTGTGAAGTTTTTATGCCATCGTAAAGTTATGACAAAAGGATAGGCAGTAAACTTAATGAATCAAAACGTTGATGACTTTACATTTTTTGCGGAAAATGTATGAGGTTTTTCTTCATGTTAATTTGGTTATTTTAATTTTTGTATTAAGTAAGTTAGTTATTGTAATGAATTTGAGCTTTTACTAGCCTCCATTTTGTCGTCTTTTTAAGTGAAAAGGCTTGTTTGCAAGCAAGAAAAAATAGAATTCCACTAATATAGGCTGAACCACATTTTTGTAGGTTAATTCACAACGATGTTTCTATTAATATTACATACCTATGTAAGTAACATGTAGTTTCGATAAGTCATATGACTTTGAACTGTCATTTCCTGACATTTAAGCATTTTCTATCAACGCTAGCGATTGTCAAAATATCACTTAGCTAGAGGCTTGCAAATTAAACTCCTCGTCATCTTTCCAACAGCAGTTTTGCCCAGCTGTGGGATCTTATATAAGCTACATAAAACAAGGTACTTACATATAACAGTGAGAGACGCATTAGCCCGGATCACTTTGTGCATCTGAGCGGGTCCGACTTGGCACTGGTACTCCGCATCGTCTTCTAGCGTCGCGTTGACAATACGTAGGTTGTATACGCCATGGCGGCGATCCCCGAACATCGAGTAACGAGGGTAGCCCGGGATTACCGAGGAGAAACCTGGGAAAAAAAAGGATAATAAGAAAAATATGGAAAAAAATGTTTTGGTGATCTAAAATAAAAATCAAAAGTCATTTATTCTAATTAGGCTACAATGCAGCACTTTTTGAACGTCGCAATTATAATAGACAGCACCCCATCGCCTACCCTTCACCGCTTTCTGTGCTTTCGCTACGGGAGAAGAAACTGCGCAACAAACTTCTCAGCAGCACGCTGTCTTTCTTTTACACTATATGAACTGTGCCAGATAAATGAATAATCTGATGCAGTTGCCTTTAAATACAAAGTTCTATTTTCAAATGAGGTTTAAGTGTAGTTGTTAGACAAGATTAGGCGGTACGCTACCCGGATTTGCCTTTCCTTCATGCTGCTTTACTGGACTATGGTTGCAAGTTGCAAGAAGTTTTCAGATAAATATATTGAATAAATATGCACATAAAGTGAAAATCATGGTATATTAATATTATACGCCAAAACTTTTATTTTTGAAACCATCGCGTGACGGTTACCAGTTAGAACTAAGTGTTGAAATGATATGATTGTATGAACGTCTGTAACTAAGCAATTATCACGGTTTTAGCAATGATTCAGATTTTAATGGGTCTTGCGAAATCAATTTCGATTTTTCTTGGTCAGTCAGTGTCGTTAGTTGCGTATTAGATGTTAACAATGGTAGAAATTATAAATACCAGCTGATTGATTGATGATTTTAATGTGTCGAAAGAAAAGAAAACGTCTTTCGACTTTATGGCAAGAATATACCCATTTATGTTTAATATTGCTTCAGAAACATATTCGGCTCCACCAAAGATAAACGAAACTAGTCTCATTTTTTTTTTTTTATATTACGACTATTTAAAGCTGTTTGTTGTTCATGTTCATTACATTGAAATACATAATGTTAGTAATGGTGTATCGCTGGGCAAGGGAAAGGTTATCATGCTCATCTTGGTGATCAATTTAAATGAAAAAACTGATTCAACTAAATAACTTGTTCAAGTCTCAAATCAAATGTAGCTCTATAGAGAGTAACGTTTGTAAAAACCTCACCCCATATAGAAGTGAAGAGGCTTTTACTAACAATTCTAGCAAAACCAGCAGAAATTCATCTACTAACAGCTTCCACAATCCGCCTCATACATCCAACTAATAAATTCCTAGTCTTACTAATTCTAGTTACATTTAGGACAATGGCTGTGTCTGCCCCATTATCGGTGCATCCGTTGTAGACGTAAGGCCGATAAATCCCATTGAACCCGATGTCATGGCTCACAAGAGATGTGACCCACACTCTGACGTGGATGGTCCAATTAAAAGGCAAAGGGATCTAATGGATGTTCTGTAAATGAATTTTGGAGAACACCCTGTAGACAAACAACCTCAGTAGTAGAATGATCTACTCAGTACTTTTATTGTAGTATGTTTAAAAGGTGTAACCTAATATTTTTTTATAGTACAGTATGGACGAGGAGGATGCTAATTTTATATAGATTATGAAGCATAGGAAACACTTTCACTATACACACAAATACACTAGAGATTTTTTTTAGTTATTGCTCAATAGTATGCTATTGAGGAATACCTAAAGACTAGACTATAGACCTAAATTCTATCTTGAAATATAAATCTTTATGAAGCCTCTTTGATTCTTAATAATACTATACGGTTTTCTTAAATAATTATTTAAGGTGCTGAAGTCACGGAAATAGATAAAGGCTTTTTTTGAATAAAAATGTGTGTATAAAGTTTTCCCAGAATCTATCAATTCTTAATTAACGTTTTTTTTTTCTAGAAATTGATTTAAAGTCACTACAAGTTCTAAATTGAAGAATGATTCTTAATTGACTGTCTAGACGTATAAATAATTAATCGATAAAACAATTGATAATTTAAAATCTGATTTTGTAATTAAAACGGAAGCGATATATCAACAGTGCTTAGAAATAACATTAAGAATTAATGAACAGTGGGCGGAACTAAAAGTTGTCTAGACCATGCTTAATGCGTATTCATTGCTATTTAGTCATATATTCTTACTAGCTGTACCCCGCGGTGTTACTTGCCGTTTATCAAATATATGGATGCCCATGATGGATTCTGCAGCAAAATATTCTAGATAAACACGTAGGCTACTTCGTATCTGCTTGTAACATTGCAGGACGAAACTAAACATAATAAAAAGGACAATTTCCATACAACTCCCACCTCAATTTTCATTTCTTTGGGGGTAAAATATCGAAATCTATATTACCTTATATTTTAGTCCAGGGCATCAGCTACCTTCATTTCAAATATCGTCAAAATTGGTCTAGCCGTTTAGACGTGAATAGATAACACACATGCAAACAAACATACACATACATACTTTCGTCTTTATAATAATAGCGTGATTAATCATTTTCTAGATCAAACGAACCAGAATCATAAAACTAGTTAAATAAGCCTTTAGAAAATCTAGACCTTTTGTTAGCATTAAATAAGCAAGCAACACTCGGTCTATTCACTCATCGAATGAATACTATCGGGATGAAATCATACATATATTGTCCCGTGGCGTTGCTTGGCTAGAATGCAGACATGACACTGATTTTCAATGGGATTGCCGTTGAATCCATTGGTAGGAACAAGAGAACTGGTGACCCATGTGTCTGCCGCAGTGCTTTGGTGCAAGTTATACGATGAAGCGATTTAAATATTCTATTTAGTAATTTAAAGATAGAAAATGTGGATATAGGGGAAGAAGACGACCAAAAAAACGATGGATGGGTTGTGTAAAAGATGAATACGGCCGCAAACTTAAAGGGTTTTGCTTGCGAGATGACGTCAGATAGGAACGTGTGGAAGACGAAGACATGCTGTGCTGACCCCAAGTAATAATTGGGATAAGGGTGATGAAGAATTGATGATGAATTCAATGATGAGGAATTTAAAGATAGACAAAACTTTAGAAAGTGACATAGCAAAGATGATACGGGAGAAAGAATTAATTGATTTCGCTTAAATAAGATAAGTTTTCCATTTCTTTCAAAATTGAGTTCCAAACTAAAAACAACATTTCTTTTTACAAACATTTTCTCTTCTTTAGCAATTCTTCAAACAGCTTCTCTTTTTGCTTTATCAACATTAAAAATCTCTTTATTCTCAACAGAACTTCCCAAAACGTTTCCATCCCTCAAAAGTCACTTTTTACATGACTAACCAAAATCGCTACCGGTTACAACTTGAGGCCCAGTAATTAGCAATGCTGTGCCGTCACCCCGGCTCACTGGCAATTGACGATGACTGCGCATGCTCCAATACATCGTGTGTGTATGGAATCAAGGAGATCAACAACAAAAATGGATGGACATACACAGAAATAGCATTCGGCCAAAATGGGGATGTAAATCGAAATGTATGGGAATTCAAAGTGACTGTTGTAATTGAATAGGTGAAGGGTGTAGAAAAAGCGTCTACCTACTACCGTTTTTAATATTGAGCAACAAAATACGAAGCAACACGTTTTTTTTTATAGCGGCAACAGAAATACATAATTTGTGAAAATTTTAACTTCCTAGCTATCACGGTTTATAAGATACAGCCTGGAGACAAACAGACAGATACACAGCGGAGGCTTAGTAATAGGGTTTCGTTCTACCCTTTGGGTATTAAACCTTAAAAAGTGAAATAATGTGCTAGAGGATATACAAATGGATACAATCTAACTAAAGAAGTAAATTTTCTTTTAACGCAACTACATTTTATGAAAGCCGATGACAACAGAGTTTATATTACAAATATTAATAGTTATAAAAAAAACATAAAGTTTTATGGGTAATTAAAGATATAAATAGAAAATACTGGCTGGAAGACTAAGTACAGTAAGATTTCCTGCAATAATCTAAAGGTTATTGACGATTCGTGTTTAGATAGCAGCCGTTTAATAAAAAATAATATCCTTAATTTTACATCTTGAAATAAATTTTCCTAGTTTTATGTCTAGAATACCATGATTCGTTAGTTGCTTTAAAATTTACACTCCAGAAATATTTAGTTAATGATAAATTTATAACTTTATAGGTAGGCTATTCTGCCTTTTACAACGTCGTCTTAAGGATAAATTTTATTGACTTCCTAAGCCTATGAGCAAGTAGCATGGCAACTGTTAATGCGGATAAATTCTCATCTTCATCATCCGTCGTAGTACGTTCACCGCCAGACAAAAGTCTTTCCCAAAGGTTTCCATATAGACCAATTTGTTGGAAGTTTGCATCCAGCGTTTTCCAAAGACCTCAGAAGGTCAGAGTCACGTCATATGGAGTTTTTTGCCGGTTCTTCTTCATAAGAATGTCATTTTTGGAACCGCGCAACTACAGTCAGTAACGTTTTGAAAGTGCCTTAAAAGGCCTACTCGAAATATGTATAAACCTTTTGATTTTTGACATCGTGATTTGAGAAAATCTCAATTCCACATATTTGTACAATTCGACTAACGAAACCTTGGAGAAAAAATCTAAGACCCTGCCAATAAACTATCAGTTTCTTTTCAGAAAGTTATTTCTCTACAGATCTCATCACTACATAGTATTAAACAGTCGTTTCCTTTTGCCTATTTGCATGTAAGCCTAGATCTTTAAAACTTAGAAATGGATTTTGATGAGGTTTTCTTTAACAGATGAACGAATGTTTATATCCATATCTTTAGATCTTCAAAACAGTGCAATGGATTTTGATACGGTTTTTTATACATAATGATTGAAAACGTAGGTTTATATCATAATAAGGGTCCCTAGCTGAGGCGGGTGACTTCTAGTCACTAGTTCACAAAAATCGCTATCTCCTATGACTTGTTCACAAGTAATTAGTAAAAGCAAATCCCGTCACCTCGCTAGCTCACTATCAATTGAGTGTAGCAATGAATGCCCAGCACTGAAACTCTAATACATTCACTGCGCACCGAATGATTGATTGTGATCACCCATTACTGTATCAGACTGTGTAGCTATTTGGAAAGTTTAGTTTTAGGTCGAGATTATAATTTTGGCTTTTGGTATTTGAATTTTAGGTCTATTTTTTTTTTTTGGTAGAATTTTGTGAGTTTGGGGTAGAAAATGATGATTTTGACAAGTTTTTATGTGCAAAATTAGTGTAAAAATTGTTGAAGAAAACCAATAACCGCCATATACAACAGAAAATTTTGGTTTTTCATACAAATTCGTTATTAGGTGATCAAATTTTTTGTGCAAGAAAAGTTTTATCCGTCTTGGAAAAAGTTTTCAATTCTTTGTATTTAAGCGATACCTACGTATTTAATATGACCAAATTATACTAAAAATATTGTAAATAGATTTGCTTCATCATTACACCTCCGTGAGTTTAAAAAAATCTATACATATTAAGTAACTAATTTAGGAAATTACGTCAGTATTTTACAACTTGGTAGGACAAAATTCTAATTACTGTCTCTTAGTATTTGAATTTTTGCGGTCTAGTACTAAAGATAATTAACCCTACTAATTAGTCTTAAATAACGTAAGATTGAAGTTAAATTACATTTACAGTTAATTATTGTAAAATGTAATTAAAATGTTAATTATTTTAACAACTCTATCTGTACAGTTTCTAGTTGAAAATACATTTTTTAAACAGACATTTTAGCGTGGTACATTATTAAATACAATTGAGTCTTGCTGTTATACTTTATTTTTTTCATTCAAATATGTCTCATAACGATTTAATAACACCCAGACACAGAGAAAATGCTAGACTCAACACACAAAGATTTATCCTGGGTGGGATTCACACCCACGACCTAGGGCATTTCAGTCAGGGCCACTAACCACTAGACCAACAGGCCAGTCAAAATACAATATTACTTAAATGATATAACGGATTACTCACGCGTATTTATCGGGATAGCCCGACTAGTTTCGAACCGAACCAGAGTCCTTAATCATGAGCTGACGCGGCGACGGGGTCGCGAGTCGAACCAGTCGACTAGTCGGACTATCCCGATAAATAAGCGTGAGTAAACCGTTATATCATTTAAGTATGAATCATCTATCATGTTACTATAAAAAATGGTTATATTTCTTACCAAGTGCGAACCCATCCTTTGCCCACTGCACTTGTCCTGCTAGGTTCGCGACGGCGCACTCCAGGACCGCCTCCGCGCCCTCCTGCACTCGCAGACTGCGAGGGACTACCCTGAAGTACTGCTGCTGGAAAGCTGAAGCTACCACCAGCACTGGAACAAAGGATATGGGAGGTTAGTGTTGAATGTAAAAAATAATCATCAACATAAAGAGAAATCAATCAATAAAGAGAAAAAACGATTTCGATGAATTGAGAAACTCCTTCTACCAACTTTGGAAGTCAGTTAAATATTTGTAGGTACATAAAATAACACGTAATAAGAACAACATACAGAGTAGATCCTACTCTTTTTGTAATCCTGGAAAAAAAATCATTTTCAAAGGTTCACTTTTTTACAGTAAAGAGAGATTGATCGATCGATATTGAGAGAATATCAATTTTGTTTTTGAGATTCTCTGGAAGATATTGTTTGTTATTAACATAAAAAAAAATATATAATCCCAAGTCGACAGATATCCCAAGCATTTCTGTTAAACCTGACAATAACGATGAAACCACTAATCGCACCTTAGCAACAACCTCTTTACTGGCCTGCATCAGAAAGAGTTCCGACCATACTTCATTGAAAACACTCGACATTAATTGCCCATGTGTATTCTGCTTATAAAAGGTACATTCATATCAAAAAATATGACCTCTAAAATCAAGCTTTATGAAGAAACAATGTATATTGGTCGCTAATATGACACGGTTGTCTCAAGTGGGCGTCGAGTGTGCGACGAGACAGAGGTGAATGTACTCTGGTGGTAGCACTGTGAGCGAGGAGCGGGGCGGTGAGCGGAGCGGGGAGGGAAGCGGTGTGGAGTGATAGTGGGTAAATGAATGGCGGATTGATGTGTGGTGTCCGGATATAAAGAATAGCACCACCCCATATCCTCCACTGGGTGTCGTAAAAGGCGACTAATGGACCTTAAGACCCTGTGCACTGTACCAAGCACCTTGGGTCACCCGAATGGTGGCGGGTAAACAACCAACAATCGCATTTCCAAAGAGGGTTAGTGTCAGGCAGGCGGCCGACTGTAAAACCATAGCCAAAACTTTAAGCAACATGTCTAGAAGACGTGTTGCGCCAACCCCAAGTGAAATGGGACAAGGGCAGGAAGATGATGATGTGTGTTATAAGGTAAATACATTGGAAAGGAAAGCATTCCTACTAGCTAAACCAGCGTCACATGATCGCTCGTTTGTGCTACGCGCCAATTAGGCTGGCTTCTGTCCGATAGGACTTTATCTTGAGGAATATGTATGCCCTTAGGTCTTTTTTATTTTTTATTTACTTCCATTAATTAAGGGCATCCTAACAGCACGCAAAGTCTTGTACATTTGTATCAATTTGAATCAAAAATATTTGTTGTAGATTCTAAGCCTTTAAATAATAATAAACCAGTCTAGATACGTCCCACTATTGCACACAAGCCTCTTTCCAGGGAAGGTTTAAGCATTTATAATTATTTAACTTAAACCAACTTTTGTGTTGTTATTAATTTGAGAAAAAGTATTTCTAATCTATTACTTGAAAAATAGTCCAAAAAGACTAGAGACACAAAAAACTGTAGCTCACATAACCAATACAATTTCCAACAACTATTGACAAACTGATAACTATCCCATAAATAAAGTATCGCATTTCATCTTTTTTTTAAACATCGGTCAAAAGCCATCGCGTTGCAAATTGCTCGTCAAATATTTATTAAACATTAATTATTCAGCTGTAATTATGTGTGAAAACAAATATTTACCGATCGAAACTACAATTACATTTTATATGGATTCGAGGTAGGTTTTAACTTTATGAGAAATTCGGATGTAATACCGGTGGCACATTGGATGAAATTAATAATTATAATGTCTGGACCGATTTCGGTTACGGCAGCGACGGCTGGTGTTACTATGACACCAGCCAGCTACGCGCGACATATATTATTATAGTGTACAAGCGTGTGCGCAAACATATGTGCACTCTTTGTTACTTCGGGATAAATGTTTGTGTGATGAGCACGTTCATTTGTTTTGTGTCTGGGTGTAATTATAATATAATATGTAAGTGTTTAGAAGTATATAAGTATGTTTATCAGTTATATAGTACCTACTCATGATACTAGCTCTGCTTATTTTGAGACTAGATCACGCTGTGTTTAAGTCGCGGAATATCTATTTATTAATTTAATTAGCAGTTTTAGTGAGCAGAGGACAATTACACGGTTATCAGCAGATCGGTTTGAAGAAAATTGATTATTTCTAAAACATGGTGGGGGTCTATTTGTTTGTGAAATCTTAAGTAATTTCTGATATCAAAGTTTTCAGGTATTTAAAGTAAAAATATTGATAAATGTACTAGTCTCCTATTGCAAGGTAAACCGCTACCGCTTATGACTTGCAACCAAGTGGCCCTACACGTCATATAAGAGACACTCCACACTCGCGGCTGACAAGTGTGAATTAACACGAGTTTCTACCACATAGGGTGTATACAGACAACCACGCAATAGCAGCATATTACTGTAACACTCTTATTACCAAGCCATAAGGTGCAATTTGTAAGTAATTGTGTTTTTCTTGTGTGGTTGCTTGTATGTACTAATAAAACCATATTTAGAAGACTTATTAGTTTTTTATTGTTTGAATCAATGTTAATGAAAGAAAAGGTTTATTGAAACAATCAAAATTGAAGTCAATTACTAGTAAATTAAGGTTTAAATTAGTTTAAAATATTTTTACATTTTTTTCTATCGTTTTTATATACAACATTAATTCTACTAATATTATTAAGGAACAAACTGTGTGTCCTGCATTACGTCGAGTTATGGTATGGTGTGAATTTATACCAATCATAAGTTAGTACATAAGTATATCTTTACAGTCAAGAACAAATCATCTATACATGATTAAACAATTGAAGTTTAAGTCTTATATAGTCCAATTATGTTTTTGGCTGGAGGCGTAACTTCTCGTCTCGCGAACATAGAACCAGGTGAAGGAGTCGTAGAGCCTCCATCTACGATGTACGTGATTGAAATAAACCGTGACATCTAACAATTAGACAAACAACACGATTACCATGTTTCATTAACTATTCGGGAGTCAACACACCTTTTTTTCAATCACGAAGTGTTAATACACGCCTATTCTTTAAGGGTTATGGGTGTAGATATTTTGTACACCTGTTTTCATTACCCAATGATTGTCAGGAGTACCCTAAACCGACGGACGTGTATGAAGCAACTGATGAGTGTGTGTCTGATGATGAAGCTAAAGTGGTATGCCAGGATCGTAGCAAATGGAAAGATGTGATCTCTGCCTACCCCCAAGGGAAAGAGGCGTGACGTTTTGTGTATGTATGTATGTATGTATGTATGATTGTAGTCTAAGTTACTACCGCCACACAAACTCATAGAGGTTCGTAATTTAATACGCTTTGGAGACTACCTTCACAGTATCTTGTAATATAAAATTCTCGTGTCACAATGTTCGTTCCCGTACTCCTCCGAAACGGTTTGACCGCTTCTCTTGAAATTTTGTCAGCATATTCTGAAAATCGGCCAACACCTATTATTTATCCCTAATTTTGCTGGTTTATTAGGTATTGCACGATGTTTAGTACATTCTAACGTTTAAAATCCCGATTTTTACCGACTTCTGTTGCCGACCAGACCATCTAGTATTCTAGAATGTCTATAAGCCTACCTCAAAAACAAAACCAGATCTTTTTCTCTGAAATCAGTTAAAGATTACAGTTATTTGGACTATTTCCGAGAATTCGTTTGTGGACTGAAAAGACCCTTTAATATTAAATTTTAATACTCATAGAGTTTGCTAAAAACGTTTAATTAGAATAACATTCAATCAAGATTAATTAATCTTGTTTACCGAAAACCGTTTACTATAAAGTCTAAAAGAACGGCTGTTAGCGTTGTAAAAGTGAGATGGCGCTCTACAAAAAGTATTGCTGTCTCGTTTCCTCAACAGCAAAAGTTTTACTTTTAAAGCTTATAGTATAGGCTTTGGTAAGCAGTTAGAAGAATTCCTAGAACCTGTTAATTTTCGTAACTTTATATTAAGTAAATATGCCTTTATTAGTAGTTAGAACGATTTCCAATATACCTCCATTTGAATAAAACCTTTTCTAAGGATTAAGGGCTTTCGGAAATCTGATTTCACGATTAATTCGTGGTACTTTATTTACTTAATAGATGGCGCTGACAGGGTCCTTACAGAATTCTCTCTTCAATGTAATAAATAAATGGTAATAAATATATTTTGATTTTAATCCTATAATCGTATCTATAAATAAGTTTTGGAGTAATAATAATGATCTAAAGACTACATTAGATAGGTAACATCCGTTCTTTCTAAGGTATTTCTAACCACAAATAGGAAATAATCCAATATAATTGAACTATACTCATTATCCCACCTAACTGCAAGCACTATTATAAAAACCCATAATCGAACAACATTAAACTTTATTACAACGCATTAAAGTCTATTATCGTAAGAAATATTTTTACAAGTAATCTTGAAAGTATAGGAAAGATATTAATAATGCATTTTAAGCTTTAATGCCTTGCATTACAGTGTGTAATCGCTAGTACTTTTTAAGTACCGTTTCAGAAAATCTTGGCAGAGTATTTTGTACCGTAATAGTTTAAGATAAGGTTGATTTTAGCATAACTGGGAAATGTGCCTTAATTATGATGCAACACAACTGAAAGGTGCTAGGGTTGTCTCGTTTTAGAAAAAATATTAAAAACTTTAGTTCTGTTGAAATTTACAATGCTGAAAATACTACCATAATAGATAGACATTTTAATAAAAATAGGATTTTCGACGAGATTATAATTATATAAAAAATAAGGTTCAATCCGTACTTTGAAATTCTTTTTGGTTTTCTTTTCACATTTTTTTTTAATATTGAATTGTGTTTCACGTATAAAAAAAAGGTTTAATCGTGTAAGCATGAAAGTGTAACAAATATCCATCCATCCATCCATTCTCCCAAATTTTCGCATTTATATCAGTAGCTAGGTGTATTGTGTATATTATTCTCAACTCTACTAATGTATAAGGAATATCAGGATTAGCGATCATTAGTCTATACGTTGCGAATTTAATCCCTTCATTAATTCCCTATGATATACAGATATACTAACATATTATATGTTGGTATATATTGTGTGAAGCTTATTATCAAACGCTTTCGCTAAGGGTCTGAGTACGGCGGATTTAATCCCATTATAAAATAAATTGTTTTGCGAGGTATGTTGTGTCTTAGGTTTAACGAGGATTGTGCAAGTGGGATAGCGCTATACAATCTGTATTGCTGTCTCGCTTACACAAGTCTTTTCTCCTTTTTATAGTTGATGTATAACTTGGTTTTTAAGTTTAAACCACTAATAGGTTTATAACGTTTAGTTTTAATAGTTTAGTTTATCCCTAATATTATCATAAAAAATATCAGGCGTTCGAGAATTTTATTAGAAAGAAGCAAACGCACATATAAACAACTTTCTTTATAACATCACTACATGATGTCACTAAATATTTTCTGCATTTTGTTTTTCGTTTCATCGACTTTTCTAACTGACTGTACTCTTACCAGTTTCATTACTCCTAATAATCTCCTATTACCAATAATTTACAGTACTTAAGTCATTTTAATCTTCACTACGCATAAAATTATAAAACGCAGGATTCTGGTTTTAAAATCCCGGTACTTAATTGCATTCTTCGTAAAACGTGTCTCGAACTTGTCTATCTAGATCAGTGACATTTCTACAGGGTGACTTCGAAGTCGTGGGCAATATTTTAAACTAAGACACTATTAATGATACTAATAGCGGTAGGGCTACTTTTACGCAAAAAAAAAAGAAAAAAAAAATGGTGGAGTGTGGGGCTTAGGCCGTGAGGCGGCCCCGTACCCACTAAAATCCCCGGGTTTTCGGCGTGCGCCACCATGGAGGGGTCACGGGAAACCAAGACGATTACTTCCGCGACCCCTCCGGCGCCTGGCCGGGCGTCGGATGCCCGGCCCCGCCGGGGGGAACTAGGTAACTATCTGCATTATTATTATTTTTTTTAAGTAAAAATAGCCCTAACGCAATTAGTATCATTAATAGTGTCTTAAAATATTTAAAATATTGCCCACGACTTCAAAGTCACCCTGTATGTATACTTTAAGGCATCCTTGGCATATGTCGGAATGTCACTAGACAGAGCGTCTTGAGTGACAATACAAAACAAAAATTAGAGCGATGTCTATTACCCTTAAAAATGTATGTGAAGGGCCATAAAACCGTTGGTTTGTCTCAAAACGTTTGATGGTTAGCATACGTGGTTTGAAAGGTTTATTAAACTTTTTCGTGTTTGGACTTCGTTTGATAAAATATTGTAGTTTGGTTTGAAGGGCTTGTAACCGCTCCAAAAAAAAACACGATTGAAATAAAAATGTTTGAAATCTTTTCATTTTTATTTTATTTTTAATCGTAAGTTATTCCGTGTGGTGTCCGGATATAAAGAATAGCACCACCCCATATCCTCCACTGGGTGTCGTAAAAGGCGACTAATGGACCTTAAGACCCAGTGCCCTGTACCAACCACCTTGGGTCACCCGAATGGTGGCGGGTAAACAACCAACAATCGCATTCCCAAAGAGGGTTAGTGTCAGGCAGGCGGCCGACTATAAAACCATAGCCAAAACTTTAAGCAACATGTCTAGAGGACGTGTTGCGCCGACCCCAAGTAAAAATTGGGATAAGGGCAGGGGCATGATGATTTTAATCGTAAGTTAAATATTTCATTCTTTTCGAATCAGGTGAACTATTTTCTTTATCGTTTTGCCAACCCTAACGCTTATTAGTGCTACTTTAACAAGAAAGATGCGGTTAAATAAGGATGCCACGTAAACAAATTAAATAATGTTTCCTTGTTGTTTTAACTAAGGTTTGTGTTTAGAGCTGTTATTTATGATTGATTGTTATGAGTGCTTTCAATCTGGTATAGAATAATGTTGTTTAACATAATAATTTAGGTTAATCTAAAACGTATCTACCAATTTATATCCTATTCGAGTTTAAATAGCAAATGAGCTCCCGATGCTTTTTGAATATGCTCATCATTATTTTTTCTTTAGGTAACTTCACCCCAACACAGGTATTGTGTAAAATCACTGTCGCTGTCTGTCTGTATGTCCGCTTAAATCTTTCAAACTATTCAATATAATTTAAGAGCGATTTTTTTAATAGATAAAGCGATTCAGGAGGATGTTTTATACTTCAAATTAACAGTATTTCACCTGTGCGAAACTGGGGCAAGTCGTTAGTACCCAATAAAAAATAGACTGGCCTGTTGGTTACATGGTTAGTAACCCTGACTGCTATACCATAGGTCGTTGGTTCGATCCCCACGCAGAGCAAATATTTGTGTGATACGCACGATCATTTTTCTGTGTCTGGGTGTTATTTATCTATAATATGTGTGTATAAGTATGTTTATCAGTTGTCCAGTACTCATTTATAACACAAGCTCTGCGTACTTTGAGACTAGATGGCGTTGTGTGAAAGTTGTGGAATATTTATTTACTTAAAACCAAGACACGTGTCAAACTATTTATAACATTAACAAGCACCAATATGATGTTATTTCAAACGGACAACCTCCCGCAGCTTCCAGTTAGCTCCCAGTGTGATCTTGGCGGGAGACGCCCTAATTCTTTTGACCCCATTGACTTTTGGTGTGTGTGGTGAATTTTTACATTTTTTTTTTAAAGAATTATGTGTTATATTGGTGCTTTTTATTTTTTTTGGTAGATGTTTTGGGTGGCGGATTGTAAAAGTTGTTGCAGGAAGAAAATGATTATTTATGTACTTACCTAATAGTTTTTAAGTTTGAAAAATTATTTCTGTTAATATTTAAACTGTTTTTTTTAAATATCTATGATGTCGGGATAAGAGCTGTTTTTATTTGAATCCCAGGATTATATTTGTTAGTTTAGCTGATAAATCGTGGCAGCAAAACTGCTGTACCCATTTTAAATAAACTTTTCCTCAAATAAATGCCCTTACATTGCCGTTCTACTGACGCAGTGTACTTTTTAACGAATAACTGTTTGTCAAACGTGTTTAGCTCTAAATTATGTAACAAATATTCTCCTTTAAATGTTCTATAAATGGCAAATACAAGTAAAAGCAGAAAATATAACAGGAAGCCATAGAAATTCGCCACAAGTTAGGAATATCGCAGCAACTTCAGTATTTAGCCGCAGAAGGAAGTTTAAACTCAATTACGGTGACATCCTGGCGATATTGATTTTTTTTTAAGTGCTCCGATCGGGGTTCGAGTTTTGCTGCGTTATTACATGTCTTGCAATCACTAAGCGATAGCAACTCGAAGCGAAAATTGTGCAATTATGGCAGTCTAATTTCTACTTAATGATAAGTTTGCTTTTAACTATCTTCGCTTTTGTTAAAATATAACATTGACGCTTTTGCTTACGTGAACTTAAAAAAAAGAAATACAGACTTCTATCGGAGCACAAAACAAAAATTATGTACCTACATAACCAATCCAGTACAGACTAATATTTAAACTTTTAGAAAGTATTTTATTATATGGTGACAGAAAAAATTATAACCGTTTTGGTTGAAGAATTTTAGGTTATCTCTTCCCATAGGATACTTTCACCATGTAACAAATGATCGTGTTCATCTCACAAACATTTGTCCTGGGTGGGAATCGAACTCATGACCTCTTTGATAGTCAGGGCCATTAACCACTAAACCAACAGGCCCGTCAAAACATAGAGCAGTCTTTCTTAATTGTTTTGTAGATATCCCTAATGCGTGTAGGGTAAAGAATTTTAAGTGAACATTTGAGAAATGGGTTACTTAGCAAAATAGGGACACAATCCTTGTTTGTGCTCGTCTAGTGGTTGAATAATAAAACTTGGATAAATATAAGGAATAAGGTACACACACGTGGACAAAATACTAATTTTAAAGTTACTTGGTTCTTAAGGTAACGTCAAGGTAAGGTCATTCATGGCAAAATATTATTTTCAGCTATTCCAATAGAAATTGTATCAAAATATATCTTTACTTTGTCCAATATTTTTTTTTTATAAAATCTAAGTAGCCTAAGCTACTCTTTAGTACATCAGCTACCTGTCTCTAAGATCCTGTTAAAATCGGTACAGCAATTTCATAAATTCGCGGGAATAAACAGACATACACACAGTTTATCATGTTAAGTTGATGTATTTACCGCATATCCATTTATATGCTTGTAGTAAATAACGATTATTTCAATATTAAAAACAGAACATCTAATTTTATTAACATGTATAGTACCTATAGGTATATTAAACTATGCTAGAACTATATTTAATCAACCAATCACAGCCGCCCGATCGATCAAAGTAAGTAAGTTAACTTTAAACGTGAACTTAATACGAAAACTTTACAGATTCGAACTTGTATTATAAACTAAGTTTCACTTTATTAATTAAGTTCTAGTGGTGATATCGATTGGTTCGTAAAGGTGGGGCGTTTAACCGACAGTGAAAATGAGGAAGGTTATCATTTCTTTAGTGTTTAGGTACAATTACTTGTTAGTTTTGGGATGACACCACTTCGGTTTTAGATGGCGTTAAGTTATTTGTTTGAAGATGTGATAGCCTCGTGGTAAGACCGTAGGACTGCCAAGTCAAAGGTCTCGAGATCGATCCCCACGGCTCGCATCGACTTTTCGAATGTAGTGTGCATTTTAAAAATAATTAATAGCTTCTGAGTTTCGGAAGGCATGTAAAAATGCGAGTCTTGCGCCTGATCTCTCTCCGGTCGTGTCGGATTGCTGTCCCATCACGCTGTGAGAGTAAAGGAACAGAGAGTGCACCTGTGTTAGCACACGCTTGTGCACCATAATATGTCCTGCATAGCTGGCTGGTGTCCATAGCTGACCAAAAAATCGTACCTACTTAGGTAATACAATTATAGATTTTTAGTGCTTTCAGCTTTAATTTTTTCTTTGAGAATAGTACACCATGGATCCTTTAAAAATAATCTTGATCAAAACATATACAGAAAGATCAAACGCAACATGCTACCTAAACCCCCACCCTAAACTTAAAACCGTTCAAGTCAAAACATATGAGCATCTAACAGTGTCATATCATTATCCCGGCTCAAGGGAATATTCTCGAATCCAAGATGGCCGCTCGATCAATGACACCGCGACGATACAGGGTGTGTATTTATCATTCGTTCACTCGCTCCTCGCTCCTAATTCCTGTATTAATGTTACACGCTGTAGCTAAACACTGAGATGGATGTCCCCTACTATTTGTTGGAATAATTATGTCACGATTTCTTATTTGTGATGTTTAGTGAGTGACTCAGTATTGTATTAATTTAATTTAAGATTTTGATATAGTTATTTATCAAACTCTTTTATTTGTCGGTTGTATTAAATAAGTAGTTTCTGCTGTATAACAATGAGCTTACAATAAACTTTAAGTATTAATTTTGTTCCTAATGTTGCTCCATTTTTTATGAGTATTTAAACAACGTTTTTTATAATATTACTAGTCAATACTATTTAAATCTCTTTAGTTGTTCATAGCACTCGGTGCAGGAACTTTTCATAATTCTAAAAAAGGAAATGTAACGAGGCATCTAGCTCTAGCTAAAGGCATTTATTAAACAAAAACTTTAATTCATGAATGAAAATCATCACTTCAAAGAAATTAAGAACAGAGGTCAACAATACTACACTTAAACATAAGTGTATAGAATCTTGAAGAAAAGACAATGAACTGTTACCATGAGAATGAGTTCAATTTGACAATACAGTAATAAACTAACTGGGGCCTACATACACCGCTTAAAGTAAAACTTTTATAGTTCTGTAAGCGAGATAGCGCACTACACGGGGTAGAGCGGCGTCTCTTTCCCACAAATAGGTACAAGTTTTATTTTAAAAGCTGGTGATAGGTTTCTTGGTCGCTTATGAGAACTATCTCTTTAATAATTCACTACTCTGATTATACTATAAGTCTTTAAAACTGTGTGATCCTATGATTCATTTTGTATTAAAGATGATGAAATCTTTCCTTTGTGAATGAATCGGCATGGGAAACGGAAGTGATTCAGTTTTTTTGCAGTAATAAAGCTTGTCTGTTGTGTTTAGATAAAAACTTTTATGTTGAAGCTACTTTGTGTAGAATAAATCTAATCTGTAACATGCAATGACGTAAGGATTCTAATAATATGCCACAATTACTTACAATGAAATCGGTTCAGATATTGACGAGTTATGCTAAAATTTACCTACACATACGTGCAAATATCTAGTTTAAATCCCATTCAAATGATTTAAGAAGTCGTGAAATTTTGTTTTTAGTTAAACATTTTATGTTTAGCTTATAATATCAGTCCAGAAATATTCCATAACAATTACAGAAATTTCGCATAAGACATCTACTGCAACTGTTTGGTCGTGTATACATATTTTTGCTCGTAACTATACATAGATGACATACAAAAACACAACACTCCTGAGCAGAATTGAAACATCACAACTATTACGCATACCTATCGCAGTTATCACAAATACGACTACATCTCGCTACAAACTCACTTCCACCCTCAACAAATGGTAAGGCCTCTAGTTATCCATCACTTGCCAGTTTTCGCCAGCAATCATAATTGATAGTATTATTTTTCCTGTTGTTATTAATTGCTCTGTCCTCTGTATTCAATCAAATAAGGCCTGGAATCTTTTAGGCTTTCAAGACTGATGGCTGGTTTACTAATGATCGATGTTCTATCATTTATTGCAGGCTTTTACCTTCAAAATGTAGTGTTGTTCAGTTTTTTTTTTGTTTAGTAGAAAGTTATCAATGTTATTATCTAGAAATGTAATGTGAAATCTAGATTTTTTAACAAGTTACGATTTTCAAACAGTTTGGTCTTATAATCTCATCTACTCGTACATCGTGTTGAAACAGACTCCAGACTTATCAAATACAATACTTTTTGTTCATGAAAATTATAATTTTTTAAACAGTACATTGTTTTTTTAATTTGTAAATACGGCGGTATAGGGGTGTTTCTTGCTAAGAAATTAATAAACTACTTTAAAATTATGTATTCATATCTTTCATTGTTTGTTGCTACATCAGTGACGGCGTATGGTATTTCCCTTTATATGATCCTTGGTGATGAAAAGACTATAAATCGGACCTTCACAAACCATTTACCTAATAAAAAGTATCATTTAGCAAGTCTAATGTCAGAATAAGCTAATTACCATGTTAAAGTACTACTTACTTAAACATAAAATATCCAAGTCAACATTTTGATACTCACATAATCCTTTATAAAAGATATTTGTAAAGTTACGAACCTTTCTGACCCGCAAATATTTGTGCTATCCAAGCAATGTATTACGGGCGTAATAAACTCAAGTTTTAAATATTAAATTAATTTCTATAACCGTAGCGGAATGTTAGGGTTGGATTTTTATCGATAAAAAGTGGTTCTTTATCGATATTCTTTTTGTTTTACGTTCAGTGGTTAATTTAATTAAAAAATTACAATACCTACCCACTTTAGACTCGGTCGATATTCCAGTCTTAAGTTATACAGGATGATGTTAAAAATTGCCATAATATCATATTCCTGGTCTACTCAATTTTCCAAGACAACAAAAAAAAATTGAGAATCTTTTGAAAAAGCTTAACACAAAAAAAAGTATCGATACACAATAACATACAATTCCTTCCCTACCCAGGATTTGATTCGCTGTTTCTCGGATCAAAGTATTTGAGAGGTCGTACCCTTTGGCATATAGGTTGGGACGAATTTATTACAGCCACTGATCCGAACCCAAGACTATTGCTTCGATTCCGTCCTATTTTCATTCTGATAAGGTTCATAAGGATTTCTGGTGTCGACCTAGATGTTATTTTTTTGTTTGTGATTTTTGTAAGGCCTTCGCTATTCACAGGCAAAGTTTTTTGCAATTTTGACTGTATGTCAAATTTAGGGGATCTTGGAATTTAGCAGATTTTTTGGTTGGAAATTGTTATGGATATAGTACAATAGGATAAATTTAAGGGTCTAAATTATTTTGTTACGTTGAGGTGAAATACAAAATGCCCGTAAAAATATGATTAAGTTTAAATAAGAAAGACTATAATTATTTCTTAAGACGACTAAGTACACCGATAGCAAAAAATGTGATATCTTACACGTTTGGGAACTATCATCTAATACATACATATTTACGCAACTTCACTCCTTCTAACGAATGTCGGTTAGGTTATAGCTGCAAACATTAACTTCCCCTTACGTAATCGAATTAAAATTAACCTTTGTGTTAATTTAAGGTATCAAATAACTCCATACCAAATGTTTAAGCCGTCATCACCCATCCATCCATACTTGCAAACTTTCGGTTTTTTAATACTAACATATTTTTTATTTGTTAGATTTTATGGAATGACTTAAAAAAATCTAAATACTAAGTAATAGAATTTTTGTACTTTTTAACAAAAGTTTAACTTACTTAGGTACTACATTTTTTGAAAGAAATACTTCACAGTATACACTGAACTATCGTATTAAACCCTAAAAAGCTAGCTAAACATAATTTTCAGCCTTATCCCCAGTCTAGCCAATAAATCGATGAATATTCAAAAGCCAGGCACGCTACACCGTTACGCCTAAATTTAATAATCTACCTAATCTAATAATTAAACAAGAGATTGAACTGGATTTTGGGCCTTGTTTAAACCAAGCGTATAGTTAGGTGCAAACCGCGAGCGTTATAAAATTATTAATTTCTGTGTTTGAGTGATTGTTTGTTAACTCTTCATTACTGAACGGCAGAGCAAGTTTTTATGAAATTTTGGTAAGAAGGTAGCTGATATACGCTACCTGGATTATTACACAGGTTTACTCTATAATGTCTCTCCAGACCTATTTCGGCCACGGCGGTTAGTGTTACTATGACACCAGCCAGCTCCGCGGGACATATTGTAGTGCACAAACGTAAGCGCAAACACAGGTGTACTTTCTTTTCCTTTACTCTCATAGCGGACACGACCGGAGAGAGATGAGGCGCAGGACCCACATTTTTACGTGCCTTCCGAAACACGGAAATTATATTTTATTTCTAAACCGCACACAACATTCGAAAATCGGTGCGCGCCGTGGGGATCGAACTCGAGACCTTTGACTTGGCAGTCCTGTGGTCTTATCACTAGACTATTACAACTTCCAGGCTGACTGTACGCCTGGTTTTAACAAGGCCTGTCCAATGTTTCGATTATACATATTGGCTAAACCAATTTATTTATGAGCTTCACTTGTTAATTGAGTTGGCTTATTGTCTGGGTATTGGCATAAAATTTAGCCTAACCTGGGATATTCTAAAATTAGGTTCGGATTCGTAGTAAAGCCTGCCTAGATGTAGTTTCATTTCTAATGTATGTAAATTCATTTATAACTTAGTATGTAGGTATACTATTGAATATACATATTTCATCAAAACTTTAATATGTAAGTACCTACGTTTTAGACTAGCAAAAGTAGTCCATGTGATTTTTTTATACCTAAATCGTGCCAACTTTGATTCAAATCAATTTCGAGGTTAAATTGTAAAAAATATCAAAAAATTACTGCCTACTTTTATCAAAAATTAAACACTAAAACAAAACAGTTACAACACAAAACGAATTGTTACAGCTACACAATTGTCCAACAAACAGTTAAATATAAATAAAAACATTAACAACAAACAAGTCGAACTAACAAAACCAAATTACTGGAGCCCAGGTTAACCCTAAAAATTCTAAATAAACAATACAAATTATGTACCACTGGCTACAATCGTAGTATTTTAATTAAACTTTAATTGGTGGCGGGCTGAACCTATAAATAATGAAGGCACACCTTGTTAGGGGTGCGGCGGATATTTTCGGATACGCGGATATTCTGTGGATATTCGGATAATTATGTTAGATAACGTCGTGTGTGAAGTGTGCGAGTAATTTTACTTTTTGTACCGAATTTAATTTGCAATAAAGATTTTTGCGTGTGTTCCCATTGTTTGAATGAAAAGGATTCAAATGAAATCAACTCTCGGATTCACGGGTTTAATCTTGACAACGAAATAGGTTTTTTAATTGAGAAATTGTTTATTATTTTTGTTGTTCATCGCGATTGTTTGAAATATTATATTACGAAGCTGGAAACCTACCTGACATATCGTGAAAAGGCTTATAACATATGAAAAAAGGTATGGAGTGATAGTAATCTTTGTATAAATGTCACATTTATAATGAGTGTATCTCTCAAAGGTCAGAGTGTGATGTTTTTTGGCTTTATTATTTCTGTGTTTTTGGCTTGATGAAGAGTATTTCTGTATTATATTTAGTTTGAACTTAGAGCCTTTTTTAGACATAATTTGTTACCAGACACTACGGAAAAAAACAAGCAAAAAACCCCTGTTTATGTTTTTACTCTGTATTAGTGACATTAACCTTAGTCAAATTCCATCACTTACAACACTGATCCATGCCATTCAAATATCATACATGTTCCATACACTTATCGGCTCGAGAATATTAATAATATATCTCAGTACATTATCACAGGCGCGTCAGAATTACAGGTAGCTACAGATGTTTGCTTATAATTACACATGTTTGTAGTCAGGAAATGGGGGAAACGTTGGAAAACCACATCAAATAGTCTGCAGAACAATTTAATGAAATATGAATGTTATACACCAAGATATTAGTTGTTTATTTACTTAATTAGTAATTGAAAGTGTAAATTAATCTGTGGGGGCTTTGTTTTTTGTTGTCGACAGATATTTATTGACTTCTGGAAGTCTGATTAATGCATAATTTTGATCGAGTGGAACTCTACGAAAAACCTAGTGACAGATCAGTGCAATAATTTGTAAAACGTCTGTAAATATTTTATAAAATATAGCTTAATGATTTGTATTTTATTGTTACATCTGATAACAGATTATATTTATCAGACTTCAGAAATCCATAAAACAAGAATCTACTCATTACTGTATTAATCCAATTTAAAAGGCCTTCTATCGCAAAATATATGAAAGATAAAACTTTCACACTAAAAGTATAGTAACCAAACAATTAAAATAGCTCTAGTCCAGGTTTAGGCATTTAATTAGCAAACCTAATTAAATTGCTCTCAAATAACAATTGTTTTTCGTAAACCGCAGGTGGTTTGCGAATAATTTCGTACGAATATTGTTTGTATTAGGATGTACCTAGTTTTAAATAGGTATAGTTGGAAGCAAATCGATGTTAGAGGAAAGTCAACCTTACAGTATTAGAAAGAAGGGCGCTAATTGTAGGAAAGAAATAATAGAAATGAGGTTGACACAAAATTGAGACGAAAAATTTCTATAAATAAAATCTCACTAATATACCTAAACAATTTTAACCAGCTACAAAACTAAGCAAATTGTTAACTTTTGAACCAGTCAAAAAAATATCCGAAACTAAAACTATATCGACAAAAAATATCCACATCGAGCCAACCCTAGCTATCCAGTAGCGAGACCCAATAAATACTAACTCGACAATAGAACTTTTTTAAAACGCGATATTTTTTTTTATTTGCCAAGTTGTGTTAACTGACTCAACGGATATTTCTTAGTTTTATTTACTGGAGAATAAAATTGTATTATTTGTTCCCTTTTGTAATGAGTTTTAGAGTTAGGTTTTAAAGGGTTGGTCTGAATTGGATAAGTTTGTTGTAATTCTGGTGTACAATAGGTATCTACTGTAATAGGAGGTTAGTTTTTGTTATAATTTCTGTCTGTAATGTCTACTACATGGTACGCGGTACTATGCATGGATTTGTATGCACGAGGTGCAGGTTCGATCCCCAGTAGGTCATAAATTGACATAAAAATAGTGCAACTAGAGTCAGTAGTCTTTTGAAAGCGCTTAGAAGCCCTACTCGAAATAAAACCTATAGATATATGGCATACGACAAATATGTATTACTGACAGTAAAATTACACATTTTAAATTCAATTTTTCTAAAAAAATAATAATATAGTCACACTTACCAGAGAAAATGACGATTAAATTTCTAATTTTGGCACACATTTTGATTTGCAACTAATAACGACACAGCACATAATTTAATAAGATCAGTCGAGTAATCATCTACACATTTTGTCACTTAATCTGTTTATCACAACACTATTTTGTCACTAAAATGTCACTACACCGACACTAGTCCCACTGTTCACGTCACTGTCATAGTCGCTGTGCCATTATTTCGCCGAGATTCTGAAAAAGAAAAAAAAACAGGTTAATAATTTGATTCTAAAACCCACAAAATCATTAAGAATTATTTTAAAGTAATGACTATACCAAAACATCTTTAAAATCGATAATACAAAGAACATCAGATAAAACCAAACAAAAAATCTTTTTCAATAACATAATCCAAGAATTTCGCCAAAAAAAGATCCCAACGAATGTAAAAACAAAAATCAAAACGAAAATAAAAATAAGTAAACATTCAATTCTTGGTAAAATCTAACAAAAATGTTTACGAGCAAAAATCGGTGTTCATTTTTACAAAATAATGTTTCACTGGCTGCATGTTTTGACAAAAACGAAATGACAAATATGTTTTACAAATTACACGTGTTTTATATAGGCCTATAAAAATATAATGTCGTGTTAATATTTTAGATAAAAAATTGGTACATTTGAGGTCATAGTTATAAAATTTAGTGATGTTTGGGTCCCGACCGGCCATAAAACATATTTCGTTTAATAACTCGAGAACTTTTTGCGGCTTTGGATTTTTTATGTGTGTATGTGTAATATTGGGATTTATTATGCATTGGGAAACATGTGTATTTCGTGCCTAGACCTTAGATGAAGCTCTGGTAAACTTTTCAAACTGTGAGATTCGTCTAATCCTACTAATATCATATACACAAAAGTTTGTAAGTATGGATGGATGGTTGATGTTTCTTACTCTTTCATGTTCAAACGGCCCATTAATTTTCATGATATTTTGTATGGAGTTAGGTGAAAACCTGGATCAGCACAAAGGCCACTTCTTAACCAACTGCGTCAGACTGTGTTTGAAAAGCACAGTTCAGGCACAAATAAGCAATAAAGATCTATAGGATTTAAATCCAAAAATCTACTCAAAATCGGTTCAGCAGTTACATAGATACCACCCACAAATACTAACAAATTTTACGTGTCTACAACATTTTTAGATTACTCGAGATTTAAATAAACATTTAAAAATGATTTTGGTTTTAATAAAAGTGTCGAAGTGTTTAAGAATCAGAGGCGTACGATGATAAATCTTGTTAGTGTAAAAAATATGTAAATTAGATTCACACTAATAAAGTTTGAGGAGTTGGCTTTTATTTGAAGTTTTTTTGTTGTCTGCAACTTTGTAGCAGGTCTGTTACACATGCCCACTGTAGAATGAATCATTTCTTACGCAACGTATTTAATTGATCTATTAAAACACAACTTTCTTTTGTCAATGGAAACGCCTGTTTTGACTAGCTTCAAAAACGAGGAAGTTCTTAAATCATACTTCCTACAATGTTTTATGTAACTTTGTGTACCAATCTTAATAATTTATTTAATTTCAAAAGCTGGTACTGATAAGTACCAGAATATAACTTTCAACTAGATCTAACGAGTAATTTTAAATTTATACCTAACGTATTAATTTTAAACGAAAACTTAGAAGTCTTTTTTACCGACTTTTAAAACGAAGGAGTATCATTCATTTATCAATACATAGCATTAAACAGAGTCACTTCCTGCGTATATTTATCATATACTTAGATCTTTAAAACTATGCATGGATTTTAAACCATTTTGTTAAGATAGAATGTTTCAAGAGGAGAGTTCATACGTATAATACATCAGTATTGCACCCTATAAAGGACCGAGTGTCAAGTATATGTTTCTTTCTAAACGTAACTTGGAATAAAACATATGTTACACCATTTTTTCTCTAGACATTGCCGCCTACCTAGTAGAATGTTGGTCACTTGTCATCTCCCGCCCACGATCAAACGAACGTCCACAGGTCGCCGGTTCACGTTTCAACGCATAGATTTTATGGTATTAATGAGATAAATATTATAATACATAGGGTAGGGAAGGTGAAACCTGTTCTACCAATTAACAATTGAATTAGTGTTAATAAATACAGAACTAAATTCCAATTTGCTTTATTGTTTTAAAGAAGACAATTTAAAAAAAATGCCTCGCAAAACAATTGACTGTCGAATACAAAAAAGTCGATTGTTCTATTTTGCAAAGACACCCAGACATTTAGATAGTTCGGTACATAAAATAAGTCAAATTGAGAACCATCTTCTTTTTAAAGTCATTCGATAAGTTTCATCTGGAATATTAGATAACCATCTATACAGTCTATGGTTATATAGGACCACTTCTAAGTATAGAAGTCAAATTAGACTTCCCTGGATCTACCGTGAAGTTATCTACATCACCTGCACCTAAATCTAAAAAAAAGTGGATAAAGGGAAGCTTTACTCTGCAGTGGAACACCAACGGCTCTTAACAAATAACTAAAATTACAATTTTTCATTCCAAGTTACCATGTCATTAAAATCCAAAATACAAATAAGCTCCAGTCTAGCTCCTCGTATCATTAAACTCATAACTTTCTAAGAATGAATGAAATCATCTAACCAAAACAGATAGGTAGCCAGTGCCCACTCGAAAAAAAATCATTAAGTTAAAAACTTGATTCTGCTTACAACACAACTTAGCCCACGCTTAGCCCAGTTTAATACTGGTGTGTGGTACAAGTGAAAGGAGGCAGCGATTTAAGTAATTTTTAGGTAGTAACAAGCTATTTTAAACGACAAACGGGACTTTTTCGCGATATAATTCGATGTTTTTTTTCTACCGATGTTTCGTTGCGACTCGACCGACATCGATATCGCGAATAAGTCCCATTTGTCTTCTTAAATATGTGTACAAGTACCGAAAGTTTAAAAACATTAGTAACAAGCTAGTTGACTTTGTAATCATTCCAAAGAAATGTTTGTTTATCATCCAAGCATTCACGACCGAAGCGTGAGCAAAAGCTAATGTTAAATGTTGTGATGAATAAGTTTAAAGATTTGAATCCAGATGAGTATCAATGCCTATTATTTTGTAACCCATAGTTTTTTTTTAGCCAAAAAGTGGCATTTAAATTAGTTAAGAAAAACAAGTTTAATTACATGATCTCGACTTCGAAATAGAATCAAATACCGCGCATTCACAAGTGAGCAATCGTGGTGATCATAACTAGTTCCTTTTTTACACATAAACTTTTACCGCGCCTTTTAAAGATGTCACTGCAGATTCTACGAACAAATAAAAACGCGCAATAAAAACTATAAAACTAAGGATATTAAATTAATAAGCTTCATCATAACATGCTTAATAAACTCGTTTTACTTATTAATATTTTATGAGAGCTGCAGATTTTAATTGTATATTTTTGAGATAACCGATAGTCTTAAGTTTTTATTTCTTTGTAAATGATCTGTGATTGCTTTTGATCATGTTTTATTAATAAATAAAGGATATTATATTAAGCTTTAATACACTCGTAAGTGTACTTTTGTATCGCATCTTTGCTTTATCTGAAACGATATTATACAACTCATTTATTTCATTTTAATCTATAAAAATTGCATCAAATAGAAGTAATTGATAATTATGTAACTATTGTTCTTGTTTCGTTGGAGGTGAATCAAAACTACTTTAAGATGAAATAGAACTGGCCTGATAAATACACGTGAGCCGTTTTTATTTAAACTAAAGAGATTATGCATCCGCTAGTAGTCAAATTTATTTCGCTGATGTAATCAGCTATTTTTTTTTTATTCAAAAATAATGTCCAAATAAAAATCTATATATTTGCATAAATGTAGGTACAAATAGATGTTAGTTGGCTGTTCGATCAGCACATTTACCATAATGGATGGCATGCAAATACTAACGCAACTAAAAAACATTTACTTTTTGAGAAAAAAACATGTGTAATAGTACTTAAAACAAAATCGAACATAGAAAAACAAACGCCGTTCGCTCATAACTTACACCAAACGCCACGCAGTCGCTTGTAGGCGGTATAATGTTTGTGAGGGACAATTATTTTGTCTGTCTGTCTGTTTGCTTGTTTATATCAAGCTTTTGTTGGTTCTCTATAGAAGTTGCACTGTTTGTACACTGTAGAGAATGGAGAAAACTTTCAATTTAAGTTTTGTGAAGACATTTTTGAAGATAGAGTGGTATTCTTCGAATAGAAAAGATTGTAGATTTGTCGCATAAATATTTTCTTCTTGAATTTACACATGATTGTAATCTTTTGCTCGACTAGTAAGTAGTAATGACTTTTTCCAAGAATAAAAGTACTTTCTTAATAAAAAGTTTAAGAAGACATGTCACACTGATAAGCAGTGAAAAAAAATTATTGACAGGAAACTTGGACTCCAGAACAGAATCTAAAATTAGACCCACAATGACACACCATATTAAATATTTTTGTGCATAGAATTTTTGCCCAGCAGTGGGACATCAACAAGCTACACAACAAAACTTGTAAAAAAAAATCATATTGAACATTACATTTTTAACAGTAATTGTAAAATCAATCGGATTTACAAACGAGAAAATTCAATTCTATTAAAACATAATAATATAATATCAGGTAATATTTAAAACATTGTCAATATATCGTATTTTAAACTGACGCTTTTAGTGGCACGAGTTATAATTTTACGAGCAAAATAAACTGTTTATTTGGCATTTAGTACCGTATTACTGGCTCATGTAATCTCTGCTGTTTTATGAATTATTATTTCATTTATAATAGTTCAAATGGTATTGGTTGTTAGTGATTTTTTGCTTGATTTTACTCTTTTGTGTTCCGTAGAAACTTTTTTTTTTATTTTCATTTACTTAAATTCTTGTTTTTTAGAAAAAGTACTGAATTTATCCACAGAAAATGTAACTGAAATAGTTTTTAGTCTATTACATAGATAGTTAAGCAATTAATTCGTACTATGAATGGTTTTTGGAACAAAAATAATGTAAAATTTTGGACTGTTTTTTCGCTGAAAAAGGTAACTAACAAAATTATACCGGTATTTAAATAAAACTGGAGCCTGTTTAAACATGTATTTACTTTCATAAGCAAAAACATTAAATTTAGAAATCACCGCATAAAAAAGTCGCTTCTACCTGACTATCTGATCTTTTCTATGCTAAGATCTTAAAAACTGTGCAATGGATGATGAGTTTTTACATTAGATAGAATGTTTCAATAGGAAAATTTATTTCTATAATAAATCAGTATTGCAGTGCAAAGCTAAGGTAAGTCGCTATTAACTAAATAATAAACAAGAAGGTTATATTATTGTCTGTCCGTAAAGACTATGAGCTATGAAGAGAATGCGGGACAAATCAACTACGCAGCAATAAGTTTTTATTTATAATGTTCCAACTATTTTCTTGACGTCTCAAGCAGGAATTTCTCACTATTAAGGACTAAAAAGGATTGCTTTTGTATTACAAATAACTTGTTGTAAAAATGAGAGTAAGAGATATAAATTGAGTTGGTTAGTCATACTCAAAGAATACCCAGACTTGAAATATTTATAGTAGGTAACACTAATGTTAGCTTTTTTGGACACTCATGCGTCATGCCAGTTTAAGATAGAATCAAAAATACTTATACTTGAATTGAACCTGCAATTATAAAACCGGCTTGACGTCCGTTACAGTAACGTCTATTCATAATTCTCCATTTCAGCATTAAAACTTAAACATCATCAATCAAATCAACATCACCCTTTTTTTGCTAATCGGTTGAAAGCTCCACAATCAGCCAATCAGACATACAATCTAATGCTACTAACAACAAGTCTACCAACACTAGCTACTCGCCCACGGCTCCGCCCGCACAAACGGACAATTTCGTAATCTCAACTGTGTCACTGGATGTACTTAGATGTAACTTAGATAAATATAAACCCTTTTGTAATATTACATTTTGTGTCGTTGCGAAATTAGGAGGGCTTTGAATTATTGGACTTTAAACTAAAGACAATGATTTGGAAAGAGTAGGTACTAGGATAAAATCGAATGATATGATTAAGTACTATGACCTCTTGTAAACAACGATCGGGTATACATATGAAAATTAACAACTTTTTCAAAGATAGCAAAAATTCATACTACTTTAGATAACGTTATCGGGACACTACACTGTATTAGTTTAGTTTAACTTAAAATTAATTTTATTTTAATATTTTTTTTTTTCAAAACGACTCCCAAATTATCACATGCAAAATGATTTTTGTAAACATCAACATCCATATTTTATCTGACTCTAATTTTCAAATATTTAAACTGATAAAGGAATTTTACTGCAAGATTTCTGCACATACACATCTTTAATTTCTCCTTTTGCACTGTAAAGAATAATTGTTTAAGCTTTTATCGTTACAATACGTACATAAATTGTAGCAACAACAGCAACTTTACGTCGACGGATTAAGGTTCATATTCGTATGTAATTTAACAGTTATTTTAAAGTCTAACCCATCGTGAGAACAGTACACATCTGGTTTGCGAATGCTTTAACCTTTTTTATACTTTTCAATGCCGTATACTGACCCATCCGTTGCGCAGACGCATGTTTCACTTTTTTGCTGAAAAGCCACTAATTAACAAGTCTTGTAGGCTTTATTAATAAAGATAAAGATAAAAGATAAAGATATATTTATTTCTAAGTATATGGTACACTGAGATCTTACATTAGAACATCGTTTCACGTATACTACCATTTCTGGTGTAGAAATATTAAGTAAGCTAATTCCATGCATTCATATTCAATCATAGGCATTGCAATAGTTTTAATTTAATACAATTACTAATATTAATTAATTTAGTTTCGTTGAACAGGAACATTGAATGATAAAATATTAGAAATGTCAAAAATAATTACAATAAAGGAATACAAAAAATATATGTCATAAATAAGTTCAAGTGTCAAAATTCTAATAACATGCAATAGTATTAAAAATGTCAAAACGTATGATTTAAAAATTCATTAACAGAGTAAAAACACATGTCCAAGAGCCAAGTGAACATTTTACATTTGAATTTATTAATGGGTAACATTCTCAATGCAGGTGGTAATTTATTATAAATTTTAACTGTCATACAACTGGCATTTCTACTATGTAGTTGTAATCTCTGAGGAGGCACAAGCAATTTTCCTACATTTTTTTCAGTCAGTCTTTGGGAGACTTGTTCATTTAATAAAAATAAATGAGGATATTTTTTCACAAACAAACAAACCTCAAGAATGTACAAGCACGGGAGTGGGAGAATTTTTAATTCTTGAAATAAAGGTGTACAGTGATCTAAATATTCTGCCCCACTTATGACTCTAACACATTTTTTTTGTACTTTGAATGCTCTGTCCACATCCACTGAATTACCCCACATCACCAGTCCGTAACGCAATACTGACGAAACATACCCATGATACGCATTCATGACAGTTTGTTTACTAGACACTAGTCTTAACCTACGAAGAGCATACACAAACTTATCAAGCTTGTTACACACTCGTTCTACGTGTTCCTTCCAGTTTAGTTTATTGTCAATTATAATACCTAAAAACAAAGCTGACGGTTCTGGTTGCAAAATTATATTATCATGTGATATTCTTATTGGAGTCACCGACAAGTTACATGTTTGAAATTGAACGATTTTAGTTTTATTTATATTAACGTGGAGATTATTGTCGTCGAGCCATTTTATTACATTAATTAATTCAATATTAGTATTATTTTCTATGTCAGTTTTATTGGAACATTTTATCGTCAAAGTAGTGTCATCAGCAAATTGAATGCAGTCATATTTTAAACATTTACTGAGGTCATTTATATACAGTATAAATAGTTGCGGACCCAGTATGCTTCCCTGTGGAACCCCAGTATTATTAATTTTTAATTCTGAGCAATATGTATTTCTAGTATTTTTTGCTATTCTAGATATCACAGTTCTTTGTTGACGGTTAGACAAATAGCTTTTAAGCCAATCATACGCCTTGCCTCTGATTCCGTATCTCTCCAGTTTGTACAGCAATCGTTCATGTGAGACAAAATCGAATGCTTTGCTCACATCTAAGAATACTGACAAAGTTGTCATTTTTTTATCAAGAGCTTCAGTAATTCGTTTCAATAAAGAAAAACAGGCTAGGGTTGTTGAACAATTTTTCCTAAAACCATACTGGCTTTCTACTATTATATTATATTTAGTTACAAAACTATTTATTTTATCATGCATAGCTTTTTCATAAATTTTTGCAAAGATCGGTATTAGTGTAATGGGCCTGTAATTGCCCATATCAGTACAGTTACCCTTTTTGAAAAGTGGTTTAATTATGGACTCTTTTAGTTTTGATGGAAAAACACCTTTAAATGAGACGTTTATAAGGTAGCTAAGTGGGGATGCTAAAATTTTCGCGCTCAATTTAATAACTTTAGTGGTTACTTCGTCAAATCCTGTAGAATTTGTATTATTTAATGAATTAATTATTTTAAGAATGTCATGTTCATCTACAGGTGTCAAAAATAAAGAATTTATGTTATTTTGAATGTCAATACTTTTTACGTCACGTTTAATATTCATATTCTTTTGTGTCAGCTCGATGAAATAATTATTAAACTGGTTACATATTTCAATGGGATTATTAATTTTTTGGTCACCTATTATTAATTCATTTATGTCGTTCTTGACATTACCTTTGTTCAAATTATTTTTTATGATTGACCATGTCGCCCTACATTTATTCTTAGAATTATTAAAAAAATTGTTGTTATTTATTTGCTGTGATTTTGATATGCATTTTTTTAGGATTTTAGTATAATTTCGATATATTTTTTTGTGGTTACCTTTACTAAGAGCATCGTGTTGATATGCGTAATATAACGATCTCTTTTTAATGCATGATATTTTTAAGCCTTTACTAAGCCATTTATTTTTTATAGGTTTATTGATCCTTTTGACTAGTATTTCTGGAAAACACAATTTATAGAAGAGCGTGAAATTATCATGGAATAAATTAAATGCTTTATTGCAGTCTCTCTCTTCGTATATTTCACTAAAAGTTAAAGCTGATATACAATCTAAGAATTTTTCTATATTGTTCTTATTATAATCTCTCTTTTTATCATACCAGAATTGTAAAGTTTTTGATTTATTATTAATCTCTTGTAGGTAAAACGTTAAGGATTGTCCTGTATCGTGATCAGAGAGAGCTAAATTATGTATACTACATTTCACATCAAGTGCTGGTATATTACTCGCTATTTGATCTATACTAGTATTTTTCCTCGTAGGCATTCTAACATGTAGAGTAAAGTTAAAATTGTTTAGTATTGATGTTAGTTCTTTTGAAAGTTTGTTATCTTTTAATACGTCTATATTCCAATCTCCGCATAGAATAATATGTTTTTTAACTTTACGGGTTAGATGGCGTAAAAGTGATTCAAGGTGGTTAAAAAATACAGATGATTCGGAATCTGGAATTCTATAGATGCATACTATAATTAAATTATGGCTCAATATTTCTATGCCACAGCATTCGAAGCAAAAATCGACACCTAGTTCAACAGTTACAGACAAGGGATTAAAAATTAAACCTTTTTTTATTAGAATGCATGTTCCACCGCGTTTCTTCCCGTGTCTTGCGTAACTGGCAGCTAAGTTGTAATTTGTAAGTGCCAGATTACTTTCATGCCCTGATTGTATAAATGTCTCGCTCAAACAGATAAAATCTACATCGCCTATCTTATTTGCCAAGTCCGTAATTGTGATTTCGAATAAATCTATTTTATTTAGAATCCCAGCTATGTTTTGGTGTAGTAACACAAACTTTTGTTTGTTTTTAGAACTGTCACTACAATCAATTACTTTCTTACTTAATGGGACGAAAAAGATATAAAGAAAATAGCTTCTACTATGCTTCTGTTTATGTGCTAAGCAGATTTTAGCTATGGTATTATATTTGTATCAATCTATTATTGGAAACATGATTTTATTAGATCGTTTTAAATAATAAACAGATAAAAACGTTGAAAAACTAAACATATTACATTTTTTTTAACACATAAATGATGTTGAAAATGTCATTTCATTTTGAAATAATAAACACCATTTTGATTTTGAACAAATAATATTCATTTAAAAAATGGCCTCATTATCTAAAATACGGTACGCAAAAATTCCTTTTTATTTCTAAGAAAGAATTTATAGGAATATATTTTTATATCCTAAAACTTTTGGCTATATTATCACGCCTAATTATTGAACGAAAAGTTTTTACGATCGAACTTCAAACTTATAAAAAATTGTCCACCATTTTTATGTGTTCGTAACTTTTTAATAATGCCTATAGATTTTTCCCTTGAATGTTTTTAAGTAATTTTATGGGTGATATAAAGAATCGGTGAAAATCTTAACGATGTTTACTAGGCTATATAAAAGTTAGATATATTGGATAGCTTAGTTTTTAAAGTGATTTACTGAATATTTTTATCTAGCTGAGTTACAAGATGATCCTTTCTCTTTCACGCTCAAACAGCTGGATCAATTTTGATGAAATTTGGTATGCAGTTAGCTGGCAACCTGGATTAACACACAAGCTACTTTTTAGCCGACTGTGTCAGAATGGGAGTTGCTCTTAACACGTTACGGTTAAGACGTTTTAAAAACAATGTCACTCATTATAAGATAGCAATTACATTATTTACATAAGGTGTCAATTCTTTTGTTTTATGTTACGTAATCAGAGCACGCGAGAAGAGTAAAATATTTATAATTCATACTTCAATTGTTTATTAATTACGTAAGGAACAAAGGGATAGTTTTTATTGTCATTTTATAATTATAATATAATAGGTCAGTTACGTGTGGAAGGTAACAGGTAAAGAATGGAAATTGTTGAGCAATTAAAGGAAAGGGTTATTCAGTAGGTCAAATTCTGATAATATTTAGAGTTCCATAACGCGGAAGGAAGTTAGAATACTTATTTGGTTGTCCGTCCGTCTGTCATTCTGTCACTACCCTTTTGTCAGAAACTCGTAGTTATCAAGGTGGAATTTATATCAAATACAGCTGTCATGTTGCAAATTTTCGACATTCACAAAGAAACAAATACTATACGGGGTACTTCTTCCCATGAACTGAAATACTTGAAATTTTGTTCAAAGAAACGTCTTTCAGCACAAATAGGACAAAATGCTAAAACTTACAATAGTTTTATTGAAAAAATATAGAATAAGTATAGATTTGTTTTTCTTTAGCTTATTTATACGGAACTTTCAGTGTCGCAAATCCTCACATTTGACCAGATTTCTATGCCTAAACTGTCTCAAATCAAATTGAATCAAAATCAAGCCATTTATTCAAATTAGGCTACAATGTATAACTTTTCGAACGTCAAAATTCAAGCTCAAGACTGGGCACAGTTCTTTTCCCCTTGAACCTCCTCAATGAGCTGATCAGGTTATCCCCAATTAGTAGCGATGAATTGCCACGCGCTGACTAAATGCAGAAGACATTGCACAGCGGTTCAAGTTTATTCAGTAAAAGTCTGCTACTACCCACTTCCACCCCTGAGGAAGAAGGTTTCCATGAGGATTCCCCCACCTAACCTAAAACATATTACCCCAATACCACAGTTTATCACCCACACTGCTTACCCCTTCTATATCCAGTCTGTATGATAGTCTGTTAGTTTGTCACATCTGTGCGCTAAATATGGCCGGCACATTGTCCACGTGGGAGATCGGCGTTGTTAGGCGCATGTACAGGGTGTGAACCTTTTACATTTTTGTTTTTTCATTTTATTTTGTCTTTTTGTAGTCTTTTTTTGTTTGTATTTTGTTATTGTTTGATCTATGTTGCGATTTAATTTTATTTTATATTTGGTTAAGGTAAATATTATTTTAACGAGATTTTTTTTTTATATTTGTACTCATTGTCGTATCTATTGTGAAAAGTGAATGTAAAATGAATTCTATTTTAAAATGAAAATTAATTTTTCTCTATTGAATATTTTGCTGTAATAAAAGTAATATAATATGTATTCAGTTTTATTAAAACAGTTTCACTTTTTGATTTCTATTTTTCTTTGTATTATAAAAGTGTATTAATTTCGTTTTTCGAGCATTAATATTGTAAAAGTTTATTAATATGGCATTGTAACGTAAAATAATAGTTTTCTGTGTATTTGGCGAAATAATACTCATTGCTTTTTTTAAGTCGAATATAATAGAATAACAATAGAAAAGTGGTTTTTCGAAGAATCTCAAATGAGTGTATATTTTATACTAAAGTAGTACCTACGTGTACTTTATATTAAAGTTGTATTCTAAAGAACAAAAAAAAAACATATTTGTGACATTATTGCTAGTTTAAAACAAACATAACATTTTTTATGCTTTTGTTTTAAAAAAGTTGATCATTTAAAGGTTTTTGAAAGTTATAGTTATTAGTTGTGGTACCAAAATGATAATGAAATAAATATTTTTCTATATGAAAAGAGATATAAGAGCAAGTGACACATTATAAGCTTATATTAAATTATTCTAATAAAAGCAATGTCTATTTCATAGTTTATTCTTCAAAACCAATATTAAGACAACAATGCAAATTTCTCTAATAATATTATTAATTAAAATAACAACACTGCACTTAACTTAAGTAAATTAGTTTAACCTGAATAATGCAAAATAAATTTAATAGTCTCAAGTAATTTTCTTGAAGAAAAATCTCTAAGAAAAGACAATTATGAGCACTACGCAGTTTAACTCGATAAAAACCTTTTATAGTGACATTTTATAATACACTTTAAAAAGACATTTTTAATAAAAAAATAGTCGGTGCTATAACTACAAACTAAGTAGTATAATCAAGCATATTTTATACCTATACCAGGAAAGAATGTAGTTTTAATAAGTTATTTTTTTTATCTATTCTATAGTATCAAACAACCGGGCAAAGGCCTGACCCAAATCCTTCAACGATTGTCTATCCCTCGACACCTTTAGCCAGTCTACGCGGTGTGCGGTCAATTCATCCCGCCACAGATTCAACAAGCTACTTCGAAGAAATACAATTAAACTAGCTGTTGCTCGCGATCATTCCGAATGTTGGTTATATTTGCAAGAAAAACATTGTCCCGCTATTAAAAAGTAACTTATGTATTAATCCAAGGTGTCAACTAACTTCGTATCAAAATTTAATAACATTGATCTAACAGTTTGATCGTGAATGAGTAACATTTTGGAACCTCGCAACTAGAATCAGTAAAACCTTTTGAATTTGATTTTAACACATATTCCATCCATACTTACAAAGTTTCGCGTTTATAATATTAGTAAGTACGAAATTTCATTTATTTCTTACATACATTTACTAACCAAGTTTAACCTTAGCTGTCAAATAAAAACAGTTTTCAAAAACCAACATTAGAAAGTCTTGACGACGACAACCTTTTCCTGAGTTCACGAGAATTCTTTCAGCATTTTTACAGAATACTTTAGTGATTCAGCAATTTGTTGCTAAGTAGTTTTTAATATGTATAACCAATTACAATTACTGAATAAATTTGCTTCAAATTACTTTGCTACGAAGTAACAAAGACTTTGAGACCTACCTTGAACTCTCAAAGTAATATTATTGCAGTTGTGAAAGAGAGATAGCGCACTATACGGTGTATAGCGGCGTCCCTCTTTCACAACTGCAATAATATTTCTTTCAGCTGTGATGGTAGGGGGTTTGGACTTTTAACGAAGGAGGGATTATAACGATGGAAGGCATCTCTGAGCTTTCACTGAAGGTTTTTGATCGCTTGTATTACAATGTGATTTAACAGGCCTTGTTGTATTGTAAGTATCGCTTCTTTGGTTTGAGAAGAAATAGTTTTGATAACGATGCTGAGAACCTTGAATTTTGGGTACTAAAGTACTAATATACTTATTTTGATCAGATGATGATAACTTTATATAATCAATGTGTTATTTATTCAAATTAAGCTGCAATATAGTACTTTTTGAACGTCAAGATTTATAAACTTTAGACAGGACCCTATCGCCCAACCTTTACCGTTTCCTGTGCTATTGATTCGACTAATGTTTTTGGTGCAAGCTACATTTAGTACTACTATCACTTATTGCCACATTTTCATTTAAAAATTGACAGACTCAAAAAATTTAGGTTTCCCGAATTTTACTCCATGTAACACAAGCACAGATTAACACTCATTGAAACATTTTGCCATTCAAACTAGAATCAAAGTTCAGTCCAATCAATTTGATGTTCATAAACATACAAACAGGCTTTTAATGATAGTAAATGTATTTTCCGCACGTTACCCTGCATATGCGACCATGCGGTATAATGGTCTTGATCATAACAACCACAATTTTAAACCTTCATGCTATCGGACATAACCAGTTTTACTGGACACAAACTCAGTAATTAATATAATTATGGTATTAATATTATTATAATTGCTTCATTATAACGAACTGAAACTATTTAAATTTTGAAAAATTTACTTGAATGCGTGCTGTTTAAATCACTTTACTAAAGTAAAACAAGATTTTTTTAACTCTTGTATCCCGAAACGCAACTTAATTTCAATTAGCTCTTATACAATGTCGGTTATAGCTGCAAAATCATGCTCCACCACTAACGCAGTCGGTTAAAAGTAACTTATCTTTTACAGTAAAGTAACAGCGACCTCTATACCAGACTTCCTCAAAATTGATTTAGCTGTTGAACGCGAAAGAGTAACAAAAATCCATCCATTCACATTGACAAATTGAAACGTTTATAACATTAGTAGGATTGTTTTTACAGCATTAAGTGAACTTTTTACTTCTATTTCAGCAAATTCTAAGACACTTTATTTCCAACTAAAATTTTCTAAAGTTTATCCCTAAGCATTATAATTTTAAATAGTATCTTTTTAAAAATAACTATTAGAGTGACTTAGTATTAGAAGAACCCTAGTATTACGGGTCACTAGAATCTTCATGAAATTTTTCAAGTCTCATTTTTCTTTAGGTATTTCGTAACATGGTAAACCTGAAATTCTTTTCCTATTCTCTAGACAGTTCACGTTTCAGTTTCGCTGACAACATTTTTTCAGCAAAATCAGCAAAACGCTTATGACATGACAGAGAATTCAGGTAAAATTTTATTTTGCCTTAAATTTTCGTGGGAATTGCTGAAAATATGCGTATTAGACTGTTTCGTAATTGGTATGTATTTTGCTGTACAACAGCTTATATTTCAAATACGTTATATAGTTTCATCATTAGTTTCGTTAGTTTAGTTGTTGAAAATATCACTACGTATTACTACTGCGACCAAAAACATTGACGACATCACATACTATTTAATAAATATCATATTCTCTTTGGTAAAACTTTACTAAACACAAAAAAAACTAAACTTATAACAATATAAACTTAAAAAAAAACATTTGCAATCATAGAACCGCCTCCAAACTAAAGAACAAAAAAGCAACACCCTGTATACAATTTTAGATATGACAGACTAATGATAAAAATACAGCGAGCGACCAACGCAACACTATACTTAAACACCGCACGTGTCACTAAAACACATATTAATTGGAAATTAAATAATAATACTAATGTACTTAAATGTAAAATGTATGGAATTGACTGTTCCACTTTGATGAAAAGTTGAATTTGACCGTTTTTGAGGTTCGATATTTGAATTTGATGTTTTTTGTGAAAGATTGGGAGAGGCTTGCCTTTAATAGGTCATCTACGAAAACGTCAAGTTATTCGAAAAAAAAGACGCGTGTTTCTGCATGTATACGTAAGTTGACAAAACCAATTTTGATATACGAAGTATTGTTAGAAAACTACCTCACTTCACTTCAAGTAACTTTAGCTAAGTTATAATTTTATTTAGCAAAATTAGAATTCATATTCTCCCACTGTTTAAATACATTTACGTATTCAAACTCACAAAATAGCACAAAAACAAACTTTACGATAAGAATAACAACATTTACAACTACAGCACAATTACCGAAATATACGTATTTTCAATTTAAAACCAATCTTGATCTACGCGTAACAACTACAAACTAGTATTGAATAAAAATAGCCAGCCTGGTCAATGGACCTTGGAACCTGTTCGAAGCCGTACGGGTTTCGCGTCCGGTGTGAGCAGGTTCGGTTCCCAGCGCGACATTTAACTCTTTCGACAGGATGTGCATGCATTGATCGGTTTTTAAATGATAGTCTTAATTTTTAAGTTGGGTTTAAGTTTTTTTTCGCGGTGTTTTGTTGTTAGTTAGTTGGTAATTTGTTGTTGTACACAAGGTTGTTATAAATTGTAAGTACATATGTAATGAATTTAGATGTGTGCAATCGAGATTATATTAATAAAAAATAAAGTTTTACAGCTAGTAAGTACCGTTTAGTAGATCAAGTAAAAGATGTAGATAATTGCAAAGTATTTAATTTTTTAAATTAATATCATTAATTTTAATAATAATATTGATATTATCATTAAATCAGATGACGGTGATTTTAATGAATACAATTCCTACAGAATTTACAATGTCATTTAGTTTAACTTTTGACAGACTACGATACGAGTTTGTCAAATAGAGACTTTTAAAAACCGTGTCTATTTGACAACTATTTTTATTCCGTGGTTCTACCCGCGTGGGTGTTTTGTGACGTCAAAAATATCCTTTTCGGGTAACTATGCTTACGACCTATCTAGCTATATTGAAATCGTTTTGGTACTTTAGCTATGAAAATGTAGGAAAGACTTGATAACATCTATAACGTTTGTTTGTTTGTTTGTAAAACACTGAATTACATTCCTTGACACATTCCTTCACAGTTTAGTATAAAACAAAGTCGCTGTCTGTTTGTCTGTCTGTCCGTATGTATGCTTAGACCTTTAAAACTACGCAATAGAATTTGATGCGGTTTTCTACTTAACACTTTTATTGTACTCCTTATGTTAAAAGGTGTGTACATTATAATATAGTACAATATGGACCCTGTAGGAGAGAGGATTTTTAATACATATATGGATTTAAAAGATAGGTTTATTTGTATAATACATGACTATTGCACCCGTGCGAAGCAGGGAACACAAGTTTATATTAGAATGAATAATTAATTGCTTCTCTGTCTATGTACGACATATTATCTATCTTTACTAAAATCCCGATTTTCTATAGTATACTTTGAGCCGTAAGTATCAAATTTCGGACCACACATCATTTTAATAGTCTGTTAGTAACATATGGGCATACAATCTCTCGTATACCGATAATTTGCATTGAATAACCTAATCTAACAAATTGATGTAAAACAGAACACAATACGCCCCTTAAAATAATTGTAACATATTACAATAGTTGATAATATAATTTGAAACAATACATGCAATTTTTGTAAGGTTTTTACACGATTACCTAAAAAGTACAGATTTTGTTTCTTGATTCATTTGTGTTTATTCCACTATAACAATGACATCTAAATTCCTGGAAAAAGTGTGTTTATTCCTTCATAATTTTTGAATGCCTGAACAAATTTTTATGTTTTAGATATCATTGAAATGATTGAATCATACAGAGTACCAAAGATCAAACCTATTAGCTTAGCAAACAAATATTATACTACATGGCAAAATTTTCTGTTGGCAGTTTTTTTTTCTTTGAATTAAGTATCTAATTTTACAATTTTTTAAGAAGGTTGTGCCTGCTTTTTTTATTGTCGGCTTTTTTTTAGTATTTAAATACCTAGGTACTGAGTAGGCTCTAACTTTCGTGAGATGTAACAATTATACAAAACAAAACTTCTCTAATCACGCGATTTTAATATAACATTCGTGTTTATTATAGAAATCATAATATTAACTAGCCTACACAAGTCAAATGAAGGTTTTATGCTTACAAAACCGCTATAAGGCTTAAAGTAAATACTTTACTGAAACTGTAAAATCATCTCGAGACCTTAGAGTTCACGCAACGTAAGAAACTCTTTTCAGTTCAGTCCACCTTGTAAGCGAATATCTGTTCAGTCAAAAAATACGCTTATTTAATCCTAACATCCCATCATTATATTATTTTAACTAGGAAAGTAAAAATACTAAGATATCTCCTTACTTATTTTTCAAATGTATATTATGGTATCAGACAGGCCTGTTGGTTTAGTGGTTAGGGGCCCTGACTGCCGTACCAGAGGTTGTGGGTTCGATCCACATCCAGGACAAATATTTGTGTGATGAGCACGATCATTTGTTCTGTGTCAGGGTATAATTTATCTGTAGTATGTATGTATTTTGAAATAAGTATGTTTATCAGTTGTCTAGTACTCATAATACAAGCTCTGCTTAGTTTGAGACTAGATGGCGTTGTATGAAAGTCGTGAACTATTTATCTATTTCCTCATATTATATTCTTTTCAACTCTCTGTATCATCGTTTAGCTAAATCTCGTATTTAAAACCATTACTAGGTGACACACTATCTAAATACTTAGTCACAATTTTTCTTATTTACCTCATTAGCCAAAGACGAAAGATTTTTCTTTATAGTTTAAAATAAACCCCGTATTCGATACGTAAACATTTCCGAATATTTTAAATACTAAGTCTTATTAGTCACAAAGAAAATGTCATTTATTATTTATATCTGAAAATTCGTTAACGGAAACTGATACATTTCAAAAATGTCACTGAGTCAAGTTTTATATTAAACTAGGTTTAGTTCGCAACTTTGTTCTTCTTTACAATGTTGTCTATCTTCTAAACTATACTGCAGTTTATGTATTAGCTTAATTTCAGTATGATAAATAGGTCCAATACTGTATCATGGAATACTAACAATCAGAAAAGAGAATTCAATTAGTGATTACGTAGATGATAGGCGCGCGTGGATGTAGTATCTCTGCACATGTCGTCTCCCTGGCAGTCGGCTAGCCTTTTATTATAATTTATTATTTCCTTAGCTTTCCCTTAGCGTCTACTTGAGGAGCTTTGACATGCCTTGACATTCCTGTTAGGGTTTGATTAGGACTACATATTTTTTGTATGTAAAACTATTATTATTTTATTTCCTTGTAAGCTATGCTTTGTACATGTATCAACATCGTAAACTTGGTAAAATAGTCGGGTTCCTATTTTTTGGTAATCATTTCTATTTTCTTTATTCAAAGAATACTTTATCCTATATTTGTCTGTAATCTGCACATTTTACTAATTTGCGTTGTTGCTGCATAACTATTATTGTAAAACCTGTATTTTCTATATTTTAAAAGAGTAACTTATGGAGTTTCTTGCCGGTTCTTCTCCATAAGAATGACATTTTGGAACCGCGCAACTAGAGTCAGTAACGTTTTGAAAGTGCCTGAGAAGGCCTACTCGAAATAAAAACCTTTTGATTTTGATTTTTTTTTTGAGAGTTTATTACAGAATTCTCGTATTTGCTAAATTACGTGAAAGATTGGTCCAATTGCTTAACATTGAATACAAACAAACAGTTGTTAGTTATTATTACGAACTTCACCGGATACAATTTGGATATGCATCGATACAAGTAAACTACACAAGTTAATAACAAATTGTACGTAAATATGATCTCTATTCGTGAATCCATTTACTTCTATCTCATAGTAAAATATAAAACCTAGGCACAGTAAAACGTGGTGAACAGGATTTGCAATATCAATACATACAAGTTTTGTAAAGGATTCCTACAAGACCTTTCGTCGTGTCACATGAGGTTTATTTTATAACTAGCAACCCGCCCCAGCTTCACACAAATGCAATATTAATGTACTATGTAATACATATAAAACTACCTCTTGAAATATACTATGACAAAAATAACGCATCAAAATCCATTGCGTAGTTTTAAAGATCGCATACGGTACATAGGGACAGACGCGGGAAGCGACTTTGTTTTATAGTATGTAGTGTTTATCTCAGCTCTGATTAAGCCAATTTTTATAAAAAAATAGGCTAAGTATATCAACATGCGTTTTTTATACTTTTTTTCAACTTGACAAGGGTTGTTGTAGTGGTCAGGATCTATTTACAATGCGTTTTACATTTTGGAGTCGTAATAATGTCTTAATTTATTCTAGAAATCATTTCAAACCCTTAACAAATTTGTATTTATCCTACTAGTCCTATGGGGTGACCCATTGGACCGTAGTATCAAACAACACCCAATAGCTTGTGAGTTAAAGAGTAACTTGTTAAAGATATTTTGCACACATCTACTAGAACTTTAATCACGATCATCTTCTCTGTATGAAAAGCTTCTGAATCTACATAAGAGCCTTTCAAAAAGCCTTCTCATGTAGAAAAGGACGCAACGGACCTAGCATTGATCAACACGCAAACTCACTTACGTATGTGCGAACGCAGATGACAAATTTACAAACCTTATCTGGAATATACTAATTAGTGAACCAGTCTTATTATTCACTAGCTTTCCACTCGCGGCTTCGCCTACGTGTAATTTGGGATTGTGGCGTTTTTTAATGATCTCGACAGGACTTTCTTTCATAGGCTAAAAAATTGTTACTATTTGAATTATATTATACAGCTTGAGTTACTCAGGGATGATGTAGCTTTCTAATGGTGAATATTTGAAAACGATAAGTAGTTTTGGAGTTTGTCGATTACGTTATGTAACAAAAAGTAAAGCGAGACAAAAACATTGTCTAGAAGAATTAAAAGTATCAGTTGATCTCCTCCCCCGCCCCCACGCCCGCTACCTAAGGGCTTGCTACTCCAAAAATCTCTTCTTAGTGGTCAATTGTGTTACTAAAGGAAGCCTTGTTCAAAATATCAGACTTCTATACCGAGAGGTTTCGGCTGTGCGTTAATCAATCAGTCACCAAATCGCACCCGCGAAATCGCGATTATAGGGTAGTTTGGAAAAACTTATATTACCAAACTTATTTACTTGCCTATGTACGTGTTCGTGCTAATTTTTAAGTTTATAAACCTAAGGAATAACATTTTTCATTGAAACGTTTTTACCTCTTTTCGCCCCCTTGGGGGTACAATTTCCAAAAATCTTTTTTTAATGCTCACTCCCGTCAGTAAAGGAAGCTTTGTTCAAAATATTAGACTCCTACACCGAGCGGTTATGACTGCGCGAAAGTCAATCAGTCACCCAATCGCAACCCCCTAAATCACTATTGGAGGGTAGTTTGGAAAAAAATATAATGCCAAACTTATTTACTTGACTATATACGTGTTTGTGCTAAGTTTCAAGTTTATAAACCCAAGGAATAAGATTTTTCATAGAAACGTTATGACCCCTTTTTACCCCCTTAGGGGTTGAATTTCCAAAAATCCTTTCTTAGTGCACCCCTACATATCTCTAAGAAACTTCATGCCAAATTTCAGCTTTCTACGACCAGTAGTTTCGGCTGTGCGTTGTCTGTCAGTCAGTCAGTCAGTCAGTAACGGAAGAGTTTTATATATATAGATTATGCCTACGAATTGTATAAAGTCTATATTATATGTATAAGTACAATTATAGCAAAAAGGTTCTATTTGACTGACCTTACAGTAATACATAGGTATCGAGGGAAAACTCGGGAAATGATAATTGCGTATCTTCCTTTTATCTTAACAAGACTGCCTCCAAATTATTGTTCTCCCGACTATTTCTTATAAGTGTACCTACATATATGTTTATGTTGTGTGTATAAGGCTTTTCTCGACGATTCGAAAAATGTGGGTGTCATAAAAACAATAGATCGTTCGATATATTGACAAGACGCCGCGAGGGTAAACGTAAAGACACATTTTCAGTTTTATTCCGAAACCCAAACTTCACACATCGTTATTATGCATTAAACACATTTCGACAAATAAAACTTTTTCAGAATAAACGCTTTTCTTTTTTTTTACACCGACATTTTGTATTTGTTTGTTTTTAATTTCCATTTCAAACAAAATCGAACATGATCAACGAACGCGCCGTTTTTTCAAATTTCGAATTGCGTCACCTATCAAAGACAAACAGAACAAAGACAACACATCGTAATCCACTCTTAAAATTAATTAAAGATACTATCGAAATCCAGTTTCAAGCAAAAAGGCATAAAACATAGGCTTACTCCCACGAAACACGTATCGGCGGAAATCGGAACCGGTCTCAAAGCATCCGGCGGCTTATGCACGTTGATTTTCATTCATTCATTCATAAAAACACTGGTTTTAACACACACTTCGGCACAATTTTTCACTGTAATCCGTAAACACTGTCGGCGCCACAGGTGAGAGCGCGGCGGGGCGTACGTGCGTTCGCGGCGGGCGTACGATGCCGTTTGGCCGGGCGTGCGCGCTGCGGGCGGCGCGGGCCGGGGGACGGGGGGGTGATCACTACAGCGTCCCGGGGAATAGAGCCTGCGTGCTCAGCCCGACGTTGCTACGTTAGGGCGTTTTTTGTTGCGTACTGATAATTCGGGGTGAATTGCGTACTGATTTTAGATTATAAATAATGAGAAACAGTAGCGTTTCTAATAACAACACAGGCTAAAGCCTTTTTCCTACGCAAAATCTGTCCAAGGCGTGTCTTTTCTCATACAGCCTTTGGAATACAGCATTGATCACGCGTGTACTGCGTAAACATTTTTAGATTTCGCGAAATACAAAACAGTCATTTAGCGCTTGAATAGCAGATAAAAAAAAACAATCGTAATACCAACATACAAAATAAAAGTTGATCGTATACAAACTATTTAAATATAGGACTCCATGCATTCCAATTTCGTACATGAAAATTCGTAGTTCGAATTTCAGATATGAATATTAGGGATGTGCCTGTAGTTTTAAATATTGCATTGGTTGTTTTTACTTGATTATGCCAAAAAGAAGGGTAATGTTTTTCGAGTACGTGTTTGTTTTTACGCTTTGTAGCTTAAACGTTATGATAAAATCCGGCTTGTGGGGTATCATTAGATTCGTCTTAAAAATTAGAACCATACCGAGTATATCCATATCCATTTTTTTTAGGCGGTAAAAAATTTTTTCTTCAATAATTTTAGACATTTATCTGTAAGTACATTATAACATAGTTGACATACAAATCTGTTACAACTCAAGTTATTTACGTAGGGTAAAGCAATCTTGATATATCTCGTCCACCGTTAGTTCTTGCGATCGAATCATTAAGGTGACATAGAAAGCCGTTACTATTACATTACTTGAGTAAATATTATGTCTTAGATAATAAATATGTTATATGGCATTACTTATGTTACATATTATTACGTTATAATTTTCTTCATTTATAAAAGTAGAACGAAATATCTTGTGAAAGTAAGAATATTGTAATTAAATTTGATGGACGGAAAAATTGTACAAATGGGTACAAGGATTTTTTGATACGTGGGCGAAATCGGAACTAATCGTAAATATATGAAAAACCAATACTTTTGACTGACAAATGATTCTTGTTGCGAATATGCACACCAGTATCCTCATGTTATTGTCATCCACGTGAAATACGATCCTAAAAGCATTATGCATTATGTGGTATTATCAACCTACGATGTCATTTTTGACAACATCTCACTAACTGTCAAATTCTCTTTTTTCTCACACTTCACTAACTGACTGAAAATGCCATTTTCATAGCAAATTTCTTTGTCAATAGAACTTAGCTCCTTGTGACTCTATTAGAAGAAGATTTTAATTAATTATATATTGACCTGTAAGTGTCCTTCCTACTCCTGGGTACAGGCTTCTTCTCATTTGGAGAAGAATTGATGCTTGATAACTTAGCTTACTCACTGCAGGTCAGCGATTCCAGATCTATTCGAATATTATAAAGAGGTTAAGTTTGTGAGCCTTTGTTAGGGTTGATCTCTGGAACTGTTGAAGTAGGGGGACTAGTAACGTCACTTGTAATTAAAAAGTGCATTGAGGTCTGACGTCACATCAAATTTCTACTCTGTCTAATATTTTTTGATAGGGAATTGTGGAAGGACTTGGGGGAGGACTTTGCCCAGCTGTGGGACACTATAGGATTGAAAATCTAACTGACGGACTAATAAGTACCTTCAAAAGAAATTCCTAATTGTATATTTCATATCACTTTGCTTTTGCCTGATACAGAATACAGCTTCAGGTTATTTATCTCAAAGCAACAACTTGACCGTTTAAACCATTTCTCTTACTAATGGTTAGCTTAGCAAATAACTACAGTTTACCAATGACAGAATAATTTATGTTAACAAACACCTTTAGTTAACATAAACACAGTTTACTTGACGCGGTTAAAAGTTAACACTCGGTGTAACGGATCAGTTAATTGTTACTTATTTTTCTTACAAAGATAAAAAAGGAAGACAGGATAAATACTCTGAGGGCCTACTGCCACCTTTTAAAGTAGTCTTACTTGTTGCAGTTGTGAAAGCGAGATAGCGCACTACACGACGTAGAGCGTCGTCTCTCTCCATAACTGCAGTAGTTATATTTTGAGAGGTATGTTTTTCGGCCTATTTTAAAACAGCTGGTACAGAAACTAGCATTAGTTTGTTGACAATGTTTAAATGTGCGTCCGGTAAATAAAGTATGTACCTATTGAGTAGGTACACGTGTTTTTTTATCCTGTCTATAAATCATCAAGATGTACCTTGTAAATGTAATTATTACGAGATATTGCTACGCAGTTATCCTAACAGCTCCTGAAATTTAGACCACTTAAACTTTATAAATTGTACTGGTCATTTAAAACTGAAGTGAGCAAATAATCTAAAGTTGATCACGTACTTCTAATAAAGCCACGCGTGTAGCTCAAAGGCCAGTACCTTCCACTTCTCTATATTCTATGCAATAACTTAATGATCACATCTCATTAAAGTGACAGACACCTGGACCATGTGTTCTGATAAAAATAGAAATAGTCATTACAATTCTGACAGCCAGTCTTATTAAAGGATACTGTGTTACTAAGCCAAATAAGTTGAGTGGCCTGTTGGTCTAGTGGTTAGTGGCCCTGACTACTACACCGGAGATCGTGGGTTCGATTTATTGTGCCCCAGTACAGGATGTTCAGGCTGATTTAGTTAAGACATAATTTAGAGACCAGGATCAAACGCCAACTAGACTTATATCGCTTTATAAACACTAGAAACAGCATAATACGAAACCTAGAACATCATAATGGGATATAACCAAACCGGGCCGGACAACCGAGTGGTGTAGGTCACCTCGCCAATTACAACTGTGCGTGCGACGTGTCGCGGGTTCGATCCCCGCGTTAGACAAGAATTTGTGCGATCTACAAAATAATGCTTATTCTGAGTCTGGGTGTCTCTGTGCATGTGAATTGAATGTCTGTGAAACCCCCCGCGATATAAGGATTCAATTCCTTAGTGCGGGAGTCGTTAACAAAAAAAAAAACAGTAGAACTTCTAAAACCTAAGTATATTTTCATTTTCTCACACCTATGAAAACACGAGAATTAACATTCCACACAGCTCTATCTCAGTTTATTCAGACGTCCCGATTATCATATGCAGATATAAAAAAACAACTAACTTCATATCAGAATATTTATGAACGATTTTAAAATATGGAGGAAAAAGAAATTTCGTTAAAAGCTGCTTGTTATAATGTATTCTTGAAATATTTTTGGAAATAAGAATAAATACGGTATCAGTAAAGTGTACAATGGTTCTATCAGCTTTTGGAGTAGGATTCTTGCCATTGTGGGAGTGTCTCACTTGGTCAATGACCAGTCTGTGAAATCGTTGCTGTAGTGGGAAAGAAATGCCGCTAAGCGCAGTGTAGTGCTCTGTCTCGCTTTCACAGTGCCAGCAGGTCTACGTTTATTGGTTGAAGTGCAAGTACAGAAGATTGCCATATCAGAAAAGTTAAAAATTTTCAGGACCCAATTATTATATCAAATCTAGCTGTTGCCCGCGACTTCGTTTGCAAAAAAAAATAGGGATGATAAATAGATGTTAGCCAATTCTCAGACCTACTGAATGCTATACAAAATTTCAAGAGAATCGGTTCAGCCCTTTCGGAGGAGTACGGTAACTAACATTGTGACATGAAAATTTTATACATTAGATATAGTATTTTTAGCTTAAGAGAAAGGATTAGGAGTTAGGACAATACTTTTATACCAATATCGATAACAATGTTCTTTATTAGAATACTTTTTTTCTTTAACTAAATTGTCCATTATAACAAGACCTATCTCAGCAACAGAAATATTAAAATCGAAGGTTTATCTATGCTTGGTATTTTGTAGTTACTAAGGTTATAATCGAAAGGTTAACTATTCACCGCAATTTGATCGATACTTACTTAGATTTAATAGATAATATAATTTGTCTTGCGTCTGTCTTTATTAATTATGAAGGATTTAATCAATTTTATATTAATTATTAATTAACCTTTAGGTCGGTAGAATCGAATTGCATATTTAAACTTTAAATTTGAAAGCTTTGGTTATAGTGTTATTTGTCCAAGACCTATATCGTGAAGTCTTAATTAAGATTTAATAAATACGGTTGTGGAAACGAGACAGTTTCTTAATAAATATATTCCACGACTTCCACACAACGCCATCTAGTCTCAAACTTAGCAGAGATTGTTTTATGAGTACTAGACTACTGATAAACATACTTAAATATTTCTAAATACATACATACTATATAGATAAATTACACCCAGATACAGAACAAAAGATCGTGCTCGTCACACAAACATTTGTCCTTGGTGGGGATCGAACCCACGACCTCTGGTATAGCAGTCAGGGCCACTAACCACTAGACCAACAGGCCAGTTATTACATTGCTGCGTCTTGCTATCACAACAAGGACAGTCTTGCTTTAATTTTCTTGTCTTGCGTTTTCTGCTCAAAATGAGCGATGCAGTTTTTCTTATCTTTCGTCTCACAAAAATCAAAAGGTTTTTATTTCAAGTAGGCCTTCTCAGACACTTTCAAAACGTTACTGACTCTAGTTGCGCGGTTCCAAAATGTCATTGTTATGGAGAAGAACCGGCAAGAAACTCCATAACACTTCCCTTTCCACAGATAATTCTCAATTATGATTTACAAATTTATATTAAAAGTATTCTCTTTACCATTTTCCTTTATCAAACCAGTAAATGATCTCAAAATATCAACAAATTGGTTACAAAACAGATTTATTTACCAAAACAGGTGATAAACAATTTATGAAAAAAATGGTAGCATCTTACTTCAACTTTTTGTTCACACACAACCCGTTTCGACTTTTTCAATACCCGTTTTTTTTTGGATCAAGCACCAACTTACACAACCACTTCCTCTGAATCTTCGAAACCTCTATTTCAATGCACTAAGGTTGATTTCTCAGTAGATTTTTGTTTTATAACTATATGGGTAAGATGGTTTTAGTATCCGTTTGATGTCAAGTGGTATTTTGGTCCGTTTTTTTTGTTTTTTAATACCTTGTTTAATGAACAGGTGTCCTATCAGGTAGTGGTAGTAATAATATCCTTACTGTACGTCTTGGAGTTGTATAATAAGATCTGATTTGTGGGACTGGGTTCGGGATTGGTTATACCATTGTGGTGTACGTATGATGTGTGTTTGGGATCAATTCTTGGACTATAAATTGCTTGTAATGTCTTGATATTGAGTTGAAACTTACGTAATAACTAATTCTAAAAACACAGTTAAAACACAAAAAAAAATTGTTACATTGGATGTTGATGGCCGGTCCTTGGCCACCAATATACAGCTCATCATCGTCATCATCATCATCATCATTCCCCTGCCCGTCTCCCAATTATTATTTGGGGTCGACGCAGCATGTCTTCTTCTTCCACACGATCATATCCTAATACAGCTGCTTTAATAAATTTTCTCTTAATTTTACATGGATTTTTGACTATCCTTGTAAATATAACGAAATATTGCGTAGCAGGCATACAAATTTGAAATCAATACCACGGTTCTACATTAAAAGTTCTTAACTTAAAGAACATAACCTTTAAAACAGTTCTAATATTGAAACGATATAAAAAGAGTACTTAATGTCATTTAAGATTACAGAAGACTTGTATCCACAAGGTTGTGGGTTCAATCCGAACGATGTGACTTTTTCAATGTCATGTGCTTTCTTAGTTATTCTTACAACTTGAAAATATGATAAATGGATGAAGCCTGCCTGTGTACTGTAATATATTATCTTAGACTCGAGAGAATCGTAAAAATCTGGAATAGCTTTACTAATTTTATGAAGTGTTTTAGTTTGTTTCTTTAGTCGTAGAAGATAATAAAGTTATCATTGGTTCAATTTAAAACTAAAAACGAGAATGCGCCATTTTTCAATCAGTAATCCATAGGTTAGGTAGATAGGAAGGTAGATTACGTAAAAGTCAAAGTACTCCTGTTGTCTTAACTAGTATATCACTTTTTAGAGCAAAAGGCACTGTTGCATTAATTTGTAAAACATAAACGTCGCTCTACGTCGTGTATTAGTGCATCTCATTTTCACAATGACAGCAATATCCCTTTAAGCCGTGGTAGACCCTTAAGCTCGCTCCTTTGATTTCGTTGTAGAGGTAGTCTATAAATTAAGAATATTAAAGAATTCTACCGGCGTCCGTGTGGTGTCCGGATATATAGAATAGCACCACCCCATATCCTCCACTGGGTGTCGTAAAAGGCGACTAATGAACCTTAAGACCCAGCGCACTGTACCAAGCACCTTGGGTCACCCGAATGGTGGCGGGTAAACAACCAACAATCGCATTCCCAAAGAGGGTTAGTGTCAGGCAGGCGGCCGACTGCAAAACCATAGCCAAAACTTTAAGCAACATGTCTAAAAGACGTGTTGCGCCGACCCCAAGTAAAAATTGGGATAAGGGCAGGGGAATGATGATTAAAGAATTCTACCGGGTCAAAACAGACAAGCTTTTGTAGAAGGTAAGTAGGTAAAATCTGACCTTTTAATATTATAAACGCAAAAGTTTATATGTATGGATAGATGGATGGATGTTTCAGACCCTTTCACACTTAAACGGCGAGATCAATTTTGAGGATTTACTCCATACAGTTAGCTGACCCCTGTATTCATAAGCCACATTTTAATGGACTGCGTCTGAGGTAGGTAGTGTTTTTGCAGTTATAATTGACTTTTGCGCGGGCGAAGTCACGGGCAACAGCTAGTAAGTTAATAATATCGTGATGATTAATGTAGGTTCTATTTTTATCTTATTTTAAGTAACTGTTAGGCTGACCGCACATTGGAGTCACGACAGTTTTAAGACACACTTGCCTCACATAGACAAGTCTGTCTTATACCTGCGTTGACTAGACTGTTTTGTCGTTGATGTGCGCGCCCGCATAAATAAAAAAGGGTAGCCGACAAACGTTAGTCAGACGTCAGACAATTTTGTCTATGAGACGTTTTGTTTGAAGTGTGCGCACCTTCATATGTTTTGTATAGCAATAGTTTGTCTTAAAACAATCTTGACTCCAATGTGCGGTCAGCCTTATTCTTCACACACTTTTTACTACACTGTCTACCCCACTTTGATAGTAGGGTGTTATGATAAGTGTCTTATGTATTGATAAAGTATTCGGAATATCCCATTTTCTAAGAAAGGATAAGCAAAAAATGTTGGTAAAAAATTAACAACTTTTAATGACGTATCTATATTATGGTTCGTGCTAATGTAGTGGGAAAAAATGAAACGCCATATGGCGAAGTTGCGGTTTGAACGTCTTCAAAATATTTTGTTTTTGCTTGACATGTCAAATTTATTAACTGACAGTTTTATTCAGCTATAACTCAGACATTTTTCATTCCTATTTAAAAACTATTGCAGAAATTCACCTCAAAACTTACTACCAAATAATTTCGTTCAATGATCAAAATTTGTACATGATTTCCAATTTCTTTTTTTATTTCGATAGACTAATGTTATCTTAACGAAAGTTAACGATATCTACAACATGTGTGGGGTCTTTATAAAGCCCATATCTAAAAATACACAGTATTAACTACAAAAATACCAGTCTCTGCTGACCCCTGTTCCAATAAAAGCTTGTTGATATTAAAATAGATTTTCATATTCAAAGTGATATTAAAATTACTGCCATCAATCTAAATTATTCTCTGAAACATGTTTGATTGAAATCTATTTCGCTATCAAAACAAAAATGTGTAATTTAATTTCGAACTTTTTAGAAATGAAATTAGTTTTTTTATTTTTTGTTTTTAGCTTCTTAATTGTCTGGGATGGACTTTTTGGTCAAAAATGCAGATTCAATGTTTTGGTTTTATTATTCGTTGTATTGTATTTAAAGTTACTCTTTATTTAAAAACATGGCTGTTATTAATGGCCTACCGTTTGATGATGATGATTTGATGATGACAACAAAATTAAATATGTACTCCGCATAGTTAGGTTATGTTCAAATTTTAGACTAATTATTAAAAAAAATGCTAGTCAGAAAAGGCCCATGACGTCACAATTTTCGGCGTAATGAGCAAAAATGTGACGTCATGTGCATCTAAATAATATTATAAAACGCAAGAAAGCATATAATGTATGCTGCAAACGTTATCAAATTCTGCGTATTTTAATCCCTGTACCACCAATACAGTTTAGTTTTACCACAAAATTTTACATATTAATGCAGATCAAGATGGGAATACAATAAAATTCTCATTAATACTCGCCCAAATTTACAATTAACTCAAAATTTATACATGTACGCCAACACAAAAACATATTAAAGATACAAAACCTTCCATGTCTTACAAATCGTTTGATAAAGCAGGTCTTGTTACACTGGTTTTTAAAAGGCCAATTTACAATGATCTCGGCCTGGGAACTATTTCTTAAGATAAAGATGTCTGTTTCAAATGGGTGGGTAAAGGTGAGTGAACTTAATTCGTAATCAAATGTTAATACTATTGATGCATAAACGTTATACAAAATATGAAATTTTTTGAGAAGAATTTTGGAGTATTTGTTTAATCGAATTGAAATACTTATTTAACTATCTATAAAAAATAGAGTTTATATCGTAATTTTTATTTAAATGAGGTACTAATCAATGTATGGTCTAGGACCGAGACTTAGCCCAATAATGGGTAAAGGGATACCATATTACAACTTAGTCATCATCTTCCTGCCCTTATCCCATTTAACTTGGAGTCAGCGCCGCGCGTTTTCCTTCCATTCTCCCCTATCAGACGTCACAGTCGTATCATTTACTCATTCATTTATGTCGTTTCTTATAAAATCCATACTACAACTTAGTACCTACTATTTATTCCTAATAATACAAATCTTACAATCTACAAACCTAATTCATTCTCCAATCACTAATTGAACCCAGTCCACCACATTTTCCGACACGGAGCAGCAATAACTAAACCAGTTAGTCACCTAATCAAGTTTAAACGGATACTGTCGTCAAGTTCCGTTAACCTCATATTTAACTAATATAGTTAGTTTAACAATGGACTGGGTATAGCCTTGGTTTTGCAAACACCTGTGGTGTACGCAACGAATGTATCGATCTTAGAGGGATTGTAAAGGTTTGGTCAGAAGTACAAGTTATATGATAAACGCCAAAGTTTGTAAGTGTGGATGGATGTTTGTTACTCTTTCACGCTCAAATGCTGGAGCAATTTTGATGAAATTTGGTATGGAGTTAGCTGACACAACCTAGGTTTAACACATCGGCTACTTTAAAACCAACAGCATTAGAGAGGGGTAAGGTTTTTGTTCGTAAAACCGAAATTCAAGCGGGCGAATCAAAAGTTTGTAAGAATGGATGGATGGATGCTTGTAACTCTTTCGCGTCCAAATGACTGGAGCAATTTACATGTAATTTGTTATGGAGTTAGCTGATGGCCTGGATACACTCAACTGGATAAACACATACGCTACTTTTTAACCGACTGCGTCAGACAAGTATTGCACGGCACGCACTGAGTTTTCGAATGTTGTGTGCGGTTTAGAAATAAATATTACAGCTTCCGTATTTCGGAAAGCACGAAAAAATGTGGATAATGCGCCTGATCTCTCTCCGGCCGTTTCAGATTGCCGTCCCATCAAGCTATGAGAGTAAAGGAACAGAGAGTGCACCTGTGTTAGCACATGCTTGTGCACTATAATATGTCCCGCGTAGCTGGCTGGTGTCATAGTAACACTCGCCGCTGTGGCCGACATCGGTCAGGAAACATTATTATTGCATTAACTAGAACTTTTGCAGTATATCTATACTTCACATAACGGATGACATTTCAATAGATCGGCGAGAGAATGTTCGCGTCCTTCAGGTGTACCTTTTACTATCTGTGTGTCAATAGCTTTATAACGCACGAAGACATATCATTATATTGTAGTTTACTAAGGATTTATATGAAGATAAATTTTAATGTTTTAGATTTGAAGAATGGTAAAGCGACTGGCCTGTTGGTCTGGTGGTTAGTGAACCTGATTGCTATTAAGTTGTGGGTTTCATCGCCACCCAGGACAAATGTTTGTTTAGAAATATATAAGTATGTTTATCAGTTGTCTAGTACTCATAACACAAGCTATTTAGTATGCTTAGTTTGAGACTAGAGCGATGTAATTGGTTTTATATTTAAAAGCTATCGATTCCACGTTTTTTTTTACTCTCTTAACAATTATTTACATTTACGTATTTTACAGCTAACGCTAGTAACGTTTGCATCATTCATTATCGTTTGTATTTAACTGTGAATGTATTTTATTAATTGCACCATAATTTCTGAAAACCTAAGCCGATATTGAAGTGTGTATCGTTAAAATCCTTGCATTTATTGCAGTTAAAGGTAGTCAAATTTTTATTTTCTTCCTTTACCACAAAAAAAATTGACCCACAAACCTTTATCAATCCACACAAAGAATAATTCCCATAAAATAGATCTACGTAACTAATTATTTGTAATTGGATAGCATTTCAATGTTTTTTGTTCGTCTTATAAAGGTGCATTAGGGGTGCACCTGTCATCTGTCAAGACGGGTGTCATGGCCGCCCGCGCATGCGTAGAAGGGAACTTGGCTAGATAGTTGTGGTACAATTCTTGTGATGTTATAATATGAATGTAATCATTTATGTTTAAATTAGCAATAGAAAGTAATGCGTTTTAATTTTATTTTGTTTTACTTATTTTATTTCTGTTATAATTATTATGCATTAGGCTTTAGTAAGATTTTGTATTAGATTAAAATAGTAGTAAGTTCCTGAAGCTTATTTAAATAGGTACCTAATTAGTCGGTAATTTTTAGTTTCGTAATGAATAAAATTTATGTTATCAAAGTTAATTAATTTTGAGGTAGATGATAATGTAGTTGAGTTAAACTTTAAGTTGTTTTGTACACTACACATGGCCAAAATTGTGTATAAAGTCAAATTACTTTGGTAGGTAACGTTTCATTTTTAAGCTATTCTTCCTAAAAAAAACATGTTTCTAATATTATTATTTCCACATATTTGTTATACTAGACCGGAATAACATAATCAAACACATCAATATCTTTATAAAAGCGATATCACAAACCTATCTCGTCATTAACAAATGTACAGAACCTGTTTCATTCATTCATTTCAAGATCCGGTGGACGAACTGACAAATGTATACCTGTTTCTCTCCCACACGTTTAATCACAGATATGGCTATCTCTTTTGCTCTTTGCGCGGGAGTGCGTGGACTAGAATCAGCCATGTTTTTTTATTGTTTTTTTTTTAAGACGCCGTGAGAATTGTGGCGATAGTAACATGCAGGCTTTTGTTTTCAAAATAATCTTGTATGAATAAAGATAAGTTTATTTCTAGTTGGTTAAGTGTTATAAGTTGGGAATAAGAATTTAGTATTTTTCAGAAACTTGTAGGTTTACTTATTATTTTGAGAGGTGGGGTGTAATGAAGTGTCTATGCGGCAGCCGCAAGAACTTTACAATCTCTCACCAGTGGCTCCAAGAAGTTGTCACACACGCAACGGCCACACCCCGGTAAACCACGGAAATCCGTGGGCTAAACCTGGTGAGGGGACCAGTACGTTTAGCGGACTGGTGTTTTTGTGGACACCCCCCATGTTGTGTGCAAAGCCTAGCTTGGCGATGTAGGCAATCCAAGCTGATAAGCAACGGAATTTGGCGAATTCGGCGAGCTAGCAAGGCATTGTTGAAGGCCTAGGGCGATAGCAGGGGTCTAAGTGACTATCGGCCAGAGACTGCATCCAAACCTGCTTCCGGTCGTAACGGTCCTCCGTTCCATCGGGTAAAGGTAGGCAAGGACGAGGGAGTGCACCTGCGTCTGCGCAATCGCTTGTGCACTATACATATCTCACGCGTAAATGACTGCTTTTGCTTTTGCTTCACGGACACTGATTGACAAAGACCTGCGGCGATGGGTGATGGTAGAGAGGTCGGGTTTCAGTGCATACTCGGCTTTGTCTAGAGCCTGCACGTAGGCGGTTTAAGGATAAGTGGTCGTTTCTGCACTGCAACAGGGCGACAGTGTAGACTGGGCAGCACCTTAAGCGACGAAGCAGCCCTATTCAGGGAGGCACTGCTTCCCCCGCTCAGCCGGGGAGGGGACTAGAAAAGGTGTCCCAAAAATTGCTCGTCCTAATCAAATTAGGGAGGTAGCAACCGCGGCTGCCTACGCACTCCAACTTCGCGGTCGACGTTATAGCAAAAACCAAATTAGAAAAACCTCTAGAATGACTTTTGGCGCCTGGAATGTGCGCACACTTCTTGATCGCGAAGGCAACCTGTGCCCTGAGCGCAAAACTGCTGTCGTCGCTCGCGAGCTTAATCGTTACAACATTGATATTGCGGCACTTAGTGAGACCCGTCTTGCCGATGAAGGAGAGCTCACAGAGGACGGTGGTGGTTACACTTTTTACTGGAAAGGAGGCTCGTCATCTCAGCCAAGATACGCCGGTGTTGGTTTTGCGATCAAGAACTCAATTATTAAAAAATTGGACGAATATCCTCAGTGTATATCAGATCGCATCATAACCTTACGACTTCACCTTGACAATAAAAATTACCTAAACGTGATAAGTGTATATGCGCCAACTATGAGCCATGAAGATAGCGTCAAAGAGCAATTTTATCAAGCATTGGGCGACTGTCTCAGCAGGGTCCGCCCTAATGAACAAATACTGTTACTAGGTGACTTTAATGCTAGAGTTGGATGTGATTTTCAAGCATGGCCCAAAATACTGGGCCGACATGGTGTTGGTAAAATGAACGAGAACGGACAAATGTTACTGAGTTTCTGTGCACAATTCAATCTAGCCATTACCAACACTATGTTCAGACTTCCCAGCAAGCATAAAACTACTTGGATGCATCCTAGATCCAAACATTGGCATCTCATCGATTATGTCATAACACGACAGTGAGATGTCTCCCAGGTGCACATCACCCGCGTTATGCGCGGTGTGAACTGTTGGACAGACCATAGGCTTGTCGTAACCAAACTACAACTTAGGTTATGTGTACCAAGGAGATCAGAAAAACAAAAACCCACTCACATAGATGTTCGAAAGTTAAATTGCTCTGAGACTCAAAAAACCTAAGAGCAAGCATTGAACGATTACTTAGAATCGTTTAATGTCAGCGATGGTGATCTAGTGACGAAATGGAAAAACCTGTCATCCTCATTTATGACTGCCGCTACTCAAGTCTTAGGGCCAAAAAAGCGCTTTAATGAGGACTGGTTTGACGAAAATGACAGGACGCTCGTTGCCGAACTAGACAATCACCGGAGACTTCTAAGGCAAAACTATAACATGCCACATCTGTGTGATGCAATAAAGGACAGTACTTTCAAACTCAGAAAAGTTACCAGGAACATTAAAGATAATTGGTGGCTGGAAAAAGCCAAAAAGATCCAGTGGCTCGCTGACACACATCAATTAGGAGCGTTTTACGAGGAATTACGTAACTTGCTTGGATCTTCTTCCCGTAAAAATACTCCTCTAAAGACTGCCGATGGTACTATTATTGCATCCAAAGAAGAGATACTGAAACGTTGGGCTGAACATTTTGATGAACTTCTCAACGTTAGCCGATCAGTTGACTCGGACAGCATCAGTGCTCTTCCAAACTTGCCAGTTGATGCTTCGTTGGCTAGCCCACCAACTTTAGAGGAAGTCTCAAAAGCCATCAATGAGCAGAAGAATAATAAATCGGTTGGGGTAGACAATATCTCTGCAGAGCTACTAAGGTACGGCGGTGAGTGTGCCCAATCGACTATCTGGAAATTATTCGAACGAATGTGGAATGAAGAAGTAGTCCCTCCTGATTTTAAGATTTCTCGCATTTCAGCCCTCTATAAAAATAAGGGAGACCGCTCAGACTGCAATTCTTACAGGGGAATATCACTCTTGTCTGTGCCTGGTAAAGTGTTTGCTAAAGTCCTCCTTAACCGTCTTATCCCACTTTCCGAAACGTTACTTCCAGAATCTCAACTTGGTTTTCGACCAGACAGAGGAACTTGTGAAGCAATCTTTTCCGTCCGCCAGCTACAGGAGAAGAGTCGAGAGCAAAGCGAATCTCTCTACCTTTGTTTTGTCGACTTGGAAAAAGCTTTCGACTCCGTTCCGCGCGAAGCCCTCTGGACAGTTCTCTTGAAGTTAGGTTGTCCTGAAAAGTTTGTACGCATGATCCGCCTACTCCATGATGACATGACCTGCTGTGTCTCTGTCAATGGCGAAAACTCACAGTTTTTCCCTGTCAGTTGTGGCGTAAAACAAGGATGCGTCCTTGCACTAACCCTTTTTGCCTTATATTTTGCGATCGTAGTACAGGATACCCTTGAACGAACATCTGCTGGCATTAAAATAAGATTCCGTACTGATGGGCAGTTATTCAATCTTGCTAGACTTAAAGCTCGGACTAAAGTATCTCATGCTGTTGTTACGGAAATTCTGTACGCTGATGACCTTTGTTTTTTAGCTTATTCTCCAGAGGAACTTCAACACCTTATAACCAGCCTGCATGAATCCTGTTGTCGTTTTGGACTCAAAATCAGTGTGTCCAAGACAGAGGTGATGGCAATGGAGAAATGTATTGAACGCGAACAATTAAACATATTACTTGGAGAGAATCAGCTTAAACAAGTGGATAAATTTAAATATCTTGGAAGTATTATTACTTCCAGTGGTGATCTTGATGCCGAAATCAACCTCCGTATTGGGGCTGCTGCTACTACTTTCGGCAAACTTCGCACAAAGATCTTTAACTCCCATGATTTAAAACTGTCCACAAAGATATCAGTGTACATGGCGATAGTCCTGCCTAGCTTGCTGTACTCATCAGAGACATGGGTTCTATACAGAAAGCATATCCGCACTCTCGACCGATTCCACCTGCGTTGTTTGCGTGGTATCTTAAACATCTCATTGAAGCTGTGATAGCTTAGTGGCGAGACCGTAGGACTGCTAAGTCAGAGGTCTTGAGTTCGATCCCCACGGCGCGCATCGACTTTTCGAATGTTGTGTGCGTTTAAGAAATAAATATCACAGCTTCCGTGTTTCGGAAGGCACGTAAAAATGTGGGTCCTGCGCCTGATCTCTCTCCGGTCGTGTCGGATTACCGTCCCATCGGGCTATAAGAGTAAAGGAATAGAGAGTGCACCTGTGTTTGCGCACACGCTTGTGCACTATAATATGTCCTGCGTAGCTGGCTGGTGTCATAGTAACACTGGCCGCCGTGGCCGAAATCGGTCGGACCGCTATTATTATTATCTTAAACATCAAATGGTCTGACCGGGTGAGAAATACAGAAGTGCTTAGACGCGCTAATGTATGCGGTATCGAGGCGTACCTGATGAGACGGCAGTTACGATGGTGTGGACATGTCTTGCGGATGTCCGATAACAGAGTGGCGAAGCGCATCTTCTTTTCTGAACTCCAGAACGGCAAGCGGAAACAAGGCGGCCAGTTCCTACGCTTTAAAGACGTTCAGAAAAGACATATGAAAAGGTGCTCCATTGAGCCCTCGAAATGGGAAGAGCAGGCAAGAAATCGCCAAAACTGGAGAAACATGGTACGCACGAGCTTACAAGATTTTGAGAGAAAAAGACTATCCGACCTGGATGACAAGCGTGATACTCTCAAGGCTAGACCACCAACAGCCATAGCCTACAACTACGTAGATGGTGTGCTTACGTGCGCTGAATGTGCTCGTACTTTTTCCAGCAAGATTGGCTATTTTAGTCATCACAGGGCACATCAAAGGGCAAGACACCAAAGCTCTCACTGAGCGATAGCAGTCGCCGTAGCCGAAATCGGCTAGGACAGATATATATATATATTTTGAGAGGTGTAACGTGTTCTCGGACAACTTTCATAATTAGATAATAATTTTAACAAAAAAAATGACACCGACTTCAAAAACAACGGCACTTAAAACTTAAAAAATAAACTGATATTATCATTTATCAGCTAGATATAGATTGAATTCGATGCCAATAGAAATGTCTACTTTCCAACAAAAAAATAATGATCAAAATCGATTCATAAATAAGTTATCCGCGAACAAACGTCGAATTTAGAAACTTCCTAATTTTTAAAGTCGGTTAAAAAGGTACAAGATCGCAAGGAAACCAGGATTCCTAATATTGGAATCTGGCTAGAGAGATAACGTGTTGGTCAATGCTCAATCATTCTTTAAACAGAAAAAGATTTTTGCCCAACCGTGGGAGGTAACTTTTGCCCAACAGGTAGAGAGTTTTTTTTATTATACGAAGAACATTAGCAAAATCTCTAAATAACAGTAGTGGCAAGCATTCGGAATTGATTATGATTTTTTAACTTTTTTTTTCGACTTAAAATCTTACACCAAACATTTTGTATGATTAAAATGTAACCTACTATTACCTTATATGTATCCATATCCAATATATTTACACAGAACCGCATACAGTTAACAGGTTCCCGCCTTAATTCCATCTCGATTCAGATAAAGCTTGTGTTTAAGGTATCCGGTTGCGGAGGAAGTGACGTCAGTATCTGTGTAGTATCATTAAGGTTCGGACCAGGGTCAGTAGAACCTTAAGATGGCGTTCATTGAAGTAATTTGTAATTAAGAATGTAAAGACGTCCTGTGTTGGCCTGCTTTGCTGGTACGGTCAGTATCAATAGTCGATTAACACATTTCGATTTTCAAATGATCTGTACACAATCGAATTCGATGAGTTACTGTTGTGCTATTAGGTAACAAAATAGGCTTGACACCTGGTATAGTTAAAACATACTAAGCACCAATTGCTACATGTCATAAAAAAATAATGACGATTAATGTTGTGTGTGTGATGCTGACTGTACCGGGGAGATCTAAAATAGTATTTTTATTATTAAAATGATTCTCATTTAAAAAAAATAAAAAGGCTAAAAGGAAAAAATATATATTTTAGGGGTTTTTAATTTATATTTGGATTAACATAGTGGTGGAGGATTGCCTGTCTGTTTATTTTGGTGCTCATATAATATTCGAACAAAATTACGTAGGTACCAGGTATACGAATAAAATTAACAAAAGTAAATAATTATGATCTTAGAATTTAAATACTACCTAATTATCCTAGTACACAGTACTTAATTTACTGACAAGTTAAATGAATAAACTAGAAATAAATAATTGATTAGAAGAAAAAGAAAGAAGAAAGAAAATAACTTTTATTACGTGCTTGTGACACATATATACAAAAACGACAAGCTATACAAAATTGATTGATTTTGACAACATACTAAGACATTCTATTTATTAATCTAACAAGATCTAATCTATCACCGACCACTAACAAATACTTCACGAGGTCAAACAGTTTAAAAATCTTCGAAGACTGGAATCACCAACCAGCAGTGAGCAAGCGTCACCAATTCGTTCCTCTTCTATATGGGAAAGTGATAGCCTAGTGGTAAGACTATAAGGCTGCCAAGTCAAAGGTCTCGAGTTCGATCACCACAAGGCACACGGACTTTTCAAATATTGTGTGGGGTTTAGAAATAATTATCACAGCTTTCATGTTTCGGAAATCGCGTAAAAATGCGGGTCCTGCGCCTGATCTCTCTCCGGCCCCATCGGGCTATGAGAGTAAAGGAACAGAGACTGCACCTGTGTTTGCGCACACGCTTGTGCACTATAATATGTCCCGCGTAGCTGGCTGGTGTCATAGTAACACTAGCCGCTGTGACCAAAATCGGGAATTATATGGGAAGGAGTCTTTTCCCAGTAGTGAGACTTCCACCAATATTCATCATCATCGTACCCCAATTAATTTTGGGGTCGGCGCAGCATGTCTTCTTCTTAAACACGTTCCTATCTGACGTCATCTCGCAAGTCACACTCTTTGCAGCCATATCATCATTCACACAATCCATCCATCGTTTCTTTGGTCGTCCTCTTCCCATAAATCATGTCCAGCACTTTCTCTACCACGCGATTCTCTTTCCTGCGCATGACATGTACATATAATGACAACCGGGTACTACAAAGTTTTTCAGTTACCGATGCCATTTTCAAACTTCCTCTTATATACTCATTTCTTACTCTATCCGCTCTCGTAACTCCACACATTTCTCTTAACATTCTAATCTCTGCTGCTCGCAATTGTCTTTCATTCATCCCTTTTGTGGTCCAACACCATACAGGACACCAGGTCCACCAATATTATCACAAGCTAATTACCATCCGATAACATGACATATTACAGTAATTAAACTGTTTATTATATTATCAGTAAGTATGGGAACAGAATAGATAAGTTTTTGACACGGCATCAATGTTTGTCCATCGTTTGTTATGAGAATTAAGAGATTAAAGATGTTTGCTTATACTGTCGTTGTGTTTGTAAACTTTGAGATTCTTGTATGGGATAGAATGTTAGTACGTTAATAGTTATAAGTCTTGGATGCGTGCACTAATCGGTTTAGTATGCATGTAGTTAGGTTTAACAATTTTATGTTAAACAACCAAGTGTTTCGTACAAAACTAGTTTGAATCTCAGTCAAGGGTTTTTTTTTCTAAATCTTTATTTTTATTTTATTTCATAAACGACGAGGAATGAGGAATAAATATAAGGAATGTAATCCTTGTGTCACGGGTATTTACAGATATTCAATTCACATGCATAATGACACCCAGACTCCAAACAAGCATTTTTGTCCTACGCGGGGATCGAACTCACGACTCGTCGCGCTCAGTGGTATTTGGAGTGGTGACCTATACAACTCGGTGCAGTTATCTGTTTGTTATTTAAAATATATACGAACTCTTAACAATGTCCCATTTATCTAATGGTAGCCAAATTAACAAAAACGATGATACATTATCTTCCAAAGATTCATTCACCATTCATTATAATTTTTCGCTTTACACTTAGTAAGTGACATGAACCGTATCGCGGTGACTCATCACTTACAACGTTCTGGTCGTAAACTTTGGTATCTAGGATTCGATTCTAAGACAAGACAGGTTTTCTTAATGTTTGCAGAAACTGCAATAATATTACTTTAAGAGGAAGGCCCTCAAGTTTTTTTATTGACTGGAAAATCTGCTTAGAGTATAGGTATGTAATTGTGTAAGTGATCTCATAAAGTAACATACATCTCTTTAGAATAGAAAACATCAAATGTAACGGAATGACATTTCTTATCTACAAGTCACGTGACTTCGACTTAAGTCGACTCATCGATTCATCAGTTTAAGCGTTTGGTCAAAATAACTTGTTTATGGGCACAGGGTGTGTACGGATTCGAGGTGCGTTTAGTTGCAAGTCCCACATATCCTCACGTGGTGTTAAGCGTGGGTTTAAGTCATTAGATCTACACCCTAAGAACAAAAAAATACTACCTGGTATAATCAATTTTAATGATATCTGTATGGAGACCCAAAGCAGATTCAATCAATGTTTAAATAATTTTGGAAACCGATCTTTAATTGCCAGATATACAGTGTGATCAAAAATTTAAATAACACCTTATTGGTGTCAAAAATCTTCTTCTAGAAGTCGGTTGAAATCAAACTCGTGAATTATTCACTGGAATCGTTTAACATATAAACAATTGTTAGTATTACAAGAGATGTGCTACCAACCTTAATATATTGAGCAATCGCCAATAAGGTCAAAGGGTGTTCACGCATGCGCCGTCGCGACCTTTCCAATATTTACTACAACGCTTGTTAAGTTTGTAAGTGAAGTAGGATAAATGCATGTTTACAAATACTATGAGGAATAACATGAAACACTCAGTGCTCTACCTCCACTCTCCTACTATTGTTATATGCTGTGCCCGACAGGGTCCGTATCATCATCATCGTCATCATTCCCCTGCCCTGATCCCAATCATTATTTGGGTTCGGCAGGGTCCATAATTGTGAAAAATTATCTATGTACCGCCTACCTGTATACATTATGATACGCAGTAAAGAATTGAGAATAGAATTGAATTGATTATTTTTATAAACATTGGCTCAATCAGAGCTGAGAGTAATATCACTACTAAGTATGAAACAAAGTTGCTTCTGTCTGTCTGACTGTCCTATATAGGTAATTAGAACTTTAAATAAATACAATAGATTTTGATAAAAATCTTATAGTAGAACATATCGGACTTAGAGGAAAAAAAAAATACCATTCATGATCAGACATATTATTATATATGATCAAAGTTATCCAGTCACAGAACTAATGATCGTGCTTATCACACAAACATTTGTCCAGGGTGGGAATCGAACCCACAACCAGTATAACAGTCAGGGCCACTAACCACTAGACCAACAGGCCTGTTCAGTATTACTGGTACAACGCAATCACACACAATAATACTAAAAGAATTAAATATTTATTACAACTTACTTGTACTTTAAAACTACCAAAAATTCGCTCTAAATGAACCACAATTTAACCCACCTGATGTTGTTGAACAAAAGGCAATAAAAACCCACTCCCACGGGTGTCGTGAAGCCACTGACCCATGCACTGAGTCACTACGTCACGGTTCAGGAGTTACCGTAAACGATGAAGAAACATCAAGAAGCAAGAAGGGTGTCTTACTTTAAGATACTACACACAGTATTAATACATACAGTAACATAACTTGGTCGTTTTTTAAAAACCGGCCAAGAACGAGTTGGGCTCGAAGGAGGGTACCGTACTATCATTTATAATAGAAAATTACGTTTGTTGTAAATCACGTTTGTTGTAGACCCTAAAAATAAACGCGTTTTTCAAAATCAAAAAGTTTTTATTTCGAGTAGGTCTTTTCAGGCCCTTTCAAATTGTTACTGGCTCTAGTTGCGTGGATTTTTACGGAGAAGAGAACCGGCAATAAACTCCATGTTTCATAAATTACAGTCACAAGTAAAAACAAGTATACTCGATTAATCAATTTGATTTACGAAATCGTGAAATTTTCTTTCAAATTAAACATTTCATGTTAAGCTTACAATATCAGGAAAATTCCATAACAGCTTCAGAACAGAATTTACAGAAATTAAGCTACATCAATAACACACCGTCCGTTAGTCACTGCGACACGCTCGCAACTGTATCATGCTACGGCCGTGTCACATGTCACGTTGCGCGCATTTGTATGAAGACTTCATACTGTATATATTATTATACTGTGCTTTGGGTGCACCCGGGCTTACCCCTGGTCTGTAGACCCCGTTAGGGATAGTATTATGGGCTTTTTTATTATTGGTTGTAAACTATTTGTGTATTTAATTTCATTAGCATTTCATAGGTAAATAGTTTTTGCGTTGAAGTTGACCAACATTTTTTTCTTTTTTATCAAAGTTGTTTTTATACGTGACTTAATGCATTCGTTAATTAATAAAAATAAATAAATATTTTCGACCACTTTCACACAACTTCATCTATTCTCAAACTAAGCATAGCTTTTATTATGAGTACTAGACAACTGATACACATACCTATAGATATACTTCTAAACACATATAATTAATATTGTAATTTATTTGAACCAGGCATAGAACAAAAGATCGTGCTCATCACACAAACATTTGTCCTGGGTGGGGATCGAACCCACGACCTCCGCATAGCAATCAGGGCCACTAACCACTAGACCAACAAGCCAGTCTAACTACTAAGACTTGCATTTGAGGAAACGAGACAGCGCACTACACGTCAAGCGTCATCTTTCTCTTTAACATGATGAGTGTTTTCCCATGAAACAAATAAAGCCATTACTACATTTCCATGTTATTTGCATATATTTTTAATTATCTATGTTTGTTATTTTCTTTAATAATTCACACTTTGAGGCAGCCAAGCGTAAGCTTTTACGGCTCAATAGTTTTACTGAAGAAATCGCTTTTCATCTTTTTATACGTTTTAATGATGTTTATTTCTAGACTATGTGAGAATATGGGCTTGTCCCACGGTGCATGTTGTTGTTTGCTATATTTAGTGCCTAATTGAAATAGAGAATTAATGAGTTTCATTAAGACTTTTACCGACCGGGCTCTGTGGTGTACCTTGGGAGAGGCCTATGTCCAGCAGTGGACTGCAACGGGCTGATGATGATGATGATGATTAAGACTTTTCATATCCTACTAATTTATTAACGCAAAGGTAAGTATGGATGGATGGTTTGTTACTCTTTCACGCTCAAACGACTGGAGCAATTTTGATAAAATGTGGTATGAAGTTGGTTGACACTCTGAAATTATACAGAAACTACTTTTTAACCGACAGTATTAGACGAAGGTAATGTTTTGCAGCTATAACCGACTTTCGGGCGGGAGAAGTCTGAATCTAAGCTATAACTTACTTTTGCACCAAATTTCTTTAGGATTGGTTCTGCTATTTGTCCATGAAGAGGTAACAAACACACCATACATGCACACACATACACTTACATGCTTTCGCCTTTGAATATTACTTTTGTTGATATTTTTTTAAAACAATTCCTGCTCTTAGGAAATGAACCCTTCTATCGTAGGTTTTCACAGACATTCAACCAACATGCCCAAATACACCCAGAAAAAGCATTAGTAGATCGCACAAATTCTTGTCCTACGCGGGGATCGAACCTACAACACGTCGCTCACAGCGGTAATTGGCGTGGTGACCTATACCACTCGGCTATCCGTGCAGTCTATATTACTGTATTTAAAGTATATGTTATCACTAAAATCTAGTCTACATTATTTCTAGAACATTTACTATATTGATTTAGTCACTAAGGTCATTGCTCCCAAGCCTAAGGGGTCATGTTACACGTTCGTCGATGACTGATGCGTGCGTACCATCTGTCGTGCGGGGAATCAAATCTAGGGCCATTAGCTCACCCTGCATTATTTAATGGGTAATACTGAGTAAGGGCCAGGCCACACGGTGCGGCACCGCACCGCACCGCATTAGGGCCAGGCCACACGGTGCGGTGCGGCTCCGGCGCGGCGCCTGTGCGGTGCCGCAACGGTTTCCTACATATAAAAATGTATGGTATGCCACACGGCACGCCCGGCGCCGCTCCGGCGTCGCACCGCAGGCGCACCGGACAACGGCGCGAAGCAGACGAGGCGGGGAGGGGTGCAAGTAGTGTGGTGCCGCAGCGGCGCCGCTCAGTTGTTTATTGTAGACTGTCGTCAACTGGGCAAGCCAAGCCAAGCCTGTTGCGGTGCCGCAGCGGCGCCGTAAGAATATTGCGACGCCGCACTGCTCGTGTGGCCGCCAGTGCGGTGCGGAGTAATGCGGTGCGGTGCGGTGCCGCACCGTGTGGCCAGGCCCTTAGGGCCAGGCCACACGGTGCGGTGCGGCTCCGGCGCGGCGCCTGTGCGGTGCCGCAACGGTTTCCTACATATAAAAATGTATGGTATGCCACACGGCACGCCCGGCGCCGCTCCGGCGTCGCACCGCAGGCGCACCGGACAACGGCGCGAGGCAGACAAGGCGGGGAGGGGTGCAAGTAGTGTGGTGCCGCAGCGGCGCCGCTCAGTTGTGGTCAGTGTCAACTGGGCAAGCCAAGCCAAGCCTGTTGCGGTGCCGCAGCGGCGCCGTAAGAATATTGCGACGCCGCACTGCTCGTGTGGCCGCCAGTGCGGTGCGGAGTAAGGGCCTGGCCACACGGTGCGGCACCGCACCGCACCGCATTACTCCGCACCGCACTGGCGGCCACACGAGCAGTGCGGCGTCGCAATATTCTTAGGGCCTGGCCACACGGTGCGGTGCGGCTCCGGCGCGGCGCCTGTGCGGTGCCGCAACGGTTTCCTACATATAAAAATGTATGGTATGCCACACGGCACGCCCGGCGCCGCTCCGGCGTCGCACCGCAGGCGCACCGGACAACGGCGCGAGGCAGACGAGGCGGGGAGGGGTGCAAGTAGTGTGGTGCCGCAGCGGCGCCGCTCAGTTGTTTATTGTAGACTGTCGTCAACTGGGCAAGCCAAGCCAAGCCTGTTGCGGTGCCGCAGCGGCGCCGTAAGAATATTGCGACGCCGCACTGCTCGTGTGGCCGCCAGTGCGGTGCGGAGTAATGCGGTGCGGTGCGGTGCCGCACCGTGTGGCCAGGCCCTTACGGCGCCGCTGCGGCACCGCAACAGGCTTGGCTTGGCTTGCCCAGTTGACGACAGTCTACAATAAACAACTGAGCGGCGCCGCTGCGGCACCACACTACTTGCACCCCTCCCCGCCTCGTCTGCCTCGCGCCGTTGTCCGGTGCGCCTGCGGTGCGACGCCGGAGCGGCGCCGGGCGTGCCGTGTGGCATACCATACATTTTTATATGTAGGAAACCGTTGCGGCACCGCACAGGCGCCGCGCCGGAGCCGCACCGCACCGTGTGGCCAGGCCCTAATGCGGTGCGGTGCGGTGCCGCACCGTGTGGCCTGGCCCTTACTCCGCTCCGCACTGGCGGCCACACGAGCAGTGCGGCGTCTCAATATTCTTAGGGCCAGGCCACACGGTGCGGCACCGCACCGCACCGCATTACTCCGCACCGCACTGGCGGCCACACGAGCAGTGCGGCGTCGCAATATTCTTACGGCGCCGCTGCGGCACCGCAACAGGCTTGGCTTGGCTTGCCCAGTTGACGACAGTCTACAATAAACAACTGAGCGGCGCCGCTGCGGCACCACACTACTTGCACCCCTCCCCGCCTCGTCTGCCTCGCGCCGTTGTCCGGTGCGCCTGCGGTGCGACGCCGGAGCGGCGCCGGGCGTGCCGTGTGGCATACCATACATTTTTATATGTAGGAAACCGTTGCGGCACCGCACAGGCGCCGCGCCGGAGCCGCACCGCACCGTGTGGCCTGGCCCTTACGGCGCCGCTGCGGCACCGCAACAGGCTTGGCTTGGCTTGCCCAGTTGACGACAGTCTACAATAAACAACTGAGCGGCGCCGCTGCGGCACCACACTACTTGCACCCCTCCCCGCCTCGTCTGCCTCGCGCCGTTGTCCGGTGCGCCTGCGGTGCGACGCCGGAGCGGCGCCGGGCGTGCCGTGTGGCATACCATACATTTTTATATGTAGGATACCGTTGCGGCACCGCACAGGCGCCGCGCCGGAGCCGCACCGCACCGTGTGGCCAGGCCCAAACGATTGTGGTTTAGGAGTATTTTAGTTCTTATTCTTTTTACATAAAGTATAATGTACAATATTGTTTGCTTGTATGACTTAAATTAGGGAATGACTACTAATGACTAGACCAATTCGGGTAAGGTTTGTTTTAAAAAATACTAAGACATTTGAGGTAATGCGAGAAAATACAAAATTAAAGTAACTTACGCGATTAAATTACATTACCTACAATTTAATTTTTAGTTTTGTTTTACGAGTATTGTTTTTTAGTTTTGTGGAGTCGATCACAAAATAATTAGCCATAGATGAATTATTATAATAGAAATAAATAAATAAGTCATACATTGAATAGATCAGTAAATTCCATAAAAAGACATCTTCATAACTTCCATATTATATAAAACTAGATACTAAATCACAACTAGTGTCAAATAGAAATGCATACCAATCCCTTACCTCACAAATATAAACTGTACTACATTAACATAAGGTGTAGATTTCAGTGTATAAGCTAAAAACATAAAACTATGGAATTAGAGTTTAGACATGAAGGTATTTGCGAGCAATCCTGGGAAATAAAGGCTAGTTTAAATTGCTTATTATCGAACTTCCGTTGGCTAGGAATGCGGTACTAACCAAGATACTGGTAGTTAGGCAGGCGGTAGTTATATTGAGTCATTGTACTGATAGACGAGTACATAGTTGAATAGGTACCCGTGTATTAAGGATATAAATTGAAGCTGTGATAGCTTAGTGGTAAGACCATAGGACTGCTAAGTCAAAGGTCTCGAGCTCGATCCCCACAAAGCGCACCGACTTTTCGAATGTTGTGTGCGGTTTAGAAATAAACATCACAGTTTCCGTGTTTCGGAAGGTAAGTAAAAATGTTAGTCCTGCGCTTGATCTCTCTCCGGTCGTGTCGGATTGCCGTCCCATCGGGCTATGAGAGCAAAAGAAAAGAGAGTACACCTGTGTTTACGCTTGAGCACTATAATATATATGACGGCGAGACGGACAGGATAGGTATTGGCGGAGCGTTTAGATAGTCTTCATCAGCCATATTGTATGTCTTATCGAAATGAAACGCCGCTTGACTATTCTTTATTACGATTACATGCTCATTGTAACAAATTGTAGTAACACGTGAAAGATGAATACAGAGTACTTTGTGAAACGCGGCGAGTTCTGCACTTCCGTCTGTTCGCCATCTCGGTTCACCTTCCAAGGCTCCACGGCTCCGCAGTACAGACCACACCCAAGTAATTCAGTCGCTAGACTCCAACTGTCATACTTGACGTTCCACAAACAATTATCATATTATCGTCATCGGCATTACACCACGCAGGTACAATAGGTACCTATACGACCTCTCCGACATATAATATATATATATTTTTTTATTTACTTATTTATATGTCCCGCGTAGCTGGCTGGTGTCATAGTAACACTAGCCGCCGTGGCCGAAATCGGTCCGGACATTATTGTTACTAAGAATATTTGGAACTTTAGAATTGAATAATTAATACCTAATACTTCTCCATAATTTACAATAGTCTTGTAGCTACCTCGGGCTGTCCATGTCTGTTCTTCCATAGTGCAGAGGTGGATGATCCCTCATCACATTTTTAAAGATTAAAGTTCTCCACAAGGCCTCTGTATGTTGGACCTGTGTTCCCGTGTAAGCTTTTATTAAGGACCGGGTTTCTCCACTTGAAGTTTTTCTGTGAATCAAAAGAGATACAAATAATAATAAACCTGCCTATATACGTCCCATATTAACACGAGATCGTTGATGTGAAAATTCGCATCAAGAATCAACTCAACTGTCTGTTTAACGTGGTGGGTTTTCATATATGACGACATTAGTTCCGATTTCAACCACGTGTCAAAAGATTCTTGTAGCACTAGTTTCGTAGTCATCCAATCACGGTCGTTTTCAAAATGAAGACGTATTTAATAAATTGATCACACTTAAAAAGCTATCCAGGCAAAATAACAGCCCATAATATCCATTAAATCTTCCACTTTAATTTATTTTAGTCTACCTTCATAAATCTTATTAATGTCAAAAGTTTTTTCATATAACTTTTGTGTATGATCGATTGTGGGTACCCCTCTAGTTCAAACTGTCGTTAAGACCTCATACACTGGGGGGTTGGGGTTCGAGTCTATTTGTTTCAAATTATAGATCTGAAGTCGATAGATTTGATATCGATGGGGGTAGCCTGGATTTATTTTTTACCCGACTGTGATAGAAGAAGCGTTATGATTCAGATTGTATTTTACTATCGGGTAGAGTATAGTGTCGTATTAACATTTAAATGACTGGTAGGCTCGATGTAGGTTCGAACTCAGGCCAGTAACAAGATATTTTTTCATAGAATTCTTATTTCTACTTAATAATTCTAAGAAAGTACAGAGAAATGTAAGCATGACGATTAAGATATATTCAATTTGATCTTTCTCAAGCTTAGCTTTTTTATTACATACCATACATACATCAAACTCATACTTATTACATCAAAAACGGTTCAACAGTTAACCGTAAAAGTGTTACACACTGTACACATACGGTCTTATTCATAAAAAGTTATCACACATCTGTAGGCTCTCTATACTACTCTATAGTACGATTGTCAAAAAATGTTATTCATAACAGCATTTTAGCGGTAATCAGCTCTATAAACATATCATAAAGTTATAGAGCCGAGTACCCTACTATAACAGTATTATAAGGTCTCAAGATGGCCGATTCTAAACAGCTGATTAATAAGACAGCTCGTTTTGACAAGTGTCAAGAATGACAATTTCACATTAGTAAACAAGTAAACAGTCTCATAGTCCTTGCCTCCTTGGTTAATTTTACGTATTTAGTATTTTTAATATTTACACAAGTTAACACATTTGTAATTCAAAATGCAAGCTATACAAAGCTTAGACGCTATTGAAGCGATTGAACAGATTGGAAACCGTCCGCTTCGTAGAAAGGTGTACAGAAGTAGGAGCGGAAACGTTATCGCTTTAACAAATCAACGGCAACTTTCATTAATAATCTCATACGTGATGACTTGAAATTAGATCGTAGAGGTTCGGGTACGGCACCTGAAGTCCAGGTTTAGTTGGTTTTGGTTTTCCATAGCCAAGAAAATCATACTTAGTATGTAATAATGTCTATGGTCACACTCAATCGGTACGTTTATACGGTGTGATCGCTGAAAAGTCAGCCAACTTCATAACAATGGCAACATTATGATTTATAAACTTATATTAGCAACACTTTAGTTATGGAAGGTTTATGTAGCGTTTATGAATGGACATTTTTATAGAACGTTTTATAAGCTTATCGAGCATTTTAACTAATGAATGTTTAAAACCTTCGATAAGCTTTTTTTATGAATAAGACCGATAGAGTTTATTAAAATATGAATATGAATAATTTCAATTCAAAACAATTAACATTTATGCTCTTCTATCACTTTAACGTTCAATTTAACCATATTAATACCAAAATATTTACATAATATATTAAAAACAACAGTATGCGTTCAATTAATTCCGTCCATCAATATTCAAGTTATTAATTACTTTCAACTTAACTTTTAATTATGGTTTTACATACTGCAGTTTGACCTTTAATGTTTTACCTGTATGGTAATCAATTAACTGATAGTTATAATAAGTGGTTAACTTCCCTACTAAGTTTAACCACAGTATAATAAATATACAGTATGAAGACTTTATAACAACCGGCCAAGTGCAAGTCGGACTCGTTCACGAAGTGTTCCGTACTATCATCTATAATAGAAAATCATGTTTGTTCTAGGTATACTAATTTTTAGTCGGTTAATCTAAAAAAATGCTTAAAAATTGCGCTTGATGAACCCCACATTTTTTTTACTTTTAGTATTTGTTGTTATAGCGGCAACGGAATTACATCATTTGTGAAAATTTCAGCTTTCTAGCTATCATTTTATGAGATACAGTCTGGAGACAGACAGACAGCGGAGGCTTAGCAACGGCGTTACGTTTTACCCTTTCGGTATAGAACCCTAATAAATGGGCGCTACGCGAGTTATACCTATCGGATCGTGGCATGATTGGCATGATACAGTCACCAGCGTGCCGCAGTGACGAAATCCCGGTGTGTTGTTGATGTAATTAAAATGCTGTAAGCAGCAGTAACGGGGTGATTAAAGGTTTTAGCGGTGATAGAAAAAAATATAAGCTGCTTTCGAAGTGTCGCATAAGTTTGTTTATATGAACTCTGTCTACTTGTATTTTATCACACAGTTAAGAATCCTGGAATAATAATTTTTTCTCGTAAAACTTGCTTGATTTAAAAAACTGTGTTTTCATTCACCCCTTTTTTAGGCATTTATTTTTTAGAATCGTTCGAGTTAAATACTATATATATTTATACCGTGGTTAAAGTACACCTTGAGGTAATATAGATCGATTTTCACATAAGTATTGGCTTATAAGATCGTCTGCGATCAGTTGTCAGTTCTGAACGATATTAGATAAGTATTTTAGTAGGAATATGTAGGTACAATCACGAGCAAAAACATGTATCCTTAATTAAATTATACAACGTGTAACGGAAATAACGCACATCCACAGACACCCCAAAAAGAATATCCTTTTTTATCCACAATTAATGTATTGAAACATTTTTATCATTTTTTTTTTTACTACATATTGTCAGAATAATTTGTACAAATAATTGGCAAAACGCGTGGGCGCCCTATTGCTCAATACGTTACGCGCGCACACAGACGCACAAAAGTGGAGGTCTCGCAGCCCGCGCGGCTGCTCCAATACCTACTATCATAAGTTCATAAAATCATAACATACGAAAAGTATAACCCTTAAAACCAATTTGAAAACCTAAAGAGATTATCTACATTCTTATGTACGTAGATACTATGACGTCTTTGCATAAAATTGTTTATGTTTATTATTAGAATTGTTTAGTATGAATGATTTTAATAACCGTAAGTTATTGTTATTGAAATGCTGATAGAGATGAACTTGATAGGTACCTAAACAAAGGCGGCGTGTTTAAAAGATATTAATCATAATAATTAAACAATGAGAAACTTACATGTTTAAAATTAATCGGCACTCATACGACGGCGTCCTGTTTTTAAAACACTTTCAAAATGTCCACCACCTTGTTCTATGCACTTAAAAGCTCGTTTACGCAATTGTTGTCGCAATTCACTTAACACTAGAATGTTCCTTTTCACTGTTTCAAAAGCAGCCACTATCCTATCTTTAAGGTCCTCGGCACTTGTTGATTCGTCACAATACACTAGGTCTTTTGCCTATCATTAAATGTTCTACACGCTAATGCTACGTTATCACCACACTGTGCTAGAGTCCTCACCATCTCGGTGTACTGTACGTTAGTATACCGGAAAGACATCGCGCGCGAAAGTTTTGTTTTGACAAATAATGACAAACATTCACTGATAACGATCGGCCGATGACTAATGCGAGGAAGCGCGAGCCACGCGGGCGCCGCCGCGCCGGCGCCGCGCTCGGCTGTCTCGCTCTTTCCTATTGTATTACGTATTTCGGCGGTCCTTTTTATGTATCTTTGTTAGTGTTTGAGAGTGTGAACTTGTGTGTGTGTTTGAAAGTGTGAACCGCTGTGAATTGCTAAAGCCTTATTGCATCGACTTAAGGCTCATTTTCGTTTACTTCGAGTGCTTTATGAAAATAGTGTCTACAATTTAATTATTTCTAAATATTTTTTTGTTAAAAAAAATATTTATTTTTATTAATGAAATGGATTCTGTTATCGATTCTGAACAAAGTAGTTTCAGGATGTGCGTTAATTATGTTACACGGTGTAGACATTTAAGTTATAGTCAAATGATTTGTAAAATCGTAGTACATTTTTTTTTCAAATTAAACATTCTTTAGTTATACTATTTCAAGAATATTTCATAACAGCTTCAGAAATTTCGCATATTTTTGCACGCACAGTCCATTTATTTACGCACTTACTTTAGTGTAAGTTCATCAAAGTCGGTGCATTAGTTTAGAAGAAATGAGCCAAGAAAGCAAACGCGAAAAAAGTCTGAGACATCGTCATTATTTTCGATTTCTATATTAGGTACTTCAAATTTAAAACCTCAGAAGTACTTAGTTATTTTTTTTTAATTGCGCAAATATTGATCCTTATTCTCTTACTTATTAATACAACACCTATATTATACATTTACTTTAAATAAAGACACTTTCTCCGAACATATATCCTTATAACCATCCCTCGAACAGTTTTCAAAACTAAACTCGAACTTAAAAAATACAACACTGACCTCTCTACAACTCACCGAATATATCTCAAAGTGTAACATCCATTGCGTAGTTTCAATACGCAGTTTTGTACAGTGTTCTTGCTATACAAGCAATGTATTATAAGTTTAGGGAAACGTCGATGGAACGCAGACGTTGTCGAAACACTCGAAGGAACAGGTGGCGTTGTAAAGTGCTGGCCAGAATAAGGGGCACAGTTTTCAAATTTTTGTTTTTATATTTTGGTAATAAAAAGATGTGTTTTTATTTGGTTTTGATTCTCGTTTGGGTGTATATTTTTATATACCGTAGATAAATTTGTAGTTTTACTAAATTCCCTCTTTCCCGCACTTTTACAAGTAGTGAACTTTGTCTGATGGCAAAAGGTATAGATTTCTTGATAGCTTTTGCTTGTTTTCAATAAAAATGCATATTGCAGTAAAGTCAAACATCAGGCTAAAATGAGATAGGTATCTACTAGACTAGACCATTAAAAATAGATAGTATGTAGTCAGATTTTTAACCGAAATGTGAAACGAAATTCACAAAAAACAAAATGCGAAAATCCTTTTATTCACCATCAAAATTATCATTATCACCATATTTTCGTATCCAAAAATCATGTGACATGTTTTTTAAATCATGTTACATCCCAACCCTTTCCATTTCAGAGAACTTACCACTATATCACAAAGTAAGAATATTGCGAGTGTGGGAGAGAGACACCGCTTTACACCGTGTAGCGCGTTGTCTCTTTTACTCACCCGCGATTATATTATTGTGAGATATGGTGGTAGGTATTGGGGTGAGTAAAAAAAGGTAGAACCACCCTTTACGAGATTCTGTCGCAAACAATAAAATTAAAAACGAATTAATTCAGCGTTGTGTGAATTTGATTAATTGGCAAAAAGGTTAGCGTACTCAGAATTAATATGTTCATTAATACATAATACAAAGAACAAACAGATACTGATTTACATTTAAATGGAATTCGATTAAAATATATTTTTTTGATGTGAATATTAACCGGGAGAGTTAATTACAGAATTTCCTTTAATCTTGTGTTTGTATATTTACGTTAATTTGTTTGACGTGGCTTTTATTTAAATGTATTTAAATTACCCGCGACGACCCCCGTTCAAACGTCGGTTATAGCTGCAAAAACATTACCTCCCTCTGACGTTGTCGGTTAAAAAGTAACCTATGTCTCAATTCAGGGTGTCAGTTTACTCTGTGCCAAATCTCTCCGCAATCACTTCAGCCGTTTTAGCCTGAAAGAGTAACAAACATCCATCCATAATTACAAACTATTGCATTTATAATATTGGAAGGATTTTACAGAAGGCATTGAGAGTATTTGCTCTCAAATGAATCTTCAATTCAATAAATCCTTATCAAGACCCATACTTAAACACATATACCTTTATCAATTTCTATTGTAGCATAAAACAAATATTGAAGCTAAGCATTATCTCTAGACTAAGAACTTCGATACAATTGTGTGCACAAATCTCTTACAGACATCGCGTAAATAGTTCAATCACACCGTTCGTATAGACTAACCAAGGAATCTTTAATAACCCTATTGGATTCTTGACAGAGATGGCGCTCTACGGCGTGTATCGTTCTGTCTCGCTTCGACAATTGAAATACTGTTACTTTAAGATGGTAGTAGGTGTGTTGGGGGTCGAATATGAGATGACACAAAGGCGAATGGATTTTAGTGTATTTTGTTACTGACCAGACTGTATTATTGTTATTATTGAATATTCGTGTTTAAATAGTAAAATTGGCAGTATTTTTTTGATGATCCGTCATAATTATAATAATAATATTACTAGTTAATATAGGTACGTACTACTGTTGGGCACAGGCCTCTTTCCTTATAGCGAAGGTATGAGTATTGATTACCAAGCTAGCTCATCCAGATTTCCTCACGATGTCTTCCTTCGCCGTTTTTAGTGGTCTCTTAGAATAATAAAAAAGTACATACATTTTGAAAAAAGTCACATCAGAACCTGCCTGCCTTGCCGCAAAGCCACCATGACATTTTTTTGCAACTCCCGCTCTAAAAAAAAATACCCTTGTTTCGCACGGACATTTAGTTTACAGACGGAACAAGCATTCTTTGATCGCAAAAATTCTTGGTCCTCAGCAGGAATCGAACCCGTGACACGTCGCGCACATTAGTAATTGGTTTGGTGCTAGCCAGTCAGCTATCCGTGCATTCAAAACTCACCATCATATTCCCTTAAAAAGTCAAGTACTTAATAATGAGTACAGTTCAACGTATAATTTCGACCCTTTTATTAGCTGCGTCAATAGTTTTGTCTCGCAGTGCACACAAGTCACGTCTAGCTATTGTCGGCACCTGCGTCGTCTGCTGCTTTAACTAAACCGTTGCCTTTGTTTATTCGCCGTTATTTATTTAACTTTATTTATATACGTTAGCCTCAGTCTAGAGTTTGGACATGTTTGAAGCGTAACTGTATTAAAGTTTCAGTTTTCTTCTCTTTGTGGGAGGTTGTTGGAGATTTTGTGTGGATGAAACATCATAGGGGTATATTTAATGCCGTAATTCCACGTATGCATACGTGTCTTAAATTATTAACCTTGATCTTAAAAGCAAGTTTCAATCTATGCGATCATCAAACAATTCGTAATAAGTTATATTACAAATTGTTTGTATTTTCATATGTATTCATGCAGTCATACATATTTTGTGTGTTATTCACGGTATTCTGCAGATTAAAATATGAAGCTGCTGTATTGGTCTTTCAAAATACATACAATACATGTCATGATGCCAAAAACATGACCAGGCCTAAAATGACGAAATATTATTTAACATTCGACCTAAAATTGTCGTAATTTTGCGGGAATATTATTTTAATGCGTTTAAAGTCGCAGGAAGCAGCTAGGTTACTTTAAATATCAGTCATTTTAGTACAATAGTATATTATACTCGTAAAAACAGAGGTTCACTCCCTTTTGACTGACCTATTGGTTTGTGGTTAACGGTCTTGACTGCTATAATATAGATCGTGGATTCGATTCTCACCCAGGACAAATGTTTGTGTGATGAGCACGATCATTTTGATCTGTATCTGGGTGTAATTTATCTGTAATATGTAAGTATTTAGAAACATATAAGTATGTTTTTCAGTTGTCTAGTTCTCATAACACAAGTTCGTATGACATATCATAATTTGAGACTAGATTGCGATGTGGGAATGTTGAGGAATTTAACAATGGTCAACCCAAACATTAGTTAATTGTGTGTTAAATATTGTAGTAAGCGCTATGACCAGGTGTCAGTAAAAAACTCAAACAATATCAGGCTAATTAGGAGTATATGATTTGGTGCATGAAGTAATGCAATGCGCTGCCATGCACCAACACAAAAACGCGGATGACGTAGCACAGCGGTTCAGGTTTAGTCAGTAAGAGTCTGACACTACCCGCGGCTCCCCCCGGGGTCGCGGGTGTCCATGAGGATTCCCCCGCTTTACCAAAAAAAAAGGAGCAGTTTATTTGACAACAGATTGATAAACCTAGACCAACCAAGTGTTAGTTTCTGTAATAGGTCTACTCGACGTCCGTACGTCATTGTAGAGATCAATGTATTCTACCTGACAAATGCTGAGCTGGACTCCCATTCGGTGCAAACTTAAGACACACTAAACCGCGCCAATATTTCTAGCTTTTCCCCTTTTTCTACCGTCTCATTTGTAATTTTATAATACGTTTTTTTTGTTGTTTGTCTTTTATGTCTTGGTTATTTATATTGCGTACCCACTTGTTTATTTTTTTATCTTTTTTGTCAATTTCTTTGTGTGTTTTGTTGTTTTTATTGATTAGATATATGTTTTTTCTGTCTATCTGTCTGTCTACAATCATAATCATAGCACCCATAATCTATTTTAAGCAGAACATTTCTTAACCCTGGTCATTAATCTGTAACCTGTAACCCGGTGATTAAAACTCGGGTCCGTGGGACCGTCCCACAGTGGGCCGCGGACTGTGACGGCCGCGTAGGGTTACCGAGATAGCTCGCCGATACGCTACAGGTTGGGGTCCAAATGGCCCGTCTTGGAGTTTTATTTATATTTTCTTTAAGAGTTGCTATTTTACTTATAAACGTGGTCTTACTTTTAAGATAGTTTTGGGTTTTAATTGTAGTTTAATTATCTTTAGCCCTTTGTTAGAATATAGCACATAAATACAAAAAATACGACAATGTCCTAAATAACAATAAAAAAAGTTAGTCTTAAACCCTGAAAAATACCTACATAGTATAAAAAAGTCGATATTTCTCTGCTTAAATCTTTAAAACCGCACAATGGATTTTTAGCGGTTTTTGTAATAGACAGACTGATTCAAAAGGGAGGCTTATGTGTATAATACATCAGTATTTCACCCGTACGCGGAGCGCGTCGCCAGTAATATGTGTAATTTTGCATTTTTATATGTGTATAAAAATCCGCTACTAACATAAATTACTACATAGCATTGACAAAATTGAAAAAATCAACAAATTCAAAACACCACAAAAACAGCACCCTGTATACAAACCTCAAGACACCGGGCAGCGCCATTCACATGAGATCGTACAATTGTTCACTAACTAGACCGATATGATATGATTATAATTGTTACACGTCATCCAGAGGCCCTTTAGCAATTAAAAATGTTGTTTGAAGCAAACAACGAGAAACTAAGGTGTAGAGATTAAAATAGAAACTTAAAATACAAATAAATTATAATAAAAATCGTTTATTTCTCCTCACACTACACTTATAATATTCATTGATTGATTTCTAATTAAGTTATACAATAACTCAATTAAAATGAAACTAAACGGTCAGTGTAAGAAAATGTGTCTTAACATACAATACATCGATTTTAAAGTTTTCGAAAAAAAAACTGCATTAAATAATTTTCAAATTAAGGTTGTATTTTTGGAAACGGCTCACGCACTAAGTAAATGAATCCTTGTATAGCGGGGAGCTTCGCATATATTTAATTCACATGCACAACCACACTTAGAACAAGCATTTGTGGACGCACAAATTCTTGTCCTATGTGAGGATCGAACCCGCAACACCTCACGCACATTGGTAATTGGCGTGGTGACTATACCACCCGGCTACCCGTGCAGTCAAACAGTTTGCCACCGTTTGGGATGCCATGACATTTAAAATCAATGCATTACGTCAAGATTGTCAATATATCAAAAACAAAAATATGTCTAAATAGTTTACATAGCTACTACTGAGTAGGAGAGGCTGCATTTACAAGAGTTAAGGCTCTTAAATGAAATATGAAGATATAAGGCCGATTCTGACTGTACCAAAGGGAGTGGATTTTCGCTTAATCGAAGAATAACTAAACAAATAGAAGAACTATATTTATTCTGTTAGTAACCTAAGAGAATAAGTATCCTCTATATATTATGCCCAGAAAGACTCCTAAAATTTGCTATCAATTTATATTTTTATAAATATCATGACCACGTGCAGACACTATTTTTAGAACCAAAAACATCTGTCTCTTTATAAAAAAGTCGACGACCATACGCAGAATGAAATGGTCAAAGGAATGAAATAAAATGGCGCGTGGCAAGGTGATACCACCTGTTAAAGTTACAAGGGGGCCTAGCACCACGTTCTTAAGTAAAAAACAGTAAAATTATTGCAGTTGTGGAAGAGAGATAAAGCACTACACGGCATAGAGCGGCGTCTCTCTCACACTATTGATGCAGTTTTACTTAAAGAAGTGGTGGTAGATCAGCTGTCTTTTTAGGTATTATAACTAGCTGATGTCTGCGAATTCGTTCGCAAAAAAATAGATAATAAGAGATGAAAAATAGATGTTGGCCGATTCTCAGACTTACTGAATGCATATACAAATTTTCAAGTGAATCGGTCCAGCCATTTCGGAGGAGTACGGTAACTAAATAACACAGTGACACTAGAATTTGGAATATAAGATGGTAATAATGTAAGTATATATCATTCTTAAAATAAGTAAGTTGTAAATTCAAATTAGTAGGATTATTTACATTAATGGATGTTATATCCGTTACATATATTACAAACTGATGATTGTTACTTTTTCACGCTTAAAGTCGCAGGCAACAGCACGTAGTATAAAAGACATTGTTAAAAAAAAAACTTTAATAATATTTTCCGTTTAAGCATTACCTGTAGACATTATTATGACAGTAAATACCAAATTTATATAACTCATTACAAGTCTAGATACGATCCACAAAAACCCAAACACACCAGAACGAAACTAATTACCAAATAATTCACACACAGTGTTACCTGACCAAAAAAACGTAAGACCACTTGGCTTAATTAATAAATTTATAGCTGGCAACACTGAGAAACTGCCATTAGTACGGTCATTAATTAACGGGTGCCATTCGGAAGATTTCCTTGGGGCTTGGGAACTAAATGTAGCATAAAAATTGGGCATTTTCTTGTAATTTTACTGTTGATTTTTCTTGCTTGGTCTAGCAAGAAATTGTGTGTGAGTGTGCTATGGGTCTGGGGTAATCATTACCTGATTTTGGGATGTTTTCCTAATTACTTATAATTTATCTATTATTTTATTAGATCATAATCAGAAGTCGTTTAATCAAATTAGGCTACAATCGTAGCACTTTTGGAACGTCAAGATTAATTTTGATGAACTTTGGTATTATGCAAGCTAACTTCATGAAATAGATGAAATAACATATCTTATAGGCTACTTTTTAACCGACTGTGTCTGATTGTGTTATGTTTTTGCAGCTATAACCGATATTCGCGAGGGCGAAGTCGCGGGCAACAGCTAGTATTTAAAAAAATATGTATAAAACACTATCAGACAAAAATGGTTCCCGAAAAATTTCAACCTTTTCATCTTATGAATGAATAATAAAACTAATATTTTTTCTAGAATAATCCAATTCTCATTTTAACCACGCTTAATGAAAAGCAAACTCAACTATCTTTACATCTCCGGTTGAAAGAAATTACAGTGTCGAGCAAACAATTTCGCCCATATTTTAACTAGGGCTGTTACGGATATGCAGTTTCGGATACGGTTTCAGACACGGGTACATTTAAATTATACCGATTTTAATTACGGTTAAGGATTCGCATTGCATTGGATACAGAATTATTTCGAATTTGCCTTTTGATTCGGATTTTTCTAAGATTTTTTTATACGAGAATATTCGTGAATGGTTGTGTAACCATACCACCATTGAATCTGCCAAAATTTATTAAATTACAAATTTAAACCATATCCGAAAATATCCGAACCTATAACATCATTTCCAGATTCGAACATTTTAAATTCCGGGTATCCGAAACTTTCATTTTCGGATACGTAGTCCAACAACCCTAATTGTAACCGCCATATTGTTGCGATAAATCTCTTTTCTAACGTTAAATTTGAGCTGAGTATATTGCCTACAAATGAGCCTATAATAATGGCCGCGAGAATTTATTGTCTGTATTATTACTTATAAACGACGTGTGAAGTTAAATTATTATTATGAGTGTGATTTTTTTGTTTATTAGGTAGGATTTAGTTGTTGAATTGGTACTGGGTAACTGACTTAGTGAACTATTAGTGAGTTTTGTGGTTACTTAGTTTACATTAACGTAAGTGATGATACATAAGATCATTAAATTGTTTGTATGTTTGTCTGTTTGAAAATTAAATGAATAAATTGAAACTAAATCCCATGCTTGTTTAATTTCCAAAAATATTTAACCAATTTTTACAAAAAAACGTATCCAATATTTTTTGGAAATCTATCTGACGGACTAATTATTTTTTTTTTAGTCAAATACCTAATTATATCACTTTAAGGCGTGGTGGTAGTTCGGACGTTCATTCAAAAGCTGCAAATAAGATACTTATTGTGTATCCTTTTCGGATATTTCCACCCCTTTGGTTTAGGGGAATGAGTAACTTTTGTGAAGTCACAAAGTACTTACTTTGTTTTATATTGAAGGAAGTTTGTTTGTCTGTTTGACTGTTTTGGGGTTTGGTTCGAAACTGTGGATGCTTTGATTGTTGACTTTAAGTGTAATTGGATTTTAAATTTTCTAGACAAAAGAAGTGAAATAATTAAACTATGATAAGCATATTTTGTGTACAGTACAGTTCATAGTAATGTCCGGACCGATTTCGGCCACGGCGCGGGCGGCTAGTGCTACTATGACACCAGCCAGCTAAGCGGGACATTGGTACATTTTTATTGTGGGTACAAATCAAATTTTCTCTTAGAAAAACGGCAAAAACATAAGAGAATCCGAGAGCCACAACTAGTCTTTACTAAATTAGTTCCTACACACATACCAAATGACAATCCATAATCTTGATCAAGTCGACTTAAACCGGTAATCCTGTCTAATCCAGTATTTACTAGTATTTATCCCGGGATAATTAGGCAGTTATTGCCAGATTATGAGTCGGAATACCGGTTATAACCGGGTACAGCCGAATAGATCCGGTTACGGCTGATTCGAACCGGTTCAAGATTGGCAGAATTAGGTGGGATTGCTTGCTGTCTAATTAAAGGTATTTGTGTTATTAATTTATGTTTGATATATTAATTTATGTAAATGTTAATTTGGTATTAATGTTACATCTATATACAGTTCTATTATTTCAGTAGTTCAAAAGGATACTAGGTACTAAAGATAATACTGCAATCGTTGCAAGTTCGATCCTCATTTTACTTTGCTTGCTAACCAATATAAAACTACTCAAGTGCGAGTCTGACTTGCGACACTGAATCTTTTGTAAGTAATTTACAAAAAAAATATCTTGATACCACGCGTCTCTTAGAAAAAGGGTCTTGACAAACAGACAAACAGAAATAGGTTCCGTTCTTTCCTTTTGAGGTAAGTGAGTGAGGTAAAAAAAAATAATAAATAACTGTCACCAGTATCCATTTGCGTAAATATTGCTTATCGAAGCGAAAACAAACGTTTCAGCTTATTCTATTCTAACATTAGAAAAAATCCGACACTTAAAGAAATGGTAGGTCCATAAACTTAATTCCCTCATAAAATCCAAACTCAAACAGGTACCATCAAAAACTCGAAACTTATCAACCCTAAACGGCAACCACAATTGACCCGGTAGTAATAACCCCGGATTAACCAACCAGTGTTAAAATTAATTTATTACCATTATTATTGTCAACTAAATCTAATAGAGGCGCCATTAAAAATCCATAATTTAACTAATAACCGTTTACCCGGATGGACGCTTATCGAAAACGCCCGGGGGAGCGGGTAAAACCGGTTGTAACTGCATTGAACCGGTATAATGTAGATTACACTGGTATCCGTTGGATTCAATAGTTTAGTTAGCATAATTGAGAACTAGTGTTTGGCGTTGGTTAGTATAGGTCTGTTAGGGCTTGTAATGGCTAGATTTTAGGACAGACTTAAATTATAGAACTTGATCGAGTTTAGATTTTGGAAAAAAATGTAGTTGAATGCTGAACCTTATTGTTAACCCCGACGCAAAGAGAGGGTTGTGTCCCCTAATGCGGTTTTATCATTTTTTAGGAATATATTTGACGGGCTTATTAGATTCTTTTAGTCAAACCAATAAACAGGATGATAACATTTTTAGTATCTCTCATGTAGTTCAATGCTTAATAACGGAAATGTATTTATTCTATTGTCCCGCAAACACAAATTGACCACAGTACAAGAATGAAACGTGCACCTAACGTCACTATTTCGTATAAATTTTGCTAATGCGTTACATCACACGCCACTGTTTTATCATTTACTAATGAAGGTAAAAATACCTGTCTAATATTTTTTTTATTGTGTATTTGACGGACTAATAAGATTAATAGATACAAAAAAATCCCATTATTTCTTCTCACATTGTCAAAACACCATATTATTATATCTCATTTCTTTTGTACGATCTACCATAAGTCTATGAACTGAAGGAAAATCCCTTCCTATCCTTAAGCCTTTTGTATCAATTAATCTAATTAGTCCGTCAAATACATAATAAAAAAATATTAGACACCGTGTATTTTTTCGTACCCTGTCATCAACATATTTTTTTTTTTTTTTTTTATAGCCTAAATAAGATCCCACTGCTGGTCACGTAGCGCGAATGCAGCCTGACCGATGGGCAAAGATCGTCACCCACTGGACGCCGGAGCAAGGACATCGTCGTCGAGGTCGTCCGCGGCGAAGGTGGTGTGATGATCTTGTCAGATATGCAGGTCGCACGTGGCCAGATATCGCAAAAGACAGGGAGGTTTGGAAGGAGAAAGGGGAGGCCTTTGCCCAGCAGTGGGATCTTATTTAGGTCATCAACATTATTCATAATTAAAACCCAACAGATCGTAGGGTCAGTAACACTATTAAATGTAAAAGCAGGCCAAGAAACCTAGCTGAATGTGTGCCTAGTACCAATGTAAGTCTACCTAGTACCTAGGCGTAATGGCAAGATGAGAAAACCTGTTATGTGTACAGCAAAGATGACTTCGTCGGTGATAATAATCGCAATGGCATTTATGTCATAGCTATGGTGGAATAGGACTTGCGAATGTTAGTATAGAAACATAGGTATTAACGGTTGTGTGATAATGAGTTATATTTCGTGGTAAAATGAAATAAAAGTTTTTTTTTACATTCAAATTTTATGGCTGAAGTTATTTGGATAAAATTTGGCAAGGACGTAGTTTAGAAGCTGGATTGAAATAATATACGTAATTTATCCACGAGTTTAAAAAAATCATCGTTTTACTTTTCAATCGACTTCTATTTAGAAGAGGGTGATTTAACTGTATCCTACTAATATTGTTATCGCGAAAGCTTGTGAGTATGGATCATGGATGTTTGTTACTCTTTCACACTCGAACGGCTACATCAATTTACACGAAATTTGGTATGGAGTTAACTGACACTCAGGATTACCACAGGTTTTTACCCAACTGCGTCAAAAGGAGGTAATGTTTTTTGTAGCTACAACCGACATCACGCGGGCAAAGCCACAGGAAAAAGCTAGTACAAACTAAATAAACCGGTGATGTAGTCAAACCCTACTTCTAGGTTAGCTACATAAATCTATTAAAAAAGTTTTTTAATTACACAATATTCGCTTAAACACAACAAAATATAATCCCTCAGTTAAGTTATTCAATAGTTAACTAAGAGAGATTTGGAATGAGGTTATGATCGCAGCTTCCTTCATTAGCGGCCAAATTTATCTTAACTCATATCCCGATCTCTTCCGGAGTACCTATAGACGTATTAACTTTACTTGTGTTACGGTAAAGCAGAGAATTCTGATATTTTTTGATGTTACTATTGACTGGCATGTTGGTCTAGTGGCTATTGCAGCATCATTGAAGAAGCTAAGATCTTCCAAAATGCATGTGTACGGACACTTTGGACATGCCATATCTATTAATAAATAAATATTCCTCAACACTCACACAACTCACTGTGCTATGAGTACTAGACAAGCGATAAACATACTTATATATTTTTAAATACATACATGCTATAGATAAATTACCCAGACACAAAACAAATGATCGTGCTCACCACACAAACATCAAATATTGGCATCTAAAATCGCTAATCTACAGTGAGCTAGCGTGGTGATCAATGTCCAAACCTTCATTATATGGGAAGAGGCTTATGTCCAATAGTAGGATATTGTTATTATAACATAGCGTAAGACTTATCAAGAGCAACAAACTGTTATCAAAACCCAGTCAATCTCCCAAACACTCGAGTTCGTACTCTAACCGTAACTCGCATCACATCTGTCCGGTCTTACTGCACCTGCGTCTGTCGACCTGTTACTGTCGCTTTTTATAACCAAACCTGTTGCAAGACGGTGTGGATGGCTTCATACAATGTATGTATGGGAGGCAAGAACCAAATGTAGATTTACTAGTTGTTGTCAGTGACTTCGTTCGCGAAAAAATATGGATGAAAAATAGATGTTAAAGAATACGGATGAAATTACACCTAATGACTAATGAATAATAAATGACTGTGCTCATCACACAAAAAAATGTCCTGGGTGGGACTCGAATCCAGGACCTCCGGTATAGCAGTCAGGGCCAGTCACCACTAGATTAACAGGCCCACCTTTGTAATAAACATTAATGATTTTGAAATTCCTTCTATTTTAAGACATTTTATTTTATTCGGTAATATAAGCCCACCCCTGTACATTTTATTTTTAGTATAACATTTAGATTTTGAGAGGTTTCTACCGGGAAATAGCAAACCAAATATCCCAATATTATCTTCCTTGAATTAATTAATTAAATAACGTATTGAAACCACATCCACGTACATTAAAAATAGCTTCAAATTCAATCAAAAATTTTCAGTTGGAATCCCGAAAAAGATACGTACAGTCGACCACAAATTACTCATGAAACTTAGATGTCAAAATCACCTTTATCTTAAAGACTTACGGTTGAGTTTTTGACTGTTTTCTGTCATTATTTTCGGGGTTGACTGTATGCTAAAATATTCATCGCCCCTTCAATTTTCGAGGGCTAACATTCAAGTCATCACTGTTTTTGTTTAGCTCTAAGCCATCTTACTTCTGACTAAGCAGTTTCTTCTGTCAAATAGTCTGACAAAAGAAAAAATATGTTCGAAGTATTTGTTAAGAATACTTGAGTTACTGTGCCCCTTCTGTTGTTTAGTTTAGAAGAAATTTGCAAGCGGTGTATAGGCTAAGTTATGGTGTAAAATTGTGGCTTTTATTAGATATTGTTATGGTTAAATTTCGCAGTTTTGTGGCTATTAATAGTGTACCTAATAGTAATAGTGTAACTAGCTAATAGTGTAACTATGCCTATTTAAGTGCTTTTTTATTTAGTTAAGAAACTAGATATTGGCAATTATTTAAATAAATAGATACAGCTTCTAAACGTAAGAACAAAAACTTTTTGTACAAACAGTGTCCAATGTCATTTTTTTTTTGGCATTTAATATGTAAAGTCAGTGTCCAATTCACTTTCATATTCGGCATTTAATTTGTAAAGTCAATTACAAGAAAAAAAAACACGATTTTATTCCATTTAAAACACCATTCTACTAAGATTTTTTCCAGAAATAAAACCACGATCCTATGAACATACTTCATAACTAATCTTTTCAAACTTTACCGACTTGTACACATATTTTAGACGACAAACGGGTCTTAATCGTGACCTGCGACCACGGTCGGTGCAACTCGACCGAAACGTCGGGAAAAAAGAAATATCGAATTATATCGCGAATAAGACCCGTTTGTCGTCAAAAATATCCTCCATAACTATTGGTATATACCTATTTATTAATTTCCTTCATGCTTCCGTCTCGCATGCCGCCATCCTAAGTGCATAGTAGACCGGACGCGACTCCGAACTATTTTTTTATTTCTCCCCATCGCATTATCCCTGAGTCTATTTTGTTAACATTTTTACTAATAATGAGATAATTATTTGACTTCTACCTACCTATGAATTAGATTAAGCTTATGTTAAGTCTAGCAAATATTAATACCTTTCAAGATGCATAGGTACTCCTATAACTTTGTCCAGCAGTGGGACACTATAGGCTAGGAAAAAAAAAAATACTTCCAGATGATAATTTTCAATTCAATGTATTTCTTTGCTGTACAATATTTGTCAACATTTACAACCATTTATTTATAATTCTTGCATTATTAATGAAGTAGTTACTGGTAGCATAAGTAACAAAGAACAATATTTTTCTTTTGTCTTAAACGAAGCAGAGCTTGTATTATGAGTACTAGACAACTGATAAACATACTTACATACTTCTAAATACATACATATTACAGATAAATCACACCCAAACACAAAACAAACGACCGTGCTCATCACACAAACATTTATCCTAGTTGGGGATCGAACCCACGACGTCTAGTATAGCAGTCAGGGCCACTAACCACTAGACCAACAGGCCAGTCAAAAGATTGATACACAGTTTTATTTCTTGACTAGATTCTCACCGGTACTGGTCGCGGCGCCTCGTCTTATAAGGTAAGCCTAGTATTCACACGTTGGTAACTGACCCGTCACAAACAAGTTGTGTGTGAATGTTTAAAAGAGATTTGTATATTACAGTGGTGGTGGCCTTGCGGTTCTATGTGTAGATTTGTATGCACGAGGTGCAGGTTCGATCCCTAGTTACCAAGTACCAATGTGACTTTTTCAAAGTTGTATGTACTTTTTTAATTATTTTAAGATACTACGGACTAACGGTAAAGAAAGACATCGTGAGGAAACCTGGATTTGAAATATTGGAATTTGAAATCAATTGATGAGAATCATGAGCTTTATCTTCATAGTTCGAATCGCGATCCCGCCGCTGCGTCAGCTCATGATTAAGGAGTCCGGTTGGGTCTGAAACTAGTCGGGCTATCCCGATAAATACGCGTGAGTAAACCGTTTGAGCTGACGCGGCGGCGTGCAAGTAAGTCAACTGTTTCACGTATTTTTTTTTTTCAAATTTCAATTACAACTCACAATTTACTACCAAGTCAGTTATCCTTCCATATATAAATATGCAAATACCGTGGGAACATTCAGCTAACTGAACACTAATATATGCATGTAATTGTATAGTTTTGTATAACCACAGTATAATAATATTTACAGTATGAAGACTTCATATAAACGGGCGCAAAGCGAGTTATGCCTACGCTATCGGATTGTGGTATGACCGTGGCGTGAACTAGTCAAAATCAAAATCAACATCAAGAGGTTTTTATTTCTCAGGCACTTTTAAAAAGTTACTGACTCTAGTTGCGCGGTTCCAAAATGTAATTCTTACCTATGGAGAAAAACCGGCAAGAAACTCCATAAGTTTCACTTATAAAAATAGAAAATTTCAATTTATACTTTACAATAAGTAGGTATGGAACAACAACGCAAATTAGCAAAATGTAGAAATTTCCAATTGGGGGAAAAAGATATTCTTTAGTAAAAGAAAATAGAAAGTAATAAAAAAGAGGTACCTGACTATTTTACTAACCAGTCGCAAGTGTGTCGCAGTGACGAACTTACGTGGGCAGCCCTATCGCTGTCGCGTACCGCACAGCTGTACTGTAGGCACTTATTTCTTAGACACGGCCGAGTTGACCTACTGTATACATTCACACTGTGGCATAACGTTGACCGGATGTGCAATAACTCGGAACAGGTTCTGATATGCTCTCCGTCCTCTGACTGCGCTTAGATAAACAAAGTCACTTGTAAATGTTATAGTGTTTAGCATAATTTGTATAGGTGAGTATGTATGAAGAACTGAAATGGATGGACCGATTGTGATGGAAGTTTTTTGTGTTTTAAAGTTGTGTTTTGTGGGTCGATGGTTAGTTCAGATTTAGGATATTAAGATGTTGTTAGAGTAGTGTGGTTTGAGGTAAAAACATACCGTCAAATTGACAATCTCCTTTTTTATGTCGGTTAAAAATAAAGACAAATTTGAAAAACAATAAATATTCCGTGATGAGAATTCATTTTCTTTTTGCAAGCATATATCTGTATTAACATACCCCGATTGAATATAAGTAAAAATATTAAGCCTTAATACCAAAACATTCAAAACGCACCTACAGATAGTATACCTACAGTTTTAAAATTCTTTTCTACCAAACCTTTGATTTAAAAATCTTCCGCTTTCAAATCAGTTAACCTCTAAAACTAAACTAATAACAACCATAAAAGGAAAAACCTTTTGTCACAGAGAAAATTAGAACCTTTTCTCTAAAAGTTTCAAAGTGATAAAAAATTGAAATGCTACCAAATAAGGATTACTTTACAACCAAGTGCCCAATAGAAATTAAATTAATTGTCACTTCTTTAAACATACTATGTATGGTCTAAGGAAATGGTTCAAAATTGGTGCTTGTTAATAATAAAAAAAGACAATAAAAGAAAGTTATTTGTGTTACGTAATAGTTAATATCATGTTTAGGAAGATTCCAGTTTTATTTTAAACTGCTGCTGACGAATATTGGTTATAGCTTAAAAAACTTCATCCTTCTTTATCGCAGTCGGTTAAAAACTAGCCTTTGTGTTAATTCTGGTGACTCTATAATAATATCAAATTTCATTGAAATTGTTCCAGCCGTTTGAGCGTGACAAAAATTATCTATAATTAGGTACAAACTTTCGCGATATGATGTTGATGTTGTTGATGTTATTATGATGATGTTATTCTTCACCGAATGTAACAACTGGGTTTTTCCCACAAATTTTCCACGCTCAAAGAGCCGGGTCAATTTCTATGAAATTCAATATTGAGTTAGCTGACACACTGGATTAACAATTTAACATAGATACTACTTTATAATCGACTGCGTCTAAAAAAGGTTAAGTTACTACAGTAACAGCAAGTCAAACTATACTACAAAAAGAAAGAACATAAAACCATGCAGCTATGCCTTTTAAAATGTTATAATTGTGAAAGAGAGATAGCGCACTACAAGACGTATCACGCCATCTCTTTCACAACTACAACAATACGAGATATTGTGCTAGAGACCGAATTACAAACCAACTCAAGTCAACCAACCACAAGTCAAGTCTCAAACTCTTAACCAAGTAAGTACAATTATTTACAATCAAAAGTTAAAATATAAAACAGCTCTCCTAATTACTTTATTCATTAGTACAGACCTCTGAAGGTACTTTATTTAAGGACCCTTTATATTTTATTTCGGGCTATCTTTTGTTTCGTCCAATTCTTTCAAGAGTTTATTTGAAAGTAGGCCATAGAAGGTAACTGAGGATTCTTTTTGTTACGTATTGTTTTACCGACTTTTGTAAAGGAGTATTTGTGTTTTGAAGGGTTTATTTGATTGTATTGAATAACTGTGGTTATTTTTGTTTAGAGACTTAGGGTAAAGGAAAACGTCGTGAGGAAACCTGGATTACAAATATTAGAATCTGAAATCGCCAATCCGCAGTGTGCTAGCGTAATGATCAATGCTCAAACCTTCTTTATATGAGAAGAGGCTTGTGCCCAGCAGTGGGACGTATGCAGGCTGGTTTATTTTTCATTATCATACTTTGCGTATGATCTTAAACAAATAAGTAAGAAATTTTAAGGTTTTTAAATTTAAAGAAAAACGAAAAGTCAAATAAGAAAACTATCAAAACGAAAAAGCAATTAATTATCACTCACTAAACATTGAACATTAAAACAATTGCATAACAATTATAAATTTCATTACCATCTCGCAACATGCTATCGTAGTATACCGCAACTAAAAAAATAATTTCTGCAACCACCAGAGCGAGAAAACGACGTTTAGTATGACACAGTGATTTACTAATTGATAAACCGTAATTACATCTCAAAGTAAGCGTAAAATAATTAACAGTTATTACAAATAATTAGTACCTTTACTAATAAACTTTGAAGCAATTATTGTAGTTGTGAAAAACAGAGATGGCGCTCTACACTTTGTAGTGCTCTGTCTCGCTTGCACAATTGCAATTGTTTTAGAGTAAGAGTTTGTGGTACAAGTGTAGTTGCATAAACGTCATGGTTGTGATTCTTAGGACTTATGACTATTTCGAAATATTTATTGTAAAGTGTGATATTTAACAAGTTTATTGGTGGAAATTATGTTACATTGTTACAATTTATAAATATAGATATGGTTTACGTGTCTGGAATTGGAGTTTATTTTTGACAAGTTTATTGAATAAAACTAGTTATTTTTAAGGTTGTAGTTTTTTTTAATCGAGGTTAAAAATTATTAGTTTTTGGTTATTGACTAAAATATTTTCGGGACGATGACAAATTATAGTAGGTATAATTTTTCTTAGATTTAGATACATTTTTACGTAGGGCGATTTTTTGGTTAATATCCTCAACGCATGCTAAGAGGTACCTAATAGAGCAACCCATTGTAAAAGAGGTCGTGATAAAACAAATGATTGCCTATCCGATAGACCAAACTCGGTGCACGCAATTTCGTTTCTATGTATGATCAAACTATCCTCATCATCATCATCATCATCAGCCTATCACAGTCCACAGCTGGACATAAGCCTCTCCAAGTGCACGCCACTGAGATTTCTTTTCAACCACTCGCAATCAACTTCAAATCCATAAGTTTGTAATGTCATTTGGACACTACAAACTATTTTACCTCACGCATAATATATTAGTAGAATTATTGTAACCATAAGTACCTTTTCTCATAATGATATACCCATGCATTAATATTTCACAACACACTGTAACTCAGATGGTCAGAGAGCCCACACCATACCTCATATTCACACGATGTTCATCCCCCTCGCTTTCCCGAAAGGAAGGAAATCACATTAATTAAAGACTCCTTGACTACATTCATGCAATACAACTGTCGCCATGACAGATGTATGTACGTTTGTCCCAACCCAACTCGGAAACCGACGTTCTTAACAATTTAACACCTTCACACAGCCTCCGGAAACGGAAGTCACAGTTTCCCGACGAAAAAACGCGCGTAATTTTTTTTTTCACTGACGCTTAAGCCGTTATGACGTCGCTTCCGGTTGGATTTCCCGTGACGTCACGTGCTCGTGACGTAGTTCCGGTCGGATTATGTTATGAATACGCGATGTGGTTACATTTTATTCGCTTTTAAATATTCGATAGTGTGTACGGTATTATTTTTCGGCTGTTCAAAAATTCAGTGTATCGGTGAGGAAAATGACGCTTGTGAAATAACTTGGCTGTACAAAATCTGTTTTATAAATGAAAGGTTAAAATATACGGGAATATGTTTTTTTACTTCAGCTTGTGTTTTTATTTTATGGAGTGTGTATAAAATTTATGTGAAAATTCAGTAGGTATCTATTATAATTAACTAGGTAAAAACTTTCAGGTTTGAACACGACGTGGTGGCCTTGCGGTTCCATGTATGAATTCATATGCACGAGGTGCAGGGCTGATCCCCAGCACAGGTAAGTACCAATGTAACTGTTTCAAAGTAATTATTCAAAGAATAAGGTAGTAATAATTTAAAGAAAATCTGAATTCTACATACTGAAATCTGAAATCGTCTATCCGAAATCCCACCCTCCCTATTTGGAAAGACACTTGTGCCAAATAATTTAATTTGATTATTTATTTTCGTATACCCTGTATTGTAAATAAATTAGTTACAAAAATATAGGTAATTATCAAGAAAGCTTTACACCAATAAATCCATCGTTAGTAACTTCCAAAGCGCCATGACAGTTGCGAGCAGTTGAAAACAGTTGAAACCGATTATAGCTGTGTAGAGTCAGCAACAACAGTCATAAACACTATCAGATTTGTAGAAAGCCTGGATGTAATCTAACTTATATTATAAATGTGAAAGTTTGTAAGTATGGATGTATGGATCCCCCTGAGTTTGTTTCGACTTTTCTTCTCAGGGTAGCCAGTTAAGAAACGTCGATTCCAGCGAGCTTATATATTTTTAAAGAATGACATGTAAAATTTATCCTATTTGCCGATTAAACGATTTGAATTTGGACGTTTGTTAATTTTCTATTTCTAGCTTTTTTTTTCTCATTTTTTGTATTTCTCATTTTTATTCTAATTCTTTCACGTTTAAATTTTGATAAAATGTGATTTAGAGTCAGCTGACCTTGGATTAACTAACTTTTTACTAATTAGTTAACAAACAATTGCTTTAAAAGGAGGTAATGTTTGGCAGGTTTGCGGATGTAACACGGGGTGATGACAACATTTTTTTAAGGTCAGCAACGAGAGGAAATGACCAATAATCATTAATGTTTTTAAACTTTCGCGACTTGTACAAATATTTTAGACAAACGGGTCTCATTTCTTTTCTCCCGAAGTTTTGGTCAAATTGCACGGGTGGACTGATGACGGTGGACCACGGTCGGTGCAACTCGACTAAAACATCGGGAGAAAAGAAATATCGAATCACATCGCGAATAAGACCAATACTCATGTACTCTTGCTGACCGTACCGAGTTGGAATACCGGGCAGCCGGGGTTCCCGCTCGAAGATATTGCATTCCGTGGTGGATCGACTGCCACAGTGCCCGCTATGCGTCCAATAGGTACACTACGACGTGGATATGTATGAACATTTTTCCCGTTTTAGGTGGATTTTTCAAGTTTTTCGGGGTTATATGAGAATTACTTAAACGTTATAACCTTAAAAGGTTATAACGTTTAAGTAATTCGAGTCGCAACCCCGCCGCTCATGATTAAGGACTCCGGTTGGGTTCGAAACTAGTCGGGCTACCCCGATAAATACGCGTAAGTAAACCGTTATTACGTTTAAGTATCATTAAGCATCCTCACGTGGGATATGGAGGTCAGTCTGGCAGATCTGAAATGGTCTAGTAGTTAGTGGCCCCGACTGCTGTACCGGGTTCGATTCGCACCCAGGACAAATGCTTGTGTAAAAGTAAAAATCTAATTGGTCCGTCAGATAGATGATTAAATAAAATACATTAAATGCTTTTGCGTTTACCTAAACAATTAAAATTGACATCGATATACTGATTTAAAGTTTGGGAGAGGGAGCTTGTGACGTATCACGTAACACATTCGCAAATTTTGTACGAAAAGGTGACGTCAAAACGTTATTTTCATTAACTACTGGTCAATTTGTGTTTGTGGGACAAAGAAATAATACGTATGCAATATTATTCATTAAACTAGATGATGAAATTTTAAAAAAGTTATCATCATCACTATTGTCAATAGTTTCTTAGAATAATTAGGAAAGAACTTTGAAGAAGCCACATTGGTTGCATTGGAATCAAACCCGCAACTTCGTGCATTCAATTCCGAATATAGAATCACAAAACCACGTCGACATATTCATGTAGTCGATGAACTAAACACAAACAATATTTGGTAGTTACAAAAAATTACTTTTAAAAAAGATATTCTAACTCAAACAGTTTTATTCCAAAAGTGAATTGCTTGAATACGTTCCGTAATTGTAACTATACACCAAACTTTTACCGTTTTACAGTCAAAATAAAATAAATTTAAGTCGGCCATTTTATTCTTCCCTGTTTATTTTGTTGCTAACAGATGCACTTACATTTTTTAAAACAGATTGAATTAAAAGATAGGATGAGAGTAGAGTATGCGATAACTTTTGTCTCTTTTATTCTTACCTATGGGTTTATGCGTTTGAATGAATAAAATTAGATGTCTCTTCGTATTTAAACGTATTTTCTGGATGGCTGAACCAATTTTGGCGGGCAAACATATATTGGCAGGTAGCTGATGTAAAAAAAGTAACTTAAAGTTTAGATTAAACTTGATTTCAGAAAATAAACTAACTAATTAACTCTTTTGCTAAATAACAGGAAAAGCTAGTCGAAAATATAATCCACAAATATTTATTTTGTCTGTCATTTACAAAGCGACGTAGAAATAATACGACACGAAGTAATAATGACCACCGGCGATATGTGACATTCCGGTAGCTATCCGGCACCTGTCCGATACTCGTCCGGTCGCCGTCCGGTGCCGTCCGGCGTTTGATTTTAAAACTATGTGGAATTGGATCTATACGACTATAATATATCGTTTTTACTAACGCAGGTTTTGTGACAAGACAAGAAGGTAATTATAATTGAAGATATTAATGGCTGATTGTTTATATTTTTCTAAGTTGTATACTTATTTAATAACAATAACTAGCCTACACACGTAACACTGGGTACAGGCCTCTTCCCATATAGGGAAGGTTTAAGCATTGATCACCATGCTAGCTCACTGCGGATTACTGATTTTAGATTACAATATTTTCAAATCCAGGTTTCCTCTAAATATTTTCCTTCACCGTTAAGTAGTGTTTTAGAATAATTAAGAAATTACATATAATTTTGAAAAAGTCACATTGGTACTGGCCCGCGCTGGGGATCGAACATGCACCACGGGCACACAAATCCATACATAGAACCGCAAGACCACCTGAACTTCTTGTGCACCTACTTACTGTGTTAATTACAAATAAAAAAATTCTTACAGGAAACCATGAAGTAACATAAATTACAATAAACTTTTCGAAACCGTGACTGCCGACCTTTTGTAACTTTCCTATACACAATTGTCACCGTCTGGGCATCGAACTGTGAACGTATTGTGAATTCGACACACACTTTGTTTCTTGAGTTCAAAGGCACTTGAACTTAAAACAATTTCCTTACGAATTAACTAATTTTGGGTTTAAAGGAGGTTTAACCATAGAGTTTTTGTTTAGTAACTATTTCTATAGTAAAGTCACGTTGATTTAAACATAGAGTCATATTGTATTAAGCTTTGGAAGCCATTCATACATGTGGTTATATAAATGTACGAAAATAATCACAACGGAGTTATTATATTTTATGGATATGTTACAGTCATAGTGATTAATGAGCGATTATACATAATGACTAGTCATTATGGATAATAGCTAAATTCACTAGACAGTGTAATAAATTAATCACATTATCTAGTTATTATTCATAATATCGTGTCAAAGTTAGCCAAAGTAATAATACGGTCTTTGTCTTAGGTTCACCCTTGTTTGATCGAACAACGTTTGATATAATATTACTCAATCGAACAACGTTTACGAAAATCATCACTTTGTATAATGTCGTTTGACATAATTTTCAGTTCGTCGAATATTTATTTGCTATATCAACATTTGCGCTAATGATCAAAAGGTATAATGTTTATTTGATATCCACACTCCTGCCTAAAAAAAACCTAACCTAACCTAAATTAGGTGAGGTTAGGTTTTTTTTTTTTTTTTTGTTAAAATCTATGTTTATTGAGGTGAAAATATTATCTTATATTATTTTAATTGTTAAAATAATCTTTCTGATATGTATGCTTAAGGAAAATTGAAATACAAATTTATTCTTAAACGAATATCCACTTGTTTTATCACTTTATCCAATTCTTTGAAGATATTATGTATAATAGCTAGTTAATGTGATTAATTTTGTGTGAATTATCACTTTATCCAAATTGAGTAGATATTTATATTCATAATAGCTAGACAGTATACATAATATCTAGATTAATCACTTTGGCTGTAACAGATATATATTTTATGGAGTTTCTTGCCGGTTCTTCTCCATAAGAATGACATTTTGGAACCGCGCAACTAGAGTCAGTAACGTTTTGAAAGTGCCTGAGAAGGTCTACTCGAAATAAAAACCTTTTGATTTTGATTTTGATTTTGATTTTGATTTTGATACACGTATATGACCTAGTATATAAACTGGTAGCGAACTAAATAAACTTTACAATTAAAACTACTCATAAGTCGAGTATTATTTATACAAGTTGATCAAATTGCTTCAATGTAATGTGCTTAAAATGAAAGTATGAATCTCAATAACATTCTTACACACATACATTGTACTTTACATTCCTTTTAGCACAATGCTTCATGGCGTGAAAGGGGTAGTTTGCCCAGAGTTTAAACGACGACTTATATGTAGCTGCTTTATTCCTTGCAGCGTAATAATTTATCGAGAAACACTACGAAGAAGACGAAAGACGGGGAAGACCACGACAGACCTTCCATGACCAAATAGGGAAAGTCCTAAAAAAGGGTCAGGTCAGGAGTACCCTCAACCGACGGGCGTGTATGAAGCGATTGATGAAATGGAAAGATGTGATCTCTGCCTACCCCCAAGGGAAAAAGGCGTGACGTTTATGTATGTATGTATGAGAAACACCAAACGTTTGATTTGTTATGTTCCGGATTGAATGAAAAATAAACCTCATAGGTCAAGATATACCAGACCAACGCAATCGAACCTCAAGCACTCCGCGCTCTTTTGAACTACTGTCTACCTTCCTACCTACCTATTGGGCCTGTTGACTAGTTATATTTCTGCAACCCCTAACGCTGATTGAATCATTTCAATGTATGGAGCTAACGAGACAAAGTCACGTCACTTTGTCGAAAAGGAATCTCACTCCCATACACTTCAAGTAGTGTATTCATTTTCAAATAGGAGTTGTTAGCCACCAGCGCAAGTGCCAAAAGCAAATAAATTAACAACTGCTGTTTCAACCATCTGTCATAGATGTTAGAGGCCACTGATGATGTAGCAATTTGAGGGAAGCCGAGACCGATCCGCTACCCCTTCATAACTAGACGCCGACGGGCTAAGGACCGGAGAAGTCCGACGTCCTTTGACGGCAGTTCCTTGACGTTTACCGGCAGGAGGGGAGGAGGGCAGGAGAGACCCACCGATCTCGCAAGGTGGTTCAAGGCCTGCCGGGGGCGCAGTGAATGCGAAAGCAAACCCCATACCCTCAGCTATAGGCAGATGAGGACGCTCCAGTGGTTTAAGCTGGTAAAAGTCCGGCACATCCCTCCGTCAACCCCTGACGAAGGACTGTCCATGAGGGCTTCTACTGGGACACAAAAAAAAAATAATTGTAGCAAATTTGACTTGTTTCTGCTTGTCAAGCAAATTTTTATAATAGTTTGCTTAATCGTGACTATAAACAGCTACCATTTATTCTTCTCAGAGTCCTCATTTGCCATACACCAAACAATAACAACGTAACGCAGGTGTGAGCGCCACCTTGCGGCAGGTGCGTGAGTGAGATAAAAAATATTAATTCTTTTCTCATCACCTGTTGCGCTTTGTAATTGCAACCACTGAATGTAGCTTAAGGGGAGTTTTATTTAAGGGTTGTGTGACAAATGCTTATGTTGTAAAGTAGCAGATAGTTCTAAAATTATGTGAAATAAGTCCAGTTGTACCTATATGCATATTCGAAAGACTTTTAAATGCATTCTAGGGCGGTATGTGATATTTTTTTTCCTATTTACTGAAATTTTGTTCGTGAAAAAATGTGTTGTTTGTTTATTTTTTTATCACGTAAAATACAAAACTATTTGAAACTAATCTATTCCTTTCACAATTGATAGTCTCTGCTAAACTTTCGTTTTAATTTCGGCCTATAACGCCTCGAAAGCTTGCCTAAAGAATCTTTCCTTATTTTAGCCATCCTTTTAAACTTCCAATAAATAAAAACTTAAACACTATCTTAAAACTTTTACATCTTATAAAACTTTATAACTTAACGTCTAAACTTACCTAATTTATCGCACAAAACAATCAATTATAATTGTAATCGTTCCTTCACTTAACTCGAAGTAACTTAATTATATAAAAACCTGTAAGATAATCTTCCCCTTAAGTGCGCACGCGCCGCGCACCTGCCTCTGTCGCGTGCGGAGGCTGCATCTTAACGAGCTGTGTCTCTGACATACAATGTTTGAGCTTACAGCGATATATCATGGTAAAGCTATTGGAAATAGAGCTAAATTACTTCCTGGATAATTTTTGGTTATAATAAATGATCTGTTAATATTTCGCAATTAAAACATTGCCGTCTGGTCTTTAACTACAAAGCTTGTACTATTTATCTAGATAACTGGTAAACTTAAATGATATAGAATAATTACACAATACATAATGTAGAACAATTATTCTTTCACAATTATACTTTTTTAATTTACAAACTATTTAGCATTTTTTTAGGAAACCTAGATTCCTAATATTAGAAGAAAAGACCCTTACCGACCAGTGAAAGTTACACGAATATTTTTTTTATTTCTGACGTTGGTTAAAAAGTGTCCTATATATCAATCTAGGATGTCACGTAACTCCATACCAAATTTGATCAAAACTGCTCCAGTCGTTTCAGTGTAAAAGGGTAACAAACATTCATCCATACTAACAAACTTTTACAATATTCCACAACTTTCATACAACGCCATCTAGTCTCAAACTAAGCAGAGCTTGTATTATAAGTAGTAGACAACTGATATTTCTAAATACATACACCAATAGATAAATTACACCCAGACACATCACAAAAATCGTGCTCATCACACAAACATTTGTCCTGGTTCAAACTCACGACCTCTGGTATAGTTACGGCCACTAACCACTAGACCAACAGGCCAGTCAATAATAATTTGTCCGAACTGATTTCGACCACGGCGGCTAGTGTAACTATGACACCAGCCAGCTACGCAGGACATATTATATTGCACAAGCGCGCGCGCAAACACAGGTACACTCTCTGTTCCTTTTAATCTCATCGCCCGATGGGACGGCAATCCGACACGACCGGAGAGAGATCAGGCGCAGGACCCACATTTTTACGTGCCTTCTGAAACACGGAAGCTGCGATATTTATTTCTAAAACGGTCACAACATTCGAAAAGTCGGTGCGCGCCGTGGGGATCGATCTCGAGACCTTTGACTTAGCAGTCCTACGGTCTCACCACTAGGCTATCACAGCTTTATCACAGGCCCGTCAATATAATATTAATACGACACAAGTCTAGTTCTACCCCGCTACATCCCCCAACTTAAACCTTACATCAACTAGAGAAATGTACCGTAAACATAGCAAAAACTTCAAACGTAATTAGTTCTTAGATCACCTGGACATCATATTGAGAAGTACAAGAATAGTGACGACAGCTGTATGACTGTAATGTTAAGAAATCAGCTTGTCCTTACAGGTGTATTCTCAAGGCCGTTTTGAAGGCAAAAATGTGGTTTATATGTAATTATTGGAAGTATTTTTAAGTATCGTACAGGTTGGTAAAAATATGCGGTAAATAGAGCGTCTAACTTTTTTTTAGCGTCGTTAAAATTTTTAGGTGTTATCGGTTTAAATTTTATAAAAATGTTTAATAAATTATAATTTAAAATGTGATGGTAGCCTAGTGGTTTTATGTAAAGGTTTGTATGCACGAGGTGCATGTTTGGTCCCTAAGGAAAACAAGTATCAATATGACTTTTTTAAAACTATGTGCACTTTCTTGATTATTTTAAGAAACTAATCAAATTCCATTGCGTTGTTTTAGAGAAAGGTTATTCACTTAATTTTATACTATGTGTGATAGTTATTAATCTTCCGTCAAGCGCAGAATAGCAAGTACAACGCTATGTATATGTTTTACGAAAGCTTGAAATCCTTTAATAATGCCTGTTTTAAACATACCTATATAGTTTATATTATAGGAATGCTGACTTTAACTCCATAGCCTTCAAATCCACCCACCCATTTCATCTTTATCAAATAAATTATTATTCAACCGTAGAAATTTAAAATACAGAAAAGCGTTACTTCCTCATAAAAATCCAGAATCGACGGCCTGAAACAACAAGACTACTGAAAACGTACCATTACATCTCAAAGTAACATTGGAGTAGTAAAAGAGAGAGATAGCGCTATACAAGGTGTAAAGCTGCGTCTCTTTCCCACAACTGCGGTTATCATTACTTTAGGGTGTGAAAGGAACTCAGCACTTACAAAAACTGGCCAAGTGCGAGTTGGACTCGCGCACGAAGGGTTCCGTACTATCATCTATAATGGAAAATCACGTTTGTTGTAAGTATACTAATCGAATATTCAAGTATCTACCTTTTTATTAAGATTGAGTAAACATTGCTTAAAAATTACGTTTGTTACCACTTAATATTTTTTTTTTGTATTTGTTGTTATAGCGGCAATGGAAAAACATAATTTGTATAAAAAGTTAGCTTTCTAGTTATCACGGTTTATGAGATACAGCCTGGAGACAGACAGCGAAATCTTAGTAATAGGGTTCCGTTTTACCCTTTGGGTACGGAACCCTAATACGTTCTGAAATGAATTTGAGTAGAAAAAGATGGTTGACTTAAAGTAACAAAGGATGGGGAAATCCAATTAATTTCAAGTAACTGCGGATTCTTAGCTGAATGTTTGATAAGGTATGGAAGTATTTTACTGTTTTTAATAGTTGGTAGATATCGAGGCTATAAATTAGTATACCAACACGCTAGTTAATAAGATAACTAGCTTGTTGGTCTAGTGGTTAGTGACCCTGACTGCGATACTAGAGGCCGTGGGTTAGATCCTCACCCAGGACAAATGTTTGTGTAATGAGCACGATCGTTTGTTCTGTGTCTGGGTGTAATTTATCCATGCATGTATTTAGAAATATAAGTATGTTTATCAGTTATCCAGTACTCATAGCACAAGATACTTCCTTACACTTAATTTGAGACTAGATGGCGTTGTGGGAATGTTGAATAGTATTTATTATTTATTTATTGTGCCCAGTTCTTATTTAGCTAGTTGCTTTACAAGTGTGATAGCCTAGCGGTATCACCATACTAAGTATAACGCATGCTATGGTTACCTATAAGATATTGTTACACGAGTATTGTACTATGATGTAAACAGTTGTTGAGCCAAATAAACAAAATATGCAAATATTTGTTAACAAGTTGTTCTGTCGATATTTTAATGTCAATCATCGTATAAGGAATGCAGACGACATATTGTCATCCTCACATCTGTCCTAAATGCCATATTTCTGCACCTTTGTGTCTATGTAAAGGATTTTCGACTTTAGACAAAGAGAATAGAGTTTTGTATTGCTTGTGGTTAAGATGTTGCAAGGTGCTTGATAAATGTTGCATGAATTTTAGTGTTCTTGATGAATTGTTTAAGTTTTTTTTGTTCTGAATAAATATTTTGTTTATGTTTGTTTACTGTCATGTCATTGTATTTTGCTCTTTGTTTGAACGTCACACTAGTACTTGCCTGAGTTGGAGATCGAACCTGCACCTCGTGAATACAACATATCCATGTACGCCTGTTGGTCTAGTGGTTAGTGGCCCTAAACCAAACAACCTTTCTCGTAAGACATCCTGTCTATTAAAAAAATTACATCCAAATCCATATTGTTCATATTATTTATTTGCATTCCACAATGTATAGAGTAGGTGTGACAAATGACTCAGAGTTAAGTAAAATTTTGGACCCTATAGGGCACAGCAAAATCCATCCAGCGGGAAGCGACTTTGTTTTATACTATGTTTTAAAGATGTAGTAGTTTAGATGGAGAGGAAGGAGAAGGCCAAAAAAGAGATGGATGGATTGTATAAGGAATGATATGAATGAAAACGGAGGAAATGATAGTGTGACGTCTGATAGGGGAGAATGGAAGAAAAACGTGTTGCACCCCCAGTAAAATGGTATAAGGGCAGGAAGATGATGTTGATGAAGAAGTAGTCTAACAGGTGTGATAAACTAATATAAAATTTTCTAGTTTCTTAGTACCTAAGTTTCTTAGTAATATTATCATAGAAATTGCTACATATTGCGATGTTCCTATACTTTTAGTAGGCCGTTAGTAGGTAGACTCATTAAACGGTTAATGATTATTCATAAACTATAAAACGGCTTGGAATTAACCCTAGTTACTTGTTAGAGTTAATACAGTCTGTGTTAAAAGGTGAAGCGATTTTGTATTTGTAAGAAATAGTATAAATAACGAAATAAATATTCCACAACTTTGTCACAACGCCATCTAGTCTTAAACAAAGTAGAACTTGTATTCTGAGTTCTAGACAGCTAATAAACTTTTATATTTTTAAATACATATCATAGATAAATTACACCCAGACCAGAACAAAATGAAAAGATCATGCTCATCAGACAAACATTTATCTTGGATGGGAATCGAACCCACGACCTCCGGTATAGCAGTCAGGGCCACAAACCACTAGACCAAGAGACGAGTCCAGTTGGTACTAACTTAGGATTCCAAACTACAATCTTACTTAGAAATCCATTCATAGATATGAACACCATCATCATCATCATCATTCCCCTGCCCTTATCCCAATTTCGACTTGGGGTTGGCGCAGCATGTCTTCTTCCATACATTCCTATCTGACGTCATCTCGCAAGCAACACCCTTTGCAGCCAACTACCTTAAAAATACAGTTCGACTCGCGACCCCACCGCCGCGTCAGCTCATGATTAAGGACTCCGGTTGGGTCCGAAACTAGTCGGGCTATCCCGATAAATACGCGTGAGTAAACCGTTATATATCTCTTAAATATATCTTAAAAATAGTTTTAACCTTCTGAAAATCGCGTACAGCCTGTAATCAAACCGCTTTGTACTACTGATGAAGGATTTACGTATATAACATGTATCTACAAGTACTTATAATGTTGCTAATGAGCTCGATTCTCATTAAGGTTGACGACAGATTATGTAGCTCCTGTTATTCTTAAGATTATTATGCCTGGATCCTATTTCGGGAAGTAATTTTGACTTATTAGGTACTTTGATTGCATGGATAGCCGAGTGGTATAGGTCACCACGCCCATGACTGAGCGCAACGTGTCGCGGGTTCGATCCCCGTGTAGGACAAGAATTTGTGCGTTCCACAAATACTTGTTCTGAGTCTGGGTTTCTCTGTGCATGTGTAAAATCCATCGTGATACAAGAATTAAATTTCTTAGTGCGGGAGTCATTTTTTTTAAGAAACTTTTGGCTGTTTTGGTTTCAGTTAGATTTCAAAAATATTTAGACCAAGTCGATCAAAATTTTTATATTTATATTATAAAAGCAAATACACAACAGAGAAACGATAAAATACTTAAATTATTTCAAATACTTTACAATTTCTTGCCATTTCTTCTCCACTATTAAGACAAAACGAAACTTTATTTAAATACCTGAGAAGGAGTCTTAAGGATACTTTATACGATGCCTGAAATACTTAAATACCTACAAGCGTTCTCACTCACAATACACGCTTAACTATCAAGTAGGAATTAGACAAAGTATAAATTAACTATTTTTTGTATTTAAATTACTTGTATTAAGATATAGTCTTGTTCCTTGGGTATAAAGATCTGTAAATATAGTCTGTAAATCAGATAGTAAAATCGTAATTTAAAATGTTATATTTTATGTTCCAACAATATAAAATACTTACATAGACAAAGAAAATTAAAAGGCTCGTAACGCACGTACACGTAGTGCAGTAATTTGTGAAGACTTTTAATTGTTAATTTCGTTTAATTGTAAAGTGAAACCGATTTTTAAGTTTATCTGGCGAAAATTGAAAATATAGTACAAAGCCACATCAAATCTTGGTATCGCGGATTTCGCAAACATACAATTGATACTCATATTTAAGAGATGTAGAACAAACTGTTCTACATCTCTTAAATATGAATCAGTCTCACGCGTATTTATCGGGATAGCCCGACTAGTTTCGGACGCAACCGGAGTCCTTAATCATGAGCGTGACGCATGACGCGGCGGCGCCGCCGCCGAAACTAGGCGGGCTATCCCGATAAATATGCGTGAGTAAACCGTTATACATCTCTTAAATCATTGAACATCACTAATAATTTGATTTATCATACATTTCATTAGATCTGCGCTCTACAATAAATTCCTACTCCCTCAACTTACCCGCGAGGTACTTACAGGCCGTAGCTACCTGTGTAGGTACCTCTACAAACAGTGGGGGTTAATTCTCGCCCCTTTGTGCCTAGTATGCACCATTCTCTTAAACTAGCGGCCGTCTGCAACGGAATTCCGTTTTGTTTGAGGGAGAGCCGGGGCATAGATTAAAAGTGTAGAGTGGGCTAGTTTTTTCTTAGATGATTTTTTTTGTTGTTGGTGATTGTGGTGTAGGTACTGCAAAGACATATAATTAATTCGTTTGAATATCTTATTTAAACGTAGTAGGGTTCATGAAAAAATATCACAATAAATAATGTCTTACGCCTATTCTTATACCATCATCATCATCAGCCTATCGCAATCCATAGTTGGACATAGGCCTCTCCGTGAGCACACCACTAAGATCTGCTTTCAGCCGCATTGAACTCCTTCCTGGCGTCTTATACAACTAACAATAGCATAAAATACTGAAAAACAATATTTCCAGAGTCATTGGACAGTGTACGATTAAACTTCATGAAATTCAAAAATACAACTTTGGTTTAAAACTTAAATGTGTTTAAAGAATATTTTACTAACACTTTTGTTACGTACGTACCATTTAATTTTCAAATCCATTGCAACTTAAACCACATTTCTTCTTTCTCATTAACTTGTGAGTAGATGACGTTGTGCGTATGTTGAAGATATCACAATGCCTTTAGGCACAATACCAACCACCTCTACACCTACCTACTCCTCACAAACTATCTCCTGTCTACGACCATACATACATACATACATACATGTAATAATTTGTTACTCGAGACTTTGATAGCATCGAGAGAGAACTTGACGCTCAAAGCCTCACAATACAGATATTAGCTGTCTTACACGCGGCTTAACTCAAGCCGGCTTTAACGAGCCTGTTTGACACCTAACGTGGAAAGAAGTGTCGAGAAAAAAGGTTTTATATGTTAGGTAAAGGTGTATAGTGGTGCGAGGATCTTTTGGTGGCCGAAATTGGAACTAAAACCTAAAAAAAATGCCAGAAAATTTAAATCTGATTATATTTTGTATGATGTTAGCGAAACCAGATATGTTTCTGGTTCCCTTATTCAATAATAGTTTTATTAAATTATAAATTATATATAATTATATAACATTTTCAATATTGTTAGTTTTCACATTATGGAATGCAAATAAATGTGTAAATATGAAAAACTATCGCTTTTGATAGTAATTGAGTCCTCATGTTAATGTCATCCATGTGCCAAAAGATCCTTGTAGCTCTAATATAACTTATTAGATTTAATTTTGTTGTGTTTATTGTGGTATCGGAGACCTGAGTATCTGTAATTCCAGCTCGATACATCTATGCGTTTTTAAGAAAAAGAGTCTTGATAGACAGACGGGCGGACGGGCGAACAGACAATAGAATGTCTTGGGTGGGTATCGAACCCACGACCTCTGGTATTGCAGTCAGGGCCTCCAACAACTAGACCAACAGGCCTATCAAGAGGTACAGAACTCTATGAAGTCACTATAGTAATAACGAAAGTACTTTATGAATGTTATACCTAAAATAAACAGTCTATTTTCATATTCTAATATCTAAAATAAATTTCCACATCGACTCGTCAAATATTAGACTGAAATAAGTCAATATTCCTAACTCTAATATCTTGAACCGGGACGTTCTAATTAATAAAGACTGGTGTAACCTAATTGGGCGGGTTCCAAGAAATACGTTAATTCCGTCGTTAGCTAAAACCATGACTTGACACAGATGTAGCTGTGTGTGCTGTTGCTGGATTGGTGAAATTCAAAGACGAATTCTTGAAGAATACTATTTATTGACACCCTCCATATACTATATACACTATGCTTCCTATTTTCGCGAAATCTTGCAGTATCTTGAGCATTCCAGTCTTCCAGGCTTCCTGTCTTCCAGTCTTCCAGTCTTCCTGTTTTCCAGTCTTCCTGTTTTCCAGTCTTCTTGTTCCTCTCTTCTCGAGGTACTGCTGCCAACTGTGTCGATACGGGTTTTCGACGCTATACTTATACAAAAAAATACCTATGCTATCATTGGTCAGCCAATCACAGTACAGTAATTTTGTCCAATAAGAATCGAGAATTTACAAGTGACACAACCTTAAGTACAACAAAACTTTACCTTAACGACAAAGCCGCTACGTCACATAATTCGGTAATAAGCTTAAGTACAACAGAACTTTACCTTAACGAGAGAGCCGCTAAGTAATTAACAATTTTATAAGAAAATACGTAAACAAGTAATGAAAACTATACATATTTCTAATCGGAAACACTTATTCTATATAAGAAAAATATGAAACATGTGAAATCTTAACCTAAATAATTCGATCATGTTTACGTAATCAATCCTAAGCCTACCTATACTTATATCACAAATTATACGTAAGTATGTACATCATTGACCTAATCTAATTACACTTAATATTGGCACACATAATATCACTGTCCCGCACATCTCTCCCGCCGTGCGACCGTGTTGCATCATCCTCCGGTGCGGGCTCGACGTCTGTAGACAGGGGCAGGATCACCAGCTTCCTCACCGGCCGTCGCAGTACTCCTCCTTTGGTCCGTATATCCACCGCTCGCACGACGTTGTCAGGTCCCGGATACGTCGCGATTACTCGTCCTCTGATCCACACGTTGCGTGGTAGATTCGCGTCGACTATCTGCACGAGGTCATTGACCTGCACAGCTGGACCTCTTCCATGTGGCTCCCGCCGGTTTTGCAGTTCGGGAAGGTATTCCTTGACCCAGCGAGTCCAAAAGATGTCGGCGAGTCGTTGTGCGGATCGCCAGCTGGATCTGGAGACGGTGTCTGCTTCAGTGAAGGTTCCTGGCTGTGGAACTCTTCCGGGCCCTCCCAGTAGGAAGTGATTCGGAGTGAGTGCTTCGGGATCTTCAGCGCTGACGGAGACATGTGTCAGCGGCCTGCTGTTCACTGTGTACTCTACTTCGGCCAACAATGTTGATAGGACTTCTTCGGTGGGGTGGCGCTCATGCAGTGTCGCCGTGAGCGCTGTCTTGACGGAGCGAACCATTCGCTCCCAGGCTCCTCCCATAAACGGTGCTCCAGGCGGTATGTATCGCCAGGAGATGGTTTTCTTCGCTGCTTCCTCCGCTGTAGCTTCATCGATGGCTTGTCGCAGTTCCTTGTCCGCTGCCTTCAAGTTTGTGCCGTTGTCTGACCATATTTCTGTAGGACATCCTCGTCGTGCTATCATTCTCCTCAGAGCCATTACTGCCGAATCCGCACTGAGTGAGCCGGCGATCTCGAGGTGGATGGCTCGCGTCGTTAGGCACGTGAAGATAGCCCCATATCTCTTCTGTCTGGTGCGGCCGACGGTGACTGAGAGAGGCCCGAAGTAATCGACCCCTGTGTATGTGAAGGGTCGCTTATGGTGAGCGAGGCGACATGCTGGCAAATTCCCAGTTCTTGGATACGGCGGCGTTTGTGTCTTCATGCGGCAGAGCAGGCATCTGCGTAGAAGTGTGCGTGTGATGGGACGCACACGTAATATCCAGTACTGTTGCCTGCACTCGTTGACTGTTGCTTCCACGCCGGCATGGTGTAACTGTCGGTGTATCGCTTGTATCCAGAACTTCACAATGGTATGTTCGCCGTCGAGAACTATTGGACTCTTGAAGTCTTCTGTTACTTCTTGTGCTGCTTGAATGCGACTTCTGAGTCTGACGGCTCCGTTGGTGTATTCGACGCTCAGCTGGTGGAGACGACTCTCTTTGTTTATTGGCTTGTTATTCCTTAGGCATTCTATTTCTTCTGTAAAGGAATCTTCTTGCGATGACCGCATCAGTAATTCTTCGGCTAACTTGAGGTTTTCTGCGACGACCGGGAGTAGCTTCTTGCCCTTGAGTGTTGAGGTTTTCCTGTTGACTGTCACGTGATCCTTAGCTGGGGGCTTGTTGGTTTTCTTCCAACTAGGATCCTTTTCTGTATTCTTCTTCGTTCTTCTGTAATTCACACTCTGTTTCGCCGCTCTGCATAGCTGTATAAACTGTAGGACTCTTGCTGTTGTGTACCGAAGCCTATCCCAACTAGAGAAACGTGAGACTTCGGGTAAGCTTTCTGATAGCTTCGGTCCTTTCTTGACTGTTGTGTGATGTATCCTTTCTTCGCCGGAAGGTTCTTCTGTTGCTGCTGTGGACACTTCGGTAGGCCAAAACTCTTCAGCTTTGTAGAGGAAGTCAGGACCTTTATACCAACGATGATCCTTGTTGAAGGCTATTGGAACGTCTCGCGTTGCGTCGTCTGCTACATTCAACTTGGTGGGAACCCATCTCCACTCGCTGACTTTGGAGCTTTCCTCTATTGCAGCTAGACGATGCGCGACGTATGGCTTGTAAGAGCGTGAACCGGTGCGTATCCAGGTGAGTACTGTTTTGCTGTCTGTCCAGAACACTTTGCAATCGGGCTTCCGCTCGTGTTCTTCTATCACTGTTTCTGCAAGTCTAGCTCCCATGACCGCTGCCTGTAGTTCTAATCTTGGGATGGACGTCAACTTCAGCGGTGCCACTTTCGCTTTTGCCATGATGAGAGATATGCCGACTTCGCCGCTCGGTGCTACTGTTCTCCAAAACAAGACTGCAGAGTAGGCTGACTCGCTGGCATCCGTGAAGACGTGCAGTTGCATGGTGACGGTGTCGCTGTAGTGGAGGTATCGCCTCGGGATCGTCACGTTGCAGAGATTTCTCAGGTGAGTCATCCAACTTCCCCACTGATCCGCTAAGTCTTCATCGATTGCGTCGTCCCACGATGTCCCTCTGCGCCATACTTCTTGCAGGAGCTGCTTTGCCTTAATGGTGACCGGTGATGCGAAGCCAAGCGGGTCGAATAGCGACATCACAATCCGCAATGCTTCTCTCTTGGTTGGCGTCTCTCCTTCTAATAGGGTCTGTGGTATTCGAGCTAAGTTGAGGTTGAAAGTTAACTCGTCGTTGTTGATCTTCCAGATTACGCCCAGTACTCGTTCTGTGTGCTCTTCCGATTTGTAGAGTTCCATGTCTTCAGTCTGTTCAATTTCACTGAGAGCTTCCAACAATGCCGGTGAGTTCGATTTCCACTGTTTCAGTTCGAAGCTGGCCTTCATGTGTACTTCCCGCACGCTCTTCGTGATGCGTACGGCATCTTCAATGTTCCTAAAGCTGTCCAAGTAGTCGTCCACGTAATGCTTCTGTATAATAGCTGCTGCTGCTTCAGGGTGAGTGTCTTCGTGCTGTTTGGCATTCAAGTTCTTGACGTATATCGCTGTTGAAGGAGAACTCGATGCACCGAAAATCAATGACGTCATCCTGTATTCTTCTGGAGGCTGATCGTCTCGACGGTTTCCTCGCCAAAGGTATCGAAGTGAGTCTCTATCTTCTGGATGAAGTTTCACTTGCATGAACATTTCTTTGATGTCCGCTGTAACTCCAATCGCGTGTTGACGAAACCTCATGACGACGCCAGGTAGTGATTGTAGAAGATCAGGTCCTTTCAATAGCATATCGTTGAGTGCTATTCCCTTGGTCTTGGCCGCGGCGTCGTGGACCACTCGCAGCTTGTCCGGCTTCATAGGATTGATCACTGCGAAATGTGGTAAGTACCAGGTCTTGCCTGGAGTCTTCTGTTTCGGAGCGGGTTCACTGTATCCTTTCGTCACGAGAGCTTCCATCTGTTCTGTGTATTTCTGTTTCAACTGTGGATCACGATCAATCTTCTTTTCTATATTGAAGAGCCTTTTCAATGAGTTCCCGTAGTTGTCTGGGAAGTGGACTTCTTCTTTGCGCCATAGGAGACCTGTTTCGAATCTTCCTTCTTCTGTTTTAGTCGTCGTCTTCTCTAGAATGCGTAGCGCTTGTTCTTCTGGGTCTGTCTTCGGCTTCTTGGGATTTATGCAGAGTGCGTCCATCTCGAAGTACTGCTTCACTAAGTCTTCTAGGCTGTCTCTTGCTTCTTCTGTGACGTGTGACACGAAGTCGACGCTGTGTCCGATGGTGCGAGTTTGGCTTCCATGAAGCACCCAACCGAGGGGCGTGAGAGATGCCACCGGTTGGTTTCTGTCTCCTCTCCTCACTTCGGAAGTCAGCAGAAGATGCCAGTTATCTTGTCCTATTAGAACTTGCGGCTTCACATTAGTATACGTGAGATGATCGCGGATCCCTTCCAAGTGCTTGCATTCGTCGACTAGTTCTCTTGAAACCCGTTGCGACGAGACTTGCAGGTTCTTCACTGTGCGCGCTTGTATGTGTTCTTCGTGATTGTTAAGTCCACTGAGTTTGATGGCTACTCTTCGTGATGATAGCTCCGATGTCTTCATGTTGTTGATGGCTTCTATCTTCAGTGGATCGACAGGTCCTGTGGCTCCGATGCGCTTGACTACATCGTTGTCAACTAAAGTTACTGTTGACCCGTCGTCCATAAGTGCGAAGGTGTCGACTGTTCCCTTCGGTCCTCCGACTTGCACCGGGATGATTTTCAAATAAGACTGCTTCCTCTTGAGGGTCCAGGCCGAGTTGATTACTTCTGTTGCTTCTTTCTCTTCTTTCGGTTCCGCTTTTTCTGCCTTCTTATAGTGCAGCATCTTGTGGTGAGAGTACTTGCAGCTGTTGACACCGCACGGCTTCGCTCGGCAGTTGTGTGTTTTATTCCTGTAGCGGAGGCACCGGAAGCAAAGGCGTTTGGACTTGGCCATGTCCCATCTTCCATTTTCATCCAGGTCCTTGAACTTTTCACAGTCCGCTGAAGTGTGTCCCGATTCTTCACATACTGGACACCTAGGAGTATGAGTCTTCTCTGTTACGTTGTGAACCCTCTGGGTTTTCTTCTGTACTGTGGTTGCTGTATGCGGCGTCACTGGCTCCGGTTGTGCGTATGGTCCGCACAGGTCAGCTTCTCTTTTGAGGAACCTCTCCATCCTCAGGAGATCAGCATCTTCTTTCGGTTGAGTCGCCGCAAAGTCGTAGTATCTGTAGCGCAGCGTAGGTGTGAGCTTGTCCACTATTGTCTTCGACATATCCGGATTGTACATATAGTTGATGCAGTTCAATGTCTTCAATGTTGCCACGATGTTGGAGACCTTTGTCGCAAATATGCAGATATCCCGTGCTGACTCTGTGAGGCGCGGCAGACTACGAAGAGCTTCCATTTCTGCCATAGCTATTGACTCTGGTCTTCCAAATCTTGACTCCAGCGTTTTCAAGATCTCTGTAGGGTGTGCGCTTGTGATGAGTAGACCCTCGACCGCTTCCTTTGCTTTCCCTTTCAGATTTCTTCTGAGTCTGTTGGTATTTTCCACGGCTGAGAACATGTTTTCTGTTTCCATATACGCGGCGCGGAAGGGTAGCCACTCTTGATGTGACCCACTGAAGAACGGCAACTCTATGTACTTCGGGCGCTGTGCTGCTCTGACGGCGAGCGTGATTGCTTCAGCCAGTTGCGAGATGTCCGGTTGACCTCCCGCCGGTGACGGCTGTGGGCAATGTGTCTGTGGTTGTTGACGATGCTCCTCTGTATTAACGGCTTCTGTGTTGACCTCTGGCGGGCGGTGCGGTTCATTCGTGATTGCCAGTATTGGACGATTAGCTTGATCATCCAGCCAGTTGTCGACGCGTTCGTTCACATCCGTTTTCGATGCTATGGAGACTTCATCATTTTCCTCTTCATCTTGGGTGTCTTGAGCTTCTAAGGCGGCGAGGCGTGCCGCCGCTAGTTCAACTTGCAGTCGGATCAATTCTTCTTTAGCCTTTGCTATCTTGTACGCCTTCGATTTGCTGTAAGTGGACCCCCCCCCCTCCCCCCTTCTTGCTAGGGGGGCGGGTGGCCCGTGGTCCGCGCGGCACTGGCAGACCAGCTGTATTCTTCTTGATCGTAGACGTTTCTGTATCTTGATAGCTTCTCTTGACAGTGGCGTGGATCCCCCCCTCCGCGGGGGGTTTCGTAGGAGGCTTCATGGTAGCGTCGGCAGGCGCCGTCGGCGCGGTGGAGGGTGTCACGGACGGTACGTTCACGGCGGAGGTCGCAGTAGCCGCGGAGGTGGGTACGCTAGAGGTCGCTGTCGTCGCGGAGGTTGCTGTCGTCGCGGAGGTTGCTGTCGTTTCTGTATACTCCGTGCCGGTGGTACCCGTTTCCGCGGTGGTACCGGTCTCCGAGGTGGTATTAGTCCCCTCAGAAGACACCGGTGTCTGTTGCGTCGAAGTTTTGCGGCCTTTTCCCTCGGAGCGTGTGACGGGCATTTTTCAAATCTTCTTTCTTCGATCTTCACAATCCGGCTCGAAGGACCAAAAATGTGTGTGCTGTTGCTGGATTGGTGAAATTCAAAGACGAATTCTTGAAGAATACTATTTATTGACACCCTCCATATACTATATACACTATGCTTCCTATTTTCGCGAAATCTTGCAGTATCTTGAGCATTCCAGTCTTCCAGGCTTCCTGTCTTCCAGTCTTCCAGTCTTCCTGTTTTCCAGTCTTCCTGTTTTCCAGTCTTCTTGTTCCTCTCTTCTCGAGGTACTGCTGCCAACTGTGTCGATACGGGTTTTCGACGCTATACTTATACAAAAAAATACCTATGCTATCATTGGTCAGCCAATCACAGTACAGTAATTTTGTCCAATAAGAATCGAGAATTTACAAGTGACACAACCTTAAGTACAACAAAACTTTACCTTAACGACAAAGCCGCTACGTCACATAATTCGGTAATAAGCTTAAGTACAACAGAACTTTACCTTAACGAGAGAGCCGCTAAGTAATTAACAATTTTATAAGAAAATACGTAAACAAGTAATGAAAACTATACATATTTCTAATCGGAAACACTTATTCTATATAAGAAAAATATGAAACATGTGAAATCTTAACCTAAATAATTCGATCATGTTTACGTAATCAATCCTAAGCCTACCTATACTTATATCACAAATTATACGTAAGTATGTACATCATTGACCTAATCTAATTACACTTAATATTGGCACACATAATATCACTGTCCCGCACAGTAGCATTAAGCACTAGGTATACCTAGGTACCTAGATGCTATGATAGCCTAGTGGTAAGACCATAGGACAGCCAAGTCAAAGGTCTCGAGTTCGAACCCCACGGGGCGCATCGACTTTTCGTATGTTGTGTTCGGTTTAGAAATGAATATCACATTAACAATTTGGATCCTGCGCCTGATCTCTCTCCGGTCGTGTTGGATTACCGTCCCATCGGGCTATGAGAGTAAAAGAACAGAGAGTGCACCTGTGTTTCCGCACGCGCTTGTGCACTATAATATGTCCTGCGTAGCTGGCTGGTGTCATAATTACACTTGCTGCCGTGGCCGAAATCGGGCCGGACACACATTATACTTTGGTACCTAGAAGCAGTGATAGCCTAGTGGTAAGACCATAGAACAGCCAAGTCTCCAGCCAGAGTCACGCAGAGCATGCGCAAGTGATCTCGTGACGCTGGCTTAGGTAGTAGAAGGGCCCGGGGTGTTTTTAGTCGGTGGGAGTCCGACATATCCCCAAGTCATCCCTTCTTCACTCACCTTGACTTTGAAAACCGTCCGAAATAATTTTCGGGAACCATCAAGTTCCTTTCCAAAATTTCTTCGAAATCAAAAGTAATAATCTCTATACGAAGAAACCCTATTATCTTTAACAAGAAAACAGTTCCCTTTGTTCAATCTAAAAAGCTTAAAATTTAATCCGTTTCAACAAATAGAGCTCTTAACAGTACAATCAAGTTTTACGATACGACAAACATACAGATTTATTATTAAATAATCCAGGCACATCCAGGGGTTAAGGCTAGCTAGTTTAATTGTGTTCTACGCTTATTGCTGTCATTTATTTGTTAGTACTCTCAAGAATTTTGTCGTGGTTTTTGGTTCAGTATGAAAAGTACAAAAACCTTTTTAGTAAGTGTTTGTTGGTCACAGTGTATTTTCTACTTGAGTTATAAACAGAATAGATTTTTTTTTAAATACTCCACAACACTTCCACATCGACATCTAGTCTCTAATTATATATGAGAGTACCTTGTGTTATGAGTACTAGACGACTGATATCCATAGTCCTGACTGCTTTACCGGAGGTCGTCGGGTTCGATTACCACCCACGATAAATGTTAGAGTGACGAGCACGATCATTTGTTCTGTGTCTGGGTGTAATTGTTCTATAGTAAGTATGTATTTAAAAAATGTTTAAGTATGTTTATCAGTTGAGTTGTCTAGTACATGAGTACTAGACAATAACCACAAGTTACTCTCGTATACTTAATTTGAGACTAGATGGCGTTGTGAGAATGTTGAGGAAAGAACAAATCAGTCTTGTAACTAATAGCTTTATTTGCTGATAGTACTTTCAAGAATTTACAATTATTTTCTTCCGAGTTATGCCTTGAGATAGTTTTCTGGTGCATTTTTGAGATGATTGCGGTTTTTAAGTAAAAGGTAGTTAAGTTTATTGTATTGTGAATGTGGCAATTAGAAAGTAAATTACAATTAGATTTGATTTTTAATAACCATCACTTAAAAAAACGACTCCCGCACTAAGGAATTTAATCCTTGTGTCTCCGAACAAGTATTTCTAGATTGCACAAATTCTTTTCTAACGTGGGTATATAATTATGACAGCTATAGTAGACGTTGCTCTATGTCAAATGTCTATCCTCCAAAATGCCTTTCCCAAATTTAATACAAATCACAAGACGTATTTTTAATTAACCATATAAGCTTAGAAGTAAGTGAACTGGTAACAAATTTCGGCATTAATTATGTCTAGCAAACGCAGTCTCTTGGCAAACCAAGAGATTACTAGTTGGCAAGCATTTTACTGTTATTTAATCCAAATAGTGGAGATATTTGGGTGACATACGGTCTTGAAATACAGCGAACATGATTAAACATAAAATATGATATATACTTTGTGGTAACTGGCTGTCATGGTATGGACATGTCATACGGAGAAAAGAGGATCACATGGTAAAGAAAATTCTGGACATGAATGTGGATGGATATAGGGGGAGAGGACGACCAAAGAAACGATGGATGGATTGTGTGAAAGATGATTTGGCTGCAAAGAGTGTGACGTGAACGTGTGGAAGAAGAAGACATGCGGCGCTGACCCCAATCAATAATTGGGATAAGGGCAAGGGAATGGTGATGATGATGATGTTTCAAGATATAGGGTAGCAAAGTCACATATATTTATATTGTAAAACCTATTTTGACAATAACAAAAATGATAATCTGCTGAGATTATATTTTTTTTTTATGTTGCCTATATAAGATCCCACTGCTGGGCAGAGGTCTCCCCCTTTTTTCTTCCAAACCTCCCTGTCTTTTGCGATTTCCAACTGACAAGATCACCCCACCACCTTCGACGCGGACGACCTCGACGATGATGTCTTAAAAAATATTTTACACGTATTAATTCTTTTACCAGACCAAAATAAATTACAAAGATATAGCATCAAAGATGGTGATCGTATGAAAATGGTGGCTAGTAACGTCACTACGTCATGTTTTAGTACGTGTACTGACAAGTACATATACTAAAACATAACACCCCATATAAATGTATGTATCTTTTGACAAATAAAACATTTACACCAACAAGCTCGCCAATATCCATTACAATACGTCCCCAAGACTTACTTTCAAGGAAAGAGCGGATCCATGTTAGTTTTACACAAATTTAGTGCTGCCACCTAGTGACGCTTTGTCGGACAGACCGAGGCAGTGATCATTAGTTTGGGAGCACTATACTGTTTAAGAGATATATAACGGTTTACTCACGCGTATTTATCGGGATAGCCCGACTAGTTTCGGACCCAACCGGAGTCCTTCATCATGAGCTGACGCGGCGGCGGGGTCAAGTCGAAACTAGTCGGGCTATCCCGATAAATACGCGTGAGTAAACCGTTATATATCTCACACATTGACTGCCGAGCAACAAAATATGTATTGTTTGTCGGTCACCTGGTGACCCCCACGGCGTTCAAAGACTTAAATATGAATCATTCTCACGAAAGTTATTATAAAAACACTATACTCTTGTTCTCTGTAGATTGTCTTGGTGACTATAGAATATTGTAAGGTCTTGGAGGTTAGGTGTTAGGTCGGCTTGTGTCCCTATTAGGTTAGGTCCTAGTCGCCTTTGTGGAAGGTAAATGCAGCTACAAGTACCTATATATTTGTGTCTTTGACTGTTTTAATTAAAAAGAGTAATTTAATGAGTTTCTTATCGATTCTTGTCTCGAAGAATGACATGTTGATGTAAAATATTAGATATCAATGTAAATTAAATCACCATGTTTTATTACGTTAACTATAAAGGAATTTGAAATTTTGGCCAATTATTATTTGTGGTCGGTGCAGCATGTCTTCTTCTTCCCCACGTTCCTATTTGACATCATCTCGCAAGTAATACTTTTTGCTGCCATATCATCTTTCACACAATCCATCCATCGTTTCTTTGGTCGTCCTCTTCCCCTATATCCATTCACATTCATGTCGAAAATGTATATTCAATATTATTCATTGAACTACCTAGAATAAAACTATCATAATAGTTATCAAGGAGGTTTTATATAAGTTTAATAAACTTGTTAATTTGCCCGTTTAGCTCTTCTTTGTCGCAAGCCTGTTCCACAAAGACTGCGTCGGGTCTACATTTTAAACTAGGTTATTTTTCCATCTCTTCCGTTTAGTTTGTCTAGGAGTGCAGTGGCTATGAGATCGGGAAAAACTTTTAGGATATTTTTTTCTATGTTTGTTTCACCTGTATCACGAAATATGTGATTGGAATTGGGTGTTTTTATGCCAGTGCTATCCCATCGTTGTTGTTGTCTAACACTGTATGTAGTCATTTTTGGTTATTATTTTATTCTTAAACTTGAAAATTTCAGAAATAATAGATTGACAGGAAAAATTACGTTAACGAGCGTAAATTATTGTAGAAATTAATGTTTTTAAATTTTCGTATTTTTTTCCTACCGACGTTTCGGTCTAGTGCATCAATACATGATTGTAACAATGTCACTTGGCTAGGAGGTCTGGAGGTATATCGCTAGCATATATTCTTCATAGCGACAGATTGTTTTAAACGTCAGATTTAATTGTTTCAATAACTGAATTATCCTTCTTCTTCCAAGTCCATGGTCACCCCACACCGCCCGAAGCACACAAAGCCAGGGTCGAGCCCGCATGCCCGTTTGTTTTGTACCCTTTACTTTGCATGCCATGGAAATTGTGACTCACATCTATTTGTTGGTGTTTGAATTCATTAGGACGAGTTTTTGCCGGTTGGGAGTCGAAATTGATGGTTGTATGGATGGTAGTACCTGTAGTTGTTTTAGATTTTGATGATTTCTTTATGCAATTGTAGGTAGTTGTTCTGTTGTGTGGCTGACAATAAGTGTTAAATCTAATAATAATAATGTCTCCTGACCGATTTCGGCCACGGCGCGCGGCGGCTAGTGTAACTATGACACCAGCCAGCTACGCGGGACATATTATAGTGCACAACTACAGGTGCACTCTCTGTTCCTTTACTCTCATAGCCCGATAGGACGGCAATCTGACCATCTTATTTCAACTTTTCTTATTGCCTTTTTTTCGAATATTTTTTCACACTATTTTCCTATTATGCATAGTAGATGCTATCTTGTTTTCTCTGCACCCCCCTATGGTTGACTGGTAGAGAATGCCTGAGGCGCTAAGTCCGCCATTGTATATTATTTGTATCATCATAATCAGCCTATCGCAGTCCACTGCTGGACATAGGCCTCTTCAAGTGCACACCGCTGAGATCTGCATAAAAAGTATAAATAAATAAAAACAAATATATGAAAACAGTTGTAATATTAACCTTTAAATTATCTTAATTGTAACTCAAGCGTACATATTTAATTAAAATACAGGACGTTAACTACGTTTTTAATTAGTTTGCCGTAAAGAGCTGTCTCATACAAACAAATTATTGAGTGCATTAATTAATTAAATGCTTCAATCAGTTCCCCTTTACCCGTGCGTCGGTCAGTTACAGACTCGTTAAGCAAAGAGTAAATATAGATTTTTAATGGTATTTTTGATATTCTGAAACCAAGTTTCCTAATAGTTAAAATCGAATATAATGAAGCACCTATCGATATTTTGTATACCTATTTTGTGCATGTTATTAGAGAACTTTGAAAGAAAGAAGAAATCGTCTATTTTTTTTTTAAATATGAGACTTTAGGCTCATAGAAAAAAAAGTACTATTTATTAGTTACTATTACAGCACTTGCTTTTTCCCGTGTAAAAAGTGCAGTCGGATACAAAGTAGCCGTTGTCTTACCCTAGGGTGCTAGCTAACTCTATACAAATAATTTCATCAATATCTATCTAGCCTTTTCAGTGAGAAAGGGTAACAAACATACATCTTTAATTAAAAATAAACCCTTTTATAATACTAGTAGCATTCTATAGTAAGAACATTCCAAAGTTTTTCATACGAATCTGTTTTACGCTTGTATGAAAAACTCACACACACAAAAACATTGACATCAGCCAATTATGAAACCTCTAGCATAACACGACCGGACATCGAACATGAAGTATTCACAGTGATTGACGTGCTATTAACATCTGAACGCACCACTGCTTAAAGCAGAACTGTTGCGGTTGTGGAAGCGAGACAGAGCGATAGACAGCGTAGAGCGGCGTCTTTCTCACACAACGGTAAGTCCTGTTTTATCAGTTGGAGTTCCAATGGGCTACAAATTGAATGCAAACAAAGGAAAATTGAATTATTTGCTTTACGTTTGATCATGAGTTGTAGATATGGTAGAAATTTTGTTATTGAGGGATTTTAAGGCTATTTTATACTACTTATAATAGCTAGGAAAGACCTTTTTAGGCAGGATGGAACAGGAGGATGACCTTAAACTATCTTTCTTTTTAAAACCGCTCCAGCATTAAGGAATTTACCCTTGTATCGCGGAGAGTTTCGCAGACATTCAGTCCACATGCACAGAGACACCCAGACTCAGAACAAGCCTTAGTGCATTGTACAAATTCTTGTTCTATACGGGAATCGAACCCGCGATACGTAGCGGCACGTGGTGACCTATACCACTTGGTTATCCGTGCAGGCATAGTGGGATATTTGTGGCATCCATTCGTGGTAGTCTAAATTTAAATTCTTTATTCGAAATGCGTTCACGACTATCGAAATTTGGATTGTTAATATCTAAAAATTATACCCTCAAACATTTAACAATACATATAAACAAGAGTGCTTGCACAAGAAACCTAACATCACAGAACAATACCAATAATAATTTGAATTCAAATAACAATTTCATACCTGAATTCACAGCGTTCAAACCTCGGAATCAAAGTGTACATCGTATTGAAGACCCTCAACTTGCTCTCAAGTCGCCCTCACTTCTTGTTGACTTGCTCCGAGTCAAACAAAGCAATTTGGCTTCATCAAAATTTGTAAGTACATTGGCGAAAACTATAACAACGGTAAATTACTTTAGGTTGGGTTTAGATATGTTAGAAATTTGACAAATTGGTTTGTATTTACCTTTCACCACGACACTTGGAACCAGAACCCTTACCATTGTGTAAAAGAGACGTTGCTATACGCGGTGTATTGCGCTATCTTGTTTACACAACGACGATAGTTTGTTATAAGAGTATCATGGTACAGGGTTTTCGGATGACGTTTGTTTTGATATTAATTGAGATATCCTTTGAAGCACTTCATCAAAGCTACTGACGACGTTGATTTTGATTCTGTAGTTAGTTGTGTTTGAATCTCTGTATCTATTATGCAGTTATGATGTCTGTTTATAGAGTAAGATCGAATAAAGCTTGGATATATAGAAATGGCTGGTTCAATGTTTTCTTTTGTTAGAAAGAATAAATTGAATTGATAGGTTACTATGAATAAAGTTATACATTGGCAAAGTTTATAGATGACCTAGGTATGATGAAAGAAATGGAAATACCAGCATAGAATTGAAAAAACTCAGGTACGTCAGGTACTCAGGTAATCAAAACGATACTTGTTACCTATACTTAAAGGAATACTATTTGAGTATAATTCGCCATGGTATGATTGAACTAATATTTCGCGTAAAATAATAGTTCAAATATGGACCATTAAAACTTATCTCTTCTATACTCGTCTATCCTTCTACGATTCAAATTAGATTCTCCTACATTTTTTACAATATAAAACGATATTAACTAAATACCCCACATTTACTACTTATCTATCGAACGCAAAATATAGTCCTGTCCACCCTAGAAAATAATAAAGGTTGAAGATAGAACGAATGCGAGGCCATTTGTCTGTGACCTTTGAGGTCAAAGAGCCGGCAATAAATGGCTGTCGTTCTCAAATATACAGGGTGAGCAGGCAGGAAAAATTATATGTATAGGGTGAAGAAAAGATGGAAGTTTTGCAAGAAGCCTGTGACCCTGTAGTTTTTGATTTAGGTTGACTTTTTTGAAAGTTATGATGCATGTTTTGACGGGCCTGTTGGTCTAGTGGATGGTGGCTCTGACGGCTATACCAGAGGTCGTGGGTTCGATTCTCACCCAGGACAAATGTTTGTGATGAGCACGATCACTTCAATAAATCTAATATTTTTTAATTATCTATCTGACGGACTAATTAGGCTTTTACTTTTCGTACCCTGACATCATCCCTATTCTATGTTTAGACTTACTAATGCCTGTGGTTATACCCGCTTATAGCTTCCGAGTAAGTGTATGACAAAAACTAATTTCCTATTATTTTGATGATAGTGCTATTCATGACAGAAATAAATCAAAGATTACAAATGATGTAAAAGATCTTCCAACAATTCTGGCTTAAATGCCTAAATTCTTGAAAGATCTTTTGCTTCAATCATTCACATTCAATTTCATGCAAGTAAATATCAAACCAAAATCAAACCAACCAAAATCCATGCCAAACATTTGTCCCTTTCCAAGAAACTGTAACACTATAGTTGTAAAGTCGAGTATACATCAAAGCCATCAGTCTGCCTACCCTTACAACTATGCGGGATTCCTCAACTAAGTCCAAAGTCTTAAAGCTTTGATCCACGTTCACAATGTTTTGAACGCACCCTTATTGTTTGGTGCGGTAGGCGTTTGGCGAAACTGGCCCCCTTTTAGCCAAGTAATGTTTCTACTATAGGGTAGTTGACTGATTTGGGTATTTAAAAACTGATTGGTACATCAGATAGGTTTTCAAAAATATTGGACAGGTTCTTTTTTGTTTTATTGCGTAAATAAATAGTGATGATACAGTGAGTTGAAATCCCGTATGACGTCTCAATGCACTTTTTAATGACAAGTGACGTGACTACTACCTACTTCCATAAGATTCATTATATTTAATTCGTTATATCTTTAAAGTGATTGGTTTTAGGTCTTCTGATGTCTGTTTTCTGATTAGACAACTGGTTCAAATTAATGAACAACCTACCAAAAACCGGAATTTCTGAAAATCATTGTGATTAATCTATTCTTTTTCTTTGAGCTATTTCTACAGCAGAGCCCTTTAATTTTGTTTATTCTTCCGATTCAGTCATTATCATTTCATGAGTATGTTACATACCTACTGAAGTTTCAATATCAGTGCAAGGTATACACGAGAGTACAACCAAAAAATTTCACGAAAAATATTTAAGCCATCACCCCTATACATATAGTAATAGAACCTACCCCGGAGGCTTTTTAGGGGATGTTTAAATACGTTTCGGGAGCTCCGCACATTTGCATAATCACGTAAATCTGATGCACTCGTACGGGAAATAAGATGGGGTGGTTAAAGTATAAGGGTAGTTGTGGGCGACAGCTGGGGTTAGAAGCTATTATTATTGATATTTGTATTTGTTATCAAAAAGGTGATGATCCCAAAAAATAGTAAGAATTGCAATCGGGACTTGATTTTCTCTTTTTTTTTGGTAACGATGTGGATACGATTTTAAAAAATATTTTAGGAGGTGAGTTTATATTTTAAGTGTGTGCATGTAGTAAAGTTTGTAAATATGGTTTAAAACATAAGACGTAAATTGGACAACAAATATTTAAAAAAATGTTAAAATTTCGCTTTCCCGACCATTCCAAAAAAAGTTTAAACATACTCGTATATTAGCCATTACATTTAAGTTATTCCATCTTTATAGAAGTGATATTTACCTACCCTTCTCAAAAAAAAAGGCTAGGAGCTAACAGTAAAACAATAAAAATCATACGAAAGCCACCCCTATCCTTCTTTCCAACCGTACAAAATTGAGATTTAACTAAGAAAATCCTGTTATAAGCGGTTTAAACCGAACATTAATTATACCAGTGCAGCGCTATCAATCTGTGTCGACGTGGTACTGGTAGCAGTCGCACTCAGAATTATTCAGCTTTATGATGTATCTGCTGACCGTACCTTACGTAGATAGGTGGTTTATACTATGTCGGATATTTTTTTGGAGAGGTAGAAAAGCTATTTTTTTAAGTATAAAAATTTGAGGTGAAAATTAATCATAAATGATTTTTGTTGTCAATAAAAGCATATATTATACCGTCAAATTGAGAAAAATCCTTCTTTTTGAAATCGGTTAAGAAGATAAATTACATTATTACAGTATTTAAATCATTAGGTACATACAGAAACAAATGGATGGTAGCTACAACGACAAGTGTCCAGCACTTAAATCTATACACAAGCCTTTCTATTATTATTATGTACTTGTGACACAGTTGGCTATATAGTACCTATATAAATTCTCTATAGAACAACGACCTCTCCACTCCTCCCCTTTCTTTCTAATACCTTATATAACTAAGAGAAACTTCGAACTTATCTTCAACTAGGCATATATTTACTCCAAACTCAATGAGCTAAGAAATAAATCAGTCAAAGACAAAAACAACCTAAACCGGGAATCGAATCCCGCACTAAAGGTGAAATGAGGCGCGAAACTCTCTGAGTTAAACTGAGCAAGGCATTGAGTTGTAAAAGTTTACACCTGTAACTTTGAGATGGAAATAAACCTTTTGTAAGAAAGATGGATGTTTGTTAACCGACTTTGGAAGAAAGGGGTTGTCTTGAAACTAATAGGTAATATATTTACTAAATAAAAAGAAATCAATGATGAATAATTTTTATAATAACTTTCGTGAGCATACTTAAACGTTATAACGGTTTACTCACGAGTTCGACTCGCCACCCCGCCGGGCACCGCCACGTATATTTACGTTTATTACTCACGTATATTTACCGGAATAGCCTGACTAGTTTCAGATCAACCGGAGTCCTTAATCATGAGCTGACGCGGTGGACGAGCAAGTCGAATGCGGAGTTCGACTTGCGTCTGAATTGGGTTCGAAACTAGTCGAGCTATCCCGGTAAATATACGTGAGTAAATCTTTAACATAATTATAATTATGAATCCACCTCAATAAAATAAGTTAGTAGTTCCCTTTCATCTAATGAAGCAGTTGAAAAACTGTTTTTTTTTGACATTTAGGCGAAATTACAAAACATAACAAATTCGCACATACATATATATAAATTGTTATAATTAACAAACAATAAAGGCTTCCAATTTAACCCAAAACAAAACAAACAAAAGAAAATTTATTAAGAATTCGATTCGGCCCAAAGTTAAGGAAGATACATTGTCAATAATTAAACATTGCAAACTTTGATACGGCAAGGTAAATAAATTGTAAAGGAAGCGCAAAGTTTGGGAACAGTACCTTAAAACAAAGTAGGAACATTATGGTGCATTAATAAGTAAATTATGGGTTTTCGATACTTTTATGGTTGTAACGGGTAAGCAGTTTATTTAATGGCAAATGATGTTGACGAAATTGTTCAAATGTTCAAGAAGGAAAATTGTTAAATAAATATTTATAAATTTTAACATTAAGGTATTTTTCTTTATCTAATGAGCTTATCAGGATAAAAATCTTATATGAAGCTACATCTAGTAGGGTAGGGCGAGGCTAAAAGGTCCGCGGGTAAAAAGGTCCACCATTAAAATCTCAAAACCTAGTGAAGTTATGTCTTTCCGAACGCTACCAGCGAAAAGAAGAGTCTGCGCGAGGAGTAACGCGCCATCACTGACAGTTGAGCGACGTTGCCAACCGGAGATACAGGACCTCACCTTTAAATTTCGACGAAAGTAATTTTTTCCGCTGTTGATTGTTTTGATTAGGAGAACTACTACTTAGGCTATGATGCCTGAATGTAGTTTTTAAGTATAGGTCATTTAATTGTGTTTCAAGATTTATTGTTATTTTTAAGTTCGATTTAATTATTATTTTTTTATAACCTATCTAAATACTTACACGTGTTTGGGGTAAAAAGGACCAGAGTGGACTTTTTTAAAGTAAGACTATAAGAAAAATTTTATTTTTATGTTATGTTTAAAAAGACATATTTAGTTGTGTTATTCGAGTTTTAAGAATCACAAATTATTGACAAAAACTTATAATTCCTTTAAGACTGATTAAATTCCTGTGACAGATCCTAAACTATCAGAAATAGTTCATGTTTTTAATAATTATAAGAATATTTTTACTTTATGTTTTTCTAGATTAATATACGTTTGATTTGCATTGGATCCTACGTAGTTATTATTTTATAAAACCTTTTAAATAACCAAAACCTTTATGCCTCTTTGCTGTCCCTTTTTACCCCTACTATGGGGCAAAAAGAACCAGACGACGAGGTCTACAAAAACAGTAAAAAAACATATTTCTACTATGATTAAATAACTGAAAATTTAGCCAATCATGCTTTGATAACAGTTGATTCGATACGTGTTTTTTGTTTTGATGTAGTGGCTTTGGTTTTCACAGCATAACTTATAATAGTCAAATTGGACCTTTGTGCCCCGCCCTACCCTACCTATTAAAGCTTAAATTATCTAAATTTCATCCAGATCCACTAAATCAATCAAGTTGTGTAATAAACTTGTAGCCAATTATCCCATTTAACATATTCTGTGGTCTACTCTACCCCCTTTTTTAACCCCTTATTGCTCGAAACACCATCAAACATTCCGTACATAACCCATCAGTATTGTTTCCTGTAAAATTGTTCAACTTACCAATCTTCCATCTAACCAGGAAAAAGTATTACAAACTTCTTACATAGACCGACGATTTTGTATAAGGCGATTTTGAGACAATAGCCAAACTTCGTCTGAAAAAAACACAACAATATTAAAAGGATACAATGGAAAAAGTACCTTAGGACACAAGGAAGAAGGTTGAGATTTGAGCGTCTTGCGAAAGTAAATTGGATAGCACTTATCTCAATCGAACAAAGTTCAATTTCGCGTAAAGCAAAGCGTTTTTCACGCAGAAATAAGGATGTATAAAAATATAAAACAAACTTCGTTTTGCGTTCGCGTAAACTGTTTAGTGTTGGTTCTTGTTAGAAGTTTCACTTCTTTGTATGCAAATATAAGTTTGTTTTTAACCCTTTCGATGGCACTTTTGTAAATGCAGGTTTTGTGAAATACACGGTTATCGGGAACTATAAAATCTTTATCAATCGATAAGGGAGATGGTTAATTTGTTCGCAAGTGTCTTGTAACAAAGGATTTCTAATGATCTAGGTATTTTAAAATTTAAATCTGTAAGTTAGCAATTTTCTTTGGATACGGTTATACATACATACATACATAAACGTCACGCCTCTATCCCTTGGGGGTAGGCAGAGATCACATCTTTCCATTTGCTACGATCCTGGCATACCACTTTAGCTTCATCCACACTCATCAGTCGCTTCATACACGCCCGTCGGTTTAGGGTGCTCATAATTAGTTTCGGTAAAGGTATTGCTGTAAAGAATTGGTGTATGAAACAGTGGGACAACGGTAAGACTGTTCGCTGAGAAAATTGTGGACAAATATAATGTTTTACGTATCGTATTAATAATAATATTTTTTATTAGACACTCAACGCACTACTTTGAGTCACATTAAAGGTAAAAAAACCACATTCATGGCATGAGTGCCTAACAATTTTACTATTCACAATACCCTTTAATTTAATTCCATTATTCATTCAATTGTTCTTAATATCAAAAATACAATAAAAATCGTAACAAATTCACAATTCTTCCCATTATCATGGAATATTTTAACCCATAATTAAAAATGGACATTTATATAATAACACGTATTCTTACTTTCCCAGTAACGTAGATAGAGTCTGGGAAATTTCGCCAATGGCCGGTGTATTGTATTCTTTGGTAATTTTGCGGATGACAGCCTTGTTGTACATTGAAAGATGTAATATGTAATGCTGACAAAAGCTGGTTATAGCTTGAGAATATAAAAAGCTCAATTATTTAAAAAGAAACATATTTGTGTACTGACATTATTGAGTTTAAAAGTTTATTTCTTTGGAAGCTCTAGTATGAGAGTTAGTTGAAATAAAGAAAATCTTTTTGGTAGTTATTTTTTTCATAGAAAGTTGTGACTTATTTAAAACATGCCGCACACAGTTTTCATTTTCGTAGTAACTTACATCACTATCAATGCGGTTAAAATACTTCATAGTGGTGACCTTATCACCTCTAATATATGTATTTCTTAACATTGATAAAACACCTTCTAGTCTCAAACTAAGTATACAAGCAACTTGTTTTATGAGTACTAGACAACTGATAAACATACTTATATATTATATAGGTGTTTCTAAATGCATACCCACATATTTAAAATAAATTACACCAAGACACACAACAAACGATACTCCTCATCACACAAACATTTATCCTAGGTCCCACCTAGGATAAATGTCGACGCTACAACCCGACCCTACGACCTCCGGTATAGCAGTCAGGGCCACCAACCACTAGACCAACAGGCCCGTCATAACCCCTAATGACCTTACACCGCTCCGTATATCTCAAACTGGAAAACAAACCTTAACAGTCTCCATTGTGTAAAAGACTTTTGTTTTGACATGGGAATCGCTCTAATAGATCCAGAACATTTCCTTTCGTTGCGAAGACAATAACGTGGTTATATTGTATCTATATATAGCAAAGGTAATGATGGACGGAATTTGGAAGGTTTGATATATAGAATATGAGGGGATTTGATATATTTAAAGATATTTAAGAGATATATAGCCCGACTAGTTTCGGACCCAACCGGAGTCCTTAATCATGAGCTAACGCGGCGGCAGGGTCGCGAGTCGAACTAAACTAAATATTTAAAGATACGTGGTAAGCTTAATAAGACTGCTGGAGTTGTCGAGTTGTTTATGTAATTTATATTTTTGGAGCTGTGATAGCCTAGTGTTAAGTCCGTAAGACTTCCAAGTCAAAGGTCTCGAGTTCGATCCTCACGGCGCGCAGTTCGACATCTAGTCTCAAATTAAGTATCGTTTTATTTATTTACGTGACAAAAGAAAAACACGAGTTAAATATTTTTTGGAAACCTATCTGACGGACTAACCAGTTTTTTAAATACCCAACTTAGTTGACTACCCAATTACGACAATATTTAATACACCACAATTCCCCATTTAAACCTCTATAATATATCCCTAATTTCCGCAACCCAAGTTCTCTTAAAACCGGCACATTTAATTATTCGCGGACCAGAATTATTTGACATTTAGCTCGGGAACAAACGCCCCTGGAATTTAGTTATGCAGTTAAATTTGAATATTTTAGTGCTTTTAAAAAATTTCGAGGCCATATATTGCTTTAATATAAGCTGAAATAGCCCTAAAGTATAGTGATATTGGAAAAATACTTAGGATTAAATGCTACTTGATTTAAGACGTGCTTAAGTTTCGACATTTCAGTAATTTACACCTTTAAGTGATGTTGAGAAGAACCGGCAAGAAACTCCATAAGTTACTTTTTTAAAAAGAGAATAATACAATTTATACTTTACAATAAATACGCAACAACAACGCAAATTAGAAAAATGTAGAAATTGCCAAATGGGAGTATAAAATATTCTTTGACGAAAGAAGACAGAAAATATATAAAAAAATACCCGACCGTGTAAGTCTGCGTTTAAGTCTCCAGCATTTAGGAAATAAGTTTTTTATAGATAGAGATTAAGGTTAGGGAACGTTAGGGCTCGCATGTCCATAGAGATAAACGCCCCTAAATAAATTAGGTTAAAAAAAAAGTCTCTAGCATTTGAACGGCGTGAGGCAGTGCAGAGCCATTCATCACGCACCGACTGCGGGCTACCGTCGGCCAATAGGAGCCGACATCTCCCTTTCGCGATTTGAAGACCGACGTGTAAAGAGCGTCCGTCTACCGGGTAACCAATTTCTACCTTGACCTACCCTCTAAACTTAATATAAAACCAATAAACAAGTCATTACATCATTTAAACATCGCCATATAAACTAAAACTAATAGTTTTATATGTAACCCGAATGGGGTTATTTGTACCCGGTCGTAATGGCTCCCATTTGAAGGGTTCAAGGGTCCTACCATAGCTTTAAGTAATGTTATTTGTGTGGAAGAGTGATAGCGCACTACATAGCGTAGAACGGTGTCTCTCTTCCACAACTAAAATTATTAGGTCGGGGAAAAAGTTTTTTCGCATTATAGTATGTATGAACTTGTAATAAAATCTTTTTGGCTATAGTATTTGTATCTGGCTGGTTTTGGTATAATTGAAAGTTAAAATTTTACAGAACATAATTTCAAATTCTAATTTTATTAGAGAGAGAAAGATTTTATTACAAGTTCATACTTACTATAATGCGAAAAGACTTTTTCCCCGACCTATTATATTAGCGTTGGTAGGCCCCTCAATTCTGGGCCAGAAATACAGTTAATTGGTTGCCATGGTGATTATAAATATGAAATGGTGTGATAAGGATATTCTTGTTAATAATAATAATGTCCGAACCGATTTCGGCCACGGCGGCCAGTGTTACTACCAGCCAACTACGCAAGACATATTATAGTGCACAAGCGTGTGTGCAAACACAGGTGCACTCTCTGTTCCTTTTACTTTCATAGCCCGATGGGACGGTAATCCGACACGACGGGAGAGAGATCAGGCGCAGGACTCACATTTTTACGTGCCTCCCGAAACACGGAAGCTGTGATATTTATTTCTTAAACGTACTCAACATTGGAAAAGTCGGTGCGCGCCGTGGGGATCGAACTCAAGACCTCTGACTTAGCAGTCCTACGGTACTGCCACTAAGCTATCACAGCTTCAATCCTATGTTGTTAATAATGATTTAGGAATAGGTTAACCTGTGTTAGGTGAGCACGCGATTTTGATGTATAAATAAATAAGTTATTATTGCACGACCTTCACACAACGTCATCTTGCCTCAAACTAAGCAGAGCTTACATTATGAGTGCTAGACAACCGATAAACATACTTTTATACTTCCAAATACATACATTTCATAGATAAATTACATCATCATCATCCGACATCTTTAACTCCTATGCCTTAAGTGGGAATCGAACCCACGACCTCCGGTATCGCAGTCAGGGCCACTAACCACTGGACCATTTAAAAGGTGATGGTATTTTTTTTAAAAGGTACACTTTTCTACCGCAAATTGTTTATTCCTACGCAAAAACTGTTGGAATATTTAACTGGTACAAAGAGTTGGAGATACCTGGCATTGTTAGAGGAACCGAGAAAGTTTGTAACTTATTTACCTGAGCGAAAGTTTTGAAACAACGGGCTAAGGATAGAAATACAGGACTAGACTATTGCGCGGTTTTACTTAAAAACTTATGTTTTTAAACTGACCCCCTGAAGTTTATATTTAAATTACCACTTAGATAGGTCTATGACCATGCAAATTTTGATCCTCTCATACAAATTTTGGTTAGCTGATAATAATTCTGTATTTTCATAGGTAAGTCCAGTCTTTTGGAAATTCATTGTTTGAAAGAAATTGTTGTATGCATGGAAACTAAACAATATATTTTTTAAATTTCTTATTTTCTCGTAGGTATTCCGAAAACGAATGTTGGACGTTCAATATTTCTTGATCAACTGCGAATATATTTTCAACCGACTTCAAAAAGGAGGAGGTTCACAATTCGTTGTCATCTTTTTTTATACATATATTGAGTGGCTTTTTTGTTTGTTTTCTTAAACTAAGACATTTATTAGATACCACTCACAATGGCCGTTCTTTGACAAAACAAGTTGCATATTACATTTGGAAATTAAGCGTAACCGAGTGCGTTAACTAGTGTAAACCATGTTTATATGTTTAACCATTTAGTACGAAGTGCTTAACAAATAGGGCGCGATTACAGGAAACGATTAGCGGCAGAAGTGGAACAATAGCGATTGACTAGTGTAGCTATAATGTGGTTTTATAGACCAGGAGCATGGGATATTATAGTGTTGTCAAAATCTAAAGTAATTTATTTAAATTAGGCTATAAAGTACCACTTTTTGAACGTCAAGACTTATAAATTATAGTCAGCACGCCATCGCCCACCCTTTACCGCTTCCTGTGCTTTCGCTACGGGAGAAAAAACGACACAATAAACTCCCAAAAAATTTGTTCGCTGATAATGTAAATAAAAGGTTTAATGCATTTACTTTCATTTGTCAAATTAGGTAGAAAATAGATATTATTATTTTGTGTGAATGCTTTTTAGAAGTCTATTAGTCGTTTCAAATAAAATGCTAGTTAAAATAAATAGCATTGCAGTAACATAAAAGATGACGACAAATTGAGAACCTCCTCCTGTTTGAAGTCGTTGGAAAATATGGTAAAGTAGTGTGGATGCAGATATTGTATTGAATAGGTGTACATATAGTTTTCAAGTACTAAATCGCCTTCTTTGTAGATTCCTCTCAGAAACAAAAAATCCTATTTCAACATTTCTTTGTCTATCATATTCATATTTATAACGTTTATCGCATTCCATAATACATACAATATTGGTTGAAAATAAAATTAGTCCCCAGCTCCTGGCCTACATTTTTATCGCTTTATAGTTGCAGAGCCCGCTATAAAAACATCATATTAAGGAAACATTAAAACAATCACAGGGTCTGATTGATTTACTGGATATTTATCGACGATAATAATAATCCATGCGTTATTATCATGGGATACGGTTGAAAACGTTACTGTAAACCTCATATTATCGACGATGTTTTAACCGACTACGGTAGAAAGGAGGGTAATGTTTTTTTGAATATGGATGATTATTTTTTCGCTTGCGAATACATCACTTTAGCTTCTAGTCAAAATTAAGTGTTCTTTTTTGGTATGGAAGGAATTATCAGATATACCTACCTACTATAAAAATATGTATCTAAGGTATATTGTATATTAGGGACACATAAGATAGGTACTAATTGTTTGGGGTATGACTTTTTCCAGCAATGAGCTCAACTTTATAACAAAACTACAACTATCTTATTTAATCTTGTAAAACCAAATTCAAACAAATCTTGTTACAACTAGAGCAACAACTAACCGTGTCCTCATAAGCATATGTGAAATCAGCCGTATGATTCCATTTATATTCTTACAATTACATTTCTATAAGGCAAGTACATATATCTATAGGTAACACAAACCTACCACCACGTTTTAAAGTAAAATCGTGTCAGTTGTGGAAGCGTGACAGCGCACTACACGGCGTAGAACGGCGTCTCTCTTCCACAACTGTAGGTATCCGTCTTACTTTAAGTGGTAGATGTAAATTCATAATTATCATAGTATACATAAATACAGTAGTACAAGCTGTGATAGCCTAGTGGTAAGACCGTAGGACTGCCAAGTCAAAGGTCACAAGTTCGATCCCCACGGCCCGCACGGACTTTTCGAATGTTGTGTGCGTTTTAAAAATTAATATCATAGCTTCCGTATTTCGGAAGGCATGTTAAAATGTGGGTCCTGCGCCTGATCTCTCTCCGGTCGTTTTGTATTGCCGTCCTTTCGGGCTATGAGAGTAAAGGAACAGAGAGTACACCTGTGTTTACGCACGCGCTTGTGCACTATAATATGTCCTGCGAAGCTGGCTGGTAATAGTAACACTGGCTGCCCTGGCCGAAATCTGTCCCGACACTATTGTTAAATACGACGGGGTCGTTTGAAAAGACAAATGCCTGCAGCCACGCGATACGTAACAGCGATAGAGCTGCCCACCTTCAGCATTTTAATGACATTGAGTACACGGATAGCCGAGTGCTATCCGTGGTCACTACGCCAATTACCACTGTACCCGACGTGTCGGTTAGATCCCCGAATTTGTGCGATCCATAAAGGCTTGTTCTGAGTTTGGGTGTAGTTGTGCATGTAGATTAAATGTCTGTGAAGTCCCCCGCGATACAAGGATTAAATTCATTAGTGCGGGTTTGGTTTTTTTTTAATTACTTCAACAACATACCATCCGTTTGCAAATGCGACACTCTCGCGACTGTATCATGCCACGATCCGATAGCGTAGAAAAAACTCGCGATGCGCCCGTTTATATAAAGATGTCATGCTGTATACATTATTATACTATGCCTATATTATCGGTTATTGATATAAATCGATATAGTTTATAGGTATCGAACAATCGAATCGTTACGAGCAATAAACGGTTACAAGGTTTGATTGATTTATAGTTTATTTACTGGGAGTTAAGTGTTTAACTTCGATAAGAAATGCAAATTACTACAAATGTACTTGCAACTGGCTATACACCGAGTACGATTATACAATATAGTAAGCTTGAATAGAATATTGTCATAATTCCCCTGTCTGTATCCCAATTATTATTTGGGGTCGGTGCAGCATGTCTTCACTTCCACACGTTCCTAACTGACGTTATCTCGCAAGTCACACTCTTTGCAGCCATATTATCTTTCACACAACACATCTAGATTTTTTTTATTCTTTTTTATTTCTTGATAGAATCTTGATTTTTTTTCCTGATAGGGTCTTGTAAACGATTATTTTGTTACAAAAATTAACTCCGTGTTAAACCCTTAGAGAATAAACATACACATGGTAATAATTCAACTTGCTTCAAGCTGTTTTGGCAACGACTTCAATCAATTAGTATCTTATAGTAGTAATAGATAAATTTCACTCAGACACAAAACAAATAATTGTGCTCATCACACAAAGATTTGCCCTGGGTGAGAATCGAACCCACACCCCCTGATGTATCAGTCAGGGCCACTAACCACTAGACCAACAGGCCTTTGTATAAATTAACCATCACCACACCAAAATTTTAAGCGCCAAACCAAATAAAGCTCTAGAGACTATAAGTACTCTAAAAACATGAAGTGTACCAAAAAAATCCACTAAAATACTCCGACATGAACTTTAAACTGTTTCTAAAAGACTTTGAAAGTTGTTTCGGCATGTTTACAGTATCGGCTTGAAGCCTAACTGAAATACAGCATTACTGCACAACTTTACTGGAAAACTGAGTTTTATTGCAATGCTGAAATAAATCGTTGTTAAGTATTTAGTGGAGAAGTTATGGTTTTTACCGATTTGAAAAAAGGAGGTTGTTTTTGTGTATGCCTATACACCGAGTTTAAAAATAAAGGTTAACATAACTCCTATCTCTTTATTTTGTTGTATCTGTATGTACTTATGTGTTACTAAGATCTGTGTTTGAACATGATAAAAGTGCTTTTTTAGTATGTTTAAAATTTTATTGTAACTAACATTGTTAACCTAGTTGTAATAATTTTTTATGAATACTTGGTCTTCAGTAACTGAGGGAGTACACTTGCCTAATACCTTTTTCTATCTTATATTTAGGTACTTTATCATATTCTGTGAACATCTTTTGTTGGAGATCCATATAAATAAATTAATAAACATTGTTTGTTTATTATGTCATGACTCTCCGTGTGTTTGTGGCATAGTAGGTACATAAGTTCCTAAAGAATGAGTTGATTTTGATCAGTAGTAACATATCTTTATTGATATCCACATTTTACGCTCTAATCAAATTAAACCTTAGGGTCTTGTTTTCACTGACATTTAAATCAAAAAGGACACCCAGACTTAAAACATTTTACAGCATTTATGGACCACACATGCGCGGGGATCGAACTTGAAGCTCGTCGCGTTATAGCCATTAGCGTGGTGTCCTATACCACTCGGCTATCCGTGCAGTCATATCATATTTAATGGTCACATACATAAACTTTAATACCTACCTACACATCTGCTTATTACCCCAAGGACAAAAGCATAGTATTAATTTATAAAGTATGACGTCTTTTCAGTCAGTTTGGAGCTTTGATAGCCTAGTTGTAAGACCATAGGACTGCCTAGTCAAAGGTCTCGAGTTCGAACCCTACGGGGCACACTAACTTTTCGAATGTTGTGTGCGTTTTAGAAATAAATATCACAGTTTCCGTGTTTCGGAAGGCACGTTAAAATGTGGGTCCTGTGCCTCATCTCCCTCCGGTCGTGTCAGATTGCCGTCCCATCGGGCTATGAGAGTAAAGGAAGAGAGAGTGCACCTGTGTTTGCGCACACGCTTGTGCACTATAATATGTCCCGCGCAGCTGGCTGGTGTCTTAGTAACACTAGCCGCCGTGGCCAAAATCGGTCAGGAGGCATTATTATTATATTCCTACTACTGTATTTATTGATGCTGTGCCAGAAGCGTGGAGTAACAAAGGTCACGCCAGGTCACCCACCCACATAATAAAATAATGTCACAATATGAATATTAATTAAAAATTCACAGGACATCAAATTAATATTCTAAAAACGTCGGTTAGAAACTCGTTTATTACTTTAAATGGAAACTGGGTGCAGGACTTGTTTGAAAAAGTATGTATCTTGTTAGAACATCATATACTTATGTGTATATTCTTAATTATTAATAGGAATGTATGATAAATGGTGAAGAAAATATCGTAAAGAGTTTAGAGGCCTATCACTTTTTATAGTAAGATGAGTCGAATCTAATCCACAAAGGCGCCATTCTTGTTTTAAAAAATGAGTAGAAGTGGGACCCTAAAGTTCACGAAGAATTCGGTATTCAATAAAAACAAATAAATCAGCTTATACACGCCCCACTGCTGGGCACAGGCCTCTTCCCATATAGGGAAGGTTTGAGCATTAATCACCACGCTAGCTCACTGCGGATTGGTGATTACAGGTTCCAATATTTGGAATCCAGGTTTCCTCACGATGTTTCCCTTCACCGTTTGTCAATATTGTAATTGATGAAGAATAATTAAGAAAGTACAGGGATCTGAAGGGCGCTGGAGATCAAACCTGCACCTCGAGGACACAAATCCATACACAACCGCAAGGTCAGCACGGCTTTTAATGAAAAAAAAACTGTTTCTATAAAAAGCAATCTAAAAGTCCGACAGATAGGTTTCTAAAAAATATTAGCTGCCTACGATTTTTTTATTGATAAAGAATACAAAAATATAACGCACCAGATATGGTGAACCGTATGGAAGTGGTGCCTAGTAATGTCACTTGTCATTAAAAAGTGCATTGAGACGTGACGTCACACGAGATTTTAACTCTCTGTATCGTCTCCATTTTCTATTTACACGATAAAAGAAAAAATACGTATCCAGGACTTTTTGGAAATCTATCTGACGGACTAATTAGTTTTTTTAAATACCAGGTACCCAATTATCTAAATTAGAATCTTTTGTGTTATTATGTAAAACTCTCGTGTCACAATGTTCGTTCCCGCACTCCTCCGAAACGGCTTGATCGATTCTCTTGAATTTTTGTGAGTATATTATATTGAGTAGGTCTGAGAATTTGCCAAAATCTATTCTACTATTTCTCTTCTTTCGCGGGATTATTACTAACGCGTACGAAGTTGCGGGCAACAGCTAGTATATCTGGGAATGCTTACATTAGGATAACTGATTTAGTTTATGACACAAGACTTTTAATTGTCAAAAAACGATACGTACATATTTTGCTTCTGTTCTTCATGTATTAAATCAAGTCCTGATAAAACTGAAAAAATCACTAAAGAGATAAAATGTTTAAAATCCATAACTTTGTTGATTTTATTAATTGCTCAAACACACCAAAACACTTCTTTTTAATTTGCAACGTGGGAACGATTCGTACAATTATTTACCAACTTATCATACAGTTGTAATGAACTCTATGTGAATGGCTTAAGATTGATATACGCTTCATTTATATTTCGTTAAAATTGTTTTAAGGGCATTTTCGACAACTTCATTTATGCAGTTGTATTGAACTCTATTTGCATGACATAAGGTAGGTTTTTGCTTAAATCGAGTTGAATTTAAATTGGTTCTCGTTTCGGTATTTATATGTACTGCAAATAAAATTAAACCAGCTTTGCACATGACATTTGTTTAAAAATATTACTATGTGCTTATGAGAACAGGCGTGAATCAGAAATTATAAATAGCTTTTTTAATTTGAACGGTAATTTCCTTCTGAATATTTGAAAAAAGAAAATCATGTAATAATATAGGTAATTATAACTAACGCGCAAGTTTAATTACAAGGAAAATATTAGCACAAAAACAAAATTTGTCGAATTGAAAAGAAAAAAAAAGTATTTCAGTCGACTATCCACTGGGCAACATTTGAAACGCAATAATTATAATCGCTTAACATTGCTATTGTAAGTTAGATAATATTTGATAATATCGCCAAAACGACCATAAGTACTAACAGATCGTTTATTAAATACAAAACTAGCTAAGCCCAACTGATTTACTTACGTATATTCATCTTCCAATAAAACATAATTATATTTTCGCAAAATAATCATATAAATCTTAACAATAATTACTTGACACAAAAGAAAACATCGAAATCAGTGGCGCCATTCTTAAATGACGTACACACACACACACATGTGGCATATTTTTTATTTTATTTTAAATACACAGCTGTAGGCAAGAAAGACGCACAGCACAGTCGTCCTTAACATCATCATCATCATTTCTTGTTCCAATCATTATTTAGGGTCGGCGCAGCATGTCTTCTTCTTCCACACGTTCCTATCTCAATACTCAATACTTCAATATCTGTCGCCCTTAGCATGCTCTCTTTATTTCTATCAAGACTGGCCGGTTGGTCTAGTAGTTAGTGGCCCTGACTGCTATACTAGAGGTCGTGGGTTCGATCCCCACCCAGGATAAATGTTTGTGTGATGAGCACGATCGTTTGTACTGCCTCTGGGTGTAATATATCTGTAATATGTATGAATTTAGAAGTATATAAGTGTGTTTATCAGTTGTCTAGTACTTATAATACAAGCTCTATTTAGTTTGAGACTAGATGGCGTTGTGTGAAAGTCGTGGTATACTAAAAAATAAAAGAGGAATATAGAGACCAATAGATATTTTCGAACGTTACTTAAGTATTGTTAGCATACGGCATTTTTACACATAAGGAAACCTATACTTCACTGCTTATCTGGTCTCCAATGGTTCCATAATATTACGATTCACCATAAAATTGTTCAAGTACACAAAGGTAGGATCCCACGCTCTACTTCGGCTTTTTCCGTCAAACTTCGTCTTTCTTCGTGCCACGTTCGGGGCACGCGACTCGATGACGTACAATCAGTAACAGAAGTCCTACCATCACTGCAGTTGTGGAAGCGTGACAACGCTCTATATGAGGTAAAATGGCGTCTCTCTTCCACATTTGCAATAATTTTACTATAGGTATTAATGGTAAGCCTTCAGAAAATATTAACACTGTGCCCAATATTTTCCCTTGTTAAGATAAGTGTTCAATAATGTCTAGAATATTTTGTAATGAGAACATGAATTCCAAAAGATAGAATGCCTTGCTTACGGGATTTGAACCTACTTTGACTTGGTCGTGCAACTACTATGAGGTTAAAATGTTATTAAAATTTTGATTGGGTTTATTTGACTTCTGCTACCGACTGTACGTGTTCGTGCGTACTCGGGTGTTGTCGGCAAACTTCGGAGAGCAACCTGTTTGGCTACCGGTCGTTTGGTCCTTGACCTACGATGTTCCTTTTTTAAATTGTACTTTCCGAAGCGTTAAATGCTTTGTAAGTTTTTTCTTTATTGTACTGTAGGTTTTTGAATTGGGAATCCGAGGTTCTTTTTTTAAGAATGTTTTAGTTTTTAATTTATTTTAGTCTGTATTTTAATTGGAGTAATTAGAAATTAGGTTTTGAGACACTGGTTTTTGAGAAGTATGATAATTAAGTTTTTGACAGGTCTTTGACTGTTTTGCCTTACTGAAAATTGATAATTAAACGCTTTTTTTTAATAAACTATAGAATAAGATTGCTAAACCAAGTAGTGATTACACTTATCTTGCATACAGATCAGAAAAATTATTAATATGGTACAGTCTTCTAAAAACTAGTAGAACTTAACAAAAATCTGTTTATTTATTTACAAGATTAACTAAATTTCACAGTTGTTTTCATTCAAGTTTACCATTCAAATGATTCTAATACCATTTTATTTATTTGCTTTGTTACTATCAAAAATGTATCCAACTCTCATGAATCTGTATCTAATTATAGACAAACTTACTATTAGTTTAGCAGGGAACATGACCTATCACGACGAATGCCTACACTCTTCAGGTGCAAAGGTCTATTCCTAATAGATTTACATTTGAGTGTTATAGTGAGATTTATTATTTATTTTACCTTTCAACACATATAAATTTAAAGAAGCACTTAAATTGGAAATCTCTTTCAGCTGACCTGCAAAAGGAAAAATGAGTTAGAAACATAGGTAGGTGTACAATTAAGCAAAAAAAGGGAGACAAATGCTATAAGAATTAGTCTTAATGGGGCAATAATAAGATGCACTGCTGAACACAGGCCTCTTCCCATATAGGCAAGGTTAGAGCATTGATCACCACGCTAGCTCACTGCGGATTGGCGATTTCAGATTCCAATATTTAGAATTAGGTTTCCAATTTTTGGCAAAGGCGAAACGTCTTTAACAATTAAAAAAGACAACTTCTTAATCAATCTTTAACAATTTGAGTAGTTACTAACTTAATATTTAAATCAATTGTAATTTGTGAATATTCTAAACACAAAAAAAAAACTTTCAAATTTTGTTCTCCAAAAATAGTAACAGATACAAATACCGAATAAAGTTATGTTTTATATAACTGGTGCACAAACAAACAGACAGACAGACACATGTTTCACACGTTTATGTCTTTATGTTTTATAGCAGGACGAACATAAAATAAATTAAAGAAGGTTCACTTGAAACAAGACTGAAATTCAATCGTATGGTTGAAAATTAAAATGATTTCTTATAAATTCGACAGACCTGTTGGTCTAGTGGTTAGTGGCCCTGACTGCTATACCAGAGGTCGGGGGTTCGATTCCTACCCAGAAAAAATTATTGTGTGATGAGCACGAGGTGAAAATTAGACTTGCATTCGCCATCTTCAAGTTTTTTAGAGTGTGGATAAAATAATATTAAATCATTTTTTATAGACTCGTAATAAATACTCTTTGAATACAAATATTTTGCTCATCATGTAATGCAGTTAAACTCAATGTTCCATCGGACTATGTACGGCTAAAAGGCGTATGACCCTTCTGGGTTTACCTGTCCGATGTCCAATTCAAGATAATGCGTATAACAAAATAATAATAATATAAACAGACTGGGTGGTCGGTTTATCCGTAACATGTTTAATGTAATTTCGAAGAATATTTTAAAATAATTTTTATATATTTTTTTGTCTGTTTATGTCCTTCAAAATGTGGTGGAGATAATTCTTATTAACTGTTTTAGTATGGATACAAGATTTCGACTCTTTTTTAGATAGGTTATTTATTTTCGTCAGTTAAATTGCACAGATAGCCGAGTAGTATTATATAGGTCACCACGCCAATTACCACAATGCGCGACGTGTCGCGGTTTCCATCCCCGCGTAGGACAAGAATTTGTGCGATCCACAAATGCTTGTTCTGAGTCTGGGTGTATCTGTGCATGTGAATTGAATGTCTGTGAAACCCCCCTCGATACATTTCTTAGTGCGGGAGTCGTTTTTAAAAAGAAAACAAAACAAGTTAATCGAAAAGTAACTATAGGTACTTAGAATCTAAAAAAACACAGTTTTTGAACAACAAATATATTTTGGAGAAATTTACTGAAAAGTTATCCTTTTAAAAGTCAGTCAAACAACGAATCGCCTTAGCCATTTACGCGTAGAAATATACAAAAAAAAACCTACCACCTAAAAATATTTTATCTTCCAAATCAAATACGATTAATATTTTATTATGACCCAACCCAAATTAACTAAAACGTTAATATTGACACACAGCCCGCGGGTCAGCGGTTACCCGAGATGCGTGGGCGCATACATGTAGGCGATACAGTCATGTCTGAATAAATATTATTACGACTGTTCGTTTATGGGAGGTAAGCACAAATGTCTGCTAAAGTATATGAGTAGCAATGTATAATGATCATCATCATCTTCCTGCCCTTATCCCATTTTACTTGGGGTGGGCACAACACGTTTTTTCTTCTATTCTACCCTATGAGAATGTTTGACATGCATTTAATAATAATATTCCACGACTTACACACAATGTACCAAAAGTGACATTAACAACTCCATTCGGACACAAAAAGCAATGACGAATTCTCTATTCTAACATTTTAATCAGAACATTTTGTCGATTTAGAAGTACAGATGTTTAAACAACAAAATAGTTTTGAACTATAACATTTATATTCAACATACTAAACAACATTTAATTATGTTCTTAAAACATAGGAATGCGATTGAATCATTCTCTATAGATATGTTTGTATTCGTAACATACAATCGAATTCATTCATAAATATGCAAAAATATTTAAATACGAGATAAAATTTAATACTCAAATTAAAGTATTTTATTAAAACAACATTAAACATATTAAAATTCTAACGAAAATCTACATATTTTGGGCCACAATGCAAAAAATAGTAGAAGTTTCACTGTTGTGCAAAAGTCATGGTTCTAATCCTAATATCAATCTAAGTAGGGTTTTTAAAGACATTCAATTCACATGCCTAAAGACACCCAGACTCAGAACAAGCATTTGTGGATCGCACAAATTCTTGTCCTACGTCGGGGATCAAACCCGCAACACGTCGCATACAGTCGGTAATTGGCGTGGTGGCCTATACCACTCGGTTATCTGTCTTTCGAAACAACCTTTTCATTCGTCGTTCAAAATTGACTTTCTATAGTTAACTGCTTAGTGGTCTATTATATACGATTCAATAGCATTATCAATCAATTTTAATGACGCAATGTATTTGACTTTTGTCTTTTATGTGATCTAAAGGTTTTTATGGTCTATGAGTAACATTACAATCGAAACAACTACATAAATTATAACAATGATTGTCTTATGTGAACTATGAAACTACACTAAAAAATATTTAAAAGACTAGATAAGAGAGTATGACAGGCCTATTTAATTGGTCTAGTGGTTAGTAGCCCTGACTGGTATACTAGAGGTCCTGGGTTCGATTCCCACCCTGGAAAATTTTAGTGTGATGAACATGATCATTATTTTGTTCTCTGTTTGGGTGTAATTTATCTACAATAATGTATGTATTTAGAAGTATATAAGTATGTTTATCAGTTGTCTAGTACTTATACACAAGTTACTCTCGTATACTTAACTTGAGACTAGATGGCATTGTGCCTTGTGAGAATGGTTAGGAATAGGTGTTAACTGTCAAACTACAAACATTATTAGGCAATTACTTACGTATTAGTAAGTTAATGACACCTACATAATGCTCAGTTAATTATTTGGTTCAAGTTATAAGCGATGTCACAGCGTTTCTGTTTTCGGAGTTATTCTGAACTAAAGTAAAACGTTGGTTTTAGTTAGCAATAAAAATATAGAACTCGAAATTGATTTTAGAATTTGGAGCTCAACTTCTGTAAATACTAATGAATTATGGTGTAAAAAATTACCAGCCAGCTACGCGGGACATATTATAGTGCACAAGCGTGTGCGCAAACACAGATGCACTTTCTTTTTCTTTACTCTCATATCCCAATGCGACAGCGGACGCGGAAGCTGTGATATTTATTTCGAAAACGCACATGTTTATAGAAATGAAATAATACTTTAAAAACATCGCTACAAAATACTTTACAAACTAAATAAAACAATACAGTTAGAAGTTATAAGGTACCTCTTACAAGTTGCACCACAACTGACCTCACGCCCACACTATCCGGTGGTCAGCAGATATGACTGTTACACTACGTGTACCACTTTCTGAATGTCAAACTATTGATACATATGTGGGTGGCTAGGCCTTTTTTATTGCAATAATATATAGAATCACGCAATAATAGTTTAAGTGTGATAGTCTAGTGGTTATAAGCTATTGAAATAAAAAATGCGGGATCGAATACCGGTAGCATTTGAACCAAAAACTTGAGATAAAAGTCTGGTAGCACTCAGATCAAAAACATAAAGTCGCTTCCCGCTGTCTGTCTGTCTAGACATCTTTAAAACTACGCAATGGATTATGATAGACTTATTTTTTCTATTCAAGAGGAAGCTTTATATGTAGGTATAACATCAGTATTGCATAAGTAGGAAGCTGGGGCGAGTCCACGACCTCTGGTATAGCAGTCACGGCCACTAACCACTAGACCAACAGGCCTATCTAATAACAAAAAAGAACAATTTCCACACAACAAAACAACATACATTACATCAAATCTCATACCCACAGACCTACACAGATCATACACCAGTACCTAGCCGAACAAACCTCATTATAGCCTTTAAAAGAGATAGATGCTCCAGAATGCCCATTAGGCGGGAATAAACGAAATAAAGGTGCCTCCAGGTGCCTTTACTGTAACATATCGTGACCACAGCCAGGCACTGACCACAGCCGACTGTTTAAATGTGATACTGGACCTTGGACACAGATTTAGAGTACATGAAAGCTCTAAAATTGTTTTATTGACTGGTGTGACTTAAAGCTATGATAGCCTAGTGCGAAATATGTATCACTGCTTCCGTCTTTCGGATGGCACGTAAAAATTTGGGTCCAGCGCCTGATCTCTCTCCGGTTGTGTCGGTTTTCCGTCTCATCGGGCTATGAGACTAAAGGAATAGAGAGTGCACCTGTGTTTGCGCACACGCTTGTGCACCATAATATGTCCCGCGTAGCTGGCTGGTGTCATAGATACACTATAGCCACCAAAATCGGTCCGGACGCATTATTTATTTATTATTAACTGGTGTAATTTCGTGATACTAAATGTCGTGGTGGCCTTGCGGTTCTAACGGCGGTAACAGCCTGTAGACAGACAGCGGAGGCTCAGCAATGGGGTTCCGTTTTACCCCTTGGGTACGGAACCCTAAAAACAGGAGCTAAACAAGCAAACCCACGAGGCATTACTAGCGAATAATATTTGCACCATCCAGTACTTTTATATCTGACCCTTAAAACACAAGCAACGCCTCGAAAATTAGGTCGGATTTTAGTTAACACACATTTATTGTAATGCCTATGTTATCTGTACTTTAATACTATTAATATTCCTGTAAACTAATTGTTTTATTTGTAAACAAAAGCGACAGTGGATTATACATCGTAATAAGTATAATTACATGTAAATGAGATGATTTATCCATGTTTGAATGTTATCTTTCGAAAATAAATTACGGAATCAATGTTATTGCGATGCGTAGAAAATCTACACGTAATACAATTTAGTATTTGACTGATTTACGTATTTAAAAAGCTAATTAGTCCGTAAGATAGATTTTTTTATGTCAAATCCCTAATTTGATTTTAGATCCAATAAGTATCTGCTTAAAAATAAAAAAACCGGCCAAGTGTGAGTCGAAATCACGCACGAAGGGTTTTGTACTTTCTATGCATAGCGAAAGTTTTAAGTGTTACCTGTTACTGTTTTTAATAATAACCAAAGAAAATCATTATTTATTTATTGTATTTAGAAACGCCTTGACATTTTTTTTTTAATTTTGGTATTTGTTGTTATAGCGGCAACGGAAATACACCATTTGTGAAAAATTTCAGCTTTCTAGCTATTACGCTTTATGAGATACATTCTGAAGACAGACAGACAGATAGACAGACAGCGGATCTTAGTAGTAGGGTTCCGTTTTACCTTCTGGGTATGGCACCCTCAAAACGATTTAAAATAAGTTAAAAGTCTACATCCTAACTCTGGTTTAATTTAGTTTGGTCGAAATTACACACGAGAAAACAAATAAACCCTCAATACCCACCCATCAAAAAACCCGACCTAACCAACCGCAGCTTAACCTCAGCTTACAACCTAAAGCCAAATCACGTATCACTACATTATTAAGCTATACGGCAATTAATAGTAAATTCTAATTAGTATTGATTATGTGTGATTAGACAGTATCTCAATCAGACGTTGGTTTAATTGTGCGCATAATACTCCGAGATGCAATATTCATTGTGTGTTGATACGGCGTGTTAACAGGGTCTAGACGTATTTTAGATAAAGTATCTGTGTCTACGCAACATCTTTCAGCAAGAGAGTCTATTCTGAAAATCAATTTTGGATCTTTTATGTGATTTATGTGCATGTGGTTTTTTTTTTGGTAGGAGAGAATTTGGTTTTGAGAGTTGATTTATTTATCCTACATGATGAAGTATGTTTGCCCCACGCGAAATGACTTTGTTTCTAGCTTAAATCTTTAATTAGTATTCAAACTTAAGTGGGAGTGGACTAGTCACGTCGCACGAATGTAGCCTGCTCGATGGGCAAAGATTGCCAACCCTCTAGATGCCGGAGTAAGGACATCGTCGTCGACGTCGTCCGCGGCGAACGTGATATTGTGATGATCTTGTCAAATATATGCGGGGTTGTGGCCAGATATCGCAAAAGATGGAGAGGCCTTGAAGGAGAAGGGGAGACCTTTGCCCAGCTGTAGGATCTTATATAAGATAAGAAAAATAACAGACTTACACTATAAGTTATCTAATTTAGACAAGATATTACTTTCGCATTTATATTAATAACTAGTTTTATAAAAAAAACTTGAATAAACCGGTTTTCCATTCATAAAATTCATTCACAGGTCAAAAGTAATAAAATTAATCGTTCTTTTATGTTTTATTTAATGTGTATGGTAATTGAGAAGATTTTTATAGTTCTTCGAGGTAAACTATAGAATGTAGAACATGATATTATTATGAGATAAGACAAACTATAAAATTTAATGATTGAGTCATAGTTGTTTTAAGTTGTCATACCATACATACAAATTTTGATCTACTGATAATTTTGAGGTAACCCCATTTGAACATTTGAAAGGAAAGTTAGGACTGGCCTGTTGGTCTAGTGGTTAGTGGCACTGACTGTAATACCAGAGGTCGTGGGTTCGATTCCCACCCAGGACCATTGTTTGTGTGATGAGCACGATCATTATTGTTCTGTGTCTGGGTGTAATATAATTATGTATTTAGAAGTGCATACCTAAGTATGTTTATCAGTTGACTAGTACTTATAATACCAGCTCTGCTTAGTTTGACACATACGCTTTAATTGGAGAAACAAATACGAATAATTCAGTACTTATACCACAAGTATATTTCTAGCAAGCTGCAAACAAAGTAAAAATGGTAGACCGTCTAAAGTCTATGATTACAATAGTGATGGGAAGTTAGGTTTTTATATTACCTACAAAAAACAACCCTCCCCTCGTGTCACACTACGCACATCATTTAGCCCGTCAACACGTTGACAATACGTCATGTTGTGTCAAGTGAATAATAGACTGTGACGTCACAAGACGATGACAGTTTTGTATTATTTATTATTGGTGAGATCTGTTTAAATAGACTGAAGTTGTATTTTTAGGATAGTGATTCATCATCATCATCATCATTCCCCTGCCCTTATCCCAATTATTATTATTTGGTGTTGGCGCAGCATGTCCTCTTCTTGCACACGTTCCTATCTGACGTCATATCGCAAGTCACACTCTGTTTTTCTTTACTGATTGTGAATTGGAATAAAAAGCTTTTGACAAAAATCTTTGGACACATGTGGTGTTAAGAGTATGAAACTACATAATCTAACATAATAATATATGTATAATAGGAGGCCCATCTTTGACCCGACGAGTCACCGCCTGCCAATTTAAGGACAAATTTTATTTCAGAAGTAATTTCAGAAAATAAATATTTTTATTAAATTTGAAACGGACGAAGTCACGGGAGAAGTTTGCACTAGTCGTTAATATAGTAAAATATTTCTTGCATGGCATCATGCAATGAATATTTTGACGATCAAGTCCTGCTTAAAGTTATCTTACATTTATATAAAGGCAACCTAAAACTTTATATTTACACACCAACAAACACTATACCTAAACCTAACGCCTATTGATCACCCCTCCCCCCCACCCCACCTAATTTGCGACGTCATTACTCCTTCACTTACGTCAACAGTGTCTTAGCACGTCACATTACCGCGACAGATAATTAATAACTTAGTTATTAGGTATGACCGGCATTGTCTACTTGCTACTTGTGGTGGATTACAGCTGTAGCGTGTTCATGTTGTCTGATTAGGGGGTTTGATTCTGTTGGGTTAGTAGGTAAAGAGAATAGGATGATAATGAATAATGTCCGCACCGATTTCGGCCACGGCGGCTAGTGTTACTATGACAGCAGGCAACGCGGGACATATTATTAAGCAGAAGCGTGTGCGCAAACACAGGTGTATTTTCTGTTTCTTTATTCTCATAGCCCGATAGGACGGCAATCCGACACGACCGGAGAGAGATCAGGCGTCACAAGTCATGTTTTCACGGTTCATCTAAGAATGTGTGTTTCTTTCTCACTCTATTACTATTATTTGTGAAAACCTAAATCAATTTTGTAGTATGCGTAAATCGCATCAATTAAATATACCTACTACGAGTAACACCTCAAAAAAAAGAAAAGTACTTCTACATACCGTATTTACGAATTTTCAGCGGAATATTTGGATCCTTAAATAAAGTCAACATCAAACTAAGTTATCTCCGTTTTCATACGTATTTCTAAAAACCTTAAAGATTAGTACCCCCTAGTACCGAGGTATACCTCCCTGCCTCACCCCGTTCACGACTCATTACGCCATGCATTGAGAAGGCGCCAGACTATTTTAATTGTTCTTTCGCGCGTCATTAGCCCGACGGTCGAACTGATCGCGATTGTGAACGATCTGCTTTTGCGTTTAGGGTTATATTTTAGGATCTTTTGTTGGTTTTAGTGTATTATTTGCCACTTCTTTTATCTGGTTTTTATCGTATTACAATTATAATAAAATGGTTTTGAAAGGTAAATCGTTGATAATAAGTATAAAGTGGTATTTTGCTGACGACAAAAATTTCTAAACAGGTTCTAAAAAACTGACTCTAAAACTTAATATTCCATTTTGAAACAAATAAGACCACTCAAAAAAATTTTGATCAGCTGATGAGGAATTTTGAATGGCACGTTTTCTTTACAATTTTCTTTACAAAAAGGAAAAAAGTATACCCTGATTTTTTTTATGAAAAAAACAATTGTCAGTTTAATATTTTCAAAATTGGACCTTATGCGGACGGCCCACAACTGGTTTTTCATATGAAAAAATGTCACAAAGTAAAAAGTTATTTAAAAATAAATTAAAGTGGACACAAAATAATAGAGATCAAATTAAAATGAATATTCTTGCCAGTTTACATGATGTTAAAAATTTTAGTAGTTTCTGGAAAACCACAAATACTCTAAACCCGAAGACTAGTATGCCCGCTAGTGTTGAGGGGGTCAGTGACCCCAGTGAAATCGCCAGCCTGTTTATGTCATCTTTTAAGGTCGAGTCTCCTTTGAGCCCGTCTTCAGATGCGTTTGAGGTCTCGGAGGGGTCGGGGAACCAGCTTGTTAGGTTTACGGCTAAAGAGGTGGGTGAAGTAATCAGGTGTTTGAAGAGAGGTAAGTCTCCCGGACATGATAATTTAAGTGTAGAACACCTAAGACACGCGGGTAAACACATAGCAAGAGTGTTAGCTATGCTGTTTAGTTTTTGTACGAGTCACTCGTACCTTCCAGTGGACCTTATGAAAACTATTGTAGTTCCAATTATCAAGAACAAGACTGGAGATGCGAGTGCCAAAGACAATTACAGGCCTATTTCTTTAGCTACAATTATGGCTAAAGTGTTGGACAGTTTGATTGATAAACAGTTGGATAAACATCTAACACTGCATGATGCGCAGTTCGGGTTTAGGCCTAACTTATCAACTGAAGCAGCCATTCTCTGTCTCAAACACACTGTCCAATACTACGCCAGTAGAAAAACACCTGTGTATGCCTGTTTCCTTGACCTCTCCAAGGCTTTTGACCTGGTCGCCTATGATTGTTTGTGGAGGAAACTGTCTGAGGACACTAGTCTTCCGAATGAAATAATAAGTGTTCTGAAGTATTGGTACAAAAATCAGTACAATTATGTTAGGTGGGGGGGAGTCTTATCGGAGGCATATAGGTTGGAATGCGGGGTGAGGCAGGGGGGTTTAAGCTCACCTAAGCTTTTCAACCTGTATGTTAACCGACTGATTTGTGAGCTCAGCAGTGCCAATATTGGGTGTTCGATTGATGGGAAGTTTGTTAATAATATAAGCTATGCCGACGATATGGTGCTGCTGAGCCCATCAATCAGTGCTATGCGAAAGCTCATCACTATATGTGAAGATTATGCGGTTGCCCATGGTCTCAGGTACAACGCTGTCAAAAGTGAGCTGATGCTCTTCAAGGCTGGTAATAAGACATACGACGAAGTACCACCTGTTACACTGGCGGGCGTCGAGCTGTCTAGAGTCAAACGTTTCAAGTACCTGGGACACTGGGTCACCGATGATCTAACCGATGACGCGGACATTGAAAGGGAACGCAGGGCGTTAACAGTTAGGTGTAATATGCTGGCCCGTAGGTTTGCGCGGTGTACGGCGGATGTCAAGAAAACACTATTTCGTGCTTATTGCCAGTCGCTGTACACGTGTGCCTTATGGGTCAGATATACACAGAGCTCGTATAGTGCCCTGCGAGTTCAATATAATGACGCGTATCGGGTAATGATGGGGCTGCCGCGCTATTGCAGTGCTTCAGGGATGTTTGCCGAGGCAGGTATACCTGATTTTTATTCGCTAATGCGTTCACGAATAGCATCCCTGATGCGGCGCGTGCGTGACAGCTCCAACAGTCTCGTAGCAACTGTGGCCAATAGGGTTGATAGCCCTATCATGTGGCACTGGATGACGACTCATAGAGCGTCATTCAGATATGTTAAATAGATTTAAGTGTTTTGTTTTTATGTTTTAATTTAATTTTATTTTGTTTTAATATTTTACTTGTCGTAATTTCTTGTAATTTACTATGGATGTGATGTCTGAAATAAAGCTTTATTATTATTATTTGTATCTCTTTTAATTCACGGGATAACTTCAAGGGAAGAAACCCGGTCCTTTTTAAAGGCTTACACGGGGACACAGGTCCAACATGCAGAGGCCTTGTTGAGAACTTTAATCTAATATGTGATGGGGCAACTACCAAGGGCCATCCACCCCTGCTCTATGAAAGAACAGACATGGACGGCCCAAGGTAGCTACAAAACTATTGTAAATTATGGATAAAACTAATTTGGGCTATGGATAGGGTATGTTGGATGTGTTTATTTCTCAAACTATGGATAACTATGGCACCTGCCTTTCAACACATCAAAATGCAATTAAAATTGGCAGGCGGTGACTCGCCGACTCCAAGATGGGCCCCCTATTATTATTATTATTATTAATACAGATAAAGAAAGGATTCAAAATCAGTTTTTGATGGACTCGTATTCACAAACTGGCTAATTGCCGATTCCAGCGCAATCTTCAACTTGTATAACATAACTACAGTCTAAAGTGGTCTACAGTGAGGTTAGGACCCCACTTATCCTCTGCTATTGAACTCCAAATTATATTACCTATAGTAATTATTACTAACACTGATTGCTATCTCTAATCAAGATTAACGGTAACCTAATCTATGATAATAACGGTAATTTATGGCGGAATAATAATGCCTTTATCAGTCTTTAAAGTAAATAAATTAATATTCCACGACTTTCATAGAACCCTATCTAGGCTCAAACTTAGAGCTTGTATTATGAGTACTAGACAACTAATAAACATACTTCTAAATACATACATACTATAGATTAATTACACCCAGATACAAAACAAATGATCGTGCTCATCACACTAACATTTGTCCTGGGTGGGGATCGAACTCACGAACTCTGGTATTACATAGCAGTCAGGGCCACTAACCACTAGACCAACAGGCTTGTCAAGTAAGACTTGTAGGTGTGGAAGAGAGGTTATGCTGTAAGCCTTGCAGTGTGATGTCTACGTTAAGACGTGGCTGCTGGCCATTAGTGTCTGTATCAGTTGCGATTGTGAAAATACCTCTCTATATCGACAATTGTGGCTGAAAACAAATCTCAGTAGCATGCACTTAGAGAGGCCTATGTCCAGCAGTGGACTGCGATAGACTGATGATAATGAAGGTCGAGATATGTGACGTTTGGCTTCCACAATCGAAGTGCTGCTTCAAGAGTTATAAGAATTAATAAAACTGAGGCAAGACTCGAGCTTTTATCTACTGTCTCAACATATCAATCGCTTTACAAACTAAGCTACCGAGGTCAATGACCGAGAGTTAAAAATTATTCATTATTCTTTGTAACACGTCTTAAAGTTACACATATGACATCAAAACCCAATATTTGGAACAATTAACTGTCTATAAACCTTTCTACAAATCATGCTCGCATGCATAAATATGTAAAGAAGCATGCATGGATAGTATGCATGTATCTGGCCGAGTGAAGAGCTAGCAAACAACTTGACACGTACTGCAAGTTTAATTAATTACTGGCGTACACTGTGAGACTTGGGATATTAGATGCTGACGAAATAACCACTGATTCTATAGGTTTTTGATTTAAATTAAAGTATGTATGTCCAAGTTATTGGGCTGTCTCGGGGTTTACAAACTGGGTATTTGACTTTAAAATTGAAACAATCCATCATTTTTATTGTTCACCTACGCGATACGTGTCCAATTTTTTTAGGAAATCTATCTCACGGACTTGACATTTCTAAATCAAATACCCAATAACCAGACCACTAAGTTTTTCAATTCTCAGTACATATCCTTTACGGTACTTAAGACAAAACTAGGATTTGTTCGTTTAAACCCTCTACAATACAAATATATCCCTTGATCTTAATCCATGATCTTCACTCAAACTTCCGAAAAGAAACCTACCCATACATACTCTGCCCCCCGGCCTCGCCCGCCCAAACTTCCAAGTGTGCAGCATGCAGTAATTAGCACGGGCTCTGGTTGACTTAGCTCTACGAGGCTCGCAAACAAACACAAGACTTATACAAGTTTAATTAATTACTCCGGACGTACACTGCGGGACAGTGGAAGGGTAGTACAGGGTGTGTGTGTATATTTTTTAAGGTTCCGTACCCAAATATAACAAATACTAAAAATTACAAAAAAATGTTAGGGGGGTCCAAAAACAATAAACGTGTTTTTTCATATTTATTATTAAAAACAATATTAACAATATATTTATTCAATACTAAAAAAAAAAAACGGTTACAGGTGGACGCTTCGAACTGTCGCTGTGTATATGTAGATGTCAGAACGGAAGCCTTCGTGCACGAGTCCGAGTCGCACTTGGCCGGTTTTTTTAATAATACAATTCTTTCACACAACGCCATCTAGCCTCAAACTAAGTAGAGGTTGTATTACGAGTACTAGACAGCTGATAAACTTACTTATATACATTTTAAATACATACATATTGCACATGTTATACATACGCGTTGCGTGAAACTGGAAGCAAGCACAAAAAAGTGGAGAAATTATTTGATTAAATTGTAAAAATCTTGAATGACTTTTTTTATTTTCTTGTTGCAAAGACTCTTTTGCAACATTCCACATTGGGTTTGGTGTAGTTGTAGGAATATTGTTTTTTTTTTTGTAGGAAATCTATATTTATTACATAACTATAATTTTATTTAAATAGATAAATATATTCTTGTAGCCTTGTCTGTTGGTACGTCATTTAGAAAAAGCCACAAATTCTAGTAAAATTCACTTACTAAAGTTTGGCCAATAATTTTGTCCTGCAGTGTACAAGTAACCAATTTCCAGGGCGGACTTCGAACCCATTGTCTTATCACATGCTTATAGTCTGTTAAATTGTTTTTACAAGAGAATTAGAAATTCTACTTTCTTAGGTTTTCTTCTAAAGTTTAGATGGATAGGTAAGATGGCAAAAGAAAACCAATTTAAAACCGCAAATGTATTACGTATATTGTCAAAATTACAGCAGTGCATAGAGATTGTTGTATTCAGTTAATAATATATTTCTAACAAATTCGTGGAGGCATAGATAATATAATTTTTATCATTCATTATAAGTTTGTGCTATCCCTAAGTAGGTATATCCATGAATAAGATATATGCAAAGCGCAAGAGATAGAGGAGAATCACATAAAATAAGGTTATGCCGAGCCGTGGGTTATTTAGGGTTGACGATGATGTGCTAAAAAGAATGGTTTTCGTTAAATACTAGGATATTGTTGGGCAAAAATTTATGGATTTTTGCCCAGCAATATCCCACCGCTGGGCAAAAACCATTATTTTTTTCACAGATTTCGATTGAGTGTCGTTTCCTTCTTATATGCTAAAAATGGATGACATTTATTGATTTTTGTTTTTAAGAAAAATGAGGCAAGATTTTTAACGCTATACACTAGTGTACAAAAAAAAATAACTTAAAGTTTAGTTACTTTTGATCGCTAAGGGCAAAAAATTATCTTCCAAAGATTTTTTTCATCTCTAATCGTTTTATTTCACTTTAAAACACAGAATCACCATACACACATCTAACTTAATATAACATATAGGTACAGCATACAAGTATATGTTGATCCCAACCTATATTGATCCCGGGGTCAGGCGGACCTCAGGGCGGATTTTACTAATTATTTTGGGGTCTCATCAAGTTTTGGATATTGTTTTCAATAAATCTTTTAAGGAACTTACTGAACTATTTAGTGTAAGTTCCCTTTTGGTTTTGATAATGAAATGTTTTTGGTTTAATTATTTCCGGGGGTAGAGTTGTATATTTGGGTGATTTTTGCGTAAGAAATGTAATGTGTGTTACGAGTGCTAGACAATTGAAAAACATACTTAAATATTTCTAAATATAATTTATGTGCGACAGAAACTATGAAACTATACCAAAAGAAAACTATCTACATTTAAAACTAAACTTATATACCTTTAAAATGACATACATACTTTATTGTAGTATAATTTTATTGAGTTACCCAACGAACTCTCCCATACCATACGTTCCATTTTAAACCTACAATATTCGACAAATACAAACGCCAAAAAAATCAACCAAAGTTTGCACTCTTACTATCACACATCTTTCCTTAAAAATCAATTCAGAATCACCAAAAAATATAACACTTAAATAAACAAAATAATACAAACTACTCGAAATGACTACCTTTCTTCGTCCCAACTGGAAACAGTATCCTTATCCAACAAACACCTGTCTCCTACTTAATTAATTAAAACGGTAGTATTTTATTAATTAAGCGTAAGAACTGAGAAGTTTTGGCGTTGTATTTCAGTTACGCTGTATTTAAATAGATGTAAGATTATTAACCGACTGCATAGTAGGAGGTGGCTTCAATCCATCAGTTTCCTTCATAGAAATAAATATATACATTCCCACAACGCTATCTAGTCTCAAATTAAGTATACGAGAGTTACTTGTGTTATGACTACTAGACTAGACTACTAGACAACTGATAAACATACTTATATACTTCTAAATAATATACATCCAGACACAGAACAAAATGATCGTGCTCATGTGTGTATGGGAGTCAGGGCCACTAACCACTTGACCAACAGGCCCGTCGAATATTACAAACAGACACTCCAATTTTATTTAAAGTATGTATAGATAAATAAAAATAATGTATTAAAGTAAGAGCTCGATATTTTAATACTTAAATTAAAGCCACTATTGATCGAAATAATTATCTACAGTAATTTTAGTAGAGTCGATAATTTTACTATGAAGTATTATACATACATTTTTAAGAGTCATTAATCTATGTAATCTTTTACACAAGTCAATGACCTTTAAAACACATCAATGACTTAATTTAAAAGAATAACTATCAAATCATTGAAACGCGATCCGAGGACAGAATTACTACTACAATTTTTAAACTAGAAGTAAATTTGTAATCAACGTAAATTGTTGAATGAAGTCTCTTCGAGATGAGTTCTACGAAACACAAAATAAAACACATCCACATGGTAATACACACTACCTCAATTTATTACTCGTCGGTTTATGAATGAATCTCACGATGGATGCGTTTACACCGATGTGTAATTGTGGTAAGAATGTGATAGTTCGGTCTGAGTTGTTGAGTTTTCAAGGTCAATGTGATATGGAGTGAACGTCATGAATTTTTCTTAGCGAGATTTCTCCCTAAGAGAATCTTGTTGTATATAAACGCAATTATTAAGAAGCTTGCCCAATCAAAGTAGGTTAAAGCTGACCTATTGTGGCTTTGAAAGAAAATAAGATGTCACTTTCATTTTTAAATATTCTACTATCAATTAATTATATTTTTTAAGTTAATCGAAACAGTTCACAAAATAATTTTGCAGTATGAAAAATTGTAGTCATATTTTAAAGAGTGAACATTTTTCCAGATATAAGGAGCAGCTATAACGGGCTATTTAATCAGATTTCTCCACGATAGCTAAAATACACTTTTCAAAATAACTAGTTCACTTACTAATTTTATTGGCCTAGTGGTTAGTGGCTCGGACTGCTATACGAGGTCGTAGAGTACGATTCCCACCCAGGACAAATGTTTGCGGGATGGGCACGATCATTTTGTTTTGTAACTAGGAAAGTATGTATATCAATTGTCTAGCACTCATAACACAAGTTACTCTCGTATACTAAATTTGAGACTAGATGGCGTGGTGAGAATGTTGAGGAATATCATAGTCTCGATAAAATTACAGTTCGGTGTAAACGCCGGTCGTGCTAAACCGTTGGTTTCCTTTCCATTCACTCCTCTGTTCTCGTGGCGATTGCGACCGGTTTCCAACTCGACTCCAAGTCACAAACTTACATTGTCTTCTATACTATACTTATTGATACCATGGCGCCAGTACTGGCGTCAGTCAGCAAAAAGTTGCTACTTTTTATGGTCAGGTTATATGCTTGGTTATAATGGATTTTGTAGGAATATGTGAATGGTTTATAGAAAAACATCTAGGAGAGAAAGATTGAATGAACTTTGATGGTACCTGTTTTAAAGTAATATCTACAAATATAGTATATGTTGACTTATTGATTGATTTTTAATGATCTGAAGGCTATTATGGATCACCATGAATGGTGAAGTTCTAGTCTTTTAAAAAAGGCTAATAATTATAATTATTTGTCATTTATGAATATTTTGTGCGACAGTATCAAGTGTTACTAGGTTCCCTACAAATAAAAATTAGATTAAACGATATTAGACAAGCAGTTTTTGGCATATAGGGCAAAAGTTGGATATTTTTATAAAAATCACAAAATGATCAATATATCTAAAAACGTTAATCTAGAAACACTTATTTATCCATACGATCGAACTACACATACTTTATGCTCAACATATAAACGCCACGGGACATCAACACTTACTCCTCAAAACAACTTCTTCGTAACCTCCACAAGGGATGAGCATTCGTGCATAATTCTTAATAATCCCTATTCATCCGATGATGATAATAGCTAATCATCAAATCCTAATTCATTCTATAACTAATCATAGCAATCATCACCCAAGTAATGGATGGTAAGTATTACCATCAATTCATTTGTACCCCATTGAGAAGCATCGATCAAAATCATTTTAATCACTCTTGAGAAAACTTTGGATTACGTGCTTTAAAATGTTTAATGAGTATTAATTGAGAGGGTGCAAATGACGGCTGTTTCGCAAAAGACTACGATTTAAAGATGGTAGGAGTCGAAAGAATTGTATTTGAAAAAATAGTCATGTTATTTACTTTATTTATTTTAATTAATGAGAAGTTTTCATAAATTGATAATCATGACTGTTAATTTACTCCAATTGATATTCTAATCACTTAGCTGCCGTTCAAGAAATGATTCACATTTTCCGGATGCTTTTGATCGAAGATGGTAGAATACATAAAGCTTATAGCCTCAATTAATGGAAAAACTATCCTTTTTTAAACAGTTCAATCGTTAATAATCTCTTTAAGTTTTATAACATAGTGGCAGTATTTTAGGCCTTTTTTTGATGAAATCGTCAAAATTCATCACTCAAATCTATGAATAATTCGACGTCTTAAAATCGGACGAATTAGTTCTTATAAAATTCGTTACAATATCTATAACAATATTAATTATACAAGCTACTCTAAGTTTAACGTTAGCCTATAACTTGTACCACAGAAACGCTTACCCATGAACCAGTTGCACGGCGTAATGATAATAAAAATGTAACCACTTCCCGTGGATCGCCGTGTTTTATACTTTAATCAATACGTATTATGAAACTCGAACGACTGTACTCGTTATATATACCTATATCTATATAAGTGTGTGTGATAGATACAATGACCGCAAAACTTAAAATGGAGCTTGGATTATTGTGAGCCTGTTTTGACTTGTCCATTCTCGTATGATTTCATTACGTTCTATGAGTAAAATGATATTAATTTCATCATTATCGGGTGAAGGTTACTGATATTGTTTTAATGCAATACTAAATGTACTGGAGTTGTCGAACTCAAAAGCAATTACCAATGGGAATTGTATTAGTTTTTGAAATAACAATGAATAATAATTGCATCTCTTCACAAAAACAGCGCATTTCTTCTACCAGCCTAGTGCCAACTTTGAAAGTAATATTATTGTAATTTTTAACCAAAGATAGTACACTACATGGTGTTAATTAGGGTTTCTCTCCTACACCGGTAATACAATGTAGCGGCAACTAATAAACTAAGACATTCAAATAGTTCTAATGACATAATCCACAATAGTCTTAACACAGGCGTTTGACACACTAACATATAAAATTATAAGTAATAGTCTAGTCTGTTTTGCTATTTAAGACTTTGAAAAGACCTGTAAAACGCGTCAAAGCGTGTGACGCTTTAATGTCCTTTGTTGCGTCTCATACTGTGTTTTATCTCAAGCACTATTTCTTCAATGTTATTAGCGATAAAACTTTAAGCATTACTTCAGCGTCCCTCAAGGTAGTAACCTGTGCCCTAGATTTAAGATTTTACAAGACGTCTTAAAATTATGTTAAGCTTGACATTTAACTTTTAAAACAAGAGAACCTCACTAAATTCGTCTTAGTCTCTTACTTTATTTTTTGTTTGACCTTTGATCTTATAAATCATTCACATACGCAATATTTGACTATTACATCTGTCTCTCAAAACGAATACTTAACGCTTCTATTTATCGTATAGACATGACATGTAGGCGTTTATTAAAACCCACTTTATAGACATCAATCATGAATTAAATTGTGGGCGGATCATCGTGGTGATAGAACCGGTTGTAATGGCCATAGGTGTTAATATGACCAACGGAAGTACCACAACGTTAATCGTCTTTAAATCACTTGAATCCGTTCTAAACCTGGTTTAATTCGATCGATTTTGTTGGTCGTCTTTGGTATGATTTGGTAATGTTACCTTTAAGGTTTAACAATCAGAGGGCCTACCATTACCTCTTAGAGTAATATTATTGTAGCTGTTGAAGATAGGCGCTCTACATGGAGTAGTGTACACTCTGCCAACAGGGGATGGACTTGTATTTTACTTAGTTGCTTCACTTGCAGAATAGGGATGATGATGACGGGGTACGAAAATTAAAAAGGGAATTAGTACGTCAGATAGATCATAAAAAAATATCAGACAAAGTTTTGCATGTATCTAAGCAATTAAAACGGTCACAGATTTTCAATATATTTTACAAAATTTTCAAGTTTAAGAGATACGAAAGCATACAAAAGAGTCATGTCTCACGTAAGTTTTATTGACTGTACTTTAGTCAATTTGTATTTGTGGAGCAAAAATACGTATCCAATATTTTTCATTAAACTACATAACGGATATTAAGAAAAAGTTTTCATCATCCCTATTATCTATGTAAACCAGTATTTATGTACTTAAGACATCAGCCTACCTATCATTTACAACCAATTAGCTAGGTGATTCAGAATCACTTGTCAAGAATATTTATTAGGACTATCAATACACACTTTATTCCCACTCAGACTTCCCTCTGTTTTAGGGTTAATTTCCGGGCTTAGATCTCTTATAGTGTCTAATCTTTCGCGACTTAAACACATAATTTAGATAACAAACGGGTCTAATTCGCGATGTATTTCGATATTTTTTCTCCTGACGTTTTGGGCGAATTGCACCGACCGTGGTCATGGGTGGCATGGTGTCTCTTCTTGTTGTCTTCCTCTCAGACCTGTATCAGTTTTCTTCAAAATGGAATTAATTTACTGTCCAGTTTTTTAGGTTTTATGGTTTTACAACCTCATGAAAGACGGCACTTTACTAAGTGACGCTGCTATTTTATCTGTCTCAAAATTCGGCATGATAATGACAAAGACATGGCAACTCGCTTCTATGCAACTATTCGTCCTTCATCCACCTGTAAGTTTACCATCAACTCGAAAAGAGGAAAACTTATCACTCATACTTAAATACCTTATTAATGAGATGAAATCACTAATAGCGGAAAACCAAAGAATTGATTAACACACAGACCTCGTTGTGATTTTCTCAGCCATATTGGGATAAGAACTTGATTATTTATCAGTTCCTTCGAAGTAAGTAGGTAATTGCTCGCTTGAACTGCGTGGGAGAGTTCAAGTTGAAAGTTAGAGTATAGTAGCGCCATCTCTTATTAGTAGTGAACAACATTTCATCATTCAAATGATTTTTTGGGGATAGAGATCCGTATGCTATCGTATTATTTCTTGTGTGGAGATGAAAGTGTTGTGTGGGTGGTAGGTTAAAGCTTCATTAAAAAGTATTGTATCCTACTTTGATGAATACCGATCATCACTATAGCATACAATTGCTTTTTATCTTTTATTTATTTGTTCATGGGCCTCAAACAAAGGCTGTACGCATCAAATGCTTAAAATCAAGTACAAGGGTATGCACCCTGTGGACTCCTTTAACTTAGGAGACCGCAACATGCAAAAAACATTTTTTTTGTAACAAATGTGGCTTTGGTGCAAATGTGAAATGTAACTAAATTGTAGACGTATTGTTTGTTTCATATTTGAAAGCAAATAAATCAATTAGTACTATTATTTAAAGTAAACTAACATAAAAGGATAAAGGTTTATGTCATACTAGCGCTCCGTCCCAGCTTCATACGTATGAATCACCCTCTTAAAATATTCAATCTATTAAAAAAACCCGCATCAAAATCCATTGAGTAGTACTTTGTTTTATACTGTTTATGAAAGCACTGCTTAGTCATGATCGGACTTGTAACGCCATCTATTCATGTAACTTAAAAACTCGAACAAGTAAATCAATGAAGCGCCTTACATGACTAACAGATGGCGCTGTTAGAAAGACATAAGTAAAATTGATTGAAATTATACAGTAATTTAAGCAAAATCAAAGTGATTGCTTTCGGACTGCATTTTTTTAACATTAAAGGATAAAAATAATTTACTGCATTTCGTGCTTAGCAACACAAATTATCTACCAAATATTTTTTCTAAATCTTGGTACTTATTTTTTAGAGGCTTGACTTATATCTATAGCTTGCCTTTGCGTAGGTTTCATTCAAAAACTTGGGTCAAATACTAAAATAAAATACATTAAAGGTATTTCGGCTATTGTTATGATAACAACGAAAGTAGATTACTGAAACCTGTGAGTATTGAAAACCAAACGAAGTTTTACTGGATTTGTTCCAAAAACATTTGTAAAAACATTAAAATAGCTTTTTTAACAAAATGCGATTACCTGGTTTTAGATTAGTTTCTTTTTTGTCACATTATTGAATAAGTCGTAACGTGTTTAAAGCAAAGTGTTATAAAAATTATTAAAATAATTGTTTTTAAACATAATTATTGATTCAAATCAATTATTATGTTTAATTAGGTAAAAAAACTAATTACTTGTAAGTAATTAGGTAAAAAAACTAGAATCAAATAATGAAATGTAAAGTCATAACATGACATCCTATTTGCAAAAAAACTATTTAATTTCATTAACAAAAGCATATTGAGAACCTACTCTTTTTCGAAGTCGGTAAAATGTCAAAAAACTAACTTTGAAACTACGTAAAAAAATTCTAAAAATATCTCTCACCCTATACCATAATAAAAGAGCTTAAAACTCGTTTCTTCCTGCTATAATTCAAACTTAGCCACCCCAAACCCGTGGGTGCGATGACAAACCCACAAGTGGGCTAGTATACTAAACTTTCCCCAATTTTTTATTTACGATCACTTTTCTCTTAAAGTTATCCCATAACTCCAGATTATTGACTTTGATTCTACAATCTATCTCTCAATTGATTTATAAGGCAGCCATTTTGAATCTTACTTTCGTTTTAGTAAGATTTTTTATGAGTTTTTATGATGCAATGATTGGGTGGATGAGAAAATCGGGATTAGAGATTGATGTTCATGCGTTTAACATATTTTTAGGGTTTCGTAAAAGTGGAAAAGGGAATTTCTTAGGGATCCATCGTTTGATGGGCTTTTGATCGTGCGTTATGTCGTGTAAACTTTGCTTGATGAAGAAAAAAATCTTATTGAAGTTATACAGCTTTCTGCATTTTAACTTTATATTTTGTACTACGGCTTCGCGCTCGTGGATGTCAGTTATGGGTCTAAAAGGCTAACCTTCTTTTACGCAGTCGGGTAAAAAGTAGCCTATCTGTAAATTAAGGTATCTGCTAACTCCGTAGGTACCAAATTTCATCCGAATTGGGTTAACGGTTTAAGCCTAAAAGATAAACAAACATCCATTCATACTTACAAATATTCGCGATTACGATACTAGTAGGTTATAAATAAATAGCAATCAATAAATTCGATAATCAATTGTTTAAAACAGTTTCATTGTTCACAAATGAACTTGGAACGTTCAAATCCCCTTGTTACAATACAACCTTAAAAACGGATTGACCTCGCTCCTATGACCTAAGACTTCACACTCCGGAAGACAGACCGACACAATATCTTTCCCCGGTGCTGGCATCTCGCCAGCTCCCGAATCCAATCACTCGTTCACAAATGTTCAGTAATCAATCCAAAATACATTTTGTTAAAGGACTCCGAAAGAAAATGGACGGAACGATGAAAAAACCGGGATGAAATCCTACAATTTAATTCCAATTATCAAATGGGATTCATTTGGAAAAAAAAGGTTTTATGCATCACTAAATCGCTGGCGAATTGATTGGGAATATCAGTGGGGGGAGAGTTTGTGGAGCTATTTGGGTGATAGCAATTTGTTTAATAGTTTCTGACACCTGACGCGCTAAATTGCAGTTTTAAGCCTATATTTTTTGGGCAATCCTCATGGACCTCGGTACTTCTCGGGATAGAGTGAGTAGTGTCAGTCACTTACTGACTAAACCTGAACAGCTATGCAACGTGGCAATGCGTTGCAATTCATCGTAGAATCGCAGACCGCAGGACGATTAAACATATTTGACTATGAGGTTACGTGTGCTTTTTATGACCATAAAATGCCCATATTGTGGATTTTGGAACAAAATGAGCCGTGACAGGACTAGGTATAGTTATTCATCAAACTGTGATAGCTTAGTGGCAAGACCGTAGGACTGCTAAGTCAGAGGTCTTGAGTTCGATCCCCACGGCGCGCACCGACTTTTCGAATGTTGTGTGCGTTTTAGAAACAAAATATCACAGCTTCCGTGTTTCGGAAGGCACGTAAAAATGTGGGTCCTGCGCCTGATCTCTCTCCGGTCGTGTCGGATTACCGTCCCATCGGGTTATGAGAGTAAAAGGAATAGAGAGTGCACCTGTGTTTGCGCACACGCTTGTGCACTATAATATGTCCTGCGTAGCTGGCTGGTGTCATAGTAACACTGGCCGCCGTGGCCGAAATCGGTCTGGACCGCTATTATTCATCAAACTTACTTAAGACACGTGTATGCAGTTTGTCAAACACTCTAGATAAATTATTATTGTTCAAAATTTTTGAGTCTATATATTTTATTACGTTGGATCCTCTATGTGCTCCTTCACTGCTAGCATTCGCGTATAATGGAACGTTATATTACCTACATCAGTGAAGGAGGTGAATTGATCATTGAAATGCACTTTGTGATGACACAATGTGTATTAACTGACTAAAACTATTAAAGCTAATTCATAAAGTCGAATCTAAAATGTTACAGCACCTCAAGGTAATTTAATACATTGGTTCTGAGTCTGGGTGTAATTTATCTACAACATGTAGGTATGTATTTAGAAATATAGAAGCATGTTCATCAGTTTCTAGTACCTACTCATAACACAAGCTACTCTCGTATACTTAGTTTGAGAATATAATTATAGCGTTGTTGGAATGTTGAGAAATATAATAAAATTATTGTTATAATTTCTAAACCAGAATATCATTTCTTTTTATTCCTCAAATATTCGAATAATACACACAGCAAATACCATCATATCCACCAATTAACCTAATATTTTTCACACGAGATTTTAATCTTCACCTAATTTTCGTGCAGAAAACGTAATCCCGTGACGTCACTGGCCGGTTATCTCCCGGATAACAGCCGGACCCCGGGTATCCGGGTTATCCGGGCATCGATGAACATGATAAGCACATTCGTATACAAACACCTAATCAAAGCATGAAAACGAATTCATTCCTGATATTACATCTCATATGTTTGTTAGGGTTGCTACTTTAGAGAATCTGATAAAAAAAAAGAATTAGATATCCCTTTATGTTTGCGTTAATATATAAATTTAAAGCTGTGATAGCCTAGTGGTAAGACCATAGGACTGCCAAGTCAAACGTCTCGAGTTCGATCCCCACGGTGCGCACCGAATTTTCGAATAATGTGTGCGGTTTAGAAATAAATATCACAGCTTCCGTGTTTCGGAAGGCGCGTAAAAATGTTGGTCCTGCGCCTGATCTCTCTCCGGTCGTGTCGGATTGCCGTGCCACGGAAAAAAGTATACACCGTGATTTTTAGGTCGTCTTAAAAAAGTCGTCCACACAATGTACCCGTCATAAAATACCTCTAGGCGCGAATATAATTTTTTTTATCATTAATTAAAATAATATGCATGAAAAAAATAAATAATACATTGGAAATATGAAACATCCTGTTCAAAATGTTTACGTATCAAACTGTTGAAGATACATGCTACATACTTACTGCGAACATTATGATTGCAATAGTAAGACAGCTGTTTTACGCTAAGGTGAATGACCTGTGATAAGACGCCGCCGCGCCGCCCGCGCGGACCCTTTGGCACAAGGTTCGGACCGCGCTCACTACAGAGTGTTCGTAAAACTGCCTTGTGTCATAATAATGAATAATATTTTTATTCATTCAAATCTTAAAAAAAACATATTTTTTTATTATAAACGTTTACTAGTCATTGGATACATGAACTGGGCTGCTTTTTTAAAACGACCTAAAAGTCACGGTGTATAGAAGCTGTATGTACTATAGGTACTTTCCAAAGGGCTGATTTAACATAACGTAGTAACGATTTAACCATTGACAACCCTACAAAAAATTCGGGCAGCCATATTGCAACAATTCCGTCGCGGAGACGCTCACAAATATTGTTATAACAATTTGTTGTTTTTATGAATCGCATAGCGCGAGCTCAAGCACGTATACCAACCGTCTACCAACACATCTTAAAGTAAGACAATCTCAAATGTGGAAGCGAGATAGCACCACACGGCGTAGAGCGGCATCTCGCTTACACTAGCCCAATAGTCTTGCTTTAAGAGCTGATAGTAGGTTTCCAAGCTTCAATTACGCGGGTATTTCGCTATATAATGCGTTTTTAGACTCAGCAATATTCGCGAACGTATGTGACCTTAGAAAGGATCGCTCGAAGGTCTATCCCATCGGGATTAAAGAACAGGGAATGTCTGTTTTGGGTAATTCTATATTGTGTGGGTTAAAAGCTAATTTAGAATGTGTGTATTTGTTTTGATGAGGGTTTGTGTATGTGTGTTATTTATCATGTTTCAAGAAAATTATTTAGACATTGTCGTGTTCTTGTCTTAATGTGTCAAATGGTTATTCTATAAACGAAAAGACTGCAATAAGTGCTACCTACTTAGCTTCTTCTACTAAGGAATTGAACTCTTGTATCGCGGGGAGTTTCACAGACATTGAATGCACATGCATAAACACACCCAGACTCAGAACAAGCATTTGTGGAACGTACTAATTCTATTCCTTCGCGGGGATTGAACCCGCGACATGTCGCACACAATGTTTATTAGCGTGGTGACCACTCGACTATCCATGTAGTCAAGTGGTCACCATGGACAAACAAATTTGAACAGACCCTATTTCAATTTAAATTCTGCATTTAAGCAAGGGCATTGCCTTCTTCAAATTGACAAAATTTGTCAATTTTCAAGAAAAGGAAATGGGGAAGTTGGGTTTCCCAGACAAAATTACCACCAGATCAATCCATTTAGGATTAATAATAGCTGTCTTCAAAACGTAGCCTATTCCCATACATACAATAAAACATACTTTAAAATTAAATCGGGGGTTTTTAAACAAGTTTCATTGAATACAACACAGACAACAGTCCATCGATGCCCAAGCACAATCAAAACACGATCGCAACAGCACTAGTCACGTCATCGTCATTGCGTTATTCATTTATTTTCCCAGTTTGCTGCGATACGCCTTTAATTGTATCCCGTGACGTCACAGCCGCACTGTGGACCTGACCACGATTTATGGTCTGCGGTCTCTGATATTCTTTGCTAAATTGAGTTTATTTATGCGGTAGTTTATAGCTGACAAATGCGTGTGATTTTTGAAGTTTGGAGCATGTTGGATTGGTTTTTCGTGGATGTGAGTTTAAGATATTATTACGTTTGCTAGTTGATGTTTTTTCTCCTCCTCCTAGCGTCGATTTCCTCAATGCAGAGGGTCGTACTCACCTCGGTGAGCAGCAAAAAGTTAAAATGGTATTTTTATTTAAAGAAAAGATTCAAAGATATGAGAGGCATCCAAGGGCAAGATTGCTGTGAATGCTTAAGTTTTAGATCATGTAAAATATAAAAGTAAGCAGATGTAAAATTGCGTTGCGTTTAGTTCTAGTTATAGCAATTAGTCAGAAATCCTTGAAGTATTTTGTTTTTTTTTGGACAATCCAAAAATTTGAGCTTAAGTTTTAGCATCTCGGTGTCTCTATACATGTGAATTGAATTTCTGTGGAACCCCCCGCGATACAAGGATTAAATTCCTTAGTGCGGGAGTCGTTTTTTTTTAATCTCTACTGACAAAGTAAATAAAGTAATTAATTATAGTAGCATAACCCCATCGAGTTACTACAATTAATGCGTATAGTCAAAGCACATCCCCTTTACGCCTTTCCCTCAGCGGGGAATTCAAATAATTTCATGAAAACAATAGCTGGCGCCCATTGTAACGACGTTACTGATTTTTTGGCGCATCGACGATACACAATCAAAATGTATTTCTGCTTCAATTATCCTGATATTTTCGAGTTTCATTCGATTTTGATACAGTTACGAATACAGACAGTTATTTTTGAATTTTGTATGTACTTTACATGCATGCACGCTGTTGTGGGGTAGGGTATTGGTGAGTATTTTATTTGAAAGGTGTCTATTTTTAGGGTTCCGTACCCAAAGTGTAAAGTGGGACCCTATTACTAGGCCTTCACTGTCTGTCTGTCTCCAGGCTGTATCTCATAAACCGTGATAACTAGTATTAGCTAGAAAGCCGAAATTTTCAAAATTGATGTATTTCCGTTGCCGCTATAACAACAAATAAATTTAAAAAAATATTAGGGGAGGTCCTCATAAGTACAACAAACGTGATTTTTTATTATAGATGATAGTACGAAACCCTTCGTGCGCGAGTCCGACTAGCACTTGGGCAGGATTTTACATTTTCCTTCAAAACTAAGACCCTAATGGCTAATAAGAATAACATAGTTTCCTTTTTCAGTTGTAACTAAATATTTTTGCGAGAAGTTTTTTTCGGGTTCTGAATATCTTACCTACCTCACTAAGAAGGTTCACTATGTTATTTTAATAAGTTTAGTTTTAAATGTAGATATTTTTGTTTAGTATAGCTACTGTTTACTAAGTGTGAACGCTGAATTGAAGCCTTCAATTGTCTCTCAATACTTCTAAATCCTCTATTTGACGCTGTTGGTTAAAAACTAGCTTTTATGTTAATCCAGGCTGTCACCTTACTCCGTACCAAAACTCCTCCAGCCGTTTAAGTGCGAAAGAGAAACAAACATCAGTTCACACTCAAAAACTTACGCATTTACAATATTACAGGATTATCTAAGTACACATCCTACCTACTAAAATACTCCTAATAATAAAACACCGAACGTATTTCAAAGCAGTAAATTAAAATGTAAAAAATTCATAAGTTACTCGCGTAAGGCAAAGAGCCGGAATAATGTATTTATTAATAAGGACCTACTGTATGCCTACAGTTAATGTTTACAGATTGTATAACGCTAAATGAAGGAAAATTAACTTGAATTTTAACTAAAATGTTTTAATTATGTCATTTGGAATTTAAAATGGGAGAAACGTCGATTTATATCAAGTTCAACGAATAAAATTTATTATAATCAAACGACTGTCAAATGTTTTTGTATTTATTTTTATTACAATATTCTCGCAACGCCATCTAGTCTCAAATTAAGTATGCGACAGTAACTTGTGTTATAAGTACTAGATACCTGATAAACATACTTATATATTTCAATATTCATACATATTATTGCAGATAAATTACACCCAGACACAGAACAAATCATCGTGCTCATCACATAAACACTTGTCCTGGGTGGGAATCGAGCCCACGACCTCCAACATAGTAGTCAGGGCCACTAACGTTAATATACTAATTCCAGTTGCGCGGTTCTAATGTCTCATTCTCATGGAGTAGACCCAGCAAGAATCTCCGTAAGTTACGTTTTGAAACGATTCGAAAGTGCCTACAAAGGCCTATTTAGGATAAAAACATTAATTTTGATAGCAATTTTCACAAGCAAAAAACGTGTAATTATTGGTTTTCTTTCAAAGTCAACATGCACACTTATTATACTTGTAAACACATAACAGTTTTACATCAAGTTTTAAATATAACTTAGAAAACTCTTAACATAAAACCAAGTAATAATAAAACAACAATGTGTGTTTATTTTACTATTATGCTTCACACAATGTATATATTTTAATACGAGCTTTGTTATTTTTTATTACACACCACATATCAAACCGAAGTACAGGTTTATTCAGGTTATCCTATCTTTATTCTACGGCCTTCACACAACACCAGCTAGTCTCAAACTAAGCAGAGCTTGTATTATGAGTAGGTACCTACTAGACAACTGATAAACATACTTATATTCTTCTTAAAACATTGGTGAATCCAGCATAAAAATTGGTGCAGTAGTTTTTGAGTTTATTGCAAACAGACAAACAGTGCGGAGGACTTTTTTTCTTAATATGTAGTTTTTTTTTGTGATTTATGAGATGTACAATTTTTGTTTCGTTAACAAATGATTTTTAAAGTTTTGTTAAATAACTTGGATTGTCGAGTAAAGCAATCCTAGTGTTTTGTTCCACGTTGTTATAATTATTTTAATCATTTCTGTTTCCAAAACTAAAAAATACAGTATTTAATTCACCTCAAGATAAAATACGTAAACTTATAATTACACCTTCTATCTTCATCCCAAAAAAACCCGCCCGCAAAACCCAATTTAAGTTAATATAACACATATAATCTGCAGTGAGGGTTGAAAGGGGAATCTCGCCGAATACATAGGGGTTGGGGGGGATGTATTAGTGAAATTCCTCTAAGGGGGGGGCGTCTGTCGACTTTCCGAAGGTTTAATGGGCTAAATATCTTGAGCCCAGATAATTCTGAGTAAGTAGAGATAGCAGATGAAATTTTATGGTGGATTTTTTTGGTTTATTTTTGGTGAATTTTGCTTGGTTGTGTAAAGTTTATAGGTATGGATGGATGTATGATTATATGGATGGTTGTATGGATGAATGTATGGAAGGATGTATGGATAGATGTATGGATGGATGTATTGATGGATGGATATATGGATGTATGGATGGTTGTTACTCTTTAGCACTCAAACACCACGAACAATTTTAATGAAATTTTAACCGATTGCGTCAGAGGGAGGACTAATATTTTCACAACTACCGAGAAGGCGCGGGCTTGTCATTATCCATATATGAACTAGATGGATGATAAAATCACCACCAAGATACTTTAAGAGTAAATCTAATGATGTTCCTGCTGGTCTTTTATGGTAGGTTTCTTTTAATCCAGTTACGGTTTTAACCTCATTATACCCATGGTTAAAGAATTTACAACGTGGTAAGCGATTCAAGATCCTGTCTGGTTTATCGACCTTCTGAAATTTAAAAACTAATGTAGGTACTTATTAATGTAATTATTATGTAAAGAGTATTCTATTCTACTTAAAATTATATTAATTCGGTAATTTACAACGTTCATGAACGAATTTATGATATGGTTAGCGCATAGTTATAAAAACAAATATCTATTACAAGTGCTTAATAGCCAAAACGTTTAAATATAAAAAGTTAAAATAGGTACTGGTATAATAAATTATTTTAACGTCTTTTTCTTTTTTTTTAGATTTTTTTTTTCGATAAGACATAAAATAATAGGTGTTAGAAGTTACTTGTTTTGCCACCCCTACATCGTTCGACAAAGTATTAGTAAAGATTGTGCGCAAGTCGCGTCATTTGGCGAAGTCGCGCGATCGCCGATACAACCTACTGATTGTTCCTTGCCGCTTAAAATAACCTCGATACCGAAGTGGAAGAGAGACACCGCTATATGCAACGTAGAGCTCTGTCCCTCTCACACGATTGCAATATTCTTAGTGCATAAAGTGGTGACAGGGTTGATTGTTCGCTATTCTCGCTGGCTGTTTGTAAACCCACGCTAAAGTTAAACGGTACACTATTGATAGGTATTTACGGACACGTTATAACGTCGCCTTGTAAAAGTGTAGGTAAGTAGTGATTTTTCTAAGTAGACTCATATTCCCATATTGTTCAGCATGCTTATTCATTTGCGGGCATTTTTGGGATCCAAAATTTCTAAATTCATGTTTTATCATAGTATTTTTCTTCTTCGTAACATGTCAGTCAACATCATTAAACCTAATTTTAATAGACCTTTACCTCTCAACCGCGCTTACAGCATTCTTGGCGTCACAAGCAAAAACATGTATTAATACTCAACCAAACAGTTTCAGTAATATTCTTATTCGCTATTTCTGAAGCAGTATGGAATATTCCTGATATAGTAAGTTAAACATAAAATGTTGTGTTAAATACGATATTAGCAATCATTTGACTAGGAATTAAAATTCAATTGTTTAATCGAGTAAACACGTTGTTGCACTTTGGATAGGTAGCTTATTAAGTAGTATTAGCTTTTAAAGAGATACCATAATCCTGGCTTAGATGTAGCTCCACCAGCACATTTGGCTACTGATTTTGTTATAAATAATTAGGTACTCCTCAACATTCACACAACGCCATCTAGTCTCAAGTTAAGCATACTGAGTATCTTGTATAATAAGTACCAGACAACCGAAAAACACACTTATACACCGTGACTTTTAGGTCGTTTTAAAAAAGCAGCCCAGTTCATGTATCCAATGACTAGTAAACGTTTATAATAAAAAAATATGTTTTTTTTAAGATTTGAATGAATAAAAATATTATTCATTATTATGACACAAGGCAGTTTTACGAACACTCTGTAGTGAGCGCGGTCCGAACCTTGTGCCAAAGGGGCCGCGCGGGCGGCGCGGCGGCGTCTTATCACAGGTCATTCACCTTAGCGTAAAACAGCTGTCTTACTATTGCAATCATAATGTTCGCAGTAAGTATGTAGCATGTATCTTCAACAGTTTGATACGTAAACATTTTTAACAGGCTGTTTCATATTTCCAATGTATTATTTATTTTTTTCATGCATATTATTTTAATTAATGATAAAAAAATTATATTCGCGCCTAGAGGTATTTTATGACGGATACATTGTGTGGACGACTTTTTTAAAACGACCTAAAAATCACGGTGTATAATTCTAAATACATACATGCTATAGATAAATTATACCAAGATACGAAACAAACGATCGTGCATCACACAAACATTTATCCTGGGTGGGGATCGAAACCTCGACCGTTCTCATAGCAGTCAGGGCCACCAACCACTAGACCAACATGACCGACAATTTTATAGCTCAGTTATGTACCTCAAGACATATCTATCTCCCGAATCAGTAGGTAACAGTACATATAGACTGCATCTCCCTACCTAGTACCTAGTAAGGACAAACATCTCAGTTATGAATTATTCATCATCCGGCTAGTCATTAAGCCGTTCTGTAATTCGATTGCTGCGATCGGTTGGTTGCCTTGATTATATAACTATTACTGTTGCTAGGCAGAAATGTTGTTCAAGATTATCGAAGTTGCTTGCTTATGTTTAAGAAAACAATTGAATGTGTATCGTTTGATGATTTTGTTCAACATATTGGATGTTTTGTATTAAATTCTCGTGTCAGTGTTAGTTACTGTACTCCTCTGAAACGGTTTGACCGAAAAAAGTCAAAATTTGTAGAGATACTTTACTTATAGAAATGTCCCGTCAAATGAGCTGTACAAAATTTTGATGAGACCAGTACCTACAAAGATCAGTGGTACATAAAACTGTTATTTATTACATTTAACTAAGCAAGACGTGATTCAATACTCAATCAGTATTGTTTAGATGAAATGAGACATTTGTCGAGCAAAGCCACATTTAACTCCTGTATTTTATTCTTTTTGGTTAAAAAAAACAACTACCGCGCTAAGAATTTAATCCTTGTATCGCGGGGGGTTTCACAGACATTTAATTCACATTGTATGCACAAAGACACCCAGACACAGATCAAGCATTTGTGGATCGCACAATTTCTTGTCCTACGCGGGGGTCGAACCCGCGACACGTTGCGCACAGTGGTAATTGGCGTAGTTACCTATACCACTCGGCTATCCGTACATTCGATTAGTATCAAACTTTTGACGTTCGATTAATAAATAAACACCAGATAGATGAAAATGTTTTAATAAAAATATCTAAATAACTACAGCATAAAAACAACCTCCAAAAACATATCAAACCAAAGCTATCTTTACAGTTGGTACGCAAACACGACATCAACGTATATACGCATAATGGGCGAGTTTATAAAATTCTGTTTCAGAGGTCAAGTCAATTTGACTGGTACTGTTAAACCAATAAACCGGGAACATCCGGCTTCACGGATACTGCGGCCGGTGTAAAAGGAAAACTGATGCGGGGTGAGAAAAACTATATCCCATTATATAATATCAACCAGTGTTACTCCATCGCTGTTTCAGAAGGTACGTAAAAATGTGGGACCTGCGCCTGATCTCTCTCCGGTCGTGTCGGATTGCCGTCCCATCGAGTAATGAGAGTAAAGGAACAGAGAGTGCACCTGTGTTTGCGCACACGCTTGTGCACTATATTGTGTCGCGTAGCTGGCTGGTGTCATAGTAACACTCGCCACCGGGGCGAAATCGGTCCGGACATTATTGTTCCATCGCTAGGTAAACATATGGGATAGATAATAAAAAGCATTGATTAATTCTTTATTTGACTGCCCTATTGGTCTAGCGGTTAGTGACCCTAACTGCTTACTCAGATTGATAATACTTACTTCATGGTCACATTACTTATTTTATAGGGTTTTCATCAAGCAAGGAAACAAAACAAACTAAAACAAGAAACAATCTAAAGAAAAAGATGCAACACAAAAACCACGCAATTAAAAATCTATCACTACAGCATTACAAATCTCATAAACATTTTCATTTAGACTCACAAGAGATACTCTCAAATTCCTCTCATCATTCTCTTATCCCAATTATTATTTAGGGGTGGCGCAGCATGTCTTCTCCCACACGTTCCTATCTGACGTCATCTCGCAAGTCACACCCTTTGCAGCCATATCATCTTTCACACAATCCATCCATCGTTTCTTCGGTCGTCCTCTTCCCCTATATCCATCCACATTCATGTCCAGCACCTTCCTTACCACATAATACTCTCAATTTCAATATACTCCACGACTTGCGCACAACGCCATCTAGTCTCCTCTTTTAATTAAATATTTCTTAACATTCCTACAACGCCATCTAGTCTCAAGTTAAGCATACGTAGTAGCTTGTGTTATGAGTACTAGATAACCGATAAACATACTTATTTCTTTCTAAATACATACAAATTGTAGATAAATTACATCCAGACACAGAACAAATGATCGTGCGTCGATTTGTCCAGGGTGGGAATCGAACTCACGACCTCCGGTATAGCAGTTAGGGTCACTAACCACTAGACCAACGGGCCCGTCAAATTACCAGATTAATTACCAGATCGCTACCGCTTCTCCCTTAGCCACGGACCCAACCGCACAGCGAGTGATTGGATATGAAAGTTTAATGCTTTTGTAGTGCAGCCGCCCAATCACTTACATAGGATAACCGAACTGATTAATATATGCCTTTAACAACTTCCATACCAGTTTCAAATGGATTTTTTTTATATTTAAAAACAAATGCTGTCCAGTGTCATGGGTATTTGTTATTTAGAAGTACAGAAAAAAATAAAAGAATCATTTGTGATGAGACCCATGTGACTAAAAGAGTGATGAGTATAAATGTTGATGGACGGAGAGGAAGGGGATGGCCAAAGATAATCTGGATGGATTGTGTAAGGAACGATATGTATGAAAAAGGAGTAAATGATAGTGTGACGTCTGATAGAGGAGAATAGAAGAGAAAAACGTTTTGCGCCGACCCCAAGTAAAATGGGATGAGGGCAGGAAGATGCTGATTTGGAAATGAGCCCCGAAGTTCTGCAAAGATTATTAATGATGGTCTTTTTATTTTTCCTAGCCTGTTGTGTCCCACTGGTGAGCAAAGGCCTCTTCTAAATCACAATTTTCATTAACATTGCTTGAGCCATTTGAGCGTACTAAACGAGTTACAAACATCCATCCGTACATACTAACAAACATTCAAAATTTAAATCAAAAGGTTTTTATTTCAAGTTGGCCTTTTCAGGTACTTTCATAACTGGCTCTAGTTGCGCGGTCCCAAAATGTAATTCTTACGGAGAAGAACTGGCAAGAAAATCCATAGAACCGGCAAGAAACTCAAAACATCATGATAAGTAGCTGAAAGTGGAAAAACATAAAAATCTCGTGAATGAGAATAGACTATTTGACTAAAAAAAAATTGTCCGTCAGGTAGATTACAAAAAAATATTGGATACGTGCTTTTTATTCTATTAAATCAATAAAAAAATGCAAAGGTGAACGCAACAAAGGTGGCGAAACGTAGGGAAGTGGGGGCTACCAACGTTACTCGCCAGTAAAAAGTGTACTTGTATGTGAAGTGATACAAGATTTCAACTTACCGTATCACCTTATATTTTTGTTAACTCGATAAAAGACAATAGACGTCTCCATTTTTCTTTACAAAATCCATCTGACGGATTAAATAGTATTTTTTAGTCAAATACCCATTTGCCAGGTTAATCTTAAATCTATCCTGCATTTACAATAAACGTATTTTGACTTCTACACAATTTTTGCCTCAAACCGCTGATTTCCCTATAAAATATTTGTTTAAAGCCCCTACAATATATAAATTGAACTGGGTCCCTTTATCTCTATTCAATTGCTAAGCACATGGAATTCGGTCGGCACTCCTGAAATGAAAATCTTTTCAGGTAGGTATTACGTATGTGATGCTGTAGGCTAATTAATTGCTATTAAATGCTATTGGTCTAAGGTAATTTACAAAAAAACTAAGTAGTCCGTCGATAGATTTTAAAAAATATTGGACACGTATTTTTTTATTGTGTCGCGGAAATCGATTTGAAAAGACGATGCAGTGAGTTGAAATCTTGTGTGATGTTACCCACTTTCCCACTTTCGTACGATTCACCATCTGTGATTTGTTATACCGATGTATTTGTTATTGATTTGATGAAATAAAAAATACGTATACAATTTTTTTTGCAAATATATCTGATGGGTTAATTGTTTTTTTTTTAGTCATGTACAAAATTCCTCAAAGCCAAAAAGTGTTTATTAAAATAGGCATTTCCTAAAGGTTACATTAGTCTCTTTGCGCCCAATACACTTCTTTGAAACGCAAACTGCTATTCTTTCATTCTTTTGTCTTCTTCTATTCTTTTGTCACCAGATTAATAAACACCTATATTATAGAGCAAGTGTGTATCTGTCCTCTCCAATTTGAAACGTCTTCTATAGCAAGACCGGTTTTGTTAAATAGAAACATGATTCGATCTGCAATGTGTTACGTCATATAGTTTTTAAAAGTAAAATAACGACTAAACTCTCCCTTCCTCAAAAATTTCAACGGCTACATACAAAAATACCTTTAAATTTTCCACTCTCCCATAAACCATGCAGGTGTAACATAAATAACAATTGCTATCGCTGTCGCCAGTGTGACACGTAGTCAGAGCCCAGCCGCCCAGGTGGGAACTAATATCGCACCAATTTTAATTACGCACACTTCAAACAATGGAATAAAAATTGTGTGGAGACTGCCAATGTGAGGATTTTTTTATAATGTAAATATTTTAAAATCACTATCACAGTATCACTACATACCTAGCATAAAACAAAATCGCTGTCAGTCTGTTTGCTTAAATCTAAACAAAGCAACGATTTTTGAAGCGATTTTGTTGCATCCTTATTTCACTCGTGCGGTGCTAGATCAGATCGTTATTGTAATAAAAATCAACACTGATTTTAAGTTTATCTTCATCCGGATCACATTATAATATGCATTTCCTTAATCTTATAACATAGGTCCTGTAAAAACGTATCCATTTAATAAACCCTAAAAAAAAAACCCATTCGATAAAGACAAAGAATTTAAAAAAACGTGTCGTCGTCAGGTGCAAAAAAAACTGTACATTAACGACATTAATATTTCAACATTACAAACAGTCACTGCATTTTTACTTATTAGCATTAATCACGCAAAAATCGTCATTCAAATGTTAATAACAAATAAATCAATAAAAATAACACACATAACACCATCTCCACAGTTTCATCAACCGCCGAATGTCTATCGGATCCCAGCTATAATTCGAGCTGAAAATTCAGCGAGGCCAATAAAACTCAGTTCCGTTGGCTTATAGCCAGAAAGCTAATAGCCCAGTATCTCCGGCTATTGTGCGCAGTAATGAGATTTCAAACAATCTATGGCCCTTTGATTGTGGGACACAACTTATGAGGATTTTAAAGTTGTACGCGTCTATTATTGTGTGTCTGTGGTAATTGTGTTGTGACCCTGTTGAAGTGTTACTGGAAAATTGGTTGAGTATTGAAATACTTAAATAATTATACAGTTTACTCACGCGTATTTATCGGGATAGTCCGGCTATCGGGATAGCTTATTAACCGGAGTCCTTAATCAAGAGAGGAAAGTTTGACTCCGGTTGGGTCCGAAACTAGTCGGGTTATCCCGATAAATACGCATGAGTAAACCGTTGCATCGTGTAAGTATGAATCATCCTCACGAAAGTTTCTATAAAAAATAGGGTATTGAAATGATTTGAGGGCCTCTTACCACCGTTAAAAGAAATACAGTTGTAAGTGTAGAAGCGTAACAACATACTACACGGCGTAGAGCGCCGTCTCTTTCACCTCTGTATTAATAATAGGTACTAAGTTCATACAAAACACACGACACATTGAGCACAGTGTGGTAAATGACGTGTTATACCACTAGGCTATCCGTGCAGAAAGTTAATAACTTTCTTCAAGAAATCAATTGTCAAGCCTTATATCGAGAAATAAATAATTACAACATTGCAAATATTTTCTAATTAACAAATGTAATTTTGATTGCCTTGATTTAGCGAGGTTTGATTTTACAGCTTCAAGTGAGTCTGTCTATCTCTTACACTCATGTCTCTACTTATGACTACATCATAATATTCTAATACACTGATGTTCATAATTTCATATATTATCTACTAGTGACCCGCCCCAGCTTCAAACGAATGCAATAATGATGTATTACACCTATAAAATCTCCTCTTGAAAAATTAAATCTATTAAAAACATTTGCATCAAAATTCATTGCGCAATTTTAAAGATCTAAGCATACACAAGGAAAGACAGTGGGAGGCGACTTTGTTTTTTACAACTTATTGATTACAGACAGACGACAGAGTGATTTAGGGTGTGTGTTCTTACTTCAGACTTTGTCAGACCAAAAACAGGCATTTCAGAGATACTCTAAGGAAAGATTTACAATATTTCAAGGAACTCTTCAAGGGGTTACGGTACTCCAAAAACATCAAGATATTTACAAAACTAAACACCAATTTTCTGATCAAACACCTTCATTTAAGAGGACAAATCTAGGCCTGTAGAGACAGAGGCTTTTAGAGGCCCTGAGAGGCCAACAGAGGCCATTTGAGGCCTTTAGAGGCTCGCTCCATTTGAGGCGTCGTGAAAAGAGACGAAACAATATGCAATTATACAAGCAATGGCTGAGATTAATACTCCTCAGAGACAACTGATTTCATAATAGACGCAGTGGAAAGAAATGGAGGCGGTATTTTGTAATAGGTATGATGTAATTTACTTACTAATCTGTCTTGAAAAGGCTCGTGACCTCCAGTACAGCAGTTAGTGACTCTAACTGCTGTACCGGAGGTCGTGCGTTCGATTCCCACCCAAGACAAATGTTTGTGTGATGAGCACGATCATATCTGGGTGTAATTTATCTGTCAAAGTATTTTTATCGGTCGTCTAGCAAGTGGAATACATTTTTCCTACTCCTCCTATTCATTTATTTTTATTGCTTGTTCCAAGACAGTTATTCATTTCCCTGGGACACACCAAGATTAAATGCTAGGTGGTATTCGACGGTTTCATTGTAGATCTTGGCTTACAGGGGTTGCAACTTGTCCCATATAAAAAAAAGATATAACAATGATATTACTAAAACTAAGTAGTTCACTTATTAAGCCACGTAGTATTGTAGCCAGTAGAGAGTCGGAGCGGTCGCCACTACCGAAATCGGTGTGGAGAATTATTATTATTACCTTAAACTTAGTTTACAGTGCCTAAATAAAATTACATTGTAAATAATAAATTACCACATCCATTCCACTTCCATCCGCGTCCACCCCAAAAGATCTGGCACAATTCACGCCGTCATTTCCAGCCGTCCTTATGCTAAAACAATAAGGTTCAGAATCGCGTAATTTCTCCCTTTTGTTTAGAGTTTCTAAGTTATTTATGTGCCTAGTTAATAGAAGGCACTGTTGAGTTCTCTCCTTTGTCTTCAGCGCTGGTCGTGACTTGATGAATGCCGTTTCTTTTACCATTGGAGTTTGCCTGCGATACATATTTTGGAGTTTCGGTTTAAGCTTAGGTTCAAGAGATTTTGGGATGGTAATGGGATTAGTAGTAGTACTAGTAAGGTATTTTTTTATTATTGCACGAGTATGTCTGATTTGTCATTATATTAGTAGAATGTTTTACTTTATGTATGCAGGATTTTTCCCGTGATTCGCCTACATCGATGTAGGTTATAGCTACAACAACCTTAATCTACTTTTACGCAGTCGGTTAAAAAGTAGCCTGTGTGTTAATCCATCCATGGTGTCAGCTGACATCTGTCAAATTTCATTAAAATTGATACAACCGTTTGAGCGTGAAAGAGTAATAATCATCCATTCAAACTTACAAACTTTCGCGGTAATAATATGAGAAGGATTACAATTTGAATACACAGGATTACAGGTTGAATATTTGGCTGAATTCTTGGTAAGATTAGAAACGTGAAACACAGAGCAGAAAGAAAAACATTTAAAGAAAATTGAATTACTGAGGTAACATCCATTTTGGTACAAATATAAAACATTATTTCGTTCACAAAACATGAATATTATGTAAGTTTCCAAACGAACGCGACAGCGATATTCCTGTCAAAAGGTTAATTGTTAATTTCTTTGTTTAAATATATATTTTGACACTGACATTGCTGTGGCATTTGTTTTGCAACTTACATAATAACCCTGCAAATAAAAAAAAACATAATTCTTTTAATTTGGTAATTCACATAAAAAGAGTAGAGTAGAACATTTTTTAGCATGTAGGTTTTTCATAGAGGTGTTGCAAGTCATGATAAGTGGCCTTATACATTCAGCCTTACGGCATGCAAAATTTAAATTTTCTTACAACTTGAAACAAAGAGAGGAAAAAAGCTCTTCAAATCATTTTACACATAGAATAGTAACATTTCTCAAGCAATAGAGTTTTGAGATATTTTTTAAAATTTTGTTATAGGTAGGTTACTCTGTTAAATAAATACCAATTTTAAAATTAGTAGCAAGCAAGACAGCAAAATGCCATGGGGCCCAGGCAAAAGAGGCCCATAGGAAAACGGGATCCCAGGTCAGAACTGTTATTTAATGGGCCCCCGGTCAGAAATCTTATTTTCTGTGAATGTCTTTATATGGGGAAGGGAGGGATGTAGTAACGCCACTGCTATTTGCACAACGTGATTACTAAATAGGTGTATCTTTTTCACAGCTTTTCCGTTCAATCCCAACTTTTTCTGTTACTATTAGGCCGAGTTCAAACCAAAGGAATACTCAGCCAACCGAGAAACAAAAAATCGACATTTCTTAACTGACTATCCTGAAAAAAAATATGGAAACAAATTCGGGGGTCCTTGTCTCTTTTAAAGCCCAGATATAATTGTTGTTTTACGATTATAAGTGCACAAACAAATAATAGAGTAATTCCTGGACTGGCCTTTTGAGTAAAAACCTCCGATAAAGACAAAATTAACAACAATTTATTAAAAATATACTACTAAGCGTTTACTACTAAGCTACTAAGCGTAGCACATTTCGAACGTCAAGTTTATAATAAGCAGCACCCTCTATCGCCCATTCTACATAGACGATATGTTAGGTCGGAACACAGCCTAAGCCATACTAAATACAAGGCTGTACAAACGATCTTCGAAACTCAACGGAACGGATCGGAACGGGACTCAATGAGGGCAAAGTTCCGATAAACTTTGAAATCGGACTATTTGTGAAATTACTGGCCCCCAGCGTTCTGATAAGGACTGGTTTTGTGCAAACTTTCTGATGCAAACTTCGGTCATTGAAACCGAAGGCGTAAAAGATTGCAGCAATTATCTTTGGTTTTTAATTGAAGTTTGACTTTAGAGTTTGGTTTCTGATTTCGTTTCAAGTTAATTGAAAAATTTGTAGAATTGGTTTTGTTGTGATTTTGTTTTTGTGATTATATTTTTTAAAATACGTTTTTTTTCAGCAATTCACGTTATTTGCCAGAAGAGCATCGGCTCTACTAAGCACTATAATAATGTGCTGACATAAAACATACGACGTTTAAATTAAAAAGACAAATTTTCTAAACGAAAAATTAAAAAAAAAATACTTTAAAAAAAGCTAATTATATTTCAAGGAAACACCCTGCCTATAGAGTACTCAATCAAACACAGATTGACCATAATAAACCCTAAAAATTCAAACCAAAAAACGTAACACAAGATTTCAATATCCACCTTCGCAGTCAAATCCATTTACAATCGGCCTAATCCTCGCCTCCCGTGGTCCTCCCATAAAAGAAAACAACGCAGGGGGTCAAAATAAACAGCCATTCCTAAAGTTTCCCTTATTTGACCCTTATCTGCAACTCCCGTCGAGTCAGCGATAGGAAAAAGGGAAAGAGTCCCATCGCATGAAATATAATCAAAGTTTGTGCCGAAATTAGTTTCTAAACTTATGATTTGATATCCTGAGGTTTGCTGAATATTCTTGGTTTTTTTTTGGAGGTCATGTTTTTTTGGTTAGACTTGATTTTGAGAGGCGTTCATGTGATATTTTTTTGGTTGGATAGTTATATAAGACATGTTAAAGACCTTCTCGTTCTTCCTGATAAGGCGACCCTGAGACCGTTGTTCATCAAACATAAGATTAAAAGACTATCAGAAAAGTATTTACAGCCCCTATATGCATAGTACAGAATTTTTACTACTGAAAGTATACAGTATACCTAAATGTAGGTACAAAAAACAATAGACGGCAAACCTCATAAACTTTCAGATGTACAATTTACGAAATATTTAGATATATCGACGCATGTCGTATCTTCTGTAAACAAATTCCGCCCAATTGAGGTTTAAATTTCTAGGTTTTTGTAGCCGAATGGCAAAAAAAGTGGATTCTAGATTTGCTTTTCTCTGTTTTTTACATATCTATGCGATATTGGATAATGAATGATGAATAATCATAAAGAAACAATTAATGTCTATAATTATTATAACTTATTCCGTCTCTACAAAATGAATTACCTTTCAAGTACAGTCTTCGCTATTTCCCTTCATTCATCTTTAGTAATTAGAAAAGTTTTCATAATGTTTAGAATATAGCTCGCATAGCATATCACCGGTGTTTCCGGTCACTGATTACCGACCGGATGTGACCTATAAATGACGTCATCTCGTTGCTTGCCAACTGGAAAATATTCAGCTCCTTGTTTTGTAGTTATGTATGACTAGGTTTTAGAACTTAGAATTACTATTTTTAGACGACAAACAGGTCTTATTCGCGATATAATTCGATATTTCTTTTCTCCCAAAACTGAGTACCTAAGACCCGTCTAAAATATGTTAAAAAACCGCGAAAGTTTAAAAACAAGAAATGTTATTGCTGATTTTTCAAAAAGATAAAATAAAATTATTTGCAAGATATTTAAAGGCCCCTTTTACATTTTAAATACTGTTCCCGTACATGAAATGGATAATTTCTTGTAGAAAAATAATCATTATCAAAAATAATATGGGCTTTTTGTACAAAATTATAATTTGCTGACGGGCCTGTTGGTTTGGTGGTTAGTGGGCCTGACCGCATACCTCAGGTCGCGAGTTCGATTCCCACCTAGGATAAATGTTAAACGATAAATTCCATATAAACAACATCAAATTAAGGTTTTGACTGATACAAACTAGTACAACATATACATAGATTCATAACAATTACAAGCCAAATTAAACTATTCCAAAAAAGTGCAGCACCGTGCTTTAAACTGTATAAAACATGAATCAAACCAGCCACACACAACAATCCACTCTTGAGGTATCTTCATATTCCTTTTGTGCCCAAAAATGTTGGAATAATCCTGCCCATTGTGCGAAGTGGGTCACGAATTGAAGAATATGTGCTCGTATTTTTAGGGATCCGTATAAGGTCTGAAAAAACCACGGACGCATGTCGAAGCACGGACGCTTTTATCAAAAACTGATTTGCGTTGCATCAATTCGACATCATGCGCGGTGAATGTGACGTGTTGCGGTTTGAGTGGGAATTTCGGCGTTTCGGAGTTTTTCTGGTGATAATATGTTTGATTTATTATTTTTGTCTTTTGCTCTATTGGTTTATGTTGGTTTGTACGTATTTTATTACTTTTCGATGGTAAAACAGCAAATAAAACGTTGTTAATTGATATTTATTTTGTCTTGAACCCCCAATCTTACATATAAAGTGCATGTGAATTAACGATTTCCAACTATAGGTTTAGGGGTTTAATAATATTAATAAAAAAAAATCATGATTCAAAGGTTAAACTAACCTCCGGTTTCCGTAAAACAGATCAATAAAATCTGCTGTCAAAACACCTGATAACGGCTGTGGTTGTTTGACCATAAAACTTCCAACCTGTGAAGCTCTGTGATACAGAGCTTCACATGAAATTCGACTGATAATTAACAAACTTTTGTGTTGATTAGCGTTTAAAAACCAGAAGCATAAGGTAAGTAAATTCTGAGATAACATTAAGACTCATATCTCAATAACTTAAAGGATTAATTAAAAAAGCCACATCAACATTTCAGAACATCTGAAATCTAAATCGCATTTCAATATACGTAAACACATCTGCACTTCTCTCTTAAGCCCATATGTTGCTAACCATAGAGGCCATAGATCCTAGAGCTACCATAAACAATATAGACGTGCAGAGGGCTGTGACCGGTCATTTCCGGTCAATGGTAACAGTGTTAGAGTTACGTCACAGATTGTCTATGGTAGGGTAAAGGTAATAGTGAAGTTTTTGATGAAGATAGGTTTCAAGAATTTGATTTTGATTATTGGATATTATAGTTACAAGGATTTTTTGGTACGTGGATGACATTAATATATGGGCGTTGGTGTGTATATTCGCAACAAGAATCTACTCAACGTAATGGTTTTTCATGTATGACAATTCTTTCCGATTGCGACCACGTTAAAAAATATTTTTGCAGCTTTTTATAAGCTTCAATATTAAAATCGTCGTAGTTAGTTCAAAAACAAATACCAAACAAAACTAACATTTTGATATATGCATATTTTTTTTACATTACAAATAAATAAAATTTGGCAGTAGGTATGTTGGGTAATGTTAAAATAATATTGGTTTTAAAATGATACTGATATCAAATACACATGTAGTAATAATAGTTTAAAATGTTTGTCTGTATATTAATTCTCGGAATTTTTAAAACTGTTAGATTTAATTCTTGACTGTCACGTGTGTAGCAAAATTCTAAGGTCTAAGCAAAATATTATTAAAAAAGTTGTATGTAAAAAAATCGGCTAAGTGCGATTCGGACTCGCGCATTTGTTTTTCACACGAAAATTCAATTCTTGTCTTGGGGATCAAACCTACGACACGTTGCGTACAGTGATAATTGGCTTGGCAACCTATACCACTCGGCTATCCGTGCAGTCATAATATTATGTATTTATTTATTTGCTAAAGTTATGAACAAAACAATCTCATTCTATCAATTCCTAAATCCATAAGAGTGAAAGAGCCAACACTACCAATAAGTCATATTTAAAAGGAAAACGTTATACATTATGGTAGAATGGTAGAATAACGCGACCGGTCATATTTCCGGTCAGTGATGGCCAACCGGTTGTGACGTAATGCGTTACTATCCCTCCCGTCCCTCCTCACAAGGGATGTCTTTGTAGAATATAATTATTGCATAATATACTAAGGCATCATATAAATATTATTATTGTCTGAAATTATAAATATGGATGTAATTTTCGTGAATACAACGGTTCTTAAGTATATTTTTAATAAGCTTTTGCGAAAAAGTTAAAAGAGACAAACAAAACCTCGCCATAAAATTTGACGTGCCTGTTGGTCTAGTAGTTAGTGGCTCTGACTGCTATACCAGAGGTCGTGGGTTTGATTCCCACCCAGGACAAATTATATTTGTAAAATGAGCACGATCATTTGTTTTATGTCTGAGTGTAATTTTCATAATCAAAAACAAACTGTTTTAAAGTACTATGAAAATTGAAAGTAGAAAACAATCATTTACGAACGTCACTTGTTTAAGTTTCGCCTTTAAATAATACTGTTAAACTCTTTCCCATACACAGTTTTCTCCTAACATTTCGCTCGCATCTCCTTTCATCTCGTCAGAGCCTTTAAGGTATTATCCGGCTGAAGTGACCACACAAAGTTCTTTGAAATATCCTTTAAGAGTTTACATGTATGTTTCCATGTTTCGATATTTTTTCTGTAACATTGGTATAGTAAAATTTGTTTTAATGCAGTCAGTGATGTGCTGCGTATGCTCTAAATAAAACCTCCATGGATAATCATCATCTTCCTGCCCTTATCCCACTATACTTGAGGTCAGCGCAACACGTTTAAATAAAACCGTAGAGATCACAAAACAAAAAAGCGTTCGCTAATTTAAGTCTTTCTTAAGCTTAAAAGTAAAGATTAGATTCCATCAAGTATAACAGTCAGAACCAACATCATGACGTGCTTTTAAGGCACGGAATAGTTTCAGTATAATTACAAATGATTACCAATCTAATACTCCGGACTAAATTACAACGTCGAGTGCATTTTTATCATTATTTTTAGTTCTAACCTTTTTCTTAACTTTGGTTAACTTTGCACTTAGCAGTAATCCACACTTAACAAAACATTTAGATTATTAAGGCTCCTATCAATAACCTTTGCACTACTCTAAATCAAATCCATCTGCTAACATTTTAGTTGGTTTCATACTGTATTATTCCCGTAAACCATAAACAATACTTTACCCAAAGCCTAAACGAATAAAACGCGACATTTCATCCACTACACTGCATGTTATTCGTATGTTAACACACACCACACGGCTGTTTGTCACAGAACTGCAATATAAATTATTTATCGCCTGTATGCCTCTTGATTGCGGCGTATATGTAAATTCGGACACGACTCATTCGAGAATATTGGTCACACAAACTAAATAATTATGCATCGCGATGGTAAATGTTCAAGTGTTTGCGTTTGATTCGATTTTTGTGGCGAAACAAGTGAAATATCAAAAAATTACCACGACGTACTGAAAATTATAAATATTTTTTGTAAATATTTCACGACTTTCACATAACGCCATCTAGTCTCAACCTAAGCAGAGCTTGTATTATCAGTACTGGGCAACTGGTAAACATACTTATATATTTCTAAATACATACATATTATAGATAAATCCCACCCAGACACAGGCTAAATAATCGTGCTCATCACACAAACATTTGTCCTGGGTGGGAATCGTACTCACGACCTCTGGTATAGCAGTCGGGGCCACTAACCACTAGACCAATAGGCCAGTCAAAATGCCTGATTGTTTTATAATAGATGATTTTTTGAAATAATCCCGTTAGGTTATAATTTCGTCACCCCAGAGTCCTAAATTGCACTGAGGCCAGCCAATATTTGTTTCTTAAAAGGGTATAACTGTCACTAACATGAGCTGACGCGGAGGCGTTCGACTCGCGGCCCCGTCTCCGCGTCAGCTCATGATTAAGGACTCCGGTTGGGTCCGAAACTGGTCGGGCTATTCCGATAAATACGCGTGAGTAAACCGTTATACCCTTTTAAGTATGAATCATCCTCACGAAAGTTATCATAAAAATATTTGTATTCTTTATTTTAATCCCTATCTATATTCGACATTTATTGTTGCCTTACCCCTTTGTAAGCCTAAACAACAGACATGAGCCTACCCCGATGTTTCAGTCGACGTCGCGAGGTGGCGTGATGACGTCGCACCACTAAATTACCCGTTACGATTCATTCGGGCGACGCCGAAATTTACGGGCCACCAAGTGTTCAGTTCGTCATTTTCGATAAGTCATATACGGGAGAATATTTCGTGCGGGGCTGCGAGATGTTCGTGAGAGTAACCGCGACCCTGGCACCCAAAAGGCCCCAGAAGGAGCATTGTGGGTTTTAGTCAGTAAAAGTCTGACACGGGGTCATTTGATGATTTCCCATGAAAAAAAGGGCACGCCCTACCAGCCAGACTATTCATCATCATCATCATAATCTTCCTGCCCTTATCCCATTTTACTTGAGGTCGGCGCAACACGTTTTTTTCTTCCATTCTTCCGTATCAGACGTCCCCCTATCATTCACTCTTTTTTCATTCATATCGTTCTTTATACAATCCATCCATCTTTTATTTGGCCTTCCCCTTCCTCTCCATCCATTAACATTCATACTCATCACTCTCTTAGTCACGTGAGACTCATCCCTATTAAGACCTCAAATCAGGATTGTTGTTTCTAAGATGTGAGGCATAGTTATGCTTACTGTAGAACGCCGTCTCGCTTTGAAATAGCAACACTTCGGTTTTAAGAGTCTATATAAAATGCACAAGCTAACAAATAAGTGCTCATTTCAAATCTTCGTCATGGTTTGATTTTGTTTTATCTGTCTGTTGCATTTTTACATGAAACTTCAGTCGAAGTAAAGTTAAACCTGAAAATCTTCCATAACATGCAAAAATAACCAAGTGAAAATCCATGCCAAAAACAACATAAATTCACGAATTTCGTTTTATATTTCATATGTCACTATAATCAGAGCAAGAAAACTCCGTAACAAACCCATATTTAGCGGTCCTCTACCAAATATTAGTCCGTACATTCCACCTTAGTTCCCGAACAATTTTGTGCCATATAAGCGGATTTGCCGATAGCTTCGTGTCGGCCGCGCTAATATAAGTAATTGCTTTTCAATATCGATCTCGCTTTACACAATAATACTAAATTATTACTACGAGAGTATTATGGAAAAACTAAGTGCGTGAGTATGTACTAATCCTTAGCTAGACGGTAAAAGTATAATAAATAGTGCCTTGTATTAAAATACGCTAGCAACATATTTGACTGCACGGTCGATCCCCGACAAGTATTTGTCCGATCCACAGATGCTTGTCCTGAGTTTGGGTGCCTTTGCGCGTGTGAATTGAATGTCTGTGGAATCCTCCGCGACACAATGATCTAATTCTTTAGTGCTAGAGTAGTTTAAGATATAAGAACCAAAGACAATAAATCATAGTGGGGGTAGTAACGTCATTTATCATCAAAAGTGCATTTAGACATGACGTCACACGAGATTTCAACTCACTGCATCGCCTCCATTCTTTATTTACGCGGTAAATAAAAAAATATGTATCCAACATTATTTGGAAATCTATCAGACTGACTAAATAGTCAAGTAACCAATTGTAGATCTAGCGTATTATAATACGAGTCGTTATTCTAACCTAATCCTTTTGCCAGACGAAAGTCCTAGAAAGAAGTATTAATACATAAAAATAGTTGGCATTTTGTTAAACTAATGCGGGACTTAGTGATAATTTTCTTTGAGTATTATTGTTCATGGAAAGTTCGTAGACTTTTAATATTATTTGACAAAATGAAAGTGGTCAAGTTTGAAGCTTAAAAGGTTTTTGTGGCTAAAATATTGAGCCATATATGTTACTCGCTGTTGCCCGCGACTTCGTACACGTTAGTAATACTCCCGCGAAAGATAAAAAAAGGAATTCTGGGAAAAAAATAAATGTTAGCCGATTCTCAGACCTACTCAATATGTTTACAAAATTTCAAGAGAATCGGTCTAGCCGTTTCCGAGGAGTATGGTAACTAACACCGTGAAACGAGAATATTTACGATAATATTCCATTAAATTAGAATAGAAAGCTTCAAATGTACGGGAATGACATTACTCTTCGACAAGTAATGTGACTTTGACTTGTCAGTTCAATACATTTGAGCGATTCGTCAGCGCTAGCGTGAGGAGAAATATAACTTGTCTACTAGCCTAGTAAGTGATTGTATGTAGCAAAATCAGCATTTTTTATGTAATACATTTAACAACCGCAACAACATAATTTGTCATGAAAACCAAAACACAATTTGAATAAACCTCCTTAAATAATAAGAATGAATAAAAGAAAACGCCATCTGGCAACCCTGTGAAAGCGAGTAGTTTTAAATCACGGAATACAATTTTTAAATTTCATTTTTATACGGCAACACTCGCTTTAGTCGTGTTCAAATTTGTAATTCGAATTTGCACCGAATCGCAAACAATTTTTAACGGTTTTCTTTTTAATCCGTGTTCTGTATTTAAAATTATGTTCTGTTTGTTTTAATGATCAGCTTACGTCCACGAGTTAGATTGTTTTCTTGATTTCTGAATATGGATGTTCTTTGTTTTAATTTTCCTGCATCTGTTTATTGTATACTGGCTTTTTTTGTGTATTAGCTGTTTAATATTCAAACTGTACGAAGCCGTATGCATTAGTAATTCGCTCGAGCAAAAAAAATATTTTTGTCCAAAAAATAATAATTCGGGATTTAATTATTGATCAATTTTCTATGCACTGCTCCGATATGCACACAAAATGTCATATAAATCGGTCTAGCCGTTTTGGAGGAGTACGGTAACTAACAATGCGACACAAGGCACAACTTGCGGTTGAAATGCGATTAAAATGCGGCCTGTCTGTCTAGAGCCATAGACATAGCCTCCATTATCGATTATAGGTAGGTAGGTATAGGTGACTACGTCAGTTACCACAGTGTCGTGTCGCGAGTTCGATCCCCGCGTAGGACTAGAATTTGTGCGATCTACATGCTTGTTCTGAGCCTGGGTGTCTTTGTACATGTGAATTGAATGTCTGTAAAACCGCTCGCGATACAAGGATTAAATTCTTCAGTGCGGGAGCCGTTTAAAAAAAAATATAAGTATCCATAAACCAGCTGTTCTATCAGTACACACATCACATATAAGTTGTTATGTTTATATAATACGTTCGGTATAACTAAAGACAACTATTTTACTCGCGGCTGGGTTGCGACCGTCAAAATTGAGGCTCGTAAAGAGCGGCGAATAGCTCGCACATGTCAAACGTTGTCAGCCTCGGCGTGGGTGTCCAATGACCCACGGGAATATGACAAAATAAAAGAAAGCTGGGTTCAAATTACTCATAAGATAAATCAAGAAGACTAGTAAAACAGGTACGGTTACAAATTTGCTATGGCAATTTTAAGGTCGCTTGTACACGCTAAGGAAAGTCACTGAATCTATATAAGTATGATCTAAGAAGGTAGTTGTTTTAGTTTGACATGAATGTGGACAATACAATAGTGTAAAAAATAAAAATAATTTATTTACAATCAGCTGCTTAGAAGCACTTTTCGAACGGTCAGCATATAATAAATAACAACCCGTCACACCCATCCTTCACCGCTTTCTATGCTCTAGGTGGGACGAAGAAACGGTGCAACAATTTCCACAACACAGCGTGCTATTATAGTGCTTATTTCATTATCATCATTATTATCTTCCTGCCTTTATTCCATTGTATTTAGCTCATTTATTCTAAGCATATTCGCATTTTTTTGTTAATTTCAAAACCTCGCGTTTGTAATGTTACGTAAATAGTATACGTAATAGTGTTACGTATAGAATTACTATGTGAATTAAAAATACATCTATTTCTTTAATCCATTAAAAACGTATCGTGCCAAACAATGAATACCAACATAACCCCAAGAAAGCAAATCTCATGAAAATAAAAGGTCGCGGCAGCAGTTTTATGTAAGTTTTACACCAACCCCATTACGCTGGGGTCGTTCCTACCCCCGGGCCGGCTTAGCGCGAGTTGATTTTATTATTGATCTCACTTTGTTGTGGTATAGATGACCCTTATGTTTAAAGCCTCGTTTTAGGGTTAAGGGTTAAATGGCAAGCCTTTTCGATTATTTGTTAAGGCCTGATGGTGGTCAACAGGAAAAAATATACAACATACGTAAGAAAGATTTTACCGATATTTTTTTACAGTTTTTTTTCTAGCCTAGGTACTGTGGCCCATAGCTGGGCAAAGGCCTCTAAATCCTACTATTAATTATCTCGTGTAACTTCGAACCAGTTCTCGCGGTTTATGTTTAAATAATCCTGCCATCGCTTTCTGTGCCGGCCTCGGCGGCGCCGACAATCTGCTGGGCGATTTTGTTGCAAAAACGGTTATAATGATTAGAGTACGTATCAGATTTAACTTACAAACTATTTTACGTTGATGGTATTATTAAAAAGACCTATTTTTCTTAATCTTGATAAACAAACTTGTCTTATATTGCTACAGGGATCTTTATGAAAGGGCTGAAATCAGTGAACTAATGCCATCATACGAAAATCCATCACTTTTGACAGACAATTGAGTTGATTCTTGACCGATTATAACGGGATTTTCATTGGCAGGTAGCTGATATAAGAAGGACTAACTTAGGTTACTTTAAATGTAGGAAAAAAAAACAGAAAATAAACTTACTAAGATTTTTATAAAATTTTGGACAAACGTTAGTCAAACATAAAACAAAAATACATCAAAAACATTTTGTTTCTGTCCCGGGTAACTTAGAGGGTGGTCCATAAATCCATATTTTCTCAACAACACCCCTTTTCTTATTAAAGATTAATGACACGGAAGGAGAAAAGACGAACTTTTAAATTTTCCCTAATTACAAAGCTAATTTATCATAAATGTCCCGACTGTTAAGCGATAGTTGCCCAACTTTTTTGTTTCGTTGTAGTTTTGTTTTGTGTTTGAAGTAGTTTGTAGAGTCGATTGATGAAAAGGTTGATATTCCTTTTTTTATTTATTTAATATTATTTTGCGCGCTATCATGTCATGTTTTATGCAAATAAATGATTTTAATTTTTTAATGTTTATTATTTTGTAATAGTAAGTTTAATTATTTTTTTACTGATTTACGGCAGCGCTGGTTAACCTATAATTGGCGAGTGCGTAGGTTCATGCCATAATATCCTATATACATGATTTATTTATTGTACACAGAAGCTGTTGGTAAACCAAATAAATAAAACATAACCCTCCTTCTGGCGCAGTCGGGTAAATATAGTCGTTTTATGTTTGTCGGGCATTTTGGTCTAGTGGTTAGTGGCCCTGACTGCTATACAGTATAGCAGTCAGAGCCACTAACCTGGATAGTTTCGATTCCATCCAGGACATTTTTGTCTGTGATAAGCACGATCATTTGCGTCTATAAAAAATCAAGCTTAACAAAAATTGCCTGATACAAAAACCAACAAAAATATCAACACTCAATCCACATTTGTTTACACATTTTAAAACAACTCTATCCTGTATTTTGTTTCCACAATCCATTCACTCCCAGAGGAAATAAGCTGGCACAGATAAACGCGCCCTGATCACCAAAATACCCAATTTTGAATAGAAACTAACCTTCCTAACTTCTTTGTTCAAAGCCAATCTTTCGAGATCAAATATTTAACCTCCTTGGATCCTCGGGATGCGATTGAACTCCATTTGTTTAGAACGGGAATTATTAATTGAATTCCGATATACGACACAAAAAAGGTTTTATAGTCATTGCTCATTCATTACTGTTTTAAGAAACACTAAACTAAAGAGGCGATTAAAGATGACTGGCTTAAACGTTAAACGTCAGAATGTTTGAAGTCTTTTTGAATGATTTCTAAACCAAATTGTCAAGCCAGAGGCTTACCGTGGTGATAGACCTTCTGGTTATTGCAGTTGTGAAAGAAAGACGCCGTTCCTTACCGTATAGTGAGCTGTCATGCTTCCACAACAATCATCTCATCATCTTCCTACCCTTATCACATTTTATTTGGGGTCGGCGCAACATGTTTTTTTATAAACATGTTGCTAATGGTTTTGGCTATGGTTTTATAGTCGGCCGCCTGCCTGACACTAACCCTCTTTGGGAATGCGATTGTTGGTGGTTTACCCGCCACCATTCGGGTGACCCAAGGTGCTTGGTACAGTGTACTAGGTCTTAAGGTCCATTAGTCGCCTTTTACGACACCCAGTGGAGGATATGGGGTGGCGCTATTCTTTATATCCGGACACCACATGCTTCCACAACAATAATATTACTTTAAGATGTGGTGGTAAACTAGTATAAAAACTTTAAACTGCACGGATAGCCGAGTGGTATAGGCCACCGCGCCAATTACCACTGCGCGCCGTGCCTCGGGTTCGATCCCCGCGTAGGACATGTATTTGTGCGACCCACAGATGCTGGGAGCTGCTGCAGAGTCTAGGTGTCTTTGTGCATGCAAATTAAATATTTGTGAAACCCCCCGCGACATAAGGATTAAATTCATTAGTGAGGAAGTCGTTCTTCTTTTTTTTAAGCGATCAAAATTGTTTGATTTAAAAAAAGCTTGATCATGCCAATGCTTGTTTCTCATTGCTCATTCATTGCAGTTTTAAAAATGCGTGTAAAAGACAGCTCTTAAAAGCAACCGAAATAAAATTGCAGTTATTTACGTACCACTGGTTCCAAGACAACGGCAGTATAAACCTTCCTCTATTAGTATGTTCCATCTGTACGGGTGGCGCTGTGTGCGTGTGAAGACAGCAATTGTTTATAGAGCTACAAGGATCTTTTGGCACGGATAGTCCAGTCAAAATAGACAAAAAAATTTCACAATTTCGTAATAATTCGCATAGTCCACTCCTGTGTGGATGTGGATGAATAATGAATAATAAATAATGTTTATTTCACCAAAAATACAATTTCTGTTAAGAATAACTTACAGGCAAATAAATAAATAAATAAATAAACGTGGGAGCCTCTGCAGCCAAACTAAATGATGATCTACTATGATGATCTAGATTTACTAAAGGATGATCTTTGACCTTGAATATTTGTTTTTGCAGGAGTTTGATCGATGGGAACTTTTGGTGTTTTGTTTCTAATGATGTATTGGACATTTCTGCTAATTTTCAGCTCTAAGCATTATTTTCTGAACTCGACAGTCTATTTTGACTGGACTAGTGGATGACATTAACATGAGAGCGTTAATGTGCAAATTCGCAACAAGAATCAACCTGTCTGTTAAAAGTGATAATTTTTTAGGGTTCCGTACCCAAGGGGTAAAACGGAACCCTACTACTAAGCGTCCGTGGTCTGTCTGTCTGTCTCCAGGCTCTATCTCATAAACTGTGATAGCTAGAAAGCTGAATTAAGTTAGATAGCATTTTTCACAAATGATTTATTTTCGTTGCCGCTACAACAACAAAGACTAAAACTCAAAAAAAAATATTAAGGGGGGTCCACACACAATAAACGTATTTTTTGCTCAATTTTATAAACGGTAACACGTAGACGGTAGTATAGATGGGATGAATTGAGTATACCTGTGTTTAGTCCAGTCATTTGGTAGAAAATAAGGGGGTTACCTGGAAAGTTTTCCGGGAGTTTTGAAAATTTGGTATTTTATAGATTTTGATATGCTCTTTTCGAATTTTAACTTTGCCACCTCGTACGACCGCCGCTCGCGCCGCCATTTTGAAAAAATGGCGCCCAAAAACGGTTTTTTGGGAATATCTCCTTTCTGAGGCATTTTACGGAAAAAATAATTTCTACAAAATTAAACTTGAAAAAATTTCCTACACTTTATGTCTTATTCACTTTTTCATAAAATCAATAGTTTTGGATGTACAAGCACCGCAAAGTATTACTTATTCATCTGCCACCACCACGTGTTTTTTGTATATTTTTCTAAAATGTTCCATTACTGCCGCCGGTTTTCAAGTAAATTGTCACAAATAAAACAATTTTCCGTATAAGAAGCCATAGATCTAAGAACATAATCAACACTGTACGTCAATAAACGTTCATTGATGATTCAGTCTAAACTAAATATTTCTCTTAATATAGCTTCTACCAACAAATTTTTCGTTGAAGTTTCGTTAATAGTCGAGAGAAAGGGCCCGATTCAAAAGTGACATATTACCCTGACACCTACTTCTTAAAAACCGGCGGCAGTAATAGAACAGTTAAGAAAAATATACGAAACACTCGTAGTGGTGCAAATGAACAATACTTTGCGGCGCTCGTACGTCCAAAACTATTGATTTTATGAAAAAGTGAATAAGACATAAAGTGTAGGAATTTTTTTCTAGTTTAATTTTGTAGAAAACATTTTTTTCGTAAAATGCGTCGGAAAGGAGATACTCCCAAAAAACCGTTTTTGGGCGCCATTTTTTCAAAATGGCGGCGCGAGCGGCGGTTGTACGAGGTGGCAAAGTTAAAATTCGAAAAGAGCATATCAAAATCTATAAAATACCCAATTTTCAAAACTCCCGGAAAACTTTCCAGGTAAAACTACCAAATGACTGGACTATGTTTACGAGTTGTCGTATCTTTAAAACGATTGTGCCGAGATGATAGTTTTTTGTTTCTGATCGAATGGGTTTTATTGCTTTGCTTTAAGATGTGAAGTTAAATGAAGTGCGGTACTTGCTCTACATAAGACTGTTTCGGAATACTCCGTCAATTTTCCCGTTCCGTTTTAATACATATAAATAAAATTAGAGTATCACTGTTTGTAATGTTGAAATTGCTGTGTTTTACTACATTCATATATGTATACAGTATATTCACTAAAATATTTTATTTTTTTGTCTGTCTGTCAGTTTGTTCCTGCTCGTCTCCGAAATTGCTGGCCCGATCTTGAAGGGTTTTTTTCGCTGGTAGCTGATGTAATAAGGAGTTTGACATGCTAGATTAACACATTGGCTACTTTTTAACCGATTTCGTCATTTCGTATAACCGACATAAGCGCGGGCGAAATCGCGGGTATAACTAGTCATCTATACATTGACAATTGTTTGGTAGACCAGGAGTTCAGATAAAAGAGGAGTCTGTTTTACGAGATGAAGCTAAGATGTGTGTTCGTTTATACCGAACGTAAAACGGAGACGCACGATCGTCCGTAAACCGAATGTGTAGGGCAGTTAAGGGCAGAAGGATAGGTTGGGATTGTCTTCGAAAAACTTTCGGATATGAAACTAACGTGACTTAAAACAGAATTTTAAGTAAACTTTTATGTAGCTAAAATAAATAATATTACGCTACACCATCGTACAAAAACGCGAATAATACATACAAGTATTTGTCGGGAAGTTGGTATACCTATCGCACCGGCGCGGCGTGTTAGGACGATGACAGTGGATATACGAGATTGTTTTGTGGAAACGTCAAGTAAGACAGCAGGGGCTGGATTACTTGGATGTGGTCTGTGCTGAGCCGTGAGGAGGATTCTTGGAAGGTGAACCGGGATTGCGAACGGACGGAAGTACGGAACTCGTCACGTTTCACAAAGTAATCTGTTTTCATCTTCCACGTGTTATTAAAATTTGTTGAAGCTGTGATAGCCTAGTGGTAAGACCATAGGACTCCCAAGTCAAAGGTCTCGAGTTCCATCCCCACGGTTCGCACTGACTTTTCAAATGTTGTGTGCGCTTTAGAAATAAATATCACAGCTTCCGTGTTTCGGAAGGCACGTAAAAAAAGTGGGCCCTACGCCTGATCTCTCTCCGGTCGTGTCGGATAGCCATCCCATCGGGCTATAAGTGTAAATATAAAGGAACAGAGAGTGTTCCCGTGTTTGCGCACACGCTTGTGCGCTATAATATGACCCGCGTAGCTGGCTGGCGTCATAGTAACACTAGCCGCATTGGCCGAAATCGGTCAGGAGACATTATCATTATATTACTATAAACATATGGTATGCAATAAATAATTGAATAATACTTCTGTATTACTTGCAGTACCCTTCAAAGACTGCAGGGACACGGTCACATGAAAATTTGATGATCACACGACAGCAATAATACTCGTAATAAAACGTGGCTCGAACCAGCCCTTCCATACGTTTTAAGACTAGCTACTGGGAATACTAGGTCTTGCTTTAGTACTAAGTATATTCAAAGGAACCATATACACGTTATAAAACATTCTTGGATGGATTCCTTACATATGCTATGTACTTATTCATTATTTGGCTTTGTATATTTTTCAGAACGGGATTCTAGTCCGTCCTACTCTACTTCAAGTGATGTTGCTATTTATTTAATTAATATTGTAGCGATGTCTAGTATTCTTTCTTGGCAACATATATTTAGATAGAGACCGTTTAATTCATATTTACAATATATTATATTATCTATGCTCTCTATCTTTCTAATAATAATAAACTAGCCTATACACATTCCACTGCTGTGCACAGGCCTCTTCCCGTATAGGAAGGTTTGAGCATTGATCACTACGCTAGCTCACAATGATCCAAAATATTGGAATCTGAAATCGCCAATTCGGCGATTTCAGATTCCAATATTTTGGAATCCAGGTTTCCTCACGATGTTTTCCTTCACCATTTATCAGCAGTGTCTTAGAATGATTAAGAAAGTACATATATCTTTGAAAAAGTCACATTAGTACTTGCTTGCGCTAGGTATTGAACCTACACCTCGTGCTTACAAATCCATACATAGGACCGCAAGACCACCACGACAATTTCTTTCCAAACGACCAAAAATTCTGTTCAAACAAGTTACAAGTGTCGTTTCATTTGACTTTTTAATTAAGAGACTAAAATAATTATTATATGTGTCACAAGCACGTAATAAAAGTTTTTTCTTTCTTATTTCTATTACCTTTTCATACACCAACACTCCCAATACTAAGACGAACAGTCCAAAACTTGGTCTGCCACGTGAGAAAACCCGCAGAAATTAATATGTCTAGCGTTATACGTGTACTTATGAGTGGAATGAATAGGGGGCCGTAAATCAGGTCTGTAGACCTTTGCAGCGGTGTTAGGTTAGAGTTAGGGCTGGTGTGCAGTGGAAGCTGGGGAGAAACGATAGAGTGGGTTTTTGTTAAATGTATTTTGTTAATTGTGAAAATAAGGTAAAAAAATGGATATAGTGATACTTACTATTACATTAATAAAGTGTAACTTTAATTACATATAGTGTTGATTGAAAGGATTTAAATTACTTACCTCGGTAGGTAAAAGATAGAAACAATTTTAATATGTTATTCGTACACAAGGTATGAAAAAACGTGGGAAAAATTTATCTATATCTTTGCTTAAAAAGAGGTGTTCACCTCAAACATGTAGTAGATGTAGATCTAGAAGAGATCCATGACAAAGATTTTCTTCAAAAAACCGCGAAAGGACTGTCCATCAGACACAAAGAAACAAGTTATCATTCACTAACTCTACATAATAAAGGTAAAAATTACAACCACATTACTATAAACCCAAAAACTTATCGTCTACCATAGCTTAGCGTAGCACACAAACTGGAAAACCAGCTTTAACCACACATGAAGACCGCCACACGGTACTAGATGGTTTTAGTCAAATCTGTGGATTACGTCCGCGTAGTTTTTTGCTGACCATCGGGAACGGATTCAGAATAGAGATTTACTAAAAAATGTACTGAAAGGGGTAGATTTGTACCACAATCTCCTTTTAAAGTAAAGCTTGCATTTGTGGAAGCGAAACGGGGTTATATGATGAAGATTGATGTTTCTCTTTTGCACACCAATCTGGACGAGTAGTATCTTTTAAATTATGACAGTTTCGGTGAAGCAGTAAATCAGTGTGTATCACAGAACAAATGATCATGCTCATAACACAAACATTTGTCCTAGGTGGGAATCGATTCCACGACCTCCGGCATAGCTGTCAGGGTCACTAACCACTAGACCAACAGGTCAGTCAATAGGAGTTATCAATAGGAGACGTAACTTTAAGTTGCATTTCAATACATTTGAACGATTCAACAGCGTTAGCGCTTGCAAATTTGACACGCCTTCAGGCCCTAACCTTTCACTGAAAGATTTTTCGTTTTTCCTTACTTACACACTGTCCTACAATAAAACTCCTTCAATAGTCCCACAGTTGAGATACGTTATAGTTTAATAAACAAGGCATTTGACATAACTGTAGTAAAGTATTGCCGGTGATCTGTTACCTCTGTATCTGCAGGGCGCTGGCGTACGTCTCACGCCTACGAGGCTAGGGAAAGGAATGGAGCGGCTCTCAATTTAACAAGTATATATAAATTATTACTTAAAAAAAATCTAATTTGATTGCACGGCTCTATTGATTTGATTACACACTAGCCGAGTGGTATGGGTCACCACGCCAATTATCACTGTAAAAAGAGTGAATTTTTGCGATCCACAAATGCTTGTTCTGAGTCTGGGTGTCTTAGTGCATGTGAATTGAATGTCTGTGAAACTCCCCGCGATACAAGGATTAAATTCTTTAGGGTGGAGTCAATTAAAAAAAAATGATGTGTTGTATAATAAAGTATTTATACCCATAGTCCCACCTTTAGACAGTGGATAACAGTGATAGGTCTGCCCACATACGGCATTTAAATATCGGTAAAACACACTGTCTTTTCGTCACGGTGACATATTTGCGACTGTTTCATGCCATGATCCGATAACGAAGACATAACTCGTGTTGCACCCATTTTTTTACTGTATTCATTTATCATAACTACTTTGTTATTAGTCATTAGTATTACAAGTACCTAAAACTGAGTTAAAAAACAACAAAAACTGCATAAGTCTTTTGCAAAAACCAAAAAACTGTATCAAACTAAAACAGCAACGCAAAACAAACATTCAACCTCCTCCATGTATTTCCCTGTTCTATCTAGCAGCACGTACAGGACACCAATAAAACGGACATTAGGCGGCCGCCTAACTAACTGCCTACATCGATTCAACTTCACGACTGAAACTATATTGCTGTCAGTAAATACAAGCTCCAGGTGTGTCTATACGAGTAGGTACTGCTGTAAAATACATAGGCAAGGTGTGTTATGTACTGGGGCTGCGGGATGTTCGTGAGAGTTACCGCGACCCTAGCACTCAAAGGGCTCCAGAAGGAACATAGCGGGTTTTAGTCAGTAAAAGTCTGACACTCCCTCCTGCTGCGCTCACAGCGGGCGGCGTCATTTGATGATTTCCCACAGAAAAAAAGGTGTGTTATGTAGAGCTTATGTCTCTGCTTCGAAGCTAGTCGATAGCCTAGTGGTAAGACCAAAGGACTGCCAAGTCAAAGGTCTCGAGGTCGATCCCCAAAGGACGCACCGACTTTACGTATGTTGTGTGCGGTTTAGAAATAAATATTACCGTTTTAGAAGGCACGTAAAAATATGGGTCCTGCATCTGATCTCTCTCCGGTCGTGTCTGATTCAGTCCCATATAATATGTCTGCGCTATCTGCCCTGGCTGGTCTCATAGTAACACTAGCCGCCGCGGCCAAACGGCCAAAATCGGTCAGGAGACATTATTATTATTATATGGGTACTTCTCAGATTTCGTGCAAAATGGATGCAATTGTGAGAATATAAAAAATGTTTATTTTTCTGATGTCAACTCAAACCTATAATAAATTTATATTAACTGAGCGATTTATATGTCATTCCACACATAATTAATAAAGATATTGATAAAATAAATTTATGTTCGCTAAAGGTAATGAAATGAGTACATCTGGTAATGATATTTTTCAAGAAATTAATGAGTAAATATAGCTGGAAATCAATAAAAAAACTAGTATGTCATCAAAATGTATTTATTTAGTGATTTTAATTACTTGTCGATGCTGAAGAATCAACACCTCACTAATTTTCTTGTTTTTCTTGTTGTTTTCTGAACAATGTTTACTATTCACTTTCCACCGTTTTCGCTGTAGTCTTTGATTTCTAGGCGTCATATCTATAATGCACTTAATTTTCTTTTCTTCTTTCCTTCTTAAATATCTATATTTTAGAACCATTTACATAACTTTTACTTCACCATTATCATTAAAACTGAAAGTAATTGATGGTAATGTATTAGAGGGTAATGAGATTTAATAACTTTTTTGGTTATTACGCATTTAATAATCACACCATTTCTATAATAGAAGTTTCTAGGTATTAAAATATATCAACAAGTCTATTAAATCTAATCCCAAAATAAAAAGATGAGAACTAACCGTTAAATTTAAATGAAGGTAATTAGACAATAAATTGTGGAAACCACTAATCACGACAATTACACAAGCATTACAGAAAATTGGGCAAATTTCATCCTCCTCACTGATCCTCGGGCGATTGGCGGCGTGTGCGCGAGACTGTTGCTATGGGAGCTGTACACATAGCACTAAAATAAACTATAATATTTTGATAGTTTGTTCATGCTGAAGGTGATGCAACTTTTTTTTTGGGAAAATTGTTTTTATTTCGGGAACGTCAGGGATAGTACATATTTATAAAATAAATAACAATTTTTATTCCTAATGAAATACCTAAGGTTTGAAAAGTAACCACTTAGAATTAAAGCTTATAGATGAGGCTTGTTTTTGATGTGTTTGCTAAAAATTATAAAAAGGACACTGAAGGGAATGAAATTTTGACCAGTTTTTTATTTTTTTTTAATTGATTTAACCATAATCATACTATACTTATTGCAGCAAGTATGCCTTATAGTTATAACTACAACATACAAAAATATTGGTTCGCATTACGTACTTAAAATCGTAAATAATTAACCGGACATGCGATTTGCACGAAATCTGAGAAGTACCCATATCTCTGTTACGACACCAGCTCCCATTTATGAACTTTAAAGTAGTTCTGTTTTATCTCTTCTTACTGTTTACATAATAAAATTTTAGACAGACCTGTTGGTCTATTGGTTAGTGATCCTAACTGCTACGCCGTAGGTCATCATTACCTGAATTTGATTCTCTAGCAAGTTATCATAATTACGATTTCAATCATCTTTAACTCACTGCCACTAATACATATATTAATTAACAAGACCTAAATTTATACAATTCTATTCCTCACTAACAACAAAACATATTAATTCCAATCAAATAAAACCAGTACTAATATTTAGCTCTCATATACATCCAATCAGTGGTTTTTCAACTGAATCTATTCTTGTTCCCTCAATAATGCGAAGATTTCTCGTGAACACAATATAGACAGTCCGCTTTGTATTGGTTATAATAACTAGTGATGGGACACGATGTATTTTATTTTTATCGATAGGTTTTTTTAAAGTCAGACTCTCACTTGTCACGGGTAAAGCCGTTAGCTGTCAGGGTAACTGCATTTATCATAAAAAGAAAACGTTATCATTAACTTGAGACATTGTAACAGAACATGAAGAAAGAAAAATCTATTTATTTAACTATTATTCACGTTTGAGCCTGAAAAAAAACCTATCATGAAAGAAACTTACTACTTTACTGTCACAGAGCTAACATAAACTCATAACAAAAAACAAATGCCCAAAACCATTCGTACGTAGTTCACTAAAACTCACAAGCGTAAAAGTCGATAAACCAAAACAAAACACTGACTCGGTCCACTTTATCGATAAACGTTCGGTAACCAATATGTCAAGTGTCAACAAACTTTTCTATCGACACGTCCCCGCCCTGGTTAAGCCCGGAGGCAGTGGATACAGGATTATAAAGAAAAGCTTGCTACAATAAAGAACGGTGGTTGACTGTTTAGGGTGGGGACACAACGAGGAGGCTGCTATTAGCTGAAAAGAGTGGGTTTTGTATAGAAAGTGTAGAAACCTGTGTCTGTTTTGTGCAGTGTTAGTAAGATTGGTGCAGCTGTTTGAATCGTATGCCTGAGACTACGTCTAGTCTAGTACGTCTCGTTTCGGTAAGCCCGGAACTTACCACCTATAACCATATAACTGGGAATAATTTACAAGCTGGGATTCGAAGAAAGACATAGTTGACGTACTGAAACCGAGCACCGAAAGTAGGTATAGTTTATTGAAAGATTAATCTTAAAGACGGTCGTTTAGTGTTGAGGGGTCCTTGAGACGGTTATTTTTTGACTTAAGCAATAAGTTATTGCTTAGAATTACAATTACTGACTCTAGTTGCTCGGTTCCAAAATTTCATTCCTGGACTATTGAAAAGAACCGGCAATAAACTACATACTAATAGGTAAAATTAAAAAAAAAAAGAAAATTTAAAATTTTGTGTATATTATACAGCATGCATAAAGCAAATGAAATAAATCCCCTCCCATTGCGTGCCGAACTTAAATAATTGTTTTCAATGCGAGTTGTGAAGTATGAAAGTTGATTGTTTAACAAGTTTTCACTATTGCACTGCACGGGCACAATAGCAGCGACTGTCGAAGTCGGCACAAACAGCGGCTTGACCTACTGAAAGATGTTGACTGGGTATAAAATATATTATAATCTATTTAACTCAAAAACTTGATAATAACTGGCTGTTTCCCGTGACTTTGCACGCGTGAATGTCGGTTTTAGATGCAAAAATGTTACCTCCTCTGATGCAGTCGGTTAAAAGTAGTTTTTGTATTAATCCAGGGTGTCAGCTTACTACATACCATTTAAATTGATCTAGCTGTTTAAGCGTGAAAGAGTAATAATCATCTATCTATCCATCCATTCATACTATTTATTAATTTCGCGTTCATAATATTTGTAGGGGCAGTTCGAAGATTATTATTTGATTTATGATTATTGTTTGACCCTTTGAGGTGACTTAAAAAACCCGAATAAAGATACTGTATTTATTAAAAAATATTCCTCACACACTGCGACGTCGCAACAGCGTCGCCACGATTGAAACTCTAGAAATTACATTCCTTGTAACTTGTCTGTTCAAAATACTATTTAGAAACCTAAAATTAATAATTGATTGAGATGGAATTTCATTTGAACGCATGTTTTCAATTGTTACGTGCACGTACGTTTTGTTACGTTCGGATTTCGCATTTTTAAAACTAATTATTTAATTGCTATGTTATGGGATTTGCAACGATTTCTGAATATTTAATAGTAAAGATAAACCCAGTAGTTTCACCAACACATTTATTATACACAATATATCAATTCTAAACACTAGAGATGTGACTAACGACAGTAATTTGTAAGTATCGATACATAGTGCGGTGCTCATATCGATTTACGAGCTGTCATTAATTGAAACTATGATACTGATTTGTCGGAGTTTGAGAAGCTTGAATTAATATCAATGGATTTATGATTAATGTATTATGATCTAGAATGATATATAGATTATAGTAGGGTTGATACATAATCCTACTAATATTATAAATGCGAAAGTTTGTGAGTATGGATGTTTGTTACTCTTGCACGCTCAAATTGCTGGACCAATTTCATTCAACTTTCCCTAAGCCAACAGAATCAAAAATTTTTGACTCTATTGGCTTAGGCATTTTTTTCACTGCTCTGAAGGACAGTAGACCTGAGTATTTGTAAATTTCAAATAGAGATATAGAATAGCAGACAGACAGCAAAATGATCCTACAAGAGTATAACATCCGTTCTTTCCTTTTGATGTTCAGAACCCTATGCTTACCTTTCTGAACAAGTTATACAAAAAAGAAGTCCAAACTCTTTGACAGTTATCTATGTACGTAAGCAACAAATGACGCCCGACAGATTAATGATTGCTGCAATATAAACAGGTTTATGTAAAAAAATAATAAAAAACATGTCGGGAACAATTAAGCACGGAGTTTTTGAAACGGTGAAATATTGCTTCCAAACTTTAGGGGCATTAAAAAGTTTTTCCTTTCAAAAGAACCTCTACTATTTGTTCTGTTTAGTAAAAAAATATTTGCATTAAATTCACTTTTGAAGATAGGTTGTCAAAGGTAAAGAATGAAAATGTTGTGAGGAAAGGTATATTCTTAAAATATTTGAGACTACACGTCACTTATTGTGAAGAACAACATCGTGAGGTAACATGAATACTAAATGTTAGAATCTGGTATCGCCCGCATGAGCAAACGAGAGATCAAAGATTAATCATTGTCTACATGGCAAGAGGCCATCAATGCGAAGCAAAATGCAGAATTTCTGCGATCCACAGATGCTTGTTCTGAGTCTGGGTGTGTTTGTGCATGTGAATTAAGTGTTTGTCTAATCTCTCGCGATACAACGATTAAATTCTTTAGTGCGGGAGATTTTTATAAAAAAAAGAAAAGAAAGAGAGAATGGGATCTTTAGCAAACAGTAGAAAACTTAATAGGTACCTAACTGAAACAAATGCCAGATTCGCATCCTTTTTCTCTCCCTTTTCTGGTGGAAATTAGCATTTTATGCATTTATTACATGAATAAATCGAAGATAAAGTATATATTATTATTGGCAGCATGATTTACATTTTATACCACATCATCTATAAGACTTGTTGACCAAAATCAAAAACTAACACATATACCAACGAGACCATCCAAAAACACTTCTTCATTTTGAGTTTATTTCAATAGTTAATCTTTAGGCTTAACAAATAAAACATACATACCTACACTCGAAATACACATTCCTCTTTTTAGTGCAAATAGGTATAAACCAATATCAGGCACGTGATTCCAATCGTAAATCTTACCTCAATCTCAAATCAAAGTGAAATAAAAATGAGAACCAACAGTAGTAGTCTCACATTTAAATCCAACCACTGGTGTTATGAGCTCCAATATGGGTTTCACAAATCGCCTGTCTGTCTGTCTGTATGTACAACAAGTTAAGCCGTGTTAGCCGTGACTCGCTCGGAAAAGTTTTTTCGAATTTTGTTAATGAATTCTCGAGTTCCGTCCATTTTTGTAAGCGATGGAAATATGGATGGGGACGTTTTATCAAACCGAAATTGTTATCTATTGCTACGTCGTAGTATATTGCTACGTCGTAGTATATTGCTACGTCGTAGTATATTGCTACGTCGTAGTATATTGCTACGTCGAAGCATTTTGCTACGATGTACGTAGCGCATATGCTGTGGCTACAAATTATTGTATACAGCCTAGTTTTATTTTTTAAATCGCTTTTGTTCAAAGAAAAGAAAAAGTTTCTTCAAGAAAGAAGTCATATTAAAAGAAGAATTGGGATAAGGGCAAGAAATGATGATTAAAAAAAAAGTTGGGATCTTTACAAAATCTTAAGTTATTTATTCAGATTAGGTTAAAATGTAGTACTTTTTGAACGTCAACATGATTATAGACAGTACGACATCACCCACTCTTCGCCTTCTTAAAGATTTCAATGGATTAAAATACGTAAGTGAGGACTTGCTTTAGGAATAACCAAATACTTTTATTAGAAAACTCTAAGTTTGAAAACTAATAATTCTAAATGGAACTTTAGTCTTACTGAAATGAAATACTTTTTCTCAAAAATTCTTAGGTGTAAAAATGGTTGTTTTAAACCATTGTTAGTAATTTTGGGATTTTTGGGACAAATACTTTTTGATTTTGTCCTACTTATGATTCAAATTTATTTTTTTATTATAACATTTATAATATTACAGGATAATACATTGCATAAGACAAGTATTTGTGTGATGAGCTCGATGATTTGTTCTATGTCGGGATGTAATTTATCTATAATATTTATGTATTTAGAAGTATATAAGTACGTTCATCAGTTGTCTAGTACTCATAATAAAAGCTCTGACAGACGAAATGGCGTTTTGTTGAAGTCGTGGAATATTATATTATTATAATTTTGCATTAAATAAACAACTTAACTAACGTAAATTAATATTAATCAAACAGATTCAGGCCATTACGTTTGAAAATCATCAGACGATTAGATTTTGATTGATATCTAAAGTTTATTTCAACAATATCTTTGCTGTCAGGCCAAAAGCAATTAATTTATTTAATTGTTTGAGTTTAATTAATATTTTATTTTGTTTATTTAATACTTAATACTTTATTTGCTCTTCACAATGTATAAATAGGTCTTATGTTAAGTATATAGGTAACAATTGTGAACCCTGCAGCAGTTGAAAAGGAGAGATCTCTTCGGTACTTTACACTTAATGTCTATGCATATTAAAAACAATGTAAGTATGTAAGGCGGTGGCAGGGTGATTTAAACGAATACCGAGAGGACTGGTTCGAGGTGGCGCAGGACAGACAAACGTGGAAGGATTTGGGGGAGGCCTATACTCAGCACTACTCAGCAGTGGGCCACAATAGGCTAGAAGACAAAAAAGTAAAAAACTATTTTAGTGTATTTGCAGTAAAATATATCCGTATGTTTTTTTAAAGTTTGTAATCATATTAAAACAGTTGATGTAACTATGTAGTTTTTCTTTGCAATCCGTAGAATTTATAAAATAGGCAGTTTTTTTGGTAGGTTTTATTATAAGACAACCTTTTACAAAATACATTTAACCAAGAAAAGAACAATCACCATTTACAAACACACAGTTTAAATTCACAAGACATTTTTAAGGTTACATACTTACAAAATACAATTATTCTCAGTACCTATACCCAGTGAGAGCGAGATAGCAATAGGGCGTGGCACAAGAGTGAAAGAGAGGCACGATCTCGTAGTTTCATATTGTCCCCATCTCAATATTGAGATTAAAAGTGACGCTTCGCTTGGCGCAAATTATTAGTCGTAAGGTCAGCAAAAACAGTTCAGGAAATATTATCATACTAATAAAGTTATTTTAGTAAAAAAGGGTTTATTGTTATTGTAAAGTTTCGTTTAATGTTTATTAGTTTAGAGTAAGTTTTTTGTGTAATTATTCGTATGTGATGTGTTTATTTGACTGTCAATTTTTTACTAGGTTTTCCCCTTGGCTTTGCTCGTGTGACTTTGGTGAGCGAAACTTTACATATAAAGTAGACTTTGTGGCAATCAACATATTTCAAAGTAAAATTACATTACGTCCATTCAACTATTCTTACGTGAATTAGAAATAAACATTCAATCAAAATGTTTACGAAATACGCTAAGAAAAATTTTAAGAATTCAGATTTTACTTGAAATTTTTTAGACACACAATACATATTTAAATTATAAACCAACTTTACATGACTTATTTCAAAACAGTATCACGTAAAAGGTCCATTTTTGTTTATTCTTATTTATCTAGAAAAATAGTTGTGTGCACCAAAACTGCTAAGTATTTTTCTAGAGAAATAATAATAAACCACATCGTCATCTGCAGTATTTAATTAATATAAAAATCTTTTGTAAGACCGTTATTATATATTCCAACATAAAATAGTTGTAAACTAGGATAACACGTAAAATCTTAGTTTAATATCAAACAGAAATGCCGAATAACTACTACATCTTCATTTTACATTCTAATTAAAACATAACAACTTAATAATCCTCTAAAATCACAAAAATATTATTTCTATTTTTTCTGCTGACGCTACCAAGTCAGAGCTCACTTCACTGAAACGTAGCACTGCAGGCGACGTTTTTGCGCACCGTACCTCTGACACAGACACCTTTTTATGTAAAGACGAAGAAAAGATACGTATTAACTGGAAAAGATAAGTTTCTTTAATTTTTCTTTTTACTTTTTTATGTAGCCGTCGTTACCGTGCAGTTCCCGGTGCGAATAGGACTGACCCATATCCACCAATGGGTGTCGTAAGAGGCGACTAAGGTATACTACGACCCGGTGCATACCACCTAGCCTAACCTAGGGGAGTAAACCACCAGCAACAGCATTCCCAAGGAGGGTTGGCGTCAGGCAGGCGGCCGGCCGTAAAAATATACAGCCAAAACCTCAGCAGCATGGATAAGACATGCTGCGCCGACCCCAAATAATAATAATTGGGAGAAGGGCAGGGGAATGATGATGATGATGTAGCCGTCGTAGTGGCCTTGCGGTTCTATGTATTTATTTGTATGCACGAGGTGCAAGTTTGATCCCCAGCGCAGACAAGTACCAATGTGACTTTTTCAAAGTTATATGTACTTTCTTAATCATTCTAAGACACAACTGACAAACGGTAAAGGAAAAACATCGTGAGGAAACCTGGATTCCAAATATTGGAATCTGTAATCGCCAATCCGCAGTGAGCTAGCGTGGTGTTCAAAGCTCAAGCCTTCCCTATAATGGGAAGAGGCCTGTGCCCAGCAGTGGGATCTTTATACCTAGGCTGGTTATATGTAGCCTGTCTGTGATCCCAATGCTGGGCAAAGGTCTCCCCCATTTTCTTCCAAACCTTTCTATGTTTTGCTATTTCTAGCCACTCCATTCCTCTCTTTTTACATTTGGTTGGTAAATATTGAGTCGTGAGAATTTTCACAATATGAGTACACACTTATAATGATTTGGGAAAATATATAATACTTTAATCTAAATGTAATGGGTGTCACATCCAGTGTTGCCAACCTCTGCATTGCATTCGAACAAGGAGAATACGGCTTTCTTTTCCTCCGTTTGACTATTTACTAGCTTTGAATTTGAGCTGTTGTTAATATCATTCGGGACCAACATTCTCATTTGAAAGCTTTTCTTTACTTCCTTTGTAATACTTTGAAAATTAAAACGTCTATTTATTAAATGTTTTAGTTAGATTATAAAGGTTTAAGCGTAGACAGTCACCTACTGGACGCTGGAGGAAGGACATCGTCGTCGAGGTCGTCCGCGGCAAAGGTGGTGTGATGATCTTGTCAGATATGCAGGTCGCACGTGGCCAGAAATCGCAAAGATCTCGATTTTGATCCCTGCTTATAGCACTCATAACACAAGTTACTTTCGTATATTTGAGACTAGATGGCGTTGTAGGAATGTTGATGAATAATTATTTTTACAACAATAATCTCAAAAAATGTGATCCACATGTAAATGCCTCATAACCCTATTACGTAAGGTCAGGGCAATTTTTAAGGTCACAGATTTAAAGATAACTAAATTAAACTGATAAGCGAGATAAGAAATTAAATTCAGGCCTATCTGGACGAAAATATCTTAAAGTTGTTTCAGAAGGTTTAGAAAAAACAGAAAGAGTAAATTCAAAATGCTTAATAAATCTTTTACAAATACTACTACCTACTACTATTATAAAGAGAGGATTTGTATTTTTTGTGTATAATAATAATAATGTCTGGAACGATTTCGGTCACGTTGGCGAGTGTTACTATGACACCAGCCAGCTACGCGGGACATATTATAGTGCACAAGCGTGTACGCAAACACAGGTGCACTCTCTGTTCCTTTACTCTCATAGTCCGATGGGACAGTAATCCGACACGACCGGAGAGAGATCAGGCGCAGGACCCACATTTGCATATAACTTATCTAGATAGTCTATGCCCAAAATTGGAACGATTACCGAATGATACCCTTCATTATGACATCACAAATAATTTGAATTGCTTTTTCCTGATAAAGGTGAACCTTCTAAAACCTTTTTTTAAGGTTAATATCACTTCCACTAATTAGAACGAACTTGGAATCTAGATTATCGAATATCGAGAGCTTGTGGACCTAAATATGTAAGTAGCTTTATAACAGGGTAGTTATAGTACAAACTAGTATTAAACGGCGCGTTCGACTAAAATTTGAATGACTATTTATCGATCTAATTATAAGAGGGAACGGAAATAGGTAGACATTTTTAGTAAGTTTCTTTTCTTTGAAGGTTATTTTCAAGTGGTAAGTTAATCAGAAAATAGATGTTAGTTCAGCTTTAAAAAAGTTTTAGTCGATAAGCTCATGATTATTTGATACTTAACTAGCTCTTGCCCGTGACTTCGCCAGCACGAATGTCAGTTATAGCAGCAAAAAATATATTACACAACAGCTTAAATGCGTAAATGCAGGGTGTCAGCTAATTCCATTCCAAATTTCATAAAATTGATCCAGATATTGGAGCGTGAGAGGGTAACGAACGTTCATCTATTCATCCATCCACCTATACTTACAAACATTTACCAGTATAGTACTTAGATATAAGGATTTAAATTTTCTTTTTTCTACAACTATCTTTCGAATAAGACCCCTATAAACTAGTAAAAGCGAGTGACACCGATCAAAAGGCAATTTAAAAGTATGTCCTACCTAGCAACCGAAATAATCACCAAAAACTTTCCTGTGACTCTACAACATAAATCCATAGAACACGAGACTAAATAAATATTACAGCGCAAAAAACTTATAGAGCAGCTACTCGCGTCCCAAGTTCGCATCTAATAGCACAAACGTGACCACACCGCCATACAATATTTAGACCAATACCCTTAATGTGCCTTCCTAAATATAGAGAGACAGATATCTCGGGAAGGTAGGTAAAGTAGGACATACACTGGGTTCAGCAACACCTCAAAAAGTACGCAAAATATAGAGCTATGACGCTTTTAATATGTCACGGAAAATGATAATAAATATCGCGTGATATTAGTCTTTTTCACACTTAATTCTACGCAGAAAAAAGTATTTTGTTTTGATCTGCTCTTGCCGTTTAGAGAAGAGAATTTTAGACAGACCTGTTGGTCTAGCGGTTAGTGGTCCTGACTGCTATAGCGGAGGTCGTGGGCTCGATTCCCACCAAGGACAAATCTTGTGTGTGTGAGCACGATCATTTGTTCTGTGTCTGGGTGTAATTTATCTATAATATTATGAATGTATTTAGAAATATACAAGTACATTTATCAGTTGACCAGTTCTCGTAATACAAGCTAATTTAGTATCCTTAATTTGAGACTAGATGGCGTTGTGTGATTGTTGAGGAATATTTACTGATATTTGATTATGTAACAATATTTTGTCGACATCCCTATTCCTATACTGTTGCTATGTGCATGTGTGCGTCTAGCTTTACTAGAAGTAAAAACAAGTAAAAGTTGGGTGTAGAAGTTTTTACTAGTTGTTAGTAAATTGTGTTAGATAGACAAGGTTGTATACACTATCTATACTAATATTATAAAGAGGTAAAGTTTGTGAGTTTGTATATTTGTATGTTTGTCGGCGCTAATCTTCAAAACTACTGAACCGATTTTAAAAATTCTTTCACTGTTAGAAAGCTACATTATTCCGAATTGCCATGGGCTATATGAAATCACCCTACTTCTCTCGGTTATCTTCAAATAAGGATATTAGTCAAGTAAGTCGGAAAAAAATTACCGCTAAATCACTTTTATCGCGTACGCTGCCGAAATACTCAAGTATATATGAATACTATGTACTACGAAAATGTAGGGCTCCTATAGACCTACAAAAAAGTTCGCGATGCCCTATATCTATCTTTTAGGGGAAATCCATGATGAGGCTAAACAGATAAAGAAAAATAAGACATGTTTTCTGAGCATGATTTTAGTACTACCATATTAATTCTTACGTCTAAAACTTACTTTAAAAAAAAGTTCATATCATGGAGATAATATTTGTCTTTTACAGTTTATAAATCGGATGAATAGTTTCTGATATATCGTGAAATTAAAAAGTACGCACGAATATTTTTTCACACGGCCCGCGGCTCTCGAGGCGAGTTACAGTGAGGGGCGCGGGACGAGGTACCACGACGGGACTTGCGATCGCGCGTACCGAGGTGTTATACATCGCAATAAAATAGCTTGATTTTTTACTTTGTACTTTCGTTGCACAAGGCAATTTTCGTTGTTTTCATTGTATTTGTTGTTTAAATTGTTCGTTGTCTACTATATATTATATAACTCAAAGGTGACTGACATAGTGATCTATCAACGCACAGCCCAAACTACTGTACGGATCGGGCTGAAATTTGGCATGCAGGTAGATGTTATGACGTAGGTATCCGCTAAGAAAGGATTTTGATAAATTCTACCCCCAAGGGGGTAAAATAGGGGGATGAAGTTTTGTATGAAACTTTGTTAAAATTAAACCTATCGGCCTGAGAATTTTGCATGCATATAGGTACTATGACGTAGGCATCCGCTAAGAAAGGATTTTGATAAATTACACCCATAAGGGGATGAAATAGTTTATATAAATCTTCTTAGATTTTTGACTTGCCATGACAAGTCTCAGGGGCAAACTCTCAAATTTGCGAGTCTCAAACTTGAGAGAACATTGCTTCTCTCATGGGCAGTTCTATGTTGCTTGCTCACGAGTAAGTTCTCCCAGTAGCTTGATAGTTTTAGCGCGAAATGACAAATTAGTTAAGAATATTGTGTACAAAGAAGTTTTGTAGGCCCTAATTTTTTACACTAACTTGCTAAACAATTATACTTCTTAACGCGTGCGAAGCCGCGGGCAAAGGCTAGTACTGAATAACATTGTAGATACTGTGTTGCGGAGAAACAATGTGTTTATTCTAGGTTTAACGAATACGTCAGGAGACTTGTATCTTTAAGCGAAATGGGCTAACAGAACTCTTGTACGATTTTTAATGACAATGAGGGCTGTGCAATGCTTACCGGGTTTGGTCTTCGATGAGTTACTATTTCTATACGCATACCAAGATTTAAAGTCATAGGTTAAAGGAGTATCCCCAATTATCATAGGTTAAAAATATGATTTTCTTTAGTTTAAAGCAATTTAACCCTTGTATCGTGGGGGGTTTCACAGAATTTCAATTCACATGCATATAGACTCAAAGCAAGCATTTGTGGAACACACAAATTTTTGTCCTACGCGGGGATCGAAACTGCGACACGTCGTGCACAGTGGTAACTATTGTGATGACCTATACCACTCGGCTATCGGTGCAGTCGAGGTAGTCAAATGGATAAGTACATTAGGTATATATGCATATTTCCTCAGTTGTTAAGATAGTTTCTTCCACACTAACTTTATTCCTTCTCTCCCAAATCCACTTTTAACCATATTTCCTAGTCTAGCCCCTATGCAACGATACCGTTATTGTCAATTACTTAGTACAAACTAGACAATGGCGGGCAGCTAATGAGTCGAAACTGCGAACCCGTGCTCCGGGGTGATTTATCGCGCCGCCGTACAAAAGCGAATGTGGAGGCTTTGTGTTATTACTGCCTTATATAATGTGTATAATATGTGCATTCGTGTGGGGTATCAAATTGTTTAATATGTAAAAGATGTGTACTTGTGTTGTTTTTCTTTTACACAACGTCAAAGAGTGTTGCTTGCGAGATGACGTCAGATAGGAACGTGTGGAAGAAGAAGACATGCTGCGCCGACCCCAAATAATAATAATAGACTGGTGGAAATCGAGCCCACGACCTCTGGCAACTACTAACCAATAAACCAACAGGCCCGTCAAATTAGACCGATGAGGTACAAGCGTAATATTCTGAACAATTCTTCGCTGCTTCGCACACACACATGTTTATATCGTTACCTACCAACCGTGGATCTTTCGTGATTTAATATTTCATTACATATATTTATCGCACTACTAGAACAGACTTACGTTTATTTGGTTCAAAATTTAAGAAATCAAAACCATCCTTCTTGCTTAAAAAATTATAAACTCAGGCCATCTGTAAATTTTTTCCAAAGACAAAAAAAACCTAACACAAACAACGAAACTTCACAGTATCTGCTACCTAATAAATCCAGACAAACCCCGGACAGTCATATCTCACGTTAATACTGCAACACTTAATAGGTGGAAACTGCGTGCCGCGCATATTTGTACCAGTGAACCTACCACAATCGCTTAAAGTAATATTATTGCAACTGTGGAAAAGAGATAGCGCACTACACGGCGTATAGCTGCGTCTCTCTTCCACAACTGCAATGATATTACTTTGAAAATTAGCGCTAGGTGATCAGTTCGAATGCAGTAGTATTAGGTATTAGTTAGTTTGTATTTTACCCGTATTTACATTTTACTGACACTTCAATTAGTTTTTAAAATGACTGACCCAGTTGTTTTTGTTTAGTTTTTTAAATGACTGACAATTGTTTTTGTTATTCGTGATTATATTTGAGCAGTTCAAAATGAAGAACGTTACTAACACGTAATTTCTTGTTTTTACTAAACTAAACTGATCACTTGAAAGTTTAACAAAGAAACTATCAAAATGCCGAAAAACTGAACTGAACAAAATGAAGGAAAAATTGGCCGAAAACCATTGGTTTTAAACGTAAGAATGTTAAGTGGGAGGCATGCCCATATAATGATAATAATAATGTCCGATGGGACGGCAATCCGACACGACCGGAGAGGGATCAGGCGCAGGACCCACCTTTTCACGTGCCTTCCGAAACACGGAAGCTGTGATATTTATTTCTTAAACGCACAGAACTTCGAAAAGTCGGTGCGCGCCGTGGGGATCGAACTCGAGACCTTTGACTTGGCAGGCCTACGGTCTTACCACTAGGCTATCACAGCTTCATGCCCATATACTTATTATCTACCACCACTTTCTACCTATACTCAAAAACGCTGATGCAATAAGACCAGGTTCTGCACGCATTTTATAAGCTGTAGATACAATTACCATCAGAATCACCTCAAAATCAATTAGTTTCGAATCAAAAACGATAGATTATCCGCAATAGTTATATACGATTATGGGGCGAGCTACTGGCGCGAGCTACTGGCGCCAGTTTTATCACCAATTTACTAGGACAGTTGAGTAATGGTTCCTATCGTGATATTCGATCGCGGGATAAATCATAATGTATCTTTTGATTAAAAAATATATGTTTTTATTCGTTTTAATGGGTACAACGATTTGGTTTGTTGCACCGTTTATTTTGTTGAAAATCTATCACCAACTCTTTAAGTAGGGTAGTTGCAATCGTAGAAGTGAGACAGGGCACTATACTACGTAGAACGTTGTCTCTTACCAACAACGGCAATTTCTACGGTAGCCAAATGATAAGCACCAGTATCGTAGTAGTTAGTAAGACTGCACAGATAGCCGAGTGGTAAAGTACCATAATCCTGGTCCAATGGTCCAATCAACACAGTACTAAACGTGTCGTGGGTTCGATCCCCGCGGGACAGCAATCTGTGCGTTCCATAAAATAATGGTTGCTCTGAGTCTGGGAGTATGAAACCCAGTTAGGTAAGGTTTGGTTTTTAGTTAGGTTAGGTTTGGTTTTTAGTTAGGTTACGTTAGGTTAGGTTTGGTTTTTAGTTAGGTTAGGTCAGGTTTGGTTTTTAGTTAGATTAGGTTAGGTTTGGTTTTTAGTAAGGTTAGGTTAGGTTTTTAGTTAGGTTAGGTTAGGTTAGGTTTTTAGTTAGGTTAGGTTAGGTTTGGGTTTTAGTAAGGTTAGGTTTGGTTTTTAGTTAGGTTAGGTTAGGTTTGGTTTTTAGTTAGGTTAGGTTAGGTTTGGTTTTTAGTTAGGTAAGGTTAGGTTTTTAGTTAGGTTAGGTTAGGTTTGGTTTTTAGTTAGGTTAGGTTTGGTTTGGTTTTTAGTTAGGTTAGGTTAAGTTTGGTTTTTAGTTAGGCTAGGTTTGGTTTTTAGTTAGGTTAGGTTAGGTTTGGGTTTTAGTTAGGTTAGGTTAGGTTTGGTTTTTAGTTAGGTTAGGTTAGGTTTGGTTTTTAGTTAGATTAGGTTAGGTTAGGTTTTTAGTTAGGTTAGGTTAGGTTTGGTTTTTAGTTAGGTTAGGTTAGGTTAGGTTTGGTTTTTAGTTAGGTTAGGTTAGGTTTGGTTTTTAGTTAGGTTAGGTCAGGTTTGGTTTTTAGTTAGGTTAGGTTAGGTTTTTAGTTAGGTTAGGTTAGGTTAGGTTTTTAGTTAGGTTAGGTTAGGTTTGGGTTTTAGTTAGGTTAGGTTTGGTTTTTAGTTAGGTTAGGTTAGGTTTGGTTTTTAGTTAGGTTAGGTTAGGTTTGGTTTTTAGTTAGGTTAGGTTAAGTTTGGTTTTTAGTTAGGCTAGGTTTGGTTTTTAGTTAGGTTAGGTTAGGTTTGGGTTTTAGTTAGGTTAGGTTAGGTTTGGTTTTTAGTTAGTTTAGGTTAGGTTTGGTTTTTAGTTAGGTTAGGTTAGGTTAGGTTTTTAGTTAGGTTAGGTTAGGTTTGGTTTTTAGTTAGGTTAGGTTAGGTTTTTAGTTAGGTTAGGTTAGGTTAGGTTTTTAGTTAGGTTAGGTTAGGTTTGGGTTTTAGTTAGGTTAGGTTTGGTTTTTAGTTAGGTTAGGTTAGGTTAGGTTTGGTTTTTAGTTAGGTTAGGTTAGGTTTGGTTTTTAGTTAGGTTAGGTTAGGTTCGGTTTTTAGTTAGGTTAGGTTTGGTTTTTAGTTAGGTTAGGTTAGGTTTGGTTTTTAGTTAGGTTAGGTTAGGTTTGGTTTTTAGTTAGGTTAGGTTAGGTTTGGTTTTTAGTTAGGTTAGGTTAGGTTTGGTTTTTAGTTAGGTTAGGTTAGGTTTGGTTTTTAGTTAGGTTAGGTTTGGTTAGGTTTTTAGTTAGGTTAGGTTAGGTTTTTAGTTAGGTTAGGTTTGGTTTTTAGTTAGGTTAGGTTAGGTTTGGTTTTTAGTTAGGTTAGGTTAGGTTTGGTTTTTAGTTAGGTTAGGTTAGGTTTGGTTTTTAGTTAGGTTAGGTTAACTCTATCCTTAAGGAACTCTATCCCGGCTATCCCTCGGGAACTCTATCCCTCGGGATCTCTATCCCGGCTATCCCTAGGGAACTCTATCCCGGCTATCTCTAGGGAACTCTATCCCAGCTATCCCTCGGGAATTCTATCCCGGCTATCCCTAGGGAACTCTATCCCAGCTATCTTTAGGGAACTCTATCCCAGCTATCCCTCGGGAACTCTATCCCGGCTATCCCTAGGGAACTCTATCCCGGCTATCTCTAGGGAACTCTATCCCAGCTATCCCTCGGGAACTCTATCCCGGCTATCCCTAGGGAACTCTATCCCCCGGGAACTCTATCCCGGCTATCCCTCGGGAACTCTATCCCGGCTATCCCTAGGGAACTCTATCCCAGCTATCCCTCGGGAACTTTATCCCGGCTATCCCTAGAGAACTTTATCCCGGCTATCCCACGGGAACTCTATCCCAGCTATCCCACTGGAACTCTATCCCAGCTATCCCACGAGAACTCTATCCCAGCTATCCCTAGGGAACTCTATCCTGGCTATCCCACGGGAACTCTATCCCTCGGGATCTCTATCCCGGCTATCCCTAGGGAACTCTATCCCGCCTATCTCTAGGGAACTCTATCCCAGCTATCCCTCGGGAATTCTATCCCGGCTATCCCTAGGGAACTCTATCCCGGCTATCTCTAGGGAACTCTATCCCAGCTATCCCTCGGGAACTCTATCCCGGCTATCCCTAGGGAACTCTATCCACCGGGAACTCTATCCCGGCTATCCCTCGGGAACTCTATCCCGGCTATCCCTCGGGAAACTCTATCCCGGCTATCCCTCGGGAACTTTATCCCGGCTATCCCTAGAGAACTTTATCCCGGCTATCCCACGGGAAACTCTATCCCAGCTATCCCACTGGAACTCTATCCCAGCCATCCCACGAGAACTCTATCCCAGCTATCCCTAGGGAACTCTATCCCGGCTATCCCTAGGGAACTCTATCCCAGCTTACCCGGCTATCCCTAGGGAACTCTTTCCCAGCTATCCTGGCTATCCCTAGGTAAACCTAAAAACCAAACCTAACCTAACATAACCTAACTAAAAACCAAACCAAACCTAACCTAACTAAAAACCGAACCTAACCTAACCTAACTAAAAACCAAACCTAACCTAACCTAATTAAAAACCAAACCTAACCTAACCTAACTAAAAACCAAACCTAACCTAACCTAACCTAACTAAAAACCAAACCTAACCTAACCTAACTAAAAACCAAACCTAACCTAACTAAAAACCGAACATAACCTAACCTAACTTAAAACCGAACCTAACCTAACCTAACTAAAAACCAAACCTAACCTAACCTAATTAAAAACCAAACCTAACCTAACCTAACTTAAAACCAAACCTAACCTAACCTAACCTAACTAAAAACCAAACCTAACTAAAAACCAAACCTAACCTAACCTAACTAAAAAACCAAACCTAACCTAACCTAACCTAAAACCGAACATAACCTAACCTAACTTAAAACCGAACCTAACCTAACCTAACTAAAAACCAAACCTAACCTAACCTAACTAAAAACCAAACCTAACCTAACCTAACTAAAAACCGAACATAACCTAACCTAACTTAAAACCGAACCTAACCTAACCTAACTAAAAACCAAAACCTAACCTAACCTAACTAAAAACCAAACCTAACCTAACTAAAAACCAAACCTAACCTAACCTAACTAAAAACCAAACCTAACCTAACCTGACTAAAAACCTAACCTAAACCTAACTAAAAACCTAACCTAACCTAACTAAAAACCAAACCTAACCTGACCTAACTAAAAACCAAACCTAACCTAACCTAACTAAAAACCAAACCTAACCTAACCTAACTAAAAACCAAACCTAACCTAACTAAATGTCTGTGAAACCCGCCACGATACAAATATTAAATTCCTTATTGCGGGAGCCGTCTTTAAAAAATGCAGTGGGACGTTTATGGGCTGGTAATATTATTATTGTATATGCAATTAGCCTGCAGCCTGTTTTGCGTTCTTTACAGGATTATTCTTAAGGTTGTTTGGCCAAGATGCTTTCTGATGTATGGACTTGCAAAACATTATTTCTATGACATTATATCGACTTTTTCAGTTTATTTTTGAGCATTCATTAACAGTGTAAAACAAAACAAAACTAAACTAAACGTAATTGTAAGAAAGACTGAGACAGTCATTTTAATATCCGCTATGAAAGAAGACATTTTTTATTTGCTTTGGGCCTATGCCCAGAATTGGGATCGTAAAAGCTTGTATGGACCTCAATTTGCGAAATATTAATCCGCAAATTCACATCAATGAAAACATAACAATTCGTATTACGTGCCTCCAAATATCTAAAAGCATAGACAATGAAATTTCATCCATAGACAATAGATATTGTCTCTGTCAATCTATTGTTTTTGGTCACACGACGGAACACTGATTAATAGGATGATATTTTGAGGATAATTAACTAATATTTTGATCCGGTAAGCTTCCAATTTGCCTATGTATTAATAACATTTTGTATTTACTGTAGAACTTCTTTTTTGGCATGTTCATTTTTTTCCACACACCGAATATTGACATACAAATTTTATTGCATTTTGATTAAAAAAAATCTGACATATCAACATATGCCTCACGGTAGCCATTTTTGTTTTCTATTTAACGTTTAAAAAGTTCTGTTGTCTGTTGATTAATAAGTAGAATTGAAAACTCAAAGGGCACAAAGAATAACAGGATTCTGGGCTGCTGATTCTTCCAAAAAGTGTAAGTAAACCATTACCCGATTCCCAAACAATTGTTATTAAAAACTAAATAAATACTAAAAACAATTGCCATTTACTACTACAATATATCATCTATCGGTAATAAAACGATGTAGAAGATGTTTTATAACAGTGATTAGAGGCGAGCTACTGGCGCTAGCTACTGGCGCGAGCTACTGGCGCGAGTTTTATCACCTCGATCGGAGAAGCGTTGAGTTATAGTTTGCAAGCAACTGTTCGCGTGCAGCCATTTATTTTGCTGGCTCGTCCTTACTATAAGTTCTAGATTTCTAGTTTATTGTATTAAAAAGAGACGTTGTTAGGAAATGTCAGTAACTATCTGTACTTAGCTATGCTTTGTCAATACAAAAAGAGTTAGTTAAACTTTTTGTTTCAACATATGAACACATCTATTCAAAGTCGCTCTGTCGGTACCTATGTAAGCTTAGATCTTTAAACGCAATGGATTTTTAAGCGGTTTTTTTTTCAAAAAATTGAATGTTTCATTAGGTAGGTTTATAATTATAATATGTATAATACATCAGCATTGCACCCTCGAGTTGCTGGGGCGGGTCGCTAGTTTCTTTAATAAATAAGCTTGCTCGAGATTATCTGTAGCTGTAGCTATATTATATATGCATAATATGCACAATTGATGAAGGAAATTAATAAAATTATGGCATTTATAAAATTATTTTTAACAGCCACAGTTACAAAAAGCAAATATCAAAATAATCTATCTATTAAAATTAACCGAAATACTTATTCGTCTCATGAGACTGTGGGGCAAGGCCTTTACTGTGCCTTTACTCTGTAGTAGGACATTTTAGGTAAAAAGTTATAATATTAGAAAGGAATAAAATAACTAAAACAACATTTAAACCTCATATAAAAGTTCCAAATTCAATCAAAATCAAATCCAAAACAAAAGACAATCAATATTAATTTGAAATAAGAACTTTGATCATGATAGATGATAAAATCAAAATGGCGCCGCTGAATGGAGCGAACAAATAGTAGGGTTGCGTTCAAATTGTAAAATTTTCCCCACTTTTAACTCTTTGGCCGTCGAATCGATTTATACAAGCGTAATCGTTGGATATCGCGCACAGATACTATAGCTCAGATATAAACGGAAAGTTTTCTATACAACACCAATCTATCAATACTTTTTGATGTTTTCGAATTTGTATAATAAAATGAAAATCCGTTCGCCGTTCTGGCATTGAGTTATTGAATTCCCTTGGGGTTTGAGGTGGTATTACACTAGTGATTTAAGGATTCTATATCTGGGATACGAGAGAGGCATTTAGAATATGATGATACGTACTTGGGGTACTGCAAAAGACCTAGAAATTGAGATGCAAAAATGCTTTATTATATTACTAGCCTGAGATATCCCTGTGCTGGGCGAAGGCCTCCTTACTCTTCTCTCACATGTAATAGACATGTGAAAGAAGAGTAAGGAGGCCTACGCCCTCAATAGCCTCAAGTGACTAGTTTGATAAAAATGAATCCAGGTATTATCGCCATCTCCGCCTGGGTCTGCCTCACTGACGTAAACGAGACCATTTGGCACATTAGTTTATTGACATACGACGTGTCCAGCCCAGTTCCACTTTAACGTGTTTACATTTAAAAGCAGGTGAAGAAAACAGACGCCACTTTGCGCCGTGTAGTGTGCTGTCTCACTTCTACAAGTGCAATAGTACTACTTCTTAAAGCAGTAGCAGGTTATTTTTCAGAACCATAATAATTACATTATTTGAAATGGAAACCAGAATTTATTTTAGGAATATTCTCACATAATAATATGTATGCGCAAAGAGTAAAAAGTATTTTTAGATGTTCACCTTTCGTAGACATATTGGGTATTTGAGGCGTAGGTAGTAAGATTACACTTTGCATAGGATATGTACGTAAAATAATGATATTGGTAGACTAAATTTTGGAACAGTTTAGCGATATTTATCAGGATAGCCCGACTAGTTTCGATGTGTCGTAGTCGCGATTTGAAGTCGTCGCTCACGACCCCGCCCGCGCCGCGTCAGCTCATAATTAAGGACTCCGGTTGGGTCCAAAACTAGTCGGGTTATCCCGAAAAATACGCGTGAGTAAAACTCATCATCATGCCCCTGCCCTTATCCCAATTTTTACTTGGGGTCGGCGCAACACGTCTTCTAGACATGTTGCTTAAAGTTTTGGCTATGGTTTTATAGTCGGCCGCCTGCCTGACACTAACCCTCTTTGGGAATGCGATTGTTGGTTGTTTACCCGCCACCATTCGGGTGACCCAAGGTGGTTGGTACAGGGCACTGGGTCTTAAGGTCCATTAGTCGCCTTTTACGACACCCAGTGGAGGATATGGGGTGGTGCTATTCTTTATATCCGGACACCACACGGAATACGCGTGAGTAAAACTGGTAACATATAAATCCGTCTTACGCAAGATATAATAAAAAATACTATAGTTAAAAAACAAAAAACAATTTGGTTATTGTAAATGTCATTTTTAACAGTGATATCCGCCGTTGCATGTGCAAGTTAGGTTTACATCTACCTTTGAGGCTAAACGGCTATCCAAACACAGCGTTAAAGTCAGAATATTTTAATAATATCCCAATTCCATACCAAAACATCATCTATACATATAATAAAATTGTAACAAGCTTATGTCTGTACATTAAAGATATTAAAGAAAAACTTAGATGGGGGTTCTTCATACAACCAATAGAATCCAAAAGTATGAAAAAAAAAAATTTTTGTCTGTCTGTCTGTTTGTTGTCCGCTTTTCACTCAAAAACTACTGGACGGATTTTGATGAATTTTTTTTTATTATGTAGCTATTAGTCCTCGCTAACATTTAAGCTATCTTTTTTTTGGAATTTTGCTCTTAAAGGGGGTAAACAGGGGCGGGTAAGATTGTATGAAAGTCTGTCAGTTTTTGAAGCTAATTCGATTAAAATTAATATTTGGCTATTTAGTTAGAAGTTAAGAATGACGCAATAAGGATTTTTGAAAATTCTGCCTTAACGGGGGTAAAAAGGGGGAGGTACGTTTCTATGAAACTCCGACTGTTTTGAAGCTAAGTCGATGAAAATTAAAGCTGTTTACGTGAGTGCTAAGTTTTTCTGCCCATCGTTTTGTGACGGTTACCTGTTTAAAGAACTATTGTCATAAAATTGTTAAACTATCCGTAAACATATGTCCGGGATAATCCCAAAAAAATTATGTAGAGATTTCATTTTCATTTCATCTATACATATAATAAAATTGTAACAAGCTCATGTCTGTACATTAAAGATATTAAAGAAAAACTTAGATGAGGGTTCTTCATACAACCAATAGAATCCAAAAGTATGAAAAAAAAAAATTTTGTCTGTCTGTCTGTTTGTTGTCCGCTTTTCACTCAAAAACTACTGGACGGATTTTGATGATTTTTTTTTTATTATGTAGCTATTAGTCCTCGCTAACATTTAAGCTATCTTTTTTTTGGAATTTTGCTCTTAAAGGGGGTAAACAGGGGCGGGTAAGATTGTATGAAAGTCCGTCAGTTTTTGAAGCTAATTCGATTAAAATTAATATTTGGCTATTTAGTTAGAAGTTAAGAATGACGCAATAAGGATTTTTGAAAATTCTGCCTTAACGGGGGTAAAAAAGGGGGAGGTACGTTTCTGTGAAACTCCGACTGTTTTGAAGCTAAGTCGATGAAAATTAAAGCTGTTTACGTGAGTGCTAAGTTTTTCTGCCCATCGTTTTGTGACGGTTACCTGTTTAAAGAACTATTGTCATAAAATTGTTAAACTATCCGTAAATATATGTCCGAGATAATCCCAAACAATAATGTACAGACTTCATTTTCATTTCATTTCAGATTTTCAGAATATATTGACTAGAGGTCGTTACAACATAAATTCTACATATTATTGCGCTATTTGATATGGAGGGTGAGCAATCACAAATTTTATGACAATTACCGGCTAATCGAAAAAAACTACTTAATGTACATAAGTATATTGTTCAAATTTTGCATGAAGATTAAGGACAGGTCTAGACAACATATAGGCTATTTATTATCAGGTTATTAACCATGGGGTCTTAGCAATAAACCTTTATTTTTAAAGAACACGCAACTGGTGACCAAAATACTGTTGCTATGGTTTTATGTTTTGACATTAATATTAACATGCTATTTGGCTTACTATATAGAAATTAAAATAGCGGGCTCAGGGGAGTACGAGCTTCGTATTTTTCCACTCCAAGTTCAAATTTCATTTCGACACACATTTTTTTAATTTATTTTTTAATAATTTTTGAGTAAGAATCGAATCTCAGTCAAGTATATTTTTTTTTCTTCTTTCGTTTTTGGTAGTATAAAAGTATTGTACGAAGCGCTTGGATTTTTTTAACATCCTAAAATTGTTCTTTAAAACCCTTTTATATGGTATCTGGTATAATATATGATACTTACTGTTTAAGCTAGGACAGTCTCATCCAATTTAAGAGGAGCTGTGGATATAAAGTGAAAGAAAACCAACTACACTTAAACAAAAAATAGTGTGGACGGTAAATGATTTACAATACTGAATTAACTACTTAGCTGTTGACTGCAATTTTGGTGTGTGTAACGCGTGGCCATAAAGATTTGATAGTGCCTATACACTACCACAATTGTGCACCAATTGCGATGGCATAGGGTAGTTGCATAGGTAAAGTATTATAAAGATAGGCTGCTATTATTAATATTGCGAACGAATATGCGTACTCTCGTGATTGTTTTTTATGTGTGCGTAAAATATCTGTCAAGGGTAGAATGAAAACGGAATAGAAGATGAATGGGGAGCAGCGCCTGCTGTTCTCCGCACCACAGCGCACAGTGCAAACGTGTCGAAAATTATCTGGCTGTTTAAGACCAACTCCTCTCAATAAGTTCTCCTCCTGATTGGCATTGCTCTATCTGACGTTAGAAGAGACATAAATCTGGTAGACTTAAGAGCCAAAAGAGCTTCTTCCGATATACACTGACTACTATTGCAACTCCAACTCGAGCTCGGTGCAAGATCTGGGCAGATCGACAACTATCTCCTACTACTTATGTCCTAACTCAGGAACATACACTCTACCGTCCGGCCTACCGGCCCACCTTGCAGAGGCCTGTTCAGAAAGCATTCAACCGTCTCAGAACCCAAAAAGGTAGGCAAATAAAATTTGGCAAATTTGGGTATACAGACCCCTCTCACATCCAGTGAGAATCCGACATCTTCGTAACGACGATGTAACACCGCCTAGAGTGGCCAAAGTGTCCGCGGTTAGTTGGTGCGCCGTCACCAAGTTCTGCGAAGAAGTGATGACGCTCAAGGAAAAGTGAAAGGCTTCATCTAACCACCAGATCCATGTTCGACGAGCAAGGGATAGAAGAAGGGCCTTATTTGCCCTCCTCCAACCACCATAAATAACCTACGCCAGTAGTCTCAGGGCAGTCTACTGTTATAAAGGCAAAGACGAAATGCATGGTGCTTCCGCGCGCCTCTTAATAAGGGCTGGCAAAAGCTGGCTCTACGTTAACGAAGAAGCTTCCGTTAAAAAGAGCTCTCCTGTCGGGGCTCGCGATAGATTGCGAAAGCGTTCCCGTGGCCCCCGACAATAGGATACGGTGAAGCACTCTGGCGCTTTAGCCAGTAAGAGTCCAGTACACTTCTTTGCCATCGCCCGTTTTCAAGTCCTTCAATCCAAATTGTCAAATCAGTGCAAGATAGTGGCCACAGCAAAAAACTAGCAGTGTTAACTAACAGTCAAATATGTTTGTAAGACTAGAGGTTAGGATTAGGAAGTTAAGAAATCAGGTAGTTTGGAACGGAACAGGATTAGGGAGCAAGCATTAAACATTATTTAGCTTTACTTTTTGTACAGCACTACACATCTTGAATACCACGCAGACGAAGTCGCGGGCAACAGCTAGTAAACAATAAAATCGTGTGATTTCTATACCGCATTAGGCATTAAAATGAATGCACGGCTATGGTTAATTAGCAATTTATACAACGAATAATTATGGAACAAAACCAGTGAAATATCAATGAGAACCGCAAATAGATTCAAATCAATAAAATGTTATTGGTTTGTTGAATGCTAAAATAATGTTTGACTTTTGTATAGATCTCTGATTTGCATAGATTTGAAGCTGTGATAGCCTAGTGGTAAGACCTTAGGTCTCGATTTCGATCCGCACTGCGCGCACCGACTATTCGAATGTTATGTGAGTTTTTGCCGTTTCTGAGGTGTATGCTAACTAACATTGTGACACGAGAATTGTCATCATCTTCCTGTCCTTATCCCATTTCACTTGGGGTCGGCGCAACACGTCTTCTAGACATGTTGCTTAAAGTTTTGGCTATGGTTTTATAGTCGGCCGCCTGCCTGACACTAACCCTCTTTGGGAATGCGATTGTTGGTTGTTTACCCGCCACCATTCGGGTGACCCAAGGTGCTTGGTACACTGCACTGGGTCTTAAGGTCCATTAGTCGCCTTTTACGACACCCAGTGGAGGATATGGGGTGGGGTGGGCTATTCTTTATATCCGGACACCACACAGAACGACGAACGAACACGAGAATTGTATATATTAGATAAAGCGATATAAGCTGCACCTGTAAAATAAACCTCAGTTCCATCAAAGAAAACGTCATAAAAGTTCAGAAAAAGCATTTGAAGGCCGTCTATCACACCGTAACGGCGAGGAACACATCTGTTTTTGATGATGACAAATGTGAATGAATTTGTTTTGACAGCGTGTGTTGTGCGCGGTGTGGTGTGCGGACACTGGTTTATCTACGCATTATAATGGTGCGTAGATGGTTTTGGGCGGTTTTGTAGTATAAGCAAGATGTGTGTAGTTGTTATGCCCAACAACAACATATGTTATACCTATCCAAACGTGATCCAAATATCCCCTTAATTTATTTGTAAATTTACTGCATTACAAAAAAAAACACATTCCATACGCAAAAATCCTTAAACAATTTTTGACCGGCCTGTTGCTCTAGTCGTTAGTCGCCCTAAGTGTCGTTTTTAGAAACCGCGCGAAAATTTGAAGGTCCCCTCGGTTTCTCTCTCTAAAAAAAGTTTAAACAATCGAATTGAGTAACCTCCTTCTTTTTAAAGTTGGTTAAAAATTATTTAACCTAATAAACCAGCCCGTTTTGACTCAATGAATAAATCACGTTCGGTCACGTTACTCATAATACAAGTTCTGCCTAATTTAAGACTAGATGACGTTATATGAAAAAAGTAATCCTAAAACCTTTACCTTACATGAAAAACCTTCTAAATCTCAATAAATCAGGCACTTATGACAACGCATGTAAATGTGACGTCGATCATACGTCACGACACGGAGGCAGGCATTGGAGGGCCTCCAATATGTATGCGGAGCAAAAACACGGCGTTGTATATTAAATCAAGTAAATCGCGTTACAGGTTGGGATTTATATCGCACGAACATCGCTTGCTAAATTGCTGTTATATGCTTGCTTGGGTAGTGGGTAGGTTTTGTGGCGTTGGGGACAAAAAGTTTTCTAAGCATTGTGCGTAAGCAATAAGTATGTAAGCGGATATTTTAAATTGTGGGATTACTTTTGTCTCCATATCTGAGTGTTTATCAAGCTTTCACGACTAAACCGGCTATCCGTGCAATCTAAAACAATACATATAACGTCAAAGACTGACATCAAAAGTTAAGGCACCTTCATCATCATCAGTGGCCTCTAACGTCTATGACAGATGATTGAAAAAGCAGCCGTGTTAATTTATTTAGGCACCTTAGTGACAACTTAAACAATCATAACCGACCAGAGCTATAAACAACTTTTGGCACGTGGATGACAATAAGTTGGTGTGCATATTCGCAACAAGAATCATCTAAACTATCTATCAAAAGTGATGGTTTTTATATATTTTTTTTTGTGCCGATTACAACCACGTGCTCAAAGATCCTTGTGGCACTATAGACTCAAATATTCAATGCACCAAAAAAAGTTTTTTTTTTCCACCTTTTCCCATTCTTGCCCACAGTGTACCCGTAATACTACACATTTGTCAGAGGGTGAAACGCTCTGAAAAAATGCGACCCACTGAATGAAAGCGATGTAAAAAGTGTACCTATTACAGAAAAATATAAACAGCCCATAGAGTTATGAGATTATTTTTAATAAAGCATTAACGTTTGTAGGTATTTTCGTAATGAAACGTTATGCTAAGATGTTTTCTTGAAGTTATTTGAGATATTACTTGGAATTGCTATGTTGTAATTGCTTGCTTATTTTTAAAAATAAATGCCTGAGTAATTGGCGATTTCTGTCTTTCCTAATTCTATATTTAAATTTCTTATTATTTACATTTTAATTGCTAATATGTAAGATTTTTGCAAAACCTGTGAATGTAGATTAAAACGTTAGTAAGTTAGTTTTGCTATTCAACGTGGTATGGACGTTGCTATAACTTCAAAAGTTAAATTACTGCCCCGTTTCCAAAATACACCCTATACATAGTACTAGTAGTTAATATGTACTAGCTTCGAATCAAACCGGCAACCTCGTCCTTAGAGTCCGACCATAAAACCACAAGGCCACAACCGACGGGGAATTGATTGAGCTCAATTAAAAGCAATAGGATCCCCCCTCATTATTCTAACGTGATCTTCGCCCAAATGTGTGTATATAATGTGTATAAAGCATGTCTAAGGATTAATTACATCACCTTTTTGTACTATATGTTGTAAACTAGCTTATTCTCAAGGTTTTACCTGCGTGGATGACGGTTATAGCTACAAAATTAATCTTATTTGTCGTCGGGTAACAAATCCTATTTGTTAATCCAGGGTTTCTATTAACTCCATACCAAATTTCGTACAAATTGGTTTAGCAGTTGATACGTGATAATATAACACAAGTAGAAAAAGGTTATTGCTGAAAAACTTTATCATTCTTCTTTGCAGTCGGGTAAAAAGTAGCCTATGCCGTAAGCCAGGGTATCAGGTAACTTCTAACCAAATTTCATTCGAGTTGCTTTAGCCGCACCTATTCATCCATCTTTCCATACTTACAAACTTTCGCCTTTTTAACATTAATAGTGGGATTTATTACACCGTTGTTGCCTTAAAAAGGCACTTAAAATATAGAAGCTAAAACAACAAATACCAAGCTTAATAACCTCGTGCTAACAAGACTTTAAAATATCTATTATAAACTCGCATGCTCGTACGAAGTTTTAATCAAAAACAAATGTTTCCTCAAGGTTTTCTTGCAAACCGTAATAAAGCAACATTTTCTCACTAACTTACATTAAAAGCGAATCTCTCAAAGCCGAACTACCAAGACTGTACAAACTATTATCACAAAAGGAACTAGCAAAAAGGTCTAATTACAATCCTTAGCGCGGCAAAAACACACCAGAGACACAACCAGGTAATACTTTACCTTTTGATAAAGTCCACAAACAAAGGAGAAAAAAAAAACTTTCAAAGACTTAACAATCAACGGACGAGGCTGCCTAGTTGATTGCCTGAGCCTTCACTTTAACGAACTTAAAAAAAGAGGGAAAAAACAAAACAGGCAAAGGCATCGCAAGTTCTGCCTCTTGATTGTTGAACAACAAGTGAGAGGAAAATGGCGGCATGTCCGAAATGAGTCTCGAATTATACATGCGTAACGTCTGCTGAATTGAAACTGTGTAAAGTTAGGGGAAAAAAAACGCCCGCGAAAGTCTTTTCCTAACGCTTTGTTTACGCTGCGATCATTATTTAAGTATGATAAACAGTTTTATTATACTTCAAGGAGAGAAGAGGAATTAAGAAATAAATTGAAGATCAAAACTTTATCGTTGCGCAGTTTCAACTTTTGTCTTTGCAATGTTCCTTAATGAAGTATTTAGTAAGCAGTTCTTTTTCACAGCCAAGAATTAACGAAACTGCTTTTAAAAAAAATACTAAATTACACAAATCATGAAGCAAATTAAATCTATGAAAAAATTGCTACAATATAAAATTAAAATTCCTGAACAAATATTTTAAATTATTATTGTATGAATTAAAAAGCCACATAGAACAATTTAAAAGTAAAAAATGGCGCAACTTTATAGCAAAGCGGTTTCGATGCGAAAAATATTCAAACTAAGTTGTCCGAGTTACAAAGAATGTTCGAAGTTTGAATATTGGACACCTGCATTCAAGATTAAAAATAAAGGAGAGAAATAGACGCCATCTTTAAAAAATGTAATTATGTTGTTACATTAATTACTATGAATGGGGATGATCCTACTTCCTACCAGTCATTTTGGGCTTTATCTAGGGAAAAACTTATATTGAGGTGAACTTTTTCCTAGGTTTAAAAATACCTAAAAAGACTAGACTACTAATATCTATTATAAACGCAAAAGTTTGTAAGTATGGATGGATGTTTGTTACTCTTTCACGACCAAACTTTTACTGGATTAACTGTGGTGAAATTAGCTGCAGCAACCTGGGTTCACGGGTCAAGTAGGGGGCAACAACTAGTATATTAAATCTATACCTACTAGCTTTGATAGCCTAGTGGTATGACCGCAGGACTGCCAAGTCAAACGTCTCTAGTTCAATCCTCACGGCGCGAATTTTCGAATGTTGTGGGTTCTATTCCCGCGCAGGACAAATGTTTGTGTTATGAGCACTATCATTTGTCTTGTCAGGTTGTAATTCATCTATAATATTATGTATGTGTTTAGAAGTTTAAAAGTATGTTTATCAGATGTCTAGTGCTTACAAGCTTTGCTTAGTTTAAGCCTAGATCGCGTTGTGTGAATGTTGTGGAATATTTATTTATTTAATGGATCACAGGAGCCTACGTGCAGAAAATGTAGCCACAAAGTAACAAATACTCGCCTAGCGTCAAACCTGCATCAAACCAATGCCTTTACAAAGTTACTAGCCCCACTTCACCTATAAATAATTAATACGACCTACCTAAGTTCCCGTCACAAAATGGGTACACTAAATCATTTCAACCTTTCGAAAATCAATCTGTACTAACTACGCTCCTTTATATATTATAAGGGACCTTTAATTTGCCGGGGTCCGCGGCCATGTTTAATTCCAATAAATATTTTATCGAGGCACTCAGGTACGGTGAGAGCAGGGAACCCTAACTAGCCACGTTGGAGGTTAGGAATAGAAGGATAACTTTGAAAGGTCTTATTTTTTAGGTGTAGTAAATTTATGGTCATGTTTGTTAACTTACTTATGAGTTAACAAGCATTGTAATAATCTTTCGTAAACAAGCATTGTATAATCTCATCTAATTGTAGAAAGTCATAAACAATTCCAAAAAAGCTGCAAAGCCATCATTAGGTTGTTAAAATTTGTATGGGAGCTCCAATGTTTCGGAATAGTTTGTTGTTTGGGTTCAAATAGGGGCGAAGTAGTTTCCACCAAGCTAGTCTAAGTTAAATTCCATTCAGATGTACCTTCTTCGTAAAAGGCGGTAACCTTCTTTATGTTTTCCAGGGTGAAACGCTTACGACTTCAACCCACGCCGAGGGCACGGCATGGGGATATGTCGGACTCCCATCGACTAAAAACCTTGGGCCCCATCTACTATCTAAGCCAGAGTCACGGGATTACTCGCGCATGCTCTACGTGACTCTGGCTGGAAAAAAAGGCGGTAACCTGTGAAAGTAATTTTGAAGTAACTTTTTTAGACATTTTTTTTTCGTGGGAAATCATCAAATGACCCCGCCCGCTGTGGGTGCAACGGGAGGGAGTGTCAGACTTTTACTGACTAAAACCCACTATGTTCCTTCTGGAGCCCTTTGAGTGCTGGGGTCGCGGTAACTCTCGCGAACATCCCGCAGCCCCGGCAGGACTTTTTTAGACCTAAATAAAGCTTCGGTACTTCTGCTTACATTTGCGTAGTGGCTGAACCCTAGCCACTCAGAGTCAATAATTACATTTGCAATAGAATTTTTGGAGGAAAAAACGTTTGTGAGATAGAAGTGGTTTGTACAGGTAAGTTATTAAGAGGATTACTAAGAAGGATTTGTTGAGTGTAACGCTATTTCAAAACCATTTTTTGTTTAACTGTATGTATTACTTGACTGCCTAATAAAAACAATATAACATATTCCATGACTTTCACACAACGTCATCTAGTCTCAAACTAAGCAGAGCTTGTATTAAGAGTACTAGATATAAACAACTTTTAAACATACTTCTAAATACATACAAGTTATAGATAAATCACACCCAGACACAGAAAAAATGATCGCGCTCATTACACAAACATTTGTCTTGGGTGGGAATCGAACCCACGACCTCCGGTTTATCAGTCAGTCTCACTAACCACTAGACCAACAGGCCCGTCAACTCAAACTTATTTTATAAATTCTTATTCCTAAACCTTTTCTATCCTCATATATTTAATGAAGGACCCTAACCTACCCTTTGATTGATAACAAATAACAACGGAACATCGAGTTTCTCCAGTACCAATAAGCTAGCTGTAACTGCACTTACAACATCCTCAATCGTCCCTAACTGCCCTAAGGTGATAATTAACTCTCAGAGTCCAAACTGGTCGTTAAAGCTAAGTGCCCTAAACTTTGTAGGACTGTTTCTGGCAATCGCAGGCTTCTGCAATTAGTCTGATTGGCTATAGGCTGTTACTCAATGCATTTAATGGTTTGCTCAATTGAATGTCGAGAGTTGTCGCTAAATTGTTGGTTAATTACTTGTTTGTAACAGTTTATAGTTGTAACATACTAGGGACTAGATTCAGCTTCGCACGGGTGCTAATGCATGAACCAATTTTGGTTAGTATTACTATAACACCAGCCAGCTACGCAGCTCTGTTCCTTTACTCTCATCGCACGATGGGACGGCAATCAGACACAACCGGAGAGAGATCCGGCGCAGGATCCACATTTTTACGTGGCTTCCGGATGCAATACTTATGTATCATACACATACATTTTCCTCTTCAAACATTCTATCTATTAAAAGCAAACCGCATCAAATCCAAAGCTTAGTTTTAAAGATCTAAACACACATAGGGACAGACAGACAGACAATGCAAAGCGATTTTGTATCTCACATTATACTGAAAAGTAGCTAGCTTATTAGTGAAAAAATCCACAAGAAAAAACCAAAAAGTAAACAAGATTATTAACTTAATTCTAACTGTATGATAGCAACATAAAAACAGTTGACATTAATCAATCTTGTTTCATAATTGAGAGTTAATACCGGACAAATAAGAGGATATGATCGTTTGCGCCGTTTCCTTCTGCGACTGAATTTTGTATTTTTGTCTAAAGGAATTAATTAATATTTTCACAATGGATGGAATCATTTGTTACCGGTGTTAAGTACGAAGAGTTCGGACTTGGGATAATTTCGTTTTACGCTTTTGTAGACATTTTTTTCATTCGTGATTGTAAGTTTTTTTGTTGAATATTGCGGATAAATTCATAAAGTTAGTTGTGTGATTGTAAACAAATAAATAGAAGCAAAAATGTGATTTTAAAGAATGTAAAAATTAACTTCGATAAATATTTTATTACTTCAAGAAGGTACCTATAAAGACTAACTCTGGATTTTTGGCGAATAAAACTAATAAAACTAATTTGAGCTAATGCTCGTTTGTTTTTCCGTCGAATACTTAAAATGTTCTGCTTCTATAGGAACTATAGTGCCTACAGAAGCAGAAAATAAAAGTGAATTAAATAAAAAAGAAGCAAAATAATGACTCAATTGTATTAGCACAAAATTATTTTTCACATTTTCGCAGACTTTGAAGTCCTCAGTCTTCGCATTCGCACGCAGTGGGGTAGGCAAAGACAAATTACTTTATTCCCCCTACCTATTTATTTATCGTGCTTCTCTCTGCTTTCATTATTTTTTTGTTTATAACTGTCCTCCCTATTTCCGAATCTACTTCTCTGGAATCCTCATCAACTTATTGTATTAATTACTTTTTTCGGCGTGACAATACTTTGACAATAGGTAGCCATTTCCAGCCTTGCCTTTTTTTATTAAGTTGGTAGAATTGTGACGAAAAATAAAAATTACTTTTTATTTTATTTTGTAATGTTGTCGGTATTTTTTTATTCAGTTGTTTTTTGTAGAAAAATCCGTAGAATTGACAGTTGTCTTGTTTTTATTGGTTCAGGAAATTGTTCCTAATTTGTCGCTTTGTGAGATTTTCAATTCGGAAGGTATTTTTTTTTATTTGTGTTGTATTTTTATGAAGTAACAACTTATATTTACTTTTAAGTAGACTTAAACTTCGCGCAAATGGGCCACTGGCCACGGCCGCTGGTGGCCAGCGAAAGCCACAATAACGTACTTTACACATACTTTTCGATGGCGGACACTGCTGTAGCGAGTGGCCGCCGCCAGCTTTAGGTGTGCGGCGCATCTGTACAACATGTATGAAATACTTAGTATGTTAAGTGCAAGTCTTGGTGGCCTTACGGTTCTATGTATGGATTTGTGTGCACGAGGTGCAGGTTCGATCCCCATCGCAGTCAAGTACCAATGTGACTTTTTCATTGTTATATGTACTTTCTTCTTATTCTAAGACACAACTAACAAACGGTGAAGGAAAACATCGTAAGGATACCTGGACTCCAAATATTGGAATCTGAAAGCGCCATCCGCAGTGAGCTAGCGTAGTGATCAATGCTCAAACCTTCCCTACATGGGAAGAGTCCTGTACCCAGCAGTGGGACGTGTGAAAGCTGGTTTATTCGTATATTTTTAAAATTATTATAATCAGTGATGTAAGATTCCCATTAACACCCCAAATATAAAAAAGGTTGGGCAATAATATAGTGGAACTAACTGTTGCCCGCAACATAGCTCGCGCGAATGCCGGTTATAGCTGCAAAGTTACCCATTGCAACGCAGTCGGTTAAAAAGTATCATATGTGCATATCCAGGGTATCTGCTAGATCAGCCAGAGTCACGCAGAACATACGCGAGTGATCCCGTGACTCTGGCTTAGGTAGTGGAACGGGGCTCGGGGTGTTTTTAGTCGGTGGGAGTCCGACATACCCCACACCGTGCCCTCGGCGTAGCTAGAAGTCATTAGCGTTTCACCCCGGAAAATAAAACAAGGGTGTCAACTAGCTCCATACCAACTTTTATCTAAAGTGATTTAGCCGTTTGTGTGTGAAAGAGTAACAAAGATCCATCCATACCCATAAACTTTCACATTAGTAATATAAAAACATTTACACTTATTTTTGGGCATTTATTTAATAAATATTAACATGCATATTATAATGATAGGACTACGTGATAGGATAGGATTCATTTAAATATCAATAAAACAGCAAAATATGTAAAACTAAGCATTTATTTATAAATATGATTTTCTAAACGCTAGTTCCTTACAAATATGTACTTATAAACTAATGGCATATAGTGTCTCAGGTATCTTGTGGTTAAACAAAGGTTAGAAACTTCTTGGTAACTTACATATCTCATACTCTGACAAAAGTTTTATTGGGTACTTATCTTGTATATTAAAAAAAAAACCTCCACAGACAGTTTGAAAAAAAAAATATGCTTATTTTTTTTTTCTTTTATCAGATAAATAGAAAAAGGGACGATATAGTGAGTTGAAATCTCGTTTGCCGTCACGTCTAAATGGGCTTTTTAATGACAAGTGACCCCACTTCCATATGTATGTGACATAGTATTTTTATTATTTTTAATGGACTAATTAGATTACATTAGTCAAATACACAATTGGAGTTGAGAAAGACAGACGGCGCTTTAAACCGTGTAGTGCGCTGTCTTGTTTACACAACTACAACACAACTAGCTATAATTAAAAAGGATAGGGATATTAAGCAATCGCTAGTCCAGCCTATTATACTAAAAAAACAACCACATGTCTTTCACTAACAGGCATCAAGTATATTCCATATGAATGTAAAAATATTTCGTAATAAACTTTATCATCAATTTGAGATAAGTAGTTTTAAAATTATCAATATTTATTGCTTTATCGTATCAAACGATAATTTTTCCTTACAATAGTTACAACCCACAATAATTCTTACAAAAAATTCGCATTTTACTCTCTTATACCTATCGTTTTAGGTAACTTATTATAAGGATGATTCCACTGAAACGGAGAAGGGCGGAATTGAATATACCGTGATCAGGTTAATAATAATAATTAGGTACTTACTTAACGAAAATGGGTGTTCATAAACTTGGGTATTTAAAAAGCATATTGAACAAGTATTTTTTCATTTATCGTGTAAATAAAAAATGGTGACGGCACTGTGAGATGAAAACTCGTGTAACGTCACGTCTCAATGTACTTTTTAATGACAAGTGACGTTACTAGTTTCAACTTCCATAAAATTCACCTACTTTGCTTTTTTAGTCAAATAAATACTCTCGATTGCTTTTGTACACTTTTTCCACCACCTGATTGTTCAATGTACATTCTCCATCTCCTTATAATTCCGCATCAGTGTAAATACATCCATAATTATAGGATACATTACTAGAATCCCAAAAAGATCTAAAGTTAAAATTTCAGTACCAATAGGGCATTAAAATTGTACGCTTACGTAAATAAGACAAGTCATACACGAGGTATTGAGAACTACAATAGTCGGCTGCTTGCCTTACAAGCAAAGAAAAAGCGAAAACAATAATTTTGCGATATCACCATCTTATCAAAAACTTCAACAAACAACACTTTGTCGCTAAATAGGCTAGTTGACTAAAAAAATCTTATTAATCCGTCAGATAGATTTCAAAAAAATATTGTAGGTATACGTATTTTTTATTTTATTTAATCAATAAAAAAATACAAAGATAAAACGCAACGAAGGTGGGTAAAAGTGTGGAAGTGGGGGCGGGGATTTCGACATACAGTATCTTATTTTTTTGTTGACGTGATAAAAGAAAAAATACGTATCCAATATTTTTTGGAAATCTATCTGACGGACTAATTAGATTTTTTCAGTCAAATACCCAATTATTGCTACTGTATTGCTCTTACGAATTTTACAATCGGAGACTCACATTACCTCGTGTAGAGACCAACCCTTTCCTTATATTAAATCTTATTCTAATATTTGAGTATTCTAAGGCAATAGTTCTAGTTCAGGCGGTAGAGGAATGTTCTTCATGATAGCGAAGCGTTTTAAAGCGTCATATTTCCCTCTTAAAGCTTCTACTTCTTCGCGAATCCTGTTGTTTTCGTCCTGCATAAGTTCCATGTCGTGCCATTCCTGAAAGTTGGAGAAAAGTGATAAGAGATGGCGCTGTTAACGGTTTTGTTTGGGTGTAGAGGGAGTAGTAGTTTCTGCTTGGTAATAATAGATGGCGCTGAAAATAGTTTTATTGTGTTTTTTTTTTGCTTGCTATGTAACAAATCAGGTAGCAAAAATTGACAATAACTTATTTCGACTTTTAAAAGTTGTTTATAAAAGCGGCATAAACAGCACAGTCATATCCTAGCTCTACTAACTATATTTTTGACTTGAAACACATACTTTAGGTCCTATATTCAAACCCTGATTTGCCCGAGGACCTCACCGCCACCTCTTTAAATAAGACCGTTGCAGATGTAGAAGAAGGACGCCGCTTTACATGAACTGTGCCGTCTCGCTTCCACAACTAAACAGTATTACTGTAAAAGGTGATACCCTAGTCGTAAGTCATGCTAGGCAGCAAAGTAACCACGTTATTTTGATTGAGATCTAGACACACGGCAGTGTGTCCGCCAAGTTCGAGCAAAAAAGCGACACACCGGCCGTGGGTTATATTACACGAACCATTTCGGGCCAATTTCGACCCCCCTATAACTCAAAATCTATTTTACTTACGCATATCAAATTTCTAGTATCTGTTGAGACCCCCTTACTTATCTAAAATACAAAATTTCATTAATGTACCTATTGTAGGTCTTGAGATATTGACGTCAGAAAATCGCTATTTTTACTATACACTCACTCACTGACTGACTCACTCACTCATCAAAAACCTAGACCACTTCCAATGGTCGTATTGACTTGAAATTTGGCATGGAGGTAGGTCTTTAGGTCAAGGTAAAGGGAAAAATCTGAAAATGGTCAAGTGTGAGTCGGTTTCAAAAATAATGAAGGTTTAAATTTATACCCGGTGTAAATTTATACCTAACTAAATTTATTTATATAAAGTATCTTTAAATCGTCGTACCGACCTGAAAATCGGTACGAAGGTTTGTATTTAGTCAAAGTAAAGTAAAAATATGGAAACGGCCAAGTGTGAGTCACTTTCGAAAATAACGAATGTGTAACCTTGATCCACTATAAATATGGAGTGAAAATGAATAAATAATAAGTAAGTACTTATTTAAGTTGGTACCTACATGTATACCCATATAGATTATTGATAAATGCGCCCGACACATGACAAACCTTTGTGTTTGTCTGTCGCGGGAATCAAACCCGCGACGACGTACGGCGTGCAAAGCAGGATCACTACCAAACCAATACCTATGCGCTGAATCCACGGTTAAAAATTCAAGAAAATAAAGTTGTCGGTCGGATTCGGATATTTTACTTAGCCACTCGTCAGTAAATGAGACATTTCCTTAACTAACTTAATCATAAGAAAAAAATGACAACCTTACAAAAATAAATGAAATCCCAACCAAAACATAAATGTAAAAGGCTGCCAAGTTCGATAATATGAGAATGCTTCTCCTATAAAAGAAGTGAGATCTGAATAAGTACCAAGTTCTATACACATACCTCAGTTAAAATAGTTACAGGAATGCACACTTGGCAAGTTTATAATTATATAATTTTAGTATTTCATTTTCTAAAGAAAATTATATACTTGACTCATTGCGTTTAGTAGGTTGCGTAAAAACTTGCCAAGTGGGCGTTCCTGTAACTATTTTTAACTGAGGTATGTGTATAGAACTTGGTACTTATTCAGATCTCACTTCTTTTATAGGAGAAGCATTCTCATATTATCGAACTTGGCAGCCTTTTACATTTATGTTTTGGTTGGGATTCGAATCTACTGCGTCAAACAATTTATCAATACATATTATTATAAAAATATCTTATCTTTTCAAAGTAAACATTCACTACGAAGTTTTTCCAAGATTAAGGTGTGATTCATCAAAAAAATATATGTTTCGTAACGGTATGTTGAGCAACGTGGTTTTTTTATTCGAAAATAGCACATAATTACTCGATAACATTTTACGACATCATAATATTGTCATTTAATAAGGATTAAAGCTAAGCGTTTTGCAACTATTACACAATGCAGTCCAAATATATCGCACTCAGAAACATTCAAATTATATTACAAGTTTGAAAGCAATATTTGCTCAATTTACTTATTAATTGTAACCTTTTTATGACCCCGCCCGCTGTGGGTGCAGCGGGAGGGAGTGTCAGACTGTTACTGACTAAAACCCACTATGTTCCTTCTGAAGCCCTTTGGGTGCCGGGCGAGCGGTAACTCCTACAAACATCCTGCAGTCCCGGCAGGATTAATTGTTACAGCAACAAAAGTCGGTTAACACAAACCATTATTTTTTTCTATGACATGTAGGAATTGGTGCTTAGTATGTTTTAACTATACCAGGTGTCAAGCCTATTTTGTTACCTAATAGCACAACAGTAATTCATTGAATTCGATTGTGTACAATTCGTTTGAAAATCGAAATGTGTTAATCGACTTTTGATGGTGACCGTACCTAACTTTTACTTTTTACGAAATTTCCCACGAAAAAAAGGGGGGTTATATTTCAGTCTATAAATTAAACAGTGTTTACTTTTCAGGTATCTTTTGAATACTAACCTGACTCTTTTCAGTTTCCAGTTCATCTTTTTGCTCGATTCGCTTGATGCGACACGACGCGGCGTAGCCACGGTTCTTTAGAGTTCGCCGGCGTTGTTTCATTCTGGAAAAGATGTACAAGGATGTTTAGGTAAATTAAAAAGGCAACTAATGAATCTACAAGCTATATTGACTACGCATTGTAATACATTATTATTCATTTCATATTAGCATATCCTGCAACAAAGATTTCAAAAAGGTTTCCGCGAAACCTATCAGCGATCTAGACCTCGTTAGTGATTTACTTTCATTTACATAAGGTAGGTATATAAACTTATATGCTTGTATATTTGATAATAAGGTACTACCACGGGGTCGACGCATCCATATAGACAAAAACCCCAATTATTATTTGTAGTCGGCGCAAAATGTCTTCTTCTTCCACACGATCCTATCTCACGTCATCTCGCAAGTAACACTCTTTGCAGCCATATCATCTTTCACACAATTCATCCATCGTTTCATCATTTACGAATATGTTCACGTTATTTATGTGGCTGTGCTTACCTGACAATCTGATCCCTCGTGAGTCCCCTCATCTTGAGCTGCCTGTTGAGGTCCCGCACGGAGATGGAGACCAGCTCGTCGTCACTGATCTCCGCGCAGGGGGTCGGCGACAAAGGGGCCTGGAACAACAAGAGTAACAAGTTAAATATAGTATAGACATTGATATTTTTCGGAAAGGGAGTTTTGATTTTGAAGTAGTTAGGAAAATGATTTGACGCCTCAAAATTTTAAAAGAACGAACAGATCGTGAATAGGTCGATGGACAAATCCAGCATCGGCATCCAGGGAGGTATCACGTCGATGTCCCTTTCACCCCGTATTGTTTTAAAAAGAAAGACCACGTGGTGGACTCCGAAGGAGATGGACCTTGGAAGAACTGATAGATGAGCACCCAGCCGTTCAGATGGTCTTTAAAAAATTAATGTACGGTAGAGAAGTAAAGAAAGTAAGGACGGGGAGTGAGGTATTTTTAATGAGTACTAGCTTAAGATACTCCCGTGCTACGGTATGTGACGTAATCACCTTTTTACCCAGAAACAAACCCAAAAAGGGGGATGAAGGGAACTCCCTGACGGACTCATCCCTGGCTTCTATAATAAGCTGGACTGGCGATCGCCAAATTCATGACTACATCTATTTATCATATTAACTTAAAGATAGATTTACCGCTAATGCTAATACTAATAATGCGAAAAGACTTTCTTCCCGACCTATTATGTACAGAAATAATAGGCATTGCTTAATAATTATATACTTTTTTGTCAATAATTGATTTTATACAACGTACTGACAACTCAAACTCACGCTTGACCCTGCATTACCTTATAAATTATGTGACCGTACGCTGCGCACTCGTCGCGCTCTACCTCACAAACGGTTGATCGTATAAAAAAAAGTTTGGACAAAAGTTGTAGAGAATTTTATACTCTACAACTTTAATATTGGTGAAAATATCATTTAAGCAATAGGAACCGAGATATTCGGGAAAAATGGTTTTTCGTGACCTTTGACCTTGAATATCTTAAGACGCGGATACGATAGAACTTGTGACTTTTGAGACAATATTTAGGGCAACCAAACGAAGGTTCTCACCAATTTTCAGCTTATTATCTTTCATTCCGAGGTTGACCCCTTATTTTACCTAATTTGACTGGGCTATTAATATATTAAGTTGATCACTCACGGTCTACCGAAAGTCTACGTGTCACGTTTCAACATAATCTGTTGAGGCGTAAATTAATTAACAAACAAACGACTTAAAGGCAAAAAATATAAGAATTATATACATGAATGCAAAACAGGGTGAATTTCAACCCCTTAAATAACTAAAAAAGAAAAAAACAATACAAAAAAGAAACACATAAGGCGAAAATACAATTCATTCAAGTCGAAAACAAAACAGTTTAAATCCAAAGAGGTTTTATTAGCTTTATAGCTTACCTCATCATCCCAATCAAGATCCATTGCACTTGTTTATTAAAGAAAAAACTGAATTAAATAAATATATTTTAAAAGAACTATCTATCACTGCTTCTCAGTAGCAAGTTCGAAACACAACTGGTTTCAGTGAGAAAAATATTTTGCCATGAGCAAAATTTGCAGAGTCATCATGATTCGACGATCACACCGGTGTCCTAATTTTTTGCATAATCATTGTACTAACCAAGGAGGGATAGGAATATCTATTTTTGATATTTTGAGTTAGTTACTAATTTTATAAGCAGACTGAGTGAATAAGGATTAGGCAGGATGAGAAACGTTGGTAGTTAGTACCTAGTTATCAATCACGTAAGTTGTACAAAAATCGGCAAATTTTGCATTGGGTTTGGAATATAAGCTATTATAAGACACTAAACCACTGTATTATAAAAGAAATTGATCCTGTTTTCTGGATACAAAGCTTATGACTCAGTCTAAATAGAAACATTCGGTAACACGCAGCGTTGAAGAGAAACAGATTCACAGAACAAGGATAAAATTACATTATAGTTGTGATGAGGTAATAAAATGCTAAAAACAGAAAGTAATTTCCAAAACTCGTCGAATACTGATGATCTCGTCAGAAAATTACGATGACAGAGTCAGCAAGAAAAAGAAAACAAAATTTTAAGTCGATCAGTAATCCTGATAGCCTTTGCCAGAACTACGGGGTGTCTTTAGTAATCCTCTGTTGGACCACATAGTCTCTGGGGGGGAATTTCCACTTTTCATACAAAAAACAAGCCTCATAATCGAATAATCGTAAGTCATCAAATGATATAATATGATATCGTTACGTGGTATTGATAGTATATTGATAAGAATGTTCCGTAACTGCGTAATAAGCAAAGACAATAATACAATTTTGTTTCAGTAAGTCAAATCAGAATAAAATAATGTGATTGCAGTTGTGGAAGCGTGACAGCGCACTACATGGCGTAGAGCGGCGTCTCTCTTCTACAACTGTAATAATCGGCTCGGACCAGTCCTGTCGGGGTCCTTTTTCATTGGATTCAGTTGAATAGTACTGAAAACTGATTGTTACGATTGTTTCCTATAGTGTACGCGAAATGCTAATCATCTGTTGAGGTATATGGCTGAGAGCATCATTGAGAAAAAAGGACGACGACGCCGCCGCCGCCGCTCCTGTCGGTCATCAGGTGACTAGCACATGCCTACACAATGTTTTTTCTATACTACCCATTCGGACATTTACAACAACCCTAAAAAATCTAGACTAATAGATACAAGATAGATAAGCCAATAATATGGCAACATAGCTCTAAGCCCAGCAGCCTATATATAGATTGTCTAAGAAATTAGTCATATAAACAGATTGTATATATCAACATGTAGGTGATGTAGGCGAATTTGCTGCTATCCCGCTAACAAATTTTCAATCTTAGGTCCTGAACGCCAAGTACGGCCGGCCTCTTAAGGTGAGTTACAGTCTGTTGAGAAAGAGAGTTGCCGCTAAATGTCGTGTAGTGCGCTGTCACGCTGCTAAAATTATAACTTTAAGGAGTCGTTATAGCCTGTTTTCCTAATATTAGTTGACAACTGCTTCCCAAGATAATACATGCTTACTAATAAAGTAATCATTTTCCCTAAGTAACTGTGAAATCTTATCGCCAATGTATTTCCTTCGTAATGATGACAAGGCTTTTGTTTATTAACATTATTTTTTTATCTTGTCAGCATTAGTTGTCACATATGTGGGCACTTTGAGTGCACGGGTAGTAAGTGGTATAGGAAACCATTGCGCAATTTGCGAAGGACTCGATCTCAAAGAAAATTTATCACTATGTTTAATTGTAGAAAATACATATTTGTGTGATCCAGAAATGTTTGTTGCAAGACTAGATGTTGCTGAAGTAGAATTAAAGTGAAGTTGATTATTTTACGCACGCCCCAATGTTTGAAAAGAAGTATGCTGCGATGTCAAATTGGCTAGTTACGGATGGCACTCGCTTTACCAGGTTATTTATATTTTATTAAAAAAATCGTGTTCCTTAGAATGTAGGAAATTACTTAGTAAATACTTTAAACTTTTTAATCTTGGGTTTATCACCTAAATTTACTGACAGTATTTATGACCAAGAAAACCTTCTTACATGATTTTTTGTTCTATAAACGGACATTAATTATCGCAGTTTGACTAACCAGTTTCTTTCAATTATACAAATTAGTTTCATTGCAAAATCGTTATATCATGTTTAGATTAGCGCAAAATTAATTTACCTAGTCATGAGTAGGACTAATTTCATGAGATTACACACAAATTGGCAAATATATGCTGGCAATACTGCTGATGATAATGTGCGTTAATATGGCATCATATAAAGCTGATCGCTCATTAGTCGGCAAAGTCAGGCCGCACGAAAGTTTTATCAAATACTAGCGACCAGCCCCAGTTTTGCAATACTGATGTATTAAGGTGTTTTCTCACAGGAAGCATTTGCGTTGTAATTTAATGTTACAGAGTCCAGCTTTACATTGGTGAGAGAGGAAAACCAAGCATTACAGTGCGCACCTTGTAATGATACAATGTGTAATATTTTAAGACGACTTATAACATCAATTCACTTTTTTTATTGCGTCTGGCCTGTAATATTGCAATACACGTGAATGGTCCCAGTGAGGGAGCGCCTTAACACGTATAAATCTACCTATTGGAACATTGTATTAAAATAAAAACTGCATAAAAATCCATTGCGTGTAATTTTTAAAGATCTTAGCATATATAAGGTATGGACAGACGTGGAAAGTGACTTTGTTTTATACTATGTAGTGAAGGGGAATTATAAAACAATCGAAATAGTTTTAAAAACCTGAATGGTTGAAATTTGAGTATGCAAAAACTGTAAGAAAAATTTTGATTCAAAATAACATGTTTTTCTTTAGGTTATTAGTTGTATTGGTCATTTTATAGGTATTTCTATACTAAACTTATTTTTTGTTTGAATGTCAACAGTAGTTGTAAAGTCAATAATATATAATATCATAGTAGCCAGTCTATACTGAAACCACACTGTGGTCTGGTCTACAATTCTCTCAAAATTGCTCAGTAAGCAATGAAGCAAGCTGTTCTTGGAATTCTTTAGAGGATGCACTATTTTTGAGCAAGTTAAACTCTGAAACTCTTTAACCAATGCATGGGTGAGTCAGACTTGCACCAAATAAAAACAATTAGATCTCCCATCCTTACTTTTCCCAAAAATGTGGGATGGTTTGAGCATGGCCTGTTGGTCTAGTGGTTATTTATTTATTTAAAAAGGCACAAGTGCCTATTTATTTAATGGCCTTGACTGCGATACCAAAGGTTGTGAGTTTTATCCTCACTCAAAATGATTGTGTGATGAGTATGATTCTCTTTTCAACCGAAATGAAACTAGTACACACTCAGAGACATGTTACCACAAGTAATATATATTATTTGTAAACATGTTAATTCAGTGCTTAAGATCTATAAGTACATCTGTTTCTAATTAGTGTGCAAATGTTGAGGAATATTTATAATCCTAAGCAACATGCTATAATGGTAAAATATAGTACCTATTACTAGTGGATATTAAAATAAAACAGTTCTCAACATTCATAATTATAATTCATTGACTGTTATCATAAAACACCAGACAATATAGTTAATGAAAAGGTAAACAAAACATCATTTAACAAAAGTAAACATTGCGAAAAGTTTACTCTAAACGCAAAATACCTAATATAAAATTAGGATTTACTTAACCAACGGTACGTAAAGCCATAAACCAATGCTAATTTCTATTATTTTTGTAACGTAAGGCCAAGGACACTAGCATACAACCTGTCTATGACGTAGTGTTATCATATAGATTATTTACAAGCTAAGATAAGTGTAAATATGTCACAATGATTTCACTTACCATTACTACAGGCTTCCTGCCACCCAACTCTTTTAGATCATGAGGCATTATAAGTTTTTGATGATATTGTTGGATTAACGGGAGTCCCCGTTATAGCCTAGTTTCTCGTCTTTTTGACACTTTCACACTTTTATCGGCTTCAATTCCTTCAAAATCGAAGAAACTACAATATAATAGAAAATCTGTTTCCTATTCTTTCCTGAAATAGACTCAAATCAAAATAAACAATGGCACAAATCCACGCAAGTCGTATTTTTGCAGAAAAATACTAGAACAGTGATGTCAAAAAGTCATAGAGTAAAATTCATTCATGTTGACCACCGACAAGTTGTTGTGATAAGAAATATTTTGTTATATCCAAAATTCGTAAAATTCATACATTAAATAATTAATACCTTGATTAATTTATTTTGTTATTCTTACCTGTATATCAGGAAATTGAGAATTACATTCGTTTAGAGCACCACATATATGTTTCGCGTTTATATTTAAATTGTGTATTGATCTGTCGTCAAACTTAAGGAAAAACTTTTTTCCTTTTTAGTCTGTGGTTGATTGACGACTTCGAGAAGAAGGAAAAAGCAAGCAGACGCATTTAATTATCGTTATACAGTTTTATACAAGTGCAAAATGGCTAAAAGGAAGAATAAACCATTGATAGACTCCGACTCCAGTAGCGAGTGTTCAGATTTAGACTCTGTAAGTAATTTTTCTTTAAAAACCTTAGGTTATAAGTTCACGTCCGTACGTAACGATTTGACGGCATTCCTCATTAATTTGACTGCGTAAATAGGCCAAGATCAATGTTCCTTCGTTCTAAATTGGTCTTCTGCGCAATATAATAAAAACCTAAGTGTTTTCCATGTTCTACTCCATAAAAACTTTGAAAAAGAAAGACTTATCATTTTCCTAAAAATTGTCGTTGTTTACGTTACAACATTATGAAATGGCTTCTGTATGGCGTGAGTCATGTAAAATGATAAAAATCAACATTCCCGCCTTTATATTTGGCATGTTTTGTTGTTCATTTTCGTCGAAATGAAAGTAACTCGTGGTTTTCATGTAAGGACTGTTTTTAAGGGTAAGGTTTGAACGCAAAAGTAATAAACACGTTTACCCTAAGACTGTTGCTATGTAAATCAAGCTAAGAATAAGAAATGCCCATTTGTTATGTAATTTTGAATCTAGACTTTCACTTTTGTATAAGCTTATACTAAAGATGTTATATTGAATGCATGGGTTAAAGTTTATTTATTTACCATACATATTACATTCTTTTATTATCTATGTGCAGTTTTTGTGTCATGCATAGACAAAATTGTTTTTTTTTATTAATTTATTTGGATCAGAAAAATGTTTATAATATGCACATTTCTTATTGATTGATGAATAATTGATTAAATTTAATTAAATAAAAATATGAAGGTACTATTCTGTATCATATATGAATACTACAACTTATTTCTGTAAGGGGTAACTATAAAAAAAATACTTTATTAGGTTTTGTTGCATGGTAAACACTTAAAATTTAAAATTTGGTTTTTATTTTCTCATTTATTTCAATACTAAAAACAATGTACACTTAAAGAATGTTATTGATATCTTTTTACTTATTATATTGGCCAGTTGCCAGACTTTCTTTTTCAAGTAAATGGGTTTTAAATATAATATATTGAGTCTAAAACAAGACTATGAATTTATCTTTAAATGTTGTTGCTATGTTACTAATGTATTTCTAATTCAAACCATTATTACATTTTCTTATGGTCAGATGGCCTTAGAAGGATTGTCTTAAAATTATGTTTTTTTTATTAAAAAAAATATTGAGCAAGACAAATGACATCTTTAACTATGATGAAATTTAGTAGAGAGGTAACCAACACCCTGTATTGACAAATAGGCAAACTTTAAATCTAACTGCTACAAGTTTTTGCAGCTATATCTGACATTTACACGAGCAACAGCCAGTATCAAATAGTTTTGAAACTTTTTTTTTTCCAAAGAAAGTTAAAAACCTAATGAATTTTTATCAAGCTCAAATTTGGCCCAAAGCATTTCACTCAGTTGTGAAGATGGGATGTGTATGTCAGTTAGACTAAATACCATCTATTTTGTTACAGCAATTCCTGAACTTAGCTAAAAAGAAGAAGAAAACCGGCGAATCCCCACCCCATTCTAAATCGAAGAAGTCAGGATCAGGCTCCGACAGTGAATCTGATTGGGATGATGATGATAATAAGAAAAGTAATTGTAAGTAAACAAGTCAATATTATAAATAAAATAATAAATATTCCATGACTTTCACACAAAGCCATATTATAAGTACTAGACACAGGACAAATGATCATGCTATTTATACAAACTTTTGTCAAATAGTGTCATTTGACTACATGGATAGCCGAGTGGTATAGGCCAATCACCACTGTAGGCGACATGTCGCGGGTTCGATCCCCGCGTAGGACAAGAATTTGTGCGATCTACAAAGGTTTGTCCTGAGTCAGGGTGTCTTTGTACATGTCAATTGAATATTTGTAAAATCTGTATAAAAATCACTGACTCAAAATTTCCTTTACAGCAAAATCATCATCATCAGGCTCGGATTCGGGCAGTGACTCCAGAAGTGATACATCTAAAAAGAAAGAACCGGCTCGAAATAGTAGGAAGACATCGTCAGATCACTCAGATGATAACCGGCAGAAGAAGCCGGAGCCTAAAAAGCCAGAGCCGAGGAAAAGCACGGATAGTGCGGGCTCAGGCAAAAAGAATACATATAGTGAACCGGAAGAAGGTGTGTAATTGTGTCTTAAAGTACTTGTCACATTATTATATTGCTAAATGTTTATAAACATGTAGAAAATATGTCTTGCCCAATATTTTAAAAGTAAATACAAGATTATAATACTGGCCTAGAAACGTCTCACTGCGAGGCACAGACCTCTTCCGATATAGGGTAGGTTTGAGCATTGGTCATCACAGCTTACTCCGGATTGGCGATTTCAGATTCAAATAATTGGAATCCAGGTTTCCTCACCATGTTTTCTTTCACTGTCCATAACTTTAAAAAGTTACATTGGTATTTGCCTCCGCTAGGGATCGAACCTGCATCTCGGGCATATAATTCGATGCAAAGAATCGCAAGGTCACCACGACAATCAATGTCGGCCAGACAAGTAGCATAATTATAAGAAAAGCATGTTCTATTTATCGGTAAATCTAATTGTATCATTGTTTACACGTCGCCGCAAGCGTTGAAATGGAGGGATTTTAACTCTCGGTCAATGACCTTTGTCCGGTCAAGCGGCGGCTGCTGTGTAAAACCAGTAGCTGCAAGTTCAAATTCAATTTAGGTCAAATTTTACTATGAAGACCATTTGTAATTAGTTCTTGTTAATATAAAGGAACTTTAGAAGTGTAATATGGCCATATACATGTTTTTTTTCTTAATTATTTTATGTTATTTCTAGGTGAAGTATCATCACATTCGTCAGATAATGATTCCATTGATTCTGAGGAAGAATTCGATGATGGGTAAGTTAATACTACTAACTAATGTATATTCATTTAAGAACATTCCGAATATCGAAATTGTGTGATATAGTATATTTATTAGTTTACAATAAAACAACAGTTTTGTCTTTGAGTTTTTACTTACTTTGTCGTTTGTATTGTAAGATTAATTGTACCCTTACTGTACATAATTTCCTTTTCATAGCTGTAACTACAGTGTACAATAAAGATAAGTAAAAGTGGATAATTAAACTTAAAAATATGTATACTACATCATCTTATGCTGATTTTTCTTTACACAGGTACGACGAGAACCTCATGGGTGATGAAGAAGACAGGGCGCGGTTGGCCGCCATGTCTGAGAAGGAGAGAGAGCAAGAGATCTTCAAGAGAATTGAGAGGAGAGATCTTATGAAAACAAGGTAATGTTATTTTTTCTCTTACTTAATTAAGGAAGTCTTGTTTCACAGGTTTCATAAATATCCGATCGACACAGAATATTTCTAGAACAAGTCTTAGTAAATAACATCCTTCACAACAAAAGTTTACCTACGCTGAAATCTAAACCGAACCGCAACACATTGCTTGCTGTTCGTAAATTATTGCCCTTAGAACTGGTTTACTGGTTGGTTGACCTAACTGCTATACCAGGGGTTGTGGGTTTGATTCCCATCCATTACAAATCTGTGTGATGTTGAACTATTCCTCCCTAGGCATCCCGTAACTGCATCACGCATCAGCCCGTAACTGGGAGAACTGTGTGTGACTGCGCCGCCAGCTGAAGTAACATGTTTTTCTCATTTGAAATGCACGATTTTTCCAAGTCTTTATTTTCAATACTACATATTCTCCCACAGATGGGAGATTGAGCGTAAACTCCGCTTAGCCCGTCGCTCTGCGGCCGAGCGCTCGGCGTCGCCGGGAGAGCTACAGCGACGGAGAGAGGCGAGACGTCGGCGACGCGCGCTCAGACACCAGCGCGAGCGGGAGAGAGAGAGGGAGAGGGAGAGGCAGGACAAGAGAGGTACGTGTGTACAGCTAGTCTCACAGGTGGGAGAGCTGCAGCGACGGAGAGAGGCGAGACGTCGGCGACGCGCGCTCCGACACCAGCGCGAGCGGGAGAGAGAGAGGGAGAGGGAGAGGCAGGACAAGAGAGGTACGTGTGTACAGCTAGTCTCACAGGTGGGAGAGCTGCAGCGACAGAGAGAGGCGAGACGTCGGCGACGCGCGCTCCGACACCAGCGCGAGCGGGAGAGAGAGAGGGAGAGGGAGAGGGAGAGGCAGGACAAGAGAGGTACGTGTGTACAGCTAGTCTCACAGGTGGGAGAGCTGCAGCGACGGAGAGAGGCGAGACGTCGGCGACGCGCGCTCAGACACCAGCGCGAGCGGGAGAGAGAGAGGGAGAGGGAGAGGCAGGACAAGAGAGGTACGTGTGTACAGCTAGTCTCACAGGTGGGAGAGCTGCAGCGACGGAGAGAGGCGAGACGTCGGCGACGCGCGCTCAGACACCAGCGCGAGCGGGAGAGAGAGAGGGAGAGGGAGAGGCAGGACAAGAGAGGTACGTGTGTACAGCTAGTCTCACAGGTGGGAGAGCTGCAGCGACGGAGAGAGGCGAGACGTCGGTGACGCGCGCTCAGACACCAGCGCGAGCGGGAGAGAGAGGGAGAGGGAGAGGGAGGACAAGAGAGGTACGTGTGTACAGCTAGTCTCACAGGTGGGAGAGCTGCAGCGACGGAGAGAGGCGAGACGTCGGCGACGCGCGCTCAGACACCAGCGCGAGCGGGAGAGAGAGAGGGAGAGGGAGAGGCAGGACAAGAGAGGTACGTGTGTACAGCTAGTCTCACAGGTGGGAGAGCTGCAGCGACGGAGAGAGGCGAGACGTCGGCGACGCGCGCTCAGACACCAGCGCGAGCGGGAGAGAGAGAGGGAGAGGGAGAGGGAGAGGCAGGACAAGAGAGGTACGTGTGTACAGCTAGTCTCACAGGTGGGAGAGCTGCAGCGACGGAGAGAGGCGAGACGTCGGTGACGCGCGCTCAGACACCAGCGCGAGCGGGAGAGAGAGAGGGAGAGGGAGAGGCAGGACAAGAGAGGTACGTGTGTACAGCTAGTCTCACAGGTGGGAGAGCTGCAGCGACGGAGAGAGGCGAGACGTCGGCGACGCGCGCTCAGACACCAGCGCGAGCGGGAGAGAGAGAGGGAGAGGGAGAGGGAGAGGCAGGACAAGAGAGGTACGTGTGTACAGCTAGTCTCACAGGTGGGAGAGCTGCAGCGACGGAGAGAGGCGAGACGTCGGCGACGCGCGCTCAGACACCAGCGCGAGCGGGAGAGAGAGAGGGAGAGGGAGAGGGAGAGGCAGGACAAGAGAGGTACGTGTGTACAGCTAGTCTCACAGGTGGGAGAGCTGCAGCGACGGAGAGAGGCGAGACGTCGGCGACGCGCGCTCAGACACCAGCGCGAGCGGGAGAGAGAGAGGGAGAGGGAGAGGCAGGACAAGAGAGGTACGTGTGTACAGCTAGTCTCACAGGTGGGAGAGCTGCAGCGACGGAGAGAGGCGAGACGTCGGCGACGCGCGCTCAGACACCAGCGCAAGCGGGAGAGAGAGAGGGAGAGGGAGAGGCAGGACAAGAGAGGTATGTACTACGTACAGCTGCCAGGGTCACGCAGTACATGCGCAAGTGATCCCGTGATGCTGGCTTAGGTAGTGGAAGGGGCGCAGGGTGTTTTTAGTCGGTGGGAGTCCGACATATCCCCACGCCGTGCTCTCGGCGTGGGTCGAAGTCATTAGCGTTTCACTATGGAAGAAAAAGTACTATGTACAGGCCCAGCGCGAGATACTAAGTTTGTTACCGTCTACCGAGGCGTATTAGCGTCACCCCTAACCTGATACCAAACCTATGGCAGTTGTACCACCAAAGACAAGAAAACGACTAACTATCGGCTATTTTCTCGCTCAAGAAACGTGCAATAGATATACTTTTCGTGTAAACAAAAGAGATGCATTGAATGCATTGAATTGCATGAAACAGTTGATCGCTGACTGTTCACACTGCCGGCGAGCACTCACTTCAGTAGTTTGTCATGGAGCGACAAGAGCTATGAAAGATAACAATCGCTCGACGATACTCGCCAAGCGATTAGAACTCACGCCGAGAAAGCAACCAGTGGTCGTTACTCGTTAATCATTGCCGGTGAGACAAGGACCTAAGCGAGCGAGTTAATGTCACGAAGAACTATAATAGCAATAGAAGCGGGCTTCTAAAAATCCACATTTACCGTACTCCGAAACGGCTTTACCGATTTATACCAAATTTTATATGCGTGTTCAGTAGGTCTGAGAATCGGTTCCTATAAATTTTTCATTCCTATTTTTTTTTCGCGAACGACGTCGCGGTCAACAGCTAGTTGTTCTATAAATCCGATAAGGGTTGAAAGAGTTCAATGCAACAGTTGCTCGGCCAGCAAAGCAACCGAGGTCACTGACCGACAGTTCAAATTAATTTATTCGCACGTCTTAACAATACACGACATCTAGTGAACAATATTTGGTTGGTGTCTCGTGATTGATATAAATAACATACAAATTGTAGGTCAGAAAGTTGGCACAATTTGTTAAGTGAAACGTGTGCTGGATAAATTTGAACTCTCGGTCAGTGACCTCAGTAGTTCAGTTTTCAAAATGTATGATGCGTTTCAAATGTGAACCAGTTATCGTACAGTCGTGCTCATCAGTAAAAAATCAGCTGGTTAATAATTTGACAAAAATAATACACATTTTCAACTCTCGAAGTATCTCTATTTTAGGTTAAAAGTGCGTGTATTTGTTCTTGCAGTACAACGAATAGTGTGCCGCGACTATGCTTATTAAATTAACTTGTATTCTTGTTTTCAGAGGCTGAAGTTGTCGACCGACCGGAGCCGAAAGAGCCTGAAAAACAGAAGGAAGAACCTCCAAGCCCCGGAGAGATACTGGACGATCCTAAAGATGAAAGAGGTAGCCACTTATATACCCCGTTCTTTCTAACCTGTAGTGTCCCACTGCAATGGTTCCAGACAGTCGGACTGCATTTCAACTGCAATCCAACTGCAAATTGCAGTTGCAAGATGCAAGTTACTATGGTATACTTAATTTGAGACCATTTATTTATTTATGTTAAAACCGTTTACAAACCAATTACATTAACTAGATGGCGTTGTGTGAATATTCATCATTTCCCTGCCCTTATCCCAATTATTATTTGGGGCCGGCGCAGCATGTCTTCTTCCACACGTTCCTATCTGACGTCATCTCTCAAGTGACACTCTTTGCAGCCATATCATCTTTCACACAATCCATCCATCGTTTCTTTGGTCGTCCTCTTCCCCTATATCCATCGACATTTATGTCCAGCACCTTCCTTACCACGTGGCGTTGTGGTATATTTATTAATTATTTATTTATTATTTATATTCACCAACAGACCCATCGGAACGTTCAGCCTCTCCCCTATTCGGTGCTAAAACGGAACGCAAACGCAACGTGGACGACAAGCGACAGAATGCTATGGCCGCGTTGAAAGCTCAGCGCGACGCTAAAGCCAGTCGTGTTGAGCTCACGAGACAGAAGCGGAGGATGGAGGAAGAGACCAACAAGGATAAGGATGATGATGATGTGAGTATATACAGACAGACAGACACGTACGGGGCTACTATGGTCTTACCACAAGGCTGTGATAACCATAGAGGGTTCGAAAACAACGGTCGAATGTTGATTTGCCAATATGTATTATAGAAACTATCGATCGATGTCGAATGACTGGCCTGTTGGTCTAGTGGTTAGTGACCGTGACTACTAAGACAGAGGTCGTGGGTTCGATCCCTACCCAGGCCAAATGTGTATATCGTTTGTTCTGTCTGAGTGTAATTTATCTATAGTATGTATGTATTTAGAAATAAGTAGTTGTCTAGTACTCATTCCACAAGCTTAGTATAGCTTAACGTGAGACTAGATGACGTTGTTTGAACGTCGAAGAATATTTATTATTTTAAAAATAGATGTACCAAAATCCGCAAAAAGGACGGAAATATCCACCATTTTTTTTTGTTATGTTCACAATCATTACTTCCATATCATCATCAAATACAGTAGTACATCTAAAAGTTGTCCCTTAAACCCTAAGGTCTCGATGAAGGTCAGGGCTTGTCCACAGGACGCGGACGCTGAGATCATCGGCGGTACGAGCAAGCAAAGCGTCAAGTTGAAGGCGTCAGATATATACTCTGATGATTCCGGATCAGATTCTGATGATAATAAGTCTCAAGGTATGTTGGTTCCAGGAGGAACATAGTGGGTGTTAGTATAAGTCTGACACTCCTTCCCGCTGCGCCCACTGCGGACGGGATCATTTGAATGTAAAGTGGTGTGGGTGTGTTTTTTTTTTGGGCGAGAAAATAGCAAAGTTGTGAGAAACTTCGTGAATTATAGAGATATCCATCTCAATGTGTTCTGATTACAATTTTCGTTAGCCTTTTCTAAATAAAAATAGATACTCATTCCGTATAAACTTATATTTTGTTTAATTAGCCCAATTTTCATTTAAAATACTGCTATTTTGTTATTAAAATTGGTAATTTACACGCACTGATGCGATAATTGAAAAAATATTAGTTTCTTCAAGACCTGCGTGTCTCTATGATATCCTATAACTCACAAGAGACTTCTCTCCTAATCTAAACAGCAATAAATTACACTATACATTATACTTTTTATTTTATAGTTATATATAAACTAACGCCCACCACTTACACCAGGTCGTCGCAGCTCGTCCAGTTCGTCATCGTCTGGCGCTGAGGAGGAACAGAAGAAGCGCGAGGAAGTAGAAGTCAAGTACGCTGACTCCAAGGAACAGATCAACAAGTTACGGCTTAGCAGGTAAATAACTTTACAATGTATTATTTTTATCTTTGTATGTATAATTCTCGTGTAAAAATTTTCGTTCCCCTACTCATCCGAAACGGCTGGAGTGCCGAGCCGGCCAACTTCTATTTTTTATTACCGATTTTTTTTTATTAAACTTATTCGCGGAAGTATTACTAATGTGTACGAAGTCGCGGGCTACAGCTAGTATATAAATGTACAATATCAAAGTAAGCTATCCATATAATTTTTTTTTCTGAAAGTACAGAAGCTTTTGACCGATAATCTCATGATAATTTCCTCACACTTCAGTGGTGTAATAAAATATTTTTTTAAGGCATCAACTGCTGCTCTGCTTAGGTCACTGTACGAGGGTTTAAATTCGTTCATTGTATCGTGTCTAATTTGAACTCGCGTACATTGACCTCGGTAGCTTTGTTGGTAGATTGTTTCGTTAAGCCAGGAGTCGCAGGTTCAAGTCCTGCCCTAGATTTGAATTTTTGCATTTTATTATTTATATTAAATTCATTATGTATATTTAACTATATTATTTTACTGGAAAAGTGTAACTTTCTTTAACAATAAAGTTATTTTCATGTTATTTTCTCCATTCAGGTTTAAACTGGAGCGTTTAGTTCACTTACCGTTCTTCGCGCGCGTCGTCAACGGCTGCTTCGTGAGGATCGGTATAGGAAACAATAATGGAAATCCAGTTTATAGGGTAAGACCCCTCTACTAATCTTTAAAGCTTATCTTTAACATTTCTTATTGTTTAGATAAACGCAAAAATACGTGCGTAATATTTTTTGTTACGTGTGTAATTTATCTGATGGACTTAATTAAATTTTTACTTTTTGTACCCTGTCATCATCCTATAGTGACTTCCTTTTATGTTTGTTTGTCTCTACATCCAACTTCACAGTAACAGAGACATAGCATGACACATAAGGCGGTCATACGGTTATTTTACAAAGATATCAATGTCGCGTTAATTTTCTTTCGTCTTTATGGAGTTTCTTGCCGGTTCTTCTCCATAAAAATGACATCTTGGAACCGCTTAACTAGAGTCAGTAACGTTTTGAGAGTGCCTGAGAGCCTGAGAAGGCCTACTCGAAATAAAAACCTTTTGACTTTGATTTTTCGTAATTTATAGTGTCTAAAAAATATTCTAAATGTTAATATTTTGTATGACAGGTAGCAGAAATAATAGACGTGTATGAAACGGCGAAGGTGTACAATTTAGGCAACACGCGGACGAACAAAGGTCTCAAACTGCGCCACGGCACGCAGGACAGGGTGTTTAGACTGGAGTTTGTCAGCAATCAGGTATGTTTTATATGTTTTGTCTATATAATTAGCCTTATAATAATGAATACATTAGACTAGTTAGACATTTTTTTTCACAGTTATTGAAAGAAACACTTACATTTTACAAATCCTATTAATTGCCCAAATTAGTTTAATCTCTATAATTTATAATAGTCTTGTAGCTAGCTACCTTGGGCCGTCCATGTCTGTTCTTCCATAGATCCATCACACTTTAGATTAAAGTTCTCATCAAGTCCTCTGCATGTTGGACCTGTGTCCCCATGTATGTCTTTAAGAAATACCGAGTGGCTTTCCTTCAAGTTATCCTGTGGATTAAAAGAAATACATTATGGAGGGGTCGTTCATTATAATGCTAATAAATGTCCCACGGTTGGGTACAGAGCTCTTCCCGAATAAAAATATTTGTATTTTAAAATGACTCTCCAGAGAATATAAATAAAGAATTAACATAGTGATTATGTGATTACAAAGAGTTAAAGCCGTTGTCGTGGAATATTTAATATTTGATAGTTAAATAAATAATTGTTTGTTTTCCAGGAGTTTACAGAGAGTGAATTCCAGAAATGGAACAAAGCGATCAAGGACGCGAATAAGAAGCCCCCCACCATGGACTTTGTTAGGAATAAGATACAAGAGGTTAAGGAAGCGCTAATGTATGAGTTTAAGGTGAGATTTATTGTAATACTAGCTGTTGTTCGCGATTTCGTACGCGAGAAAAAGAAAATAGGGATAAAAAATAGATCTTGGCCGATTCTCAGAACTAACTGAATATGCATATAAAATTTGGTAAAATCGGTAAAGACGTTTCAGAGGTAAAAAGAGTTAGCTAATATTGTAACACGGGAATTTTATATATAAGATATGCATATTTTACAGATCTAAACTTTATTTTCATTTTAACATATTTGACTTTTAGAATAGATTTTTAATATTAGGTTGAAAACATTGAAATACAGACCTTATTGATATGGAGATAGGTTTTATTTCTATCACTAATCAACACAAAGAATAGATAAAAAACAAACTTTGCCTATCGATCCAAACACACTCGTGACCAGTCGATTTAAAGTAAATACAAAATTAGAAATTCAAGCTCCCAGAAAACTTTTTCTCCTTTTATCAATTTCCCACATTCAACTAAAACTTCATTCTCAATACTAATACTAAGTACATTGCTTGCAGGAGGAAGACATAGAAAAGATAGTAGCGGAGAAGGACCGTTTCCGCTCGCACCCCACCAACTACGCCATGAAGAAGACACAACTCATGAAGGAGAGGGACGTGGCTCAGCTAAGGTATACTAACATCATCATCTTCCTGCCCTTATCCCATTTCACCTGGACGTGAAACTGGACGTTCTTCTAGACGTGTTGCTTAAAGTTTTGGCTATGGTTTTATAGTCGGCCGCCTGCCTGACACTAACCCTCTTTGGGAATGCGATTGTTGGTTGTTTACCCGCCACCATTCGGGTGACCCACGGTGCTTGGTACAGTGCACTGGGGTCTTAAGGTCCATTAGTCGCCTTTTACGACACCCAGTGGAGGATATGGGGTGGTGCTATTCTTTATATCCGGACACCACACGGACCCAATAACAATTAAGGTATACTAACAAATCTTACATATAATACTGGCTTGAAAAACCTGTCTATAGCGGTTAAACCACATACATACATTGATACAAATGTATGCAGACGGCGTGTCGCTGTGATGTTATTCATCCCACAATTTTGGCTATTCTGTGCAATCATTCAAAATTTATCGACAGGCCTGTTGGTCTAGTGGTCAGTGGCCCTGACTGCTGTACCGGAGGTCGTGGGTTCGATCCCCACACAGGACAAATGTTTGTGTGATGTGAGCGATCATTTGTTCTGTGTCTGGGTGTAATAATTGTATAATATGTATGTATTTAGAAATATGTAAGTATGTTTATCAGTTGTGTTGCACAAGTTACTATCGATCGTATACTTAATTAGTGACTGATGGCATTGTGTGAATATTGTGGAATATTTATTTAATTAAGAATATTTAAATATTTTAGACAAATATATGCAGACGGCATATCGCTGTGAAGTTACTCATCACCCAATTTTGATTACGATTCCGTGCAATGATTAAAAAAAATATTGTTTCCTAATTTGATTTTCCTAAGAAGAGGCCTTTGCTCAGCTTCTTTAGGCTACATAAATAAAAAACAACTTAATTGTCATATAAACAAATCGGTCCATTCTTCAACAGAGGCGACGATGAAGTAGTAATGGAACTTAACGCAAAGATACAAGAGTTAGAAGAGCGCGCGAGCCAGCTCGACAAGACGCGGACATCGTCCATACAGAGCATATCCTACATCAACAACAGGAACCGGAAACTTAATGTGGAGACCGCCGAGAAGGCTATCATGGAAGAGGTAACTATATCATGCTATTTTATTAAGAGAAGGAATGAAGAGGAAGGCCAAAGAAACGATGGGTGGATTACATAAGGAATGATATGAATGAAAAAGGAGTAAATGATAGTGTGACTTCTGATAGAGGAGAATGGAAGAAAAAAACGTGTTGCGCCGACCCAAAGTAAAATGGGATAAGGGCAGGAAGATGATGATGATTATTATTTGTCTCAATTAGGGTGTTGCCACACCAATCGATCGAATGATGATGAATAAGACATTTCGACATCGATCGATATTTTATATCACGATTCGACCTAGTCTACTACGACTTCTACTTTCGATCGATTCATGTGCCAATACCCTTAAACACAGCTGTTTGGTACCAAACTAGGTAATAGGTGCAGATGATCGTAACTAGACAGCTGATAAACAACTCAGATGTCTGGTATACAGTATTAGATTGGTCTATAAGTACTACAAGCTAGGCAGAACGATTGCTGTTTGATACGATAATCATCTGGTCTCAGACTTGCATGTAGCCAATAGTTTAGGTGTCTTTATTTACACCCAACTAACAAAAAGCCACTATTAAGCTCTAAAGTCATTCTATTACTTAAACGACGTTTAAAACGTCTTAAAGTTCGTTTTATTCAATACTTTTGGAATGGAAGTTAACAGCGACCTGAAGTTGTCGTTCAGAATATTCACTAATCAATCTCAGATTATTTGAATAAAAATAAACCTTATCTTTTTCGTATTATAGGTAAAAGCGAACAAAGGAAAGAAGACAGACGATCCCTTCACGAGGCGGCACACCAAACCTGTGATGAACTTCAAATCTGGAGGAAGCAAGACTCAGGTACAATATCATATTATTATATACATATATGAAGCTGTAATAGCCTAGTGGTAAGACTATAGGACTGCTAAGTCAAGCTCAAGTTCGATCTCCACAGCGCGCAACGACTTTTTGAATTATTTGTGCGTTTTAGAAATAAATATCACAGCTTCCGTGTTTCGGAAGGCACGTAAAGTGTGTGTCCTGAGCCTGATCTCTCTCCGGCGGTCGTGTCGGATTGATGGGACGGCAATCCGACACGATGATCGGGCTATGAGAGTAAAGCAACAGAGAGTGCACCTGTGTCAGCACACGCTTGTGCACTATAATAAGCCCCGCGTAGCTGGCTAGTGACATAGTAACACTAGCCGTCGTGGCCGAAATCGGTCCGGACACATTATTATATATGTATCGTCCCGCGGTTTCGCCCGCATAGTTTCCGTTTATTGTCAAGATTTACACCAGGCCATATGAAAATTTAACAAATTTACTTATTATTATTTCAGGACATAGTAAGATCTGAAGAAGAAGTAGCAGAAATAATTAAATTAAGAGAAGAAGAAGAGAAGGCAGCTCAGGAGAAAGTGGAGAAAGAAAGACTTGTGAGTATACTTGATTTTACCCTCTACTGAATACTATTTTATGTTAGTGTTTAAATCTTTATTTATCCTGATTTGCAAACGTAATTTTTGAAGTGGCACGAAAGTAATCAATTAGCGTAGTATGTAATATGGCTGAAAGTTAAAATGAAAAAAAAAATCCTAATTAAATCAAAATCTGTGGTATTTGACCGTGCTACTAGCGCTTCCAGTGGCAATTTATTTGAATTAGCCAAGTGTAGTTCTTTTACTAAGATTAGCATCTAAATTTGTCCCTGCTGGATATTGGGCTCTTCTTTTATAGAGAAACAAATACTTCTATACTATAGAGAGTCAAATTACATATTTTTACAAATACGTAAAATTTCGGTGTTTCTTTCCGCCCAACGTTCCGGCCGAGTTGCACTTACTGTGATCACGGATGGACTGTAATATGAGTACAATTCGCGAAACTTCTAACACAAACATTAATACAATTGTATTTAACAGCAACATCAACAAGAAGTGGAGAAGGCGAAGCGAGACAAGCCGGCGTCGAACGACAACACCAGTCTGTACTCGCTGCACGACTTCGAGATCAACATCGAACTGGACCTGCCCATAGCTAGTGAGTATCACTTCACACATATATGATTTAACTATATTGAGAAATAACATAGAACAGAGAACATATTTATAACAGTGCACCATTCATCTACCTCTATACATATATATCTTCTTTTTTCCTGTCCATCCAAAGGTTGTCTGTTTTTTTTTTAAATCCTTAAATTTGAAACATAAATGGTGTAATATCTAGGTATAAGCCCCGCAAGTTGATATTGCGATGGAACCTTGTCACAATAACAGCTGCATGACGTCATCCGTCGCAAAAAAGTACAGATAGCAAAAGAAATTGTACTGACGGTGCGACGTCGACTACGTCACCAAGATGGCCGCCAGTCGCAATATCAACTTGCGGGGCTTATAGAATGTACAGCCGTGGCGCTTTTATCAATTTTTTTTCAAGTAAATTAAAAAAGATATAAAAAAATATCGTATGAGCAGTTCCATTTTGTCACATAGTGTGGTTTATAGCTCTTTCTGACCAGTTATTGTAGTATTCGTTCAATTCATTTCGACATCTCATTCGTGGCCGTTCACTCTATCGCGTTATACTATCAAACAAAAAAAAAACTATTAATTGTAGAAGGGGATTTGTAAAGGGGAATCTTGGAGAGACTTGGGGGAGGCATTTGCCCAGCAGTGGGACACTATAGGCTAGGAAAAAATATATTGTAAAATTAAAAAACGTTTTTTTCTTTTCCAGAATCAGTATCAAGCCAACCAAAACAAGTGTCCACAAAAGTAAAAGAAACAGGTCCGAAGCGTTCGTTAAACTTAGAAGAATATAAGAAACGCCACGGGCTTATATGAGTGTTGTGAACTGTGACTGTGTGTGTGTGTGTTACGGAGTATTCGTGTTAGTATGTGCTATAGTGTTGGTAACAGTGTCAAATGGCTCCGGGTAAGTTTTCTTTGTACTTGGTATTGCTGATTCTATTGTTTGCAGATTAAATTATTTTAAAACTAGCAAACCCTGTAATGTATTATACATATAAACCTTCCTATCGAAATATTCTATCTCTTAAAAAAATAATCAAAATCCTTCTTAGCGTACATAGAGACAGATAGCTTTAAATGGCTTTGTTTTATACTATGTATTAATAATCTAATATATAATTCGATAAGAAAAGGTTTGCGTTGTTTTGTAATACAACTAAAGCCTACCTTCTGACTCCATCATTAAAAATATATTACACAATTATGTACTAGACGAAAAAAATCTAATCAGTCCGTCAGATAGATTTCTAATAAAAATTGGATATTTATTTAATTTGTATACAAAAGAATCAGCAACAAAAACCTACTGGTAATGATATGTAAGCCTATATTGTTTTTGGAAAAAAATAAATAAGGTCTTGAATATGGTTCCGCCGATGTAAAATAAAGTCAACCGCACAATGTCAAGTGATGTTTTAGGCTCTTCGTACACAAGGCAACGAGTTTGATCCCCACGGCGCACACAGACTTTTCGAATGTTGTGTGCGTTTTAGAAATAAATATCCCAGCTTCCGTGTTTCTGAAGGCACGTAAAAATGTGGGTCCTGCGCCTGATCTCTCTCCGGTCGTGTCGGATTACCGTCCCATCGGGCTATGAGAGTAAAGGAACAGAGAGTGCACCTGTGTTTATACATAAATACCGTTTGCCTTGCGTATGAAGAGCCTTACTATTAGATTATAATAAATATTGCCTGCTTTAAGTAACTTGGTCTTAAATGAAGGATATTGTTAAGAAATTAAGTGTCCCTCAAATCCTTAGTCCAATTTTTAATGTAAATAACTGAATTGGGTTTCAAAATCAAATCTAACCAGTTGAAGTAATGTGCAAGTTGTAATAATTTGCATTTTTTAAGCATTGTGATAAAACACACATAGTTAAAGGCAGTAAATAAGTTGTTGAACATTGGTACATAATAATAGAACTATTTGATATAATTCAATTGTTAAAAACTGGCAAAATTATGTGTTATTTTAGTAATACACATCCATGTTTAAGTTAGGTAATCATACCTAACCCAAATTGATTATTGAAGCAGAATTCATCCTGAAATCTTGGCTTAGAAAAAGACTAGGTGGAAATTAGAGGTCTAAAAACCTGAAAACAGTAACACATCCTTAAAATCTATGCTTTATAAAGATGTCACAACGACGTCGCCAAGTAGTTTATATTATAATGTATGGTACATAACTCATTTGGCGACGATTTGGCAACGTCGCCAATACCATACATATAATAACAAACTAACATGACAAAAGTTAATGATTAAAAACTTTCGCGACTTGTACACATATTTTAGACGACAAACGGGACTTATTCGCGATATAATTAGATATTTCATCAGACCACCCGTGACCACGGTCGGTGCAACTCGATCGAAACGTCGGGAGAAAAGAAATATCGAATTATATCGCGAATAAGTCCCGTTTGTCGTCTAAAATATGACAAGAGTCGGTATGTTACTTACATTATTTAAGTTATAAAACCATATTTGGTTTATATATCAAAGCTATGTGATAACTGAGCCTCTAGCATTTTACTAAATGAATACTCCTGAACATAAATGTAAAATAAATACTTTTTTAATACGACAAATAAACAACGCTTTTCTTAATTTATACCCAGTGGACAAAGTAATGATTTCACTTAATAAGAAGAAAAATGTTGCCTCTGCTCTCAGATAAAATATATTATCGTATTTTATAAATAAAACTAGTAATTAATTAATTCTTAAAGACCTCTGCGTGTTGGGCCTGTGTCCCCGTGTAAGCCTTTAAAAAGGACCCGAGATTTTTCTTCCTTGAAGTTATCCCGTGAATTGAAAGAGATAGAGTGAGTAAATTTCTCACTGCTGGGAAAATTCTCCTACAATATAAAAAAAACGATCAACTGAATTATTATATTATTTTTTAATAAATCATCCCAGGTTTTTTTTAACAACCTCATATTTGAAACATAATTGGTATAATATCTAGGTAGAATGTACAATAATTTCAATCATCAATTTTTTTTTGGAGTAAATTAAAAATGATATAAAAAAATATCTTATGAGCAGAGGTATCATTTTAAATGCCACTTGCGTGAAATATCGGATAGCTTTGTTTAAATATAATTGAAATCATAATACATTTTGACTTCTTAATCGGGTAAAAGATAAGATTCGCGTTTAGAAAGTACCTTAATTAATATAGAATGTGAAAGAAACTCATTATTCATAGTTTCACGGGTTTTCTTTTTAAATATAAAACCAAAATTTTGTGAAGTGTTACAGTATAAATTAATGTTGAAACAAAACCTCAAAACATTTTTATAAAAATGAACAAAAAAGCACAATTTTCTGTAAAATGCTGATCATATTAATATGAATATAGATTTTGCTAATTTCACATTCTATATTACAACACTAAATGATTAGCAAATGGAGTTATGTCTAGATTATGACAGTATTCAAATATTAATGTTTATTCATCATTTCGTGCACAAATGTTTTGCAATGGGTGAAGTTATTGTAACTGCCTAGTAGGACGCTTATTAGGTACTCTACAGCCCGTTAATAACTATTATTTAGGTAGCCCCATTACATTTTAGATTAAAGTTCTCAACAAGGCCTCTGCATGTTGGACCTGTGTCCCCATGTAAGCCTTTAAAAAGGACCGGGTTTCTTCCCTTAAAGTTATCCCTTCAATCAAAAGAACTATTATTTGAACCATCCTCTTTATTCAAGTAATTTTGACTTCGCCTCATGAATGTTACATAAATATGATACCTAACCTATTTCTCCATTTGCTAGTTATTTTTCTAGATCTAGGTTAAAATAATTACCTCCAATATGGCGGACGCCTGTTAGCCTTAACTAATATAATTAGTTGTTATTACTTATTTATTATAACTGTTGCTGATTAGGCCGCTCGAACACAAACAAAATAATTGACAAAATTACTTATGGGCACACAATTTAACATATATTATGTATTTCTTTTCTGTTATATGAACAAATATAAATAAATATTGTCTTTCGCCATCTCTTACCCAAGTTAGTTCACGATTTTTTCATTATGTGACTAACGGCCCCCTATCACCTCTTTAAGGTAAACGCATACTTATCCTAGCCGAAAGACACTAATTATGGGATTCAGTATTGGACATCTCATAAAACCTCGCTTACTTCCCCACGTCAAATCTTTTGAATCCGAAGCGTGCGAGATTCTAAAATTAGTTTGGTTCAGCTCGGAAAGTATACGTTTACTTTAAAGTAATATAATTGCAGTTGTGTAATAGACATCGCTCTACGCCGTGTAGTGCGCTGTCACGTTTCCACAACTGCAGTACTACTTAAAAGTGTCACTGTATCGCCCTGATATAGTTTAGTACATGGTTCAAAAATGTCATTCCTATAGAAAAAGAACCGACAAGTAACTATAGGTAAGAGCGTGTTCACATTATCCAATACGATATCGAAAGACGATTTGATAATCCAAAAGTAAAATGTATGAAATATGTAGCTCCGATATCTGGTCGAACAATCATCATTATCATCAGCCTATCGCAGTCCACTGCTGAACATAGGCCTCTCCAAGTGCACGCCACTGAGATATGTTTTCAGCTACTCAATGTCAGACGCGTATTTCATACATTTATCTTCCTCCGATATCGTATAGTCGTTAGATATCAATATCGGATTGGATAATGTGAAAACGTACTTACTCTATAATGTAACTCGAACTTGGGGTAGTTTTACCTTCAATATTGTTATATTATATACTAGCGACCCGCCCCAACTTCGCACGGGTGAAATACTATTGTATTATATATGTAAACCTTTCTCTAGAATCACTTTGTATTAAAAAATGCGCTTCAAAATTCGTTGCGTAGTTTTAAAGATGTAAGCGGACATTCAGAAAGATAGCGACTTTGTTTTATACTATGTAGTGATTAACAAACACATTTTAAGTTAATGTGTAGGTAACACTACTTGTCTTGTTGCTGACTGCAAAAGGGTTCATTATATATATTAATAGACAAAAATGTGTATATCTAGCTAATATTTCTAGTTATTATATTGTATGCTGTTAAACTAAGTTATTTTCTGCAAACATACTTTGCAAGATACAATTTTATTGCAATATATCTATGGGATTCTAGTATAAATAATTAGCTTATATTTTTTTATATGTTAATGTTGATAATCTGTTGAAAATTGCAATATTCTTTTTGTATTGCAAGTCTTTTAACTTTTTTAAATGTTGGAACCTTAATATTTTTTCCTGTTATGTCAATTTTATGATATTTCAAGCGGTCTAATTTCGAACGGGACATAGTATTAATTATAATATTCGAATTGCAAAAGCAATAATGTAAGAAAATGTATTTAGGAAATAAAATGGATCCTTCAGTTAAGGAGTAGATTTTTACTGATTAAAACGGTGCCCCTAGTCAAGTCACATTTTTCCAAGCGTTGCAATGACGGATATTGCTCAAATGTGTAGCAGTGACATCCTATTGACATGTCACGTTACATTTGGGCTGTTCGATCACCGTTAACGCTTGTAACAATGTCTCTTTTCCACAGAGGTACAGGTTAATATCAAGTGTTACACCCATCACCGTTCCATTCAAGAAAATTTGTACATTTTTTGAACGGGACTGTTGTTGGTCTAAAATGTTGTCTTTAAGCAAAAACAATGTTCTCAAAAACTTGATATGCATGTATTAGTTAATACAAATTGTAAGAAATTAAAGTATTTCAATCTAAATTGGTGACTACACAACGGAATAAACAATTTCTTGTTTTTAACATATTTTTTTACTTGTTAACTGATTTTGTTGAAGTAATTGTTTATTTCGTTTTGTGTAGCAAGCTGTTCCTGGTGATATCTTAGATCATTTTATCGTTGTAATCTTAGTTTTATAACTATATTTATTTGACTGTGAACAAATTGATAATGGTCAATACTTAATTCATTGTAATACGAAGAGCTATGGAGCTTCAATAAAATTTGATAATGCATTTCTTTTGTTTTAATTTTTCTGATAGTTTATTATTTATCGTTGTTTTAGCTGTGTGGTTACCAGGCCTACAGCGCGAAATGCTGCAGGTTTGTGTTCCGCCTGGGACAAAATTGACTATTGACGTACTGGACCTAATGGTGGCCTTGCGGTTCTATGTATGGGTTTGAATGCAGGAGCTGCAGGTTCGATCCCCAGCGCAGGGAAACACCTTTGTGACTTTTTTCAAGTTATATGTACTCATATTCAAAGACGCTACTGGGAAAGGGTGAAAGAAAACGTCATGTGAAAACCTGGCTTCCGAATATCGAAATTTGAAATCGTGGGCTAACGTGGTGATCAATGCTTAAACCTCCCCCTATATGAGAAACGCCTGTGCCTAACAGTGGGACGTATACAGGCTGGTTAATTTATTGATGCAGTAGTGGTGACCCTAACCTAAAACGGAAGACGTGGGTTCGATTCCCAGCTTAGATCAACATTTGTGTAAATAAGCATAAGTGTTTGTTAGTGTTTTAGCATAGCTACAGGAGCAGAGAGCCTAACTGTACCTCTTGAAAGCAAGACTTACAGTTGTGTGCTTTGTAGCCTAGAGAAACGACTCTCTTCCACAACTGTAAAACCGGTGGTGGTAGGATCACGGGTGAAGATTTAAAGTTCAATGCAGGAATAAAACAGTTTAAATAACATTACAAACAATTTTTATTAAAATCTTCACAAAAAACATCAATTATAATAATAGGGACAAGAAAATATTTATACTAACAAGCAAAATATAACGCACGTCATAGTTATAATATTGCCTAGTCAACAAAAATAGTAATAAGGCTAAGACGGCACAAAAATACGGAAAAGACAATTCTTATTCAAAATATTTATTTAAAGACTGATACTCTAAATGGGCGTTTTAAACTGTATTTCTGACAGGGATGTGTTTCAGAACTATTAGAATGACTTCAGCAATAGAAATCAAATTTAAATGGGTACTTAAATGGAGTGATTGTATTGGTTCTTAAAAATTCAGGTCTTGCTAAATATTTGTGAAGGAAACGCAGCCTAATACTGGGTCTTCACGCTACAAACTTGGTTTGTTCAAACATGTTATACCGGTAGATGTCAAGTGAGGTATTCAAAAGTTAGCGTAAAATTTAAAGTAAGAAGGTAAGGTCAGCATCAAGTCGATTAACACATTTAGATTTTCAAACGAACTGTACACAATGGAATTCAATTAATTTCTGGTGTGCTATTAGGTAACAAAATAGTCTTGACACCTGGTATAGTTAAAACATACTATTAAGCACCAATTCCTCCATGTCATAGAAAAATAATGACACTTTGTAAATCGGTTTGTGTTAACCGACTTCTGATGCTGACTGTACCTCAAAATTACATCTACACTCTCGGTTTTTACAATTATTTGTTTGTATACGTTTGTGTAGTTTGATGTGTAAGACCCAGCATTAGGCTGCATTTCCTGCAGAAATGTTTAGCGAGAACTCCGTTTGAAACTTCGTTTAAGTTCCTATGTACATTGGACTTCTAATCTTCTGACGAAGTCATCCTAGTGGTTCTTAAACGTATCCCTTGCTGAAATACAGCTTAAAACTTAAATGATATAACGGTTTATTCACGCGCATTTATCGGGATAGCCCGTCTAGTATCGGACCCAACCAGAGTCCTTAATAATGAGCTAACGCGGCGGCGGGCGAGCAAGTCGCACTGGTAAATTTATACGCGTGAGTAAATCGTTATATAATTTGAGTATGAATCATTCTCTCGAAAGTTCCTATAAAAATACAGCTTAAAACGCCTATTAAGAGTCTCAGTTGCTATTATAAGCTCTATAGAGTGGGAGAGACAGAACGATATTTTATTTAAGTAGCGTCTCCAGTATACGAGGATTAAGTTATTTTATTCTTACAATATGTAAGAGCTTTTATAATAACTCTCGTGACATCAATTTATAATTGGATAGATATTTGACTAAATAATCTAATTAGTCTGTCAGATAGATTTCCAAAAAACATTGGATACGTATTTTCTTTTATCAAATCAATAAAGAGAAAACGAATCGAAGATGGTAAATCGTATGAAAGTGGAGGGTAGTAACGTCACTTGTCATTAAACAAGTCAAATCAAATCAAATCAAATCAAAAGTCATTTATTCAAAATAGGCTACAATGTAGCACTTTCCGAACGTCAAAATCATATTAGACAGCACCCCATCGCCCACCCTTCACCGCTTCCTGTGCTTTCGCTAGGGAGAAGAAACGGCGCAACAAACTCCCCAGCAGCACGCTGTCTTTCTTTTACATTATAATAATATTATAGTAAGGTAGGAACCGTGCCAGATAAATCAATGTTTTAGGTCGATAAAAACTACGAAAAAAAAAAAAAAAAAAAAAAAAGAAAAAACTTTTAATTACTGAGCCCAAGGTCAGCAGACCGACCAGCCACCGCAAGCAGCACCCGTTCACGAGTATGACGCAGGGGTCAGCCATCACCTCCCTCGCCATATTTGAGGGAAGGAGGTGACCCGACCCGAGACGCCACCGCAAGCAGTGGCGACTAAGGGAGCATGACGAATCTGCTGCCGGCTTAATAAATGAATACAAAGTAAAACTATACCCAAGCACTGATTCATGGCACAATTCCTGACCATTATGGTCCAGGTACATAATTAAATTTTATAATTAATATAATTATACATTTCAAAATAATAATGATGTCAAGCAATACGTATAATCGTATTAAAAATAAAACAAAATAGGTAACACAATGTTACATACAAGAGTATGCCTATCAAATTACATTAAAATTAAACCTAATAATGAATGTCAGGTAATCCATACAGAGCCGTCTTGTGCATGTCACAGTGGCCAACTATTTTTATCATTCAAATAATCGTTTATTGTATAATATGCCTTTTTACAAAGATTATTTTTTATTGTAGACTTAAATGAGTTAAAAGGTAACTCTATTAATCTGAGAGGCAGTTTATTGTAAAAACGAATACCGAGTCCTACAAATGAGTTGTGAACCCTGTGTAATCGGTGTGAAGAGGCACATAATTTATGTCTATTACGTGTATGAATGCCATGAATATCGCTTTTCTTTGTATACAAGTGTAAATTTTGTCTAATAAATAATATATTGGCCAAAATAAATTGCGATGCTACAGTTAGAATGCCTATATCTTTAAACCGTTCCCTAAGAGAATCTCTTGAGCCTAGCTGGTAGATAGACCTGATGGCACGTTTTTGTAAAATAAAAATTGACTCTATATCTGCCGCCTTGCCCCACAACAGTATGCCATATGACATAATACTATGAAAGTAGCTGAAGTAAACAAGGCGAGCTGTGTCCACATCAGTAATCTGTCTAACTTTCCTAACTGCATAGGCCGCTGAGCTTAGCTTACCCGCGAGGTACGCAATATGTGCTGACCACTTCAGTTTATTATCAACTGTGATACCCAGAAAAACCGTTGACTCTACAGCCTCAAGCACTTCACCATTTATTAAAATATTTGGACCAAGATTTCTTACATTAGGCATTGCAAATTTAACACATTTGGTTTTTTTGGCGTTTAATACTAAATTGTTAGCCGAGAACCATTGTGTCACCCGAGTGAGAGCACTATTTACTTCATTAAAATTATCTCTATTTCGATTTACTTTAAAAATTAGGGAAGTGTCATCGGCAAAAAGCACTACGTTACAAGTGTCTTTTAAAAAAAATGGTAGGTCATTAATATATACTAGGAACAAGAATGGACCGAGTATTGAGCCCTGCGGTACCCCTAGTTTGACAGGAAGTCCAGTAGACTTACTTCCTTTGACATCAACGCATTGATACCTATCACTTAAATATGAATAAATTAAATCCAGTGATCTACTTTTTAAACCGTAATGTTTGAGTTTACAAATTAGCGTATTATGATGGACGCAGTCAAATGCCTTAGACAGGTCACAGAACACCCCAATAGCATTCTGCGAGTTCTCCCAGGCATCATAAACATGCCTGAGTAAAGCTACACCGGCGTCGGTAGTAGAGCGTCCCTTAGTAAAACCATATTGCTCATTATGAAGGAGGGTCTTCAGATTGAAATGTATTAAGAGCTGTTTCAATATCAATTTCTCATAAATCTTGCTGAACGCGGGTAAAATTGATATCGGTCTAAAATTACTAATGTCGCTTTTATTACCTGACTTAAATAATGGTATAACTTTACTATGCTTCATAAGGTCAGGGAATACCCCTGCGTCTACGCATTTATTGAAAATTACGGCTAAAGATGGTGCAACAATGTTTATTATATGTGCTAAAAGTTTAACGGAGAGGCCCCAGAAATCTTCGGTTTTCTTTTGACTGAGTGACTTAAAAGCGTTTACTACATCTAACGGAGTCACGTGTTCAAAACCGAAAGTAGCATCACATCCAGGCACACTATCACGTAGTAAGTTTTCAGCATCAATTGACGATGAGTTAAGAGAACTAGTTGTAATTATTGGTATGTTTGCAAAGAATTCGTTAAATATTAAGGCAATGTCTTCGGCTTTGTTTACTAACTTATTGTTACACATAATCTCTATATCATTGTCACGTTTCGTAATCTTACCAGTTTCTTGGTTAATTATATTCCACGTGGCTTTTATTTTATTTGAGGATCGTTTAATTTTCTCGCTAATATATTTAGACTTTGCTGCGTTGCAAACCTTCTTAAATATTTTAGAATAATTTTTAACATAGTTTAAAAAAATTACATCAAATTTATATTTTTTCATACCATATAACTCATAAAGCCTAGTTCTACTAATGTAAATACCAGCCGTGGCCCATTGGTTAAATGAGGCAGAACTGCATTTCACCTGCTTGGTTTTACACTTAAAATTAGCTTCAAACTCACTTTTTACAACATCCAAAAGCGTTCCATAACCGTCATTGGGATTAGCAGAGTTTAAAATAGACGGCCTTAACAAGTGCATTAGGACGTGACGCACACGACATCTCAATGAATTGTTTCCATTATTTATTTTAGAAATCTATCTGACGGACTAATTACTTTTATAAAAAGAAGTCAGTCAAGTTCCCAATTATTTATCACTATGGTATGCCTACACAGCGATTAAGTTTTGCAGGTAGGTTTTTCAAGGAGTGTTCGACTATTTTTAATTATCTATTACTGTGTGATAAGTACCTACCTATAATATTAAATAATGACAAAGGTAGTACATTAGATTGAGGAGGTCAGACTGAGAGGCCCTCTCCTTATAAAATACGGTATTCTGATGAATCTTTTGAAACGGAAAGTTATTAACCCCAACCTTCTTTGGGTAACCTTTTTCCAAACTTTGTCAAATTCGACAAAGAATTGGTCTACCACAGTCTCTAAGGTTCTAGACAGATAGACTGTATTTCAGTATTAAATCTTAGCTAAGTTGTACCCGACGCTGAGTATTAACAATTTCTGTCCCAGTTGTTGAAGCATACTCAACCAAACAGTTGCAGTAGATTTATTATCTTACCACCTGGCCTTTTGGTCTAGTGGTTAGTGGCCCTGACCGCTATACCAGAGGTATTGGGTTCGATTTTCATCCAGGACAAAATATGTTTGTCTGTGTCTGGTGTAATTTATCTACATTATGTAAGTATTTATACATATTATACATAAATATGTATAATTATATATGGTATATAAGTATGTTTATAAACTGTCTAGTACTCAACAACCTCCGCTTAGTTTGAGACTAGATGGCGTTGCGTGAACGTCGTAGAATATTATATTATGCGAAATTTAAAAAGCTGTACATTAATATTCCTTATTCCTGATATTGTAAGCTAAACATAAAATGTTTAATTTGAAAGAAAATTTCACGATTTCATGTATCATTTGACTAGGACTGAAACATATTTTTTTTAATGGAGTGTACATGTATTTGCTCGTGACTCTACACCTTTGTGTGACGGTGTCTTTCTTCCCCCAACAGAATAAGTCCAACTTTAGGAGTTCTATAGCATAGAATACTGGATGCCAACGGATGGAAGAACCTAGGAAATTTTATTATAACTAGCGCCAGAGAAAGGACTTCGTCGTCGAGGTCGCCCGCGGCGAAGGTGGTCCGACGATCTAGTCAGATATGCGGGGTGCTCGTGTCCAGAAATAGCAAAAGACAGAAAGGTTTGAAAGTAAATGGGAGAGGCCTTTACCCAGCAGTGGGATCGTAGACAGGCTACATAAAAAACTATCGTGAGGTGGTTTCATAATCATATGTTAAAGGTTTACTCACGTGTATTTATCGGGATAGCCCGACAAGTTCCGGACCCAACCGGAGTCCTTAATCATGAGCTAAAGCGGCGCGTTCACGAGGTCACTGTCAGACCGTTTCTGAATTGATACACAGACGGACATATAAGGGCATATAAAGTTAAATACTGCTTTTGTGAATGAAAATGAGAAACTTTTTCGAAGAAAGTTGTAAAGTTTTGGGCCTTCTAATGGAAACATGTTTTTTTTGGTAATTGACACAATTAGCGTGTAATGGTAACCATTATAATTATTATGCCCAGGTTCACTCTCGTTTGATCGAGTAACGTTTCGCTTAATTTCACTTCATCGAACAACGTTTGACATAATTTTCAGTTCGTCGAATATTCATTTGAACTTATTTCATTTCACCTAATTTTCATTTGATATAATATTCAGAAAAAAAGGGTTTTTATATACCTAAGTGTTGTGAAACATTACTTTAAAAAAAATTAGAGCATAGGTTTTTTTTTCTGAATATTATACCTAATGAAAATGAGGTAAACTGAAATAAGTTCAAATGAAAATTAGGTAAAATGATTAGTTCAAAATATGAATATTCGATGAACTGAAAATTAAGTCAAACGTTGTTCGACGAAGTGAAATTAGTTAAAATGTTGTTAGTTCAAACGAAGGTGAACGGAACCTATATGCCCATTGTGGTAGGTACCATGTAACTTTTACGTTTGTCAAATCTGTTCCTCATGTGGTGTGCAATAAAGAATATTCTATCTATCTCTCTATGGTTGTCATCAAATGTTTTTCATTTCCTTGCAGAAAACCGATACTGAAAATATATTCTAGGAACTGACGCAGAAATAAAACGAACTAAAAATCGACTCGTGACCCCGCCGCGTCAGCTCATGATTAAGGACTCCGGTTGCGTCCGAAACTAGTCGGGATATCCCGATTCCCGATATATACGCGTGAGTAAACCGGTAACATATAATTATGAATCATCTCACGATTGTTATTTAAATAAAACTTTCGGGGTTGTTTCGTAACATGTTACATATAAACCAATTTGTCACCTACCTTATTAGCTGTCAGGCGAATAATTATGTAGACTAGTTTCATGAGACAGTTCCTAAGTAGTTGGCATCCAGTGTCTATACTATAGAGCTTCTAAAGCTGCACTGATTCTGTTGGGAGAGAGAGACGGTGCCACATGAAGGTGTACAGTCACGAGAAAATACATGTATACTCGATTAAACAATAAATTGCAGTTTAAGTCCTAGTCAAATGATTTATGAAATCGTGAAACTTTCTTTCAAATTTAATGTTTTATGTTTAGCTTACAATATTAGGAATATTAATGTACAGCTTCTCAGAAATTTCGCATAATATATTCAACGACTTGAACACAACGCCATCTAGTCTCAAACTAAGCAGGACTCTTACTATGAGTATTAGACAAGTGATAAACATACTTATATACTTCTAAATACACACATATTATAGATAAATTACACCCAGATACAGCCGAACATTTGTCCTGGGTGGGATTCGAACCTACGACCTCTGGTTTAGCAGTTAGGGCCGCGAACCACTAGACTAACAGGCCAGGCAATATAATATATCTACTGCAACTGTTTGGTCGAGTATTCATGTTTTTGCTTGTGACTTTACGACATCTTAATTTTACAAAGTTAAGGCATTGTTAACCTCATTAATATTTTTGCTATCCACACAATATATTACTATTAAAGTATGTTAAATATCACTATCTACAAAAGCATAGCAAAAGCAATATATGCGTAAGTATTGTTTCAAAATGAAAATTTCCATTCACAATAACGTAAGATACTTTGAAACAATAAAGTAACTGCGTATTAAATTGCAATCGCTTTATTTTTGCATGATATGCTATTCTAAAAGTCTACTCAATTTGATGTCCCGTCAAATCTATTGTTAGCGAGTATTGTTGACTAAAATACTAACAACCAATTACAGCACTTGACATCTTTGACAGACGATTAACTATTTGTTCATTGTATCATCTCATGTCCAGATGCATATCACGTCTAGTTTATTATATCGTGAAACTTTCCTAAGACAGGTTACAATGAACAAATTTAAACTCTCGCACAATGACCTCGGTAGCTTATTTGATAAAGCGACTGGGGTGTCTAGCAGGAGTTAAAGTTTTGAGTCCAGTTTGATGTTCAGTTATTTTCATTGTAGTCCAGTCATTTGGTAGTTTTACCTGGAAAGTTTTCCGGGAGTTTTGAAAATTGGGTATTTTATAGATTTGGATATGCTCTTTTCGAATTTTAACTTTGCCACCTCGTACCACCGCCGCTCGCGCCGCCATTTTGAAAAAATGGCGCCCAAAAACGGTTTTTTTGGAATAACCCCTTTCCGACGCATTTTACGAAAAAAATGTTTTCTACAAAATTAAACTAGAAAAAAATTCCTACACTTTATGTCTTACTCACTTTTTCATAAAATCAATAGTTTTGGACGTACGAGCGCCACAAAGTATTATTCATTTGCACCACTACGAGTGTTTCGTATGTTTTTCTAAACTGTTCTATTACTGCCGCCGGTTTTCAAGAAGTAGGTTTTAGGGTAATATGTCACCTTTGAATCGGGCCCTTTCTCTTGACTTTGAACGAAACTTCAACGAAACATTTGTCGGTAGAAGCTATATTAGGAAAAATATTTAGTTTAGACTGAATCATCAGTGTACGTTTATTGTCGTACAGTGTTGTTCATGTTCTTAGAGCTATGGCTTCTTATACGGCAAATTGTTTCATTTGTGACAATTCACTAGAAAACCGGCGGCAGTAATAGAACATTTTAGAAAAATATACGAAAAACACGTGGTGGTGCAGATGAATAAGTAATACTTTGCGGCGCTCGTACATCCAAAACTATCGATTTTATGAGAAAGTGAATAAGACATAAAGTGTAGGATTTTTTTTCTAGTTTAATTTTGTAGAAACTATTTTTGTCGTAAAATGCCTCAGAAAGGAGATATTCCCAAAAAAAACGTTTTTGGGCGCCATTTTTTCCAAATGGCGGCTCGATCGGCGGTGGTACGAGGTGGCAAAGTCAAAATTCGAAAAGAGCATATCCAAATCTATAAAATACCCAATTTTCAAAACTCCCGGAAAACTTTCCAGGTAACCCCCTTATTTTCTACCAAATGACTGGGCTATTGTATTATTTGTATTTAATTGCTAATAGGCTGTCCATTAAAGCAGACACAGGCTACGGAGCAGATCAACGAAAAAATATCAGCTAAGGCTCTTGATAGACGGACCGCATTTTAACTGCAATCCAACCGCAAGTTGCTGTTGAGATGACTGCAATAGAGCTGTAAACCAATCGTCAGTCTATAGCATAATCGCCACTGAGATTAGTTCCTGGATAGACACGAATTATTTCGTCAAAAGCAAACCAACCGTAAAGTTCTATTGCAGTCGTGTCAACTACATCCGAACAGTCAGTTGAAATGCGGTCCGTCTGTCTAGAACCTAACAGGATTACATGAAATAGAGCTGACATTTTACGTAAATGTTTCTGTTTTTCCGCATCGTCGCCTATCTTCGCTTCAAAAGACAGGCAGCCTAAATACATTTTCACATTATCCGATCCGATATCGGTATCGAACGACGTTACAATATCGTAGGAAAACAAATGTACGAAATATGCGTCTGTCTTTTACATTGTCCGACCCGTTTTCGAATATTAGAGCACATATTTCATACATATTACTTTCGCCATTACTGAATCGTCGTCTAATACCGATATCGTATCGGATAATTTGAAAACGTAATAAGGCTGCCTGTTGTTTGAAACGGAGACAGGCTACGATGTAGAAAAGTAAAGATATTTTAACCAAAAGAATTACGTAAAATGTCAGATCTATTTCATGTTAGCTGATATTTTTCGTTCTGTCTTTTCTTTCGTTCTTAATCTGCTCCGTAACCTGTGTCTGCTTCAATGGACAGCCTATTAGCAATTAAATACAAATAATACAATCAAAATATTCGAAGTTCAGACAGGACTCGAGCCTTTGACTCCTGGTTGGACGCGATAGTCGCTTTACAACTTTGCCGAGGTCATTGTACGAGAGTTTAAATTTGTTTATTGTACGGTGTCACGTCTTATGAACGTTTCACGATACAATTAACTAGACGTGATACGTATCTGGACGTGACATGATACAATTACAGCCCTTTTCTGAAACAATAAACAACTCAAAAAATTGTTAACCATCTGTCAAACGTTGTGACTGATTGTTAGTCTTGTAGTCAGCTAATCGCAGTCGTGATCAAATGACATACCACTAACTCTTAAAGTGATAAGTTTCGGGTGTGGAAGCGTGACAGCGCACTACACGGCGTAGAGCGGCGTCTCTCTTCCACAACTGCAATAATAATACTTTAAAAGGCGGTGGTAGACCGCCTGGTAAGATTAGCCGAAAGCCGAATTTCACAAAGTTTGGAGAAAGGTTACGCAAAAGTGGTTGGTTATATAATAGCTTTTAGTTTCAAAAGATTCATCAAAATACCAAATTTTAAAAGAAGAGATATCCTCACTGACTTCCTCAATATTTACTTAGCTGATCATTATTTAATATTATAAGTACTTACCGTAGCCATTCATTCAAAAATGGTTGAACACTCCTTGTTATACGTACGTGTAAAATATAATGGCTGTGTGGGTACCCATAGCGATAAATAATTGGTTAATTATCTGACTTTTGTATTGAAAAACTAATTAGTCCGTCAGATAAATATTAAAAAAATATTGATAAATAATGGAGACGATACAGTGAGTTGAAATCCCTTATAACGTCCCGCCTCAATGCACTTTTTAATGACATATTCCTTTGAGAGCTAGCTGTAGGCCTTTAGTAGACTTGACAACAGATCCAATGGAACACTCTTTTCAGAAATTTGGAATTATTACATCATTACTTCATTATTTCTTCAAGATTCTTAGTTTTGCATCTTGTCCAGATTCTTTTTATTTAACCACCTCAAAAAGTTTAAAAATCCAAAGGTATTCATGGATTAAAATCGTTAATTTCCAAGTGGTTTTAAAAACATCATCTACTCAATCAGGTGAGAGATGAAAACTATAATTAGCACTTTGATTTTCCTTCTTATCTTCATTAATATCTTGACTAATATTGTAGTTTATATCATGTACTAGTTTTTCATTTCCTTTATCATCAACATTAACTAAATCATCAGTGATTGCTTTAGTCATATCACGTTTAATATCACGATTCACAAGCTTTTCATCATGTTGAACTTCTGTGCCATTTTCTAAAGCAATTTGGATGAATCTATCCAGTACATCCATGTTGGCTGGTTTTCTTGCCATTTCTGGTGTTTTCGATACTTTAGGTGTGTATCTTTGAGTATGATGTCCACTGAATGTTGCTTCGTCATCAGAATTCTTGTTCTGTATGTTCCTTATGTTTGAATGTTCCCCGGCCATTGTTAATTGTGGTATATCTGGAAAAAATATAACAACTATGCATATAAATAGAATTAGATGCTCTTTTTGTAATATTGAAATACCTAAACGTTTTTTTTACTAAATGCATAAAGATATATGGTACAGACACAAAAAATATTTTTTTTGTCTCTCTGTCTGTTTGTTCCCACTAATCTCTGAAATGGTTGGACCAATTTTAATAGGACCTTTTTGGCTAATGTAATAAGGAGTAACTTAGGCTTCTTCTATAGTCAAAAATTCTTTTGTTTCAGGAAATAAACTAACTAACTTTCTGTTGTAATTTTCACGATGAAATCGCGGGAACAGAGAGTTGAGAATAAGTAACAATGTCAGTGCGCTTTCTAGTTTGCACAACTTTATCAGTCTTGCTACTAGAAAAGGCGGGAAATCCCCCGCTTATAACAAGACCGTCTTTTCTTATCGATCAAATTGTATGAATGAAACGAAAGTCTTGCTTTACAGTCAGTCAGAAGAATTGACGGAATGTTTCTTACGTTATTAACAGTACCTATAGCCCAGTCAAATTAGGGGTTTCACCTCGGAATGAAAGATAATAAGCTGAAAATTGGTGAGAACCTTTTTTTGGTCGCCCTAAATATTGTCTCAAAAGTCACAATTTCTATCGTGTCCGCGTCTTGAGATATTCAAGGTCAAAGGTCACGAAAATCATTTTTTCGCTAATATCTCGGTTCCTATTGCTTCAATGATATTTTCACCAATGTCAAAGTTGTAGAGTATCAAATTCTCTACAACTTTTGTCTATTCTTTTTTTTTATACGATCAACCGTTTTTGAGGTAGAGTGCGACAAGTGCGCAGCATACAGTCATATAATATATGAGGTAATGCAGGGTCAAGCGTGAGTTTCGGTTATCAGTACGTTGTATAAAGTCAATTATTGTCAAAAAAAAATATAATTATTAAGCAATGCCCATTATTTCTGTACATAATAGGTCGGGGAAAAAGTCTTTTCGCATTATAGGTGGTATGTATGAACTTGTAATAAAATCTTTCTCTCTCTACTAAAATTTGAATTTGGAATTATGTTCTTTAAAATGTTAACTTTCAATTGTACCAAATACAAATACAAATACTATAGCCAAAAAAAAATTATTACAAGTTCATACATACTATAATGCGAAAAGACTTTTTCCCCGACCTATTCTGTGAAGAAATAATGGGCATTGCTTAATAATTATATTTTTTTTTGACAATAATTGACTTTATACAACGTACTGATAACCGAAACTCACGCTTGACCCTGCATTACCTCATATATTATATGACTGTACGCTGCGCACTTGTCGCGCTCTACCTCAAAAACGGTTGACCGTATAAAAAAAAAAGAATAGACAAAAGTTGTAGAGAATTTGATACTCTACAACTTTGACATTGGTGAAAATATCATTGAAGCAATAGGAACCGAGATATTAGCGAAAAAATGTTTTTCGTGACCTTTGACCTTGAATATCTCAAGACGCGGACACGATAGAAATTGTGACTTTTGAGACAATATTTAGGGCGACCAAAAAAAGGTTCTCACCAATTTTCAGCTTATTATCTTTAATTCCGAGGTTGACCCCTTATTTTACCTAATTTGACTGGGCTACTACTGCTTTTAAAAGTACTCTTTAAATGTTCAAGATTTTAAAAAATCACGAAGTTCAACATATTTATCTAGCGTGTTCAGTATTATAATTTGGAATATCCTAAAGATCATATTTTCCTTAACACTTCCATACTAAAGTAAATATTTCTTGTCTAAAAATAGGAATTTATACATTCACTGCTCAGTAAACAGAATTTTCTAAGAGGAAAGTTTGTATATAACTAGATGTTCCCCGCGACTTCGTTCGCGAAAAGAATGAAGGATTTGCGGATAATAAATAGATAGTAGCCGATTCTCAGACCTACTGAATGCATACGTACAAAATTTCAAGAGAATCGGTCCAGCCGTTTCGGAGGAGTACGGTAACTAACATTGTGACACGGGGATATAAGATATATCAGTATTGCATCACTTTTGATCCTAGAAACACTTAAAAACTGATTGCTTTAGTCATGATTCTATATTGCTTTTGTCTGTGCATGGATCTGGACAATTTATTCCAGTAATACAATATCCCATACAAAAATCATGAAGATCTCATTTTATTTTTGGAATGTACTAAGATCTGTTTTGCTTAAACACACTGTATTTTTAGATCTCTTTACCTTCACACTCCAACATAAATTAGGCGTTTATGCACAGTAATAATAATGTAAAATGTCTATACTCACATTAGATATCACAAATCTATAGATAGCCACTGGTTTTACAAATCTTAAACGATTAACTTTATCTTTGATAGCACTTCACAAGTATTTACTGCAAATTGTACTGGTTGAATGTATGAAGGAGAATTTTCCTTTTATACAATAGAACCAGAGTGAAGTTGTGCGCTATATTGTAGGGTGACCACATATTGGCCACGTTTTCAAACAGGGTAATAAGTAAATAATATTCCACGACTCTCATACAACGCCATCTAGTCTCAAACTAAACAGAGCTTGGATTATGATTACTAGGCAACTGTTTAACATACTTATATACTTCTAAATACATACATACTGTAGATAAACTACACCCAGACAGAATAAATGGTCGTTCTCATCACACAAACATTTGTCCCGGGTGGGAATCGAACTCACAACCTCTGGTATAGCAGTCAGGGCCACTAACTACTAGTCCAAAAGGCCGGTCATAATAATAGTGATGATTAAGTGTACGAAAAGTAAAAATGTAATGAATCCGTCCTACAGATAAAAAAAAATTACACACGTACTTTTTCTTTAATCTGAACATTAAAAGTTTACAAAGAGAAGCTGTTTCAAAGTTTATTAGAAGGGGGCTGGTGACGTACCAAACGAATCCGTAATTTTTTACAAAAAATTGATGGCGGTGGGTTGTAGTATATTATTATGTCATTTGTTATTAAAAATGTATTAAGACGTGACGTCACACGAGATTTCAACTAACTATATCGCCTCTATTTGTTATTCACATGAAAAAAAAGTAGCAAATATATTTTTTGAAATCAATTTAAAGGATCAATTAGTTTTTTAAACACCCAAACTATCCAAGTCAAATAAATTAAATACCAATTTTATCCTTATGCCGCAATAAGATCTCCACACATTCAAACCACACAATCATTTTAGGAACTCAAAATAAACTTCTGTGAGATTATAAGCCTAAACCAATATGTACATTGGAACATAATTATTGTCTATATGAGAACTGTCCTAAATTATCCTGGTCACCCTAGTTTTGCAAACAACTTCAGAGCATTTCAGATAAATCGGGGAAAATGATGCAACGAAATCATTCGTTTTCAAACATTATTGAAATTCCTGTTGGGATTTGTTAGTATTATGAAAGTGTTATACAATAATTCTTACGCAATTTGTAATAAAGTTATCTTGTTAGGGGTATTTCCAATTTCCTTTTACGTCATATATTATTTGCTTTACCTAATTAGTCTTAATGGATCTATGCAGTTAGCCTAAGAAGCTTTGACTGCTTTATTAGATTATATTTATAACTAGTTGTGTTTGCGACTTCAACCGCGTGGTATTTAACTACAGAAGTTAATTAGTTTATTTTCTTAAATGAAAGTTTTTTCTATATTAACCAAGTCAAAAATTAAAATCAAAAGTAAATTATTCAAATTAGACTACAATGTAGCACTTTTTGAAGTTAAAAATTTTTAAATTATAGACAGCACCCCATCGCCCACCCTTCACTGCTACCTGTGCTTTCGCTACGGGAGAAGAAACGGCACAACAAACTCCCCAGCAGAACGCTGTCTTTCTCCAAGTTACTCCTCACTATCAGCTGCCTGCCAATAAAAGTCTCGTCAAAATCGGTTCAGCCATTTCAGAGGTAGATGATAAAAAAAAAAATGTTGTTTTGGTGTATGTGCCCAGTATATTTGATTATATACCTATCTATATTCACATGCAAGTAGTAACACTACTGTTAATTTGAAGTATTAATCTATACTTCTATACATATAAATAAATTATATATTATGTAGTTTCTGCGATTTCTCCCTCAAGGTTTGAAGATAGGAAGACATAGTGTATGATACTCCAGAGTCATGGATTAAGTATCTGAAAATCCTTCGGTTGCTTAACCCATTTCCCGCACCTATTTCTGCTATAAATAACATAATAATATGACTGTATGTATGTACAAATATCTGAAAAAAGTTATTTTTGGCGTTATCATCTCTTATGCCGCGGAAATAAAGTAAATTCCACCAAACGTCAAACTAAACTTGATAAATCCGTCGAATAGTCTAGCGACTGAGAGTTGACCACCTCGCCGCAACAGATGGCGCTGTACCCGGCCGTCTGAATCGCGCTATGGTTTTTTACACGGGCTCCCTTAATACGCTAGTGCAATTGGTTTCTTGTATCAAACAAAGTAATTACAGCGGAATTTTTGAAAGAATCTCGCTTGACGAGATCGCACCCCCAGAACCACAAAGGCGTAAGTGCAGATACGTCAATTTTTTTTATTGCATATTTGATAAGTACAAGTAACAGTGAATAAATAGTAAGTAACATATAGTAAATTTTTTCCGTGAATTTTTGACGTAAAAATAGGATTTATAACAAAAAAAGTTTTTTTGACGTTCTGAAATTAGATTATTTTATTAATTAAAGAAGTCGATAAACCAGCATACGCACGTAAAATTACAAGAAAATAGACCTAATCGTACTTAAGCTTTTGTTTCATTTGATAATACAAATATTTAATAAATGTAACCCCTATTATGCTATTTCATACTTAATAAAAAAAGCAATTTTCTAAAATAATACTGATTACATCCTATCACGCTTAGAAATAGTTAAACAAAAAGTGCCGTATTCCTTGTTGAGTAATACGTTCGTATTACAGTTTCGAAATAATCATGCTTACGCCTTTTTTCCGTTCATAAGGTTAGATTTGGTTTTTAGTTAGGTTAGGTTAGGTTTGGTTTTTAGTTAGGTTAGGTTAGGTTTGGTTTTTAGTTAGGTTAGGTTGGGTTTGGTTTTTAGTAAGGTTAGGTTAGGTTTGGTTTTTAGTTAGGTTAGGTTAGATTTGGTTTTTAGTTAGGTAAGGTTAGGTTTGGTTTTTAGTAAGGTTAGGTTAGGTTTGGTTTTTAGTTAGGTTAGGCTAGGTTTGGTTTTTAGTTAGGTTAGGTTAGGTTCGGTTTTTAGTTAGGTTAGGTTAGGTTAAGTTTTTAGTTAGGTTAGGTTAGGTTTGGTTTTTAGTTAGGTTAGGTTAGGTTTGGTTTTTAGTTAGGTAAGGTTAGGTTTGGTTTTTAGTTAGGTTAGGTTAGGTTCGGTTTTTAGTTAGGTTAGGTTTTTAGTTTGGTTAGGTTAGGTTTGGTTTTTAGTTAGGTAAGGTTAGGTTTGGTTTTTAGTTAGGTTAGGTTAGGTTTAGTTTTAAGTTAGGTTAGGTTAGGTTTGTTTTTTAGTTAGGTTAGGTTAGGTTTGGTTTTTAGTTAGGTTAGGTTAGATTTGGTTTTTAGTTAGGTAAGGTTAGGTTTGGTTTTTAGTAAGGTTAGGTTAGGTTTGGTTTTTAGTTAGGTTAGGCTAGGTTTGGTTTTTAGTTAGGTTAGGTTAGGTTCGGTTTTTAGTTAGGTTAGGTTAGGTTAGGTTAGGTTAAGTTTTTAGTTAGGTTAGGTTTGGTTTTTAGTTAGGTTAGGTTAGGTTTGGTTTTTAGTTAGGTAAGGTTAGGTTTGGTTTTTAGTTAGGTTAGGTTAGGTTCGGTTTTTAGTTAGGTTAGGTTAGGTTAGGTTTTTAGTTTGGTTAGGTTAGGTTTGGTTTTTAGTTAGGTAAGGTTAGGTTTGGTTTTTAGTTAGGTTAGGTTAGGTTTGGTTTTTAGTTAGGTTAGGTTTGGTTTTTAGTTAGGTTAGGCTAGGTTTGGTTTTTAGTTAGGTAAGGTTAGGTTTGGTTTTTAGTTAGGTTAGGTTAGGTTCGGTTTTTAGTTAGGTTAGGTTAGGTTTGGTTTTTAGTTAGGTTAGGTTAGGTTTGGTTTTTAGCAAGGTTAGGTTAGGTTCGGTTTTTAGTTAGGTTAGGTTGGGTTTTTAGTTAGGTTAGGTTAGGTTTGGTTTTTAGTTAGGTTAGGTTAGGTTTGGTTTTTAGTTAGGTTAGGTTAGGTTTAGTTTTTAGTTAGGTTACCTTACCTTATCTCAAAACCAAACCTAACCTAACCTAATTAAAAACCGAACCTTACCTAACCTAACTAAAAACCAAACCTTACCTAACCTAACTAAAAACCAAACCTAACCTAACTAAAAACCGAACCTAACCTAACCTAACTACAAACCAAACCTAACCTAACCTAACTAAAAACCAAACCTAACCTAACCTAACTGAAAACTAAACCTAACCTAACCTAACTAAAAACCAAACCTAACCTAACTAAAAACCAAACCTAACCTAACCTAACTAAAAACCAAACCTAACCTAACCTAACTAAAAACCAAATCTAACCTAACCTAACTAAATCCAAACCTAACCTAACCTAACTAAAAACCAAACCTAACCTAACCTAACTAAAAACCTAACCTAACCTAACTAAAAACCAAACCTAACCTAACCTAACTAAAAACCAAACCTAACCTAACCTAACTAAAAACCAAACCTAACCTAACCTAACTAAAAACAAAACCTAACCTAACCTAACTAAAAACCAAACCTAACCTAACCTAACTAAAAACCAAACCTAACCTAACCTAACTAAAAACCAAACCTAACCTAACCTAACTAAAAACCAAACCTAACCTAACCTAACTAAAAACCAAACCTAACCTTACCTAACTAAAAACCAAACCTAACCTAACCAAACTAAAAACCAAACCTAACCTAACCTAACTAAAAACCAAACCTAACCTAACCCAACTAAAAACCAAACCTAACCTAACCTAACTAAAAACCAAACCTAACCTAACCTAACTAAAAACCGAACCTAACCTAACCTAACTAAAAACCAAACCTAGCCTAACCTAACTAAAAACCAAACCTAACCTAACCTTGCTAAAAACCAAACCTAACCTAACCTAACTAAAAACAAAACCTAACCTAACCTAACTAAAAACCAAACCTAACCTAACCTAACTAAAAACCAAACCTAACCTAACCTAACTAAAAACCAAACCTAACCTAACCTAACTAAAAACCAAACCTAACCTAACCTAACTAAAAACCAAACCTAACCTAACCTAACTAAAAACCAAACCTAACCTAACCTAACTAAAAACCAAACCTAACCTAACCTAACTAAAAACCAAACCTAACCTAACCTAGCTAAAAACCAAACCTAACCTAACCTAACTAAAAACCAAACCTAACCTAACCTAGCTAAAAACCAAACCTAACCTAACCTAACTAAAAACCAAAGCTAACCTAACAGGCCTACGGCAGTAGTCTCGGGGAAGTCTACTATACTGGGTAAAGGCAAAGACGGTTTGCGCGGTGCTTCCGCGCGCCTCTTAATAAGGACTGGCGTAAGCTGGCTCCACGTTAACGAAGAAGCTCCCTTTAAAAAGAGCTCTCCTGTCGGGGCTTGCGCTAGATTGCGAAAACGTTCCCGTTCCCCGACAATAGGATACGGAGAAGCACTCCGGCGGTTTAGCCAGTAAGAGTCCGGCACACTTTCGCTTTTGCTTTCGCCCGTTTTCAAGTCCTTCAATCCCAATTGTCAAATCAGTGCAAGATAGTGGCCACAGCAAAAAACTAACAGTATTAACTAACAATCAAATATGTTTGTAAGACTAGAGGTTAGGATTAGGAAGTTACGAAATTAGTTTGGAACGGAACTGGATTAGGGAGCTGGCATGAAACATTATTTAGTTTTACTTTTTGTACAGCACTACACACCTTGAATACCACGCAGACAAAGTCGCGGGCAGCAGCTAGTGATTAATATAAATGAGAATTCATGTTTTTGTTTTAGTTTACACGTTCCTATCTTACGTTACGTCTCGCATTTTTCACACAAAACATCCATCGTTTCTTTGGTCGTCCTCGTCGTTGTCGTATGTACATATGTACGAATATATGAAGAAAAATATTTGGCGTTATCATCTCTAATACCACAGAAATAGAGTAAATTCCACCAAACGTCAAACCAAACTTGATAAATCTGTCGACTAGTCTAGCGACTGAGTGTTGACCGCCTCGCCGCAACAGATGGCGCTGTACCCGGCCGTCTGAATCGCGCTATGGTTGTGTTACGCGGGCTTCCTTAATACGCTAGTGCATTTGGTTTCTTGCATCAAACAATGTATTAACAGTCCAATTTTTGAAAGAATCTCGCTTGACGAGATTTTGTAAAACATATTAAACATTGCTTTGTATGTCTGTGACACTGTTTTAGTTCGCAGTAATCAAGTACAACAACGGCATATAAAGCTAGCTTTGATCACACAAGCTCCGCCAAGCGTCCCGCTGGGTTGACATCTAAGATGCAAAATGAAGACAACAGCGATATAATAAATAATACGTAGTTTGGAAGACATAGTGTTGGATACTTCAGTATTATTTATTAATTATCTGAAAATTCTTCTGTTGCTGACTGACCTCTTTACACCGCGCCTATAACATATGATTGTATATTTGTAGGAATCATCTTCATCATTCGCCTGCCCTTATCCCAATTATTATTTGGGGTCGGTGCAGCATATCTTCTTCTTTCACACGTCCCCATCTTACGTCATCTCGCAAGCAACACTCTTTGCAGCCATATCATCTTTCACACCATCCATCGTTTCTTTAATGGTCCTCGTCGTTGTAGTACGATTATATGAAGAAAAACATGTGGCTTTGTCATCTCTAATACTACAGTAATAGTGAAAATTCCACCAAAGTTCAAAGCAAACTTAAAAATCCGTCGACTAGTCTAGCGACTGAGAGTTGCCCGCCTCGCCGCAACAGATGGCGCTGTACCCGGCCGTCTGAATCGCGCTATGGTTGTGTTACGCGGGCTCTACGTGCTGCCCTTGTGTTCCGTAACTTCTCTAACGTTTCGTTACTATTTTAATCTAAATCCAATTTTTGAAAAGATCTCGCTTTCGAGATTTTGTAAAACTTTGAAAACGCCTTTGGTTGGACTTTAGACAAAAGAATGCTACCAATTTAGTATACTTTTTGTTTCTAAAACGTCCGATAACTCAATACATTGAGGTGTAATTATATACAGGGCGACTTCGAAGTCGTGGGCAATATTTTAAACTAAGACTGCTACTTTTATGCAAAATAAAATTGTTACCTAGTTATTAAAAATGTACCTAATGTATACTTAAATAATAAGTAACATACTACCGTATTAAATTACTATTGAACAAAAAAAAATAAACAAAACTAATAATGTCAATGATCTAAAGTATCAAAATATTTAAACGCGGCCGTCGCATCATCCACGGCCGCGCGGAACTTATAAAAGGTAACCTACATTATGACCCTCTTAGCTGGCTGGTGTCACAGTAACATACACAAATCGGTCCGGACATTATTATTATTACATGTATTCTTGTGAAGGCTCAACTGTCTCACAATAGGGAAACTAGTGCCATCTTTAAACTGTGGCATTTAAGTACATGAAACATTTTTCGAAGCATATTATTATATTGGTACTATGAACATAAACAAAGTATGTTATCAGCATGGTCACATGTCCGAAATATTATTTTTGACATTAGTCAGTCGTCATCTGCCTGCCCTTATCCCATTTTACTCGGGATCGCCGCAACACGTTTCATTTTTCCTTCATTCTCCCCACACTATCATTTACTTCATTTTATTCATATTCCTTATACAATCCGTCCATCTTTTCTTTGGTCTTCCCCTTCCTCTCCATCCATCAACATTCATACTCATCACTCTCTTAGTCACATGAGTCTCATCCCTCCTCATCACATACTCATACTAAGACATGATATACTTTAATTTTTCCAAGCATGTAAGCATGTAAAAGTAAGCATGAAAAATTAGTTTAGCGACTGGTAGTCAGTATAGTTGCCCATCTCGCTACAACAGATGGCGCTGTACCCGGCCGTCTGAATCGCGCTATGGTTGTGTTACGCGGGCTCTACGTACTGCCCTTGTGCGCTCGAAGCATTATCCTTAAAATAATGTATCTTCTCTAACGTCTTGTAATATTCTACGAATTTTTGAAAAGATCTCGTTTACGAGATTTTGTAAAACTTCGAAAACGCCGTTGTTTGCGCTGCTTATTGCTTGGACTTTATACGAAAGAAGACTAACGTAAGTTAGTATACTTGTTAGGATTTCGTAGCCAAATGGCAAAAAACGGAACCCTTATAGATTCGTCATGTCTGTCCGTATGTCACAGCCACTTTTTTCCGCAACTATAAGAGATATACTATTGAAACTCGGTTCGTAGATGTATTCTATTAACCGCATTAAGATTTTATGTAACTTCTCTATCGTTTTATTAATATTCTATGAATTTTTGAAAAAATCTCGTTTTCTAGATTTTGTAAAACTGAAAATTACGTTTTTAGTTTTACTAGACGTTTGTTTGCGCTGTTAAACTACTGATAAATGCCTAGACTTTGGACATAAAAGAATACCAAAATAAGTTAGTATACTCCTTGTTTCTAAAACATCTGCTTACTCCATTTAAAATGAGGCGTAATGATAGAAAGGCAAAAGGAAAATAACAGTTAACACGAGTATTGAGAATTGTTTCGTAACTAGAGCAGTGGGAACAAGTACATAGGTATGATTTATAAACAAAATACAGTGCAGTTCAGTCCAAAGTTCGTAAGTAAGTACAGTCGTGAAAAAAAGAGGTATAAAGGTTGTTTACTGAGATAATTATGCCAGTCAATAAATGTCTTTTATAATATCTCCTTTAAGAAGACTGCAATTTAACTTTAAAACGTTTGGTCTGTCTATCTACCACAACATTTTACTATAATCACAGAAAATGATGATAAAGTAAATAAAAAAATGGTTTATTACTCACCCGTATAATTATCGATACAGCCCGACTATTTCGACCTTTTTGAGGAGCCCCTGCCGCCGCGTCAGCTCATGATTAAGGACTCCGGTTGGGTCCGAAACTGGTCGGGCTATCCCGATAAGTACGCGTGAGCAAACCGTGAATATAATTTATAATTATGAATCCGCCTCATATTTTTTTTTATGGTTCCGTACCTAAAGGGTCAAACGGAACCCTATTACTAAGCTTCCGCTGTCTGTCTGTCTATCCGTCTGTCTGTCTGTCTGACTCCAGGCTGTATCTCATAAACCGCAATAGCTAGAAAGCTGAAATTTTCACAAACTATATATTTCCGCTATAACAACAAATCCTAAATATTAAAAAAAATGGTAATGGGGGTCTAAAAGCAATAAACGTGTCTTATCGTTTTTTTTTTGTTTAATATTAATAACGGTAACAGATAGACGTTTCGTTGTGCATAGATGATAGTACGGTACAATTCATGTGCGAGTCCAACTCGCACTTGGCCGGTTTTATTAATTAGGTACTGTTATACATATATTAAGGCACTTTTGTGAATCATTGTACATTATTCTTACAAGCTTTACTTTTATGATTTGCTGCGTCCTAACACTAACATCATCGTTTTAATGCTTACCTGAGTAATAATTAAACTGTTTTAAAATTGAGCAATACTTACTGAAATTTTGAAAGACTTTCTTAAACTAAACATGATAATATCGTTTTATGGGTTCTAATTATACTTTTTATCCGACTTCGTAAAGGAGGCTAATGTAATGTAAAAGCTGGTGCCTTAAAAATAAAAAAATAGTTAAGGATGAAAATAATAGGCCGATTCCCTAGTTAGCTCTCTGCGGAATGGCGAAATCACATTGCAATACATATTTGGAATCTTGGGTTTTTGAATAAATGAAGAATGTTCATTTAATTTATTTATTTATGTGTCCTTGACCAATTTTGGTCGCGGTGGCCAGTGTTACTATGACACCAGCCAGCTACGCGGGACATATTATAGTGCACAAGCGTGTGCGCAAACACAGGTGCACTCTCTATTCCTTTACTCTCATAGCCCGATGGGACGGCAATCCGATATGACCGGGGAAAGAACAGGCGCAGGACCCACACGCAACCACACAAAAAAACGCACACAACATTAGAAAAATCGGTGCGGGCATCGAACCTGTACCTCGTGCATACAAATTCGTATAAAGAAACGCAAGGCCATCACGACATTGTTAGCTAAATGTTTACCAATAAATATGATTGACAATGATCAGGTATTCTAAACTATTTGGTTACTTGCATCTGTCATTGGTAGTCTAACAAGAGTTGCCGTAGGTACATGGCGAAGTTGTTCTCAAGGGTACGTACGATAATACAAAAAACATATCATTTACACCAATAACATACGTAGGTAAGTTTGTAAGTGGCACCGGTAACAGAAAAACTTCGTGGTAGCCGGCTGTCATGGTATGGACATGTCATGCGGAGGAAAGAGGATCACGTGGTAAGGAAGGTGCTGGACATGAATGTGGATGGATATAGGGGAAGAGGACGACCAAAGAAACGATGGATGGATTGTGTGAAAGATGATATGGCTGCAAAAAGTATGACTTGCGAGATGACGTAGATAGGAATGTGTGGAAGAAGAAGACATGCTGCGCCGACCCCAAATAATAATTGGGATAAGGGCAGGGGAAGGTGGTGCGACGATCTAGTCAGATTTGCGGAGCGCTCGTGGCCAGAAATAGCAAAGGATAGAAAGGTTTGAAAGAAAATGGGGGAGGCCTTTGCCCAGCCGTGGGATCTCAAACAGGCTACATAAAAAAAAGGCAGGGGAATGATGGATTTAAGCAGGTAAGTTTGTAAGTGTATCTGAAAGGATAACCTCTATTAAAACATCTACGGCACCTATTACAATAATTCGTGAAACAGATTCATAATAGTTATAGTTGTGGAGAAGAGACATCGCTCTACGTTGTGTAGTGTGCCATCTCGCTTTCACAAATACAACAGTCTTATTTTAGTCCAGGATTTATTTATAATAATTGCAAATGATTATACACTGTGGTATGGAAATATTGAAGAAACAATGAAACCTCAAATATCAGTTTATCTGGCATGGTTTTTACTTTCTTAAATTATAATTTGTTGGCATTTATTATTTCGTACAACTTGATGCTGGGAAGTTTGTTGCGCAGTTTCTTCTCCCGTATCAAAAGCATAGGAAACGGTAAAGGGTTCCGTACATTGTATTTTGACCTTTAAAAAGTACTACTTAGTAGCCTAGTTCAGATAAACAATTTTGTATTCTTTTTTTGAAACATTTCCTCATTACTGCCCAGCAGTGGGACATAACAGGCTAGTCATGGCCACATTCAATTACAAAGAAAAAGTGTTGCCTTGCCTTTAAAACTAAAAAATAAATATCATTTTTATACCAGACTTTACTTTTACATATTTCTATTATGCACTTTACAATTTACATGCATTGTTAATAACAAGCAAAACAATATAATAGAACTAGTTAAATAAATTCACGTAGTCGACAATGTGTTACTTGCACGTTAAGAACTTTATGTAGGTCGCAATTAATAGTACGAACACTTTTATATTTTAGCAAAATAATCATAAAATATTTTGCTAAAACATAAATTCACGTTAGGCGTTGTTCACAACAATATGTAGATATTAATTAATAGATACTATTTATTTAAAAAATAATTCTCAAGTTATATTTTTCCTCCGAATCGCTCCAATTTATTAAACTGACAAGTCTTAGTCACATCACTTGTCGAAAAGGAAAATCATTATATTTTTGCAGTTTTGTAGTCATACAAGCTAAGCATAGTTTGAGACTAGATGGCGTTGGGTGAAAGTTGGTGCACATTATTTGTTTTTTGTTCTTTATTTATCATCAAAACCAATGTAAACATCGTAAATACTAAAGTTAAATACAAAGTCAACAAGGCACATTATCACTACGGGAATCCCCAACTACAGTGTTGCAATATCAAAAAACATTTTCCGTTTATTGCCTGGTAACACTTTTCTTTGTAAGACATGTATACTCCATTTGTTTAGGTAGTTAACTAAATGTAAACAATCTTGGCATTACTTTTTTACCAAAAAAATAATTTTTAATTTGGATATTACTGCTTATAAATCAATTAACTATAGTTTTAGAAAATCTGAATGTATTTCATGTTGTAAAGCGTATTTTACATTTTTAAAGATCACATTTTGTTTAAAAGACATACCAAAATTGTTTACATTTAGTTAATTACCTAAACAAATGGAGTATAAATAGGTTATTCCCCGTATTTAGAGCACGATATACGTCACTACCGATACAATTTTATATATTGCTACTACAACGATCTTTTGGCACGTGGATGACATTAACATGAAGGCGTTGGTGTGCATACTCGCAACAAGAATCAACTCAACTGTTTGTCAAAAGTGATGGTTTTTCATATATGACGGCATTAGTTCCGATTTCGGCCACTTGCTTAAAGATTACTGTATCGCAGCGGTAATGTTTTTCTTTTTATGATAGGTACCTTGGTTTAAGTGTTTCATTACGTTACTTATATCCCATACACGGAAGCTGAAAATATGTGAACAAATAAAACAAGAATTGACAGAATACGAATCTATTCTTAATCAGCTAGTTAATTAAAAAAAACAAGATGGCGGTTTAACTAAACGTCTTCTATAAATGTCAAAGTTTGAATGCAACTGTTTTAAGTTCTTTTACATGACAACTATTTAAAAATGCATTCTTTCAAAATAATAAACTAGTTACAGGAATATGTGACGATCAAATTCAATTTATAATGATTAAATGTAGGTACATCTAATCATTATAAATTGAAAAATTCAAACTATCTATTCAGAATATTACAATATGCGTAGTTAGTTGTGTTATCTTTAATTTTTAGTCTTGTAACAATATACAATCTGATCGTGACATGTAAAAACCCCTTTTTATAGTTTGTTTGCATAATTTCTCATGATATCGTGTTAGGGAATAGTTATAATTCCCATTGTTTGCAAGTAGAACTGTTATGGTATAGACTATAGTACAAGTACAAAGCTAAAAAAAAGTTGCCACTATACAAAAATAAAAAAATTGTGGTTAAGAGACGATTATGCTAATTTTGTTAGGTACTTTTCTTATTCTTTACTATATGAACTACTTTGGGCAGTATAAAAATAGAGTATTTTTAACAAGGGAAAAATGTTTAGTACCTATTTCTTTTTTCTTAAATTCCTATTAACATTAATATAGGATTCTTCTCCTTTACAATTGGGTATTTGACAGAAAATTGAATTAGTCCGTCAGATAGAGTTCCATTTGATACGTATTTTTCCTTTTATTATGTTAACAAAAAGTAACAAGATATAACGAAACAAAGATGGTGAATCGTATGGAAGTGGAGGATAGTAACGTCACTTGTCATTAAAAAGTGTACTGAGACGTGACGTCACACGAGTTTTCAACTCACAGTATCGTCTCCATTTTTTCTTAAATAAAAAGTAAACATTTCCAATACGTTTTGGAAATCAATCTGACGAACTTATTAGCTTAAATACTCAAGTCATTCAAATATCCAATTATTGAAATCACCTCTTTTTCTTTGAGTCCTTTATTTAATAGATATCTATTATAAATTAATCTTTTATATCTTCGTTGCATGTCCACCAAATTATTACCTATAATGTCAAATATCTTTGTCATTTCTTGCCAGTGACAAAGAGACCAAGATATAATTCGTCATGACGTCGTTTTTTAATTAAAATACCACAGTGTGGAAAAGGGCTTAGAATATTGTTTCCCGTTTCCTATATAAACTGCACTTAGTACGTTAATTCTTCAGTTCAAAACGCAGCTTGTGTTACTACGATACCGAGTAAGTTATTCCTAATATATTCATCCTTTATTTAGCTTGTCATCAGCAGAATTGTCAGTTATTTGTGAATGTGTTGTTGATAAATTTGTAACTTTTTCAATATTATGTCTCCATAATAAAATTGATATTTGAACTCATAATACAAGCTCTGCTTAGTTTGAGACTAGATGGCGTTGTGTGAAAGTCGTGGTTTTTTTTTTCAAGTTTTTTTTTTCTTATTTTTTTTCTGTACTTGGTTTTATTCCACTGCTGGGCAAAGGTCTCTTCTAAAGCCTTCCATATAATATTAGAAGAAATCTAAAGGTAGTTTTGGTTACTCAAGATTTACTTTAAGGTATTAGGGGCCTACTTCCATCTTTTTTAGTAAAATTCTTGCAGTTGTGGAAGAGAGATAACGCTATACGCCGTGTAGAGTGCTCTCTCGCTTCTACATCTGCAATAATATTACTTTAGAGGTGGTGGTTGGCGCTCAGGAGGGTCAATAGCCTAATAGTTGTTTGATAGTCTTAAAGTCATTGTTCATTTAAAAGGATTGCATCTGCCCAAAACAACTTCCTGTGACTGGCATATTATTACGATATATTTCTTGATTGCAAACGAATATGTGTGGTATTGTAGAATATTAAAGTTTGCATTTGTTGTACTTAGATATTATTTTATAAGTTAGAGAAAACTTGTTATTTTTTTTCTGTTTTAGGGATGTATAAATAGGGAAGTTTTTAAACTGTAACGTTATAACAAATACTAACTTCCCTTTTTTATTTCCAGAACAAATTTGGAACACAAAGATGAAGACTTTCGCTTTCCTGCTCCTACCTGCTCTTGTCTTCGCGAAGATCGAAGTGGACATCACGGCGTCTGATGACGAGGCCCAGAGGCAGGTCCACGTCTCCGGCAGCAACGTGGACATCATCAGTGACCTGGAGATAGATACCTTCCAGCTTTCCGATGCCAATCTTAAGTCCGCAGTCAGGTCCTACTTCGGTTCGCAGCCTGACGACGTTTTTGTCAAGAGTCCTACCCCCTGGGGAGATCTTTACATCACCAACGGATGGAAGCAAGTCAACAGAGTGTTGAAACCTGTAAAGGCCAGCATTCTCTCCGTGGTTTCCAAGCCAAAGCTTGTCATGACTCATGAGTTTAACAACACTAGTTCGCAGAATGCCACTTTTGAGGCTAGAATGAGGCAGGAAGTGGAAAACACGATCGCTTCTTCTTGGGAGAGACGTGGGGAAATTGCTGCGAGCAACTACATCAAGTACGGTTTGGACATGAAGGCGATGTCTGTCGCTGGTCAGGCCACTATCTCCTATGTCTCCCAATGGGGCGCCAACGTGATGAAGTCGCAGACCGTGTCCGTCGGCTCCGAAACCGCCATCACTGTGAACCTAGAACCCAACCAGAAGGTCACCGCTCAGCTGTACGCCACACGAGTCTCCATGACGGTTCAAATAGACTACGAGGCCAGTTTATTAGGATCTGTTGCTGTTAACTTTGCTGATGGATACAAGGGTCACCACTTCTGGTCGTTTGACATCAACAAGGTGTTAACCGCGGGAGGTATCGTTCCCTCCGTCCCCTCCTCAGAGGTCATTGACATCGGTTTCTACGCTGAATCCAAGGTCGTGATCGTGGACGCCCTGACCAACGAAGTTCTGTACACTTTACCGTTGACCAACCTGTGAATTTGATGTTTGTCCTAAATAAATTTTGCGCTATTATTTATTATTAATATATTAGTTTTTTTACCTGTCCTTTTGTCTTTAAATGCCTTTAGTTAATAAAATCTAATTTATAATCTCTTCCTGTCATATTGAGATAGGTTTTGCATTAATCTTTGTACAAATTCGGTTACATTTTGTTTTGGAAATCATTAAAATGTGACTTTATTTTTGATAACGGCATGAGATCGCAACACATGTAATTTGATTTTCTCACAGCTGCAAAGGACTTTAGACCTGGTTATTCAATGATGACTGAAGTCAATAAGTATGGTGCCTAAAACCAATTATTTTTTATTGAGGATTGATATATTTTTTTTATGCAAGATGTTAAACAAAAGCGGTATTTGAAAAATGGCTGACATTGTTTAAACACCTATAGGTATTAAGGGGGACAATAAAAAAATAATTAAAGTCATATTTACTTTATTTATTTTATTCAATTACACTTAATAATTAAATTATTTATTATCTTATTCAAACTTATAATACAATTTACATAAAAATTACAAATATTATAAATATTAAATATGTCTTAAATAAGATCGCTATAGGAAGCCACGTTTTAATCACAAAATAATTAATTTTATTACAAAAAAAATATGACTTAGATATTATTTATACAAAACCATAAAACTAAAATTATTTTACACAAAATTTATTGAATTGTGATATGTATACAATTTTGTAAAAATATTAGAGTGGGCACACACTTGTCACAACTAATAAATATAAAAGAAATGTGCATTTCGGTTACTCTTACACACTATACGTAAAGTCTGCTAAATAATGATGATATTTTTAAATGTACAAGTAAATGTTGACAAGCATGCTCACTACAGCATAATATCTTAGTATTAACAGATGGCGCAGTTATACACAAATAATAATAAATAATAAACCAGCCTATATACGTCCCACTGCTGGGCACAGGCCTCTTCTCATATAGGGAAGGTTTGAGCATTGATCGCCACGCTAGCTCACTGCGGATTGGCGATTACAAATTCCAATATTTGGAATCTAGATTTCCTCATGATGTTTACTTTCACCGTATGTCAGTAGTGTCTTAGAATGACTAAAGTACATATAACTTTTGAAAAAGTTATCGGTACTGAGCTGGGGATCGAACCAGCGGCTCGTGAATGCAAATCCATACATAGTATCGCTAGGCCATCACGACAACATACACAATCTTTTTTAATATATTACATGAATAATCAATGAGACTTTACATAAATGCTTATAAGTTAAATGTTTACCCTCTTTGCAATACTTGGGCCTAATAGAAACCAAGCGTTTATCAGCTAATAAATATTGTAGTCAACCAATCACAGTTATGTATAATTGTTTTGACAATACCAACCTCCATTTTTATAAAGCTGATCATTAAAATCTGCTGTCAAAAGTGTCAAATCAACTGATCACGACTGTGATTGGTTGACCATAGAACTTACAACCAATCACAGAGCTTAAGATGAGATTTGACTGACGATTAACAATTTTTTGTGTTGATTAATTTGAGAAAACAGGGGTTTATTGATCAAGCTTTTTATAGTGGTTAATAGAAGAAGTCGTTTGTGGCATTTATAGCTAGACTCTATGACACAAAAGCCATCTCAATGAGAACGTTTATAATGCAATTTTACAATGATTGTAGTTTTGGTTATTCAATGAATAAGTATTCAAGTTTACTGAACTTTTCAGGAAAATTGGTGTAGTGGTTTAGCTGTGAAAGTATAAAAGACAGAGTTATTTTTGCATTTTTAAATACCACTATTTAAATTTGTGGCATATTATTAGCGCACCAACTAACACATACAAAATTTCTTCAGTTGAGCTTCTTAAAATTTAAACGGTTAAGATAACGTTGTGTATTAAATTTAATCATCAAATCAAATTATATTTATGCATCTTGAATACCGTGTGAAAATCAGCATTAAAATCTAGAAAAAAATCGCCTCTTCCCACAATTCTGGTCATAAAGCTTATCGCTAAACAAATCTGTTTCTATTAACCTTTTTAATTAATATATTATATCCAATTATTCATAGAACATAAGTAGTAGAAGGAAGTGGCAGTCAGGTGAAGCTTTTGTGTCACTATTAGGAGATGCTGATCAACTTTAGAATATTACCTATACATTTGACGGATATGAGAGGAGTGAAGTGAGTTTAAAACTGAAGAACAAGGCATCTTTTTCATTGTTTTTGTATTTTATAAGCGATAAAAGGCAGTGACAATCATAGTTTGAATATTAATTGAACATACTGGTTTTAAGTGCCTAAACACCTCATTACATTAGAAAACGTACAAAAATGTATGGAGATGACAGGTCGAAGTCACGTAATACATCGAAAAAAAAATGTAATTTCCATATATTGGTCAATGTTCACATTTTCGATTGACGTTAACAATTGCAAACTATAACTTGGCTAGAGGGCTGGAGTGTCAAATCAATCTCAATTTGGTTGAAACAGAATTCAGCTGTCCAGAGTAAATGTTCTTCAACATTAACACAACGCCATCTAGTCTCAAGTTAAGCACATTGAGTAGCTTGTATCATGAGTACGAGATAATTAATAAACATAGTTATATATTTCTAAATACAACATATTATATATAAATTACACCCAGACATACAACAAATAATCGTGCTCATCACACAAACATTTGTCCTGGGTGGGAATCGAACCCACGACCTCCGGAATAGCAGTCAGAGCCACTAACCTCTAGACCAACAGGCCAGTCAAAAGGTAGGTCGAGGTTTCAATTCAACAGTGTGTGGCACTTCCATTTATTTTTCTAAATTCTATGACTATATTGATGGCCGGTAGCAGGTTTAAAAAACTAGATTCAAAAGGTTAATAAAATCATGTTTTTTGATAATTTTGATAAGAGATGTTTATCAAAGAAATCCTAGAGATAAAATCAATACATCTTTTATAGAAAGATTAATTATTGATAAAGGATTTATAATTATATGCATGTTTGTGTTAGATTTTGATTATTATCTTGTAAGCATAAAATTAAAGTTGTCTCGTCCGTTTGTTTGACTGTAAATCGTGGGGTTTAAACGACATTTGTCTAAAAAAGGTTTGCTTGAAAATTGAATGTGTATAAAAAAAATAATTTCAAGGAAAATGGTGTTTCCTCATTAAATTGACGTTATCTTCAAAATTTTATACGAAAAGCTTTTCCTTTTTCAGATTCTATTTCTTGAAAAATCTTGTTTTTATGCTCGGCATTACTTTCAATAAAATATTAACTTCAAGTAATTCTTCCAAAATAGGCATATTTTAGCCAAAACAAATAGACAAATTCTTGTATTCTTAAGTTTCGTGCAAGTAAAGCCACGAAACAAAACTAGTTTTATAATAATTCTTGATTCGCTAACATAATATGGTATTTTAATTGTTTGTTTATTATAATGAAGTATGTAATCTTTATTATAATTAGGATAGAACAAGCAATTATGAGTAGTCGTTTATTTATAGCTTTTCTGATCTGAGACCAGTTTCTGCAAATAATATCTTGTAGGTATTTGTTTCAACGATATAATTATATATGGATTTAACAGTATAGTATAATAGTATTTTTTTTTAACTCTAATTAGTCCGTCGGATAAATTTCCAAAAAAACGTTTCTTTCATCAAACTGTTGTTTTAGAACGTCTCCCGCACTAAGGAGTTTAATCCTTGTATCGCAGGGGTTTAATATATTTTGGAAATTCATCTGATTCAATGATTAAAATCTATCTGACTGACTTGTTAGTTTTTTTAGCACTGCTGTACAACGTATTAAGAAAATTCTGTGATTATGTCCTAATATGTTTTTTTTATCGACATAATATATTATGATTTTCGATTGGTGAATCAAAATTGATTTTTGATCACTGCGATGATAATTTGCGAAGAATATGATAATTTTTATCAACATAAATGATATTTTAATATCTAGGGTATATTTATACACTTTTAATAAGTAATTTGTGTTGTTCTTAAGAGCCACGAGAAATTAGCAATAATAATTATAACTCTGTCTTACGTTTTCATAGCTAAACCGCTGAAACAATTTGATGAGAAATCGCCCAAAAAATATATTAAAATAGTATATTACAGTAGACTATTCAGATTTAAGACACTGATATAAATAAAATTTGCGCTCAAAAACACTGCAAAGGGTTTATCATCACGTCTTAAAGTAAGTTCGACTCTTTATCATTTTGTAACACCTTTTATTATAACTGTATTCATTAGCAAATAAACCCTTTGATTTTGACGTTCGCAAGCCGTCGCGTCAGCTCATGATTGAGGACTCCGGCGGGGTCCGAAACTAGTCCGGCTATCCCGATAAATACGCGTGAGTAAACCGTAAAATTTTATTATTATGAATATGCTTCACGAAAGTTATTAAAAAGGTGTTGTGGAAGAGAGACGGCACTACACGTCGTAGATTGCTGTCTTGCTTCCACAACTGCAACAGTTTTCGTTTAAAAAGTGATGGTAATTCCATAATTTAACAATAACAGTTGATATTATGATAATTAGAAAGAGAAAATACATTATTCCATCTATTTCTTCAAAATATTACAACTATTGAAATTGGTTTAATTGTAATATTATTTTGACGCACGTAATGTTGCTTAGTATGTCTATATAATGAATTAACTTAACCTCAATATATTTACAGTTGGGGGTCAAATTTTCTATTTTACTGGGGGCTTAAATACAGTGCATAATGTGGGGTCTATCATTACAAAATTGAATTGTACTTATTTTCTTAGTACTAGTATTTGATTCAGTGCAATTTGGGGTAATTTAATAAAATTATTTTAACTATTACATGGGGTCAAACGCCTGTCATACTGTTCATAACAAAGAGTGCTTGCGGCTGTGGGGATAACAGTTCACCTGTACCGGACCACCGTGAGATTCTTAGAGAGTAATATCTATAAATTTCTGAGTAACATAGACTAAAATGGATTCTAAAGTCACGAAATGAAAATGGTGAAATTAAACTTTTGAATAATGAAATACTATCATATATGGTGTCTGCGGTTGCCCCTTTCGACGTCTCGTATTGTGGTACTGCATCTGTACTAGCTCCGATAATAAGGAACCAAATGGGGTCACTTATAATTGGGGGTCAAAATACACAGAGTTTTTCTGAGACTTCTGTCTCAGAAAAGAAAAAAACAAAGTCGCAGAAAAAAACTGTGAATAGTTACATAGATAGATACAGATAAGTCTCCAAGTTATTTACAGATGACATGGGGGCTATACTTGGGGTCAGTAGTACAGTGCATCAGAGCAAGTTTACAGTATATTTTGGGGTGATAGTTGAGCGTCAAAGTTATATTGTACTTAGTTGTTACTTTACGATAGTTTATCGGGGTCACGTATGATGGTACTGTAGATGCGCTAGTGGGTGCTCGTATAGCGGGTAGAGTGGCTGCGGCGCATGCGCAGCGAGAGCGTGCGGCTGCGGCGCGTGCGCGGGCGCGTCGCTATCGTCGTCCGTAGAGGAGTCTAGTTGCTTGTCGCCGGTACCGCCGCTGGAAAGAGAGAAAATAGGTTTAATATTGTGTGTGCTAAGGCCACTCGCCAACGTGTAGAAGGAGGGTGATGGCGGGGTGCGCGAGCAATCGCCGACTGGCTGTGCACCTCCACCTTGCACGGCACTCGCCGGCAACAACGGACGAGTCGACAGTGTTTGTGTGTTTCCTTTTATATTTAACCAAATTATACAACTTAAATTCAGTAATACGAATCTTTCATTAGAGAATACAGCCAAACAACATTCAACGCCTCAACAGTGTGTCGGTACTTTATTTGGTGTCTATGATCGTGTGAATATACGACCGTTGTACCCTAGGAAATCAAGGAATACAGATTGACGGTAACATAGAATGGCTGTTTGTTTCGACTATCAATGGCAAACCTCCGCAGTAACAAGCCGTTTTCGGAGCCAACACAAGGGTCCCTCGCGGCAAGTGGTCAAAATCAGACCTATTGCCGTCGTATATAAAAAACCAACACTTTTGCGGGTTTTACAGACATCCACGTGGGTGAAGTCGCAGACAACAGCTAGGTAGTCAATGATTAAAAGGCTTAATAATATTCCACGTACGCTCACAAGCTAATTTTCCATTTGAAAATATTTAGTGTGACCATTTTACTACTTTATACAGTTTCCATAAACAAAAACAGTCAAAATAGTTTCCACCTAAAATTGGTCACAAAAAGCCAACAGACTTTATTCCTGGTATCACTATAGGCCGGTATTATTATAGGTAGTCATGTCCTATGAGGGGGATGCACATCGGGATGTATTGGGGGTGACGGGACCCCTCGGTCTAGGTAGGTAACATGATACACGAGTTTTGGGAGTATGTGTGGTTCGTTTTGGTAGACGAATGGTTTTGTATAAGTATTTATGTAGGTATATGTCATTTTTTGGGAATTTCGTGTTTGAGTATAAAAACTAATAAGATGAAGAGATAGATTTATAAAAAACACTAGTAGTTGCCCGCGATTTTGTACGCGAAAAAAAATGTGGATGAAAAATAGATGTTGGCCGATCCTCAGACCTACTGATTACACATATAAAATTTGATAACAAGCGGTCCAGCCGTTTTGGAGGAGTACAGTAACTAACATTGTAACATGGAAATTTACCATAGTTTTACCATACAAAATAACATCTAATGATCAAAATTCGTAGAAATCACTTTTTTTTCGATTTAGAATCTGGACAACAGCTTTCTGTCAATCAATTGTTATTTTTTCATGGTAAATATACCCTAGCTATTTCGACGGTCAAAAAGTTTTTACTACATCGAAACACGTATTGAAATCCTCAACCAAAACATACCAAGTAAACCATTTAAACACATAACAACTAACAACATGAATGTGACAAATCTCACCTGTCACTCGAATACGTCCATATGGTGCGCACGGGAATAGAACCCGGAATCGATCGCTTGGCAACCGAACACTGTTTGTCTAAAGGTCGTTTAAGTACTGTATACTATACGTACTAGATTATAATGTGATGTATTGTAATTAGGAATAGGGACATGATAAAATGATCGAACAAAAAATGTAAAAAACCTCAGTTATAGAAGTTTCTTATACATATACCTACTATAATACTACTAGCGATCAGCCACGAGTGCAAAAATAATATATTATTATTATACATTAAAAAAATCAATTAAAACTTCCTATTAAAATATTCTATGTATCTATTAAAAAACACATCAAAATCCATTGCCTATTTATAAAGATCTAAGCAGTACTAAGCACACGTTCGGACAGATAAAAAGAAGCGACTTTGTTTTATACTACGTAGTAATAAAATTATTAAAACTCAGATACGTAATTTAAAAACAAAAAGTCTCTAAACTCACTACAAAAGTTCGCGCCAAGTCACAAAGCCCCTTTGTACTCGCCACAGATTATAAAGATCGTTTTTTTTTTAAGTCGGCAAAGATCCAGGTCGCTTATCCATTCAGCCAGAAGCTTCCACTTGATTAAATACGAACAGGATTTAAGGTATTAGACCTTTTTGTTTGAAACTTCGAAAAACTGCTTATTTTGTTTGGTAATATAATACTTTTGAAGTTTTTTTTTTTGGTCTCGTCTATCTTTACTTTTAATTGTGTCTTTTTGGTTTTCACTACTGTTTTGTGATAGGTAAGTAAGTATGGTTAATGATCTGTGGAGCTATTCTTTTCTAGATTGTAGATAATTTTATATGTATCAGCTTACTTCGGTAAAAAACAGATTCGCAATATACTAGAAAGACATCGGAGTAAATCGAAACAAAATTGTCGTTTTCTGCTATTCGTAACCAAAGTTATAAAAAGTTTTTATCTATCTATCTCGTGTTTAAACATGTATACCAATCTTAACTTACGTAAAATAGGAAAAATTAGTACAAAAATAAAACAACGCCAAGTTTAAACAATCGTAAGAAAAATAATTCTGCTAATTACTTTATTGTAAACAATAAACTTCTATTCTACTGTAAAAGAGAATGGAAGACGAAAGTGCTTCCATTTTTAGTCCAAGCTGTCTCGTGTCTACTTGTATTGTGTCAGAGCGAGAGACACCGGCAGTGCCAATCATATTGTTTTATTACAAGTCTAGACTGATCCTATTGTGCAATTACTAAATGTAGGCCTAAGCCCTATTTGCAGATAGGAACTAGGATACTTTGTTAAGGGTTTTTTATATTCACAAATAATATTTGCCTAAACTACTTCGTGGAATGTCTATTTTTTTTTTGTTTTTTTTTGCTATATGTATACATGTATTTTTGTTAAATGTGTGATAAAAGCAGAACTCCCTTTGTTCTCTTTTATGATACCTAAAAATATAGGTTTATGATAATTACTTAAAATGAGTAGGTGTAGCGCAAATATATGTATAAAATAAGTGACTAAGATTTTAGATACTATTAATAATAATTTTTCTAGTGATATCAATCAGAATCTATCATCACCATATCACCACATTAGATCAATCAACAAATACAATTCCAATAACTACAAACAGCTGACTATCTTATCACGATTCAAAACTAAAAAAATTACAACAATACTAAGTCCGTCCCTGCTCGCTTTTAAACCGCAGATGTGACGGTGTCAAGTTACATATCGCCGTCCCCCTCTAACGTATAGCGCGGTCTCGCTCCACAACGTGATACGTCATTGGATGGTATCCAATATAGATAGCGACCCACAGCTGGGCAAAGTCAGATGAAGTTTGAGTTTTATTCATTAGGGAATGTATTTTAACTGTTTTAAGCGTTTTAAGTGACAAATATGGCGCTAAGTTTGGCGGTCGTTAATGTTAAAAATGTAGTTTGAGAATTTACATTTATTTTTGGAAATAAAGGGTGCCATGGGTGGGTATAGATGTAGAAGAAAAAGAAATGGATAGATGGTTGTTTAAAAGAACAGCATTTAATAAAACAAACTATTAATATCAATCAGTTAGGTTTAGCAACATTTTTTGAAGGATCGACCGAAAGAGAATAGATATAGACACGTTCACGCTCATAGGGTTGGACCAATTTAATTGGAGTTAGCTGATACCCTGGATTGACACATAGGCTTTTTAACAGACTGCATCAGAGAGACTAATGATTTTGCAGCTATATCCAACAATCAAGCGGTCTACATCGCGAACAAAAGCTAGTAAGACAACAAATTAAATCAATCAGCTGTCTAAAAACAGAGCGTTTTGTTTTAAAACCTAAAAAAACTGTATTGCAATGTCAGTGTAAGTTAATCATTCTTGTGTGAGGTGTTCATATTGGCCATAAGGGACTATTATTCACACTTCGGGACCCCTAAAGTACTATTGAGAATACTTAAGCCGTGTTTTAATGGTATTCTCATGGGGATGTGTGTCTGTGATAGTTATGATCTGTTTATGGAGTGATTCATATTTAATGATGAACTATTTAATAATAACCTATACTCCATTTGTTTAGGTAGTTAACTAAATGTAAACAATCTTGGCGTTACTTTTAACCCAAAAACATAATTTTTAATTTGGATATTACTGCTTATAAATCAATTAACTATAGTTTTAGAAAATCTGAATGTATTTCAAGTTGTAAAACGTATTTTACATTTTTAAAGATCACATTTTGTTTAAAAGACATTCCAAAATTGTTTACATTTAGTTAATTACCTAAACAAATGGAGTATAACTACACATGTTTTCACAAATAAAAGTTATCTTATCCTAAAAAAAAACCTGGTCTGGCATAATTTAACAGCTTCGTAGGGAAAATGAGTTTCAGAAATTGTAGATATTTTTTTATGTCTAAAAGATAGTCATCGTATTTCAGCTACTTCTTACTGTATCCGTTAGAATTTTAACACTGTCAATAGCGTGTTGATGTTGTTAGTCTAAGAGGATTACAGTTTTACACACGATCTTAAAAATCCTAAGATCTAGTCCTAGCTAGCTATAAATGGATTTTTTTTATATCTACTTTTAGGATAATTTGATATCTAATTGTATTTTCAATTTTCTATTAGTAAAATTTAAGAGGCACGAAACAACAAGATGAATTTTAAATTGAACTGTTTTCTATATTAATCTATTTTTTTTAGTCCTAACGGAAGTACACTGCAGTTTAAAAGCCGTAAACTACTAAACTAATATCTTTTCCACTAAAAAATACATTTCTTATACAAACAACAATCAAAAACTCTCATTCTAGTCCAGTCATTTGGTAGAAAATAAGGGGGTTACCTGGAAAGTTTTCCGGGAGTTTTGAAAATTTGGTATTTTATAGATTTGGATATGCTCTTTTCGAATTTTAACTTTGCCACCTCGTACGACCGCCGCTCGCGCCGCCATTTTGAAAAAATGGCGCCCAAAAACGGTTATTTGGGAATATCTCCTTTCTGAGGCATTTTACGAAAAAAACAATTTCTACAAAATTAAACTTGAAAAAATTTCCTACATTTTATGTCTTATTCACTTTTTCATAAAATCAATAGTTTTGGATGTACGAGCACCGCAAAGTATTACTTATTCATCTGCCACCACCACGTGTTTTTTGTATATTTTTCTAAAATGTTCCATTACTGCCGCCGGTTTTCAAGTAAATTGTCACAAATAAAACAATTTTCCGTATAAGAAGCCATAGATCTAAGAACATAATCAACACTGTACGTCAATAAACGTACATTGATGATTCAGTCTAAACTAAATATTTCTCTTAATATAGCTTCTACCAACAAATTTTTCGTTGAAGTTTCGTTCATAGTCGAGAGAAAGGGCCCGATTCAAAAGTGACATATTACCCTGACACCTACTTCTTAAAAACCGGCGGCAGTAATAGAACAGTTAAGAAAAATATACGAAACACTCGTAGTGGTGCAAATGAACAATACTTTGCGGCGCTCGTACGTCCAAAACTATTGATTTTATGAAAAAGTGAATAAGACATAAAGTGTAGAAATTTTTTTCTAGTTTAATTTTGTAGAAAACATTTTTTTCGTAAAATGCGTCGGAAAGGAGATATTCCCAAAAAACTGTTTTTGGGCGCCATTTTTTCAAAATGGCGGCGCGAGCGGCGGTGGTACGAGGTGGCAAAGTTAAAATTCGAAAAGAGCATATCGAAATCTATAAAATACCCAATTTTCAAAACTCCCGGAAAACTTTCCAGGTAAAACTACCAAATGACTGGACTATTCTCACTCCAATTGAAATAACGACTAAAATTCGAACGCAAAAATCCGAATATTCAAACCACGATAATAATATTCTAATTTCGAAATTATATTAAGTAACCGTTGGCCGTACTATATTTGACACTATATTCAATTATCAACTTCAATTACTACACAATAAGGTTTATTTTACTTTACGTTGTACACAACCACGGTACTACGAAACTTGATTTTCAACTCTACGCTGTAAGATATAAGGTTTATTTTGCTTTGTTCGTGTATATCCAGGGTTGGACTGTAAGGTATCGGGTTTCGCAGCCAGCTAAATGGATAGGCAAACTGTTCCCCCCTTTGTTGTCTATGTATTGTTGTCTTTGTGAGAATAATTCGGGAAATGTACTCGAGGTGATGAAATGTACTGACTGTTGTACTGAGATTCAGCAACGATAATTCTTCGAGATTTTTGGAATATTTCAGCATTTATCAAAGGAAAAATTCCTGAAAATTTACATGACAATGAGTTTCGAGAGAGTTGTAGGCACAATACGGACACTTGAATGAGTTTCGAGAGAGTCTTTGTAAGTCTCCTAATGCTTCCTCTCTCCTACAAGTATGCTGTGCAAAGCAGAGTCTATAATAGTTTCTTCGTTAAAATGCACATCATGGAAGCAATAAATATTGAATTGAGTGCTGTTTCGGTCGTTTTAAATAATCTATCCATGTAAAAATAGGCTAAATACATACATACATAAATTACACTCAGCAACAGAACAAATGATCGTGCTCATCACACAAACATTTGTCCTGAGTGGGGATCGAACCTAAGACTTCCGATATCGCAGTCAGAGCCATTATTAACCCCAATACCAACAGCCCCGTCAACAATTGTTCTCGTATTGACGAAACATTGTTATTCTATCCCAAATAATAAACAAAAACTACCTTTGAACATGCAGCAGTATTTTTCTGCAGAAAAAACCATAACTAGTTATTTCTTTTTCTAAAACTAAACCCGTGATGATTTGATAATACAGAGCAAAGTTATCGGCGTGTAAAATCTGTTGTTATCTCGCGTCCATCTCGAACGCATCTGTATCGGGCCACCGGCGCACACCGCGGCCCGACCGCACGAAATGTGGTCAAGGGTGTGTCGAAAACCTATGCTTTATTATTGAGTATTAATTTTAAGAGATTACTTTGATTAAATGAAATTCCGTGTGGTGTCCGGATATAAAGAATAGCACCACCCCATATCCTCCACTGGGTGTCGTAAAAGGCGACTAATGGACCTTAAGACCCAGTGCACTGTACCAAGCACCTTGGGTCACCCGAATGGTGGCGGGTAAACAACCAACAATCGCATTCCCAAAGAGGGATAGTGTCAGGCAGGCGGCCGACTATAAAACCATAGCCAAATCTTTAAGCAACATGTCTAGAAGACGTGTTGCGCCGACCCCAAGTGAAATGGGATAAGGGCAGGAAGATGATGACTTTGGTTAGATGAAAATGGAAGTTGCTAAATTGACAAGTCCGTTGCACTTAATTGTTATGATTTTTTGATGACTCTTCTCGAAGAGTCTTGTTGATACTTCCTATGACACAAAGACTGGCTTTTAACGCAACAACAATGTCGTTTGTAATTTAAGCGCTTTAATTGGTTGTCGACAATTCATGATCGACATCCAAAATCGCTAATTCCAAGCCAAATTTTATCAAAATTGCTCTAGCCCTATAAGCGTGAAAGAGTAACAAATATCTATCCATCCATCCATACATAACAAATTTCGCATTTTTGCGGCCTTTTTATATTGAAGACGGAAAATACTCAATAGATTAAGAAGGTACTTTTACCTGATACAAGAAAATTCTCCCAATAATTTAAATACTAAAAACGTAAAACAACACATTACTCATACATTACAAATGTGAATTTCTCCTATATTTGCAAAACTTTAACCTACAAACACCGAAACACAATTAAAGTGAATGTTGTAATATAATATAGTGATGTGTCGACAAATACAAGTCACCTGATATGCAATGCTATTCAAATAACAATTTTATGAGAGCTAAGCGTAATTTTTGCATTAGGCTGCCTTACCACAAAAACGCGAAGCTAGTACTGCTTTACAATTCGGCAGAAGTACATATGTGTATGTAATGAAGTATTATAATTAAAAAAGTTGTTGCCCGTGACTTCGTTCGCGAAAAAAAAGAAATAGATGACAGATAGATGTTTGCCGATTATTAGACCGGAGAATTGGTCCAGCCGTTTTGGAGGAGTACGGTAACTAACATTGCGACACGGGAAATTTATATAAAGGTAATATTCGATATTTCTTTTCTCACTGGGAGAAAAGAAATATCGAATTATATCGCGAATAAGACCCGTTGTTGTCTAAAATATGTGTACAAGTGGTGAAAATTTAAAAACATGTAATGAAGTAGGTTTCCTAATAGAGAGGTTCTTAATTCAGCTGGAAGTTTCTTTTAAGAACCCATAGAATCATAAATTAATTTACGGAAGGCATGCAGTATTGTCCAAAAAAATGTTGCAAGTTTTAAAGACGGTTCTATATGTTTTTGTAAAAAATACTACGTCAGTATAAGTCTGTATATAGTTAGGTAAGTATATAATGCGATTTTGTTGGTGCTCAAAAACATATCTCTCGCTTCGCATCTCTACTGGAATCGCAGCCTTTTTTTAGATGGTTTTAACAAAATAACAAGGAATACAAAATATCACATGGTATTACTTTTAGCGAAAGTAGTACAACTTTCGCTTAAAAAAGCAATTATATACTCATAAAAAAAATAGACGTGCACCACAAAATAACTTAGGCTGTTGGTAAGATTTTCTCCACAACTAGGGTGTTCATATTCGAGGCCTTGTTAAGAACTTTAAACTAAAATGTGATGGCGCATCTACCAAGGGCCATCCACCCCTGCTCTATGAAAGAACAGACATAGACGTCCCAATGTAGCTATAAAACTATTGTGAATAAAAGAGATGTTTTATATCTTTTCTCGGGCCAACTTCAAGGGAAGAAACCCTGTCCTTTTAAAAGGCTTACACGGCGACACAGGTCTAACATGCAGAGGCCTTGTTGAGAATTTCAATCTAAAATGTAATGGGGCATCTACCAATGTATGGATAAAATAGTATAATATATGGTAGTTATGGATAAAATGCCGTCACGCTTCAACAACTGCAATAATATTGCTATAACACATGATGATAGCCAACTAAAGTAATATTTCGAGTTGATTCTTGACCTGCTAAGAAATACTAAAACGGGATCATAAAAGTAATACATTAATTAACTTACCTATCTTTGTGTTCAGCTTGTCGATCCCTTTGTCGCCTATTTTTGAACCAATTTGAAACCTGCAAGTTAAAGGAGTTAGTTAGATATATTGGCTATGTTAAAGTTTAAATTCATTTATTTATGATAGTACAGTCACGAGAAAATACATGTATATACGACCAAACAATTGAAGTTTAAGTCCTAGTCGAATGATTTATAAAATCGTGAAAGTTTCTCTCAAATTAAATATTTTATGTTTAGTTTACAATATCAGGAGTATTCCATAACAGTTTCAGAAATTTCGCAAGAGAAATCTACTGCAACTGTTTGGTCGTGTAAATATGTTTTTGCTCGTAACTGTACATATAGATATTAATTTGGGGAGTCTTGTTACATTTTGCCTCTATAGCACTATACCCAAGCGTGTGCACAAACACAGGTGCACTCTCTGTTGCCGCACTCTTATAGCCCTTTAGACACGTCCGGAGAGAGATCAGGCGCAGGACCCACATTTTTACGTGCCTTCCGAAACACGGAAGCTGTGATATTAATTTCTAAAACGCACACAACATTCGAAAAGTCGGTGCGCGCCGTGGGGATCGAACTCGAGATCTTTGACTTAACTTTATTGTCTGGACTTTAAAGGCGATGGACCCCTGAGTTTGTTCCGATGTTTCTTCTCAGGGTAGCCAGTTAGGAAATGTCGATTCCAGCGAGCTTATATGTATTTTAAAAAGAATGACATGCAAAAGAGACAAAATTTATCTTATTTACAGAATAAACGATTTCATTTCACTACTACTACAATAGGTACTAAATCTTCTTAAATACTCCTTTTTTTTTTCGTGCGAAATCATCAAATGACCCCGCCCGCTGTGGGTGCAGCGGGAGGACTGTCAAACTGTTACTGACTAAAACCCACTATGTTCCTTCTGGAGCCCTTTGGGTGCGAGCGGTAACTCTCACGAACATCCCGCAGCCCCAGCAGTCTTAAATACACGTAGAGTAATGATTTTCAGAACAGAATATACCTACCTAAAATAAAAACATAATAATACGAAGTAGGTCTATATTAATTATGGTTGTAACTCGATCGCAGTTAGTTTGAGGAAGTTGGTGTCGGGTGTCGGCAACCGCAAGACCGGGCCGTAGCTGTAGGTGCCTTGTATCACGACTTTATGTTGTGAGGGTAGGCAGAAGAATCGGTACTTTGACAGAGTATAATATATTTTGACGGATTTTAAAGAGGAGGAGGTTCTCAATTTTACTGTACCTATGTATTTTTATGTGAAGTGAGGAAAACCTCGTTTAAAAACTCTTTTTGAAACTGTTTCTGATATTCGCAGTTGCAAAATCTTATATTCGTATGTATAAATAAAAAAAACCCTACTATTTTATTATAATCTGGCGACCAGCCCCAGCTTCGCACCGATGCAATCACAGAAATCTAAATATTGATCGAACTCGAGGCCCTTGACTTGGCAGTCCTGCGGTCTTACCACTAGGCTATCACAGCTTCTTTGCCTTTGAGTATACTGCGTTTGTTTTCTATATATCTATATACATACTTGTACAGTGGTGAGTCCTGTTGTCTCCGCTAGTTCTCGCTTCTCTCGTGGCGAAGGGTAAGGGTTGTGGAGGTACCAGTCTCGGAGAACTGACCGGGATTTTTCCTGGACAAGTGATTTATTGTTTAATATTATATTAACAGTGTAATTTAATGGTCATATAGCAACTAATAGAAGAAAATTGTTTTATTACGCTGTTTAATATCTAATATATAGAGTGTTACTTGCGAGATGTCGTCAGATAGGAACGTGTGGAAGAAGAAGACATGCTGCGCTGACCCTAAATAATAATTGGGATAAGGGCAGGGGATGACGATGTTTAATATCTTAATCAAAAATTAAAACTGTAGCCTTTCATAAAATTCAACTTTCATTATCCTAAACTGAACAATGAATTTATTTTATAACACTTTCAATTGTATCTCCTTACGTGGTTTTCTTCTGCTTACGTCACTAAAAAAATTGTTGTAAAATGTGTGAAAATAGACTTTTTGTCCCAGAGAAATGTAATTAACTGTCTTAAAATAGAGAACTAGCTGCACTTTACCTGCATTTTAAACCATTTCACCTGCAATTTAAAATACCTGTACTCTTTCTTAAAAACCGACTCCCGCACTAAGGAACTTAATGCTTGTATCGCAGGAGGTTTCCCAGGCATTCAATCCACTTGCACAGAGACACCCAGATACAAAAAATGCATTTCTTCTTCCACACGTTCCTATCTGCCGTCATCTCGCAAGTCACACTCTTTGGAGCCTTATAATATCATCTTTCACACAACCATCCGTCGTTTCCTACCCTATATCGATCCACATTCATGTCCAGCACCTTCCTTACCACGTGATTTCCGTGCAGTCAACATAAAAAATTAAAAATATCGTCTTAGATTTGATAGGAACTTACTTTAAAGCAATAAGAAGTCTCCTCTCCATCCCATATAGTCCTGGGCAGCGGGAACTTGCGGCGCACCCTGTATTTACCGACAGCTCCCAGCGGCCTGCCGCGTAGCCTCTCTGCTTCCATATAGTGTGCTGTGTGTGATAATAGTATAGAATGATATATTAAAGAACTAGATTTTCCCTGAGGCTGCTACAAGTCAATTATAATAAACGTGTTAACACGGTATACAATCACTGGCAAGTCTAGCAACTGTAGTTTTTTTCGTACCAAACAATAAACATCGTTGTAATCATTTTGAAGGTAAACAATTGTTGGCTAACCTAATGTGTCCCGACCGATCTTGGCCACGGCGGCTATATTACTATGACACCAGCCAGCTACGCGGGATATATTATAGTGCACAGACGCGCACTCTCTATTCTTTTACTCTCATAGCCCGATGGGACGGCATCACGGCAATCCGACACAACCAGAGAGCGGTCAGGCGCAGTATCCACATTTTAACGTGCCTTCCGAAACACGGAAGTCGTGATATTTATTTCTAAAACGCACACATTCGAAAAGTCGGTGCGCGCCGTGGGGATCGAACTCGAGACCTTTGACTTTGCAGTCTTACGGTCTTACCGGCTATCACAGTTTCGACTATCTTCTTTATATAAAAAAAATAATTGCTGTTCGTTAGTCTCGCTAAAACTCGAGAACGGCTGAACGGTTTTAACTCATCTTGGTCTTGAATTGTTCGTGGAGGCCTAAGGAAGGTTTAAAAGGTGAGAAAAAAATCGAATAATTGCCGGGCAAACCCTAAAAACAGCCCTTTTCTTTTTCCTACACAAAAGTTTTGGTCTTTTATTTATCGTTGGGGCAGTACGAAGTCTGCCGTGTCAGCTAGTACTATTTATAACTACACTTGTACATACCTTTCAACCACAAGCTCTGCAGCTTGGGATGGTTGTGTGGACTGAACGTGTGTGACTCCAGCAGTCTGTACAGTTCCTTGAAGTTCCCTCTGTGGAAGGCCACCATAGCTTTGGCTTTGAGCACCGACTCGTGCGCGTGGAGTCTCTCGCACGCCGGCAGAGACCACAGGAACCGGCCTAGACGCTCGATGTTACCCGCTTGTTGGAGTACCTGGGAATTAAATAGGATATTTATTTATGTGCTTTATTTTATTTAGGAAAACAATCAATAGTACACTGTAGCTAGATACACAACATGCTATGGGTAAATCGACAATCCTCTACATTTCCACATGTTATCATTCTTAAAAACAGTTTTGGTAAAAATAAGTTATAAATTATGTATCTACAACTAACTTAAAAATTGTTTGCCAATATGACGCGGTGGTTCAGGTCTAGTCTGTAAGAGTCTGATTTCCTTCGCTGAGGGGGTGGTCCCCCACCCCCCCATGATAAGTATAGTGGAGATAGTATTTCAGCGTCTTACAAAAAAAGATAATTATCACTTGGTGTGATAGTTAAGTTCCTTTAAATGTATATTTGCATTTATATATTTACTAACAGTATGTTCCTCTTACTAATGGACCTTAAGACCCAGTGCACTGTACCAAGCACCTTGGGTCACCCGAATGGTGGCGGGTAAACAACCAACAATCGCATTCCCAAAGAGGGTTAGTGTCAGGCAGGCGGCCGACTATAAAACCATAGCCAAATCTTTAAGCAACATGTTTAGAAGACGTGTTGCGCCGACCCCAAGTGAAATGGGATAAGGGCAGGAAGATGATGATGTTCCTCTTACGTAATATTTTATTTATTTTCTAATCCATTTCATAGGAAACTACAATTTTACAATAGGTACATAGTTCATTTGGTATATAAATGTCGGTATTACACACATTACACTTGCCTTGGAAAAAAAACATGGAAAATACCCCTTGCCCAGGCAACAAGGACTTGTGACAAAAATCATAAAAATCTTTTTAGCAAGAAAGGATATAAGTAGTAAGGAATCGAAAGTTCGAAAGATGTGTCTTAAATCCATTTGAAATGCCGATCCAAAAAGGAAATTGGGAAGATTGCCTAGTCTAGTCAGCATCCGCTGACTGTCTGAATGTAATAAATTTATTTTTATTAAGGATCCCAACAAAGAATACACAAGATGCCTTCTTAGACAAAAGAGTAGGGTATGCTTTTGGGTTGTGCTTCCTCAATTAAAGGAAAACACAGCATTCGCATGTAGACAATTAGTAATGTAATACCATAATAGATTGTTTCAAATTTTCTGCTTATTGAAGTAGTACTAATAGTTTATTCACGCAAACAATAAAGAATTGTGTTTAAAAAAAATGAACACATATTTTTTGAAGATGATGTGATGATTATGTCAGATATGCAGATCACACGTGGCTAGAAACAGTTAAACGCTTTTTCTATTATAGATGATAGTACGAAACCCTTGGCACTTGGCCGGTATTTTTACTAAATCACACCATTTTTATTAATTTCTGATAGCCAACACAAACAGACAACTTCAACCATAAAATGGCAAAATATTCGTAGCAATCGAAAGTAATATCGTAATATTATTAGCAACCCTTAAATACAGGGGTGGTCACAAACACCCATGTTTGTCCAGGATAGGAACAAGCATATGCGCTCACATCCGGTGGATCCCTAAACAAATACCTTGTTTAAATCAATACTGCACGAACCTTGCCATTTTTTTGTAGATTAACCACAGTTTTTTCTGTTCAAACTTTATGCTGGTAAATAAATTCTTTTGTTTAAGACTGTGGGTAAAGACAGGGTTTGACTTTGTTTTAGTCGCTTCCTTCTGTCTGTCTGTCCCAAAATCCAAATAGTCCAGTCATTTGGTAGTTTTACCTGGAAAGTTTTCCGGGAGTTTTGAAAATTGGGTATTTTATAGATTTCGATATGCTCTTTTCGAATTTTAACTTTGCCACCTCGTACCACCGCCGCTCGCGCCGCCATTTTGAAAAAATCGCGCCCAAAAACGGTTTTTTGGGAATATCTCCTTTCCGACGCATTTTACGAAAAAAATGTTTTCTACAAAATTAAACTAGAACAAATTTCCTACACTTTATGTCTTATTCACTTTTTCATAAAATCAATAGTTTTGGACGTACGAGCGCCGCAAAGTATTGTTCATTTGCACCACTACGAGTGTTTCGTATATTTTTCTTAACTGTTCTATTACTGCCGCCAGTTTTTAAGAAGTAGGTGTCAGGGTAATATGTCACCTTTGAATCGGGCCCTTTCTCTCGACTATGAACGAAACTTCAACGAAAAATTTGTTGGTAGAAGCTATATTAAGAGAAATATTTAGTTTAGACTGAATCATCAATGTACGTTTATTGACGTACAGTATTGATTATGTTCTTAGATCTATGACTTCTTATACGGAAAATTGTTTTATTTGTGACAATTCACTTGAAAACCGGCGGCAGTAATGGAACATTTTAGAAAAATATACAAAAAACACGTGGTGGTGCAGATGAATAAGTAATACTTTGCGGTGTTCGTACATCCAAAACTATTGATTTTATGAAAAGGTGGATAAGACATAAAGCGTAGGAATTTTTTTCTAGTTTAATTTTGTAGAAATATTTTTTTCGTAAAATGCCTCAGAAAGGAGATATTCCCAAAAAACCGTTTTTGGGCGCCATTTTTTCAAAATGGCGGCGCGAGCGGCGGTCGTACGAGGTGGCAAAGTTAAAATTCGAAAAGAGCATATCCAAATCTATAAAATACCCAATTTTCAGAACTCCCGGAAAACTTTCCAGGTAACCCCCTTATTTTCTACCAAATGACTGGACTAAAAGTCATTTATACAAATTAGGCTACAATGTAGCACTTTTTGAACGTCAAAATGATAATAGACAGCATCGCCCCATCGCCCACCTTTGTTCACTACTCAGTACTTTTTTTTTTTTTTTCGCGGGAAATCATCACATGAGTCATGACGCCGTCCGCTGTGGGTACAGCGGTCAGACTGTTACTGACTAAAACCCACTATGTTCCTCCTGGAGCCATTCGGGTGCCGGGCGAGCGATAACTCTCACGAACATCCCGCAGCCCCAGTCACTACTCAGTCCTTAAGTATGCTAAGATCTTTGATAGTTTAAAAGTCTATTCCACAATCCCACTCAACTATTCGTGCAGTGATGCAGTCAAATTCACTGACTGTTGTCTGTATTTATTATCCTGTGATAATGGTTTTAACAAGTACCCGTGGATAACCATCCTAATCCTTGTAACGCATAATTACGGCAACCCTCCATTATACCGGCGGCGTATCGCAAATTACTGTAACCGATACTAGGCCATTAGGGGTACTCCCGCTCAATTTGTATGATGCCATGACAACGCTGCTTATTGATGAAATGAAAAATTTGAATGGTTATGGATTTTGACATTGTTTAGTGGTGGTTTATTAAATTTGTGATACAGTCTTTTGTGTGGTGTCGGTGAAGTGTATTTTTGATTGGATATTCCTTATTAATATACGCATTTTTAATAATCTTACTAATATTATAAACGAGAAAGTTTGTGAGTATAGATAGATAAATAAATAAATAATAGTAAATAAATATCCTGAGACAATATTCACACACGGCCATCTGATCAGAGCTAGTGTTTTGATTATCAGACCGCTGATAAACATACTTATATATTTCCAAATACATATAATAGATAGATTACACCCAGACACAGAACAAATAATCGTGCTCATCACACAAACATATATTCTGGTTGTGAATCGAACCCATTACCTTTGGCATAGCAGTCAGGGCCACTAACCACTAGACCAACAGGCAAGTCCACATTAAGATACCTATATCAATATGCTTTCTCCCAAATTAAATTACCTACGTACCGCCATCCCATTGGCTGGCATCCCGACAGCCCCTATCTGACACGCCCTATGAAACGGGACACCCTGAGCGGAACCCCGTCTCCAAGGTTACTGTTTGTTCTAACCTTTGGGCTTCTGGTGCATCGATTGGTGTCTGTCTGCTGTATTTGTGGATCGGCAAAATGGAAACGGAATTAAAAAAACAAAAGGGTTTTATTTCGAGTACGGAGTAGGCCTTCTCAGGCACTTTCAAAACGTTACTGACTCTAGTTGCGCGGTTCCAAAATGTCTTTCTTATGGAGAAGAACCGGCAAGAAAATCCATAAGTTACTCTTTGGAAACAAGTTACATATCTCCTTACGCTAACGCTGACGAATCGATCTATTGAATTGACAAGACAAAGTCACGTTACTTGTCGAAAATAGTTATCATTTCCATAAATTGAAAGTATTTTATTCGTGAAAGGGATGTATTATTGTCTAGGCCTTCTGGAGACCTGGAACATAGGAAAGTAGGTATATGGTCTCGTCGCTTTTCATCATATATCACGTAAGTATAATGTTGAATATTACGTCTTTTTTGTGCGGTAGAACGATGACTGGAAGAAAAATATATTTTGGGGTTATCTATAAAATAACATATTTCAAAGCTATCAATTGTTTTACAATCTATTGTAAATCGTCTTGTAGGATTGACGAGAGCTAAGCTTTGTGTCACTTTCTTCCACTTTGTTTTCATTTAAATGTTTTGTAGTCCAGGCTAGTTTCCGATATAATAGGTCGGGGAAAAAGTCTTTTCGCATATTTTAATAGTATGTATGAACTTGTCTATACATATAATAAAATTATAAAAACCTCATGTCTGTACATTAAAGATATTAAAGAAAATCTTAGATGGGGGATCTTCATACAACCCATAGAAGCCAAAAATATGAAAAAAAAAATTTTTGTCTGTCTGTTTGTTGTCCGCGATTCACGCAAAAACTACTGGACGGATTTTGATGAAACTTTTTTTATTATGTAGCTATTAGTCCTCGCTAACATCTAAGCTATCTTTTTTTTGGAATTTTGCTCTTTAAGGGGGTAAAAAGGGGTGGGTAAGTTTGTATAAAACTCCGTCAGTTTTGAAGCTAATTCGATTAAAATTAATATTTGGCTATTTAGATAGAAGTTAAGAATGACGCAATAAGGATTTTTGAAAATTCTGCCTTAACGGGGGTGAAAAGGGGGAGGTACGTTTTTTTGAAACTCCCGACTGTTTTCAAGCTAAGTCGATGAAAATTAAAGCTGTTTACGTGAATACTAAGCTTTTCTGCCCATCGTTTTGTGACGGTTACCTGTTTAAAGAAATATTGTCATAAAATTGTTAAACTATCCGTAAATATATGTCCGGGATAATCCCAAAAAAATAATGTACAGATTTCATTTTCATTTCGAATTTTCAGAATATATTGACTAGAGGTCGTGACAACATAAATTCTACATATTATTGCGCTATTTGATATGGAGGGTGAGCAATCACGAATTTTATGACAATTACCGGCTAAACGAAAAAACTACTTAATATACATAAGTATTCAAATTTTGCATGAAGATTAAGGACATGCCTAGACAACATAATATAGGCTATTTATTATCAGGTTATTAACCATGGGGTCTTAGCAATAAACCTTTATTTTTAAAAAACACTTATCTGGTGTAACTGAAAATGTCACCATAGCGACCAAAATACTGTTGCTATGGTTTTATGTTTTGACATTAATATTAACATGCTATTTGGCTTACAATATAGAAATAAAATAGCGGGCTCAGGAAGTACAAGCTTCGTATTTTTTTACTCTAAGTTCAAATTTCATTTCGACACACATTTTTTTAATTTATTTTTTAATAATTTTTGAGTACGAATCGAATCTCAGTCAAGCATATTTTTTTTTTCTTCTATCGTTTTATTGTAAGAAGCGCTTGGATTTTTTTTAACATACCTAAAATTGTTCTTTAAAATACTTTTATATGGTATCTGGTATATGATACTTACTGTTGAAGCTAGGACAGTTTCATCCAATTTAGGAGGAGCTGTGGATATGAAATGAAAGAAAACCAACTACACCAAAACAAAAAATTGTGTGGACGGTAAATGATTTACTATACTTAATTAACTACTTAGTTGTTGACTGCAATTTTGTTGTGTGTGACACGTGGTTTTGAAGATTTGATAGTACCTATACGCTACAAAATTGTGCACCAATTGCGATGGTATAGGGTAGTTGCATAAGTGAAAGTGTGTTGATATTCGAGCATTCATGTCTATTAAATCTCGAGAACGAGTATGCCCCGCACGCGTACTCCCGCGATTATTTTGTATATTATGTACTAGATTAACATTAACAGGCTCAGTCGGGTCAGCTCAAACTTCTAGAATTAGAAACTTGGAACTTTGATAATCATGTAAGTAAGCACTAAGACATGATTTAAAAAAAAAAAAACATCTGTCAATGTTAGAAAGAAAACGAAATAGAAGATGAATGAAGAGCAGCGCCTGCTGTTGCCGCCTGCCCACCTTGCAGTGGCCTGTTCAGAAAGCATTCAACCGTCTCAGAACCCAAATAGATAGGCAAACAAAATTTGGCAAATTTGGGTATACAGACCCCTCTCACACCCAGTGCGAATGCGACATCTTCGTAACGACGATGTCACATCGCCTAGAGTGGCCAAAGTGTCCGCGGTTAGTTAGTGCGCCGTTACCAAGTTCTGCGAAGAAGTGATGACGCTCAAGGAAAAGTGGAAAAAGCACGGCAGGCTTCATCTGACCACCTGATCCATGTTCGACGAGCAAAGGATAGAAGAAGGGCCTTATTTGCCCTCCTCCAACCACCGTAAATAACCTACGCCAGTAGTTTCAGGGCAGTCTACTTTACTGGATAAAGGCAAAGACGGAATGCGTGGTGCTTCCACGCGCCTCTTAATAAGGGCTGGCAAAAGCTGGCTCCACATTAATGAAGAAGCTCCCGTTAAAAAGAGCTCTCCTGTCGGGGCTTGCGGTAGATTGCGAAAGCGTTCCCGTGGCCCCCGACAATAGAATACGGTGAAGCACTCCGGCGGTTTAGCCAGTAAGAGACCAGCACACTTCTTTACCATCGCCCGTTCTCAAGTCATTCAATCCAAATTGTCAAATCAGTGCAAGATAGTGGCCACAGCAAAAAACTAGCAGTGTTAACTAACAGTCAAATATGTTTGTAAGACTAGAGGTTAGGATTAGGAAGTTAAGAAATTAGGTAGTTTGGAATGGAATAGGATTAGGGAGCTGGCATTAAACATTATTTAGCTTTACTTTTTGTACAGCACTACACATCTTGAATACCACGCAGACGAAGTCGCGGGCAGCAGCTAGTACCTAATAAAATCTTTCTCTCTTTAATAAAATTAGAATTTGGAATTATGTTCTTTAATATTTTAACTTTCAATTATACCAAAACCAGCCAGATACAAATACCAATATAGCTAAAAAGATTTTATTACAAGTTCATACATACTATAATGCGAAAAAACTTTTTCCCCGACCTAATAGATATTGGTGCATCGACTATTATACTGTCTACCACCTATTTGCATGTGTAAATGTTTTCTGCACGGTAGTGTTGCCAGCCAACTAGGTGTTTACTTTCATATTTCAACTAAAGTTTTGAAGATGGTGGTAAATTAATTTCAGAAAAACGGGTCAGAAAATTCTGAAAATGTTTCTTAGTTTTTAGTCTGCGTAGGCTGGTACCGTCATTTTAAATATGTAGAAAATAGTATTTATTTATTGTAGAACCTTGACAGGAACTACTATTAATATATCTTGACCGATTCCGGCCACGGCGGATTGTGTTACTATGACACCAGCCAGCTACGCGGGACATATTATAGTGTACAAGCGTGTGCGTAAACACAGGTGAACTCTCTGTTCCTTTACTCTCATAGCCCGATGGGACGGCGATCCGACACGACCGGAAAGAGATCAGGCGCAGGACCCACATTTTTACTTGCCATTCCAAAACACGGAACTATATGAAACGGACGTCTAGTCGTCCTAAGAAGGGCTGATAAAAAAAATGCAAGGCAAAAAATAACCTAAAACAGCCACGGAAATACTAAATGCAAGTTCGACGGTTTATTTGAGCAACGAGTAAGCATATTATAATCAGTTTGAAAACAATACAAAACACCCTTTATTACTATTACTTGGAATAATAACTAAAAATAAAGCTACGTGCCTAAGACTAGTGAGAACGGATTTAGGAATGCTGGAAGTTTACAGGAACTATTGTAAGTAGTTTGAGGACTCTTCTGCAACTTTTTTTTATGTAATTTAATGAATGATATTGCTTACGTCTTTTTCTTTAGTCCCGTAAACACAAATTGGCCAAACTACAGTCATTGAAACTTATGAGTGACGTCACTTTTTCGTATAAATTTTTCGAATGCGTTACGTGACAGGTCCCAAGTAAGGTAAAAAGTAGCCTATTTATAAATTAGTTTAGCTGTTAAAACTTGAAAGAGTAGCAAACATCCATCCATCCATACACACAAACTTTCGCATTTATAATATTAGTACGATAATACCTACTCGTAATTAGCATGACATGGTAAAATATGTTTCTATAACTTAATTAATTCAATCCCATTTCTTAATTGGCTACATGTACAAAGCTATTTGCAGACTTGCAAATTAAAGCGTAAATTCGTCTTAATATCCTTTAGATTGTAAACAAAGCCACTGCGCCGGATACGACAATATTTGTAAACATCTATTATAATAACGATAGTATACAGTTCATGGCGCAAGTTTCGACATCTCCACAATAAAATCAACCTTAGAATTAAGTTAATAAGGTTGAATTTTGCGGTGATGGTAAGTAAACTTGCGTGGTTCACCGTATGGACATTTACGCTTACTTGACTATTTTTGGACCTCAGTTTATAGGACTCGGAATGCCTGCAATGCAAGTCCGATACATTGTAATGACTATTCAACATTGTAGAAACAAAGTATACAAAGTGTTTTGTGTAATCGAGTTTGTTTTGTTTTAGACGCCATTTTATTTTTACCCGACTGTAAGGGAAGGGTTGTGTTTCGTGAGTATCTTGTTATGAGTAGTATGTTTGTATTAAGATCATGTATTTTATAGAATAAAGTTAAGAAATTAGCTTTAATTAGTTACAAAGTCATCACAGGGCTTCACGCCGATAACTATATGCGAAGAAGTGTGACAGCAAACTTCACGTAGAGCGGCGTCTCTCTCTCACAACTGCAATAATATCACTTTAAGAGGTGGTGGTAAGCTAGGCTTACGGAGTCACGCAGAGCATACGCGAGCGATCCCGTGACTCTGGCTTAGGTAGTAAAAGCGGCCCGGGGTGTTTCTAGTTGGTGGGAGTCCGACATATACCCACGTCGCCGCGTCGTGCCCTCGACGTGGCTTGAAATCATTTGCGTTTCACCACGAAAACAATAAAAATGCTTACTTTAGGATACTCAGTAAATTGGGTTGTGGATGCCAAATAGACAGTCACTCTATGTAAAATAAGGTACAATCCAATGAGGCTGGAAAACTCCTCCTCCGAAAATGCTTGTTTCATATCAATACCTGTTGCAAAATCTGGATGGTCATAATGTGACTATGTTGTTTGTATAAACAAGTTAATTTACATCATTGACAGTCATTAAATTCTGACTACGCTATATACGGGAATGTCTGTAAGTATGGATTGATAGATATTTGTTACTCTTTCATGCGCAATGACTTGATAAGTTTTGATCAAATTTGGTAAGGAGTTAACTGACTTCCTGAATTTATAAAGTGGCTACCTTTTAACCGACTTCTTTAGCTCGGGAATGATTTTGCGGCTATAACTAATATTTGAGCAAGCAAAGTCGCGGGAACCGCTAGTGGATTATAGATATTAAACGCTGCTACAATTTTTTCGATATAGCTGAAATTTGTCATGTTCAATCGTATTCAGTCTTCCTAAACGGCGGTCAAATTAATTTCTATGATGGAGCTTCTGAAACCAAAATAAGTAGTTAAACCCACTAGAAAGGCAGCCGATATTGTTCTAGATTCGAGAAAATGGGAAGCTGGTCTCTTCACAGTTTTAAAGATACTCCATTGGTAGAAACACTTTGCGAAGAGTAGAAAATGTTCGGGTCAGTAGCGTACCTTGGAACAAACCTATTCTTTCTTTCTGTCTAGTCTTTATTAATTATCCAACAGTACATTACATATGGATTATGAATATTGTTACGAAAAAGATATCAAAAACAAAAGGCTTCAGAACACATGCGAATGCTGTGTTCTCTTTTAATTGAGGAAGCACAACCCACATGTATACCCTACTCTTCTGTCTAAGAATGTATCTTGTATATTCTTTGTTGGAGATTCTTAATATAAATAAATAAACACACAGCTGTATTTCTCTTCAACCTCCCGTACACAAAATCTCCCAAATAAACACAGTCACCAAAACAGAACAACTTATCTTTTTGCCAACTACTCATCTAATTTCAACGCAATACCGAAACATCGAAAACAATTCTTGAGATTGAGTACTAACAATAAATGTCCCGGCAAACAACCTTAAAATACTTCCCGACGGGAATTGATGTCGGAGAGCAATAAAATCGAGTTTGTTATCCCGGGAGCAAACTAACGGCGGATGTTACTAGTATACGACCTGGATGACGTAGACGAGCAATTACCTACTTTTAAAATCTGACTCTGACAAGAATCATTCCAAAATAAAATGTTTTTTTTTTATAATTTGACTGCACGTATAGCCGAATTAAAACCTTTTTGTTAATTCGACTGCACGGATAGCCGAGTGGTATATATAGGTCACCACGTCAATTACCACTGTGCGTGACGTGTCGCGGGTGCAATCCGTGTAGGACAAGAATTTGTGTGATTTACAAAGGCTTGTTCTGAGTCTGGGTGTCTTTGGGCATGTAAATTAAATGTCTGTGAAACCCTTGGCGATACAAGGATTAAAGTACTTAGTGCGGGAGTCGTTTAAAAAAAACATAATTTTCTTTCTTTGGGTTGAAAGTTATCGTTCAGACAAATCAGACGAATGCGGAACGCTTCAAAACTTCACCTTAATCGGAAACTGGGTCAAATCTTATTTGCAAGATTTGAATATCAAGTTGTTTGCCGACTGTAAGCGTCAGAGAGCTAGGCTCGCATCAGAAGGCCTAAGGCCTAAGGCCACTGTTATAGAACAGCGTCTCTTCCGAGAGTGCAATAAAAAGGAGTTTTTTATACCTTGGATAAACTAACGACGGATGTTACTACAATACGACCTGGATGACGTAGAACTAATTTTAAATCTAAAGAGTTTGTTAAAAGAAAGAGTAACATGTTCGCAATATGAGCATTAAATACAATCTTACAAGTAGACTGTTCTGATAGACGACGCAGCACTAACCGTAGATCGTCTCTCTTTTATAACTCATCATCGTCATCATTCCCCTTAAAAACTACTCAATGGACGTTGATGCGATTTTTGAATAGAAAGATTGTTTCCCGTGGAATATATTTTTTAGAAGGCAATCGTGAGGTGATACGCGCCCTAGACAGATGGATAGAAAAGGGGCAATATTGGGAGGGTCTATGTCCAGTTGTAGACTGCAGTGAGCTAATTGAATGATTGGTTTTTGCACTTAAGCCCGGGTGAAACGGCCCGTTACAAAATTGACTACACACAACATCTATCAAAAGAAATAAAAGAAGACTATTGTCTATATTATTCTAATTACTATCATGGAGTGTAAAATCAGAAAAAAAATCATATTAACTTATTTTCTTGAGTTCAGTAAAAACTCTGTTGTTTCAAGTGAATTTGAAGTTGGTTTGAATTATTATAAATTATTTTTGAACTTCCTAAAGTGGTCCAATACTTAAAGGATATTATAAATATTAAATAACATCACGCTACGCCATTAAGTTCGAACTAAAAAGGCAGAGGCACCTCACATACTGCCAGACAAAAAGTATTTAATAAATAAAATTAAGACTATTATCAAACAATAGCTTACCTCGCATACGCAGGCCACTTGCTCCTGTGTGAAGCCGAAGCTCGGCAGGGGAGCGTCCCTGGGGGGGCTGGCCTCCCGCTGCCCCCACTCGGGGCCCCCCAACATGTCCAAATGCTCGTCCCCAGCCACTTTGACACGATTTCACACAAATTTCAGCGAAAACACAACACTAATGGCGGGAATCCACCACAGATTATAAAGTTAAACGTCACACACTTTCCCGCGATACCACTTTTTTTTGTTTTTTTTTTTCTTGTTTGTAAGCTCACGAGAATATCAGTCCGTTTAAAAATCGAGTGTTTGGCCGTCCACTGTTTTTCGAAAATACTTTAAACGGTAAATAAACACAAAAAGGCGGCAGTCCCAGAAATGTTTAAACAAAAACGATCACCTTTTAAACGTCGATTACTTATTTGTGTTTCGATTTCCAAAATGGCCTAAAGTTTGTTTTTAAATACGAGTGAGTTGTATGTACAGACAACGTTTTTTGTTTTTTAATTTCCAGTCTCTGCCTGGCAAAGGTCCGTTCACACGATACTTGTTTTTTGTTTTAATAATATTATTGTCACTAAATGCGTTTTCTTAATTTTTTATAAATTATTTTCACTGTATCATTGGTTTTCTCTTCTTTTTCATTTTATTTTAATTTCTGCAGACGTGTGCTGCGTTCACCTGTAACAACACGAAAATGTTTATTAATACGATTCTTTTTGGGGATACATTTTAATAAAACCTTGGCACAATTAATTAATATTATAAAAATGTGATGTTACATGTATTATTCGCCGTTTGTCGGTGTGTCATGTATATTTTGGTGATTACAAGTTTTTGAATTAATGTCTAATTTGCATTAAAATCAAAGAAACCTTAAATATTGAGTTTGTTATAAATGAATATTTAAACTACTATATTAAATGCATGATTATTAAAGTAGAGCTGATTTCACAGTGTCTCATTTAAGTGGCAGAATGTAATATTAATAATACCTGACAAAAAAAGGTATTTTGGTTTGAAATACATGTACTTCTGTAGCCGTGCGGCGCGCTACACGGCATAGAGCCGCGTCTCACTTCCACTACTGTTACAGTCCTACTAGGAGTATCTCTCCTAGTAGACCCAAGCATCTACCTGATTAAGCTTTCATCTTATTTTAGGGAAAGTCCTAAAAAAGGGTCAGGTCAGGAGTACCCTAAACCGACGGGCGTGTATGAAGCGATTGATGAGTGTGGATGAAGCTAAAGTGGTATGCCAGGATCGTAGCAAATGGAAAGGTGTGATCTCTGCCTACCCCCAAGGGAAAGAGGCGTGACGTTTATGTATGTATGATTTTTGGAATTCTTCCATAATTCACAGGATACTTGAGTATACTATAGTATCTTTGCCGTGTCGCGGAGGGTTTCATAGACATTCAATTCACATTTCACATGCACAGAGATAACTAGACTCATTTTTGGAACGCACAAATTCTTGTCCTACCCAGAACCCGTGACACGACTCACGATGATAATTGGCGTTGTGGCGTTTTGTAACAGTCGGGGCTCATTTTATAAGATTGTGTTAGCAAATGGTCTACCATCCAAAAACCAATAGCAGCGCGTGCGCTTAAACCTTTATCATTGATCGATTTATAAGGAAAGGCTATATGAGCTACATCTGGAATGCTTGCTATATGTAAAACATCCCACTGCTGGGCACAAGCCTATTAGGGCTATTAGACTTATAGGGAAGGTTTGTGCATTGATCATAACTAGGTATATCACTGCGGGTTGCGGATTTTAGATTCCAAAATTCGGAAACCAGGCTTCCTCACGATGTTTTCCTTCACCATCAGTTAGTATTCGAATAATTAGGAAAATGTAATTTTGAAAAAGACACATTCATACATGTCTGCGCTGGAGATCGAACCTGCACCTCATGCATACAAATCCATACATAGAACCACAAGATCTAAGACTAATGTATATGGGATAATACAAATGCGCAAAGAAACAGACAAAAATTGTAATCAAACTACATTTTTGGCCTTAGTAGCAAATATATAGCGTATATGTATGTACAGACGTGAGTCGATTTCAAAATTAGTCACGCTTATTCTTACATTATCATACAGAGGCAAAATATTTAATGTTTCACGTACTTTCTTATTTGTATATGCAAAATGATATATTGTTTTTAGAGAATTAATTAATGTTTTCATTAATAACAATTAGTTGCTCGGAACGTATCGAAAACAATGAGAACACTTGTCTATACCAGTCTAAATTAGTATGAAGATGGAAATTTTGTGAGTATGTGACATTGTAGGGGGTAATCTCAGGAACTACTGAACCGATTTTGGAAATTCTTAGAGCAGTAGATAGCTACATTAGTTATGAGTATCGCAGGAATATATTAATAATTGGTTTGTAATATTCTAATATGAATTGTTTTGTCTTTTTGTTGACAAGAATTTGTGCCATCCACAGATGTTTGTTCAGAATCTGGGTTTCTTTGTGTAAGTGAATTTAATGTCCGTGAAACCCCACGCGATACAAGGATTAAATTAAATCGTGCGGGTGTTATTAAAAAAAAAAACTTCGGATTAGTCAACGTACTTCAAACAAAAAAAACAGTCAACATCTCACTTTGTTCCAATCATAAATAATAGTTCTAAAGGATCCCCATTTAAATATAATTTACAGTCTGACAACTTTCAAAAAACTAAAGTCAAGCACATTAATTCAATTTCTTATTCGAATCAAACTCAAGAATCTGTGGAATGGGTGTGTATCATCAATTTTCCATATTTTTATCACCAAAAAAATACACTCACGTCCTCTGAAGTATTACAAAGATCTTGAGGGAAGACAACGAGAGATTTAGTACAAAGATTCTATAAAACAATCCAAAATTCTGTTACAAAGACTAAAATACTCTTTAAGAGACAAACGACGGATAGCGGACAGGACAACAGATGTAGTTCTGTCTCTGTCTGGCGTATGGGTGTGGTGGAGTGTGAGGGAGATAGGGGAGGGTCGCTGGGGGCACGAAGTTAAATGTTTGGTGTTTTAAGTAATTTTTATCATTGACACCATCGCAGGGGAGGCCTGCTTGATATATGGAGTTGACGGCTCAACAGTGATGTGCATTTGTTATCGATAAAAATGATATTTTATTTGTTTTACACCAATGTTAATATGTCTGACGCTCTTGAGAGAGACAAGTGGAAGAAGAGGATGGAGGCCTTTGCCCAGCAGTGGGACATATCAGGCTAGTAATAATAATAAGTGTTGATATGGCCGGTGAATTAAATGTGTCATAGAAGTCACCTGGTTTGTTGCACACTTTATTTCATGTGGACTCAAGTTTATTTCATTGCAAGTTATGAAATAAAAACTCTTTATCTAGATACTTGTTTTCTGCGTATTTATCACAGCAGCTATTTAAGTTGACGAGCTATTTTAGTTAGCTGTTTCATGCGTAATAAGTTTTATTACATCAAATTGTTGTACTGAAATATTAAACGCCATCAAAAAGTAATAAAAAAAGTATATTTGTAATAAGGTCAGTTCATAATAAGAACACTAACCGTCAAACGCTGAGACAAACAAGTTTCTGAAAATAAATTAAATTTAGAATCATTGAAGAAATTTAGGTTGCGTTTTGTTATTTACATTGTAAAATATTTGGATTCGTTCCAAATGATTCTATTCATCAACTCAGATACTTCGAAATACTCATTTGCCTATTTTTCTACTAAAATATGTCTGAAAAATAATGTCATTTTTCTAATTATGTTATTCAACTGTCGTAGGTATTTGATACATTTAGACTATTTCTTATCTCTGATCAAAAACAGCGATTAAAATCTCAATAACACGAATTTTCGTATAAAATTAACTTATTAAACAAAACAGATTCCTTATCTTTAAAAACAAGCAAAAAAAAGAAGACCAAAAACGAGTATTATTTATTGAACTTGCAAATAAAATATGCGAGAAATAAACAGTGCTAGAGACGTGCCTGTTGCGAATACGATAAAACTATAATCGTCCAATTAACATTCCCTTACCCGTTTTGCAGGCGCCACTCAACAATAATTTACATTAATAACGACAATCGACATCGCTACGCACATCACTATTACCCCACGTGGCGTCCGCGATCCTTATCGCACAACACCAGCTGTAAAACACAAGATTTATCGATATTTTGCCACTCCACGATGGCTGTACAAATCACAGCACTATTTAGCGATTTGATTTTTCGTTTCGTTATTCCAATTATGCGGTTGTGAGTTTCGTGACTGATTTTCGAGTGATAACGTTATCTTGTATGTGATAATCGGTTCGATTAAATGTTTGAATTAATTAATTGGCTATTCAGATACGTTTAAAGGGTATTTCGATCTATTTGTTTCGTTTAAAATCGGTCTGGGGTTAGTTTATGCCTTCACAGTGCATCTTAACCTTAAAATGGTGCTTTTTGGATTTGATAGACATTTTTATAAGTCTTTATCTTATGTCGGAATACTAAAATCTATCTCAGTTTTGAGTAGGCGTTGTGATCTTTGGAGTATCTGTCATAAGGTGGATAATAGAGACACATACATATTTAAAAACATCTTAAACCCAATTGATTTTGAAGACCTGGGGATCTCTTTGTTAAGACTTACTTTTCTACCTGTTCCCTTATAGCCTAAAGATATCCGTACACATTTCGTCATAAATATACCCTAGTATTTTCTTGCAGCTTCGCCCGTACCAAAATAGTACCCCTCTCTCACACAGTCGGTTAAAAAGAAGCCTATATGCAATCCAGGGTGTCAGCTAACTCCATACCAAACTCATCAAAATTGATCCACTCGTTTGAGCGTGAAAGAGTAACAAACATCCATCCATACTTACAAACTTTCTCGTTAATAGTATTAGTAAGATTTTTGTGAAAGGCGTTATTATAGCTATAAATACACTCTAGCCTAATTAAGCGTCTAAAACTAAGCCTATAGCACTTCCTTGGCTTCAATCCAAATTAGTTGTTTTCCAATGACTCAGGAAGTTTATAAAATTTTTAGATAACGATCTCTATAATAAACATTATTTTTTTTACGTTTTATATTGATCTGAGTGCTTATTTAATTAAGATTTTCGAATAAAAATTAGGTAGTAGTTAATAAAAGTTTATTGTGTTGTTGTTTTAGGCCTAAATGAAGCTAAGTAATTACTTTAAAAGACTAAAGCCAGAATAATATTTGAATATGATTGTTTAAACTTTACCTAAGGTTTCTGAATTTTAAGGTCAATATTGTAACTACCAGATAAAGGTATAATAGGACGAATTCTGTCACTGTCACTGTCACACACGAAGTTGTATTAGTATGGATTGCAATGTAGAAGTTCATAATGATACTAATAAAGATATTTTTAGTCTATATGAGTACTAAATATAAAGGAAAATAATTAGAAATATGTCTATTGCTAATTTAAAAGAAGAGGTACAGTAATCTACCTAACCAAAAAAATAAAAGTAGTAGCAAAAAGAGGGGGCTCAGCTAATGCTGTAGCGGTCTGAGCACGACCCGCCAATTTCCGCTAATTTTCAGCCATTCCTACTCCTTAAGCTGTAAAGCGAGAGTATAGGACGACATAACTGACAGCACCAGTCGCTAGCTAACCTCTCTTAACGTAAAACATAACATTACTACCGTTTATTAGTAATAACAAGTACTTAGTCAGATAAGTTCCCACACAACATATCCGTTCCCCATCTCTAAGTACACATACGCACATAAATTAAGGTCCTTAATCTCAGATAAAGCACACACAACTAAAAAGTATTCATTAGCCTCAAATAATAGCCAGAACAAACCGACATTACTTCAATATTGACACAACGAACGAGCGGCCATCTTTAAAACGATTAAAAGAGACTCCAAAAACGTGATTACAACTAATACTTATTAAAAACGCTTTAAAATTTATATTCCTTTCACCCATTTGACAAAACTATCAATTTTAAGAACAATTTGATACGTCAAAAACCCTAACTCAATTGGGGCCCTGATTTTATCAGAGGCACATAAAATTGTACTTTTATGTTCCAAGAGCCGTAGGGGGTTAATTAATGACCATGTAAGACCATATTACACCACGACTTACGGCCTTAGCTCCATAATAAACTTGGGAACATTCGGAACATATGTTTTAGGGACAATATTATTGAAAAATTTAATTAATTGCCCAATAAAACTTCAGGTTTGTTGGTTTTGAGAAGATTTAGATCTATTTTTGGGACCCGAATGTGAATGTTTGATAAAATGTTGATTTTATAATTGTTGTTTAGATTTTTTTGGGGTTGCGTCACGTGGTATTGGGATAAATCGTTGGCTTACATTTATTACTTTTTTCGCATTAGTTCCATCTTTGTGGATAGGGAAAATTATAGCAAAAGCTAGCCTATTTCTTTGCCAACTTTTAACGTTGGTGAATCACATTGTAGAACAGTCACTGAGCAAAAAAGTTAAACAGTTTTAACTCTATAATCCATGAAACTCATGTACCTACACATTGCGTCGTATACATACCTCATGTATACGACGATGCGGCAGTTTTACAGGCAGCAGACCGACCTAATTTGTTTCATACTAGGTATACAGTGATACTCTTAGTTTTCTCCAAGTCCTTCCTTTGAACAAAAACATAGTTGCTAATCACGTATTACTTCTGATGCAACAGTGTTTGATCTTTCTAGCCAAAAACTGGTAAACCTCCTTTGTAATCTTGTATTCTTCTTTCTCTGTACAATTTGTCTTTATCCTATTTTGATGTTTCCAAAACTTATATTTTAGCCTCGACCATCATATTTCAGTAACAGTTCTTACCCTTTGTCATCATAAATTTGCCCTGTTCCTAAATAGTGGTTGGCAATTTGATCAATGTGCTTCTGTTTATCTCTGTATTCAGTAAATTCTTTCTCATATTATCTCTGTTTCGGGTAGATACTATTCCGATTACCTATCATTATCTAGAATATCTAGTTAAGTTTTCGTTAAAAGATTACATAAAGAGCCTTTTCTTGAGTACATCTATCATAGTATTAACCATACATCGTAAAAAATAAGCTCATGTCAGTGACAGAAATGTATTTAAGTAGAAAAATGGCATCGTCTATATTTAATCAAAGTGGGATGATATCACTACTTTTCAAAACATCGTATTTTAGTGAATATTTGAATACAATCTAGTCTTAACATTGGCAAATCCTTTCAACGCCGTGAGGGCTACCGTTGATAGACAAATAATACATGTTTTATCGCTCTTAAGGAGTTTTTCGCCGGTTTTTCTACATATGAATGACATTTTAGAACCAAGCAACTTAGGATATTGGAAATATAAACGTAGCCTCTTTAGTCATAGACACCCAGATCATCTCTAGTTTTCATCAGGTTATAAGTCGATGGAATCCTGTCTAACGTTTCGAAAGTGCCTAAAAGGGCTTCTCGAAAGAAAAAACTTTTGATTTTGACTTCAGTTTGATTTAGCTCGGCAGTCGATGCCACAAAAAATACGATTTCTTAAAAACTCGGTATACAGCAACTTTATTCACCAAGAAGAGTTATTTGCCTTTTGTTTTGCTTAGGCGGGGGAATTCTCATGAACACCCACCTCCTCGAGGGAGGAAATGCGTAGTGTCAGACTCTTACTGACTAAACCAGAACCGTCATGCAACGTCTCCCGCGTTTGATTGGTGCACGGCAACGTTGCAGTTCATCACGCTCCGACCGCGAAGAGATATTGACCTGGATATAATGCCAAAGGGGTCATTTTCCCTCTGGTATTATATTCACGACGATTCTCTAACCAATTAGCTATAATACAATGTACTCTGCATTTAGTATTGAACTCAAAATTATCAGAGCGACAGAAGAATCATTAAGAACGTTCAAGCTCACGATTATCCTTTTTCGATGACTTGTACAATGTGCAAGCAGAAATTTAATTATACCTTACTGATAAGTAAAAGTTAAAAACCAATAAACTCCAAGAATTGTATGTCACAGCAAGTTTATGTTTTGAACTATTCTGATTAAGACTATGTTTATTAGCCAAATCATTGACTTTAAATGTTTCGCTGGACTTTTGTTTTAACTGCTACTCTCCCTAGATCAATTATTTTTGAGAAAGTTGGATAAACTGATTGATAACATTTCTCTTGGGTGTAAATTTTTCATCATTAGCTTTTTTCATGCATAAATTACTGCACTAACACAACATAAAATTTAAGCATCTCTCAATTACAACAAATGGGCTTGTACAAATATCCGTTTAAAATCAATTACGTATGAAACATTAAAACACGAAATTATCTTAAATGGCAACATTCACAAAATAAAGCTCTTTGTATTAACGAATGAGTTAAACGTTCAAGCGGAAGTTATGTGCGTTCTAATTTTGAAATACGTTGGGCTCTTGTTATTTTTTCTTTCTTTTTTTTTTATTTGAAGTAACTTTTTAAATCTTTGTGTAGTTTGTTGTTGTTATTTTTTTTATTTCATTGTATTTTAGTTCAGTGTTTAAGAATGTAGGTTTGGCTCTATGATACCTTGGCTACTTGTGTTTTTGGTATCCTATAAAGTATTTTCTAGTTTTTAATGGGTACCAGTTTAGAGAAAAAACGTCAGATTTTCATATGAAATTATTTTCTTACATACAATATGTTTTTATGTTCTCATTATTTTTTATTGTGTAAATAGTGATTCGCTTAACTATACTGTCAGTTGAGTTAGCAAAAATAGTTCTGCTTCTCTATAAACCTGCTTTTCAAAGTTTTTAAGCGTCCAATAGGTGTTAAACCAATAATGATGCACTATCTCTATTTACATTAGACCTATTAGCCGCTTTACACGTACTACCAACCAGTACAAAACCAATTATAAGCTAATATGTACCGAAATCGATTGCTCTACACAAATAAAGTAAAAGTTTACTCGTACAGTCATAATAATACTAATATGTTTGAAAACTAAAAAAATAGTAGCGTTAAACAAACACGTTTGCCGACGGCGGGCGAGCTTAAAAATAAGGAAGACAGGCCGTGGCATACTCACACTCATGTACACCGCTAAATTAAGATCCGCCTCACATCACACCAACAACAGCTTTAACAAGCTAAATGCTAAAAATAATACCCCAACCAATGACGAAACACAACCTATTTACGATTTAAAACTAAAAAACTGACAAAACCGTTACGAATTCACAAATCGAACACAAAAGTCACAAAACATCCCTGCGATAAACACACTGGCATGTAACACGGAATCAGTTCGAAATTCGAAAATTTTTAAATGCCGACAATACCAAATTTGAAACGCGTGCGCGTCGCACGATGGCTAAAATGGAACTGGTTTGACTTGAACTTCCGTCCGGGCCTCCCATTGGTCGAGGGGAATTAAAGAGATGGAATCGACCAATAGGGGTGTTTTTATCCGTCGAAGGGTACCGCCTCCTATTGGTCGGTGTATAGGTTCGCCATTTTTCAGTTTCGTGAAACAATTGTGTTTGTTATGTAGGCGGATTCTTGACTATCGCCGGTTACCAATTTGCGTGGAATACTGGGGATATTTTCGCTGCGTCCCACAATTCGTGAAACGGTTTATCGTTCAGCTGACGTTATTAAATCATCCGGTGCGTAATGATGTAACTGGTGCGAAGAAAGTGGGACTTTCGCGGTCAATTAGTCGCTGGGGTTCTAAATTTGAATGTTAAAGACGTGTGGGCGATACTTTTGTAAATGTTTTCTTTTAACCGTCTGCTGCTTATAATGTGAAAATAAACGGCGAATGTTTTATTATAATTATTAAGACATTTAAAATATAGACCAGTCTAGACTTTACTATTATTAGGTGTCTACTAAACTACGGAATGTAATCAATAAACACGTGTTCGTAATATAAAGTTCTTTGTAACAATTTTAGAAGCTAGAATATGCGACGCAGATACAGTAAAATGAAATGTAAAGAATAACAGTACTGAAAACTTTAGGATAATTGTTTGTTTACACTCGCTAATCACCTGCCAATACCCAAATCAAAATGATATTCTTTCTGAAATAGACTTAATTACACGTTGTTTTTAGTTTAATCTCCGTTGAATCTATTGCTTATTAAAAATCTTAATAAGCAATAGATACGGTCTAATAACTTACAATGGATATATTATAATTCCACTGCTATATGTTGTATCTGTGTAAATATTTTTGTGTAGAACTACATTAAACCTGAATATTGGTTTACCATACATTTTTTTCCTAGCCTATAATGTCACACTGCTGGGCAAAGGCCTCCCCCAAGTTCTTTCACGTCTCTCTGTCTTGCGTCGCTTCGAACCAGTCCTCGCGGTGTACGTTTAATTCATCCTACCACCGCTTTTTAGTCCATACTATTAGTTGTTTATTATAAAATCTCAACGGAAATATAATGTTTTCAATAAATAATTGAAAGGTTAAAAAAATACATTCTTTCCGAATAGGTGCCTACACTGCCTACCTACGGTAAAACAGTCATGGGACTTGAACTTGCCACTTCCGTTTTAGTACTAAAGATTTTAGAAATTTCAATAAAATCGTGGCTCTACTTTTTATCCAAAAAAATAATGTATAATATGGATACTACTTACAAATAAATCAAATATCTGTAGTTTTAGAAAATTTGAATGTATTTCATGTTAAAAAACGTATTTTACATTTTTCAAGATCACATTTTGTAAAACATAGAAAAAAAGTTTATATACGGTCGATTTGAGAATCATCCTCCTTTTTGAAGTCGGTTAACAAAATACTTTGTTTACATTAAGTTAATTACCTAAATAACAGGAGTATACTAACTTAGCTAGCACAGCGCATGCGCGTCCACGCCATCTTAGAAACTTGGACATTACAGCGCATGCGTGAGCCGCCACCCGCCACCCGACACTCACGCGCACATTAATCGTGCAAGTCAAGTGCACCTGATTAAGACGTCCACAATCATTGAACATGTGAACTAATATTAGTGTAGTGCTGTTTGTTAAGGAATGCTGACGTGTTTATATGTTGCGATACGGGGACGTGACGATTTGTAAGGTGATATCAAAGCTTAGAACATTTTTTGGGGTTGTTACCCGCCTTTTGGCTACATCTCAAGATCTGATGATAGAATGAAATTTTGAAATCAAACTTTTTGACTGGCCTGTTGGTCTAGTGGTTAGTCACCCTGACTGCTTTACCAGAGATCGTGAGTTTGATAGGTGAGGTGAGGCCGGGACAATTGTTTGTGGTGAACAGATGATCGTGCTCGTCACACAAACATTTGTCCTAGGGATCGAACCCACAACCTTCGGTATAGCTGTCAGAGTAACTAACCACTAGACCAACAGGCCGGTCAAATTGTTATTACACTTAAATGCTTAATTGGTAATAATTGCTTTACAAGTGTATAACGCTAAGTACACCATATTGTGTGACGTCATCGGTTATACCATATGTTAACTCGCTATCGCTCCCTGGGGGAACTTTTACAGATAATACTAATAATAGTCAGACATAATAAACGTATAAATTTATTTATGGTTATTATAATAATAAAAGAGCAACAAGTCTTACTATGGAAGACATTTGACAATAGCCCAATTAGTTTCATCTCCTTAACTGACAATAGTATTGTAGCTACCTTGGGCCGTCCATATCTTTTCTTCCATAGAGCAGGGGTGGTTCTTGGTAGGTGCCCCATCACATTTTAGATTAAAGTTATCAACAAGGCCTCTGCATGTTGGATCTGTGTCTCCGTGTAAGCCTTTAAAAAGGACCAGGTTTCTTCCCTTGAAGTTATCCCGTGAAACAAAAAAAAAGAAAAAAATAAGAGCCGCAAGTCTTACTTTGGGATACAATTTTACTTATACATACTGTGTTAGCTACATCCTTGTATTGTGGTGTTGAATTGAGTACCTCCATCTTATTGGAAAAAATACTGCTGGACAAAGGCATCCCTACTTTTTTTCCACTCGTCTCTCTCTAGAGCCACGAGTGGCCAGTTCGGTAAAAATGGTGGTCATCTGGCCATCTCCGCCTGGGTCTGCCTCGCTGACGTTTATATTGTGCAAGAGACCATTCGGTGGTCATTTTGGCCCATTGGTTTATTGACATACGACACACGTGTCTAGCCCAGTTCCACATTAACGTTTACATTTACTTCAATGAAACTGTTCCCATAATACTAATAAAAAATACACCTCATAAACTCAAAGAAATCGTATCGCTACCGTAACGTCAGCTATAAGCATTTCTTTTAACAAAAGAGCTTTTTAATGAAAGCCGGCGACGCGGCGACGTTTGCTCATTTCGCTCCTATTCTTTATTTAAAACACGGCTTTTGAACGGACGAACAAGCGGTCCTTTCTTGTTCCTTGTTTAAATTCCATTCAACGTATTATGATGTTGTCTATTACAAGATTTTGTAATAACTTGATTATGATATATCATTTATTTTTGTGGTTTTCCATTTTTGTTTGTTATGGATGTAATTAATTAATTAAAGAAGAAAAAGAGAGTTTAAGATTACCTTTACTCTTGACCATACTCAAGTTAACAGTCTGTCTGTGTGTTACTACCTACTCTATAACCAGAAAAAGAAAAGGAAAATTTCACAAATCATGAAAAAAATAAATACATAATTTATTCTCAACAACCCTCAAAAATCACTTGAAAAGACTCGATTAACGCCTCCTATAACGACAAATCGATAGAGCATCAGCAGACCGCCTATAAAAAAAGTAAAAAAAAAAAAACAAAAAAGGTAAAATGGACTCTATGCTTTTAGAATAAAGATGTCAGAAACTGTTAATATGAAGCTTGTTATTTGTATAATGCAATGAATGCAATCATTATACGGTTGTTTGGTCTTTTGTATGCCTTTGTGTACAGCCGCCATTGTTGTCTGACGTTTAGCGGTAGCCATATTTTTTTGGCGGGAACGGATGACGTTTGGGGTTCGGTGATGGTTTTTTTGTTTCTTTTATGGCTTTTCTTTATAATTTTATGTCTAGTAATAAAATGTTATTGAACTTGGTATTATTTTATTATTGTATCATATTTCTCATCCCTTTTAGACCTTTTTCGTAAAATATTTTTGCTCTAAAGTTCTCCTGAGTCCTAGATTGTTTAACCATAAGGATTATTGTTAAACCGATCGCGTAGGAAATATATTAGAAAAATCCTTCATGCCTACCTAGATTTACCAACACTTTACCTTTATTTTCAATTAAAAGCACTCAACATCTGATACTAAAACGCTAAATCTTAGTTTATTTATACTGTAAACAAATAAAACAACTGCAATATAACATACGGGACCCTCTACAACAACACCACTTCAAGTTGTCGAGCAGTCAAGCACAGGACAATACACAAACATCTTGATAACACACCTTTGTTGTAAGAGGCAGATTAAATGCTCTATAAAAAGTATTAGCGATGACAATTATTTGGAAATTGGAGTTTAGTTGTTGTTTAGAGAACAAGGAGTTTATAAATTAAATCAAAACGGAAGCTAGGGAGTTGATTTTTAGACACTTAAATAAGAAAGAAATGTAGATAAAATAAATTTATAGGATTTCGTCCCATTTCTTTAATAAATGGTGCATTTTAAAGCCTCACTCCTTTTATTTTCTGTTTTGTTTCCCACAACTGGACAAAGAACTCAATTTCATTTGACTTTAGACTCTTCTATCTTAAATCACTCCTTTGTTTTTTTTTTAAATCCATAAGTTCAAAATCTGTTTATTCGAAGACCTCTGACGTGGTAACATTCTAAGGTGTGCTGATTACCTCACGATGTTTTCCCTTCACCGTTTTAGAAAGCGATAATTACTTTGTAATAAGCACATGAATTAAAAAGACATTAGTGCGTACCGGGATTTAAACCTACGACTTTTGACTTGGCAGTCAGGTCATACCACTAGACCATCACTGTTTATTGAGCCACCATATCTCTCCTTTTTTATTTCATATACGTTTATTATTATTAATACACTTTTAAACAAACTATTAAATACATATTACTATTAAATCCACCTTTGCTTCCATCCACCTTTACAATTTGCAAGCCACCCCTTAAAGATCGTATGATAACTAATAACTATTGTAAGTCTCTTGAATGGTAAACCAGGTGTGTTTTATAGTTTTTGTAAGCCATTATATACCTCAATTTTAATACAGATGTTGATATAATATCCAGAAATATTCTTACTGAGAAATTGACCTAAAACTATTCGTAAATTGTTAAATATGAAGGATACACAAAGTATTTACGGGCTAATATCAGATCATAGTAAATGCGATCAAATGGTAGAGTTTCTGCTTTAAATAGTTCTATGGAGTTTCTTCACTTATGGACTTTTTTGCCGGTTCTAGAAGAACCGGCAAAAACCCCATAAGTAATAGATCTTCTTACGGAAGAATGACACCTTCGAACCACGCCACGAGAATCAGTAAATTAATATAGTTACTTGAAATAATAGACATGTCTAAAACCTAGCCTATTAGTTGTTTTAATTGCTTTACAAACTTCGTGTTAACCAAAAATAGATCAAAGGACTAAAACGTTCACAATGGTATTAGATTACAAGATAACGTACCATTTCTTCTTTTTTGTAGTTTTTAAAGTACTTTAAGGAGATCCGCTCAAATCATTTAAAGGGCTCTCCAAGCCGAAATAAGAAATTATGCAAAAAAAAACTTATTGTGTAAGAAAAATCTCCCTTTTTTGTCTCATCAATCTGACTAGCCAAGAACCTAGCAGGATTGCTAGACATGTCCCCAACCCTCTTTAGCGTCTTTCAGGTCTTGTTTAGTCTATCCTGAGCTACAAATTACACCAATGTTCACGGAGACAAAGTAGAGCTCCACTCCCTCTCTCTCTCTTCTCGCTCTACATTTGACGGTCACTAAAAGAAGTAGAGTTACCTATTGGTGAGCCCCCAATACAAACAAGACAAAGTCGGACACTGGCCACTCATAAACAAACATCTACACTTAAAATATAATATGCCATCGGACACTAACCACTCATAAACAACTATACTTCAAATACACCATAATTCGTGAAAAACGCTCTCTAAATCTCATAAAAGGAGAGTTAATGCTCCTGTAGAGCACCTTGATTCCCACAAGGACTGGTATTGTTATAAATAATGTGATAATGTACAGCAATACGGGTACAATGCCACAATTACTTGAGCACATTTTAAGTGCACCCTTGTAGAGTCAAGGGGTCGAAAACTCGGGGATTATATGGTTCCGTACACTTAAAACTTAGCTGATAGGGTTTTTTTTACAGTTTTTGACAGCAATCAAATGGGTTATTCTGCAATTCGGATTATTATCACTATTAAAGGTCAATATTTATTGTATAGTTAGTTGGAGTCGACATTTCCTCACTAACTACCCTGAGAAGGAACGTCAAAACTAACTGATGGGTCCAGACCATTTAGAATGATTGGAGACTTTGACTCCTAACGAGTATAATATATGTTGTTTTCAATCCTTTATTTTTAGCTCTATAAACTACAAAAAGGTGTCACTGTGGCAAAAAAACCTCTTCGAAATGACTTATCGTCGTGTTCAGAAACAACACTCAGTTCAAAAACTGTCTTAAGTAGCACAGTGTTGAATGTCTCTATAAGTCTTAAGTCATACCAGTGTAGGAACAAACAGACATTGTATATAGAAGTTAAACATTTTTACATCCAAAACTATTATTTTCAGATATATTTTTTCCAACTAAAACTCTACGCATTCAATACAAATTCATCATACTTCCATTCGACGAACTCAACAAGACACATATTAACAAAACAAATCCATTCATAGTTTTACAGCCCACGTTACGGAACCCCAACCATCAAACCTCACATTACGTCCTGTTACGTCATTATTCAGCATATTGTTAGCACCCCATCGATACAGGGTGTGACCCCACACGAGCACCCTACTTGTTATACTTATAAGGAAGCTTTTATTAATTTTATATTTTACAACTATCTTTTGATCTAACTGGGAAGTACTTGTGTTTTTATATTATTATGTGTTTTTTTTACAAGTATGAGTGATTGCGCTTAAATGTGGAAGATAGACTTGACGGGCCTGTTGGTCTAGTGGTTAGTGACCCTGACTGTTTTACCAGAGGTCGTGGGTTCGATTCCCACCCAGAACAAATGTTTGTGTGATGAGCACGATCATGTGTTCTGTGTCTGTGTGTAATTTATCTATAGTATGTATGTATTTAGAAATATATAAGTATGTTTATCTTTCTGATTACCATAGCACAAGCTCTGCTTAGCTTGGGATCAGAAGGCCGTGTGTTAATTTTTGTCCCAAGATATTTATTATTATTTATTAGTTTTTGAATATGTAATGAATAGGGATGATTACTTGGTACAAAAAGTAAAAATCTAAAACATCCCTCTGAACTGACATTTAAAAAATATTAGACACGTATTTTCGCGTTTATCTGAACAATAAAAAATGAAAAAGATAATCTGCTTTAAAATTTAGGAGAAAGGGCTTTTGACGTAAGGCATTCACAACTTTTTTTACGAAAGAGTGACGTCACGCGTAAGTTTACTTTCATTAACTGTAAAGGGTACGCGGTGTGCAGGGTAAAAGAAAAAATGCCTATCTAATATTATTCATTAAACTACGTGGCGGACTTATAAATAAGATTCTCATAATCCCTATAACTAAAATCGGTACCTACACTTCAACCCACTTTTCTTATACCTAGGTCTACATAGACAGCAGTTAATATTTCGCCTGTATAGATCTTATTAATCATCCCTATTAACAAAATCGGTACTAGCAGTATAAAGCTACGAGGTTACATAAAAAATTGACAATTTTAGAACCTCCCCATTTTAAAGTCAATTTATCAGTGGAATCATACCTAGTTTTGTTAAACATTAATGGTAAGTAAAATATAACCTGAACGATACAAAAAGTTTTGAATTTCAAGTGAATTTTGTATTTACCTACGTTTGCTTACTTTATTCATAAACTAAGCATAAAAAGCCAGCCATAATTCAAATCAATAATTACAAAACACACAAGTTAATTCTTCACACTACTATCATGTAACTTAACTACCATACTACATCAAATTATTAAACCAAAAATAATTGAAGGAAACTAATATTAATTAACTCATATACATTTTGCACAACACAATACAATTTACTTCTCATTATTTATCTGCATTTCCCAATAATTCGCGATTACAAATATTCTGAATATTAGCTCTTCGAGTTAACAATGTGGGCATGTACTTGCACAAGCCACGCCCACCTTCGAAGCCTCCACTACCTGTCTCTTTCATGCATTACCTCTCGCTCTAGCGAAGTTAAATTAAACATCTCTATCAATTTTTTTAATCATAATTTTACGTTAGCTGTATAGTGTCTTGCCAGTTCCTGCCTTTAAAAAAATATTTTCGTGTCATTGCCAATAGATTTTTTTTTACTTTTCTTTTTGGCCACGTTTATTGAGCACTGTAATATTTATTGATTTTCACATTGATAATCTTAATATAAACATTGAACAGCTAAATGTTAATGGAATAAGTATAATAGAATAACGACCCACCCCAGTTTCGCGCGGGTGAATTACTGATGTAATATAAATATGAACCTTCCTCTTGAATCACTCTATCTATTAAAAGGACCATCCTTCAAAATCTGTTGCGTAGTTTTTAAGATTTCAGCAAACATACAGACATTTAGCGACAGAGATTTTGTTTTATACTAGGTAGTGAAGAAGAGTTTCTTTTTTTAATTTTCTTATTAGATATGTGCTTAAGTTTTAATCTAAATCTTTTATCTTCATACTTAGAGTTATTTTTTTACTATAGGTACATCAGGTAGGTATATTTAATAACTTTAATATTTGATTAACGGTGTTTACACATCCTCGAGTTTTTTGAAGCACGTAAAGCCAAAGTCACAATATGTTTTATCAACGAATTGGGCAGATACTTGGCTTATCCCCACTTGCTCTCAATTTAGGCTGAAGTCTAGCTTTTCACCCAAAGAAAAAAATACATTCTCTGCAGTCTGCAGAGACTCTAAGGAAATAGAAAATAGTACCTAAGTGATGAACTCCGTTCAGACCAATCGCAGCTTATTAGCTAGGCTTTCGCCTCACAAAACAATTGCAATGACTAGCCTATCGGTCTAGTGGTTAGCAGCCATGACTGCTAAACCAGAGGTCATGGGTTCGATCCTCAACCAGGACAAATGTTTGTGTGATGTGTTATTTATTACATGTAGTTACATGAAGTTTGGGTATCACTTGTCTAGTACTCATAATGCAAGCTCTGTTTAGTTTGAGACTAGATGACGTTGTGTAAAAATCGTGGAATATTTATTCATTGTTTTATCAATCATTTTACTCCTAGAGCATCTATTACATATCTTACTTGAAAATCCACAAAAAAAAAAACAAAACCGAAACTCTTAAAAACTACATGCGATACAACCAAAGATAACTACAGACACTTTAAAATCATTTAATATAAAGTGTAAACATAAGGAATATTGTGGTGTTGTCAATAAAACACGGTATTTGATTGTCGCGGGGCGTCCCGGGATGAAACCCAAATTCCAGGGATTCTCTCACGGCGGCTTATAATGTCCCGGGTTATTTATTGCTGAAAGATCCACGTATGCACGGATGGAAGTAAGTGTGGGTTGAGCTCTGTAGGTAGAAAAAACCGTCCCGCGATGTCTCCTTTTTACTAACGTATAAGCGATATAGGGTCACGTGGTTAGGACGGTGCTGGACATGAATGTGGATGGATATAGGGGAAGAGGACGACCAAAAAAACGATGAATGGATTGTGTGAAAGATTATATGGCTACAAAAGGGTGTTGCTTGCGAGACATCAGATTCTGATAAGAACGTGTGGAAGAAGAAGGCACGCTGCACCGACCCCAAATAATAATTGGGATAAGGGCAGGGGTATGATGATGATATACGATATAGGGTGCTGAGCAAAGCCCTTCCCGTTTTCCTTCCAAAACTCTCTATCTTTTGCGAATTCTGACCACATAAGCCCCTCATATCTGACTAGGTCGCCACACCACCTTCGCCGCTTATGTCCTCGACGATATTGCTCGTTCCTGTGAGTGACGTTATTTGTCCACCGGTGAGGCTGCATTCCCGTGTCATGATCAGCCCTCTCACTTAAGCCTAACAGTTACTTACAGTATCAAATACGCTGTTTCTTGTTCATCCCAAGGGAACTGAATTGAAATAACGAAGATTATGTTAATTGTAATTTTTAAGTTAAACCAATACGACAAGTAAAGTTCAGCTGTTTGATCGTGTAGAAGCAACAAATATACACTTTTTAACTTTCACCTAACTCCCTAATTTCCTAATAACTTTTGACGAAAACTAGCCTGACCTAAGCATAGTCCGGTGAATCGATCAAAGACTCCCGTGCTAACCCCACAATTCCAATAAAAAGCACCTTATAGTACAAAAAGGCCTAAATAATATCAAACCCAGTACTTACTTGCATTTATTCTTTAACTAAGAAAGACAGGCCCACCGCGCCGTAACGTGAGACCAGTGTTCATCACCGGTACACCTCACCACATAATAACCAACATTGCTACACGAAAATAACCCTTAATACCTTGTAATAGAGTTTCTAAAGCTTATAGTAAGTAAGGAGTTGTGTGATAGGCTGTATAAAAAGATGAATATTGTGCTGTAGGTAGGTTTAGACCGCTGAACAAATGAAAGTTGGAAGTTATAGTTTTTGATATGGAAAGATTGTGTCTGGATTTTTATGAGAAGATAGAAAGTAAACGATTGTTCAAGTGTTGTAATATAGTGTAATACATGTAACTGTCTTTTTGACTATAATATAATGTACCTACAATTGTATTTCATTTGTAATGTTGGTAATTGAGGGAAAATTACTTCTTTACTTTTTAAATTTATTGCCATTTTGCCATTTTCTACGCTACATATGTACAAACGAATTACTAATTTAATTAATTTACAAACCATAAAGTAATAAATGTGTTAATTTTCTTTTTTTAACCGAGTTCAAAAAAGGAGCTTCTCAATTCGTCGGAATCTTTTACTTTTTCTTCATATTATGATCTTGTTTTTTTTATGAAAACAAACAAATTGTGATGGACACACTTTACAAATAAAAACTTTTAGCCTTTACTAAGCGTAGACTTTGACTGCCAGATCTGACTTTTATTTACCTAGAACTAAATAAGATTGCCTGCCTCACCAAATTTAAAATAAACCTAATTTCCCTTATTATTTATTTATCGCATAATGTATACTGATAAGCATACTTGTAGTAATACTAGCTGTAGCCCGTGACTTCGTTGGTGAAAAGAATAATAGAGCTGAAAAATAGATAGCAACCGATTCTCAGACCTACTGAATACGCATTTAAAATTAGGTAAAAATCGGTAAAGCTGTTTCGGAGGAGTACGGTAACTAACGTTGTGACACGGGAATTTTATATATAAGATACAGGGAACGACTCTTGCTAGGTGTGCAGTGAGGCAGGGCACGACCTACCGCACGGCAATCCGACACCAGCCGCCAACCACCGTACGTCACACGCTGATGTACCTTCACGACACGTCCAGCAACCAGGGGGACTAACATTGATTTTTTTGTTTACTTATTAATAAACGAAAAACTAACAGCTATACAAAATATGTAAAACAATAAGAATAGTAAACATAAAGCCTGTAACAAGTTGAGGTTTTATTGTTATCAAAGTTAAAAGATGGTTAGAATAAAAAAGGTCAAGTTTAGGAGTAATCTACTCGTATCTTTACTAATACTATTATAGCTGTTGTCCGCGACTTCGTACGCGTTAGTAATTCTCCCGATATAAAGCTAGCTGTCTATTAACATGCAAGTTATAATATTAACATTATCTGGGATGAGCAAAGAACAGTCTACCTATTTGATAAACTACAAGTAACAGTCAGGCCTAAATTTATGGGCGAATGCAGCCTCATCGGTGGGCAAAATAAAAGATTTTTGGATGAAAAATGGATGTTCGCCGATTCTTAGACCTACTCAATATGTTCACAAAATTACAAGAGAATCGGTCAATGCGTTTCGGAGGAGTACGAGAACAAGTAATTCAGGCATTCAGAAGTTATAGTGATGTCAGTTACAAACGTTATTTAAAGGAATAAACTGATGAATTCTCTAAACGTTACCTACGTGCATACATTTGTTGGTAGGCAGGCTTTAGGCAGTCGTTCCCCCGAGGATACGGGTGTCCATGAGGATTCCCCCGTCTTACCAAAAAAAAAACTTACATACTTAACGGAACTATTTAAAAAAGTACTCATAGGATTAGTTTAAGTATTGTCTTTATTTCGGCAAGAAACAAAAGGCATTTTTAAAACTACAATTAACATGCATTACAACATCCAACCCATAACTAAGTATCGGGCGGTCAATTCTTATAACTTGTGGCGCCAATACCATCAGTTAGGGCACCTTGTTGTAACCCGATACTGGTCACCCCACGTCATAGGGTCGGTCGGTACAGTGGTGCAACGACCTGCTTTATGAACTATGTTGTAGGTTCAAAGTTTTAGCCTAGTAATAACTTGACTGCACGGAGAGACGAGATAGGTCGTCACGCCAATTACTATGGTGTGCGATATGTCGCGGGTTCGATCCCCGCGTATGACAAGAATTTGTGCGATGTACAGATGCTTTTTCAGAGTTTGAGTGTATTTTTGCATGTTAATTGAATGTTTGTGAAACTCCAGCGGTACATAAAATATTGTCGAAAAATTACACCCAGACACAGAATAAATGAGAGTGCTCATCACACAAACATTTGTCCTGGGTGGGAACCGAACCCACGACCTCTGGCATAGCAGTCAGGGCCACTAACCACTAGACCAACAGGCCAGACGAATTAAAATTTTGAATTGATAATTTTAAATTTCAATTTAATTTATCAAAATAGACCCAGTTAGTACCAGGATCGAAAACTAAAGTCCCAGGTACGATATGGCACAGAAATTGGTGTTGTTTGGCTCAAATTATGTAAAACATCTCGTAATAGCATGATTTACATTTATATTGGTTTAAACAAGTATTGAAACAAAAGGGTACCAGTGTGGTACCACTTTGGTGCCAGACCGGAGTAAAGTCACGAGAAAACCCATGTATACAATTTACATAACGTGACCAGACGTCCCGTTTTGAACGGGACGGTCCCTTTTTACAATAACGAGTCCTGCTGGTGGCTGCAAAAAGAGTGACTTGTGAGATGACGTCAGATAAGAACGTGTGGAAGAAGAATACATGCTGCGCCGACCCCAAATTGTACTTAATTGGGATAAGGGCAGGGAAATGATGATGATTTGACTAGGACTTAAACTTCAATTGTTTAATCGAGTATACATGTTTTCGTTTGCAACAGTACCTCATCTTTTTATTGGAACTAGCCTACCACCAATTTATTTGTATGATTACTATAATTACTGGACTTCCTTTAGCAATTGGGTGTTTGATTAAAAATACCTAATTAGTCCGTTAAATTTCCAAAAAGTATTTAACGTATATTTTTTAAAAAAATTACGAAGATATAACGAATCAAAGATGGAGAATCGTATGGAAGTGGGGGTAGTAACGTCACTTGTCATTAAAAAGTGCATTGAGACATGACGTCACACGAGAGTCCAATATTTCGGTAGTCTATGTGACGAACTCATTAGTTTTTTTATTATCAAAGTCGGTCAGTCACCATCATCTAACATAGTAAGCCTGACCGCACATTGGAGTCACGACAGTTTTAAGACAGTCTTTCCTCACATAGACAAGTCTGCCTTATACCTGCGTTGACTAGACTGTTTTGTCGTTGATGTGCGCGCCCGCATAAATAAAAAAGGGTAGCCGACAAACGTTAGTCAGACGTGTGGTGCGATTTGGACAATTTTGTCTATGAGACGTTTTGTTTGAAGTGTGCGCACCTTCATATGCTTTGTATAGCAATAGTCTGTCTTAAAACAATCTTGACTCCAATGTGCGGTCAGCCTAAAACTTGCAGTTTTGGCAGAGATTATTCACTTGTCTTGGATAGTTTTGGTTAAGGATACATATTGTTTTTAAGAAATACACAGAAATTTGGCCGGCCTGTTGGTCTAGTGGCTATTATAGTGCCTGACTGCTATACTAGGTCGTGGGTTCGATTCCCACCCAAGACAAATGTCAAATTGAAGTTAAGACTTATTAAGGGGGCTTTGTGTGAATGTTGTGGAAATTAATTGTTTATAATCAAGGGTCCTTCCGTGTGGTGTTCGGATATAAAGAATAGCACCACCCCATATCCTCCACTGGGTGTCGTAAAAGGCGACTAATGGACATTAAGACCCAGTGCACTGTACCAAGCACCTTGGGTCACCCGAATGGTGGCGGGTAAACAACCAACAATCGCATTCCCAAAGAGGGTTAGTGTCAGGCAGGCGGCCGACTATAAAACCATAGCCAAAACTTTCAGCAACATGTCTAGAAGACGTGTTGCGCCGACCCTAAGTGAAATGGGATAAGGGCAGGAAGATGATGAATCAAGGGTCCTGATACCTTGGGCTATAGTTCTGTGGTCTACCGTCGAGAATCTGTCACGTGATCTCTTTTCTGATTTCGAACTTCACCCCTATTCGATACTATTAAAGTTTCGGATAATAATAACATCGAATTCATTTATGGCTACGGATAAATTTATTATTTCACATACGGAGCACCATAACATCCCTGATAGATACAAAAATATATATCATATGCTTGTATATTCGTAAAATTTTTATCATAGAATATGAAATAGCCTACACATGTAGATAAATCTTTCCAGATACTTTATAAATTCGGTTTACCTACGTCATGTAACTAATGGCAGGTAGGAAGAAAAACAAATACCAACGCCTCAATAATTTGTTTTTGGCGCCCTAAATACTCGAATAACATTTTACACAACATTAAAATGTGTTGTGAATTACAAATAGATTAACATAACATTGCTGTCTAAATGGTTATAAAGACAGATTTATGATCAATATAACATTTCTACAATGGCTTAAATGTACGCTTTACATAAAAATAACTTTAACGTAATGGCCAGTAAGCATTATAATTATCGAAAGACTAAGTATTCTAATTTTTATATTTAACGACATAGATATTAATAATCAAAGTATTTAACATATTTTTTTTTATGTTTACTTAACAGTAAAATAATTTTTCATTGTTAATATGCGGGAAAATATTTGCGATGCGCTCATTAGGCAGGCAGAGTTTGTTTATAAACTAATGTAAGCATAAAAATAAACTATATAGCTGATATACACCACTATTTTTCTACTAAATTCCTTACAAGTTTAAGATTGCGACGCCAGCGCCATCTCTTACATGTTGACGTAAACAAAACGACGTAAAGACTTCAGTCTTCAGTCAATGACGTAAGTTTTCGATTTGACGTCAAATACTCAGAAGTTTATAAACAAAAATATCACGCGTACCTACTGTCGGTGTCGGCCTGACGAAAAAAAGAACATTGTGGGAGGTCTGTAGTCTTAAAATACGCACATTTAGAACTTAGTCACCCGTCGCCCCCCTGAAGATTGAATAATTATATTAGTAGAATATAATCTATTCTTATCTGCTTCAAGTGTTTTGTTTACTTTCCACAAATTGTATGTTTTGGAATAGGTAACTGAAGTTACCGCGTAAGAGAATGTTGTTCGCTGATGCAATATTATTTCCAGTATAATGCTTCAAAACGGCCGGTATTAATAATTCAGAAAGTAATCAGGCAGTAAGTAGGTAGGTATTTATTTATAGCAAGGTTGGCGCCCGGTGCGTCATTATGCCATAAACAATGTAGAAGTTGAGTGCAATTTGTAAACATTGCCATATTTAGTATTAAAAAGGTAAACAATTCTATAATGAGTAGGGAGCGGCACATTTATAAACTTAAAAGGCAACCCGCATGAACAATTATTATTATTCAACACAAGAGAATACCTTCTACTCTTCACCAAAAAGAAGCGATTTGAGAGTGAAGGTGATAATAATACTGAAATAAAAAGATGTCGCATCTAACAGAAAGGCAGAAATGTTTCGAGATAGTTTTCCTCTAGTTCTTGACTTGACTGATGTCGACATCACAAACAGGCATTATATTTCCAATTATTTGTATTGATTTTGAGAAACTTGTTAAACGGAATACTTAAAAATATAAAACGGAAAGCAGAAATTCTACATGGCAACATTTTTCCTTAAAAACTTTCCAGATACTTTTGTTTATGATGCCTAGTGTGGCAAGAACCGAGTAAAATTTAAATCGATTAGGTAAATCGATTACATTAATGAAATGTTTTTCGTTTGCAAAAATATATTTTGTAAGATAAAGTGCTTTCAATTACAATAAAACTCAAACTAAGTTTAAATGTTTCTGTTTTTGTCATTTAATAAAATTAATTTAACTATCTTTCATCGGCAATTTGAGTATTCGAAATATGACATTCCGATTGTGTGACTGATTCCGATTCACGTGATTACGTCACTCGGGCCAAGCGAAGCGAGCGGAGGGAGATGTACGAGATTCGTACTGTGTTAAAATTAATACGTCATCTCTTATTCTGCTGAAGTGATTGTAAATTAATTCGCGGTGTTATTTAGATATACCATAAAACAGTAAGTAAATTATACTGGTGTCTTCCCATGCCTCGCCGTATGGTACGGACGCGTTGTTTGGTTCCCTGTGCAGTGCCTATACAAATGCATAATATAACCTATCTGCGCTTTGCATAAATCTATGAGGCCGCAGCCTTGTAATTGATGCAGATGCAGCCGATGTGGAAATAAGGCGTTAATGCGATTACAAAAGTAGTTAAAACGTCATCGGAGCGAAGCCATCAAGTCGAGGTGTTTTGCCGCGCTGTGTGCCGTGTTTATTGACGCGTTGGTTGCAATATTGCAGACATAATGCCGGCGGCGCGAGGCGTTAAACGTACAGCGTCTAAATCGTCCGCCACAGCGGCCCCGACGGTGCCCAAAAACAAGAAAAAACGTGGAGGTAAGTTTCTAGGCATTTTGCAATTGTTTTCTTTACATTTTTGCCTATGTCAATGACCTGTCAAACGCGATGGCGGGAAACGAAAGGCGCGAACTATCGCCATAAGAGTTCTTTTTTTGTGTTTTCAACATAACTGTACATGAAATAGGAATTTGTTGGCTATGTTTAGCGATTTAAGAGCATGTTTATGTGTAAATATTGCGTTGGTTATGTAAGCATCACATACGAATGTACTTTTTTTTGAGGTTAGTTAGTTCGTATGACGCTCCATTGTATTTACAAAAGTATTTTTCACATAAATTAGCGTATTCCGTAAATAACTGGCTAATTTGTATTTAAGCTATGACGACCGACGCATGTGATTGTATTTATCAGTATCTTTTCGTATAGAATTAGCTAATGAGAATAGGCCAAGCCATTAATCTTCCATTAGCCATACAGATAACGATTTAGTATTACATTCTATTGTATTTAACCTTCATCTCGACAAGTTGCCAACCTACATTCAGCTTAATCTATAGCCACCATAACTGATATTGCATGTAGTTGTGTAATATTTTAATCCAATGGTATTATAGCTTTTGAATTCACACAATTTTATAACCTCAAGTTTTATAATCTATTAAGTTAATGAACCACATTAAATGCTCCTACATATTCAAATGTTTAAGGAAAACTAAAGAAAATAATTATATATCTTGACTTATTGAGTTCCCAGCATAGTTTGCAACTTATGATTTTTATTTGTGCTGTTTAATGTTAAACTCCGCCTCATAAACATATTAGGATTATAGTCAGTACCAGTATTTTGTAACAAATAGTTAAATGTGAACCATTATAACAATATATTATCTCTTATCAGTAAAACCTATTAAGGTACTTGTAGGAAAAAGCAATAAAAGTCAGTTTGGCTGAAATGAGACAAACTACCTATATAATGATTTATTTAATCTAACCTCTTTTTTAATGGTTAATGGTGATTTTTATTCACCACTAAAATCTGATGCAATCTGTATACTTATCGCAAAAAAAGTGTTTAGTAAGTATTTTATTTTTATCAACATAAAAAAGTAAGATTGAAACAAATATTTATTAGATGTGTCCACACTACTGAAACATAATATTTTAACATAACAAAAACATGTTCCGTTCCCGCAGACAAACCATGTAAACGGTTTTGTGGGGCATAGATTAAGATATAGTTATAAGAAACATTGTAATAATAAACAAATAGTAATGAGTTATAAAGACCTGGCAACACTGGCCTTGAACCTCTCATTCATAGAATAACTAAGATTACCTTGCATTGACATTATCTTGTAAAGCAATGTTTGTGCACATTGTTTGTACTTTGTAATCTGTTTAACTTGGCTCACATTTTATTTAGAGTGAATTAAATAAATAAATATTATAAAATTAACATAGTTTTGGCTATATTTTCACACTTCATAGCGTTATTCCCAAAGAGAGTTAGTGTCAGGCAGGCGGCCAACTATGAAACCATAGCCAAAACTTTAAGCAACATGTCTAGAAGACGTGTTGCGCCGACCCCAAGTGAATTGGGATAAGGGCAGGAAGATGATGATTGCTTTGGCTATAACAATAAGTACAAGTAGAAACTTTGACTAAATCTATTTAATATCAGTGACTTGAAAACTAACGATGAATGATAACTGAGATGTACCCACATACCAAAATATTGAGTATTATTAGTTTCCTTAGCGGACTGATCAGCGGCAATTATATTATGTTAGGACAGTACACCGGCAAGCTAACAGCGTTGTTGATGGTGTAGTTAGTGCCTTGCATATGCAGGTAGTAGCCCTGAGCAGCTCATTATTATTTTTTAAAGAAAATTATCTAGGTATCTTTGAATAAAAACAAATTATAGTCATGTAGTCTTATTATAGTCATGTAGTCTTGAAAATGTAAGAAATTAAAATGCATATCTACCACGAAAATACAAGTCTCACTGCTGAGCATAATTTCCCAGATTACAAATAACTTTTATACTAAACGTAAACAATTATCTGATATCTATTTTATCTACCATCACCTATATACCTTTTCTTGTCAACTGCGTAGATAAAAATCATTCTACAAACCAATAAAAATGTGTTATATTATATCATCTTTTTATATGTGTCACTTTTGATAAGGATGACCTCAAATTATTTTGATAGTGCACACTTCACACAGGCAGTTAAACTTTTGCATGACAGTGCAATTCCCACAATATGGTTTACTAAGATAAAAATAATATAGCACAAAATGATGTATGTGGTATCCTAAACCCTATAAATGTTTGTTACTCTCTTGCGAGAACAGCAAGAGCAATTTTGATTAAATTTGTTGGAGTTAGTTGACTTTGATCATACTGACACAATATTTGCATATACATTGATGAGTAGCATAAATCTAGTCTAGTCTATAAAATTGTGACCAAAACGTCCGGAACACCTACAAACTTGCTAAATATTGTGCAAATTAAGTCGGCAAAGATATATGGAAGGAGAAGGTCAATCTAAACAAACATTTTAGATTTTGAATCATAGTTTTATTTATGCTTACCATTGGTATGTACTAACCTAAGAGATATTATATGTTTAACATGTTGAGTAGATTGCAGTAATTCAAAATGTCTGTTGATAAATTTATTAGTGAATAGTTGTGGACTTTTTACCCGACTGCCAAGGAAGGGTTATGTTTTTTTTTGCATTATCAAATGAAGAAATTAAGGAAAGAGATCTAATTAACAATTGATGCCACATTACATTACAATTTCATGCAAAATATTATTTATTCTAATTTCCAACACTTCACAGGTAACGGCAATACCTATTTAATCAACAGTTGGTTTGCTATATACTACAAATAACTATAATAAATTGACCTGCATTGTCCTCAAGCTTAAACAAATGTTTAGCAATTGTTACTATGCCGAAGTAATTTTTCATTATTAGGTAAATTATAATCAAGATACACTTCAGTCATGATAGTACTAAAAATTTTATTACGGTTATAACATTTTTGACTTTGGTTTATTAATTCAGGGGTTAAACAGAATCATTTTTCTAAGATATCTTCAACTGGCCTGTTGCTTTAGTGGTTAGTGACTCTGACTGCTATATCAGAGGTTGTGGGTTCAATCCCCACCCAGGAAAATATTTATGTGATGAACATGATCACTCGTTCTTCATTGTAGTGTAATTTACCTATAATATGTATGTACATAGAAATATATAAGTATGTTTATCTGTTGTCTAGTACTCACAACACAAGCCTCTGTATACTTAACTTGACACTAGATGGCGTTGTGTTAAAGTATATTTATATCTGTGCAGCGATCCAATTGGAGATCCCGACTGCGCCCAAAAAGAGGGGGCGTGTCCTGACATGCGGACAGGGCGATGTTGGCCAGCTGGGACTCGGAGAGGACGTTATAGAGACTACAAAGTGAGTATACAGTACTAAAATTGCATGAAACTGAAAAAAAAAGGAACCATATTTGAGTCGTATAGAATCAAAATCGGCAATTTGCACTTAGACTGAAATCAGAGTATTGAACATTTTTTAATAATATTACGTTACTTTTTTTAAGTATTGATGCGCTTAATATTAAACTCTCACTGTGTACTCTAAAAATACCAATTGAAGAAATTTAGAAAAGAATTTTGCAAAAATTTTATTTTGATTAAATATGCAGATTGCCGCCTTTGATTCTATACGACTCATTTAAATTATGTTGCAATCCCCGAACACAAAAATTATGTGCAGTGGGCTATCTTACCATGTTCTCCTACTAATTTTATTATAGACTTGCAATTAATGTAAGGGCTTGTGGTTGATGGGATTGTCCCAGTTAATAAAATACGCATGTCATTCCATTGCCAAGCTCTTATTTAAACCTTCTAGATTATTCTAAACAATTTTGTAAGTCAGCTTTCTGTCCGGTTTTCTATCTAAAGGCATACTCGTTAAAACCTATTATGAGCTATCCGCTTACAAGACAAATCTCTTGGAATTTTCATCTAAAGTGTGTGAAAATGTTTTGTTTCAGATTCAAATATGTGACAGCACTAGGTGACAAAATAGTTGATGTGCATGCAGGTGGTATGCACACAATAGCTCTTGACAGCAGTGGAAAGGTGAGTTCAATAAAATATTTATAATACAATTGTCATGTTAAAACCATACTTAAACGTTATAACGGTTTACTCACGCGTATTTATCGGGATAGCCCGACTAGTTTCGGACCCAACCGGAGTCCTTAATCATGAGCTGACGCGGCGGCGGGGTCGCGAGTCGAACTGATGTCTATCCCGATAAATACGCGTGAGTAAACCGTTATAACGTTTAAGTATGAATCATCCTCACGAAAGTTATTATAAAAAAAAAATAGATAAAAAAACTTTTTAAGAAAAAGCTTTTATTTAAACGCTCTAAAAAGAAGAAAATAAAATATTCCTTTTGGATTATACTAACAACTCCTCATTATACACAATTTATATATAATAATAAAAGCTTGTCGCTCGATTTACCACAAATTATTATGATATAAAGGAATGTTGATAGGTATGTAAACCTCGCGACAAGCTTTTATTATTATATATAAATTGTGTATAATGAGGAGTTGTTAGTATAATCCAAAAGGAATATTTTATTTTCTTCTTTTTAGAGCGTTTAAATAAAAGCTTTTTCTTAAAAAGTTTTTTTATCTATTTTTTTTATTTTTTACTTTTTAGTTATCGCTGGATTTAGAATAACGACACATTCTTTTTTCAAGTTATTATTACTCTCAAAATGCCCTCTCATTTGATACCCATATTGTAGAAGTAGACTAAAGGTAACTATTCCGCCATCCTGCATGGTCCGCCATTTTGGATTCAGAATGACGTCATATTCTTTTTCTAGTCACTCTTAACAAGCCCTTTCATTTGATACCCATATTGTAGAAGTAGACTAAAGGTAACTATTCCGCCATCCTGCATGGTCCGCCATATTGGATTCAGAATGACGTCATATGCTTTTCCTAGTTACTCTTAACAAGCCCTTTCATTTGATACCCATATTGTATAAGTAGACTAAAGGTAACTATTCCGCCATCCTGCATGGTCCGCCATATTGGATTCAGAATGACGTCATATGCTTTTCCTAGTTACTCTTAACAAGCCCTTTCATTTGATACCCATATTGTATAAGTGGATTAAATATAACTGTTCTGACATCTTGTATGATCCGCCATATTGAATTTAGAATGACGTCACATATCTTATCATATATTGTCATCCAAACAAAATGCGTCCACAAAATTTCAGCACAAACGGTTGAATATATCTACTTCAAAATTGAGTTCAAAGATTTCACCCGAACACACAAATATCCATACATTGCAAGTTAAATAAAAGCTTTTAAAAATGTTAAAACCAGTTGCCATATTATAATAGTTTTCTCACAAAATTGAGTATTAGGTTCGAATTTTCGACACATTTGCATCTCAATATTTTGGAGATAAAGTAACTAAAAATATTTAGTTCCTCATACCATATACATAGACATACGATAAAGACTCTAAAGGTATGAAATAAGTAGTAACTGAGTATTCAATTTATGGTTTCGTCACAAACAAATTGTCAGTTTCAAATGTTTGAAAGGAACTTAAATATTCCGTGAGCCATTGAGTATAAAAAGCACTAACTAAGACCAATGCAGTTCCTTATTTGATAGGCTTGTTGGTCTAGTGGTTAGGGACCCTGACTGCTATACCGGAGGTCGTGGGTTCGATTCCCACCCAGGACAAAGGTTTGTGTGATGAGCACGATCATTTGTTCTGTGTCTGGGCGTAATTTATCTATAGTATGTATGTATTTAGAATTATATAAGTATGTTTATTGGTTGTCTAGTACTCATAACACAAACTACTAAGTATGCTGAACTTGAGACTAGATGGCGTTGTGTGTAGTTTGAGAAATATTTATGAATTCATTTGCTAACATCCATCAGGTGTGGACATTCGGGTGTAACGACGAGGGCGCTTTAGGGCGGGCCACGTCGGGCGACAGCGACGAGGGCAGCCCGCGCACCGTGGCCCTGCCCGGGAAGGCTGTGGCCATCGCTGCCGGGGACTCGCACTCCGCTGCCTTGCTACATAATGGAGATGTGTATGCTTGGGGAGCGTTCCGGGTGAGTCTGCCTCATTATTTATTTATTTCTTAATTTAAAAAGGTACAAGTTACATCTAGAAAATATAAAAAGTCCAACAAAACTATATTTATATAGTTTGTCTGTTGGATGGCTACAGTAAATCTTATAATCTATCATATATCTTATTATTTTACTAGATTGATCTCAAGTTATTCAAAAAGTGTTAAGCACATAACATTGATTCAAAATCAATTTTATCTAAGTAAAAAATGTTGATAAATTCATCATTGTAATTCTACATAAAGGGCACCTATCAAAGTTATTATTAAGTGAAAAATAATGCTTAGTGTGTGTTTAAATTAAGTTTAGATTTTTTTCAATAATTTATGTATATTTGTCACATGACGAATTAACGATCAGATGTATAATGCTTATAAATAAATGCTTAAAAGTTTGTGTGATGAGTACAATTATTTGTCGTGTAATTTATCTATTATATTTAGAAATATATTAGCATGTTTATCAGCAGTCTGATTGCCATAACACAAGCTCTGCTTAGCTTGAGACTAGGTTGTGTTGTGCGAAAGTCTTGAAATATTATGAATATTAATCTCAAGAACTTTTTTCCCAATATTTGACGTATCTGTCACATGTTTTCCTAACTATCCAATGTATAATACCTCTCTCCCCCGCAGGACTCGCACGGCAGCATGGGGCTGGTGGTCCGCGGGCGCGCGGGCGCGGCGTGCGCGGCGCCCGAGCGCGTGCCCGTGCCCGAGCCCTGCGCGGACATCGCGTCCGGCGGGGACCATCTCGTCATACTCTCCGTTAGTACACAACACATACTACATATTATGCTACATACTAAAATATTGTGCTTACTAAAAAAGTAGGATAAAATATATACTTTATCACAGAATTTGAATGTGATTTCCTAGTAATAAGACCATAGCTTAAGAGTTTTAAGTGCATTTTAAAATAAATGTCACAACTTCACAAAAGTTGTGATTTTTATTTTACTTTTTAAAAGCACTCTAAAATGTAAATCCTGCACTTGATTTGTCTCCAGTCGTGTGAGAGTGTGCAACTGTGTGTAAGTGTTTGTTAGCCGACGCTTGTGTACTATAATGCAGATGGTTTTATCGTAACATTAGCCGCCATAGCCGAAATCAATCACATATTTTATCCTAATAAACGACTTGACTAAATTTTAATTAATATTAGTATAGATAATTCAACTCAGTTGTGCGCGCGGCCCTATGTGTGGGTAAACCTTTTACATATTACAGTGACTTTGTGTGCGTGACAAAAGGTACAGTCGACGACTGGCGCGTCACTGTCACACAAATGACAGTTGTATATTTACAAGCGCACGCACACAAAGTGCCGCGCGCACAACTGAGTTGATATAACTGTAACAAACGTACACTAAATTATTGTTTCTCGGTTGTTTTTCTGCCTACAAACATATCGCAGTACAATCTTGATCGACATGGTCATCGTGACAAAGCAAATAGTGTCTAATACACATCATAACAAACCTTTGTTTTCTGAATATTTATTTCTCGAAATGGCATTTAGTTCTTTCCCATTTAATTTTATAATCCCCATTTTTTAATTATAATCATTTATTTATTGTGTGCTACAGGTATAACAAAATACAGATGGTAAATAAGGAAATACATAAAGTTTCACTGTAACAGACCCCTCCGGGTATACAATATTCAACATTGGCAGTAATTACAAACAAAAACTTAAAAAATCGAAACATTAAATAAATAAAGCTAAAGTCTGCTGGAAAGACTTGGGGGAGGCCTTTGCTCAGCAGTGGGACACAATAGGCTAGGAAAAAAAAAAAAAAAAAAAGTCTGCTGTTAGATATAGTTGCAGAACTGATATCTACTATTTTATTAACACACTTACAATAATATTTTGACAGACATCAGGCGCAGTATACACAATGGGTTGCGGCGAACAAGGCCAGCTCGGCAGGTTGTCGCAAAGATCTGCTTCCAGAGATGCACGACAAGGATTCAGTAAGTATTACGATAATTAAAGACTTGTCAGACTGAGCTAATTCTTTTTTGGTCTAGTACCAACATAATATGTTGTGTATGTATAATATTATGTAGGCAATTTGTTGCAATATCTAGTTTTAAGGAATTTGCTGCGCCCTCACAGGGTGATGTATATAGTTATAAGGAACTGTGCAACTGTAACTGTGTACATTATGCAATAAATTAATTAATTAATTAAATTAAATATTAAGATCAGGTTATTTTTCAGGCCCAACAATTTTCAAATTTAGCTAAATATGTTATGTTACTAGGACAACAGTAGTACCTTTACCTTTCAGTCAACTTTCAAGTGATGTTACAGTATGTATAGTTATCATGCGTGGTTCGAATTTATTATCTTACTAGGACAGTAGCACTTTTCTAACTTTCACAGTCCAGTTTCATGTAATGTCGCAGTATGTTTAGTTATTATGTATTGTGTTGTAGGTGCCCTGCTAGTGCCGTCGAAGGTAACACTGAAGGCAGGTGCGTCGCGCGTGTGGGCGGGCTACCACGCCACTGTGGTGCTCGACAACAACGACCGTCTCTACGCCTGGGGACTCAACAACTACGGACAGCTCGGTCAGTACACACGAAATACTGTAGTTATTGTGTTTATACACAATAAATAACCAGCCTATACACGCTTACTGCTGGGCACAGGCCTCTTGCCATGTAGAGAAGGTTTGAGCATTGATCACCACGCTAGCTCACTGCGGATTGGCGATTTCAGATTCCAATATTTGGAATCCAGGCTTCCTCGCGATGTTTTCCTTCTCCGTTTGTCAGTAGTGTCTTAGAATTATTAAGAAAGTACATATAACTTTGAAAAAGTAAAAAAAGGTAGACCTAAATAATAAGAAATGAATTAATAGTTTGAAAATTAAATTAGTCAAAATAAATAAGTGGCCGTGTTCAAGCACGGTGTTGAGTGAAGTATGTATAAGTATACTAGTTCGCATTATTAATGTAATGTATGTGTGTGTTGTGCAGGTATAACGGGCGAGAAGCGTAAGACGGCCCTGTTCTCGCCGACGGAGTGCGACGCGTTCTCGGCGCTGGGCGCGGCGTGGAGCAGCGTGGCGTGCGGACAGCATCACTCGCTGGCTCTGGATGCCAAGGGACAGGTCTATGCCATCGGGCGCTGCGAGTACGGCAGGTAACATACACTGCTAAACACCTTTTTTTTTTGTAACCCAATGAAAATCATGGCCTGCCCCCGTCAGGGGGTTGACGAGGGGTTGTGTCGGACTTTTCCCGGCTAAAACCACTGTAGCGTCCTCATCTACCTATGGCCAGGGGTACGAGATTCGCTTTCGCATTCACCGCACCCCCTACAGGCCTCATACCTGCTAAATATCATTTCACGCGCTCGATTACACTGTAGTCTATGTGTTAATCTAGATTGCCAGCTAACTACAAGTCAAAGGGTAACAAGCACCCATCCATACTTACAAATGTTTGCATTTATAATATTAGTCTAATAAGGTCTCACTGTTGGCCTTCCACATCTTTATTTCATTTTTGTCCTCATGAACCGCGCATGACTATTTCGGTAAGAATTGTAATGTGTCCTTACAATACTCTTTTTATTTCTCTTTTTCAAAAAGGAGTCCCACACTAAGAAATTTTACCACTTTGCTATCCGTGCAGTCAAATAACCAAACTCAAAATGATAAAGTTTTATTTATTATTGGATTAAGAAAAAATGTTACCATATTTTCATTTCATTTTCTATAGATTTTAGAAATTTAGGTAACGTATTAATCATAACCTTCACATAAATATGCTAGAAAGGTTTGTCAAATTATATATTTAAATGTTTTTATTGCAGATTGGGTCTGGGCGACCGCGTAGGCGACGCCGAAGTGCCGGAGCCTATTCCCAAACTACAAAACAAGAAAGTCGTGAGCATAGCTGCCGGCACGAGCAATTCCTTTGCTGTCACTGATACTGGTGAGTGTTTTATTGTTATTATAAGAATAATTAGCCAGTTTCATACTGGCGTAATTTTGATTTATTGCACTTAGTAAATCTTAAATATATTCTCTTGAATAAAAAAAATCGCATATATAGGCATAGTCAAATGTGAGAAGCGATTTTGTGTTATATTATGTAATGATATATTTATTTACTATAACTAGTGACGCGAAAAAAAGTATTTGTTTAATTCAACATGGTTAATAGTAAACTATTATCTAGTTTGTTTAAGGGTAATCAGTTTAATTAGGTAGTGGATGACCACATATTTAGATAGATCAATATTTATGAAATTGAGTATCAATCCCTTGTAATTTAAGCTTATTTCATAACCCTGAATTTATTTATGTTAAGATACTGTGATAATACCGAAAAGATAAAAGTAACTGAATTGAACTGAACTGTCGTTGATTCGTCAATAAATAAACTTGTAGTACTTGTATTGATATGACTGTATTAATATGTCTTATGTTGTTTTAGGCGAGGTGTTATCGTGGGGCATGGGTTCGGAGGGCCAGTTAGGCACGGGTCAGTGTGCAGACGCCGCGGAACCCACACCCGCGCTCACCCCGCCAGGCGCCGCGCCGCCCGCCACCAGGCCCGCCAGGATCTCCGCCGGCGGACAGCATACTGTGCTGCTACAGGTATATACAGCTTCACTTTATTTAGTCATCATTTACCATGCACATGCCCTTTTTTCCGTGAAAAATCATTAAATGATCCTGCCCGCTGTAGGTGCAACAGGAGGGAGTGTCAGACTTTTACTGACTAAAACCCACTATGTTCCTCCTGGAGCCCTTTGAGTGCCGAGCGAGCGGTAACTCTCACGAACATCCCGCAGCATCATCCCCCTGCCCTTATCCCAACTATTTTATAACTCTTTCCACTGCATGACATGTCCATACCACGACCCTACCGGTGCCACTTTCAAACTTCTTCCTACATACTCATTTCTTACTCTACCCACTCTCGTAAATATATGCCTAAAAAAACTGTACCCTCAACCTCCACCCTAAATACTGTTCATTTCATCACTTTCTGAATGCTGTTTTATGAAAAGATATTTTTTCAACAAATTCTATAAACATGTTATCTATCACTCCTTTTACAAAATAAGAATCCTGTCCCCAAACTGCTATAGAGCTATCTAAATTATACAATTTGTCATCTCCTTTCAATATTTAATTTCAAAATCTTAATTCTCTTACAGGAGGACTCATCATCCCAAAAAGAAGCGTCCCCTCCACCGGAGAGCGAGAGTTCGGAACAGAAGACCGAGTCCCAGTCCACAGAGGACGAGGAGGAGGAACAGGAGGCCAGCCCGCCCAAGCGCGCCAAGACCGAGCAGGAGGGAGAGATCTCCTCCACGTCCAGTGCACAGCCCAGCGAGCTGGGAGGGGACGCCAAGCCACAGGTGAGCATTGAAACCGACAGGTTATACATCTTGTTATAACAACTTTCGTGAGAAGGATTCATACTTAAAAGGTATAACGGTTTACTCACGCGTATTTATCGGGATAGCCCGACTAGTTTCGAACCCAACCGGAGTCCTCAATCATGAGCTGACGCGGAGGCGGGGTCGCGAGTCGAACTCCGAGTATGGGCTATTTCGATAAATACGCGTGAGTAAACTTTATACTTTTAAGTAACTTATATATCTCACTATCTTATATGTATGATATAGAATGACCGAGCTCGAATCATTTCAATTTTGGATGACATTACGACAGCACTTTAGGTTAATGTGCTTAAACTTTCACGACTTGCACACACATTTTAGACAGCAAACGGGTCTTACTCGCGATATAATTCGTTATTTCTTTTTTCCCGACGTTTCGGTCGCGTTGCACCGACCGTGGTCACGGGTGGACTCATTTCAGTGAATAAGACCCGTTTGTTGTTTAAAATATGAGCACTAAAGGTTTTTCATATTCGTTGCTTATGTATCGCGTTTATACATGTATAGTCGGCATTGTAGTTACGACAAATCACACCATGTCGGTGTATCACCATAAGGTTGATTCAATTACTCCAATTTCAAGTTTAAGAATTGTAATTTGGACTGTGGCAATGTCTGCATATTCTCTGTTTGATGATTAAGTAAACAGAATATGTCCATATTATGGTGTGTGTGAGCAAAAGTTTAGGTAAAATAATGCATTGTACTCCGAAATCTGCTTTATTCTTTATTTTGCATTAACCATCTTCCATTTCAGCTTTTCTCATTTTTTTATATTATTTTGACACCACAATTATACGCTATAGGGTAATAAGAAAAGGCGTCCCGCGCCGGCCACAGGCGTCGCTAAGAACTCGAGAAAAAAGGCACGACGGAATTAGGTTCTTGATAGTTGTTACATTGTATGCGTTGACGAGTGTGTTGCATCTTTGATTATGGCTGACTGGGGTTTATTTAAGAGTATTTGGGTTATTTACCAGGTTTCATTGCCCAGGCACCCAATAAAGCGTGATTTGAGCTCGTAATTTTGCTACGTTTGTTTAATTGCCTATTTGGGTTATTTGTCAAGTTTGTGGTACCCAATAAATAAAGCGTAATTTGAGTGCACAATATGCCGCGCTTTTGCCCTTCGTGTGAATTGATAGTATCAGTTTATCACTCCATAAATAAATAACGAAATTAAAGTATATAAACGGTCGAATCGAACAACCTCTTTTTTTGTTAGTTGGTTTGAGGCCTATTTCCTTGTAAATTAAGATTATTGGATATTTCTTTTCAAGTTTCTTCTGCATGTTAAGTGAATAAATAGATTTTTTTTGCGAGCTTTTCTAACTGTTGCATTTATTGATTTGTAAAATAACAATCAGAAAACAAAAAATATTTATTAAGTTTTTGTAGAATTTTGATTTTTAATTTTTGATGGTTTTGACTGGCTGTAACGGGAAATGGTCGCTATTTTCTTAAATGCAACACATACAAAATATTATTCCATAGATTAAGTAGAGGTGAAGGCAGAGAGTAGTTCTGCAAGCGGTGTTGGCAACATTTTATTTTAGTTTTATTTTTGTGTTGTCCCATTTTATGTTTAGTTAGTTTTATTCCTAAATACTAAAACTTTGAGAGGTTTCTTAATGTTAATCTAATATTACTGTAAAGTATCGTTAACAATTATTTATGGAAAGAGAATAAAACTTAGATTAAAACCTGATTAAAGTTTCAGTGTTCAGATTTTAGCTAATTATATTTTTAGTTTTATTTTAGCTAAGTACTTTTTTTTATTTATTTTAAATTTTTGTTTATTGGAATGCCAAGTAATCATTGAATCAGGTAGATTTGTAGTATTTAGATACTAATGATCATTCAGTAATTTGATTTTAATAAAAAAAATAATCAAATCTAACTAACAAATTTATAAAAGAAATAGGACTTTAAAATAAATGATATAATTACTAACATAAACATGTAAGTTACTTTTAAATAGTCTAAGGGTCAAATTTGTGAAGTATGAATGTTTATTATAATAAGTTATACAAACAAAAATCAGTCAATACCAAGTTATTAAAGTCATAACGGTTTTATGTTGCAGAAGGTGAATGGTGATGAAAAGAAAGAGACTCCTATGGAAGTTGATGAAACTGGTGAGTTTTGTATTATATTACACTATTCATAGATTATTGTGGATGGGAGGTAGTTGTAAATATGATGGTGGAAGGTTACATAATAGCTGAGTTTGATGTTTCAAATGAAAAGGTTTTATTTGATGGATTGAAGGGAAATAAGGGTTTATTTTATCACAATTGCAAAAACAGTTTACGTAACATAATATGCTACTATCTTAAATGAGAAGAGATTGTTTGGCAAATCATATTTTATTATTTCATTTTTGTTTTAGTTTTTTTTATACATATCTTTCATTTGTTTTTGCCTAAGAATGTTTCCTTCAATGTAACTTAAACGGTTTCTGATGCTTTGAATAAGTACTTTCAAAACTTATACCATTACATTATGTTATCTTTAGTCACACAATGTCCATAAAATTTCCAGACAGCAACACACAAGAACAGAAAAACACAGAGACAGAACCGGAAACAGAGACAAAATCAGCAGACGAACAAACAGATACAGATCAAACTGAACAGGAAACGCCGGCGGACATCAAACCTGAGACAGACACTTCCAGTCAGGGGACCACCGACAGCGAGACCTTAGACAAGACCGACGGGACCTCTAACAGTCTCAACGGGACGCCAGCCAAGACCCTCGACCCTCTCCCCTCTGCGAGTCCCCTCACCACCACGGCGTGATGCCACACGCTCTAGTAACCGTTGGACAGTACATTGTTGGTTTATCCGTTGGTCGTTCCTCGCTGGCAGGCGTTTCAAAACATATCTTGGTCTTTGTGACTTAATTACTGTTCAAATTTACTGTTTTAAGTACTCGGTGAAAATGCTCGGACAATTTCAAGCTAAATTAGTTTGTAGTTGAGGTTTTTTGGCTTAAAATTTTCGAGTATTTGATAACGTTGCTTGAGTATTTACGCTCGTATTCAAAAACGATACAGTATAACAGTTGCTGTTAATGTCATGCTGTCTTATTCAATGTAGTGAAAAAAACAGCATTAACTCTTGTTCTTGAATACGGGATACTTTAACAGTTTAAGATCGTTCATGGGTGTAAGGAAATCTTGTGATCTAGAATAATACTTATGTATTAACTATTAAGTCAAGGATTTGATTATTTCAATGTTAGTTTGTTTTTATACCCTCACACCCGTCAGATCGGACATGCATTTTGTTTATCGCTATATTTATTTTATATATTTCTTAATAATATAGGTAGACTAATAAAGCCGCCTTTACACGTTTTTGAAGCTGCGTTACATGAACTTTACGATATTCTTAATTGTAGCTTAATTTTGGGACACTCTCAAGTCTTTAGAGACTTAAAATACGTTTTAAACAATCATATGCGGCAGTAAATCCTTTAACATACCCTTATTTCGTAATAAATCATAAATAAAATAAAAAATAACTGTAAGATATATCTAAATTAATGTATGTACAAGGTATTTACTATATACGTGGTCTAAAAGCACAAACCGATTGCAGCGTCATAGAAATGTACTGTTAAGATCGGTGACATCAACCGCCCCAGCTTTACACGGGTACTATACTGATAATATTGATGTATTATACATATAAACCTTACTTTTGAAACACTAGCTAGTAAAAACAACCGAATCAAAATACCCTGCGTTGTTTTAAAAATCTAAGCATACATACAGACATTGGGTTACGACCTTTTTTACTATACAATGTATTGAAGTGTGGCTATAGACGGTCTATTGCAGTAAATTGTTGATAGAAGACCACGATTACTAGTTTAAAGTTTATGTAACGCGGCCAAAGCCCGTAGTTTTTTGGATTTAGCATACACTAGCATTGTTTGTGCCTTTCATCTCTTTTGAGATTGCCACTAGATTGTGGTTGTATTCTTCAAATAAATGGTAAATAAAAGCAAAGAAATTGATTTCTAGTAAATAAGCCTTTAAAGGTGCTTCTTTACCGCGAGCATTTGCGTGTAATGTAACGTTACATTGCATCAGTAAGATTCGAACCCATCATCGCAATGTTCACCAATTTTCATGTTATAATGATACTAAGTGTAATTACTTAAATGTAAATACACTCGAATATTCGTTAGTCAAGGAGGCAGTATTGTAATTTTCTAAGTCGAATCTAAAATGTTTCATTACACACGAATGCTCGCAGTGAGAGAGCACCTTAACGTGGTAAAAGGCATTTGACTGGTCTGTTCGTTCTGAGCTAGTTTTAACCGACTTCGGAAAGGAGGTTATTGTATGTCACTGTGACTGTAGACACAAATATACACTAAAAACATCACTTAGCGTCGTTTGTGAATACGGCTATAAGTAAACAGCTTAGCAATTATTTTGGCTAAAATGTGTTGCTATGTCAGTTATTTGACTGTTAATAACAGCTAAAGTAAATGCTAAGCTCTATTCTGCTTAAAAACTATATATCAATTAGCAAGCTGTCTCAGTTCGTGAAAAAATCCTTACTTTCGTCTGTCATTTAACCCCAACGTATAAATTGACTGAAGTACCATTTTGGTACTTTTTGACACTAGCGTATCGGATGGTACCAACACTAATGTACTGATTTATTCGTATTGTTGTATAATAAATACAATGTATTCGTTGCAATGATATGGATATATATTCGAAGTTGATCTGTTATAAATGTTTACCCGACTGCCTCAGAGGGTAATGTGTTGCCTTATGTAATGTACTTGACGTGAAACGGGAGTTTCAAGGGAATACTCTTCAACAATGGTCGTACGGTTGTGTTATTATTAATTTAATATTATGTTTGATTAATAAAGATAAAAATATAAAGTAATATTTCTTTTCTCCTTTACCTAAAATCATTTAGTTTCTTAGTCATTACATGCATTTTAAACTCTTGCCTGACCTTTAAAGGTATAAAATAAGCAATAGAGTAATATTTTATCGTTGAATACATTACATAAGGGACTTCAATACAAGTAATGTTAGATTAAAGATCCGTTGTACAATTAATTTAAAGTTTAAGGCGATATCGAAACACCAATAATTTATTCCGATGTATATCACACAGTACCACAAGTCACATTCAACTTCGAATAAAGCAACGGTTACTGTAAGAGAGTCGTTCCGCTACGTTTGATATCCTTAGTTTTGATCGTATCAAGCAACAAATTAGACTAGAAACCTAGAATTTGAGTAATAAGACAACAAAAACGTCTTTTTCTAGTGTAAGGTTGATTCGAGCTGTCGCTAAGCAACAAGTGTGAGACACCCGCTAGCGGCCGCAAGTGTGTCTTAAATTGATGCATAATTAAATTTATCACAATACGGAATGATAAATTATAAATTAATTTAAGTTTTTAGTTTAAATTATTCGCTCATGACTGAAGAAGCAACAAGTAAGAGCACAAATGTTTGGGTCGGGATTGACCAACAAATTGTATTTTATAACATTGGGAGTTTTGCTTGCATACGAACAAAACTTGTATCACAACGCGAACTCTCGGCCGCGATGTAAAATACTATCCTTTAGCGATTTGCGTCGCCTTGAAATAGTGTTGAGGTTGCTAGGTAATAAAATATTTGATATAAATAAATAATTATAAGCGAATTGTCGATTGTTGTATTCGTGTCCTTAGACTGGTACAAAATAACAATATTTCGGGAGAATAGATAAGTATTGTAGTAACACAGAAATCATTAAGTAAACGTTATGTTGAAAAAGTTTTTTTTTTATTATTTTATAGTAACGTTTTTCGTGCATGATTCTAAAAGTACAAATGTACTGGTTCTTTCACACGACGCTATATTTCTTAATTGTTAAAATAAAGATGAATTATAATGTATTGTGTTTTCCTAATAAAATAGTAGTGTAAGATTCGCGTTTTATTTTTTTAAATTTAAATTTCATGTAACATTTTTGACAAAAAGAGTAAGTATTGCAACTAAACAGCATACATATCGATCTGATTTTTTTTGGTAAATTAAATTGGGTTGTTAAAACTATAAATAAAACACACTTTACGATATGGTTATTTATTAAAGATGCAGTAACTACACGTTTGGGTTACAAATACTACGCTACTAGCATTTGAGCGTTAATCTATCAGTTTAATTAAAACTTGTGGCTACTGAGAAAAGCGTACCACGATTGATAGACAACTCAAAAACTATATTTTTGTAATATAAACTATATCCTCCTTCATATTTTTTCATACAAAATATATATTCTTATGTTTTTGCAGGATTTTACATGCCTTTTCTTTACACATCGCTTCTTCCTTAATCCTAAGTTACCAACTGGCTTCACAAAACCTTTACAAATTGACGTCAATCCCATTTACATTATCCAAAATATTCGAGTTTTGTCTCTGGCTCCATTATTGGATACCAATATATATTTTTTTCGCTACGAATAACTGTGTACTAATACAGTTGTATATATAAAAATAGCTTCTCTTTTCCTGATATCATAAATATTGAATGTTAATTTTGTACATCAATATTTCAACCATTTAAATCAATCGTAGTACGCATAGATGATTACTACTTTAAACACCAAAAGAGAATATAACATACAAATTTTAATTCTAAGTTCGTGTCACCGAAAAATAAACGGAATACTGTGTACGAAAAAGTAAACCTAAATTATTAGTTTGGAATCATATATATCAGGGCTGTAACTGCATAAGACTTCTACAGTGAAAGAAATAGCATTTGTCACTACTTTTACTCAGCAGTTTTTAAACAGCAATTTCTATCGTTAATCGTGAATGTTTGTAGAAATGTTACTAGTCTATGATGGCTATCTGGTTTTTAGGTCACTAGATAATGTATTGTATCCTACCCATACTTCCTAAAAATTGAGGAAAGTTATTTTCAGTAAACGCCCATTTTTGAGTCATGAAAATCATCAATTTGTTATAATTCTAAATGAATGTCTAACGATACTGCAAGTCGAATTCTAGAATAACTAAAACATTTGACCGTCAAATCTAAGTAATAACTTTAAATAGGAACTTTTCTTCACAAATTACTTGAATTCAATATAATTGAGAATGAAGTACAAAAATATATATTACAGTATGACGGTCAGTTAGGCGGCCAAGTGCATAAAGCCATTACAAATATATACCTTACATATAAAAATCAAAATCATCTCAAAATTTTCAAGTAACGCGGAAAAGTAGTCAAATATAGTTTAAAAATCTTTAAAACTACATATTTGAACATCAAACACATATTACGCAATTGAGATTTTAATTATTAACTGTTAACATACATTCTTCACAACATCTATTACAAGTTTACAACTGTATGTGATAAGTAGCCTCAATAACAAAGACAGATTCAAAATACATTTAACATTTAGAAAATTTCACGTAAGTATGAGACATACACTAGACCCGAAGGCATGTACAAGCTTATTACAGTTAAAAACACCAAAAACAGAAATAATATTACTATAAAAGTGATATTTTCATCTTCTAACGAATGTTTCGGTTATATGGCTCATAGGAATACGACATCTTAGTTGACAAGAAAAGTCAAATATATCACGTTATAGTGCTACAAGGATCTTTTGGCACGTGGATGACATTAACATGAGGGCGCTGGTGTGCATATTTGCAACGATAATCGACTCAAATATTTTCATAAGTGATGGTTTTTCATATATGCATTAGTTCCGTTTTCGGCCGCGTGCCAGAAGATACTAGTGGCACTATACACGCACTACAATGCTACAACATTGAATTTTAGACTATCTGACTATGGTATCTAAAAGTATAGTTTATATAACATTTAGATAAATCTGTGACTATTATATACACTCTAAGACAGCTTAGAATGTCGCCCAACAGTGGCACTTGTTAGATCAGCGTGTTCCTCATCGCAATAGGGGAAGAAGTAATGTAAAATGAAAGAGCCCTGTTGCCCAAAGTTAGACTATTCCTTTCATACCCTTTACTAATACTGAGAAGGAAACGCGACATGAATCTGTTTGACATGTCAGTATTCGGCCAATAACCAATCTCTAACTTCTGTTTTATGCATCATTGATCATTAAAAGATAATAAAAACAATACATATTCGCAAATGCTAGCACTAATGTTTCACAAATAAATTCAATATTACGAATGTTTAGTAAGAACCAGTTTTCAATACGTTTGAATCTTTATGTTTTAATGTTTAATTGATCTACAGGATCACACATTAACACCCTTATTCAGGTGTCATTCATATATTACAAAAAAAAACAATGACAGCAAAACCTCCATACTAAAAAGGTTATTTGCATCGGTCTTTACTCTTGTTCAGGTAATTAACTAAATTAATTAATTAATGTAAACAATTTTAGTATATCTTTTAGATTGTTTACATGTAGTTAATTACCTGAACAAATGGAGTATCCAGTATACATTCAAACAACAGGGCAGGGTAAAAAAAGGGTAGTTTTACCACAATTTGGGGAGTTTCTTTTCAACAAAGGAGGAGTGGTAGGTGGGCCGGGCGTCGTAGACGTTCCGTATCGCCTGCTGGTGTATGGACGCAAACACCCGCGAGATCTGGAACACGAGCGCGGCCGCGAGGAACACCGCTAGCAGCCACGATCATTGGATCTCAGCCATGTCGTCGTTATCTAGAACAATTGCTTATATTTTAATATAACTTATAGTATATACAGAGTAAGATATGCTATTTTATTCAGTGTTTTATTGGGTGGAAATTAACTGACAACAGTTAATTTTGTTCACGGCAATGTTTTATGAGGTCCAAAAGATGATAGTTTGGTTGCTATTTTTTTTTACATTGTTTTTATACAATTTTGTTTTGACTAACCAATTTGCTCGTGACTCAACTGCACAAAGACACCCAGACTCAGAAAAAGCATATGTGGAACGCAAAAATTCTTGACCTACGCGGGGATCGAGCCCGCGACACGTCGCGTTCATTGGTAATTGGCGTGGTGACCTATACCACTTGGCTATCCGTGCACTGCGCAGTAACTATTGTATTGTATTGGGATGTCCCCTTACCATCAGCGGGGCGGTCTTCGGGCCTCTCATCAGCAGTGCATCTCTCGCCGTTCTCGTTGTGTTGGTTGAGGTGCAGCTGTCGAAGCCGCGCCGCCGCCTCCTCGGGGGACGTGTGGGCCTCCTCTGCGTCTTCGAAGGCGTCGTCACCTGAGAGAGATACATAAGAATAACTGGGTATGAAGATTATGTGGTTTTCTTCTCGGTACGTAACGTGGCATTGGTTGAAAAGAGAGGAAAAATGCGCACAAGTCATTTTTCATACATATTTGTATTCTGCGCATCTCTCTTCTCGCTTTAATTCTTGCCAAGTTACATGTCGGCAATAATATAGTGTAACCAATAAGTCAGTACCGCGCTTTAGATAGGCGAGCGGCGAGACATCTGACACGACCGGAGAGATATCAGGCGCAGGACCCACATTTTTACGTGCCTTCCGAAACACGGAAGCTGTGATGTTTATTTCTTAACCGCACTCAACACTCGAAAAGTCGGTGCGACCCGTGGGGATCGAGCTCGAGACCTTTGACTTGGCAGTTCTATGGTCTTACCGCTAGGCTAACACAGCTTCGAGAGCACGTTACTAATAACCGCTAAAGGAAGCTATAGCAGCAGATTAAACTAAGATATAATAAAGTTAAGAGGATGAACGAAAGAAGACTAACGAAACAGATATATGAGTGTAGTTTGAATGGAGTTGTTGGAAGGGGAAGACCACGACAGACGTTCCATGACCAAATAGAAGTCCTAAAAAGAGGTCAGGTCAGGAGTACCCTAAACCGACGGGCGTGTATGAAGCGATTGATGAGTGTGGATAAGGCTAAAGTGGTATGCCAGGATCGTAGCAAATGGAAAGATGTGATCTCTGCCTACCCCCAAGGGAAAGAGGCGTGACGTATATGTATGTATGTATGTATATAATAAAGTAGTGATGTGTTTACCTTCATCAAACTCCTCGCCGTCGAGATAGTCGTCCTCATCCACCTCGTCCGCCGGGTCGGGATGCAGCGCCTGACCCTGGTTCATGGCCAGGAACAGCGCTTCTAGGTCGTTCTCATTGGCTGGGACGAATCTGAGCATAATGTGAGGTTTATCATCATCATTATTTTCCTGCCCATATCACATTTTACTTTATGGTTAAAAAACTAAAGTTTTTGATGAATTTTGGTAAAAAGCTTGAACTCTAAGGAAAAATATAAAATGACTTGTCTGAGAATGAAAATAGGTACTAAATATGTCTGTCTGATATGTTAGCCAATAAACTGAATGTGACCACTAATGTGACTTGAATCAAGAATATTTACTTAACGAATAGCAGAAACGTAATTTATTTCTTGATATCTAGTAATTATTACATCTTTATCGACTTCTTTATTATTTAAGTCCTTAAGGATTACTTTTAGCCGCGATAACCAGAATCCACGCGGGAAAAACCGCAATCAACAAGTAAATAAAACTTGCACTGCACCATATTGAAGCATGTGCTCATCTATATGATTCAAACCCGAACAAGTGCGAGTCGGACTCGGGCACGAAGGGTTCCGTACTATCACCTATTATAGAAAAGCGTCTACCTGTTTCCATTTTTAATATTGAGCAAAAAATACACGTTTATTGTATGGGGACCCCCCTGCACATTATTTTTGAATTTTTAATATTTGTTGTTATAGCGGCAACGGAAATACATAATTTGTGAACATTTCAGCTTTCCAGCTAACACGGTTTATGAGATACAGTCTGGAGATAGACAGACAGACAATAAACCCTTTGTGAACGGAACCCTAATAAGTATTGCTTACCTTAGCTTAGTCATGGGTTCCTCATCAGCATCATAGTCATCGTCGATGTCCTGGCCGGCGTCGCCGCCGCCCTGCTGCGTCAGCTCTGGCAGACTGGTGATATTAAAATTCACGTTTATAGGCCTGTGCCCAGCAGCTTGAACTCGATTCGAGCACCGCATGCGAATTAATTCTAATATTGACCTTAATCAAGTTAGTTAAGATTTATACTAAATTGTCGTTTTGACTGCACGGATAGTTGAGTGGTACAGGTCACCAAGCCAATTACCACTGTACACGACGTGTCGCGTGTTCGATCCTCGCGTAGAACAAGAATTTGTGCAATCCACAGCTGCTTGCTCTAAGTCTGGGTGTCTTTGTGCATGGAAATTGAATGGCTATGACCCCCTCTCCCCCAAGATATAAGGATTAAATTCTTTAGTGCTGTCGTTAGTGTTTCAATCAAGAAAAATAACCCTACCTGAGCTCATGGTTAATGACCAGGATGAGTCCAGGGCCGGGGTCCCGCTGTATGGCGTGCAGAGATATGGCGGGGTACATCAGCGTGACGGTCGAGGACGGCCCGCCGTGCTTACCGGTGCCGCCGCCCCATACCACGTTGCTAAAAGAAAAAGTTATGTAATAACTAGGGGAAAAGTCAAATTTGTTCTGTCGATTTAACGCTGAATTCTATATTACGGTGAAAGATAGACAGCATGATCCTAAAATGACGGCTTTTAATTGCAACAAGACGCTGTTGATAGCATTGCAAAAGCAAGTAACACCATCATCATATTCCTGCCGTTATCCCATTTAACTTTGGGTCGGCGCAACACGTTTTTTCTACCATTGTCATCCTATCAGACGTCACGGTATCATTTACTCCTTTTTATTCATATCATTCCTTAGACAATCCATCATTTCTTTGGACTTTCCCTTCCTCTCCATCCATCAACATTCATACTTATCACTCTCTTAGTCACATGAGTCTCATCCCTTCTAACATGTCCATACCAAGACAAACGGTTTGCTTAATTTTTTTTCTGTAACAGGTGTAAACTTTCAAACATTATAAACTTATTCGTCTCTCCCATAGTTGCATAGAAAGACAATTCGGCTCGATTTCATGAATTATAGCAAAGCTTGGATAAAGATACTTTTAAAATCCAAGTTCAAGATGATCAAATGTTTCGAAAGAGTAATCTCAAGCTAAAAGTTTGTTTGTCTACGATTTGTTATTAACTGCGCCAAACTGGCCAAACATATTTCTCCCTTGACCGAAGGACCCGTCACGTATTTACAGAATTACTTTCCTTGGCCCGTCTGTCCATTGAGATTTTTTTACGACCAATGATATAGTAGATAAGTAGACCATTAAATAAATGCAGAGTTAATGATTTCTGAGTTTCGACTAGGCACAGACACCCCAAAAAAATATACACTCGAATTAAGAAACCTCCTTCAACAATCCTATTTTAAGTCGGTTATAAACTAGTCTAACTTTGACTGACCCTGTGGCGTCGCAATATCAAAATCTTTAATTCGATCATCCGCGATAAAACCCTATCAAAGATCCTCTTTCAATACTCTAGTCCTGTACTCTTATTAATTAAACAAATGCTTTACAAAACTCCATATTCCCATATACAATCATCAAACATTATGTATGTATACATTCATAGTATTTCATAGTACTCATACAACGTTATAGAAAGCCGACCTGTTGCGGCAAACTAATCAATATCGTGCCACTAACTGCGCAAGTGCATCACAACGCCTACTCGAAACTGCATTGAAGGTCAACAGAAACAACCCTGGAAAATTACACGCCCTACCACTGGCTTGTAAAAGTACTATCGTAGTTGTGCAAGCGAGATAGCGCACTACAACGTGTATAGCAGTGTCTCAAACACATTTTTTTTTCATATCTTGGGACAATATCCACAAACGGCCATCTGATCCCAAGCTAAGCAGAGCTTGTGTTATGTTAATCAGACAGCTGATAAACATACTTATATATTTCTAAATATATACATATAGATAAATCACACCCAGACACAGAACCAATGATCGTGCTCATCACACAAACATTATTTTGTCCTGGGTGGGAATCGAACCCACGACCTTAGCACGACGGCTTAGCAGTCAGGGTCACTAACCACTAGACCAACAGGCCTGTCTGTGAGGTGTAGAGATGACGCGCTTCAAGGCGTTTAGCGGCGTCTCGCTCACACGACCACAATAGTCTTACTTTCAGCAATGATATAGATAGGCATGTAGAACCTTCCTCTACGAGATTTTAGCAGCCATATTGCTTTTACCCAGTAATTCCCGATATAAACATGATTTCGACGAAATTGACGCAACTCACAAATGCTGTTCAGTTATTTTGATAACAGGTGAAAGGTTACTTTGTATGTCAAAGTCACCTTTGACCTTTACAAATAATCTAGGAAATTTTTGTTTTTCATTAGCTATTTTTCTCTTATTGGAGTAATTCACATTTTTATGAACATTAAGGCAATGTAAATATAATTTAGATGATTATAATCTGAACTTCTCTCATACTATATTAATCTCCATTTTCAATTAAAGGTTAAAGGTGAGTTCCTCACTTTTGATATTTGACCTTTAAAACATCTGAATCCTAAAATAGGAAACATTGTTATAAGCTATTCAGTTAACCTTTCAGTTATCTATTTTTACTTGGACCTAACCAATTTAGAGGCATTGAAATGGAATATATGATATGGATAGATGGCATTGAAATATTTCAGTATATTGTCTGACAGTGGCGTGCGGACAGCATAGCATTATGCAGTATATCTTTGCTATTTTTAAACTATATTTCAGACAATAGTGGTGTGCAGATCATAGAAACAAAAATACATTTTCTACCCTGACAAACCCAGATAAATATGTTTTAGTTTATAACATTCATCATCCTCTTCCTGGCCTTATCCCATTTTACTTAAGGTCTGCGCAACACATTTTTTTCTTTTGTTGTCCCCTATCAGATGTCAGTATTATTTACTCCTTTTTCAATTCTATAATTTCTTATACAATCCGTACATCTTATAGTTAATTGAATAAATGAGTAAACATAAATATAAATAATAAGTAATTTATCGGTGTTTCAGGATATTTATACGTTTTTTTTTATTTTGTAATATGCTATGCTAAGCAAGGTCGTAAACCTATTAAAAAAGAAAAAATGTTTGTATATCTATTCTCTATCAATAGGCATTACAGATTAATGGGTTGTAGAGGTCATGTGGTAGCAACTCTATGTAGAATCTAATGTTCAGGTAAAGACTTGAAGCCAATTCATAATCATGCTATGAAGAAGCAAATAAATGAATATGAATTAGTATTAAGGTGAATCCAGTAATACTTGAAGCTAGTGGGATTAGCTAGCAATCATAAGGCTTGATTAAAAGCTAGGCAAGGCCAGCGGGATTTGCAGTAATGATCATGTTTATGTGACATAATGGTCATGGTGTACAAACAAAGCACAGCATGACTTTCTAATCGCACAAAAAATAAAGACACTATATTTTATAGTGTTTTTCTTGCCAGTAAGTAGCTTGTCGAAGACTATTCAAAGCATGATTTATTAAGGTTCTATTCCATATTCTTTAACACATAGTGTGTATATGGTATTGCATAGCACAGCAGTATTGATTAGGGCTGTCCCTAGCAGTAGGATATTTATAGGCTGTTATTCAAACTTTGAAATTATACCCTCCATGGCTTATTTTCTATTGCTAAGCCTTAGACAATTTAGACTATCAAAACTATACAGATGTAGCTGGACTTTAATATACTATTCATCTGATTAAAAGAGGTGTCTGTGAAACTCAATTGTTTCACTAGCAAACACAGACCTTAAGTTTTTTGATAGTAGTCATTGGTTGACTGCATGGATAGCCAAATGGTATAGGTTACCATGTCAATTATCACCATGCATGAAGTGGCGCAGGTTTCATCCCCGCGTAGGACAAGAATTTGTGCATGCCACAAACTTTTGTTTTGAGTCTGGGTGTGTTTGAGTCAAGTGAATGCCCGTGAAACCAAATACAAGAATTAAAATCTTTAGTATGGGAGTCCTTTTTTAAGTTAAGAAAAAAATTGAGATATGATGATGGTTATAAACAGCCAAATACAAAGTAGTTTTCGACAACATATTAATGTCATGGGTAGCTAAATTGCAGGTTCTCTCAAACTCAATCTGCCCTACTCGACAATATTTTCAATTTAGATTGATAAACAGCTATTGTTCACTAATTGCTCATTATTATTATTAGGTCATCCATGGCTGTTACTATGAAAGTTAATCAAAATGTCAGTATCAATACAGTCAGTATATCAATTATTCATTTTCTTTTTCTTTGTTTATTTGATGAGACTTATTTGTCAACTTTCTTCAATGTACATAGTGTGAAGGATACAATACAAAAACAAGAATACATACAAGGAATGTTGAAAGTATATTTTCGTACTTTAACATTTCACGTAACATATTGATTTTAATAATAGTCCATAGAAATTGAGACAGGGCTGAAAGAAATAGCTAAGTACGCAATATGCTACCCCACCCTTAAAACAATATGATTATTGACTATTTCTAGTAACTATAAAAGTAGGAATGTGGAGAATTCACGTTTTAATGGTTAGTTTCTACATAATGTTTTTTTGGCGAAAACGTGTTATTCCATCTGTCATAACACAAACATTCCTTAGCTATTTATTTCTTCAGCTTCTTATGTAAAAGGCGGAATAAGGTTTTACTTACTTCTCAGTGATGTACAGAGTCGCTGTGCCCAGGTCTACATCATTATTCACAATTAATTGCACTGAAGGCAACTGCATTAGAATGCCTTCTACCGGCACCGAAAATGTTGGCGATACAACAACCATTTTAACGAATTAAACAAAACATGCACCGATAAAAGAAAACAAATAAGTAGTATTTAGAAATAGGACCGCGAGAGCCGCAGTTAAATATCTGTTATTAAATTAGAATATTCGATAAATTCGCAATAACGCACATCAACCCTTGTCTTCTGAAACTAAATATGAAATTAAATTAATCAAAAATCTTTATAAGCACGTTTCGTTGAAAGGTTTAAATTTTTTTTGGTCTTTATTTGTAAAAAAATATCAACGAAAGTACAGCTTCATATTTTTTCCCAAGATAACTCACGGATAAAAATATTGTTGATTAAATTTTATAATAAACTAAATAGTTCATGAAATTAAAGAAATATTATTATTCTTTTTGATACATAAAACATGTGGGAGTAGAACGAAACGTTAAAATAAAGTCAATAGAGTTTAGAATCTTGCCAGTGAATAAAAAGATGTTGGAATAGAAGTATTATTTCTTGGAATATTTTTATATTTTCATTCATTTCTACAGATTCTAACGTAGCAATTACGTCTACTCTGCTATGCAAGAAAACTGTTAAATATGTTTCTACTCAACAAGTCTAGGCTTGTATTAAACGTCGCCTTTGCTTAAATTAACATCTCTAAAAAAATGAGTTTAGTTAAAAGAACACTGAACTGCAACTAATTTTAACCGCTCTTAGGAGAATGTTTTCCTCGTTGCCGAATGCCGATAAAGGCATTCATGTACATGTATATAGTCAATTAGTCATGGTAACATTAAAACGAATTGTCAAAGTTCTACCATGTCAATAGCAGAAGTGTATGACATGCCTGGTTTCATCAAGCTATCGATCTTTGTGCCGAGTATTCACAAAAAAGTCGAAAAAGATAAATGAAACCTCCTTCAAATTGTATAAAAATGGAAACGCTAAGTGTTAATACTATTATCTCACCCCAAGTTAATAGTGATGAGTGTAGTTACAGTGAAAATATGGACTCTGAATCTGTAGACGTAAGTAAAGTTTCGCTTTCGTGTTTTCTACGCTACCTTTTTTATATTTTAAGTAAACTTTCCTCTATTTGGGTAATAATCTAGTATATTTACAATCTGCATACTTGGATTTAGGGAAATATCTTCTGATTTCTGCCCAAAAGAGACGGAATAAAACTTACATTATCGATGTAAAAATCTTGAAATTATTATTTTGTTTTAGCCTTTACGTGAACTTAACAACGAAACACCTGAACCTCAGTACTACAGAATGGACAGCATTGTTTTTGCTGAACCTTTAAGCAACATGTCTAATAAGAATCATACTAAAGGTATGTTTTAAAAGTTCATTTTATACAAAAAGTTCATTTTATATATGTAGGTACTTTAGACAAATATGGCATGATTTAAACTTGTATAAATTCGTTTTTGGATTACTTAAAAACAACTGTTGAAGTTTACTAACGATAGTCAGCTTTAAATAAATTTAGATTTACCAGTAAACAAATCATATTTTACTTTAATTTTAAAATATTTTTTTTTATTTAGCCTTTACTTTGCTTACTCATATTAATTACCTAACTTAAAAACGCATTTCTATCCCATAGATCTCAATAAAGAAACCAACAATGAAGAAGAGTTCATTTTCAAAGACAGTTTTACTGTGCAGAAAAGACCTGACAAGAAATATAAAAAGTATCACATCAGTATTGAAGATACATCAGATTTAAAATGTCCTCAGGTAAAACACACAATTTTTTTTTTCAATTAACTAAAACCTCTTATTTATCACTGGTATACAAACTGTAATTAAACCCAGATATTAAATCAGTTTTTTTATTTTCATACAATTAAAAACATGCAACGAAAAAATATTGCTAGTCAATTATAGTAATATCACAATACATTTTATCAGCCATTAACTATATTTAAAAATAATTCAAGCACATTTGTATGATAATATTTAAAAAAATAAACAAATCAAGTAGCCAGCGTCTGTGGCCTGAGCAGAAAATTGTCCAATGCACAAACACCTGTAAACTACATAAATCACTTACAAATTAATTGTTGCAGACAAACTGCACAAGCACATTTACTACCACAAAACTTCTCAAGGCGCATATTCGCAAAGTGCACTGTGCAGATAGAGAGTACATATGTGAGCAATGCGGAGCGGGGTTCTGTGCACGCTACCTGTTGGCACGGCATACCGCTGTGCACACAGGGACACGAGTGACTTGTCATGTTTGTAGCAAGAGTTTGAGTGGGAGGACTAAGTGAGTAACTGATAATTATTTATTCATTTATTTATTTGCAATATTTTGCATAGAATATTTGTCATTACAAAAATAAACCTTATCTTTTTTTTTCAATGACCTCTGCACTAAAGTATTTAATCCGTGTATCGCAGGAGGTTTCGCAGACATTCAATTCACATGCACCAAAACTCAATATTCATAATTATACTATATTTATTTGCATTCCATAATGTTACAATAGGTGTTTAAGAGGTTTTAAGCTAGATACATTTATGGACCCTGTTAGGGCACAGCAAAAGGCATTACGAATCAATATTGTTAGTATGTTGCGTATTGCACAGGTCAAGCTTATATTGCACGTACTTTGTGGTCATTAACATTGTACTTTCTAATGCAATTTCAAAGAATAATAATAAAACCAGCATATAAATGTCTCACTGCTTGATATAAGCTACAGAGAAAGATTATTAACCATTGTACACCGCAATAATAAAATGAGATTTCTCAGACGAATGTATAATTATGTTCTTGCCAACAGTCTCAGCACACATCTTCGTTCACACTCGGGCGTTCGTGCACATTCCTGTGACGTGTGCAGCAAGAGCTTCACTAGGGCCTCCACTCTGGCTGCACATGTCAAGTTTGTGCACAGAGAGGGGTTGTTGGGATGTGATCAGTGTGACAAAAGGTAAGTTAGATGTTTTGTAGACAACAATATATGACTCTAGAATGTATAAATTCCTAGCTATTTACTTGAACATGTCTATAACTGTCTCTGTGGTAATGTGTAAGTAGAGGTATGACTTAAAATTCAGTTTCATTTACATTAGGTTTTTTTTTATTTATGACACAATTAACATCCAACAATCCGTGTGGTGTCCGGATATAAAGAATAGCACCACCCCATATCCTCCACTGGGTGTCGTAAAAGGCGACTAATGGACCTTAAGACCCAGTGCACTGTACCAAGCACCTTGGGTCACCCGAATGCTGGCGGGTAAGCCATCAACAAACGCATTCCCAAAGAGGGTTAGTGTCAGGCAGGCGGCCGACTATAAAACCATAGCCAAATCTTTAAGCAACACGTCTAGAAGACGTGTTGCACAGACCCCAAGTGAAATGGGATAAGGGCAGGAAGATGATGATGATGACACAATTACCATACTTAAAGTCAGTCAAATACCCAATTGTTGAAAATTTGAGTACACTCGAAGTAAGAATTTGACTAAAAAATCCAATTAGTTCTTACAGTGGGTGCACATGCACAACTTGCACAAATTAAGTTGCTCTGTGCACAAGCTGGGCCACGACATTCAAATATTTTTATGCTCAAATCCTTTGACTTTATATCACAAATAATTATTATTGTGTTTTGTTCATAGGTTTACATCTCGAAAGCAATGGACGCAGCACGTAGCGAGTCACCGACGAAAGATTCCTGCGCAACCTGATACATTTCACTCCTAAATGGTAAGTTTAGCGTACATTTAGAATTTATTTGGTATTTTTAGCCTTCTCTTAATCTAATATATAAAATTTTGAAAAGAAATTTTGTATATGCATTCAGTAGGTTTGAGAATCGGCTAGCATCTAATTTTCATCCTTTTTTTTTCGTGGCCGAAGTCGCTGGCAACAGCTAGTAATGCTATATTTTTTAAACTTTGTCCTCTTTCTTTTGGAAATGACAATCGCACAATGGAATTATTTTTCTTTGATTTTGAGGGTTTTTACACAGTAAACACCCAGATTTAAAGCTTGAAGGTTTATTACGCAATCTATAATTTACACGCTTTAATGTTGCTTGATACTTACCGCTATGAAATTAGTGGAAATGACTTTTAATTATGAGAAAATAAATTGTCCAACAAAGGGACATTCACAGGACGGAACTATTATTAAATAGACGTTTTTTTATTAAAATGCCGACGCAAGACAAAATCACCTATAAAAGCCGTAAGTTAATATTAAGTAATATGTACTATCAAATGTGATGTATCACTAAATAATATAAAACTAAAGTCGCTTTCCGCTGTCTGTCTGTACCATGTATGCTTAGAGCTCTAAAACTATACTAAATGCATTTTGAGGTAGTTTTTTTTAAAGATACAGACTAGAAATTATCATGTTTCAAGAAAAGGGCTTTTTTTTTAGTATAATAAATCAGTATTGCATCCATGCGAAGCTGGAGCGGATCGCTAGTCCTACTAATATTATAAACGCATAATATTTTTATGTATGTATGGGTTAATAAATGATTATTACTCTTTCACGTTCAAACGGCTTAATCAATCTTAATGAAATTTTGTATTGATACTGCTGACACCCTGCAATAACACGAAAAGAATAGGCTACTTTTTAACCGACTGCTTCAGATGGGGGTAAAGCTTTTGTAGCTATAACTGACATACGAGTTGGCGAAGTCGCGGGCACCCACTAGTAAAGAGATGATGACAGAGTACGAAAAGTAGAAATGTAATTAGTCCGTCAGTAATAAAAATATTAGACAAGTATTTTGCGTTTAACTAAACATTAAAAAAGGACAAAATTATGCTGCTTTAAAGTTTAGGAGAGGGGGTTTGGGACCTGTTGCATTCGCAAAATTTGTTCGAAAAAGTGATGACAACTTGGCTGTACATTGGCTGTACTTTGGTCAATTTTTGTTTGCAAAAGAAAAAATGCGTATGGAATATTAGACAGCACGGATAGCCGAGTGGTGTAAGTCACCAAACCCAGTTCCACAGTGCGCGACGTGCCGCGGGTTCGAACCCCGCGTAGGATAAGAATTTGTACTTTCCACAAATGCTTGTTCTGAGTCTGGGTGTGGTTTTGCATATGAATTGAATGTCTGTAAGACCCCCGCGGTACAAGGATTAACTTACTTAAAAAAAAATATTGTATACATATTAATTAAAGGAAATAGATAGACATAAAAAAAAGTTATCATAATCCCTATAACATATTTGCCAACAATTACACATATCAATACTACTTAATATCTTACACATTGTCTTTGATATATGATATCGTTGTGAAGCAAGATGCATATAAACCCTGTAATATGCATATAGTTAAAGACCAATTACCGCCAATACATGCGTCAAATTATAGATTATTAAGCTTTGCTATTACTAATTATACAACGTTGATAAAAGCGAGAGGCATTAAATGAAACCACATATTCTGTATATCATTATAAGGCTACACAACAAAAATCAAACCAATGTAAGCAATAGTTTAGTCACAGAATATTTTTTTAGTTTTTTTTTAGTTTGAACATGCTGTATCTTCCTGATTAGGTGACTAAGTTTTATAGGCATAGTTATCTAGTTGGCTCCGGTTGGGTCCGAAACTAGTCGGACTATCCCGATAAATACGCGTGAGTAAACCGTTATAACGTTTTAAGTATGAATCATCCTCACGAAAGTTATTATAAAAATATTGCTTACATTGATTTGATTTTTGTTGTGTAGCCTTATAATGATATACAGAATATGTGGTTTCATTTAATGCCTCTCGCTTTTATCAACGTTGTATATTGCAACTAATTAGGAATTTGATTAGGAAGTGGCTAGTGTTATAGTCTCTTTGTAAATTAATTGTGTTGATAAATTAAACACTTAACGTGTAATTAACTCTATTATATCCTTTTAATCGACTTAAAAAAAGCGAAAGGTTCTTAATTCGTCGTCATCTTTGGTTTCTTTTTTCGGCCAAACATATTTATCTATTTACAATACCATGAAACCTATGTAAATGCTTAAAACAGGACTTGTAACACAGAACGTCGACGCGTCTCTCTTATACAGCAACAGTCCCGCAGGATTTGACAATGTTACGACACATAACAGTATAAACCGAATAGCGATGTAAAATCATACTTACTTCCATTGTATGTATAGTTCAATACATTCGAGCAATTTACGTTAGCATGAGGAGACATATTACTTGTCTGGAGGCCCTGAATAGCAAGATTGAAATTAGCGCCCTTAAATTTGACCTAACTTATAACAAAATCAAATAATTAATTTTAACAAAAACCGGCTTCAACAACAACGGCAATAAAAACTTAAAATAAAACCGATATTATCAGATCAGCTAGAGACTGATCGAAGTCGGTGCCAATCCAGCAAGTGGAATTATTCCCATGTGTATGTTGATTCTCTAAGGTTTTGACACCGATTTCATTCAAAATCAGTTTATAAACGACGAAATTATCCGCGAAAAAAACATAAAAAAGCATATACACGGTCGAATTGATAACCCTCCTCCTTTTTAAAGTCGGTTAAAAATCAAAATCGAAAGGTTTTTATTTTGAGTCTTTTTCAGGCACTTTCAAAACGTTACTGACTCTAGTTGCACGGTGCCAAAATGTCGTTCTTACATCGATTTTAACGATCAACTTTACAGTAGTATTAGGTAGTATAACTTGCCTATAATGGCCTATATGGAATACACGTGTAAAAGTTCTCGGAATAAATAACTTAGTGAGATTCGCGGCACGTGGAGTCGGCGCCATAGCTGATATCACATTAGTTAAGACAGGAAGTAAACAACTACAGTTACGTGCGTTTTAATTGTAACATATATTAAACTAGCTGATTCTATTTCGTTCGCGAAAAAATATTGATGAAAAATAGATTAGCCGATTCTTAGACCTACTAAATGCATATACGAAATTTCAAGAGAATCGGTCCAGCCGTTTCGAAGGAGTATGGTAACTAACATTGTTACACGAGATGTTGTATATAAGATAATTTGTTGTTAAACGGTTAACAGTTTTGCTGGTTTTTTTGATAATGGTTGTGCTAGGTAAATATCCTTTTTTTTTAATGTAGACAAGTTGTTTATACATGTTTTGTTTTGAGGCAAAAGCCAAAACATTCTTTGTATTTTACCTGGCGTTTCTCCAGCGTTCAATGAGCGTAAACGTTGCGACAACGCGACGCATAATCTGGAGAAGCGCTAGTGTGAAGGAGCACTGACAAAAAACCGGCCAAGTGTGATTGGGACTTGCGCACGAAGGGTTCCGTACATTCATCATCATTTATGAAAATGTTAGCTTAATTGTTTTTATGAGATACAGCCTGTGGACAGACAGACAGCGGAGGTTTAGTAATAGGGTTTCGTTTTACCCTTTGGGTACGGAACTCTGAAAAGAACCCTACTTTGACTGCACAAATAGCTGAGTGGTATAGGTCACCACGTCAATTACCGCGTAGGACAGAAAATTATGCGATCCACAAATGCTTGTTCTGAGTTTGGGTGTCTTTGTGCATGTGGATTGAATCTCTGTGAAACCCCCAGCGATACAAGGATTAAAATCGTAAGTGTGGGACTCGTTAATAAAAAAACAAACAGAAGATTGGAAAGGATGTTTGTTTAACGATTTTTTTTTGTTTATCATGAATACAATGTAAAATATTCACTTATCTAATAAATGAATTAATCCGATCATTGTCAGGGCCAAATTTGTCGATAGCGATAAAAAATATTTTGGTTACTTGGCTTTTTATTTGTCTGTCTCCAAGTTCTACTGAGTTTTTTTAAGGAAAACCTAGTTATTTGCTTGACCCGGGATGTTAACCTGAGACTTTGTATCTACATTAATAGATATCTTATTCGCAGTCGGGTAACAATTAACCTAAGTGTTAATCCTGAATTTTTCGTATGGTTTATGAATTCACGAGATTTTTCCTGCTGTGTTATTCGCGAAAAAAAATGCTACATGCTATTTCAGGGTGTCAGTAATCTTAAGCCGTCGGCTTGCAAGCCGTCAAGCAGAGCATGCGCGAGCGATCCCGTGACTCTGGCTTAGATAGTAAAAGGGGCCCGGGGTGTTTTTAGTCGGTAGGAGTCCGACATATCCCCACACCTTGCCCTTGGCGTGGGTTGAAGTTATTGTTTTAACCCGGAATACAAATAAAAACATACACAAACGTGCTTAAAGCCTCACATAGTGTGATGTATTGTAGACGACAAACATGACTTATTCGCGATATAATTTAATATTTCTTTTCTCCCGACGTTTCGGTCGAGTTGCACCGACCGTGGTCACGGGTGGTCTGATAATAGTGTGACGTGACGGTACCACTAGTCTCGTCACCGGTTCCTGGGCTGTCTTCCTCGGCGCCGATCTTAGTTGGGTTTTACTTACAAGTTACATACCTATGATGTGACCTTGTTCTACAGTGCGAGCTATTGTTAATACGTTACGTATTTTCTTCTAAACTTTTGTTATTTTCGGTCCTTTCGAAATCTGATGGCAAATCTATGACTCATCATCATCATCATCATTCCCCTGCCCTTATCCTAATTATTATTTGGGGTCGGCGCAGCATGTCTTCTTCTTCCACACGTCCCTATCTAACGTCATCTCGCAAGTAACACTCTTTGACTATAGGATACATTTCTAGAGTCCAAAAAAATGTATGAACCTTTGTGGAGATAGCTTCCGTGTTTGACAGCCTGATCATCACAGTTAATTTGACCATTTGACAGATCTTGATCGTCTTTAGGAAATTGAGTTGCAGTTGTGATTAGTTGATTTGAGGAACATGTTGATTGTATTTCAGAAACCCGGGGTCCCGGGAGATAGTTTACTAAGATTTTCATGTTTTCCCCATCAAAAATATGACTATCAAATTATTCGTTACCGCTATTGTACCAATTTTAGTAGTGCAAAGATTTAAATAAATAGAATATTCTCTTAAAATTTACAAAGATGCTCTTATTTTATTATTATCCGTGGCTATTTAGCTTCAAACAGAGCTGTCACGACAGTGCAAGTACGTAAAAAAATTAACACATAAACACTACGAACTGTTACATCCCTATTTACTATGTGAACATAGCCGACTCTGCAATAACTATCGCTTAAGTTTTACAGCGATATTTCGAGTGCTGCACTCTCGTGGGTACAAAACAAGTTAACATTACACATAATAATTAGTTTAATCACTTAATTAATACTAATGATTCCGGTTTCCTTTACAATAAATGTATTTACTGCAGTATTTATAATTTTACGTAACTCACAATAACTTTTAAATGACTTGTTTTTTTGCTAGACGGCAAAGACGAAAGGGTAAATTTCAATGCAGGTTTTAAAAAACAAATGTTTGTTGTTCGTTTAACATCTATTTGTAATTAAATTGAGTATAATTAGGCACTAGCAAGATTCACTAAATGTCTGCCGCAAGGTCGCGCGGTGCAAGTGCAAAACGTAAAAAATAAGGTCGTCACAGTTAGAATCTGATTGGCTTCAATGAAATATCCGCATGTAAGTGGAAAAACATTAGATATTATGACGTTGGACGTTCAAGAAATGAGCAAACTTAATTCCTCTTTTGGGCCTATTAACACGCTCCTCAAGAGTTCTTTGATATTGCAGAAAATAATAGCATACGCATGTGCCATGACCATAACCTAAACCGCGTGTGTTTTCGTACTCTATACTTCAAAAAAAGAAAAAAATCTAACCGACCATTACGTCAATGAATAATAAAGATAATACAAAAAGTACACGCGCTACCTAGGCACCGGCAAGCGTGCCTACTGCCAAAGATACGCACCGCGGCTAAACTTACGTAACGATGCAAACTCCGGCGTCTAGCACAATACATCCGACATTTTGTATCATATCTACATATTTACCAACTTAAGTACATAGCCCGTACCTATGTTATTAAATTTATTAGGTACCCGTGAGTGTTGTTTTGATCCGATCTAAACTTTGTAACAATACCTGTCAGCTGTTCCCTAAATGTCGTCGTGTATGAAGTACAAACGGTAAGGATAGGTACGTTGCATCTTATTTATTTATTAGCGCGAGGGCGATATCGCAGGCGGGCTCAGAGCGCGGCGCTCACACGTATTTTGTTTCCCCGCCGTCTGGCCGCCATGTTGCCGCGGCCGCTGCGCCGCTGCCGGCACTAGCCGCACCGACCCGCCAGTTTCACGCGGGCATTGAGACGCGCATACCGCTCGCGTGTACCGAGCGTCCGCATCTAACATCCGCACGCGATACAAACTAACCTTACGTCGCGCGAGTTTTTTAATTAATTTTAGACATGGTCAGAACTAAGGATGGGGACGGGATCAAAAGTAGTCTGATCATCACCGAGGTGAAGAAGAGGCCTTGCCTGTTCGACACGAACGATCCCAACTACGGAGACCGGGCGGAGAAGGCGCGCTGCTGGGAGGAAGTCTGCGACTGTGTGGTGCCCGGCTGGCTTGCGCTCGGGCACTCGGAGAGGTTTGCGGCCGGTATGTTCAGTGACGTTATTATAACCCGGCGCGGGTGCGGAGGCCGGCGCGGCGACGGCGCGAGACCCGTCCGCGCGCCCACCTCAATAGGCCGCCTTCTAATTGTCGCGTTCAACTTGCGTGCTCTTTGTTTGAACGTTCCAATGCTTTCGAAATGTACCTAGTTCGAAATAACGTACCAATTTATATGGCACGTGGTCTATCTCGAATTTATATTTTTATCTAAATTTTATTACGCCATTTTGTTGCGGTTATTTTGACACTGACAACTTTTTTTTACTTAGCAGGATGTTTCGAAATATTAAAATTGTTCGGCGATATTTTCCGCTATCATGTTTTGTTTTACAAGGCACTTGTTACGGCGGTGTGCTTAGTAACATAACTGCGTCATTTAGATAATACCTTGCTACAAGTTTGGTAAAGAATAATCGTCGATCCTTCACCTTTAGTGTTGCTGATAAGAGGGATGGGCGACTGCAATCTAATGCCAATATCCTCACGTCAACCGAAACAGATAGCCATATTTATTTGGCCTACAAAACTATTCTATAATGGAATTAAACAACTAGGTACAATCAGTTTCCTGAGTTGGTAGTAGGTACCAAAGGGGGAAATTAGGAACAAATTGCAACCATCCTAGAAATATTAATAATTTTCAATTCACATTCAAATAATATGTAATAACAACAACATTAAAGTAATATTTCGCGAATACAAGACGTATAACGTAATGACGTCACCAATACAAGCGTATTTTATAATCACGTGCAGTTTTAGCCGCCATACTTGTTTTTACATTTTTATTTTGTTGATTGCTTAGATATTTTATTTTTAATATTACCAATAAATTTTCGTAATGGAAATTAAATAATTAATTTGGAAGATTAATAAAATATTTTAACTTATTTATTACAAATTAATTATAATATAAACAAATTAACGAATTAGCAATAAGTCATTGGTGAACAGACTGCAGATATTTAATAGTTATTATTTAATAATAATTAATTCCTTTTATTTTTTTTTATGGAGTTGATAAGAGTTCACGTCGTATTAAGCCTATTTTCTATTAATTGGTACAGATCTACACATATTTTTTTTTTATTTTGAATAACATTGTCTTCAAATACACAAACTATGCATAAACAAATGATATAAAATTTACAAAGAATCATTTCTTAGTTACAGCTATCCCACTGTTGGACCTATCTAGCATAATCCTTTTTAATACTTTAATCTATCGATAACTACTTACTTACTTAATAAACAAACTCTAAAACATATTAAAAACGTTAAATAAATTGTAATTAACGAACTATTTAAAATTTCGTTCGCCACTCAAGGTCAAAACGGAAAAATAATAATCTATTTTTGTTCGTCATAGACAAAGCTTGCATTTGTGTTCGGCTGTATGCTGTTTTACAAAGTCTGGCTGTCTATTAAAATGTCGTCGACTGATTTAAAAAAAGAACTTCGACCCTTGTTTAGGCTTTCGAGATTGATTTTATGAATTTTTGATGTCTGTTTTTTGCTTTTGTCTATAGGAAATAGAATTTTGACGTGTATTATTATTATTCGCTATTAGTGTCCCTCTGCAGGGCAAAGGTCTCCCTTCCTTTCACATATCCCGGTCTATGACTAACTGGGGCCAGTTTTGTGCAAATGAATCGATCTCATCCCGCCATCTCCTCCTGGGTCTACCGCGAGGACTCGTTCCGTTATTTGCCACCCAATGTGGGGTTGTTTTTGCCCAGAACTCATTCAGCATCTTATTTGACGTAAATCAGTCGAAATAACTCTTTTTTGCTTACTAAATTATTTTATTAAACTGAGTCTTAATTTTTCATCATTCTAATAAATAATGATAACAGTTTCATTTAAAACTAAATATGACAATATTAGAATGTTGACAAGCCTGATATAAAAAAAAATACTTAAAATTATTTTTTAAATAGATGAAACATAAAATAAGTTAAACAATTACTAAACCAAGTCCCTTATATTAATAAAATTAAATTATTATTCTATAAAAATAAAATAATTAACAAAACTGAAATATCGAAACGCAATGCACCAACGCTGTGCTATCGTAACGAATGAGTAAGTATCTAGGTATTCGTCGCCTACTTGATACGTAAAGGACAATAATTTAAATTAATTTACTTAGAAATATAATAATATTATTTATATAAATACTATTTATGAATAAAAACAACTTATTGTTCGGGTAAATAATTAATCATAATAATTGATAAAAACAAATATGTAATAGGAAAATAAACGATGGCTGATTTTCAACTATTATATTTTCTAAGATGAACAGTAACATACAATAATAATTAAGTAACACACGCACTGTGTCTGTAGAGTGTAAACAACTGGTTCCCAGAGCTGTCGGACCAGTGAGGCCAAAGCAGACTGAGAGCGCAGTGAACATACTCTGAGATGAATGCGCGCGCGATTCGCCTTATATACCGGTCGGCGCGTAGTGGGGACTACCGGTCGGCGCGTAGTGGGGACCCACACTCCGCGCCTCGATGACGTCGCGGTGCTGTGAAGTGGGAGTGCCGCGTGCGCGCTGTGTGTTGATGTTTAGATGTTACAGTCTCCCCCTCTGGATCTGAAGTCGTCCCGACAATGATCCAGGATCACGAGAGTTGGTCTTGGGTCTGCCGCGCTTTCTTGCTTGCGGCTGACCAGCTGCAGCCGTAGATGACACATCTACGGGCACGGGTTGTTGTTTTCGTGGCCGCCCTCTCTTTCTGATAGGCTGGACGGGGACTGGCATTTTAGGGCCATTTCCAATATAGGGTACCAAAGCGGAAGAATGATACACTCCAACCATAACATCAGGTCTCTTGGGATCGGCCAGTTCGTACGATGAAGGACCATGTTGCTTCTTAATGATGTAAGGTCCATCACGTCGCGGTGTGAATTTACTACTCACACCTTTAGGGGCATTACTCAGGGAATGCATCGTGACGAGTACAGGGTCACCAGGATTATAACCCGGATTCTTTCGCCGGCGTTGGTCCACATATTTCTTGCGTCTTTCCTCAGATTGTTCATGGACTTCTCGAGCCTTCTGCAGGTTATCAGCTAATTGCTTTAATTTTGGCGTAATTTCAGGTATGAAATTCTCTGATTGCAAAATTTTTCGAAAGTCATGGGAGGTATCGTCTGGCGTTCTGAGTTCCCGCCCGAAAGTCAAGTAAGCTGGGGTAAATCCTGTTGAAAGACTGGTCGCTGTGTTCATTGCGAATCGAATACTAGGTAGGTATTCTGGCCAGTTTCTGTGTTCGCCTTTGACCAGGATGGCTAGTTGAGGCTTCAGATCCCTGTTTTTCCTTTCTACAGGATTGGTTTCCGGATGATATACTGGTGTGAATGCGTGCTTGATATTCAGTGAATAAACGACTTGTTGCATTATAGAGCTTACGAACTGCGGGCCGTTATCACTTATCATACGTCTAGGTAATCCATAGCGAAGGAACACCTCATTTATAAGCGTCATAGCGCAGGTCTCTGCGGTGGCCTGTTGTAGGGCAAACAGTTCCACCCAACGAGTTGCCACATCTTCCACAATGAGGATCCATGTTTTCCCATCCGGGGATGCTGGCAATGGTCCAAACAAATCGAACGATATCACTTCGAATCTTTGACTCATCGCAGTAGTCTGAAGTAGTCCTGTTGGTTTCTGGTTTAATGATTTGTATCGCTGACACTCTAAACAATTCTTCGTGTAACTATCAATATATTTCCTCATCCCAGTCCAATAGTATCGCTGACTGATCCGCCGATGAGTTTTATCCTGACCATAATGGCCTGCCAAAGGGTCATCATGGTATGTCGCTAGTACGTTAGCCCATTCGTGTTCTGGTACAACCAATTGTGCCTCTTCAGAGTCAGATTGAGGGCTGTGTCGATAGAGTATTCCATTATTTAGCAGATACCCCTTGTTGCTCCAATATACCGCCCTCTCATCGTTATCTGTTCCTTCCAAATCTTTCACAATCGATCTTAACCTTTCGTCCTTTAATTGTTCTTCCCTAATTTCAGCTGTACTACGTAAGGGCATGTCTACGGTCACTGTACAAACGTCACATGCTTGAAGCGTTTCTTCACTACATGGTGGTCTGGAAAGGCAGTCAGCGACAGTGTTGGTTCTACCAGGAGCGTATTTAATTGTTATGTCAAATGCTTGCAATAAGAGTGCCCATCTTGCAAGCCTCCCTGTCGGTGTTTTCAGTGCCATAAGCCACTTCAAAGCTTGATGATCAGTTACTATGGTAACGGGAAGACCTTCAATGTAACCACGGAACTTTTCTACTGCCCAAACAACAGCAAGCGCCTCCCGCTCTGTGGTAGTGTAGTTGCGTTCAGCTGATGTCAGAAGCCGACTAGCAAACTCGACGGGGTGCTCTTCTTCTCCCTCCCCCTGGACCAGTACTGCTCCGATCGCATAAGCACTTGCGTCACTTTTTATTATGTAGGGTTTAGTCTCATCAGCCTGTCTGAGTACCGGTGCAGAAGTCAAGAGTTTCTTTAGCTCTGAGTAAGCATTCTGCTGATCCTCTGTCCATTCCCACTTGGCGTTCTTTTTCGTTAAACGAGTGAGAGGTTCCGCAACCTTCGCAAAGTCTTTAACAAATCGCCGATACCAGGAGCACATTTGTAGGAAACTTACTAGATGTTTTAAGGTTTTCGGTGTGGGAAGCTTCGTGATTGCAGCTGTTTTCTCAGGATCCACTTGCAGTCCTCTCGGCGTAATAAAGTGACCTAGATATTTTACGTTTGAACAGCAAAAGCGACATTTCTCTCGATTTACTGTTAGGCCAAATTCTGTTAGCCTCTCGAAAACTTTTTGCAGATCTTCAAGATGTATTTGAAATGATGATGACAGTATTACCAGGTCATCTAAATACGCAAGGAGCTTCACATCACGCAGACTCACTCGCATCCGGTCAATCAATCGCTGAAAAGTAGCTGGAGCATTACGTAAACCGAACGGCATGCGTGTGAAATGAAATATGCCAAACGGTGTGATGAATGCAGTCTTTTCCTGGTCTTGTTTGCGGACACCAATTTGCCAATAGCCTGCTTTCAAATCTAGTAGTGACATGTGTGGGGTTGGCTTGGCTTCATGCAAGAGATCATCTATCCGAGGGATAGGGTATGAATCGGGTATCGTAATCGCATTAAGTCGGCGATAATCCACGCAAACCCGGATGTTCCCGTTGGGCTTTGGTACAAGAACTACCGGCGCTGCCCATGGAGACAAAGAGGGCTCAATTATACCGTCCGCCAGCATAGCGTTAATCTCACGTTGCAGAGCTTCTTTGCGAGGTGGTGAGAGTCTGTATGGTGGAACTGATATTGGCTTATCGTCCGTGGTTCTGATGCAGTGCTCAATCAGCTTCGTTGGCTCTCGTTTGGTATTGAAAACGTGCCTGTTTTCTTCCAGAAGCATGTCCAGCTGTTCCTTCTGAGTACTTGTGAGTTGTGTTTCGATGTCAATTGAGTCGATCCGTATTTCCCAATTGCTGGCATCAAAGAGCCTGGCACTTTGTGGGGATAAATCGATGTTTTCCCGGTGAACATTGATTTGTGCGTCTCTTAGCATGAAATCCGTGAAACTGGGTGAATAGCCATCGAATAGTCGTGGTTTCTTCTTCGATGGGGGCGTCGAAAGGTCTATCGGCGCCAGTTTATAAGTGACGTTATCTACTGGCTGATTCTTCGGCGTTGACGGAGGTTCAGGTATTTCCATCGGCGGAGGTGTTGGTGGTGGAGTAGGTGGTATTTTCGCAATACTTGTACTATCTTCGCTGTCCGTCATTGTTAGTGAACTTATTGGGCTTGGTAAATCCATCATTTTACTGATAGTACTGGTCTCAAAGATAGCAAATTCTTCTGAGTATAGCTCGAATTGAACTTCTGGTTCGTCTATAAAATTCCACGTATACTGCGGTATGTTAATGACCATACCTGCATCCTGCAGAAAGCGAATACCCAACAGAGTGCGGTTCTCCTTTGCTCCAGGTAAGACGACGAATGACGTCTGCACCTGCCGACCTAGTAAGTCAACTTCGGCTTTGCATATCAGCACTCTTTGACTTTTTGTTACTCCGTCAGCTAACGTAACATTGACTGGCTGTTCCTCGAACTTGCATCCACATTCAACCAGTGCTAGGTACAAGGAGTACGATGCAACGCTCATCTTCGCGCAAGTATCAATGTAGGCGGTACCTTTTATTCCCTCGATCTCCACGAACACCACAGGTCGTGAATATGCATCTGGAAGTATATCGACGGCGCAAAACTTCAAGTCCTCCTTCTTAACGGGTGATGACTTCTTACAGGTAGCACAATTGCTTCTAAATACCCCTGGTGCGCCGCAACCATAACAAGAAAACTTCGGTTGAGACGGAGATGGTGCCTGTGTCTGAATTTCAGCAACCTCTTTAGTCGCCACCGAGACTGTACCTTCAACCCGCTTCTTCTTTCTGCATACTTCTACAGTGTGTCCCGGATTCTTACAAAAACTACAACGCTGCTTTCCCTTGCGTAAGTGTGCTGTGGATGTGTCGGTATTTATAGCTGCTTGTGCGTATTCTTGCAGAGTTTCTTCGATACCGCGCGCTGTCTCCAGAAGTTTCTCGAAAGTCGGTACCGTGTCTCGTGGCATGCGGTTTCGTACTTCCATCCGTATAAGCGGGAACACCAAATCTATTTTTTGGTTTTCAGTCAGCGCGGGGGGAGGTAGCGATGAATATAATGCCCGCTTCTTAGCAATAAATGCTTCTGTGGTTTGGTTAGACTCCTGGACCTCGTGTGTGATCTGGTGGTAAATCATATACGCTGGTTTCCGGGGAGCGAAAGTATGGCGCAGTTTGTTACAAAACTCTTCCCACTTATCTATACCACTTTTCACGCCTTGCCACCATACCGCTGCTTCATCGCGTAGCAGGAGTGGAAGTCCTTGAAGCGCATCCAGGTCACTCAGCTTTTCCACATTTTTGTAGGTTGTAGCAGCTGCTAAAAAAGCCTCGACTGCGTCCGTGTCCTTTTGCCCACTGTAGGTGATACTGCAAGATGCAAAAGTTCCCTGCTTGGAAGCCATGATAGTTTGCAGGAACATCTGGAACTGTTCATTGGACATCGCCATTTTTGAAGTCCGATGTGGGAATCTCCGAAGATTTTCTAACTTGATCCCTGGATTCGGCCTCGCGTTGTGCGCCAGATTGTAATAGGAAAATAAACGATGGCTGATTTTCAACTATTATATTTTCTAAGATGAACAGTAACATACAATAATAATTAAGTAACACACGCACTGTGTCTGTAGAGTGTAAACAACTGGTTCCCAGAGCTGTCGGACCAGTGAGGCCAAAGCAGACTGAGAGCGCAGTGAACATACTCTGAGATGAATGCGCGCGCGATTCGCCTTATATACCGGTCGGCGCGTAGTGGGGACTACCGGTCGGCGCGTAGTGGGGACCCACACTCCGCGCCTCGATGACGTCGCGGTGCTGTGAAGTGGGAGTGCCGCGTGCGCGCTGTGTGTTGATGTTTAGATGTTACAAATATGATTTTGTAAATTAAGTCGAATTCATTAATATTTTTGTTATATTGTCCTTATATTTTTTTTAAGAATGGTTAAGAGAATTGTACAACAAAAATACCTTAGGTACATAAGGTTACTTATACAGATATGAAAAATTTTATGGATCCCTACTTAAAAAAAGACACGCAACAATTTCTTAATATTTTCCTTGTATTGGAACACAACTAATTATCTTCTCAAGGTTCTAAAAATGGACGTTTACGTCTCAGACTCGGTCTATGTGATAAAAAAATATAAAGGGGAGTCAAACGAGTCTTATGTCTCGGTGACCCCTTAATACGTTGGTTGAGAGCACTAGGGTGAAATGTTTCTCAGGTAACAAGTAGACATTCTTCTTTCGTCAAGTTTTGATGTGGAGACAATAAAAAAAGACTATTTTATTCACCCAGATGAACTAGTTTGAATATATCGTCTAATTTGCTACTTACTTGCGTATCATTAATTTGACACTAGGTACTAGGGGTTTTTATGTTGGTTATATTCAGAAATACTAGACTAATACATAGCAATATTTACAATTCTCCAGGAATAATGATTAGGATTTATGGATAGATGCGTAGTCAAGAAAAAAAATAACTGTCAGATTCGACATAATTTTTAAAAAGCAACGACTTTTTGACATTTGTCAATTTTGACGTTTTGTTTTTTTAGGAAGTTTACGTATTATTTTAATTACCTAACTATTTAAACAAAACACTTAAGTTATCGATTAAGTATAAGTATTCAGGTCAAAACAGCTGCATCTAATATATTTTTAACCTTATGAAAATCAATATTAATCGTTCTGTTACGTTTGTAATACTCGCATCATTACAATTGTGTATGTATTTCAATATAAAAATGTATTTTCTTCAATGGCATATAAATTACAGTCTAGTAATTTGCTGGCAAATCATAGGTTTTCTATATTAGTTCTTCAATACTAGCTTAATGAATAATGATTGGCTGCGTTTTTATTTAATTTATTTGTAACATTATTTTTCTTGTAAATTAGATATTTTACTCAAGTATTTTGTTTTGTATTACATACATAGTATATCTATGTTATATACTTACCTACATAATTTTATAGTCTGGTGTGTGTGTGTGGACGGATGATGACCAATGAGATGGTTATAGATATTTAATGATAGCAAAGATTTAGTATTTCTGTCCCGTAAGTATTAGAAGACGATCCTTTAAATAACAGCAATATTTATAAGTGAAATGTTCTTAAATAACCCGCACTATGCTAGATTGTAAGTTGCATTATGAATAGTGTAAACTCTACTTCCCACCGTTGCAATATATTTTTTACGCCGACCGCCATTTTCTTCTACATGCGTGTGTTTTGCGGTCGTTCCCTCAATGTCACGTCTCAATCCTCATTGTAATGCAATTAATTTAGGTATAATCTAAATGAGTAATACAACGCTCAATTGTTAAACAATTCGCGAATTCACAATGTTAAACAGTGTTGCGTCTGTCCGTATCAATTGCTGATACTACGATACATAATGCACGGCCATGATTTATTTATTAAAGCAAATCATAGCAGTTCACAGATACATTTGTGGGCTAACGACATACAAATCATTCTGACCACCATCTTTGTTTGTCCGCGCCACATATTTACGCATTCATCGTTCTAAATTCATAATTTCCATTGTCTATGTCTGATGTTTTTTTTAAATCCCCACCTGTCATCTGAAGCGTCTATTTCATCACAATAAACCATTAAGCACCGGCCAGTCTCCTGTGAATAAAGAAAAAAATACTCGACGGTCGAGTCCGCGAAGACGTGTCACAGCCGCCATAATATTCTACTTTATTTAAACGAAATTGCTATTATATTCACAGTACATTACCTCTTACGAGGTGGCAGTGAAACAAAAACGTGTAGCGACAAAGCAATGTATATCGTTAACAATGAACACGGCACGAACGGAATTATCGTAAAATAATGCAGTGGTAGCAAACAGTGCGGCGTTCGTTCGTGACTCAATCGACGCAAGGGGCCGGCCCGCACCCGTTTATTCATAACCGGCGAGTAACACACTCGACAATTGCGGACTGGCTGATAACAGTCCATTGCCGTGCTAACAGGACTTTCATTAGATGCACTGGTGAGCTCAGCCGGCGATGTAAAGCGAACATATGGAAATATTGCGCCCGAACGTTGTATATGAACTGCTTCGCTTATCGACGCTAACTCTCGACCGTCTCGTCTTGTTTTTAAAGGAGCTCAAATCGTTTTATATTATTACATCTCTTAATTAATTGACTTAAATTGTCTTAACTCCTATTTAAAAACGTACATAATATTTTTTAAAAGTAAAGCTACAATTTTTTTATTTAATTTTCAAACGTGGAATCGCCGTCATACACGTACGCGCGAAAGATATGACAAACAAGATGGCGGTCGTAATAGACTAAATAACTTATTTTAGTAATTTACGAACCGGTTTCAAGTTTATGACGTAACTACGTTAAACTTTACAATTTTATAATTACTTTGGGTATTGAGAAAACCTTGTTTTTGTTTTTCTCAGCGTACATTTTGATGCGGATAACATAAAAGTAGCTTTTGTGATGTTCGGCTGTCTATGTCATTTCTTAATTGACTCAGGAAATTCCGTTTTGGGAATAGGGAAAAAGCAAGTTGCGTCTGTATTATAATTTTCCTTGACAATGTTTGTAAGTCGTAACACATTTCATCGTTAGTGATTCATAATGAAATGATGCTATACTATGCGTGATCATTTAGCATCCTGCGATGTATTTTTGTGGATGATATTCTGAGTAAAATATTTTTTTGTTGGTAAAAAATGTAATGAAATTTTTATGTTATGTTATTTTATAGACATAAAAAGTCTTACGCAATTCCTTCTGTATGTCTAGAGCACTTAGGAATCGGTGAAGGTTGGCGCATCAGAAAGCCGTCTAATATCTATTTTATTGACAAATACATGGTCCTTCTTACTCGAAATACTAAAACGCAACTAAACTCTACCTGTCTTTACGTTACAGCTCAAAAATGCGATAGATGGCACGTCTTATATTAATAATCGTTTCAGCATTCAGTAATCAATTTTCAATATAAATAAAATATGTAAAAAAGTCTTACATAGTTCCATTATTGCAATCAAATAAAAGACTGAAAAACGTATATTGTAGTCGATTGCAAATAATTATCTACTTCGCAGCCGTTTTCTGCGTAATAAATAATAAGATAATTCTATATTACTTACGCATTTCGTATCATCCATCTTTCAAATCTGTATAAAAAAGGATCACACAATTTCAATGCGTTCGAAATCCGTTGTGCTAGCAAGTCGCAGGTAACTTGACTCACTTCGTGTGACGTCATCTCAGCTGTACTTGCCGCTAACAACTTTTACTAAACTCCTTGCTATGTTATTATTTACAGCACTTATAAAGGATATTTTATTTGATGCGTTAATTAAGAATTTCTGCTTAGGGATTTCTTCCAATAGATAAATTGACTAAATGTTAAATAATTCTACAGATATTATTTTTTTTGGAACATGGAAAAATCGGCCGATATATTAATTACGAGTAGTTTTTTGTTGGCTAAGGAATTAGTTTTTAATTGTAGGAAATATTAAAGAAAAAGTTGCAATGTTTTATAGATGAATTGCGTCATATTTAGCGGAAATATTAAATAAGTCGTTGCGTATTTTCCGTAGTGAATCACTTTGATGTATTTGTCTTTCACTCAAAGACGCCATTTATTGTAATATAATATTCCACGACTTTCATACAACGCCATCTAGTCTCAAACTAAGCAGCGCTTGTATTATGAGTACTAGACAACTGATAAACATATATACTTCTAAATACATAATATTACAGATAAATTACACCCAGACACAGAACAAATGATCGTGATTATCACACAAACATTTGTCCTGGGTGGGAATCGAACCCACGACCTCTGATATAGCAGTCACTGCAGGCAGGACCATTTTCCACTAGACCAACAGGCCAGTTAAATAATATACCAATCCAATATTTCAATAAAATACATTATTTGAAATTAAGGACATATTGGAGTTTCCTGCCGGTTCTTCTCCATAAGAATGACATTTTGGAACCGCGCAACTAGAGTCTGAGTCTGAAACAGAAAGTGCCTGAGAAGGCCTACTCGAAATAAAAACCTTTTGATTTTAATTTTGAAGACACAGGATCAGCACAAATGGTGCATATTTGGAGAGGCCGATGTCCAGCAGTGGACTGCACCGGCTAATTAATTAATTGACACACGTCATAATTTCTTTGACTATAACAGCTTGGGCTTAGTTTATTTTTTTGTAAATAATAAGTACAGGCAGTCTTATAATCAAGAGACGGTAGGTACGCGTATTTTTTGATAACGTATTGATATTATGATAACAAAAACAAGATAAAATTATAGTCTGTCTAATAAAAAATGAAAAAATCTGTCTAAACTAATTTTAAAATTGTGTTTAGGAGAATGTCAAAGGTTACAAGAAATCCAATGGATTTCAGGTGTTACGCAAATTCTATTGAAAACATATTAAAAATTATGACCAAATAGGATCCCTTTTCGAAGGCATTTTAGTATCTATCTATACTAATAATTTAGTACATTTCCTTGCTAATCTCAAGATATTATAGATACATTATAGAGACCACAGTAGAGACCTAAACAACAAAATGATTTTAAATCTATCTTTAATCTACAGCATTTTTTCAATAATAAAATTAGAATCGCATATCGATAACAAGGTACATTGATAATCTATTTATTTATTTAGTTAATCAATAATTTCAAGATTGCCTTAGGCATATTATTATAGTTATCATAGGGTCAGAAGCTAAGTTTATGTAGCTATTCTTTTTTAGGGTTCCGTACCCAACGGACCCTATTATTTTCTGTTATAGATGATAGTACGGAACCCTTCGTGCGCGAGTCCGACTCGCACTTGGTCGGTTTTAACTTACATTTAATAAGGATCCTACCTCTTCCTTTATCCAAACCTCTGTGTTTCGCTATTTCCAAACGCGTGCGCCCGATAATCTGACCAAAGACCTTAAACAAAAAAGAACAATCTCCTCATTAAATATAATTCAACGAATTAAAACTTTACTATCTTATATCGCTAATTTAGGAAGTAACGTTTGTGTTGTTAAGTTTCGCGTGGGCGGAGGTAGATCAACCTACACAGCTGGCCTTGATCCGGTAACATTGAATATTCAAGTGGTTTTGGCGTTTTTTTTAACCATCTTCTTAAGATATCAATGAGAACGTTTGAGTACCCAAAGGTGTTATACTGAACTTGGTTATTGGAAATATAATTTGATTAAAGAGAACATGGTTATGTTGTGAATACCGCTTCTGCGTATTGGTTAAACTAGCGACTTGCCCCAGCTTCGCACGGGTGAAATGCAGATGTATTGTTCATATAAACCTTCCTCTTGAATCCCTGTATCCATAAAAAAACCGCTTCAAAATCCGTTGCGTAGTTTCAAAGATTTAAGCGAATAGACAGGGAGCGACTTTGTTTAATATGTAGTGATAGTGATTTTCGAAAGAAGCCATCGACATAGAGTTACAAAAACAATCCTCATGACTCTTTATTGTTAGTATCAACTGACCGTAGTATTTCTTCGGAAATTTTGTCACTTTCTCTCTTCTTCTCTTTTTTTAGTTTATTTCTCTATGCAGATACAGTATTACAGATAATGGTGACACGTTTGATAATGGTGACACGTTTCCGTATGAACAAATGTATTTTGTAATGAAATCCATTTGCAGGTTTTCATCATCATTCCCCTGCCCTTATCCCAATTATTATTATTTGGGGTCGGCGCAACACGTCTTCTAGACGTGTTGCTTAAAGTTTTGGCTATGGTTTTATAGTCGGCCGCCTGCCTGACACTAACCCTCTTTGGGAATGCGATTGTTGGTTGTTTACCCGCCACCATTCGGGTGACCCAAGGTGCTTGTTACAGTGCACTGGGTCTTAAGGTCCATTAGTCGCCTTTTACGACACCCAGTGGAGGATATGGGGTGGTGCTATTCTTTATATCCGGACATCACACGGACATTTGCAGGTTTTGTATTTCAATTATCGAACTCCTTTTTCACATTTCTGATAACTTCTTAGCTGCAAAACAAAAAGGAATTTTCTTTTTCATTGTTATTCATTATTTGTTATTACACACTGTCTATGTTTCTTCCTGTTTTCTCCTGTCGCAGCTCTGCTGGCAGAAATTTCTTAAGATATAAGCAGTACCTTGATACCTATTGTTTTTATATAATATATATCGTCTTCTCCTTTCTGTAAATTGTGTGTACATAAATAGATAAACAAATGAAAAAAGTTTTTTTGTTAATGCAGTCAAATCGTAACTTCTTACATATGCATTGTATTGCATTAACTTCCCGATACATACTTTCTGCATAAATATTGACTACTGTTTGTAGATATACCTATAGGTAAGTTAATAATGAATACTCGCCCGCTAACCATTTATTTTGGCTGTGACACATCGGCATTGCCGCTCCATCCATTTTGATTGTGAAGTGAATTTGTAGCGAATCATTGCGGGCCAATTTACGATATTATGTACCTAACGATCCATTTCTTACCTGCCTTTGGTTTTAAATTAGTTTTATATAATAATGCTTAACCAGTTGTCCACTAAACCACAACTATTATTTGTATTATAATAGATATTATTACTACGATTGAACAAGGGCCCATTCCCATTTCATTTTCAAAACTTGAACTTGACCTATACATTATGTATTTACCACTCGGCTATCCGTGCAGTCAAAATAGTGCCTTCAATAACATTGGTGCTTGCCTGCGCTGGGGATGGAACCTGCATCTCGTGCATACGCAAATTCCAAAAAGACTTTAAGTTTTTTAACATAAAACCTAATAACCTCTTCAAAAGTAGTCTAGAAATGTAGTTCAGATAATATTGGCCTAACGACTGGCCTGTTGGTCTAGTGGTTAGTGGCCCTGAATGCTATACCGGAGGTCTTGGGTTCGATCCCCACCCATGAAAAACAGTTTGTGTGATGAACACGATAATTTGTCCTGTGTCTGGGTGTAATTTGTCTACAATATGTACATATTTAGAAATATATAAATGTGTTCATCAGTTGTCATAGTACTCATAACACAAGTAACTCTCGTATACTTAATTCGAGACTAGATGGCGTTGTGCGAATGTTAAGGAATATTTAATAGAATATATCTGAGTGAATAAATCGTTGGTGTGTCAATAAATAAAAGAAGTCTAGAAATGTAGTTCAGATATTACTTGATAGTTACCGAGCCATTTCGTATTGCAGTGATGTAACCTTCGATGGTAGTTAGTAGGTGCGCATGCGCGTCTGACCGGTGCGCACGTCAGTTTAAATTTAACTGCTAAGCTGATCTGACTGGTTGTAAAATAGGTTTAAAGTAATTAATTAGTTTTCGGATGGAAATAAAAGGGGGCTTGGTCAAAAAGATTATTATCGTAATTAAATTGTGATAGGTATATTTTTTTTACTATAGTAAGCAGAGTTGACTTACGTGTTATTGAAAAATTAACAATAAATAATTCGATTGTAAATAAAGGTGACTTGTACTCGGTAAAACAACAAATTCTCTTAGGTACATTTTTATTTATTTTTTGAAGTGTCTAAAATTGTATGCCCCTATTTTTATAAGAATATAAATTAAATTAGTTTTGTGGATATACGTGTCCAAATTAACACAGAAACAATTGCTTAAAGGTAAAGGTAAGAGAAATAGGTTGTAATAATACATTCTGTAACTCATAAAAACTACCTTTTTAGGATATGCATCCGGGATTCCTATTACGTCATTTATCTGACGCAAGACGCGAAGGTTCACAAAAAATCATGACGTAGAATTGCGAAATTATTTGAAATGTGTTGAGTGGCCTATTGGTGTAGTCACTAGTGGTTAGTGGCCCTGACTGCTATAAGTTCGTGGGTTCGTTTCCCACCCAGGATAAGTATTTATGTAATGAGTACGATCATTTGTTCTGTGTCTGTATGTAATTTAGCTATAATATTAGTTTTATAATTGTATGTATTATTTTATAGATATTGTTATGTTATATGTATAAGTATTGTATTTTCTATGGGCCCTAGTTGCCTGAATTAAATAAATAAACAAAAAAATATCTATAGCTTTCCCTATAATACTGTATGATTCTAAGAAGAATGGTGTTATTAGTCATAATCCGAACTGCATCGATTCTCAGATTTATCCACGATCTTGATCTAACCGTTGCAGCGTTGTCTTGGCACGTGGCGCCCGCACTGACTTATCAACTAATTAAGGAAAATGATTAAGAAAATAATTCTAATAAAACCAAGAATGTTGTGTTGTGAATACCAGTAGCGGTATTACTTGGAAGAGTAAAACAACAGAAAAAAAATCAAATTGGAATATCATTGTCAAAATGATATTTGAAAAAGAAAAAAAAACATCCAATATGATTGCAAATATTATTATTTCAGCTTTACCCCGCGGTGATACCAATAAATATACCACAACTTAGCACAACGCCACGTAGTCTCAAACTAAGCGAAACTTGTATTATGAGTACTAGATAATTGATATACATACTTCTAAATACATACATATTATAGATAAATTACACCAAGACACAGAACAAATTATCTTGCTCATACGCGACCGGAGAGATCAGGCGTGGGAGATCACCCATTTTTACGTGCCTTCCGAAACACGGAAGCTGTAATATTTATTTTGAAAACGCACATAACATTCAAAATGTCGGTGAGCGCTTTAGGGATCAAACTCGAGACCTTTAACTTGGCAGTCCTACGGTCTTACCACTAGACTATAACCATACCATATAAACTAAGTTCTTTGATTTATTATCTGAACACTCTCCGAAACTAATACAATCGAAACATGTTCTTAATAGGTTTGTTATTTCCTCTAATTTAATACCTTGAAACTAATTTGCGTAAACTTTTTGCGCGTAAAGAAATGTTGTATACATCGGCGAGGCGTTGAAAAATAAAGGATAATTGTTTGATACATATTTTCTATTAATTATTCTTAAATCTTTTAGTCTCGATGATAATTATTTTAAATCTACGTTTTAAAGCAATATTGTTGCTGATGTGGAAGTAAGGCTCCTCTCTCTATGGCTGCGGGATGTTCATAAGAGTTACCGCACCCTGGCACTCAAAGGGCTCCAGGAGGAACATAGTGGGTTTTAGTCAGTAAGTCTGACACTCCCTCCCGCTGAACCCACAGCGGGCGGGGTCATTTGATGATTTCCCACGAAAAAAAGGCTCCTCTCTATACCTGTTAAGTAATGTTTATTAAGCCTTTTTGCTTCTATAACTGCAACCGCTTGGCTAAAGGCTTAACTTCAGTCTCACCATCCTGGCCCAGTGAAGCAGTATAAACCTTCCTCGAGGCAAACTGTGGCTGACCTTTAAAAAAAAACAACTGCAACCGAAGTACTTTCAGAAATGGTGGTAGGTCCCCTAAACTTTAAACCATATTGTACTGTGTAAATACCCATATTTCTTTTCCTTTCAAATAGTCATTATATTAAACCTGCTTAGTCCAAAATTGGCAAAGCGATTGCGATTTTTTTTGTAGCGATAATATTTATACGATATTATTAGCCTAAGAACGATCATACTTGTAAAAAGTTATGCATTCCGCAAATATGTGTCATTCCTGTTTACTATGTCGATAGCGATCTGAATCTTATCTACCGATGACTTGTCTGCAGTCAGATCCATAATCGCGTCGGTTCTTAGTAAGACCATCCGGTAGTCCGCAACAGTTTAACAGATTGTACCTCTTTTACTGGAGGGAACATTCACATAGGTGTCCAGTCTTTTAGGGATAAGGCCAGGGAGTGTGGGATTCAGTAAACCGTCGACCCATATTGGTCGAAGGTGACCCGCGGTCGGTGCGTGATGAACGCAACGCATTTCCGCGCACTAACCAAACGCGGGAGACGTTGCATGGCGGTTCAGGTTTAGTTAATGTGGTGGGTGTACATGAGGATTCCTCCGCCTTACTAACAAAAAATAATAGCAAAAAAATAAGATGAAGAGGAAGGGAAAGGCCAAAGAAAAGATTTTTTCATAGTGAGGGTTGTACAAGGAATGATATGAATGAAAAAGGAGTAAATGATACTGTGACGTCTGATAGGGGAGAATGGACAAATAAACGTGTTGCATTGATCCCTAGTAAAATAGGATAAGGGCAGGGAGATGATGTTATTAGAAGTATATTATGTAATGTTGCTGTTTCGTCCCAGTAATGAGTATGAAGCCCTTTCACTTTACCACCCACACCTATCCATAAATTTTGTGTGGTCTATGCGCATTTTAATGTATGTTGTTTTTACGAAATCAAACATATGACTCTCCAAGCTTTATTTTTTTTTCTGTTTCTCTCATCTGCAAAGCAGAAATAAATTATCCTATGATATAAAATTTTTAAACGTTAATTGGTTCTAAAAGAAGACGAACCTATTAAGGTATACATACAAACACAGCATTATGTTTGTACTAGAGTCTGAATTTAGTAAAATTCTTCTTAGTTATCAGCTTCACCCCCGGAGCTTACCATCACATCTAAAAGTAAGATTATTGCAGTTGTGGAAGTGAGACAAAGCAGTAAAGAATGACGTAGAGCGTCGTCTCTTTTCTACAACTGAAAGTGCAACTAAGTGGTGTTAACAGGCTCCTGGGTATGGTTTAGTATCGTATAATCATTGATCATTCCTCTGCCCATTCTTTTTCTCTCTCTTGGGAACAGACTTACTGACTAAAACCCACTATGTTCCTCCTGGAGCCCTTTGATTACCAGAGTCGCGGTCCCGTGCCCTTATCCTAATTATTATTTGGAGTCGATGCAAAATATTTTCTTCTTCCAAACGTTATAGTTATCGTTAGTCGTCGTTAGTCTACTGTTTAGTATCGTATATATTGTGGTAAAATCTTTTGGGGTCAGTGTAATCTGTTAATAACCTATTCATTCATTGTTCTCAGTGTGTTGATGTTAAATGTTTTCGCACCGAACTAGAAATATTGATTAGGTTCTAGAAAGGTGCCTGCTCACCCACTTTTGTATAATGACTATTTTAGTTGTGACTGCAGTTGTGTGCCCTAGTTTACTATATTTGTTGGGTCTTTTGGTAAAAACGTGAACTTGTGTTTACTAGTTTTTAAATCTATAAAATAATAATAATACCAGTCTATGGATGTCCCATAGAGACATTTTCCCAAAAGAGAAGGATAGACAATTACTAATTAGGTTTGCTAACTACTGGCATTTCAGATAACCAATATTTGGATAGGCTTCAAGACTGGCTCGTAGATCTAGACCAATGGGCCAGTCTTAAGGCCTGTGTTGCCTGGTTAGTGGCCCTGAGTGCTATGCCGGAGGTCGTAGGTTCGATTCTCTTCCGGGACAAATGTTTGTGTGATGAGCGCGATCATTTTGTTCTGTGAAATTATTTATTTATCTTTTTTATCTGTAATGATGATATTTAACAAACGTCATAATATTTATTTGCTTTCGTTTATCCATATTACCGATTTGGTGATCTCTATAAAAACGGAATCGTTATCTGTAGAGGCGAGAGATAACAGAAAATAGGTGTTTGTATGATCGGACAACATGTAAACATATCACAAGTAGGTATTTGGTGGTAGGTAGTAATTCATAGTAGGGTGGGCAGAAGTGTAGGTACGAGATAGTTCATAAAATTATACGTATTTGTGTCTTTTTTTGCTTTTGAGGTGATAAGTTAATGACTTCGACCCTTGGCGTTCGGATATGTCGAACTTGAAACAAATACATGATCAAAATCAAATTAATTTCAAAATACAAAACAGCTCTGCCCTGTCCTTTCTATTATCGGAGTCACAGAATCGTCCATAGGATCATTACCAAATACCCTGTTTTTCTTTTTAAATCTTTTGCTCGGCTAAAATTCCTTACAACCGTTTTTAGGAGAACTTATAATACTTTTTTTTGGATCTGGTCAGCCGCAGTTAACCTCAGGGAGGCTTTGACTGTTTCACCGAACTAAACCTTTTTATATCATCATCAGCCCTAAATAACCTACTGCTGGGCATAGGCCTCCCTTTGTCTTTGCCATTCTCCTCTGTCTCTTGCCCTTTGCATCCATCCTATTCCTGCTATCTTTTATATGTCGTCCACCCATCTCATCCTCGGTCTTTCGCCGCCCAAGCCTTGTAATAAAGTTAATGTTAATGTTCTTCTGAAGGTTAAAATACATTATATAATATTCTACGACTTTCACACAACGCCATCTAGTCTCAAACTAAGCAGAGCTTGTGTTATGAGTATTAGACAACTGATTCACATACTTATATACTTCTAAATACATACATATTAGAATATGTAGAATATGTAGATAAATTACACCCAGACACACGACTAATGATCGTCCTCATCACAAAAACATTTGTCCTGGGTGGGGATCGAACCCCGACCTCTGATATAGCAGTCAGGGCCACTTACCACTAGACCAACGGGCCAGGCAAAATATTTAATAATATTAAAAGTCTGAGTTATTGTTAAAGTAAATATCTAATCAATTAATTAAATTTTCTGTGACTATGTCTGATCCATTAATGATCATCGCTCATAAGAGGACCCCAAAAAAGCGCATGTTTAAATTTTCCATCCATTACATTCACAATACAGTAAGAGCCTTTAAGTTGCTCAGGCAAGTTCGTAATAAAATATCACCGTCTCTCTCTCACATACCTTGCATATTATACTTCGATCTATATTTTGCCTCTTTTCCGGACCGCCAAGTAATATTGCGAACGTTTTTTTTTTTACAATGAGCAATATTCCCAGTCTGTAACACATACTTATTCAATTGTTTTCTTATCAATAGCCAAATTTATTTGAAATTATACATAATTATCATGCGTATAAGTTTTACGATTGGTTCTTAAATAATTTTGTTTTGAAAAAGTTTTTTTTCGTGGTAAAAGCGTTTATTACCCTGAATAATTTTATTTAAAAGATTCCAAGCGTTTAATAATAAAAAATAAACCGCACTAAGAAGCGAAAGTTATGTAAAGTTTCTACGACGCAATGTCTGAAAACGACTACTAACGCCATCTGTTGTAAATGATTGGAACTAAACGCGACACGTAACGCTAAAAATAACAATCTTTATGTTTGAATCGTTTTTTATAGGAGGGAGAATTAAAAAACAACGACGTAGAATTAAATGATTATATTTTTAATTATAATTATTAAATTTTCTTTTTCTATAGGTACTGTTAAAAAGTGCCTTGTTTGATCTCGCAATTGAGAGACATACATTTTGCCTTATTAACTAAATATTACACGTTAGGAATAATACGTAATTTGAAAAACAAGAACAATAACTGTATAAAAATCATAAAAACATTTAAAAAAAGCATGTATTCGGTCAAATTGAGTAACGCCCTTTTTGTAGTCGATTAAAAATAAAAATATATTTTTGTCAGCCATAATATATCTTTCCGTACGTACAATCCCTTATCAATCTCTTATATTCAAACATACAAATACATAGCTTCTTCATTGTACTAGAAAGTAAAGATAAAGACCTCTCGTACGTTTGTTTGTAAATAACATCTGTTAGTGTGAAATACGAATACGTAACGCGAAGGGAATGTGATGTCATAATGCAGATATACATAGCTTACGATATCGCTTGTAGGAACTAGGCTCAACATTAGGAACTAACATTTTATATTATAAATGTGAAAGTTCGTAAACATTGACCAAAATAAAAACCGACTTCAAAAGCAGCGGCACTATAAACTTGATAATAGTCTAAATGACAAAAGTTATCATCATCTCCTTTTGTCACCTAGGTACTGAAGTTGAAAAATTTTTAGGTTGAATATTTCCCTTTAAATGGGGTTATGTGTCTAGGTATTGACAACGATCGTTGCTCTCGATTTCGTAAAAAAAAAAAACAAAAATAACGACGAAGTGAGAACCTCCTCCTTTTTCAAGTCGATTGACAACCACCGGTGTGCTTTTCCGTTCCCTATTATCTGGGGCCACGGGAATGCTTTCGCAAACTACTGCGACACGCACTGAGGGTCTACTGCGACCTATTAAAGTATCTACCTAATATTATTGCAGTTATGGAAGCGTGACAGCGCAATACACGGCGTAGACAAGCTCCTTTCTATGACTCTAATAATTATACTGATATTTTGACGTCGTTCCTTCATCAATTCCAGCTCTCATACCTATTCTAATTACTATTTTATTTGACTTCTATGCTTAACCATAGCAATTATTATTGCATCTCTTTGAAATCACGGGCTAACCTTAAGGGAAGAAGCCCGGTCCTTTCTAAAGGCACGGGGACACAGGTTGACACTCAGAGGCTTTGTTGAGAACTTTAATCTAAAATGTGTAATCTACCAAGAGTCATCAATTACTGATCTATGAAAGAACAGACATGGACGGCCGGTAGCTACAAATTATTGTTAATTATGGAGACGACACAAATTAGGGGTAGGTAGGATATGTCAGATGTTTTTCCTTCCCTCACTATAAAAACTATGGCAAATGCCTTTCAATACGTGAAAATGCAATCAAATTGCATCTATTAATAATCTCCATAAATTATAAGCAGACCAGTTTAATTAAGCACTATTGCTGTATAAGCAACGTGTTCAACCCGCATGCTATTAAAACGCGTCCAGCTTGCACTTTTCCGCTGACCGTACTTATGAAAGAGCGAGATAAGTTGAGCATGCAGTTTTGTTCGTTAGGTACGGACAGCAGATTAGATAAACTCTAATTAGTATAAAGTTTTTGATGCTTTATTTTGGTTAAGTAGTTTGTTTGTGTTTGGTTACTTATGCAAGTTTTGATTCTGTAGGTTGTGAGTATTACGCCTGTGTAGCTTTGTGTGCCCCTGTGTGGGCGCCAATAAGAGAGTTCTAGTCCTACAAAATGTAAAAAGACAGTAATCATTTTTTTCTTATATTAAAAAGGTTATAACTCTGTAATTGTTTGAACACGCCAGTCTAGAAAATAACTAATCAGATTGAATAAAAACTTATTTTTCCTTAATCGAATTCTTGGAGAAAGATAACTAAAGGGTCCCTGAAGTTATAAATATATTTATAATAGGTATTATTTAATTATAATATTCCTTTACCTCTTTCTAGAATCACAACAATCATACCAACACGCAGTGTGCACTCATTTCCACTAACTAATAATATTCAAAACTTGTACAAGTCAACATAATATGAAATAAACAGCGCTATCATAATTTATTTTACGGCAAGCATATTCCCGTTTGTAAATACCACTCATATGATATCAAGTGCCTACTATGTAAGTATGTAAGCATATTATTATATCCGAACATAATGGCGGACGTTCTCACAAGCGCGTGTAGTCAATACAACTCTTCTTTGCGCGTGGCCCTATGTGTGCCTTGTAAATATACAGTAACGTTGTGTGCAGTGTTACAAGGATCTTTTGCCTCGCGACCGAAATCGGAACTAATACCGTCATATATGAAAAATCATCACTTTTGATAGACAGTTGAGTTGATTCTTGTTGCCAATATGCACAGTATAGCCCTCATGTTAATGTCATTCACGTTCTAAAAGATCCTTGTAGCATTATAACGTTGCGCGCAAAGATGAGTTGAATTAATGAAGCATTGCAAATGACTCATGTGCGGAATCCATTTTCAAATTCTTTTTTTTTTAAGTTGCGTTGCGTAGGTATCGTGTAATAGTGGCCAGTGTTATTCGATTTTCGAATTCTTCGATGAATAATACGCGTAAGCTTTTTAAATTCAAGGACATTTTTTTTGTTTTTATGATGATTAAGTCAAGTCATCGCAAGGAGGTCATTTGACTAAATAGGTTGTTAACTTATGTTCTTTCTCGAATAAATTAGTTTGATGTTTATTATTATTAGTGAATGTTTTTGATTTTAATTCAACGTTATGGCGATCAATGATAGTTTAAGTTGTTATGAGAAATTGTAATTTGAACGTAGTTGCAGCTGTGCGGTTATTCGAAACACGTACGGTCGTATGTATTATCACAGTCTAAATATCATACAGTCGTCCGACGCCTTTGATCTTGTGGAAAATGCCGACAACGTCTTGACAGTATCGCGATGGCAAGGGTTGTCAAAATTAAAAATATTAATAAAATTATTTATTTATAGCAGATCAACATCGTTAACATTATAATCATTAAAAAAGTGTAACCTAATATTATTATAACTTGCTGAGAACCAATTGAAAAACTATGACAATAAATAATATTAAATAAAATAAAATAAGTACCTAGCCTACCTACCTATTCATACTTCTTTCCGTCCACCATTCGGCCATTTTGTTGGCGTTGTCAACTTTGACGGGCATGACAAATATTTTTATTATTAAATTTACGTATTCACTCTACAATAACAAAACATTATTTATTTACCTTTCTTCTGTTCGTGGAAGCTGATGAAACCGCAGATCCTTATTAATACGAGATGAAGACTTGCAATCTCTCACAGCACACGTCGTATGCACCATTTTATAAAATAATTACGAAAACAAACACGCGTAAGCCCTGAATGACGTGTCCCGAACTGCTAACATTATTTAGTTCGCAGTTCGGGCTCGGCCCTCCCGCGTCCCACCCCTCGCACCCCGCACGATTGCCCTGTCTAGACGCCTTCGTCGGACGACTGTATGACAATAATATATTTAGACTGTGGTATTATCGTATGTACTGGGTAACTTGTAAGAAGTATACTTCGTACCTACTTATTTTTTATTTGATCTTTGTATAAAAATATGTTTCTTTAACCTTAATACGATGAATTTAGTTTGTAAGTCTTGCAAAACTCGAGAAAAGTTTAACTAATTCGGGTAAATTACTTAAATTATTTATGGATCGCCGGGAAGACAAAAATAACTGTTATTTTATTAAAGTTTAATCTCAAACTTGCTTGATTTCTTTCACGTACAACTTAAAACAATTCTCTTTACAATCGCGTATCAAGATAAGGTGTAAAATATGCTTTAATGAGTTTATTGATATTATTCAAAAACTGGTTTCCACTGCTCTTTGTATTTAAAGACGCTTGGCTTAAAAATATTTAAGTATATGCTGGTAGTTGCTGATTCGAGGAGAATAAAAGAGAATTGAATAAATATTGATTTTGCTAATTAATGAAGACACTGTTATAAGGGTCAATCAACTATTTTTTGTAAAATACGATTTCAAATGTGAAAAAACTAAACTTCTAATTTCATCGTGATTTTATACTTAGTGTAGTAGCTAATTTAACCTAGTTTACAAATACAACCCGTGCCGCGACCAACAACGTACGAATTATAATATTTTCACCAGTAATATCGGGTGACACATCATCTTATGTCCTTTGGGTAACCGATGTTTAGATGATAACTTTGTGAATGAAAATGCATTTTTAATATTTATTCTTTAATGTAATCAAAACAAAGTAGTAATAGCAACTGTATTCAAATATAAATTCTGATAAAATTTGAATACTTTTTACAAAAAAAGTCATAAACAAGGTCTCTTGGGTAACCAATACTAAAAAAAAAAAATTAGCTTTTGAGTATTTTGTACTGAGTTGTTCATTTATAAATAATTTTATATTATACGTAATTTAATCAAAGTAATTTAGCTAACAGTAAGAGAAACTAATTATTATGCATATTCAAGAGGTAATAACATAGAAAAAACAACTCTTAAAATTGGGGACATTTGGTGACTCAAGAGACAAATTTAGTGACTCAAGAGACCCTATTACTGCATAAGCATCTTTAGCAATTTCCTTTTTCATAGAATCAACTTTGAACACTCTTTACAATATTTTTGTCTTTTCGGTTTTTACTTTTCTTATATTTGTCTTTTATTGCATTACTTAGGTTCTCATACTTTTCCTTTTCTGTAGGTATTTTTACCTTCTTTTCCAGTTTTTTCTTGGTTCTCTGTAGTCTCTTCTTGTATTTTTCATACTTATGTTTAAGTTTTTCGTTTTTTTTCTTCAATTCAACGTTTTCTCGATAAATTTTGGATCTGTCCCTTCTCACTTTCATTCTTCCCTTTTTTGCTGCTCCAACTGTAAGAGAATCGCATACATTTTGTTCTTGATGAACATCATAATTTTTATTCTGATCAGCAACGTCTTGCTCAGCGTCAGTATCAGCATCTGGAAAGCCTGGAGAACTAGGAGGCGTTGCTTCAAGAACTCTATTGAGATTCTTTTTCCTTATTCTCCAAATCACTCTCGCGTTGTATCTCTCTTTAGGGTTTAAGTCTTTAGTCAGTCTTTTTTTGGCGTGATAGTTTTCTCTCTTCTTTTTTTTGTACTCATTATATTTATCTGGTGGTCCGTGTGGTGTCCGGATATAAAGAATAGCACCACCCCATATCCTCCACTGGGTGTCGTAAAAGGCGACTAATGGAACTTAAGACCCAGTGCACTGTACCAAGCACCTTGGGTCACCCGAATGCTGGCGGGTAAGCCATCAACAAACGCATTCCCAAAGAGGGTTAGTGTCAGGCAGGCGGCCGACTATAAAACCATAGCCAAATCTTTAAGCAACATGTCTAGAAGAAGAAGAAGACGTGTTGCGCCGACCCCAAGTGAAATGGGATAAGGGCAGGAAGATGATGATTATATTTATCTGGATCTTGTTTTAATCTCTCTTTATAACGTCTTTGCTTTTCTGCGTTTGTAAGAGGCATTCCTTATACCTAAAACAAAATAAGCTATGTAAGCACATAAACCCATAACAAAACACTGCAAAAACAAAGCTCATTCCGCTTATCACTCCTTAAAACAGTCGTAACGCATAAAAAATATACATTCCAAACGTTTCATCTGCATGCAAAACCACTATGTCTCTTGGGTAACCACCAGAGTGACCCAAGTGACAGGTTATCCAGGGGACATTTTACACCAAAAGCTGTTCTCATTATGAATTTAATAGGATTAAAATAAAAATTCAGTCCCTACTGACTTATTAGATCATAATGCAATATAAATAGAGAACTAAATCCATTAAAAAGTAAAAACTTACGATGTTGTGCACGGTCTCCCAGCAGACTAACAATAAAGACACGTGACGACTTCTCCGGCCGCAGGCAAAATGGCCGAGCGAATCAAAATTTCATACGACGGCAACCTTGATCGTATGATTCTCAGAACTGTTTCTTATTAGTCTAACGCATGTATATCGCTATCTCACTCGCATTCATGTTCAACGGCCGCGGTTACTCAGTGGACGGAGGATGAACTTAATAAGGCGGGACACTTTCGCGCGGGAATATGTTTTCAAATTATGGAAAATATAACATGACTATATCTTTGTAAATTTCTAAACATGTGCTCATTTATATTTTAGTACTGAACATATACAAAATGATGGGACTTTAGTGAAGATTTTTTAAACCAGAGCAATATATTTCTGAAGCTAGGGGTCAGGGGACACCTACGTTTTGTATAGGAACGTGTGATTACGTCCTCTGGGTAACCAATTATTTTCGTTTAAATTTATGTAAACTTAACTTAATTACTATTTTAGTATTGTGGATTTATCCTGCAATTATGAAAACGAATGTAAAATCATCGATTTTTTTAAAAGTTTCCGAATAAAGACAGTAAGTTCTCTGGGGACAGGTGTTGAACAAAAAAAAGTTGATTGACCCATAAGGAATATTACTTACTAGCAGTTGCCTGAGACTGCGCCCACGAGAATGTCGGTTATAGCTGCAAAAACATTATCCCCTTCCGACGCAGTCTGTTAAAAACTAGCCTATGTGTTAGTCCAGGGTGTCCGTTAACTCTACACCAGCTTTCATTAGAATTGGTCCAGCTGTTTGAGCGTGAAGGAGTAACAAACATCCATCTGTCCATCCTTACAAACATTCGCATTTATAATACCTACTAGTTGCGTAAGTTTAATACGACGTGATTCAGAACATCTTAAACACAGCTTTTCTGCCCTGAAATGAACAACTTTCAAAACGGCAACAATACTTAATTTTCCAAAAACCTTGGCCCTTAAAGCTCAAGATCAAATTTTTAAGAAAGGTCTGAATTATATTTTAGAATCGACCCTTAAACGTTTACTCAACAAAATGGTGACTTTCTTTCGCAGTATCACTTGTTATATAAAAAAAATTAAGTAAAAAAACTTTTTAAGAAAAAGCTTTTATTTAAACGCTCTAAAAAGAAGAAAATAAAATATTCCTTTTGGATTATACTAACAACTCCTCATTATACACAATTTATATATAATAATAAAAGCTTGTCGCGAGGTTTACATACCTATCAACATTCCTTTATATCATAATAATTGGTGGTAAATCGAGCGACAAGCTTTTATTATTATATATAAATTGTGTATAATGAGGAGTTGTTAGTATAATCCAAAAGGAATATTTTATTTTCTTCTTTTTAGAGCGTTTAAATAAAAGCTTTTTCTTAAAAAGTTTTTTTACTTATTTTTTTTTATTTTTTGCTTTTAGTTATTCAAGTTATTATTACTCTCAAAATGCCCTCTCATTTGATACCCATATTGTAGAAGTAGACTAAAGGTAACTATTCCGCCATCCTGCATGGTCCACCATATTGGATTCAGAATGACGTCATATTCTTTTTCTAGTCACTCTTAACAAGCCCTTTCATTTGATACCCATATTGTAGAAGTAGACTAAAGGTAACTATTCCGCCATCCTGCATGGTCCGCCATATTGGATTCAGAATGACGTCATATTCTTTTTCTAGTCACTCTTAACAAGCCCTTTCATTTGATACCCATATTGTATAAGTGGATTAAATATAACTGTTCTGACATCTTGTATGATCCGCCATATTGAATTTAGAATAACGTCACATATTTTATCATATATTGTCATCCAAACAAAATGCATCCACAAAATTTCAGCACAAACGGTTGAATATATCTACTTCTTTTAATGACAGCACATTTCCATTTCTAAAATTTTACTGATATTAAAAAAAACAAATGTGGCAACGCACTTCCGTTTCTGAAATTCTACTGAAAAAAACTTGGTCTTTCAGCTTACTGATTCAATCGGTTGTTATTAAATGCTTAACCCGTTGCCAAGCAACCAAACTCGAATTCTTCGAAAGTAATTTTCTTCGACCTACTTGCGATGCCATAAATCATAATTCATACTTATTCTTAGATGTATAGTTCCTTTAGATGTATAGTTTAAATTATACTGGGTTTAACTTGAATATGAACTTAAATGTGGGTATTTTGACTATCTGTTGGAGACCTACGCAGAGCTTGTATTATGACAACTGATAAACATACTTATATATTTCTAAATACATACTTATTATAGACACAGAACAAATGATCGTGCTCATCATAAACATTTGTCCTGGCTGGGGATCGAACCCACGACCTCTATAGCAGCCACCAACCACTAGCCCAACAGGCCAGTCATCATCACCAGTTTATACACTTTACTCATCCAGCAATAAAACCTTTGTCAGTCGACTAATCTCTTAGATTACTTAACTGTCAGTTATGATAGTTGTTATCTTATGATAAGTAACCTAAATACTAAATAGTCATGGATTGTGGCGACTTATCTTCTGAGTTAAACCCACACCTATATGTAAGTTAGATCAGACGTCAGTTAGGAATAGGAACTATTAAAGATATTCGAGAAATTGTTGCGTGATCTTGACCCATATACGTATACAGTTACCCATATACATAAAGTCGCTTCCCGCGACTGTCCGTTTCTCTATATGCTTACCTAAATCTTAATAACTACGCAATGAATTTTGGAAGGACTTGGTGGAGGCCTTTGCTCAGCAGTGGGACACAATAATAAAGAAAAAATGAATTTTTGATGCGTATTTATTAGATAGGATGCACCAAGAGGAAGGTTTTAAGTTTTTTTAAATGTATAAGTATAATATCTGCATCAGTATTTCACCCGTGCAAAGCTAGGTAGACTCGCAACGGTGTCTAGATTAGTCTAGAACATCGCAATAGCAAAGCGACAACAATTGTTGGCGATGTTATTGCTGACTGATTTCTAAGTTTAATGACGTTATTAAGATACGTAATAGGGGTTTTTCAATATATTTACATGGACATATTCAGTTGGTATATTCAGCTATGTTTTCATTTTGCCTAGAAAGGTAATAGAAATAAATAAATTAATCTAGTAGTAAATTCGCTGCAATTTTGGTAGATTTCCATAACTTTTTCCCGTTACACCCAGATTTTCTCTTTAGAACCTTTGTATTCTTCCTTAACTAAAGTTAAACATATTGTCCATCGATTCCTTATCCAGTAAACCAAGAATCAAGTAACGTTTTCCCATGTCATGTACTTTCTAAGTTAATCTAATGCCAATGGCTACCGGTGAAAGGAATCTGACGCAATGTCGACTAGTCTATTGACTGAAATTGTCAGAGCAAAAGGTTTCTTGAGGAAGAAGGTCTTTAATAATACACTAGCGACCCAGCCCAGCTTCGCACGGGTGAAATACTGGTGTATTATACACATAAAACTCCGTTTTGAATCACTCTATCTATAAAAATCAGTTGCGTAGTTTTAAAGATTCAAGCGGACGTATTAACAGACAGCGACTTTGTTTTATAATATGTAGTGATAGCGATTGACTATGTAAAGATTCTTTAGTATTTTTTTTCAATAGCTCTAATAATACGCAGGTGCAGCGGGAGGGAGTGTCAGACTGTTACTGACTAAAACCCACTATGTTCCTCCTGGAGCCCTTTGATTGCCGGGCGAGCGGGAACTCTTACAAATATCCCGCAGCCCGGGCTGATGTCTTGACCCTTGATAATGACAATATATTAGAAGACTCTCAGTACGCTTTTTTAAGAGATCGCTTATTTATATTGTTTTTTATTTATCTAATGATGTTCTGTTTTTGTTACAGGTAAGCATTCATTGGTTGTATTTGAACCTGGGATAATATTAAAGGTAAAATATTTACAGTTTATCGGGGTTCTTGGTAAAAATGCGGTTCCCACCGCAGAGATGACAATTTTTTTACCATCTTCAAAAAAAAACTCAAAAAGAAAGCTCATTTAAAAACAAAATAATAATAACGTTCACTGCTAAAATTATTTGTAGCTTAATAAGAAAGCGAAATATATCAAACCATTGTAAAATATCATAGTACCTACGTATCTTTAGAGTCATGGCCAAGATCTTAACGAAAGCCATCAAATCCTTAATATAAAGTGACAGACACTATGATTCAGAATGCAGAAACGACCCCCCCACCATCTACTCTTAAAGAAATATTTTTGCAGATGTGGAAGCGCGATAGCGTACCACACAGCGTATAGCGGCGTCTCTCTTCCGCCATTTCAATAGTATTGCTTTAAGGCCGGCCTCATACAGTACGGAATTCAGAATCTGAGAGTCGGTTCTTTATTACAAATATGTAAAAAGTGTGTTAGTATTACTCACCTGTAACTTAAAAGTGGTTTGGATTGAAATAAAGAACAGACTTTCAGATTCTGAATTCCAGAGTGTGTGTGACCGGCTTAAGAGGTGGTAGGCGCTCTGTTCGTTCATTCAACGCGACGTGCTACGCGCGCGCGCACTGTGACGTCACTGCGTCAATGATTTACATGCGGTTTTATTATCGGAAATCTGCCGGCAAGATATTTAAATGTTAAACTGTTGTTATTCTGAAAAGAAGGAGAAATTAATGAGAGAATTTGTTTTTATTTGTCTTTTGGATTTATGGATTAACATATTGCATCCAGTTTAATCATTTATAAATATATCGGTAGAACATTCTGATATGAGTGAAGTATTTATATAAAACCCTGTAAGAGCGTTAAACTGAAATTTAAACTTAATAAATAAAAATAAATATTTTGGAACAATTTCCACACACGACCATCTGATCCCAAGCTAAGTAGAGCTTGTGTTATGGTAATCAGATAGCTGTTGTATTTTTTTGCCAATTTACACAAGTTTTTCATCTAAGTACCTATTTCAAAATTTCAGTTCAACACTCAGAACATTTAATGCATTACAATTTCTCCCTACCTATTTCTTTTTCCACTCAAGCATTCAATCTTTAAACTTTCTTCTTGCTAGTCGTTGTTTATTGACAAAATAATTATTATTCAACGAATTAATTGCATCGAACGTGACTTGGAGCCATATTGCAGGATTCCTTGCGAACTAAGAAATCAAGGACTTTGTGAGAAACTGCAGTTGGTCGTACTTGTACTTATTGTTTACGTGCAATTTTATATTTTTAATAAATAAATGTTTACTAGAAAAATTGGGTTATCAAAAATATTGGATACGTATTTTTTGTTATCACGTTAACAAAAAAATAAGGTGATACGGTACTTAAGTTAAAATCGCGTGTGATGTCACATACAAGTACACTTTTTTACTGGCAAGTGACGTTGGTAGCCCGCACTTCCATACGTTTCACCACCTTTGTTGCGTTTTATCTTTGTATTTATTGTTTTAATAAAATAAAAATATTGATAATTTGAAATATTGAGATTTTTTTAGTGAAATTGCCTATTGTCGCTAGAAAGCTTTTGTAGAATGTGGACTAACGTTTAGTTTTATTTTAATCCGCCAGAGGCGCTTGTAGTCAGTAGTGTGCGAGGTCACCGAGCTGTCAATTTCTAAATTCAAATTTCCTGATCACAGTGGTGCCAACTAGGGAGTAAAATAACTGTAGAGTTTGTCGTTGAATTTCTTGCTAGAAAACTCTAAAAACAACCTTATTGCCTTTATAACGGTTTCTTTAATGCAAAAATAATTTAAGTAGTAAACAGCGCAGACTTACGCTAAGAACTCACGGAGCGATTTTTTACCGCGCCCGCCGCGGTGGCGGGCCCGCAGACTCTGTAGAAAGCAGATTTACATGTAAAAAACAAAAGCACAACTCACGACGTGGTTTACGCCCGCAGACTGTGCGATTGTTTGCGGCTCCCGCGGCACCGGCGGGCAACTTGTAGAATCGCGCGGGCCGCGGTCGCCCGCAAGCTCTGCGGTTTGCGCCCGCGCGCTCTGCGGTCGATTGGCGGGCGATCGCAGTGGCGCAGAGGCCGGTCTTGCGTCTGCCGCTGCGGTTGCGATAGTCGCCCGCAAACGTGGCGGGCGATGATCGCAACCGCAGCGGCTGCGGGACCGCGCGAATAACCGATCTCGTGAGTTTGGAAATAAAATTGCAGTTCCGCAACCGCTGCGGGCGCGGTAAGAAATCGTTTCGTGAGTTCTTAGCCTTACGCTGAAAAAAGTTAAAATACGTAATCAATTTTTGTTTTTATTCACGGCAACTTATATTTTTAAAATATGACGTTTATAATAGCGAGGAGGGCTCACAATGATTTAGAGAGAAAGGTCTTAAAGTAAAACGATTGTCATCATATTTTTTTTTTAGTTTTAGACTGAAAAGCGCCTACCTATCACAGATGAAATACACTAAGTTGTTGATACTACCAGGATATGAAATAGTCCTAAGAAGTAATTTTTATGAGAACTATTGAAAACTCCCTGAAAGTTTTTTTTTATCTAAAAGATACTTGTAAATGTTTACACGTTGCAAATACCTCACTCTGAGTTAATCAGATTTGGGTCATTGACTTCAGTTCCTGACTGTATTCAAGAAAAACTAAACCAATTTACATAATATTTATTCAATTTATTGGTGCATTATCTCTGGCTTTTACGACTAAAAACTCGTGTCTATGCGAGCGGAACCATAGACTGGAAACATTGTTTTTTTAAACGTTCGTTAGTGTTGTATTTCGTGTTCATGTATATCAAATATTAAGTGTGTATTTTTCTTTAATTAATAATTATTTTTCACTGAAACTTTTAAGTAATTATGGATGTTGTTACATTTCGATTTTTGTTTCTTTAATTAATGGATTTATACTGACCGTGGCTGTTTGAGTATAATTTGCGGGATAATCGAATTAGGTTAAAAGGTACCATTGCCCCAACACAGGGACAAAAAAATCTCTTGCTGTCATCATTACATTTAAAAGCTAGGCAGAGGCACTGTCCATGTCGCAACTTCAGTTTACTTTTAACCAAGGCCAGTTCTTTGACTTTTTCGGTAAGTTTCCACGCCTGTCTTTTTTATCTGATCCTAATATCCCTCTTGGTCTTCTTTAAACAAAAAAAATATTACCGTAATACTTTCTCCGCGTGCATATCGGGTAGGTCTGAGAATCGGTTATTATCTATTTATCACCCCCATTTTTCGCGAACGAAGTTGCGGACAACAGTTACTTATTTATACACCGTGATTTTTAGGTCGTTTTAAAAAAGTCGTCCACACAATGTATCCGTCATAAAATACCTCTAGGCGCGAATATAATTTTTTTATCATTAATTAAAATAATATGCATGAAAAAAATAAATAATACATTGGAAATATGAAACATCCTGTTAAAAATGTTTACGTATCAAACTGTTGAAGATACATGCTACATACTTACTGCAAACATTATGATTGCAATAGTAAGACAGCTGTTTTACGCTAAGGTGAATGACCTGTGATAAGACGCCGCCGCGCCGCCCGCGCGGCCCCTTTGGCACAAGGTTCGGACCGCGCTCACTACAGAGTGTTCGTAAAACTGCCTTATGTCATAATAATGAATAATATTTTTATTCATTCAAATCTTAAAAAAAACATATTTTTTTATTATAAACGTTTACTAGTCATTGGATACATGAACTGGGCTGCTTTTTTAAAACGACCTAAAAGTCACGGTGTATACACGTGCATATTATGTAATATTTGTGTAAATATCGGTTACCTATCCAAGCCTTGACCGCAAGACTCTTAACCTTGTAAAATCGATACGCGGTTTGTTTCGTATTCGTATGCATCGAGTATTGAGCTCTGAGCCTATTTCCACCTTTTAAAATAATTGTATTGTGGAAGTGAGACGGAGTTATACAACGTGTAGAGCGCTGTCTCGCTTACACTACTATAATAGATTTACTCTAAGATTCAGTGGTACCACTAAAACCATGTTTTTAAATCTTTCGAAAAATTCTTGAAAAATATAAGGGAGGCAAACAGTCTTTATTCAGCTATAAAATTGCCTTCAAAGAAATACCTTTACTTTTATCATCACAGTTATAGATAAGATTTTCTTACCACACATTCACATAAAAATAACTATCGACAAATCTTGATTATTTAAATTTACAATTTCCTCGACGATGTCTTTTACTGTGGTCTTCCGTTCTTGAATGTATTACATTACGTCCTGATGCGTGGATATACAAATATTTCAATGTACATAAATAAAGAAATGTATGAGTAACAGTCATGAGCCTGTAGTCTATACTAATATTATAAAGCTGAAGAGTTTGTTTGTTTGTTTGTTTGAACGCGCTAACCTTAGGAACTACTGGGTCGAATAGAAAAATTATTTTTGGGTTGAATAGACCACTTATCGAGGAAGGCTTTAGGCTATATAACATCACGTTGCAACTCATAAGAGCGAAGAAATAATGGAAAATGTGAAATAAACGGGGAAAATTATTCATCCTTGAGGGTTTCCGTCGCGTGCGCTGCAAAAAACGGTTCAAGATACCAAAAATATATGTATGAAAGAATTATTCCTATTTAAATGATTTAAAGAAATGTCCAGGACAGCATATGTCTATCTTTTAAGATTAACTCACTAAAACCGTTTTTATGGTAATCAAATTCGGTCGAAATTAATGCATTTGTTAAGTGTTGTATCAACGTATCAGGTTGTGGAGTTAAAATAATTATGTTCTTTTAAAAATTTTAAAACTTAATTGTCTAAAATAATAACAGAAAATGACGAGGACAAAGTCGTGGGTAACAGCTATAATTTATAAAGCTAAGAAGGTTGTCCGCAAAAATAAATGATGCCCAAATAATTATTCCACGCGGACGAAGTCGCGGGCACAGCTAGTTAAATAATATAACGGTTTACTCACGGGAATTAATCGGGATACACATTTACATTTCATTGCATTGCACTTTACCATAAGGGCATTTATAGTCTGCATATTCGAAACAAGAATCAACTCAACTGTCTGTCAAAAGTGACGGTTTTTCATAATAATATAGGTATATGACGGCATTAGTTCCGATTTTGACCACGTGCCAAAAGATCCTTGTAACTATATGCGAGCTGATGATTAAGTCTATAGGACTAAAGATGTGGGGTTTGGTTTCTAATTCTTACAGTTGAATACTATCTTTCGAGATTTTACCTACCTCACGGCATATGTACTACTACTACTACTACCTTAAATATTATAACTGTGTAAGATTTTAGGAGTCATTGTAATTAACATGGGCGGACGAAACCGGTTTTAATCAGTTTTGAATGTAATTGCGTAAAAATGGAAGAAGCAGCAGTCGTTTATAAAATTTGTGTGTACATTGGATGTATAAAAGTACGAGAATGTTTGATTGAATGCTTAATATCGTGGTAAAATTGTATTTTAATTTCAGTTTCTTCACGATCAAAAATATTTTTAGTCTTTTCGAGAAATACAAAGAATAATTTTGAGTTATTTAGTTAGTAGAGTTTTAAATAATACTTCAAAAATACTTGACTACTGGATTTTACGTTGTCAAAATAATGTTAGAATACAAGTTGATTTGAAGTACTCGTATCTATTAAATAGATCAGTATTTTTAAATAGGCTATGATGTAGAGAATCTTAAATTTTAAGTTGTTGTGTCTACGCATACAACTAACTAGATTTTTATAACCTTGGAAATGTAAAAAATACGAAATTTTTATAGCCCAAGTAACAGACGAAATATTTATTTTTGTTTTTCATAATTATCTCATAAGCCTTTTCGTCAATAATCTCTTAATAGGCTTAAATAAACATGGATGACTTTGTATAAATATCTTTATTTGTTATCCGCTTAATAAATATAAAATAAAGAAACACGAAACCTAAGCAACTATTAGAATAAACTGCAAAAAGTAAGTCGTTTTAATGAACGTATCAAAACTGGTATGCGCGAACCAAAATGGCGGTTATTCTTTATATTGTTACGGGTTCATGTGTTTAATAAATTAAACTAGCTGGTCACATAAACAAAATGTATTTTATACGAGTACTTATCAATAATTAACATGCACTAGAATCTAGGGTATAACTAACTTAATCTACTTAACCAACTAAATTGCTATGCTAGTTTTGGACGCCAGGAGAGTTATTTGATTGGTGAACTCTGCCAACACCTTTTCCCGGCAGCAAGCCCTCAGGGGAATGTCTTTTGCTTGGGCAGCCCTCTTAGATTCAAACCCTAACTTAAAGGGCGTTACGTCAGGCCCTATTAGGATGTAGCTTAAGCACTATTACTATGAAATTAGTTAATTTCCTTAAGATTCCAAGTTTGTCGTATGATAGTCTCACAATGCCATTACTATTTCTCAATATTGACACGTCACACACACACGTCTGTCCTCAACCAGAGAATCCTTCGAAGTCCCCTCCACAGTGCCCCTATTCGCTATTTATAATATTTAACAATGTCCAACGAATTGAAGAAACCTTACAAAAAGAATCACTGACTGTCGGGATCGAACTCAAGCCTCCAAGTTTATGACACGACGGCGTTCCATAGTAAGCTACGGTGATCTTAATTACATCGACGAAATTAGCGGTAACATTTGTTTGGGGCATACTAACTCACCTATTATGAGGTAATAAACTAACATAACATATACCCCCTCCATAACCAAAAAAAAAAAAAATTGTTTTTTTTTTTTTTTTTTTTTATAGTGTTTTTAAATCTTTTATATGCCATAACCCAATTGATTTACCAAAGGTATTATTCAGACGGAAAATAGTGTCCGATATCTTTGCGGTTACGATAGCCTTTTCAAATTTGGGCGCTAACTTGGCCATGAATTTTTTATTTGCATTAGAAAGATACTTAGTTCTTTTCCAGACAACGTCCCCTACTTGAAATGACCCCTTGTTGCGTTTTTTGTTATAAAAATTGCTGCTTCTAATATGAGATCTTCTCATGTTGTCTCTCACAATCTTAAATACATTATTTTTTTCAATTTGACTCTGAACGAACGGTTTTGTATCAATAAGTAAATTATTAACGTCTGAGACTAATTCCCATCCGGTGTTACAGCTGGAAATGGATGTTTCTCTTCCAAGGAACAAATATGAAGGCGTATACCCGGTAGTTTCGTGTACTGCAGTTCGAATAGCGTGAGCAATTTCTTTAAGATTAACATCCCATTCATTGTGATTCTTTGACTTAACGTAAGACGATATCATCGTACCTATAACCCTATTAACCCGTTCTGTGGGGTTACTTTGTGGGTGATAATTTGGAGTAAACCAAATCTTATAATTATATTTAACAGCCAACTCTTGAAATGTATTTGAGACGAACTGTTTGCCGTTATCACATATAATGGCTTTTGGAGCTCCAAAAAGCAAAATTTGATTTTCCAGTATTTCACATATCTTCTCCGTTTTACCTGTTCTTAAAGGAAACAAGAGCGTAAATTTACTGAACCAGCAAGTGATGACCAGGAGCATCGTGTGACAGAGTTTGCTTTTTGGAAAGGGACCCATTAAATCCAATGATATAACCTGCCAAGGGCCTGTAACCTCCCTATGTTGGCCCATGTGACCTAAAGGTAATTGCTGCGAAACTTTTTGTTTCGCACACGTTTCGCAAGTCTTTATATACTGCTTGACATCGTGAATTATTTTAGGCCAATAATAGAATTGTTTTACTCTGAAAAGTGTTTTCCGAATACCAAAATGACCCGCTTTAGCCTCATCGTGACATTCCTTAATTGCTTTATTCCTTAGATCAGGTGGTATAAAAAGTTTCCATATGGTCTCACAGTTAGGATATTGTTTAAGTTTAACTTTCTTAATTAAAAGACCATCCTTGACATTCCAACTTACATCACGCTCCTCACCGCTTAAAATCTTATGTACTTTTGATTTATACCAGTCATCTTTATCTTTTTCAGCTATAATGAATGAGTTTACTTTTGAACATACCTCCATGCATCGAGAAAGTGCATCGGGAACTGTGTTACATTTTCCTGGTCTATGAACAATGTCAAAATCAAATTGCTGAATCTTCATAGCCCACCTACCTAGCCGTCCATGAGGATCTTTCATTTTATGTAACCATTGTAGCGCACTGTGATCTGTTATTACAGTGAATTTCGTCCCATCTATATATGGCCTAAATTTTTCAATTGCATGCACAACACTTAAAAGTTCTCTTTCTGACGTAGAATATCGTTTCTCCCTATCCGAAAGTTTCCTACTCAGGAACGCTATTGCTTGCTCATTACCATCTATCTTTTGGCAAAGCACCGCACCAATACCCTTACTTGACGCGTCACATTGAATTATGAATGGCTTAGTGTAATCAGGGCATGACATGACAGGCGTGGATGTGAGGAGTGTTTTAAGTTCTATAAATGATCTTTCTGATTCGTCATTCCATGTAAACTTTTTATATTTCTTTACCTTAGTAAGATTATGTAACGGTGCTGCCACCATAGAAAAGTTTTTAACAAAACGCCTGTACCAGCTAGCCAGTCCAATGAATCTTTTCAATTCCGTGATGTTTTTAGGCCTAGGGAAGTTTAAAATCGCGGAAACTTTGTCAGGATCAGTACGAAGTCCATCTTTATCTACAATATACCCCAAAAATTTCAAACTCGGTCTGGCAAATTTGCATTTTGCGACATTAATGGTTAAGTTAGCTTCCTGTAAAATATTCACCACTTGCCCTAATGTCTCTAGGTGCTCTTCAAAAGTTGAGGAGCAAATCACAATATCATCCAAGTAAGCCCAAACCTTTCCTTCCAACGCATGAAATAAAATGTCCATAAGCCGTTGCTGTGTTTGGGAAGCGTTCACTAGACCGAAAGGCATGACTTTAAAGTGGAACAATCCACGGCCTGGAACAGCAAAAGCAGTCTTCTCCTTACTAGTTTCACTCAACGGAATTTGCCAAAATGCAGACTTTAAGTCAATTGTACTTAAAAATTTGGCATTTTTCAGGCTATCTAATATGTTCGATACTCGAGGCAGTGGATATGTGTCTCGTTTAGTTACTTTATTGACTTGTCTACTGTCCAAGCACAACCTGTTTTCACCGTTTGGTTTTTTTACCATGAGAACTGGCGAGCACCAAGAACTATGCGAAGGTTCTACCACATCTTTTTCTAACATTTCCTCTAACTCACGTTCTATTTCTTTTTTTATTACTGGCGAAAAATTATATTGTTTTTGGTGTACTGGCTTACAACTACCTGTATCGATTTCGTGCTTTATCATGTTAGTACGTCCTAACCCTGAGCCTATTGCATCCTGCATGAAATCTATAAAATTGATCAGGGCTTTTTGTTGAATTTCACTTAAATTGTCCTTTGAGATTACATTAGGTTCCTGTGATGACATGGCATTAATCCTATGACAATGATCAGATTTTTCCCCTATAAAGTTAATGAACACGCCAAATTTAGTAAAGAAGTCTTTACCTAACAATATGTTTTGAGAAAGGCTTGGCATTACCATCATCTTTATAACACTAAAATGTCCGTTAAAATTCACAGGGACATCTATGATTTCCGTAATATTATGACAATTACCATCAGCAGTGGCAACCTGCATGTCCATTGAACGATATGTTTTTAAACCCAGCCTTTTTAAGGAGTTAGCTACCTCCTCGTTAATGACCGTGAGGTTAGCACCAGAATCTAAGAGCCCTACAAACGAGATGCCTAAAATGTCTATAAGTACTG